>CM057235.1:12550000-13935000 GCA_029891385.1 Erythroxylum novogranatense | reverse complement strand
AATAGATTTTGGTCGACTGGTTTAAACCCCACTTTACAGAAATGATAATTATCAGTCGACTTATAATGTTCTGGTCGACTGGTGCTTGCTCCAACGGACATATTGTAGATAAGCTTCAATCTTTGTTTGTTGGGATTCATATCTTTAATTATAATCTTCACGACAATCATCTTCTGCACATTGTTTATCCCTTGAACGTTGGTGATGAGTTGTCTATCTTTTGATTTGTAGATATGTCAATCTTAAATTGTATTAATCCTTTGATTGTAATCCAAATCACCTGAAATAATTTCTTAACCAATTCTATACATTTTATTATTATCAAAACACAAAGGAATTTAATTTGTCAACCACCATTGGTCTAACAATCTCCCCCTTTTTGATAATGACAAAACATTTAGAAATTGTTTAAGAAATTGAAAACAAAGAAAAATTGATCAAGGTTTTTATGCCTTGTCTAATTGGTTAGTTTAACTCCCCCTTAATCAATAAACCAATGAATCCAATCATTGTAGCACAATTTCATAATCCATAATGAAAAAAAAAATCAATGTGGTAACAATTTTTCTAGACAATGTGTAACAAATTTTCAGTCAACATTATCAACATGAAGCCAAAAGATGTCTAGTAATATTTCGATTTAGCTAAGTCAATTTCGATGTCTCTCCCTTTTTGTCATAATCAAAACAAAGTTGTAATAACACACAGATCCAATAGTCTCAAATGGTAAACCAACACAGAATTTGTACATTCCAACATAATCTCAAGTGTCAAACAAGCAGATAATGAAGATTAGACATAATCAGATGCAAACAGTAAGAAATGTTGGTCTTAAAAGCAAATGCAACAACCGTCAAGAATGAGAAACATCATGGCGACAACCCAACTTATCCAAAATCTTCTTAATGCTTTTCTCCAATTTCTTGAGCATACTGTGTTAATCAGTCATTGTTTTCTCCATACGCATAAGCAAGATTTGTTGATCATTGATGCGATCATTTAATTCTTCCATTTGATCGTGAATGTCCTGAAGTCCCGCTTGAGATACTTCTCTTCGACGGACATTACTTGGTCGAGAACTGCTTGGACGATCACCGGTCCTTTTGGAACGTTGCCTTCTAGGCACGTGGTGTGCACTATCCAAAGTTAAACCAAGCTTTGCCACATGATCAGAATACACCTATCCTTTTTCCACTGTTTTGACCAATTTCATACTCCGTAAATTATAAGGTGTAAATCTCCAACTTTGAGGGTATGGATAATGATCATAAGAACTTAGATTGCATTTTTACAACTTAGCAAGGTAGGTTATCAAAGCTCCATATGGCATTCCCTTATATTGACATGTTTGTCCTTTAAGCTCACCCTTTAACAAATTAGCCTTCTTTCTCATCATCTGGATAATTAAACTAGGAAAATTAATTTGTCTATCTTCCTCCAGGTGCCGCAAAATTTCCTTATCCAATGATGTAATATGGTTGTTACTAGCCTTCTTAGAATATACCACTCTATTAATAGCATAGTCAAGCAACCTATAATTCAGAGGCAAATCCATGGCCTCATAGGGTGGTTGGGAATGATCCGAACAAAGACTAACCAGTAATGCATCTCCCTTCTCTTCAGTATATCCATAATTTTTATCAGTTTCCTCATCAGTGTCACCACCTTCATGTCTCAAAATATCAAAGTCTAATAAAGAGGCTCTAGGCCTAACTCCACCCCTCGACAACTGAAACCAGATACACAGATTTTCTTCGTAGATGAAAATTTCTTTTCCATTTATACAAGATTTTAAATGAACTCCACTGTCCACATTACTTCTAATAACAACAATATTGGCATAAAATTCTCGTACCATGTCCTCATATATCTCATCCGAAAAACCCAGAAAAATCTCAAACCAAGGCTAGTGAGTTTTGTAAACAACATCATATATTCACTATGATCTAACTCAACCCATTCAAACTTCATAGAAGGAATAAGGACTTCGTTTTTCAGTACCTTATAATATAGATTTTGTGCCTCCATCGAAATGAACTATGACTCTATCTCCTCGGTTTCTCTCTCTAGACCGGCTCTTGATGAAGATTCCTGAACTTGTGGGTGTTGAGGTGGACATTGAGGTGCGGAATCCACTTGTTTTCCTTTTCTCGTAGACTTCCGTGGAGCCATTGTAAAGATCTTGAAGAGATTTGAGCAAAAATTGCAGATCGACGAAGTTAGGGTTTTAAGGAACGAAAAATGTGAGATGAAGACGATTTTATGAAATAGTAAAGGGGTTTTGACTTTTTAGATATGGGTTGCTGATTGAAGAGTCGGATTTGAAAAAATTTTGGAGGTTTAGTCAACTTGGAGAATGAAAATCGCAAAGATGAAGAGATTGGTTTTCAGAAAAACATGAAAGAATGAGTTTTTAAAGGAAGAAATATATAAGAAGTTTAAAGGAGAAGATGTTATGAGGTTTTTGAAGTTGATTGACGATGAAAGTGTTGATTCTTCAGAGATTGAGAGGTTTATTTCAAGTAGAAAACAATAGCTGTTTGAAAGAAGAAAGAGTTTGGTTTTAAAACAAAAACTCGTGTGCATTTCCATTCGACTGGTCGTGGACCAATAGTCGACTGACATGTCATTCTGTACATCCCCTGTTGCTCTAATCATCTAGTAAATCAAAAATTACTTGTCCCCTTCCTCAACATCAATCGTCTTAAACTTCAATTAGTTGACTGGAAAATTTCTAAACCTTAATAGAGTCACTAAATGTAAATTATGACGATGTATCTCCGATGTAATTGCTTATTTTGCCAGACCATTTTGATATGACAATGTATGCAGAAAAATAAATTCAACCTATAGAATTCAAATCACACATACCCAGTTTCAATTTAATATTTACAAACACATCTTCTTTAAGTGGTTTTGTAAAAATATCAGCCAATTGATCACTAGAAGAAACATGCTTCAAATAAATGTCACCTTTCAAACAATGATCACGAATAAAATGATGTCTGATTTCAATATGCTTTGTCCTACTATGCAGTATTGGATTTTTACTCAAACATATTGCACTGGTATTATCACAATAAATGGGAATATTTTTAGCCACAATACCATAATCAAGCAATTGATATTTAAGCCAAAGAACTTGGGCACAAGCACTTCCAGCTGCTACATATTCAGATTCAGCAGTGGAAATAGCTACACTTACTTGTTTCTTACTAGCCTAAAAAATCAATGATGATCCTAAGAAATGACATATACCACTAGTATTTTTTCTATCAATCCTACAACCACTATAGTCAGCATCACTATTAGCATACAAGTCAAAAGAATCACAACTTGGATACCATAAACCATGATTAACAGTTTTGTTCAAATATCTGAAAATTCTTTTACATGCAGTCAAATGAGAAATTTTGGGACAAGCTTGAAATCTAGCACAAAGACATGTAGCAAACATTATATCTGGTCTTGAAGCAGTTAAATATAAAAGAGAGTCGATCATACCTCTATAAAGTTTTTGATCAACATCCTCTTTATGTTCAGATTTTTTCAAGACTAGATTTGATGCCATTGGAGTAGCAGCTACTTTGCATCCTTCCATGTTAAACTTCTTTAGAAGATCTTTGGTGTATTTGGATTGATGAATGAAGATGCCTTCTTTGTATTACTTGATTTGCAGTCCAAGAAAGAAATTAAGTTCTCCCATCATGCTCATTTCGAACTCACTTTGTATTAAATCACTAAATTCTTTACACAAAGATTCATTAGTAGCACCAAAAACAATATCATCAACATATATTTGGCAAACTAACATATCCTTATTAACATGTTTTATAAACAAAGTATTATCAACTTTGCCTCTACTATAACCATTTTGAGTTAGAAATGTACTTAACCTTTCATACCATGCCCTTGGTGCTTGCTTTAATCCATAAAGTGCCTTCTTGAGCTTGTAGACATAATCCGGATGTTCATGGTCTTTAAAGCCCAGTGGTTGTTTGACATACACTTCCTCTTGAATGTAACCATTTAGAAACGCATTCTTGACGTCCATTTGATTTAATTTTATCCTCTTATGCGAATCAAATGCACATAATAATCTGATTGCCTCCAATCGAGCTACTGATGCAAATGTCTCATTATAGTCAAGTCCCTCTTCTTGATAAAATCCCTGAGCTACTAACCTTGACTTATTTTTTACTGCTTCACCATTCTCATCATACTTTATCCTATTTACTCACTTGACTCCAATGATGGTTTTATCCTTTGGTGGTGATACCAAATCCCATACATTATTCCTCTTGAATTGATTTAGTTCTTCTTGCATAGCCAGCAACAAATTTTTATCTTCAAGAGCCTCTTTAATGTTCTTGGGTTCCACTAGTGAAATAAAAGCTGAGTTGCTCATATATTCGTATGTATTCCTCCTAGTTCTTAAACCAACATTTAAGCTGCCAATTATTTGCTCCATTGGATGATTCTTTGCCTTTGCCCATGTTTTCATACTTGGGACATGATCTTCTTCATCTAATTTTTCTTCTTCATTTGATTCTTTTTCTTCAACTTGATTTCTTATAATTCTTGCATCATCATCAAAACAAACCTTCCTCGGGGGTGAAATCATATCATCGAATTTAACATGAATACTTTCTTCAACACACTTAGTCCTATTATTATATACTCTAAATGCTTTACTAGTTAGTGAATAACCAAGAAATATTCCAACATCAGATTTCTAATCAAATTTTCCTAAATTGTTCTTTCCATTATTATGAATAAAAACTTTACAACCAAAAGGATGAAAAAAAGAAATATTCGGTTTCTTACCTTTCTATAGCTCATATGGTGTCTTGTTTTTGTCTCTTCTCAAATGTACTCTATTTATCACATAGCACGCGGTATTGATTACTTCTGCCCAAAAAGCTTTGGGAAGATTGTATTCATTTAGCATTGTTCTACTTATTTCTTCAAGAGAGCGATTCTTCTTTTCTACTACACTGTTTTGTTGTGGTGTTCTTGATGTCAAGAAATTGTGCTCCATTCCATATTTGTCACATAGCTTTTCGAACGGTTCACAATCAAACTCTCCTCCGTGTTCGGTTTTTATTGCCACAATAGTCAAATTCTTTTCATTTTGTACCAACCTACACCACTTAGTAAACTCGTTAAAAGCATCACTTTTATTAGCAAGAAATCTCACCCAAGTAAATCTTGAAAAATCATCCATAATTACAAGTACATACAATTTGCCACTTAACTAGCATGCCTAGATGGTCCAATTAAATCCATATGAACAAGTTCTAAAATTCTCGATGTACAAATTTTTTTCTTTGGTTTGAATGATTCTCTAACATGTTTACCTTTCAAACATGATTCACACAAATGATCCTTAACAAATTTTATCTTAGGCAAGCCTCTCACTATATCATTTTTAGAAACTTTAGAAATCAAAGGCAATGGAGCATGTCCTAATTTTCTATGCTATAAAAATGCATTTTCTTCTAATGTTACTAAACACTTTTCATTAAAAGAACTATCATCATGTAAATCAACAACATAAGTATTTCCATGCCTCAAACCAATGAATGCAACATTTTTATTTTTCTTAACCATACAATGAGATGATTCAAATGTCACATTTAAATTCATATCACATAATTGAGAAACACTCAACAGATTATGTTTCAATCCATCAACAAGTAACACATTGTCAATGGTAGGCAAAGGTTCCTTACCCACTTTACCAACACCAATGACTTTACCTTTGTTGTTATCTCCAAATGTGACATATCCTTGGTTCTTTGGTCTGATTTCTGCAAATAGATTCTTATCTCCACTCATATGCCTTGAGCATCCACTATCAATGTACCAAGTACTTGGTGGATTTTCATTCCTTGCTTATACCTACAACAGAAGCATTCTTTCTTCTCATTGGTACCCAAGTCATTTTGGGTCCATTTTGGTTAGTCAAATAAACTATATTTGAAGGCTTTGTACCTTTTACCACCCAGATTTTCTTCACATTAATACATCTCCTAATACTTTTACAAGCAATTTCATTATGACCATCATTCAAACATCTAGCACATTTAGCAACTTTCCCATCTTTAGTGAATTTTGAAATCAGTGAGCAATCTCTATCAAAAGGATCATATCCTAAACCATGTTTAGAAATTAAATATCTTTGTAAAGACAACATCTTTTCAAACATCTCATTTCCATCAGTAAACTTTCCAACAACATAAGAAAACTCCTTTTTAAGTCTATCAAGTTCACAAGATAAATTTTCTTTTTCAGCAAAGCAAGCAGAATGTTCTTCTTTAATGCATTCTAAATCATCAATTGTTTCATGCAAATCACTATTTTCAGCAACAAGTTCTCTTATTCTTTTTCTAAATTTCTTGTTAATATCAATAGCTTCTTCAAAATCAATTTGCAAAGCAGTAAAAGAATCTCTAAGATCTTGATCAATAATCATTACCTCATCCTCATCATCACTTGTCAAGAAGCTATTTGCTATAAGAGCTACGTTGTTTTCATCATTGCTTTGATAAGCTTCCTCATCATCGCTCCAAGTGGCTACAAGACTAGCTTTCTTTTTCCCTTTTTCATACTTATCATTTTTCTGGAAAACGGAAGAACTTTTGCATTCTCTAGCATAATGTCCTCTTTTTCCACATTTTCAACATTCTTCATTGCTTTTTTTTTCCTCATAACTTTTGGTCCTTCTTTCCATGGTGTACTTCTTTCTTTCTTCATTTCTTCCACCACACAATTCTCTCTTCCTATTTTTGAATAACCCCTTGAATTTTCTCAAGTTTCTAGCATACATTGTTAGCTCTTCATCTTCTTCCTCCTCATCTAACTCTTCATCACGTTCATCAACAGAAGAAACATTAGCTTTTAAAGCAATTGACTTTTGTGACTTACCTCTTCCGTCTCTTGATTTGAGGATAATCTCATAGTTTATGAGTAATCCCACCAATGCATTGAATTCCAATCTTTAGACTCCATAATAGCTGTGACTTCTGAATCCCATTCTTTCGGCATAAACATAGAATCTTTTTCACCTTCTCGCTATCCGTCATGTGCTTTTCAAGATTGCCTAAGCCATTGATAATTTCTGCAAACTGATCAAGCATAGTGGAAATAGACTCACCTTCCTTCATGACAAACATTTCGTAATCATGGAGTAACATGTTGATCTTGGTTTCTCGAACTTGATTAGTTCCTTCGTGAGTGATGCGGAGTCTCTCCCACATCTCTTGAGCACTTGTGCATGAGTTCACTCAATTTCTTTCCACAACAGTGAGAGCGCAATAGATCAACTTCATGGATTTTGAGTTAATATAAGCTTACTTCCAATCGTTGTCGTCATACTCCAGCTCTGTCTTTTTCTCACCATTTTCATTCAATGGTACATGTGGACCGAAGATGATGATTTTTCAGTACTCTACTCCCTCGTTTATGATATGGTACTTCATAGGATTTTTCCAAAAAGAATAGTTAGAACCATTAAACAAAGGAGGACGATTATTAGTGTTACCTTTTTCCGCCAGATTGTTGTGAGCCAAACTAAACGCCATCCCTGGATTAATCTGCTCTGATACCAATTGAAAGCGATCTAGAAGGGGGGTTAAATAAATTGATGATAATTTTTTGCAAAATTCTACACAAAAACAATAAGTTAATACACACGAAACAATCAACTTAATCAAATGAAAAGAGTAGTGAAGAAAAGCAAACACTATTTTTATAGAGGTTCGGTGCTAAGACCTACGTCCTCTACCTAAGCTCCCACTTAGGATTTGCCAAACCACTATATTGTACACTTTTTAGTTCAGTGCGAACTTTTACAACCACTTGAATTCCGGCTCAAGCAACACCTCACAATCTGATTTGATTTCCAGCACAAATCCAATCACACCAGTGATTTTCCTCTAATCACTCAACCCACAATAACAATGATTGAAATTGAAAATTGATAAAGCTCAGCACAGCTAGACAGAATTGAATGAGCTAAAAGCAATTTGAGAGCTACAAAATGATGATAAAAAAATCAGTGTCTCTGCTATGACTACCATCATTGATCTTTTGATGTTCTTCTATTTATTTACAGACTTATGGATCAATATAGACGTTGTAGATCATCTATTAGCCGTTGAAGATTGCTTCATAGACTTTGTGAAAGATTTTCTTCCCGTTTGATATCAATTGACTTCATCATAATCAGATCATATGTAATGCTAGTCGACTGGTCAAGGGATGATAGTCGACTGGAACAAACGTTTTTGCTGAAACACTCATCTTCGCTTTTCGATCAGTCCACTGGTGTGATGTTAGTCGACTGGAATGATTATCCAACTTACTGATCCTTTGTTTTTAGTCGACTTAATAGATTTCGATTGACTGGTTTAAACCCCACTTTATAGAAATGATAATTATCAGTCGACTTATAATGTTCTGGTCGACTGGTGCTTGCTCCAACGGACATATTGTAGATAAGCTTCAATCTTTGTTTGTTGGGATTCATATCTTTGATTATAATCTTCACGACAATCATCTTCTGCACATTGTTTATCCCTTGAACGTTGGTGATGAGTTGTCTATCTTTTGATTTGTAGATATGTCAATCTTAAATTGTATTAATCCTTTGATTGTAATCCAAATCACCTGAAATAATTTCTTAACCAATTCTATACATTTTATTATTATCAAAACACAAAGGAATTTAATTTGCCAACCACCATTGGTCCAACATTAGGTACCTGAAAATGAATTATATTATCATCATTCAAACATGCAGAAAAATGACAACATTAAGAAGTTAGTTAACAAAGCATTGATCATAAATAGTCAACTGAAAACACAAAGTCAACACATCATCAACACAAAGTCAACACATCAGCAAAACAAAGTCAACAGTACAAATCCATCCTCTCATATTAAGCTACTATAAAGGTAGTAGCTCCACAAAAACTATCAAGTCAAACATCTTGATGAAGTCAAACATCTTCATCTAGTAGGCTCCTGACATAACCCGGTCTCTGCTCTTCATTTAGATCCCCAAAAAAATTGGCAGCAGGAACATCTTTTTAGAATATCCTTGCGGTCTGGATAACTTCTTCAGTGGAGAAACCCAACTTTCCCAGCTCATCACCTAGCCTCGACCCATGCAATCCTACAATAGCATCAGCAATGATCCTAGCATTTTCTTTCCCACTGTCAATCGTAAGAAGAAAAGAGGCAGCAATGTTTTCTAATACTTCGATATCCCTTATCTTCCTTTTCCCTTTGTTTTTTCGAATTTCGTCAGTGTTGCTCGAAGAGGCGACAGAACCAAAGACATGGGCTGAAGTAGTTGGGGAAGGAGTGACCGATGGGGGAGTGGGATCAAATTGGGCAGCAGACGCTATTGGATCAGCAGGTCCTTCACATTCAGGGGGCATTTGGTTTGAGGGTTTGAGAATGAAGGAAAGGAATAATTGTAAAAAATAGTGTTTGTTTTGAGGTTTTCAATTATAAGGGAATGGATTTATTCCATTAAGTTTGGGAATCTACTAAACCCTCCAAATAGGGTGGGTATCAAGTTTTCATTCCAACCTAGTGGTTACTATTTATACCCCTCCCTCACATAAGCAATTTTTATTCTTAATTATATTACTCATCACTCATCATCACCATCTTTATTATTATTATTATTATTATTATTATTATTATTATTATTATTATTATTATTATTATTATTATTATTATTATTATTATTATTATTATTATTATTATTATTATTATTATTATTATTATTATTATTATTATTATTATTTTATTTTTATTTTTTTTGTTGTTGTTGTTGTTGTTGTTGTTGTTGTTGTTGTTATTATTATTATTATTATTATTATTAATTTTAAATTTTAAACTTCTTAGTAATAATAATAATAATAATAATATTATTATTATTAATTAATAATTATTTTCTTATTATTATTATTATTATTTATTATAAAATTTAAACTTATTATTATTATTATTATTATCCTTATTATTTGGCTTATTATTATTATTATTTATAAATTTTAAACTTCTTAATAATAATAATAATAATAATAATAATAATATTATTATTATTATTAATTATTAATTATTATTCTTATTATCATTTTTTATTATTATAAATTTTAAACTTATTATTATTATTATTCTCCTTATTATTATTATTATTATTACTATTATCATTATTATTATTATTATACTAAATTAATTATCTTATTATTATTATTATTTATTTTATTATTAATTTTATTATATTAAATTAATTATCTTATTATTATTATTAATTTTATTATATGAAATTAATTATCTTATTATTATTATTATTATTATAAATTTTGTAATAATAATAATAAATATGAAATGAAAATGTGATATGAAAAATGGTATTATATTATCTTTCATTCCCATTAATGCAACAAACCAAACAACATTATTGGTATTAATACAAAAACCCAAGTTACAAACCAAACATCATTTTTTATTTTTCATACCCATTCTCATTCCCTTTTACTATTATACCCATATCCATACCCAATTTTGTGCTCAAACCAAACGCCCCCTCAGTGTCATCAGTGTCAAGATGAGCAACAGCATCTGCAACATCCTGAGCACCTGCCTTCGTTACTCTGTCTTTACCAAACACAAACTCAAGTCTTGGGTAAAGTGGGAAAGGCTTGTCAGGAGTATAATACTTGTTGGGGTGTCCCTGACAAAAACATCAGAAAATGTCAGCATTACAAACTTCTCATTATTACGATAATTAAATAAACAAACAACAATTAAAAAAATTATCCTCATCCATTCGTCCAGCACTTGCTTGCTGTCAACCTCAACACATTGCTTGCTTTCATTCCAACCGAACCCACTGCAATTTAACATGTCAAAGGCTGTCTGATGTTTATCCTTCAACCTTTTGTGTTTATTTTTCACATGCCTCTTGTCAATGCCACAATCAGGAAACTTCTCAACCATCATTCTAGCAAGCAGTTGGAATGTACCAGGCTTAAACTGGCCATTATCAGCTCTGTGGCCATCAATAACTACCTCCTCTATGAAGGTGACAAATGCCTCTGTTTTAGCCTCACTCCAAATCCTTGACATTGCACCTAAACCATGCAATGCCATTCCCAAAACATTCCATTTCCATAAATGATTAAACAACATACATTGAAACATTTATGGTTGTAACAAATATAATATTGAATTAAAGGAAACATGTAATGAAGTTAAAATGTTAATGATCAAGTTGGATAGAAGAGGAAGTAAGCACAACAGTTAATTGACTCAATTAAACAAAAAAAGTAAACAGTTTAGGACCCATCTCATTACAAGCCCTCAATTCAATAAACATAACATGAACTAAATGAAAGTACACAATTAATGGTTCCTTCTCCATTCCTCAAACATGTTTTGAGCTAAATCGTCTCTCCATTGACTCCATTCATTAGTTGTGACAACACGATCAACCATTTGGGGCAAGGATGCATCTTCCCCAATTGGTAGATCCTCATCTTGAAGAGGAATTTGCTCTGCAGGATCAGAAGTCATATGCAACCTAATAAAGTTGTGCAACAGGCAACATGCAAGAATTATGTGAACATGTGTGGCTGCTGCATAAAATGATGGATTTATGAGGATTTTCCATCTTTTTTTCAACAAACCAAATGCACGTTCAATGACATTTCTTACAGATGAATGTCTCTTATTAAAAAGTTCTTTTGGGTTCCTAGGTGCCCTTTCATCTTTTGCCCACTCTTGAATATGATATCTTGTGCCTCTATAAGGTGCAAGAAAGCCAGGACCATTGGTATAGCCAACATCTACTAAGTAGTAATTCCCTATAAATAAATGACACTATTACTATTGTATTTGTAATCACACATTTCCAAAAAATAGAAAATTTCTAATAGTTCTTATCTTACATACCCATTGGAACTTGAAGTCCATTACGCCTAGTTACATCATCATGTAAAAACCTAGAATCAGATGTTGAACCCTCCCATCCAGCAAGAACATAAACAAAGTTTAAGTTCTTATCACACACCCCTGACACATTAGTGCAAATTTGCCCTTTCCTACCTCTGTATCTGGGTTTGTCTGAATGGGGAACTGTTATATCGATATAGGTTCCATCTAGCGCACCAAGGCAACCCTATGAAAAAAATTTCCATCATAAACAGTTATAGTTTAGTAATGTAATTAAGTCAATATTGCAATTCATTGTAACTAATAACATAGACTAACCTTAAACCATTTCCATTGACTGTCTGTGCAATCCTCTAGAATTGGTATGGGCTTCACATACAACAGATGTTGGAGATTTAGTACAGCCTTCAGCACACTATGGAAGACCCTACTAATGGTTTCTCCAGACCTCATAAACCTAACTTGTAATACTTTATTAGATTCATTTTGTGCTAATATTCTTAGGAAGATTAACACTTTTTCTTCAATTGGCAGATGACTAGTATTTGTCAAGCCACCGTGGACTTGAAGCATTTCACATAATATGTTAAATGCATTTAAGTCCATCCTTAAATCTCATTGGCTATTCTGATCACCCTCATTCAAAATCCTATTTATATTAGCTTGCCTACTTGGTACTGTCAACGCCCTACTACCTCTCGCATTTTCACTCTTCCTGCTTTTTTTTGTGTGTATACATACAAGCATAGCAACATCACCATTCTCATTAAGTTCAATTGCCCATTCCAAAACTCAAAAAATGCCAGAGCCTTAAAGATAGCATCACGTTTCCTATTATCCATTTTGTAAATAAATATTGTCTGCAAACATTCAAAGCCACATATTGATCACAAACAAGCAACTACCAACAATACAAGAAAATACAACAACTAAATATTTGCTTAATTCCAAATATATTCGAAGCACAACAGATGAAGGAAACCAAATTGAAGACATTACCCGTGAGTACAACTAATTCTTGTCTTATTGAATTAGGGTAAGCCTTGATGAGCAAAAGAAGCATTGGTTGAACTTCACAAATGTGAAACAAAGCAAACCTATTTTCAAAGAAAGAGAATTTAAAAAATGGAACTATTCCAATTCGTGATGACTGGATATGGTAATACCTTATGCTGCTAAAAAATTGTGAACCATAGTTAATACTTTTGGCTAATTTCTTAATTATCATAGACCAACTAAAAGGCATTTATATTCTGACCTTTCTTCTTCTATGCAGGTCATGGCAAGTCATTAAGCAAAAGAGGACGAATGTGTGTGTCTACCTTAAAAATACTTGTAGTAAAACATAATGCCTTGTAAATTGTGCAATATGTTTGTGTAACTAGTAAAATATGCTAAATACTTCATACGGTTACAGATTCTATTGTTTAAGTTGATTGGTGAGTCAAGTAACTTTTGAAACTTTTGTGTTTGATATAATGATCTCGTATGCGGCTTCAAACATGCTTACTTTATTTCGTAGATTGTGCTGTTTAAGTTGATCAGCAACTGATATTGTTTTGGAACTTTTGGGTTTGCTATAATGATATTCACCAATGTGGCTCCAAATCCTACGGTGTTAATTTTTCATAGAATAGGAAGATCTAAAAACTTTGCTTAATTGAACACTTTGTTTACAATAGTGGGCACGCACATACAAAATGGTGTATTATAGTTGATGAACGGTTTTCAAATGTTGAGTTTGAGATTTTACTAAGGCTTGTTACAAATTGGTGTTTAAGTTAGGCATGTATCTTCACTAGTGCATGATTTAAATTAGCAGGGTTTTTATAGAGAAATGTCTGCCCATGCTTAAAATTTGCATTCATTTTTTTCTACACACAGATTATATTTGATGATTATCAAAGGAGTAGTTGGTAAAGTTTGAACGACACTATATATATTTGTTATATATAGAATTAAGACTCATGAACCCACTTAAATTTTTTATTTTTTGTCAATTTTCTACATATGGAAGAACATGTTGACCCAAAATTGGCAACAAAAACAAAATAAAACAAAGAATTTGTACTCTGCCATATCTTTTCATTTTGATAAGGAATCAACAAGGGTAGGTTCAAAATTTATAAAAGCTGTTCCTTTCCTTGGACATCAGAGCAATTTAAAGCGATTCAAAACTAGAAGAGGAGATAATATCGAATATGAGGATAAGGCAAATGACAAGGTTCAAATAAATAAACAAGTGAATATGTCTTTATTTGACGGGAAACAAAAGTACCACTAGTTGTTATGGATATAATTTCCCTAATGAGCTATCAACGTAATCCATGTAGGCTTTACAGGTGCATGTTCATTATTGCTCGTATATAAAGAGATATTGGAAGGAAAGTTCTATGAAACAATGTGTGGAAGGGAAAGTTCACCTAATTGTTATCAGTTCGACCTCATCAACAGCCAATTCTATTCAGGTCAGTAGGCTATCCACACTTCAAAAGAAGAAAGTTTTGACCCCATTCAGTGTTTGAATGTTTAAATATTAAACTAAGTAGAATTGGGCCGACAACTAATGGCAACAAAGTCAAATCACTATGTTTTTTAACATAGATCACTAATTTGGGCAGACCTATAAGAATGCTGCAAGTTTTGTTGAAATAGTTGCAGATATAACATCAAAGGTGAAACCACACTTCTCTTTCTTCCTACTAAATTTCTGTAATTCCTTCTCAACCTATTAACATTCTTTCTTCCTCCTAATTATTTCTCTTCCATTGACAATCAAGACCCACAAAAACCCAACATTCCAAATTCTTATTATACCAAACATTCTTTAAAAGGAAACAAAAAACAAAAAAGGAAACGAGCCTACAGTTTCTGTGACTTTCTTTTTTTCACTTTCCTAAGAAAGTGACAGAAACTTCTAGGTTATTGATTATAAACTTATCTCAAATCCATTAAGTTACAAATGAAACTTCAATTTGCCAATACCCACAATTTCAAGAAGCAAGTCCAACTAGATTCTCAAGGCAACAAAACATAACAAACCAACATTTTCCATTTGTAAATGAGAAACCTAAAATCTAACAAAAGCATCTTCAATGGATGCCCAATAGCATCTAACAAAAACACCTACATTCCCTTATTCATTTCCACTCTAAATTTGAATTCAAAGTAAGCTATTAAAAGAGTTGCATAACAATCATATATTGCACTGCACTTGTATGGAGGAAAGGTAGGAGCAAGTGCATCTGCTCCACAAGTAACTCAAGCAAAGCAATAACTCTCAAAACAAAGTTTTGTGGCAGTAGATGACACAAACTATACATATCAACATTATGTCATATATATTAATGGTTGTTGTCCAACTCCATTTGACAACTTAAACAGTCAATGACAATATATACTTTAAACAATATAAGGCATAATCCGTGGTTGGCAAAAACAATAGATTCATGATAGTATAATGTAGATAGAATTCAGAACAAAAGGGAATACCTGTGAAAGGAAACCGCAGAAATTCTTTGCAGATATATAATATGCTTTTGGGATTTAATGAAATGCCTGATTCAACCTATCACCCGGGATTCCTAAACACAAACGAAGACAAAAGTTACATATTTTGGACAAGAAATCAAAGACCAACATGAAAAATCGTAACAAATGTTTTGGAAATCAACGTCGCAAAAACCCTCGGTAATCTGATCTAAGGAAAAAAATCCCATACCCCCAACAAGAAGAAGACGTCAAGGAGAAAATGCACACTGTCCATTCAAGACAAGAAATCGCAAAAGAACAAATGGAGACCTAACAGGGAAGGCAAGATTTTTTCAGCAAAACAAACCATCACTTACTTGACAATCCTCGCGAACGTCTTGGGGAAGAGAGTCCCACCATGCGACAGAGAAGCCTAGAGCGATGCCAAGTGTGCGACAGAGGAGAGATGGGCTTGGGAGAGATAGACGAGAGGGGTAAGTTGGACAGTATTTTTGTTTTTCATATCGAGACAAGAGACAACGTTTTTTGTCCTTCAGTTTTTGAATGGACAGGATTTGTTTTCTCTGTCTATCAGGGACAGAGGACAAAATCTTGGAGACATCAGCCAAACACATATGATGGAAAAGATTATTTTGTTTTGTTATCTGTCCCCATATACGGGGATAGTAACCATACACGGGGTTTGAATTCTAGCGAACGTCAGTTTGTAAGAATACAAAAAACTGAAAAAGTACAAGCACATGTGTTTGTACTTGTGTTTATATTATTCCAAAATAAGATGATAAACTGCTGCAATTTAAAATATCTAAATTTAATTTTGATTTTCAAATAATGTTCTCACATAACTGTATATTATTTCTATATGAGATAGGCATAATATCTGTTGGGATAATTTTAGAACATCCAAATAATCCAGGAATATCAAATATTATCTTTTGTTTATTTTTAAAATGTTTTTTTAGATGGACTAAGCAACAATAAATAAGGGTATCAACGAACAGGGCTGGGCTTGGGCCATTGACCTGGCGAAACAAATTTGTGAGCGGGACAGAATGATCTGACCTGTGGCCCGGCCTGAGTCAGCCATAAATGGCCCATGGGCGGGTCAAAGCCAACCGATATGTGACTCAGCCTAGGAGGCCCGCCCAGGCCATGGGTAGCCAGTTGGGCCTCAATTGGCCTGGTTGTTAATATATTTTAAAAAAATTTTATATATTTATTTTAAGGAAATTTAAAAAAGATGTAGTTGTATTTTTTAAAATTCTTAAATTATATATATATTTATTAAAAATATGTAGCATCGATAATGCCGTCATAATTATTTCCTACAAACAAGAGAATTTAATTTTAATTTTGTAATTTTATAATAAAAATTAATTATAATGTAAATGTAAAAAAGTTATTATCTAATTACAATGAATTTATTTCAAATATTATTTTTACACGTTTAGTAAATTATTATATTTCTAATATGATTTTATAAAAATAAGTTTATTAAATTTATAATATAATATTTTCAGACTCTTAATGTTTTTATAAATTATGTACAAAACTCTTAATTGATATAGTTATTGTTATTTGTTTTACTTGTATAGTTGTATAAATATTATTGTCTTTTCATATCAATCTATTATTAAATAATCATTGTAAAATTTTATATTTTTATTACACATATTAAAAAAATTAATTAATATCATGATTAATCTTAACACATTTAAACTTTTTATTTTATTTTCATAGTTACTCAATATATACATTATGTATATATGTATTTATATTAATCTTAAAATAAATTAATCACTTTATTAATCCTAATGTATCAATTCCAAAACAATATATAAGTAATTGAGTTATAAAAGCAAATACGTTTTATAACTACTTTTGATATGTTTTATATATTATTATTTTAATACTTTTGAAAATAGTTCTTTTACTTTTCTCTAAAATCATTATATTCTAATTAATCTAAATTTATATTCATAATTTTTTCTATTTTTAAATTCTAATATTAAAAGATTGATTCCTAAGTTGCTCTAGCTAAAAGTTTGTTAATACTTGAAAGCTTGATATAAGTTTAACTTTAAATCCTTCTTGTCGTGAGAGTGTTATAAGCATACTATATATATATATATATATATATATATATATATATATATATATATATATATATATATATATATATATATATATATATATATATATTATGTCACAACTTTAAATTATAACAACATATAATTATGATATAATAAAGTTATTAATTTTATCGAACATTAAATTACAAAATATTTATATTTTTTATTTAAACCAATTAATATTTCATTTGAATAAAACTATAAGTCATTAAATAAAAGTGTAATATCACTAAGTTCTTAATGTTTTAAGTGATATTTTAGATATAATGAGCTAAATATTAACACAATTTGCATTAAAAGTCATTAAGTCAGGTTTAGACTGAATGGCGCTACATATATTGCATATCATTAATCAGAAAATACATTTTAAAATTAAAATCTTGAGATATATTTATTAGTATGATTAATTAGGAATTTTAATTCAATTAATTAGAAATTTGTATGAAAAGTCATTAAGTTAATAGTTATACTTAAGAATTTCAATTCAATTAATTACAAAATTTAAATTTTCTTAAATAATTGATTAACTTTATAAAGAGAATTTATAAAACCAAATTCATTAACTATAGAATTTATTTTTGTACACGAATGATTATCTAAACCATTTTATAAGAGTTGATACAATTTACAAAATTAAAATAATATCATGTTAGATAGATGAAGAGTTGAGACTAAGAGAACATCATGTAATTGACTAATTGTACTTGTTAGTAAAATCGTCAACAATTTGGATCTAATCTTACGTATGTACAAACATAATATAATATTAAATAAAAGAATATTTAGTAATGTAATATTAAATAAAAGAAAATTAAAATACCTTCATCTTCATATATTTGATCAAAATAACCTTCAATTCGTTGATTAATTTCACTAGTCCCCTTCGCATTAATACTTGTGACTATAGAAAAATAAAAAACATAATATTAGGTAAGATAATATAAAGATAGATAAAATAAATCTATTAAAAAAAGAATTTACCATCAATATCTTCATTATTTAACCAACTTTAAGTACACAAAAGGGCTTCCACAGTGAGACAATGAAGTCGATCATGATAAGGAGTAATGACCCGACCACTAGTACTAAATGTAGACTCTGAAGTAGTAGTGGATGATGGAATAGGTAACAAGTCCTGTGTAATGTTTTACAAGATCGGATCATTCTATGCTGATCTCTTCCACTATAACAATATATCGAACAACTCAGCTTCATTTTAAAGAACAAATCTGCAAAAAAATATTTATCTAACTCCATCATATTGTAAGAAATCATATCCCTTTTTTTAAAAAAAATTGAAAGAGAATATGTCAATAATGGGATAAAAGAAAAGGTCAAACTTGAAACAAAAGTCTGAGTTGAACTGCCTGCATCCCGATCATGAGTTTGATGCATTTTGACTTCATAATCATGAAACAATTGATACAATAATTGTTTTATTATATGTAGACACATTTGAGCTTCACCACTGTACAATCCATTATAAATATATTCAACCCCATCCATCTTATATCTCGAATCCGTCCAATACATATAATATTGTGACAATATCTCTAACCTTAGACCAATAATAATTAAACTTCTCCACCATCTGTTCCACTATAGTCCAAATCACTGCATTGGAGTTCAACATCCACAATGATAAAACATGTTTTATATTAGACATAGTGCTAAAGATATAGTGCGAAGTTGAATATTTTGTTCCTGAGAATAATTCAGTCCAATTATTAAATAATTTCAACTTCATACAGAGTTCTCTAGCCAAGTCTCATTAATCCTCTGATGGTATGTAGGTATATTGAGAATCCCTTTCTGCTAGTCTAATAAATAGCTATGCCTATGGGATTGCCGAATCTAACATCTCAAAGGTTGAGTTCTATCTGGTAGGATAATCTAAAACCAACTTCTTTAAATTTGGATTGCATAAAATTTATGCACCATCTTCAAAAGTTTCGACTCTTTTATGTTGGAACTTTTCCAACTAACTACTCAACCATTCAGTGCGATAATATATCCTGAATAGGATCTAGAGTCATCCTTGTCAAATTGGAAATTAGCATCTATATACCCGCTCACACAAAGCTATCCTTCTCAATATACCAAGAATATATCCTTATTACTTTTCAAGTGCTTAAGGATATTCTTGACAGCTACCCAATGACTCTCACTAGGATCTGACTAGTATCTGCTCGTAACATTTAGAACATATGATACATCAGTTTCTGTACATAACATAGCATACATGATTGATACCATGACCAAAGCATAAGCGATCAAATTCATACGAGTCCTCTTATCTTATGTCTTTAGATATATAGAATTCGAGGGTCTAATCCTATGCATCATGAATAGATAACCTTTCTTGGACTGCTCTATGCTAAACCTTTTTAGCATCTTGTCTATGTATGTGGATTGAAAAAAAACCAAGCAACTTTTAGATCTATCTCTATATATTCTTATTGATATGTGCTTAAATATATGATTGTTTAATTATTTCATACACTATAAGAAAATTTGGTTTCAGCAACCAAATTCTCAGCAACCATAGTAAAATGGTTGCTAATTATATACATTTTGCAACAAAAAATTATTTGGTTGCAATATATAAGTTACGTATATTTTTACAGATCAATCAATACTTGGTGGCTATAGATGGTCACTAAAACTTACAATTCATGGATAATAATATAATGACCAAACCTAACAATTTTAGCGACAACTTTAATGGTTGCTATAGAAAATTATTAATAACAACCAAATTAACAATCAACTATTAAGTGGTCACTAAAAGTATTTCAAATTTTTCATTAGAAATCGATAAATTTGGTTTCTAAATTTACATGATTTCTTTACAGCAACCACATTATATGATTGCTAAAGAAGTATTTATAGCAACAAAATAATTTGTCGCTAAGTATTTTAGAAAAGATGAAAAGAGTTCTTTAGATTCGGTCCATATAGTTTAAATTAGTTTTAAGGTTTGTTCTTATAATAATTAATTATTATTATTTAATTTATATTAATTTTATAATTCAAAATATATTTTCATTTGAGGAAAGAAGTTATCTAATAAAATTTATTGTTTGGTAATTTCATATTTTATTTACCTTTAGTTAATTAAATTAGTGAACTTTTATTTAGTACATAAATATACATATTATTGTCAATATCTTTTCATTAAAAAATCAAAAGTTAAGCATAAATTTTTAGTTATACAATCTAACTTGTAAACCTAAATTTGGAAACCAAACAATAGAAAATAGCATATTACTATCATATGAGTCCTAACACATTGAAATCTTCTCTCAATATGAATTTCTTTCAATCTACTTTTCTTTCATTGATCCATTAAACAAACTAAAATAATAATAAAAATTAAAAAGTAGTCCGTTAAATGGCTCCCAAGTCCCTACTTCACATTACATCTGCATTAAAAAAAGCATAAATTATAACCAAAATAATTAATTCATAAAATAAACTAACTTCCATCTTCGTAAAAGATAGAAGAAAAAGTTAACATAATAATTGGATATAAAAAACACTTACCAATCAGATTGATTAATGATTTCAGAAAAACTTCTGCCTGTCATCTTTTCAACGCATTTCACCATGGCTTCAATAGTGGTTTTTTGCAGAGCTAACTCTACCTTTGTACTCTCCAATTCCTCTTACGTAGATGCCAACTCCTCTTCTAATCGTACTCGATTTGATGATGTCTCGAAAGTAGAGTCATGATTAATTTTTTTAGACAGTCCTTTTGATTTGGCATACATAGAATTTTATCCTAGCACTTGGATGCAGATTTGTTCTGCATTCATACGAGGAACATCCTTTGGTAAATTTTCTTGTTCTTCTCGCAATTTTTTCATTTCAACCTGTTATCCAAAAATTAAAAAATTTGTTGTTTTTAAATATAAAGATGATACATAATCTAAATAAGGTTGGAGTAAAGAATCTATATCCAATTGTTTGCAAATGAAATATGAGAATTTGTCTCAGTCGGCTTTACCAATGGAGTTGCACCGGTTGTTCAATGAGATACTTACAGTTTTTCCATAGAAATTAAACATAAAAATTAAAAATATAAACTACAACTTACATAATTCGCCTCAACCTCTTCATCGGCCCATCCCATTTTAGGATTGTAAAATTGAGCCTCGTACATATCAATATCATCCAAATTCTGTAACATAGAAATTGCAAATAACAAAGTATTTATATAATTATATAATTTTGAAAAAAAGGAAAAATGAATGAAGTAACTAATTACATGCTCGTATTGATGTGATGAAAGAGATTTCGTCCCCAATTTGTGTTTGTGTTTCATTTTTTTTCCTATTGTTGGATTGAGTCACTGAGATTTTCTACAATACATCAAATAGTTTAGAATTATTATATAAATTTTTTTAAGTAATCTATAAATAAAATTCTAGTGCATTTATTATAAATATCAAATTTAAATAAAATGATAATATATACCTTAAAATTTTTTGTCTCCCAAAAGTCGCACAACCAAAGCCAATCATTAGGACGAGTAGAAAGTTTTACATAAATACTTTGTTTCGCCAACACCAGATCACCTTCAGCTTCAATTTTTTGAAAATATCTACGAGCATTAGAACAAAAAGTGGAATATTGCCTGGCAAATGATTTCCATATGCACTGAACAACATGTGGCTCATCCACTTCATAACTTAGCTTATTCTACAATGAGAAAAATAGAGATATGTTACATTATATTATATCATAAAAAATTTAAAAAATATATTAGTAAAGTGAATAGAAAAAAAATTTACAACCAACTTTCTGAAAATATATTCTTTTTTATCTTTTGGAATGTTTGCCCAGCCCTCAACTTGTATTGAGGCTTCAAGTCGAATCAAAACCCTAATCTGAGTTGCATGTTTTGAACTATGCTCCCCAACAGGCTTGTTAATTCCCTTAGCAATAATAATTTTAGGTTTTTCCCCACATTTACGTGTATACTTTTGGGTGTTTAGTAAGACCACGACCTCGTCTTCCACTTACCTCGTCTTAGTTAAGAAAAAATAAAAGTTAATCATTAATTGCTAATAACAACATACTAATAATGTTGAGACCCGATCCGGGAACCGGATCCCAACCGAACCGAATAAACTTAACAAAAAGAACGAATGACGGATTCAATGGAAGCAGGCGAAGGAGACAGAAATTTCGGATCGAAATTGCGAAATGCGGAAGCGAACAAATCCGAAAGTAGCGAAGCGGAAGCAAATGCAAGCGGATCAAACGAACAGATTCAATCGAATATAGCGAAGCGAAATAATCGCATCTGAATCACAAAGCGGAACGAATAGTTTAAAGGGATCGAATCGAATGCAAATCAATTCGGATAGAAAACAAAGTAAGCAAACAAATCAATGTAAGCTGAAACACTTTCCGACATCCGTGCATAAGCAAAGAACATGAAACGAAGCGCGTTGGGGATCTAAGGCGTTCCAAAATCCGTTATGAATTTTTTCTTTCTTATTCTCATTTCTTTTCTCGTTACTCAATCATATCCAAATCATCTTCAATCCATACAGATCATACATAATCTTATATAAATCCATACGAATCTCAAATTACATTTTATCCAGATTTTATCGAAATTTTGACAAGATAACTACGCCTTTATCCTAACTCCAAACCCGCAAGTGTTCAAAACAACACTTCTAAAATTTCCAAACAATCACACACACATCAGAATCCACCGGACCCTCCGTCCGGGATATCAGCAGATAATCACAAACCTATTTCTAAAACATTCTCATACTTGTCATTCAATCTACTATTCTCATAGTTCAATCGCATTCCCAAATCAATCATACATATATGTTCCCAAATTATTCATAATTTCATATACAAATTTCTCATTCATTCACAATACTCAACTTTATACACAAATACCTTTTTCCAAACTTATCTAAAGTCATAAACATATTCATACACAAGATCCAAATTTCTCAAAAACCAACGTATTCAAATGTCGAAACTGACGTCTTGACATACGTCTTCACATTCTTTCATCCGATCTCCTGCTCGAAACCTGGAGATGGGGATGAAAGGGGGGGTGAGCTCGAAAGCTCGTGGATAACACATTTATAAACTGATATATAAGCAGAAAACGTTTCTTTATAAACTTTTTGCCAAAAGGGCTAATGTTTCAAACTTTTCAACTTTGAAATATTTCTCTCAAACTCTTTTCAAGTTTTCCAAACTTTTCATAAAAACCTCATTTTTCTCATTTTTCAAAATTCTCGAATTCTTCATAAATATGAATGCAACATAATTTCAATTTTCATTTCTCACTTTAAAAACAAGAATGCAGAACACAAAAACAAAACAAAACACATAACATATCGAATGGTGCGGCTGGGTCCAAGCAGAGCGTCTTCGCATGCAGTCCGCATAGCGGTCTGCAATCGTGATCGTGAACGCATCTACACTTTCCCGCATTGCGGTCCAGTGTAGCCGTGAAGGAGTCCGAAATCGGAGCTCCGTGCCACTAGCAGGCAGCCTGGAGAAGGCTATACACATAGAGACAGCACTGACTCACCAAGGGACCTACCAAACCCACATAACACATAATCGAAAACGAAAAGTCGGATTGCCCGAAGGCACTTTTCAATTTCGTACTTTTCTTCAAAATTTTCCCCAAAAATGCATACCACTCAATTTATTCAGTCTATCATTCACTAAATTCAACAATCAAAACATTCAATCAAACAATAATTTCAACAATTGAATAATGCATACACAACAAATGCATTTTCAGAAATTTCTATCGGTTTATCGAATCATTGAAAGCAATGAATTCAAACTTATAATAATCTTTCAGAAAACATTCGGAAATCAGAATTTCAAACCTTTACAAAACAATAATTTGTCAAAATTTTCACATTTTTGCTTTCTTTATTTTTCAAAATTGCTTTCTTTAATTTTTCAAAATTGCATAATGCTCACAAATCAAAATATAAATATGCTACCCACCTCAATTTTGCGGAAACTTGATTTCAAGCTCCAATTGATCCTTGCTTTTCTCTCTTCCACAATACCAAAACCTAAACCATAATCATCCAAATTTCACATCGAAAATACTTAATTTTCACAATCAACTTAGAATTCACCAATTCCATTTACATTCAAGCTATTTCAATCTTCAATTTTGAAAATCCCAATTTTCAAAATTGGCCTAAACCAAGACACTTTCGAATTCAATCTCATAAATAACTTAATTTTCAAAATTAATCTCACAATTCCTCAATTCACATTAATTCCAAACTATTTAAATCCTCAATTTCAAAATCCCAAATCTTAAAATTGGTCTAAACCAATTTATCCAAATTCAATACCATAAAATACCAATTCTTCAAAATTGATTTCATATATCATCAATTCATCATATTTCCTATAATTCTACACCAAAATATCTCAAAATTCTTCATCATAAAATTTAGCCTAAACTTTACTCAATTTTCCATCCAAAATTAAACCCAGCCTAAAGCATATATTTCAAAATTAACTTCATAAATCATAAACCCATCTCATATGTCATAATTCTAAACCGAAAATTAATCAAAATCTCAAAGTAGAAAAATTTCTCTTACCTCTTTCTCTTGCAAATTCGAATTTTCTTGGCTCATGAAGAAGCTCTTATGCTCCTCTATCTTTTTCTCTCTTGGAACCATCCCAAAATCCTTAAGAAACAAGTAGAAAAAATCAAAAATCTCTTTCTCTCTCATCTTTTCCTCCATCACCCGAAACTCCACACTTCTTTCTTCTTCTTATTTCTTCTTCTTTTCTCTGGAAATTTCCAGCCACTTTCGTGGCTTTTAATAAGCCAAAACGACATCTCTTGTATGTGTTTCATTAATTGATGGTCAAATGACCATTTTGCCCTCCATTCAAAACTTAAAATTACACTTACTTGCGGTTTGATTCGCACTATCGATTTGAAGAAATTTGTCAAAACTTCCTTCTCGAGAAATGTTCCTCTCACTCATACGAATCCAACGCCACTGACCGCGCTCAATTCCGAGCACCACATCAAAAGTTACGTGCGAAACAGTGCGGAAAAATCCATATTCTAACACATTTCTTATGTACGATTATTTCCGTCCAAAATTTCACATTCTTCATCCCAGAACTAAAACTCGATGTCTTCATAACAATTGTAGCCTTATGTCTCTAGTTTAATTCAAAACAAGAATCGTCTCATTTCGATTCCCAGATCAAAAGTTATACTCAAATTACTCTCAGGTGTTCCCAATCCAAAAATTTCACCCTAATCCGAACTTAAATTCAAAAATTAAAAGTCCTAAGGGCAAAATTGACATTTCATGTCTTCATATGATTTGTAGCCCCTTGTCTTATCTTTATTTCCCCTCAAGAATCGCTTCAATCGGATCTCTACAGATCCCGAATTTCACAAAACACTGAATCATGCTCGGAAAATTTCCCGACTCACTTTGATTAAATTAATCACCATTAATTTAATCTCAAAAGTTCTAAATTTCTTATAAAATGAAATTCAATGTCTTAGGAATCCAACGCAAAAGAATCAACTCAATCGGATGTCGGACGGAAAGATATAAGCAAAATAGTGAGCAAAGGTCGGATTAAAACAAAGAAATCAAAACAATTTCAGAAACAAAAGCGGCGTCAGATGCAGACGGACGCCTAACTCATGAGGCGAGGCGCCGTCATGAGGGCGAGACGCCTCCCTTCAGAGGCGAGACGCCTTCGCGAGGCGAGACGCCCGCTTCGCTAGAGGAGGCGTCGCCTAGCGAGGCGACACTCGTGAGGCGAGCCTTGCCTCGCGAGGGCGAAGGACGCCGCCTCGCCTCGCGAGGCGTCGCCTAGCGAGGCGCTAAAACTTTTTTTTTTTTTTTCCTCTAAACTTCCAAAATTCATAACTTTTAATCCCGAACTCCGATTTTGACAAACTTAGTCTCTATAGAAAGCTTGAGAGAAGCTCTAAATCTTCCAAGAAAAACATAAAACTCAATTCAACTCCTACGGGAGTCCATTTTCCGGTCAAAAATACTATTCTCTATACAAGCTTGTAAAAATCATAACTTAATTTTCCGAGATCAAAAAAATTGCATACTTTATATCGAAATAAAGATCAAAACAAATCCTTCAATTTTCATGAAGAACATCAAAGCTCAATTAACCTCTAACTAGGTTAATTTCTCAGTCAAAGTTCCAACCAATATAAAATTCAAACCCGATCAAACATAAACTTTGACTGATCATAACTTTCACTCCCGATAACGAAAAATTACAAACTTTATGTCCACAAAAAGCTCTCAACATAATCTACAAGTTTCATGTAGATCATTTTCTCAAATTTTGCCTTAATCAAAAGTCAACCTTCAAAGGCCAGAAAGTCAACTATTACACAATTTTTCATATTTTCATACTTTCTCTCTTTATTTCATGATCTTCAACTTAATTTCAATCAACTCATCCACTTGATCATAGTCAAATTGTCACTCAAGGTTCGGGGTCCAACATTTCTCCCCCTCTTAAAAGAATTTCGTCCTCGAAATTCATATTTACTTAACTTTCAAGTCACTCATTCTTGCATAAATTTCTTTCTAAACAATGATCATCAAGCACTTTCTTACTAATTTCTTTCCACAACTCATAATCAATTACCTTTTCATCAAATTTACTCATCATACATATTCTCAATCTCTTCAAAATTTTCACTTCCTTAAATCATATCACTCATATCATATCAACTTACTATATTCATAACTTACTGTTTCTACACTTCTGGACACAAGTCAATGGTCCATTTCTTAAGGAACCCTAATATGGTTCAATCATCATTATGCCATCATTCTTTCATCTATATCAATTCATCACAATTTCTCAAGAAGTTCTAATCTTAATTTCCTCAACACATTCCGAAAATCAAACATATTCTGAACACTCAAATCAAACCAATCACATGAATTCGTCAAATAGTCATACATATCAATTTGCAAATTCTTAAAGGCAATCATACTTCTTTCATCAAAATCAAATGACCACCTAGCACACTCTCACAAATTCACTCTTATCTTTACAAACTCGTATCAATTCCTTATTCATACTCATACGCCCAAGTAAGATCATATTACTGGGCTCTGATACCATAAATGTTGAGACCCGATCCGGGAACCGGATCCCAACCGAACCGAATAAACTTAACAAAAAGAACGAATGACGGATTCAATGGAAACGGAAGCGAAAGGAGACAGAAATTTCGGATCGAAATTGCGAAATGCGGAAGCGAACAAATCCGAAAGTAGCGAAGCGGAAGCAAATGCAAGCGGATCAAACGAACAGATTCAATCGAATATAGCGAAGCGAAATAATCGCATACGAATCACAAAGCGGAACGAATAAGCGAAAGCGGGATCGAATCGAATGCAAATCGAATTCGGATAGAAAACAAAGTAAGCAAACAAATCAATGTAAACTGAAACACTTTCCGACATCCGTGCATAAGCAAAGAACATGAAACAGAAACGCGTTGGGGATCCTAAGACGTTCCAAAATCCGTTATGAATTTTTTTTTCTTTCTTATTCTCATTTCTTTTCTCGTTACTCAATCATATCCAAATCATCTTCAATCCATACAGTCATACATAATCTTATATAAATCCATACGAATCTCAAATTACATTTTTATCCCAGATTTTATCGAAATTTCGGCAGCATAACGGCTGCCTTTATCCTAACCCAAACTTGCAAAGTGTTCAAAACAACACTTCTAAAATTTCCAAACAATCACACACACATCGAATCCACGGACCCTCCGTCCGGATATCGTGAGATAATCACAAACCTATTTCTAAAACATTCTCATACTTGTCATTCAATCTACTATTCTCATAGTTCAATCGCATTCCCAAATCAATCATACATATATGTTCCCAAATTATTCATAATTTCATATACAAATTTCTCATTCATTCACAATACTCAACTTTATACACAAATACCTTTTTCCAAACTTATCTAAAGTCATAAACATATTCATACACAAGATCCAAATTTCTCAAAAACCAACGTATTCAAATGTCGAAACTGACGTCTTGACATACGTCTTCACATTCTTTCATCCGATCTCCTGCTCGAAACTTGGAGATGGGGATGAAAGGGGGGGTGAGCTCGAAAGCTCGTGGATAACACATTTATAAACTGATATATAAGCAGAAAACGTTTCTTTATAAACTTTTGCCAAAGGGCTAATGTTTCAAACTTTTCAACTTTGAAATATTTCTCTCAAACTCTTTTCAAGTTTTCCAAACTTTTCATAAAACCTCATTTTCTCATTTTCAAAATTCTCTAATTCTTCATAAATATGAATGCAACATAATTTCAATTTTCATTTCTCACTTTAAAACAAGAATGCAGAACACAAAACAAAACAAAACACATAACATATCGAATGGTGCAGCTAGGTCCAAGCAGAGCGTCATAGATCCGCGATAAGCGGTCATGCGATCGTGAAAGAACGCATTACACTTTCCGCATTGCGGTCCATTGTAGCCGTGAAGGAGTCCGAATCGAGCTCCGTACCTTGTGAGCAGCACTGGAGAAGGCTATACACATAGAGACAAATATGACTCACCAAGGACCTACCAAACCCATATAACACATAATCGAAAACGAAAAGTCGGATTGCCAAGGCACTTTTCAATTTCGTACTTTTCTTCAAAATTTTCCCCAAAATGCATACCACTCAATTTATTCATCTATCATTCACTAAATTCAACAATCAAAACATTCAATCAAACAATAATTTCAACAATTGAATAATGCATACACAACAAATGCATTTTCGAAATTTCTATCGATTTATCGAATCATTGAAAGCAATGAATTCAAACTTATAATAATCTTTCAGAAAACATTCTGAAATCGAATTTCAAACCTTTACAAAACAATAATTTGTCAAAATTTTCACATTTTTGCTTTCTTTATTTTTCAAAATTGCTTTCTTTAATTTTTCAAAAATTGCATAATGCTCACAAATCAAAATATAAATATGCTACCCACCTCGAATTTTTGCCGGAAACTTGATTTCAAGCTCCAATTGATCCTTGCTTTTCTCTCTCTTCCACAATACCAAAACCTAAACCATAATCATCCAAATTTCACATCAGAAAATACTTAATTTTCACAATCAACTTAGGAATTCACCAATTCCATTTACATTCAAGCTATTTCAATCTTCAATTTTGAAAATCCCCAATTTTCAAAATTGGCCTAAACCAAGACACTCGAATTCAATCTCATAAATAACTTAATTTTCAAAATTAATCTCACAATTCCTCAATTCACATTAATTCCAAACTATTTAAATCCTCAATTTCAAAAATCCCCAAATCTTAAAATTGGTCTAAACCAATTTATCCAAATTCAATACCATAAAATACCAATTCTTCAAAATTGATTTCATATATCATCAATTCATCATATTTCCTATAATTCTACACCAAAATATCTCAAAATTCTTCATCATAAAATTTAGCCTAAACTTTACTCAATTTTCCATCCAAAATTAAACCCAGCCTAAAGCATATATTTCAAAATTAACTTCATAAATCATAAACCCATCTCATATGTCATAATTCTAAACCGAAAATTAATCAAAATCTCAAAGTAGAAAAATTTCTCTTACCTCTTTCTCTTCCAAATTCGAATTTTCTTGGCTCATGAAGAAGCTCTTATGCTCCTCTATCTTTTTCTCTCTTGGAACCATCCCAAAATCCTTAAGAAACAAGTAGAAAAAATCAAAAATCTCTTTCTCTCTCATCTTTTCCTCCATCACCCGAAACTCCACACTTCTTTCTTCTTCTTATTTCTTCTTCTTTTCTCTGGAAATTTCCAGCCACTTTCGTGGCTTTTAATAAGCCAAAACGACATCTCTTGTATGTGTTTCATTAATTGATGGTCAAATGACCATTTTGCCCTCCATTCAAAACTTAAAATTACACTTACTTGCGGTTTGATTCGCACTATCGATTTGAAGGAATTTGTCAAAACTTCCTTCTCGAGAAATGTTCCTCTCACTCATACGAATCCAACGCCACTGACCGCGCTCAATTCCGAGCACCACATCAAAAGTTACGTCATAAAATAAAGGCGGAAAAATCCATATTCTAACACATTTCTTATGTACGATTATTTCCGTCCAAAATTTCACATTCTTAATCCCAGAAATAAAACTCGATGTCTTCATAACAATTGTAGCCTTATGTCTCTAGTTTAATTCAAAACAAGAATCGTCTCCTTTCGATTCCCAGATCAAAAGTTATACTCAAATTACTCTCAGGTGTTCCCAATCCAAAAATTTCACCCTAATCCGAACTTAAATTCAAAATTAAAAGTCCTAAGGGCAAAATTGACATTTAATGTCTACATATGATTTGTAGCCCTTGTCTTATCTTTATTTCCCTCAAGAATCGCTTCAATCGGATCTCTACAGATCCCGAATTTCACAAAACACTGAATCATGCTCGAAAATTTCCCGACTCACTTTGATTAAATTAATCACCATTAATTTAATCTCAAAAGTTCACAAATTTCTTATAAAATGAAATTCAATGTCTTAGGAATCCAACGCAAAAGAATCAACTCAATCGGATGTCGGACGGAAAGATATAAGCAAAATAGTGAGCAAAGGTCGGATTAAAACAAAGAAATCAAAACAATTTCAGAAACAAAAGCAGGCGTCAGATGCAGACGGACGCCTAACTCATGAGGGCGAGGCGCCGTCATGAGGGCGAGACGCCCGCTCATGAGGCGAGACGCCGCTCGCGAGGGCGAGACGCCCGCTCGCTAGAGGCGGCGTCGCCTAGCGAGGCGCCTGACTCCTAGCGAGGCGCTTAAAACTTTTTTTTTTTATTCCTCTAAACTTCCAAAATTCATAACTTTTAATCCCGAACTCCGATTTTGACAAACTTAGTCTTTATAGAAAGCTTGAGAGAAGCTCTAAATCTTCCAAGAAAAACATAAAACTCAATTCAACTCCTACGGGAGTCCATTTTCCGGTCAAAAATACTATTCTCTATACAAGCTTGTAAAAATCATAACTTAATTTTCCGAGATCAAAAAAATTGCATACTTTATATCGAAATAAAGATCAAAACAAATCCTTCAATTTTCATGAAGAACATCAAAGCTCAATTAACCTCTAACTAGGTTAATTTCTCAGTCAAAGTTCCAACCAATATAAAAGTCAAACCCGATCAAACATAAACTTTGACTGATCATAACTTTCACTCCCGATAACGAAAAATTACAAACTTTATGTCCACAAAAAGCTCTCAACATAATCTACAAGTTTCATGTAGATCATTTTCTCAAATTTTGCCTCAATCAAAAGTCAACCTTCAAAGGCCAGAAAGTCAACTATTACACAATTTTTCATATTTTCATACTTTCTCTCTTTATTTCATGATCTTCAACTTAATTTCAATCAACTCATCCACTTGATCATAGTCAAATTGTCACTCAAGGTTCGGGGTCCAACATTTCTCCCCCTCTTAAAAGAATTTCGTCCTCGAAATTCATATTTACTTAACTTTCAAGTCACTCATTCTTGATAAATTTCTTTCTAAACAATGATCATCAAGCACTTTCTTACTAATTTCTTTCCACAACTCATAATCAATTACCTTTTCATCAAATTTACTCATCATACATATTCTCAATCTCTTCAAAATTTTCACTTCCTTAAATCATATCACTCATATCATATCAACTTACTATATTCATAACTTACTGTTTCTACACTTCTGGACACAAGTCAATGGTCCATTTCTTAAGGAACCCTAATATGGTTCAATCATCATTATGCCATCATTCTTTCATCTATATCAATTCATCACAATTTCTCAAGAAGTTCTAATCTTAATTTCCTCAACACATTCCGAAAATCAAACATATTCTGAACACTCAAATCAAACCAATCACATGAATTCGTCAAATAGTCATACATATCAATTTGCAAATTCCTAAAGGCAATCATACTTCTTTCATCAAAATCAAATGACCACCTAGCACACTCTCACAAATTCACTCTTATCTTTACAAACTCAGATCAATTCCTTATTCATACTCATACGCCCAAGTAAGATCATATTATCGGGCTCGATACCATAAATGTTGAGACCCGATCCCGAACCGGATCCCAACCGAACCGAATAAACTTAACAAAAAGAACGAATGACGGATTCAATGGAAACGGAAGCGAAAGGAGACAGAAATTTCGGATCGAAATTGCGAAATGCGGAAGCGAACAAATCCGAAAGTAGCGTTAAGCAAATGCAAGCGGATCAAACGAGCAGATTCAATCGAATATAGCGAAGTTTAAATAATCGCATACTGAATCACAAAGCGGAACGAATAAGTTTAAAGGGATCGAATCGAATGCAAATCGAATTCGGATAGAAAACAAAGTAAGCAAACAAATCAATGTAAATCAAACACTTTCCGACATCCGTGCATAAGCAAAGAACATGAAACGAAACGCGTTGGGGATCCTAAGACGCTCCAAAATCCGTTATGAATTTTTTCTTTCTTATTCTCATTTCTTTCTCGTTACTCAATCATATCCAAATCATCTTCAATCCATACAATCATACATAATCTTATATAAATCCATACGAATCTCAAATTACATTTTATCCAGATTTTATCGAAATTTCAAGAAGATAACTACCGCCTTTATCCTAACTCCAAACCTGCAAAGTGTTCAAAACAACACTTCTAAAATTTCCAAACAATCACACACACATCATAATCCACCGGACCCTCCGTCCGGGATATCAGCAGATAATCACAAACCTATTTCTAAAACATTCTCATACTTGTCATTCAATCTACTATTCTCATAGTTCAATCGCATTCCCAAATCAATCATACATATATGTTCCCAAATTATTCATAATTTCATATACAAATTTCTCATTCATTCACAATACTCAACTTTATACACAAATACCTTTTTCCAAACTTATCTAAAGTCATAAACATATTCATACACAAGATCCAAATTTCAAAACCAACGATTCAAATGTCGAACCGACGTCTTGACATACGTCTTCACATTCTTTCATCCGATCTCCTCAAACCCGGAGATGGGGATGAAAGGGGTGAGCTCAAAGCTCGTGGATAACACATTTATAAACCGATATATAAGCGTAAAACGCTTTATAAACTTTTGCCAAAGGGCTAATGTTTCAAACTTTTCAACTTTGAAATATTTCTCTCAAACTCTTTTCAAGTTTTCCAAACTTTTCATAAAAACCTCATTTTCTCATTTTCAAAATTCTCGAATTCTTCATAAATATGAATGCAACATAATTTCAATTTTATTTCTCACTTTAAAACAAGAATGCGAACACAAAACAAAACAAAACACATAACATATCGAATGGTCCAGCTAGGTCCAAGCAGAGCGATCGCATGCGCCCCAAGCATAGCGGTCCTGTGCGATCGTGAAACGAAACGTATTACACTTTCCGCATTGCGGTCCATTGTAGCCGTGAAGGAGTCCGAATCGAGACTCCGTGCCACTAGCGGGCAGCACTGGAGAAGGCTATACACATAGAGACAATAATGACTCACCAAGGGACCTACCAAACCCACATAACACATAATCGAAAACGAAAAGTCGGATTGCTCAAGGCACTTTTCAATTTCGTACTTTTCTTCAAAATTTTCCCAAAATGCATACCACTCAATTTATTCATCTATCATTCACTAAATTCAACAATCAAAACATTCAATCAAACAATAATTTCAACAATTGAATAATGCATACACAACAAATGCATTTTCAGAAATTTCTATCGGTTTATCGAATCATTGAAAGCAATGAATTCAAACTTATAATAATCTGTCAGAAAACATTCGGAAATCAGAATTTCAAACCTTTACAAAACAATAATTTGTCAAAATTTTCACATTTTTGCTTTCTTTATTTTTCAAAATTGCTTTCTTTAATTTTTCAAAAATTGCATAATGCTCACAAATCAAAATATAAATATGCTACCCACCTCGAATTTTTGCCGGAAACTTGATTTCAAGCTCCAATTGATCCTTGCTTTTCTCTCTCTTCCACAATACCAAAACCTAAACCATAATCATCCAAATTTCACATCAGAAAATACTTAATTTTCACAATCAACTTAGGAATTCACCAATTCTATTTACATTCAAGCTATTTCAATCTTCAATTTTGAAAATCCCCAATTTTCAAAATTGGCCTAAACCAAGACACTCGAATTCAATCTCATAAATAACTTAATTTTCAAAATTAATCTCACAATTCCTCAATTCACATTAATTCCAAACTATTTAAATCCTCAATTTCAAAAATCCCCAAATCTTAAAATTGGTCTAAACCAATTTATCCAAATTCAATACCATAAAATACCAATTCTTCAAAATTGATTTCATATATCATCAATTCATCATATTTCCTATAATTCTACACCAAAATATCTCAAAATTCTTCATCATAAAATTTAGCCTAAACTTTACTCAATTTTCCATCCAAAATTAAACCCAACCTAAAGCATATATTTCAAAATTAACTTCATAAATCATAAACCCATCTCATATGTCATAATTCTAAACCGAAAATTAATCAAAATCTCAAAGTAGAAAATTTCTCTTACCTCTTTCTCTTCCAAATTCAATTTTCTTGGCTCATGAAGAAGCTCTTATGCTCCTCTATCTTTTCTCTCTTGGAACCATCCCAAAATCCTTAAGAAACAAGTAGAAAAATCAAAATCTCTTTTCTCTCATCTTTTCCTCCATCACCCAAACTCCACACTTCTTTCTTCTTCTTATTTCTTCTTCTTTCTCTGAAATTTCCAGCCACTTTCGTGGTTTTAATAAGCCAAACGACATCTCTTGTATGTGTTTCATTAATTGATGGTCAAATGACCATTTTGCCCTCCATTCAAAACTTAAAATTACACTTACTTGCGGTTTGATTCAGACTATCGATTTGAAGGAATTTGTCAAAACTTCCTTCGAGAAATGTTCCTCTCACTCATCTGAATCCAACGCCACTGACCGCGCTCAATTCCGAGCACCACATCAAAAGTTACGTATGAAATAATGCGGAAAAATCCATATTCTAACACATTTCTTATGTACGATTATTTCCGTCCAAAATTTCACATTCTTCATCCCAGAACTAAAACTCGATGTCTTCATAAAATTGTAGCCTTATGTCTCTAGTTTAATTCAAAACAAGAATCGTCTCATTTCGATTCCCAGATCAAAAGTTATACTCAAATTACTCTCAGGTGTTCCTAATCCAAAATTTCACCCTAATCCGAACTTAAATTCAAAATTAAAAGTCCTAAGGGCAAAATTGACATTTCATGTCTTCATATGATTTGTAGCCCCTTGTCTTATCTTTATTTCCCCTCAAGAATCGCTTCAATCGGATCTCTACAGATCCCGAATTTCACAAAACACTGAATCATGCTCGGAAAATTTCCCGACTCACTTTGATTAAATTAATCACCATTAATTTAATCTCAAAAGTTCACAAATTTCTTATAAAATGAAATTCAATGTCTTAGGAATCCAACGCAAAAAGAATCAACTCAATCGGATGTCGGACGGAAAAGATATAAGCAAAATAGTGAGCAAAGGTCGGATTAAAAACAAAGAAATCAAAACAATTTCAGAAACAAAACGGCGTCGTATGCGTACGGACGCCCCAACTCGCGAGGGCGAGGCACCTTCATGAGGGCGAGACGCCCGCTCATGAGGGCGAGCCCGTCGCGAGGCGAGACGTCCGCTCGCTAGAGGCGGCGTCGCCTAGCGAGGCGCGACCTCATGAGGGCGAGCCTTGCCTCGCGAGGCGAAGCGAACGCCCGCCCGCCAGGCGAGGCGTCGCCCTAGCGAGGCGTCAGATGCGCCGCTCGCTAGGGCGAGCCGCCGCCTAGCGAGGCGCTAAAACTTTTTTTTTTTTTCCTCTAAACTTCCAAAATTCATAACTTTTAATCCCGAACTCCGATTTTGACAAACTTAGTCTCTATAGAAAGCTTCGAGAGAAGCTCTAAATCTTCCAAGAAAAACATAAACTCAATTCAACTCCTACGGAGTCCATTTTCCGTCAAAATACTATTCTCTATACAAGCTTGTAAAAATCATAACTTAATTTTTCGAGATCAAAAAAATTGCATACTTTATATCGAAATAAAGATCAAAACAAATCCTTCAATTTTCATGAAGAACATCAAAGCTCAATTAACCTCTAACTAGGTTAATTTCTCAGTCAAAGTTCCAACCAATATAAAAGTCAAACCCGATCAAACATAAACTTTGACTGATCATAACTTTCACTCCCGATAACGAAAAATTACAAACTTTATGTCCACAAAAAGCTCTCAACATAATCTACAAGTTTCATGTAGATCATTTTCTCAAATTTTGCCTCAATCAAAAGTCAACCTTCAAAGGCCAGAAAGTCAACTATTACACAATTTTTCATATTTTCATACTTTCTCTCTTTATTTCATGATCTTCAACTTAATTTCAATCAACTCATCCACTTGATCATAGTCAAATTGTCACTCAAGGTTCGGGGTCCAACAAATAAGAATGTAATAAACTTTATTAAATTTAATATTACCATTATTCCCATCAAATGTTTTGTCAACAGTCTCCATTGAGGGATCTATTAAAACAAATCATTATGAAATACATAATAATAAGTGCAATAGAAAAAAAAATATTTAATATCCCCTCTAATATCTGATCTGATACTCTCATTTGGTGGATTAGGGGTAGATTGGCCTTCGCACTCTTCCATTGGCACTGTAACGGTAAAAATATCAATAAAGTTTTACTTGTAAAAAAATATTTAACTTTAAAATATTTAAAAATGGAAGATAAATTACCTTGATCTCTAGTATTATTATGTATCATTGTCCGTCTAGTTCCCGAACTTGAAATGTGTATATTGCTAAAGGTTTTTTTCGAAGGAAAAGCCACCCTCTTATTTTTATTTGACATTACAACATTGAAAATCCAATATTAACATAAACAAGCATACAAAGCAATTATAAATAAAATAAAATTTTAATAAAATTATTACGTCCTAAATTTTGGGGTAAAGAATACTCAGTTGGGCCATCATTCAAGTCATTCACTGCTGCCAAAGCATTAAACAACACCAATTTACGTTTCGGGTCCATTGTACTGTTAGCTATTGCGGTCACACTTAATAACTCCTTTTTACTCTTTAGTATTTTACTCATTTTCGATCCTATAAAAAATACAATAGGCATTACCCATCTATTAAATAAGTAGGAATGAATTTCACTAAGTGAAAAAAAACCACTCTGGTTCAACATTTTTGTATGTTCCAACCTCCAGAAAATTTATGTGTATATATAAATATATTCAACGCTAGCCAATTGTTACATCCATTTCATTATGGAAAAATGACCATGAAACCAAAGGAAATATGTCAACGTGCATAGTTTTTGACAAAATCATGCTAAGCAATTAGAACTGCTTCAATATGTTGATGTTCTCCTAAAATAGGACATTCTAATTTTTCCTTAAAACTCTGTATGCGTTATCAATATTAGCAACACAATTATATAATTGTAGTTCGGTAACATAGAAAACCTTAGTTGTCAGTGAATATTAAAAACAAACTCATGGTAGAAATTGGGGTTCAATGTTTTAATAAAAACAGCTAGATGATCTTTTGGAAGAAAACCAGCAATCAGATGGTAATCCCTGTTTCTTGTTTTGATATGAACTAAGAAAGGATTGAGTTGACTCCACTGCTGCATGAACAAGAAGCAGAGCCCATGGTTTTCCAACTTTGAGACAAACATTGTAATGAATTTATCGGTTTAAAAAAAGCAGCATTCAAGCAGAATTCCAATGGGCTAGCAAGATGAATATAAGTTCAAAGCTATATTGTTTGTCTAATTTTACAACTCTAATGCAAGCCTAGGAGTCAGACCATTGGTATTTTACATTATAAAACTCATAATTGAAATACACTATAGTTTTAATGAATATTTTATTGCATTTATTGCAAATTTCATCCCATAACTATTGGCAAATGGCAAAATAGGACCACCCCTTTTTTTGGCAATTTAAGGACCATTACTTTTTAAATATAGAAATTTAAGGATAAAATTAATCAAAAATTTATGCAATTAAATATATAGGTTTAAACAATCCAGCTCAAGTAATTTATAAATCCGACCAAACCAAATGGACCAAATTCCACATAATTATAACGTATAAGATTAATTATGAAAACAATAATCATATGGCATTTTGGTGAAAGTAATTTAATTAAATTTTATAAAGATGATCTCTTTTTTAATTATATTTCAAATTCTTTGATTTTATTCGATCTTTATTATATACTGCTTTTATAACGATCCAATATCATCAAATTTTAAACCTTAAACATTTTATCTTCTCGATTTAATTTTCAGTTTAATTTTAAAATATTTTAAAACCATTTTTTCCGTATTAAAAGTGATGAATTGATTTATTATTAACTAAGTTTAATGAGAAATAACATAAGTAAAAATCATAGTAAACCTCTAGTGTTAATGTCGCTTTTGAAACCATAGTTCAATTTTAAAATCATCTTGATCGATTTTTTCAAATTTGGTACCACAACTTATAATTTATATTAATTTAGGTAAATTTAATTTATTAATATAAATAATAAAGTATAAAACTATAAAAGCCAGCCCTCGCCTCATAAGGTGACTTTTATAGTTTTATTTATTTATATTAATAAAGTAAATTTTCTTCTTAATATTTTTAATTTATAAATAGTAATTATTTTATTTATGTGATTATTATGATTAGGTTTATAGTTCAGTATATTACTTATGATAAATAAATGTATTATTTGAAATAAAAATGTTTATTATTATTCATAACATTATTAAATTCGATATTATTATTAAGTATTGTTATTCATGTAATTATTTATTTATGGATTTTATAATAATAATAATAATAATAATAATAATAATAATAATAATAATAATAATAATAATAATAATAATAATAATAATAATAATAATAATAATAATAGTAATAATACTAATAATAGTAATACTAATAATAGTAATAATAGTAGTAATAATAATAATAATAATACTAATACTAATAATAGTAATAATAATAATAATACTAATAATAGTAATAGTAATAATAATAATAATAATAATAATAATAATAATAATAATAATAATAATAATAATAATAATAATAATAATAATAATAATAATAATGTCTATTATTATTATAAATCTATAAATAAATAATTACATAAATAAAAATAGTTAATAATAATATCGAATTTAATAATGTCATGAATAATAATAAACATTTTATTTCAAATAATAGATTTATTTATCATAAGTAATATATTGAACTACAAACCTAATCATAATAATCACATAAATAAACTAATTAATATTTATAAATTTAAAATATTAAAAGGAAATTTACTTTATTAATATAAATAAAGAAAAGCAAACTAATGGGGCATTTCGTGAGGGCGAGCTGTTAACCTCGTGAGGGCTCGCCCTCACGAGGTTAACATAAAATGATCAGTCTCACGAGAGTGAGGGCTTGCCCTTGCGAGACACCATAATCTTGCTGCCAATTCCTCCTACTACTATTATTATTATTATTATTATTATTATTATTATTATTATTATTATTATTATTATTATTATTATTATTATTATGTAAATAAAATTATTCTGATGTGTTATAATTTTAAAATTATATATGGATTATAATAATAATAATAATAATAATAATATATTTTTCATTATTATTATTATTATTTATAATAATAATAATAATATAATTTTTTTGGATATTTCATTTATTTTGATTATTATTTCTATTATTATTATTATTATTATTATTATTATTATTATTATTATTATTATTATTATTATTATTATTACTATAACCCTTATTATTAATAATATTATTTATATTATTAGTATAAATAATATTAGTATATTATTAGAAGAGAAGAGGGTCGGCTGCTGTGATAGGGTTGAGGGTATTATTGGATTTCTAAGGTTAAAAACGAAACCAACAGGGTGTCTATACAATTTATACGTGTCACAAGTATAATACGTGATAGTTATATTATAAAAAAATTGTTTTAACGTAGCTTAACACATTATTCATATTAAAGGGGGAAATGAGAAGAAATTGGGGGTAGCTCCGATCTCTTTTTGAAGCACTTGCTAGATCCATTCGACACTTTCTCTCCCACTCTCACTCTCTTACATACACAATCTCTCAAAGCTAACACCTTTTCATTCTCAAAGTCTTATAAATTTTCGACAACTCGTTCTATTTAGGGCTTGGAGGGTTTTTGCGTTGCTGTTGACACTTTGCAGAGGATTACCTACATAAGGGCGCTTATCCTACCCCCAAGTTTCTATCGCTCTTACCCTTTCTCACTATGTTAGTGCTTTTACATTACAATGCAGAAATTTTCAAGATTTAATTGGATTGGGCTAATGGGTATTCGTTAATTGGCCGTTTTGACGCATTAATCCTTTTAAGTTATTTGTAAATTGCGCATATATCTGATGGGGTGTTGAAAATTTTTGATTTTTCTATCAACTTGAGGTGATTTATTCATACATTGAGCATATATATGATGGGGCGCTGGTTAGTAATTACACCTTTACTTCCAATTAATTCGTGCTAGTACACAGAATGGAAGTCATCAATGTTTAAATATCTACGAAGAATAGGTAGCATATAGTGCTTGGCTCTTAGGGCAAAGAGGTTTAAATTTCTCAATAAATGAATTTAGCATGATATATGTATATCAAGATTGAGTCTTCTAAACTGTAGAAGTACACCTGTAGTTCTTCTAAGTTCTTTTCCTAAGAAGAGTTACACTGTAGATGATGGCCAACATTTCTTTTGTTAAAGTTTGACGTAGGTTATTGAGAGGCACAATCTACAGTCAAAGAACCTTGATCAATTGGTACAACCGTATCTTGAATTGCAGGTATGAGTTTCTTTTTCCTTCCATGAGACTTGTTCAACTTTAAAGATAATGAAATTCTTTCTAGTTTTTAAAATATGATAGTCTTATAATTGTATATTTTTGTAGTTCTCGGCTTTTATAAATGGATAGGGGATGGATAAAACTCAATGACTACACTTCACAAGATTATGTTAATGGAGTCAAAAATTTCATGGGATTTGCTTTAGATAATCTTGGACAGAGAAAGGATATGACAATAATGTGATTCTTTTACAAGTTCTTATTCATATGCACATTTTGTAGCATACACGTCGGTATTTGTTTATTTGGTATTTGATTTTGTGTTCCTAGTTATTAAACAAATTGCTTGCTCAAATGGATATGACTGAATATCCTGTAGATCTCATGAAACATGAACTTATTTTTGTTTATACAGGAGCATTGCAGGGGAGAGAAATTCAAGGTCATCTTTTGGATCTCTTGGAGTTAAGTAAGAAAGTGTAGCTATTTCTAACTCCGAACTGATCTCTCAGCGTTCTATTTCAAGCACAGGTAGTGATATCAACTTTGGTACTATGATTTGTTTTTCAGATTTACTCTCGTCATATTACTATTGGCTTTTTTATAGGATTGCAACTAGATTTCTTTCAACCCTTTATCCAATCTAGTAATCATAATTTTGGGGAAGATGTAGCAAGTTCCATCTTGACATTGCCCATCCCGAATCAGAGCTCTGCTAATAAACATGTTGGTCCTATTTCTTTTAAACAATCTCACATGGATTTTTCTCCTGTTGAGGATAGCAATTTCTTGAACAGTAACACAAGATCTTTAACCAATGATGCACATTTTTCCAGAAGAACAAATGAAGAAGTTCTCTTATTAGACAGTGGGGTGACTAGTGCAGCATCAAATGCAAGTTCCAATTGCTCCGACATGAGTATGGACATTATAGATGAGGGAACAGTAAACAAGTCATCTAATTTTGAACAGTATTTCCAAAAGAGTTGTTGTAAACCAGTTGTGTAACACCCCACTCCCGCAAGACCCGAACCCGACATCGATGGTGATATCCGAGTCCGTGTGCTCATGAGGGTGACGTCTTACATCACTCGCCTAAAAACTCAAGATAAATTTTTTAACGCATACACACACACATACACATTATAACATATGCGGAAAACAATTATAACCAATTCAATGGCCTTGGGGGCCTTTTCATAAATACAATTAATTCCAGTCTGTTGACTTTACAAACTGACTTAATCAATAATACAGAATATCAGAAAATAAAAATAAACTAATGCGCATAATAAACCGATCCCGACCTCTATCTTTCACTTCAGATACAAGATACTCAGATCAAACGGGTATTCTTCAAGACCTGAAAAATAGATGCAAATTTTGGGTGCGCTATGAACTCAAGAAGGAACCATCATCGATGGTTCACCCAATTCATGCATTACGCGAATAGCGTCTGATTATCACAATTGCACATTCGAATATCATATGGCAATTTATAGATTTTCACAAAAGCATAATCAGTAAGATTTCAAAGCAGTATCACATAGATGCAAGGCATGTTGTCTCTTTCCCAATCCAAAAGTCAATTCAATGCATACTTACTTAAATACATGACATTTTCCATTTCATTTCGGTGATTCAATACTTTTCCCAATTCACAAGACAATCAAATACATGCATAACATTTTTCTATTATTTCATTTCGATTACGGTTTGGATCGAGCTACCAGATCGTCCCAATCCGGGCTCATTAATCAGTGGGCCAATGGCTCTGAACTGTCCCTTTTCGGGCTCATTAAGCGTTGAACATAAAGCTTTGAACTGTCCCTTTCGGGCTCATTAAACGTTGAGCATAAAGCTTTGAATTGTCCTTTTCGGGCTCATTAATCGTTGAGCATATAGCTCTCGGTGGCAGCTCCAGTCACGACTGTTATCAATTAACCAGGTATAGAATTCATTTATCACAATTCTACAATATCACATTAGAAGTCAAGCCCAATTTATCGAAACAGACAATTCATTCTCAATTATTCACAATAATTCACAGTCACGGACTATCACATTGAAAGCATAAAAGTTTCTCAATCACAGGCAATTAACACTCGAACCTTTGGTCCGAGATCTCAAACGTAATCATTCACAAACAGTTACACACAAATAGCACTTCAATAACAAGTTCCCAATACTTCGAACACCTATGGTCCGAAATCAATCAAAATCAAACACACATAAGCCCTCCATTATCTCCACATGGCATAACCACATAATTTTTTTATCACATATAGATTGAGGAACCAACTAGGTTACTCACCTGTACTTCTGACCTAATACCTGGAAGTCTCAGTGACGTTGGTGGATCGACGCTCCAAATGTGCCTCTATACCAGTTCCAGTATGCAATGATTACCAAAATCCAAATCAGAATTATTTCAGAATGCACATGTAGCGCTTAAAATGTGTACAATGCATGTTCATGATTTTCCCAGCCCTAAATCCAAATTTTCAATCACATTTTCAATCACAAAAATCCGTCTAAAAATTAGAATTCTATCGGCACTGACGGTACTCAATTCGGACCTCTATAGATCCAAAAATAAATAAAACAGTGATAAAAAAATAATAAACCGGACCCACGTCAATTTCTCGTCCAAAAGTTCCCAATTTCTCAAAAAATGAAATTCAATATTATACAAATCTGATGCCTCAAGAATCAGGTCAATCGGACGTCGGACGGAAAAGTTATACATCAAAGAAATCAAAAATCCAAAATTAAAACAAAAATCACATATATATACATTTCTCCTTTTTGGCTCGCGAGGGCAAGCTGTCGCCCTCGCGAGTTTGGCGACTTACCTCGCCTCGCGAGAGGCCAGCTTTCAGCTCGCGAGGCGTCGCCCTCGCGAGGGGCGAGGTTCCAAATGCTTTCTCCCCTATTCTTCTTTTTCCAAACGAACTTCAATCATTCATAACTCTTCCCACACAATTCAGAAAATTACAAACCATATGTCGTTGGAAAGATTAAGAAAAACTCTACAAGTTTAATGTAAAACAAAAAAATCAATTTCACCCCTAAGGGTGACAAAAATCCAGTCAAAGCCACTGCCTACTCAAAACCTCTCAAAACAGTGCAGTAGTTTACAAATTCAGTAACCTTTATTCTCTTCAGTCAAAAATTACACAATAAATATGCTCAGGAAGATCACAATGTGATCTACAACTTTCATGAACAATATGAAATCAAATTCAATGGCTAACTAGGTCAAATAATTCAGTGAATGTTGTTGCCCCTGAAAGTATTAAAACAGTATAACTCCTTGTACACTTGTCAAGAAAATCACTACCTTATATCACTGGAAAGATAAAACACAGTACTACACTTCTCATGAAGGGCTTCAAAGCCAATTCCATCTCTAACAAGCTCAAAACTGGCATGTAAGTGACTTCCCTAATCAGCAGTCAATGACTTAACTTAGGTTCAGTTTTTTTGCAAATTCATTACTCCCAAATCTGACATCCAAAAATAGCATGCTATATACCATTTTCAAGATAATTTCTTCTTCTCCAACTTTTCAGAAGATCACCAAAGCCAATTCAAGTCACAGAAATTGCTAAAATTGCTTCCAATCAGAAAGCTCACAAAATCGACACTTAGGCTAGGTTTCACCAAGATGCACAAAACCAGGCAATAGTAAACAGTTCATAACTCCCTATACATAGGGAAAATGTTTTTCAAAATTTCCAGACCTCTAATTAACACATAACTTTACATTTCTTCTTTTATAACCATGTTCTAATTCGTTCATTAAGGACATTCAAATCTTCCATTAACAATTAGCTTTAACATGCAGTCACAGATTGGACCCTGTCTGACTTCAAACCTTATAATTCATTCATTTCAAATCCAATTAAGGTGATTCAAAGTTTCATTTTTCATACACTCATATGGCTATCACATATCCAAAGCCGGTTGGAAAATAATATAAATTGGATTTATTGTGATTTTTACACACCTGACCTGTTTCTGTTCTCTTCTGTATCACTAAGGTTAGGAACAATCTTCACTTATTTGGACATAACTAGCAGAATCCTTATCAAATTAAAATTTCATTTCTACAGATCTTAAATGACACATTTTTGAAAATTTCGTAAGAAGAGCTCATCATCCAATTCCAACTCTAAGGTCCTCAAACAATTAACTTTCAGGTCTTAGTTCAATCTCGTTGGTGTTCTGAACCAGATTCAATTAGGGGCCTATTACTCTCATTTGGCTGACCCTAAAATCGTGGAAACATTCATGGAGATAGTACACCTCTAGTTCTACAACTTCTATGTTTTGAGTTTCTCTAGATTCTAACGTTAAACAGCTCAAAAAAATTAGACAAGTGGAGCCACGAATCTGTCTTTGCAATCTCAAACCATCCCAACTCAAGTTAATCATCATTTTTGTTCAACTTAGCCATTCAATTAACCTTAAGTAACATCACAAGTAACTATAAATCCATCATAAAAACATATGATTTACCTTAAGCAAGCTTCCCCTCTTCTAGACTTCACAAGCTCACAATCCTCATCATCACTTTGCAAGGAAAGCTAGGTTATGCTCTTAGAAGCAAGATGAACAAATGGAGAAGAGTAGCACTTTCGGATGATAAGAAGTTTTTTAACTTTCATGGTGAGTTTTTAAGTCTTTCAAGAAGCAAGAGTCGTGGATCAATGGTGAAACACCAACATAAAATAAATACAAGATGAGCCATAGGACACTTGTCCAAGTTAAGGAAGAAAAGACAAAAACTTAATTAACATGATTTAATCACAAACTCTAATACACACTCTAATACAAATTAATCTTAATCCATCTTATACTAATGGTATAAAACCATTCCCACAATTATTCATCCAATAATCCAATGCCATAAGGCAGAATTTTTCAGTACAGAAAAATCCACTCAGTCAGTCAGTTGGAATTTTTCCGGTCTGGGGAAGTACCTCGAAAAATTTCAGAAAAATTTCCACAAATCCCTAAAAATGTGAAACACATCTAGAGCACTTCAAATCTATTTTTCAAACACAATAACTACGTTAATCACAATAAAATTACATTAGGCCCATTTACTGGGAATGTCATGTATGCATGTACAGTACTTTCATGTGCACAAATAATACTGTGTACCAATCCTATTATACATGAACAGTCCTAAGTCATTCCAATCCATCTCATCCTATGCCAAATTTACTATTTTACCCTTCATGTCGGGGGTGGGATGTTACAAGTTGCCTTGAGCAAAAGTCATGAAACAATAGAAGGTAGCCCTGATGTTGACAAATCAGAGGAAGATGGTGACAATGATGACATGCTTAGAGGTGTTTTTGCTTTCTTTAAGGAAGGTATAGTTTGAAAGTATTACGAAAGTGTTTTTTTTTTAATTGTAGGAAAAGTTGATGGACTGTAATTTAAGTATTGTAGGAACTCCATTCTTCCTATGAGAATATAGTAGGTTTGGCTGCTCTTCATCTTTTCCAATAATAAGAAGACTTATAGGGAAAGGGTCTAACAAAAGTTAAGTTGAAGCATGTGGAGTACATTAGAGCATTTTTTGGTTTGAGTTTTGGTGCACCAACTTTAGAATGGTTTATATGGAAGATCTAAAAACTTTGCATGACTTCCAAAAATTAAGTTCGGAGTACTATTTTATTAGTAGTTATCTGTTTGATTTATCTATTTGGCTCCGTCATGTCTGAAATGTTATTCTCATGTCATTTTTTTGATCATTCATTTCATTGCATGCAGTATTTATCTAAATTTTTTATTGAATTATGCACCAAATTACATAACTTGTTAATCTCACTAATATTTATCAGCAAGCAAGCATATTGATTTGTTTTTGTCTTGATGCGACTATTGTATGACTTATCTTTCTTGTTTTGACTTGAAGGTTGATGTATTCCAATTTTCTTCCTATGGTATACTTTTTTACTTGCTCTATACTGTTTATTGTGCAGACGATATGGAAGCCTGCTTAAAGGAGGTTTAGATGCCTAATTGATAATGATTGAGGTGATTGTCTTTCAGCAATGTGTTTGCTACTGACTGGTCAATATAGAAAGTGACAAAATTATGGCAGATCATATCACTCCTAGTGAGATGCTTGGCATCTCTTCTAACATACAGTGTACATGCTGTAAATTACATTGACAGTACGTTGAACTTGTTCTTTCCCAGTTCAGAAGAGCAAAAGGAAGAGTTGAGAATCTAGATTTTGAGCTGTACGAAGATCTTTCATCCCTTTACAACAAGATCAATGATGCACCAATAGATCCTACTATCATGAGAAGACTGTCGGAAAAGCTACAATTGATGGGGAGAGCTCAACTTACTCAAGAGCCATTAGCTTTGCATGAAATGGTTGTCGACACTAGCGGGGATCTAGATGAGAATATTAAGAAGATGTCTATGCTATTGAAGAAAATTAAGGATTTTGTACAGACAGAAAACCCCAACATGGAAGCTCCTACAATAGAAAACCATCCTCCAGCTGGTAATGGGCAAGGCTTCAGTGATGGAAACCCAAAACCCCAGTCATGCCAGTTGATTTTCACTGTCCCGTATTTTTAGAACTAATGAATACCATCATGTATATATAATTAGAGGTATTGAAGTGTTAAAATAAGAACTACTTCAATTTTTTTGTTAATAATCAATTGAAATAATTTTCTCCAACCACATATTTATTTGGTTTCTATTGCATAAATTTTAGCGACCAATTTGAATTATTTTTACAATCAATTTTGGTTACTAGCAGGTATACATTAGGAACAGTCTAAATTATTTTTACGACCAAGTTTTGGTGGCTAGCACCTACACTCTAATAACCAACAATTAATTTTTTGTTGCTAAATTATAGTAAATATAATATAATTTGTGACGATATTAAAACTATCGCAACAAATTATTTGGTTGCTAGAAGTAAATTTTTAGCAACAGCATCATGTCGTCACAACATAGTTACTAAAATAAATTTGATACACCATTTGTTGCAACTAGATAAAAATAACTGCAACCAATGACTTGGTTGCTATAAGATTATTTTTTACCAACAAAAATAATTTGGTCACAGTATGAATAACTATACTAACCATTGACTTGGTTGCTATAAGATTATTTTTTACCAACAAAAATAATTTGGTCGCAGTATGAATAGTTGTAGTAACCATTGACTTGGTTGCTATAAGATTATTGTTTAGCAACAAAAATAATTTGGTCGCAGTATGCATAACTATAGCAACCATTCTAATATTACAGCGACCATAAAATTTTACATTAGCAGTTATAAATTTGATCGCTAATAATTCTACCTTTAGTGACCAATTTTAAATGGTTGTTAATAATGCATTTTTAACGACCAACGTAATAACTCGTCACCAAGCACTTTTAGTAACAACCCTATAGTGACCACCTGTGACCAACCCAATTTTGGTCGCTATGACTTTTAACGATCATTTTCTTACTTTTAGCAACCACTAATAATTGTTGTTGAAACTAATTTTTCTTATAGTGATAATAGTTAGTGATTAATGACATGAAATTGCTTAAGATACTCACTTTGACTCATATGTGATTTTAGGCACAATTGGGAAGCAAAGAAGTTAAAATGAGTTGAAAACATGACATTTGGGCCATTTTTCAAAGAAGCATACTTGTCTTCATATAGTAAGAAGAAGAAAATAAAGACAAGAAAAATGAAAACGCAAAGAAGATGAATCAAAGTGGCTCATGGTGGTGCATGTTTCATGCAAGAACATGAGTTCAAAATTAATGGAAAGCATTTGGATTAATTGGTAAAACAAAGAAGGTAGCAATAATTAAAGCCAAATCAAATAGCATGCAACATATGACCAATATGGAAGTGCATAAGCCAACAACAAGAACTAAGCAAAATGACATGCAAGAGGAGCAGTTGTCCACACCAAAACACAATCATTTGGAAATGAAAAAAATGCAGACATCGTTTACATTTTATGCAGAGAACGTCTGTGTAAATATAAACATCATCTACGTTTCATGCAAACATTACATGTGAAAACCAAATGTTAAGCCAAGGTTTCAAGGCTTTCTGGAAATTAAAAGGGAACAGTAGAGTATACCTTAAATTAATTAGAAAAATAGAGAGTAGTGTAGGATAAGAGAGTGGAGGCATAGTAGAGAGAATCGTGAGTGTTCTTCAGTTGGGGGTTATTCAATGGGGGTTGAAGCATTGTTTTGGGAGAGACCCATGAAGGACTAGACATCCTGACGTTGGTTCAGAGGCGAGGACCTGGGTTAAGTGTATTTCATAGTTTTTGTTGTTTCTTTCTCTTTAAAAATTAATTGTGTTATCCTAAGTTAATTGATTTGGATTTTTTGTATGGATAATCATATTCTTGTTATTTTTTGATTATTTGTGTATGAACCCATTAGGTATTGTGAAAAGATGATTTGAATGCATTCATTGGATTGTTTATTTACAAACTCATTGCTAGAATTTTGATATAATCTGTAATTGTTATATTTGAAATTCATGCATAGAAACTAATGATTTATAATCGTTAGGGATAATATAGAATAGGTTAAATGAAGCATTATATGTGGTTGTTGCCTTGATTAATTATTTTTCCTAATTCATAATGCTACTACCCAATTGAATTTAGAGATCGTACTTTAGGTTATTTAGTTTCTAGGTTTAATAAATGGTCATATCTTGATTAAACACTATCTAAGGGAAAACTCAGGTTGATTATTAACCCACGATTAATAGTTGCTAGGAGAAGTTTGAGAATAATAAATTAATGAAATATGTTTAATAAGGGCATAGGTCGAGATTGAACTAAAGAATTGAGTCCCTATCGAATTCTCCACTTTTAAAATTTTTTACATGTTTCTGTTACATTGATTTTGTTAGTTATTTTAGCTTTAATTTATTTTCTTATTTCTAAAACCAAAACCCCATAACCTAAATACCAATTAATTTCATTTCAACAACTTTACACACACACTCTGTGGGATTGACCTAGACTTACCACTGTTATAATAGTAGTCTAGTTTTTATTTTGAATAGCATTATAACAAATTGTCAATTTTGACATCATTGTCGAGGAGTACTGTGTTTTATTTTTTGTTTCTGATTTTAGTTGGTGTTTATATATATATATATTTATAATTTGTTTCTTTTCAGTTATTTCATGATCCTTTCATTGTTCTGTTTCGTGTTTGTGATTAAAAATGACCAACACGCAGAAATTCAGGTTTAAAGCTCATAATGTGAAATTAGGGCTCAATGCTCATAATTTGAAATCAGGGCTTCAAGCTCGTAATGTGATCAAAGCTATAATGCTTGTTAAGCTAGCCAGCAGATCATTGTTTGAAACCTAAGGCATGAATTTGCATATTTGATCACAAAAAAGAAAAGAAGAAATAAAGCACATGTGCATTTTCATTTGTATTTTTTCAAATAAGATATGTTTTAATTGAATCAAAATATTGCAATACATCTGGATATCATTGATAATGTGACATGGTTATGAGAACTGTTATATGTCATATGATTGTTGATGTGCAATAATATGTTGTTGGAACTGTGTTTTATGATATGACTTACGTGAGTGCATCGATGATGATTCACTCCTTGAGTTCGTAAACCCATCAAAATTGTAATGTTATTTTTAATTCTAGGAGAGATCTAGCTAGTCTAGTTGGAGTATAACTTTTGCATTTGGACATGAGTTAGTGGTTGGGATAAGTTATACCTACAGATTTGTCTAGTTATTTTTCATCAAGAATAACATTATCACATTATCTTGTAGATATCAGACTTTCTTTATGTCTTTTGAATATTACGCGAATTGTGATATACCACCTGTTGCTCCTTGGTTTATATTTTGGGTTTTAAATATAATGCTAAAGTTTGTGAAATGTTTTGATATATATTGTTGAGACAATTTAAAAGAAGTTAAGCTTTCCTTTATGTGGTTTACATAGTTTAAATATGTATGGAAGGTATTTTTTAAAGTAAGGTCAAACTTTGGCAATTTGTTGATTAAAATGCCTCTGTGCTATATGATATTATATGTAAGGTTGATATATATATGTATATATATATACTGAGACAATTTAAAGGAAAGTTCATATATATACTGAGACAATTTAAAAGAAGTTGAGCTTTCCTTTATGTGGTTTACATGGGTTAAATATGTATGAAAGGTATTTCTGAAAGTAAGGTCAAACTTTGGCAATGTGTTGATTAAAATGCCTCTGTGCTATATGTAAGGTTGAAAAATCTTTTTGAATTGTTTTCTAATCATTTCAGTAGAGTATATCCTTGAATATCCTCTTATATGCTCAGGAATATGCTTTATTGGAGTAATACGTTACATTTTTGTATTAGAGCCCAAGTTTAGCATCTTACATGGGCATTTGTCATAATATATATCAAGTTACATGCATATTCAACATGTCATACACTGTCATTATTATTGAGTAATGTTCAATTCGGCACACAAAGGCAACTAATCCCTAGTTTTGGTTGCATTTACATAAATCACATGCAAGAACATACATTAAGATTCAAAAATGTTTGAAACTGCGAGAAGAATGATGATCTGACAGAGTGTGAAAAAATGAAAAGTAATTAATACCTTAACAAAGTTGATCTAGCAGATATCGAAAATGGGCTGAAAAATAGGAGTAGCAAAAGTGTCATATCGACTATATGATTAAGCATTTATTAAATAGGTATAGGAGATACTACATTGTTTGATATATTAGGCATAGAATCAATGTATTCTTATTCGTGGTTATATTATCAAATATGATATCAGTATTATATTATGGTTGTATACCTTTGAATTGATACAGATGTGAATATATTTTCATAGGTTTGATTGAGAAAAATGGAGATGCAAGTAGAAATGATAAGATTTAAAGTGCACAGGCAAAGCTAAAAGAAACCAAATTTATTATTACCTTAAGAGGTTGAACTTAGAACTGGAATGGTTGTCAGTGTGTTTTTAAGATATGTTTCTGGTGTGTTTTCATATGTTTTAAGTTCTTTTTTTTTGTCTATTTTAGTTCTAGTTTATTCGATCTTTAGCATCTTTTCTTGATCTTTGAAGTGCTAAGTTGTTTTTTTTTTTTTACATTATCTAGTGTTTAATTTTAGGATGGATTGATGTACCTTGTTGATGAACTGTGAAGGTATCAGATTTGCAGTTGTGGATGTGGTATAAATGATTTAACAACACTAATGGGTAGACTTAGAGAATTCAGATGATAATGAAATCTAGTGGAGAGGAAGGATAATGTGTGAGGAGCTTGTAGTTCAAATTTCAAGTCAATTGGAGGTCCGTAGAAGAAGTTATGACCAAAAGAGTGAATAGTACAGAAAGTTGTCAGACAATAGTGCATGATTGTGCTTGTGCACAATCATGCAACTACAAGATGGGCGGAACTTGCCAAAATAAAGTTAAAAATGGAATTTTAAGTGGTTTAACCCTACCTTTGACATATATAAGCGCTCTAAACCATAGGAGCCTCCATCCATCAGATCACACACCGAAAATAGAAAAAGTGACTTTTGGAGGCCAGTCAAAGAAGGGAAACACAAAATCTACCTCGAAAAAGTGGTGACAACATCAAGATTCAAAATTTTTCCAGCTTTTTAGAGTAGAGAGAAGGAGTTTTTAACTTTATCTGGCTTTTATTTTTTTTTCTCTTTATGACTTCTAGTGTGAAAAACATGGATTTTTGTTGGATTGCTCATGATTATGAGTAGCTAAACACCTTGTAGGAGTTGTTCTTGAACTATTTGTGGAACTCTTGCTATTTTGGATGAAATGAAAGATGTTTTGTGATATTTATTGTGCTTATATCGTACAATAGATCGAGAAGGTGAGTGTGGGTATTTGAATTGGGTAGTGTAATGAGAGTTAGCTCCTAACGGACCTAATAAATATTAAGGTTTTTCTAAATAGTTGAAGAGAGATCTTTGTTGTTTGCTTAAAATCACCTATAGGAGTGTTTAAAATCTTATTGGAGGATTAGGAGAAGTTGCTAAGTCTAGAGATAGCATAAATAATTCTAATCCATTCAATTAGGGGCAGCTAATTACGTCTTGAGAGAGGCTAATTGAACATTAGAAAATCTTGGGTCAAGCATAATTGGATAAAAAACACAAGATGAAAGCAAAATAGGGATAGAGTAACTCCTAATTTTAAACCTTGGCTGTCAAATTACTGCACTTTGCCTTAATTGGTTATTCATTGCTAGTTTAATTAATTTTCATTTAATTTTCAGTTTTTAATCTTTTGAAATCATTTTTTAAAACAAAGCTTAACCTAAATTGAGTGGTGTCTAACATCAATCTCTGTGGGATGATATCTTTTTTTAAATACAAGTAATGACCCATATACTTGCAGTTTTTCATGTAAAACTAATAGTTTGGTTTGCGAACGAATAAATTGTTTGCGCTATTGTCGGGTGTTGAGTTGTTTAACATCTTATTTAGTTTAGGTGATTTTGATTTAAAAGTTTATTATACTTTTCCTTGTGTATTTGCAAGTGCATGAACACAAAGAGCATAAGAAGATCTACCGAGTTTAGTGAAGAAGAGCTATCTGACATCGTAAGACACGGAAGAGAGTTAAGAAGAGCCAATTGCCAAGAGACATTATAAAGGAATATGGTATAAGAAGGAGAACTAGGAGGGGCCGAGAGAAAATTGATGGATTTCATGAGGCCTAGATTTAGTCCATAAGGAGTCACAAGGCCTATGGTTCAAGCAAACAATTTTGAAATCAAGCCTACACTCCTAAACATACTCCAGAATAATGTTTAATTTTATAGGTTATCAACTGAAGATCCTAATGCCCACCTAGCAAACTTCTTGGAGATATATGATACTTTTAGATTTCAAAGGATGTCTGATGATGTTGTGCAACTCAAACTAATTCCATTCACTTTATGAGATTGAGCCAAGACATGGTACAACTCACTTAATTCATCTCAAATTACCACATGGGATCAAGTAGCCCAAGCCTACCTCACCAAGTACTTCCCTTTGACGAAGACTACTTAGATTATTAAGGAGATTACAAACTTTCAACAAAATGATGGGGAGTCCTTATATGAAGCTTGTGAGAGGTTCAAAGAATTTTAACAAAGCTACCCACACCATAACCTTCCAAGGGAGTTCTTACTCTAGAAATTCTAAAATGATGAATCAAACTACAAGAGGGACAATTGATATAGCTGCTGAAGGGTCTTTGATGAGGAAAACAATTGAGGTGGCTCATGATCTTTTAGAGGAGTTAGCCAATAACAGTTACGTATGGTCAAATGAAAGGAGTAGGTATGACACAAAGGAATAAAAAGGCATGATTCTAATTGATTTTGTTACAACTTTGCAAGCCCAGATTATTGCTCTCACTCAAAAGTTTAACAATATACAAGGACCTTCTTCATCTACAATCAAAGCTATGCAAACCTAATTTGAGTTATATAGGCAGGACAACCATTGCACAACATAGTGTTTCTTGTTAGGATCTAGTGGAACATAATAAGTAAATTCCTTTTGCCAACCACAATAAAGAGGTAACAATCCATACTCCAACATTTATAATCCAGGGTGGGAAAATTACCTAAATTTTTCTTAGAGTGCTAATAATGCAAGTGGGCCAGCAAGACCTCCAGGACCTCTTAGATTTCAACAAGATCGATTTAGAGCCTTGGAGAGGAAGATGGATAGGATGATGGATGCAATGGACTCAATGAACTCTAAATTTGCAACCTAAGAAGAGTACCAGAAACAAATGTTTGCAAGTTAAGATGCAATCTTGAAGAACCATGCTTCATCCATCCACAATTTAGAGGTTTAGGAAGGCAAATTTGCTACTACCTTATATTCGAGAAATGCAAGTAGCCTACTAAGCAACACTGACACAAATCCAAAGGAACAACTCAAGGCGATCACACTTAGGAGTGGTAAGGAACTAGAAGAACCAAGTGTGCAATAGGAGAATCAAACAAAGGAGAAGGGTAAGGAGATAGAAGGGAAGAAGGAGGAAGAGCAAGAATAAGAGAGGCCATACGTTCCACCACCACCCTACAAGCCTAAGCTTCCATATCTACAAAGGGTGAGACAACATCAAGTAGACACTCAGTTCTCTAAGTTTTTGGAGAAGCTGAAGAAGCTTTAGATTAACTCGTCATTGGTGGAAGCATTATAGTGAATGCCCAAGTATGCAAAGTTTCTCAAGGATATACTCATACATAAGCGCACTTGGGAGGACAATTAAGCAGTGACCTTGACATAAAATTGTAGTTTAATCATTTCAAGCACCTTTCCATCAAAACTACAAGATCCAGGGAGTTTTTAGATTCCATGTGTTGTGGGTGACTTTGAATTTACTGAACACTTATGTGATTTAGGTGCAAGTATTAATATGATGCCTGTATCTTCTTTCAGGAAACTAGGCTTACGAGACATCAAGCCGACATCTATGCTCATTTAACTTACTGATCAATCCATTAGGAAACCATTCAGAGTTTTAGAAGATGTATTGGTAAAAGTAGATAAATGTATCATTTCGATGGATTTTGTTGTGTTGGATTTTAATGAGGATAGGAATTGTCCTTTGATTTTGGGTAAGACCTTTATGAATACTAGTAGGGCATTATTTGAAGTTCATGAAGGGAAACTTGTTTTAAGAATTTGCAACGAATAGGTTGAATTTAATATGTATAAAACTATAAAGAAACCAAAGGATGGCACTGCATGTATGAAGATTGATATTGTTGATGCTTGTGTGAAAGAAGTTGAAAAGGAGGTTACAGAAGTTGTTGAAGTGAATATGGATAAAGGTGTGAATGAAGAAAAGTTAAGTGAGGAAAGTGAGTAAGAGAAGTTAGAGCAATCGGATACCCTACACCACCCTCCCTTGTTAAGCTGCCTACCTTATACCTAAAACCCTTACATTCTCACTTAAGGTATACTTTCTTAGGTAAGGACCACACCCTACCCATCATCATATCCAATTCATTAGATTTTTAGTAAGAAAAGAAAATGGTAAACACTATTAGAAAGAGGATGAAAGTCAAGGCATGGAAAATTGATGATATTAGGGGGATTAGCCCCAATGTGGTGATGCATAGGATTAGCCTCGAGGAAGGATGAGAAAAGTATGGGAGAGAAAAAAAAGGTTAAATCCACACCTACAAGAGGTTGTGAAGAATGAAGTAGTGAAGCTCATAGGATGCAGGGATTATTTACCCTATTTCAGATATTGAGTGGATAAGTGCTATGCAATGTGTGCCTAAGAAAGGAGGCATGACATTGGTGGAAAATGAAAAAGATGAACAGATTTCTACTAGGACCATCACAGGTTGGAGAGTGTGTATTGATTACAAGAAGCTTAACTTGGCCACCAAGAAAGAACCTTTTCCTTTACATTTTATGGACTAAATGATTAAGAGGGTGGCTAGCCATACATTTTATTATTTTTTTGATGGATTTTCAAGTTACAATAAGGTGATCATATACCCACAAGATCAAGAAAAGACCACTTTCATTGGTCCTTATAGGACTTTCACTTATTGGAGGATTCCTTTTAGGTTATGCAATGCACCTGCCACATTCCAAAGGTGCATAATGGTTATTTTTGTAGACATGAATGAGAATTTCATGGAGGTATTTATGGACAACTTCTTTATCTTTGGAGATTCTTTTGATGATTTTTTGTTTAATTTAGACAGAATGCTTCAAAGATATGAGAAGTCTCATCTGGTTCTAAACTGGGAGAAGTGTCATTTCATGATCCAAGAGCAGATTGTATTAGGCCATAGGATCTCATGCAAAGGGATTGAAGCAGATCGAGTAAAGACCAAAGTGATTGAAAAGTTACCCTTCCCACTAACATTAAGGACATCCGAGCTTTCCTTATTCATGTAGAGTTCTACAGATAGTTCATCAAAGATTTTTCCCTTATTGCTAGACCCTTATCCCATTTGTTAGTAAAATATATGCCTTTTATGTTTACTAATGATTGCTTGGATAATTTAACATGTTAAAGAAGGCACTCACAATAGCACCTATCTTAACAACGTTGAATTAGTCAATTGCTTTCTAGATTATATATGATGCAAGTGACCATGCAGTGGGGTATGTATTTGGATAGTGGAAGGGGAAGAAACTACATGTTTTCTAATATGTGAGCAAGACCTTGACATGCGCACAACTGAATTACACCACTACGGAAAAGGAATTACTTGCAGTATTCTTTGCATGTGAGAAACTTCACTCTTATCTTTTAGGCTCACATGTTAATGTCTTTACAGATCATGCGGAGTTGCATTATCTCTTTCCAAAGAAGGATTCCAAGGCTAGGCTTATCAGATAGGTAATTCTACTCTAAGAGTTCAACCTTGTGATTAAAGAAAAGAAAGGAGCAGAAAATGTTGTAGTAGACCAACTATCAAAACTTGAAGGGGAACATAAAGAAGAAGAAGAGGAACCTTGATGAAGCCTTAATGATGGTAGAAAACACCTTTCTTCTTGAGTTTGCAAATATTACAAAATATCTCTCAAGTGGTGTTCTTCCCTCTAATCTTTCTTGTGAATAAAGGAAACATTTCTTATTCCAGTGTTCTCATTATATTTGGGATGAACCCATACTGTATAAGAATTGTGCTAATAGTATGATTCACAGGTGTGTCCCTGATGATAAGACACCTGAAGTGTTGATGCAATGTCATAGTTTTATTTATGTAGGGCACTATAGAGCAAATAAGACAGCTGTTTGGGTCTTATAGAGTGGATTCTACTGGCCAATCTTATTTAAGGATGCTCAAAATTTTGTGTTGAAGTATGATAGGTTCCAGCGATTGGGCAATATATCAAAGAGGGATGAGATGTCACTTTCAATCATCAAGGAGGTAGAGATATTTGATATGTGGTGCTTAGATTTCATGGGACAATTCCCATCCTCCCTAGAAGTATATCTTAGTTGGAGTGGATTATGTTTCTAGGTGGGTTGATGCTATGGCTAATCCAACAAACAATGGTAAGGTGGTTCAACGTTTCATCAAGAGGACATTCACTCGATTTGGGGTGCTAAGGGCAATTATAAGTGACAGAGGTAGTCATTTCTGCAATAAGCCATTTGAAGTTCTTTTTAGGAAGTATAATGTTTACCCTAGAGTGGCTACCCCATATCATCCACAAACTAGTGGCTAAGTGGAGGTGGTGAATCGAGAGTTGAAGAAGATTTTTGAGAAGGTAGTGATTGCCTCAAGAAAGGACTGGGCTCTGAAGTTGGATGACACACTTTAAGCATATAGGACAACTTTCAAAACACCTATAGGTACTACTCCTTATAGACTTATGTATAGTAAGGCTTGGCATTTACCCTTGGAGTTGGAGCATAGGGCTTATTAGGTAATAAAGAAATTGAACATGGATTAGAAACTTGAGGGTGAGAAGAGGTTGCTACAAATTGATGAATTCGAAGAGTTAAGATTTGATGCTTATGAAAATACTGAGTTGTATAAAGAGAAGTTAAGAAGTGGCACTCACATCAAGAAGAAGGAGTTTAAGAGTGGAGATTTAATGCTTCTATATAGTTCAAGACTTCACTTATTTCCTGGAAAGCCCAAGTCAAGGTGGAGTGGACCTTTTAAGGTACTTCAAGTATTTGATCATAGAGCAATAGAATTGGAGAAAATCAATAGTGAAGCCTTTAAATGTAGCGCCCCCTCACCGTAAGGTACGCACCGGGATGCCCGTGGGTCGTTCCGACGCATATCCTATAGCAAGGAAGTGCTACAATCGAAAATGATCACTAAACACTCGTATAGAATCCATACAATTTAAACCGAATATGCAAATCACTAAATTTTAAAACCACAATAATCTTTCATTTCACATAAATTTACACTTCAAAACATATATCACGATCAATTGCCAGAAAAATCATGAATGCATGTCACTACACATATGCATGTGTAAAATGATATATTCCTCTAGAATCAGAGGCCAAAATAATACTCAATGAAAATATGCAGTAAAAATCCTATCCTGTCCCAATAACCAAAATGCCCATCACATCGATAACGGGATGATACAATTCTCCCCTCCTAAAAAAAAAATTTTGTCCCAAAATTTCATACCTGATTGGTCGAACAGATGAGGGTACTGCTTCCTCATGTGCTCCTCAGTCTCCCAAGTTGCTTCCTCTGACGAGTGATTCTTCCATAGGACTTTCACCAATGGAATCACCCTGCTCCTCAATTGCCTGACCCGCGATCCGATAATCTGCACCGGCTCCTCAACATAACTCAGATCACTCGCTATCTCAATCTCCTGAGCCGGAATCACATGAGTCGGGTCTGATCGATATCTCCGGATCATACTCACATGAAACACATCGTGCAACTGGGACATCTCACTCGGCAATGCCAATCTATAGGCCAACGGTCCAATCCTCTCAGTAATCTCATACGGACCGATATATCGAGGACTCAACTTGCCCTTACGGCCAAATCTCAGCACTCCTCTCCAAGGTGACACTCGGAGGAACACTCTATCGCCTACATTGTACTCCATCTCTCTCCGATGCTGATCCACATAACTCTTCTATCTATCCTGAGACGCCTTAATGCGACTCCGAATCAATCTAACCTTATCCACAGTGTCCTGGATCAGTTTGGGACCCTCAAGCATCCTCACACCCTCTTCGTCCCAGTAAAGAGGTGATCTACATAGCCTCCCATACAAGGCCTCATACGGTGCCATCCCATGCACCTCTGAACTCTAATACACAAGCTCTCAGCATATCCTCAACAGTCTTGATCGTCCTCTCACTCTGCCCATCTGTCTAAGGATGAAATGTTGTGCTAAAATTCAACCTCGAACCCATAGCTGACTGCAAACTCCTCCAGAACCTCGAAGTAAATCTGGGATCCCTATCTGACACTATCGATACCAGGACCCCATGCAGTCGCACAATCTTTGCCACATACGTCTGGGCCAACTGATAGAGAGGATTGCTCTCTCTCACTGGCAAGAAGTGAGCCGATTTGGTCAACCAGTCCACTATGACCCAGATCGCATCATACTGCCTCGACATCCCAAGCAACCCCATAATGAAATTCATAGTGATTCGTTCCCTTTTCCACTCTGGAATGGGTAACGACTGCAATCTCCCAACTGGGGCCTGGTGCTCAGTCTTAACCTACTGGCACGTCAAACATCTAGAAACGAACTCTGTCACTTGCCTCTTCATGCCTGGCCACCAGAAATGCAACTTAAGAGTATTATACATCTTGGTAGTACCAAGATGCATAGCAACCAGATCTGACTCTATCAATCAATCTCACTAACGCTGGATCTTGATCCTGTACTCTCCTAATCTGATCCTGCAACATCGGTCTAAGCCTCAAAGTAGCAATCAGAGCTCCATCCTGAGCCAAATCCATCTGCACATTCAGAGCTCTCAACTGAATCAAACTAGGCAATCTCTCAATCTGAATCTGAGTTGCACTGATATGAGACCTCCTACTCAAAGCATCTGCCACCACATTAGCTTTCCTTGGGTGGTACTCAATAGTGCAGTCATAATCCTTCAGTAGCTCAATCCATCTCCTCTGCCTCAGATTCAACTCTCGCTGACTCAACAGGTACCTCAAGCTCTTATGATTAGTCAAGATCTAGAACGTCTCTCCATACAAATAATGTCTCCAGATTTTCAAGGCAAACACAACTGCTGCTAACTCCAAGTCATGAACTGGGTAATTCATCTCGTGAGACCTCAACTGTCTCGAGGCATACGCTATCACTCTACCACGTTGCATCAAAACACAACCCAGTCCCCGCTGCCAAGCATCACTGAAAACCTCAAAACCTCCAGATCCCGATGGTAACGCTAACACTGGCGCCGTAGTCAACCGATGTGTCAGCTCCTCAAAACTCCTCTGACATTCATCTGTCCAACTGAAAGCCACATTCTTCCTCAGAAGTTTTGTCAAAGGGGCTGAGATTACAGAAAATCCTTCGACAAACCTCCGGTAATATCCTGCTAATCCGAGGAAACTCCGAACCTCAGACACATTCCTCGGAATCTCCCAACTCCTCACTGCCTCAATCTTGTGAGGATCCACCCGGATACCCTAACCAGACACAATGTGTCCCAGAAATACTATCTCATCAAGCCAAAATTCACACTTAATGAATTTGGCATACAACTGTCTCTCCCTCATAGCCTGCAATACAATCCTCAGATGCTCCGCATGCTCCTGTCTACTCCTCGAATACACCAGAATATCATCAATGAACACAATCACGAACTGATCCAGGTAGGGCTGAAAGACCTTATTCATCAAGGCCATGAAGGCTGCCGGGGCATTGGTCAACCTGAACGGCATCATTAAGAACTCGAAATGTCCATACCTGCTCCTAAAAGCACTCTTAGGCACATCGACCTCTGCTATCCTTAACTGATAATATCCAGATCTCAAATCCAACTTAGTAAACACCTGAGCTCCCTGCAACTGATCAAATAAATCATCGATCCTAGGCAGTGGGTACTTGTTCTTGACTGTAACCCAATTCAGCTGCCTATAATCGATGCATAACCTCAAAGTCCCGTCCTTCTTTTTCACAAATAACACTGGAGCTCCCCACGGAGAAACACTCGGCGTAATAAATCCCTTATCCAACAACTCCTGTAGCTGAGCCTTAAACTCCCTCAGTTCCACTGCCGCCATCCTATATGGAGGAATAGATATAGGAGCGGTACCTGGAACGAGGTCAATCCCAAACTCCGTCTCCCGATCTGGCGGCAAACTCGGTAACTCATCGGGGAACACATCTAGAAATTCCCTGATCACGGGAATATCCTGCAGCCTCTGCTTTACTCTAGAATCAATCACATGAGTCAAATAGGCCTCACAACCCCCTGCATCAATCTCAAAGCACTCAGGAACGAAATCATCCTAGCTGGCACTACCTGACTAACACCTCGAAAAACAGCTCTAGGCTGACCAGGAGACTCTAATACAACCTCCTTGGTATAACAATCCATCACAGCCCTATGCGCAATAAGCCAGTCCATCCCCAAAATCACACCTATCTCTCTCAGAGGCAACACTATCAGGTCTGCACTCAACTCTGCCTGATCAATCACAATCGGACACCCCTTGCAGACCTCTCCCAAAATTGTCGTACTACCTAGAGGTGTACTCACCTCTAGCCCATACTGTAATCTCTCCCTATCACAATGCAGTCTACATGCCACATGCGGTGCAACAAATGAATGAGTGGATCCAAGATCCATCAAAGTAAAAACCTCAAAATCAAAGATCAGAAGCATACCAGCTACTACATCTGGGGAATCCTGAGCCTCCTGCCGAGTCATGGCATAGACTCTAGCCTGGGACTGCTGTCGGCTGCTTAGTCCCTTAGTCCTCACTACAGATCCCTCAGCTCGACCTCGGCCTCTGTCTCGGCCCCTAAAACCCAATCCACCTTCATGGCTCTGCTGCACCGTGGTATTGCTGCCTGATCTACCAGTCATAGTAGATTGGGCCTCCACAGTATAAGGACACTCCCGGATCTGATGGTCCATGGAACCACACTTAAGACACGCTCTGGTAAATCTCCAACACTCCCCACTGTGTCTCCTCTCACAATGCTCACACAGCGGAAGACTCTGGCCTGAACCTCTAACACCGCTACGACTACTAACAGACTGAGCGAATCTGCCCCTCTGCCCAAATCTAGACTGTCTACCTCCTCCAGATGACCTGAAGGATCTGGTCTGACGCTTGCTGAATCCTCTACTCTCACTACCCTGGCTATCACTCGGTCTCTTGCCCCTAGGGCCCTGTCCAGACTCAGCTCGGTTCTGCCTCAGAAGCTGCTCGACTCTCACTGCTGCAACTCTCAGCTCAATAAAGGTGCCCATATCAGATCGAGCTAACCTGGTACAGATCTCCAGATTAAGCCTTCCCTCAAATCTCCGACACCTATTAGACTCTGAAGCAACCAAGACAGAAGCGTACCCCATCAGCTCATTAAACCGCACCTTATACTCAACTACTGTCATCGTCCCCTATCTCAACTCATGGAACTCCTGCATCTTCATCTCTAAATATACCTTGGGCATGAAATTATCTCTGAATGCCCTCAAAAAATCATCTCATGATAGCATGTAGGGCCTGGCGGAATCGCCGAGCAGTCTTCCACCATCGATAAGGCGGACCACAGGCAGAAATCAGATAGTCAAAGCGCCTCGAGTCGCGATCCATCTGATCAAGGACTCTCACTGTCCTCTTCAGCCATCCCTCAGCCTCTGCAGGATCTGTGCTGTCATAGAAGTCAACAACTTCCTGCTTGCGCAACCTATCGTACCTCCTCTCCCGTCTCACGGGAACTCTAAAAGGCAACTCCTCAGAATGAGGCATAGAGGACTCTCTACTAGCTCCCACTGATCCTAGGTCAGCTGGTTGATCCACTTGATCTCCAAGAACGGAAGACCTATAACAAACAAGAATTTGATCAATTTATGCTTTTCTCACAAAATTTTCAAGCCTAAAATATACTATGCCCAAAAGATGCCAAACCATGCTCTGATACCACCTAATGTAGCACCCCCTCACCGTAAGGTATGCACCGGGACGCCCGTGGGTCGTTCCGACGCATATCCTACAGCAAGGAAGTGCTACAATCGAAAACGATCACTAAACACTCGCATGGCATCCATACAATTTAAACTGAATATGCAAATCACTAAATTTTAAAACCACAATAATCTTTCATTTCACATAAATTTACACTTCAAAACATATATCACGATCAATTGCCGGAAAAATCATGAATGCATGTCACTACGCATATGCATGTGCAAAATGATATATTCCTCTAGAATCAGAGGCCAAAATAATACTCAATGAAAATATGCAGTAAAAATCCTATCCTGTCCCAATGACCAAAATGCCCATCACATCGATAACGGGATGCTACATTAAAGCCAATGGAAAATGATGCAAGCTTTACATTGAAGGAGCTCTCTCTCCTGAAAGGGAAGTGATTTCTTACCTTTCCCTTACTCTTCTTAATTAAATTAAACTTTGGTCAAGCTCATGACCTTAAATAAAGCATGTTTTGGTTAGTTCTTAGGTTGTTTGAGTTGTTGCTACTTGGGTTTCAAGTTTTTTTTGCTTTAATATTGTCTTTTCTTAAGTTTAAGTGTTGTTTTCTTGAGTTTGATTGTAGTTTTCTATGTTAAAATTTGAACTTGCAAGCTTGGAGTGACTCAGAACCTAGTTAGGAGCCATTTGGAGTGAATTAGGACAAGTTTGAGTAAAACCCCCTGACAAAACCGTCCAATCGTCAGGGGTGCACGATCATGCACCAGTATGATCGTGGCAGAACTATCCAACCACAAGAGTGTATGATCGTTCACGAACACGATCATGACAGAACCCTCCAGACATTAGGGGTGCATGATCGTGACCGAACCGTCCAACCATTAAGGGTGTATGATTGTGACAGAAACATCCAATCACTAAGAGTGCACGATTATGCACCAGTATGATTGTGACAAAACCATCTAGCCACCAGTGATGCACAATCGTACACCAGCACAATCATGCAGGGTGAGTAGCAGATCTCACCCACCCCCTTTAAAACCTTAAAACATATCTTCTCTCTTTCTTCCCTACAGCCCTCTCTCCAGTTTCGACCCCCACATCCTTTCCTTATGAGATTTTTCTCATTTTCTTCCAAGTTTTCACTAAATCTTGTAAGTTTGCTTAGGTTTTTCATCAAAGCATTCAGTCTTGTGTAGATTTGCATTGTTTTTAGTTTTATTTTCCCCTCCTTTCCTCCATTTTCATAGGTTTCTCTCTCTAGGGGTTATGTGTGTTCCTTCTTGAAACTTATCATGTTTCTTTTATGATTTTTGTAGGTTTTCATGCCATTATGCCTCTAAGAACCAAGACCCTTTACATAAAACCTATTGAACCCATCCAAATTGAGGTGGGGGGCTGAAATGCTTTAGACGTTATTGTCTATTTTGAAACCAAGAATGGCTCAAATGTCTGGTCAACTGATTCTAAAGTGTCTAGTTAGATTATTTTGGTCCAGTACCCAGTTTTATGTTGTACACATTGTATAAAATTGTGAACTTTCACATGTTATATATTGTATAAACTTGAATTATGAGTGTAATGAATGTTTATGTTTATGAATCAAATGCAAAGAATCTTATATGTCTTTGGTAATGTAAATACATGGATTATAGAATGTAATGACAATATAAGCTTATGATTATGAATAATGTGAGGAAACTTAGTGCTTCAAAATACTTATGTTCTATATGATTCTTTGATAAGTTGATGTGACTGCCCTAATATACCTGTGTACCATGAATGAAAGTTGTTGATGGCATATCATTTGATTTGATGCATTTTATGAAATTGATATACATGATTAAATAAAGAAGTTGTGAGCAGAGTGACCAGTGTGGAAAGGACCTTAAAACTTATAAATGTGCATAAAGAGCCACGGGCTTAATGATTAATGAGCCTAGTATTCATACTAGGTACAGGACAGTATCTGAAATGAGCCAAATATCTACAACAAATACGAGACAGTTAAATTGACACTCGGTCATAACAAAATAAAAAGAAAGTGGAGTCATGTGCGCATTTGCATATATATATATATATATATATATCATATCATATCATATCATATCATATATGTGTCATATGGATAGTTGTGAAGAATTATTGAATTGTATTAAAATAATAATAATAAATGTTTGTTTACATGTTGAAATGAATAACTGAGATGAGTGATTGGATTATTTGAGATGACTATATGAAATGTTTGCGTTCATTATGTGTTGGTTGAAATATGAGATATATATATCGTGATTTGGTATCCAAACTAAATGATGTGATAAATGGGAATTGGTTTTGAAGAATGTTATGTATTTGAGAATTTGGATTTTATGTTTGTGATGTTGGGTCCTGACATGGGTAAACACATTGATGATAGTTCACTCACTGAGTTCGCAAAGTCATAAAAATTGCAATGTCAATTTTCAAGTACTAGGGTGACTTAGCTTTTAAAACAATCTAGTAACAGCCTAATGTTGTCCGTTTTGGAGCCAAGAATAATTCAAAGGTCTAGTCAGCTGATTTTGAAGCGTCTAGTTAGATTATTTTGGTCTACTACCCAGTTTTATGTTGTACACTTGTATAAAACCGTAAACTTTCACATGTTATGTATTGTATAAACATGAATTATGATTGTAATGAATGTTTATTTTTTTGAATCAAATGCAAAGAATATTATGTCTCGTTGGTAATGTAAATACATGGATTATAGAAAATGACAATGTAAGCTTATGGCTATGAATAATATGAGGAAACTTAGTTCTTCGAAATGCTTGTGTTCTATATGATGCTATGATAAGTTGATGTGACAGCTCTAACATGCCACTTCTATACACTACAAGAAAAATGTTGAATTGCGACGGAATATTACCGATGGTATGAAAACCGTTACAATTATCGACCAAAAATGCATAGCCATTGGGGAATATGGTTGTGGAGAAAAAGTATTGCAACGGTCCAATATTCTGTCGCTGGATGTTGTGGAGGAAATTTGCCGACACACGATTCGGTCGGTAAAGTGGTCGGTAAAAATGTCAGATTCACGCCCTTCATTAAAACCAAAACGGCATCGTTTTGGTTTAAACCGAAACGACGTCGTTTTGAAAAACAAATAAACCCTCCTTCTTCCCCCTTTCTTCCTCTCCAGCGCGCAGACCTACTTTCCTTCCTTCTTCCTACTCATTTCGACAGTTCTCCTCCAACCTTCTCCTTCATCGCCGCCGGTCGCCGCCGCGTGTCGCCCAGTCATCTCCTCCAACGTCGCCAGTCTCTGAAAGGTAAGTCCCTTCTCCTCCCTCCCCTCTTTCTTCGACAGATGTGCTTGTGGAATTTGAACTTAAACTATACATATAATGACTTAGCTTGAATTCTGTTTTTAAAATAAAATCATCTTAATCACATCTAACTCAAGACTATGCTACTAATCCGAAAGCTACGTATGGTTCACAAATTAAAGCCATTAAATACGGTGAAATTTGGATAATTTTTTTTTGAATAGATATTAATTAAATTGTTAAATACATAATGATTCATAAATTATGCCTTTTATATGAATTGTTTATTAAATTAATAATTTAGAGTCACATGATAAAATCTATTTTAAGTAATATTTACAAATTATCGTGTATTCATTAAGTCCTTTTTAAATTGAGATGATTTATAATCTTCTTATTAAAATTTTAATTTTAATCTATTAAATTAAATATTAAATATTGAGATAATTTACATTTTTTTTGGTATGTAGCATTTACCTCCTAGTTATTTAATCAAGACAACTAATTAAGCCATTTGCATAAGGCATAAAAGCAAGAAAATGTTAAAAGAGATACATGATAATGTTCTTGACAGTCATAATAGCCAATTGATACAAAGACCAACATAAAGGAAAAAAAGAAAAGAAAAATACACTAACTTTATTATGCCTAGCTATTTTTGTATATGATGCACATTGAGACTAGTCATTTGTGTATATGGAGCTTATTTTGGCAAGCAATTTTTTTATGTATGATGTTTATTATAGCTATCTATTTTTGTATATAGAGCTTATTTTTATTCAGATAATAAATAAATAAATAAATAAATATACATCTATATATGTATGTATGTATGTATTATTTAGATTTTTGTTGAGTTTTCATCTTATCATTAGAAGTTCCATTGATCAAGTTTAAAATTTAATGTTAAAGTTAAACATTTGGTTGAAGGAAAATTTAAATGCTTATGAGACTTTAGCTTCTATAATGCTAATTTATGATTCTAGAGTGTTTCTTAAGTATGCCGCTTAATGAAATTATTATAAATTCAATTCATAGTATATCGTATGAGATAAGGATGAAAGCATTTTCTTATAGTCATTATTAATGGAATGATGTATCTTGATTTTATTTCGATAGTTCATCCATCTAATGGCTATAGATTGGAAGTGTTTGTTTGTTTGTTTTGTTTTCAATGTCTAGAAAAAAAATTTCTATTCACTATCACTTATTCTATTTCAAGTTTGGTTGTTGATATTGCTAATATTTTGTCTATTTTGTTACAATTCCAGTCTTGAATTTTGTCATAATAGTGATATTCATTTAAAGTTTAAATAAATATAATTTAGTTAATTAAATTGTATGGTTAACATTTCACTACTATCAAACCCACTATAAGTCTTGTGAATGGTCTCTTTATCAAGTTTCTCATGTTATCTACTATTCTTAACTAACAAAACATATAACTATATAAATCGAAAGGAGGAAAAAGAACATTTAAGCCCTTTTTAAATAAGATAATACAAATATAGTAAATATTCGTGTAGGACAGATGGCTAATACATATGGCCCTTTGTGGCCATAACCTAGAACAACAAACATATAAAAGTAGACACTGTCAAACACTTCTTCTCCTGGAAACTAAAAGAAGAAACAAATATCAGTTCCAACTCCTGATTAATGAATTGGTAGTTCAAAATAATCATATTTGATTACCTTTGGATAAGCCTCTAATCATGATATAAAAAATTAAACTTTACTTAATTTTACAATATTAGGTAGAATTATGAAAAGTAATAATAAAATAGTCAAATATTAATTATAATAACTCATCGTTAGTCGTCAAATTAATGGCACCGATATGACATAACTCTTTAACAAGTGATAAACACGCAGCCACTAACATTAACTTTCGATAATTATAATAAAAATAAAGAAAATTTTATTTTAGTATACTTAATCAAGATTGAGTTCTTTTAAATTTGTAATTATTCTAACTTTGATTAAGTTAATCATAGGCAAATATAATTATTACAACATTATGTTACACTAATATAACAACCACACACTTTGATGTAATCTAGAATAGTATTTTGTTTCAACTCTAGTTTTGTAACACCCCACTCCCGCAGGACCCGAACCTGATATCGTGGGTGATATCCGAGTCCGCGCCATACGAAAATGGTATGCTACCAATTCAAACTTTAATTCATAATATAATGACATTCATGTATAGGCCCGTAACAAAACTGAACACTTCCCGAAATCATATTACAACTAATTTACGGAAATACAAATTTGTGAAAAAACAGAAGGACACTAATGTAGACGTGAACAACACTGATCCCGACCCTTTACTCTATCTTGCTAGCGGTAATCATACTCCCGTTTGTCTAACGGGGTACTCTTCATTCCTGAAAAATAAATGTAATGTTGGGTGAGTGATCGTCGGCTTATCGTTCAATATTAAAATTGATCCTCGGAAACCGGTCAAATAAAATTTATACCAAGGATTGCAATACAGGATGCAACCTCGGGTCGACTCTCAAGGAACCAGTGTACTAACTGATTCTAGACTAGCCTAATGTTTGAATGATGCATGCAATTAAAGCAATAAAAAGTGGGTTTTGATTTGATTAACTAAAAATTAAACTAAGCCAAAGTAAGAATAAATGTTTTTGGGATTTTTAGAAAACTAAACGATTGAAATTAAACAAGTTTGAAATCAACTTACTAAAACTCTCCTGAAAATGTAGCTCGGGTCATCATCGTTCAAAATAATATCGAGGTTTGAAATCCACTAAATTTCGAAAGCTAAACCTTAACAACTCGTTAAGTCCAAAAATTAATTAATCAACTCGATTAATTAAAATTCGTTAAAAACCTTAGTGTATGCTATGGAATGATTAATGCAACAGGTTAATCAAATAAACACAAAATTAATTTAACCAAACACAACTAGGTAGATTAAATCAACTCATGCAAATCTGTTTAACATACATGAGACTTCATGTATTTGGCACAAACTTCAACAGAAATCGATCCATACCATAGATCATAGTTAACATCCTACTAAACTATAGCAAGATTCAATCAGAAATACATTGCAAAAATACCAACTCGGATCATTGCAAATACAAATCTGAAATCCTAACTATAATCGATTACCCCTTGTTTAGCTCACGGAACTCCAACCATTGCTACATTTCAGAAGATAGTACACTTAGCCGACCATGGTACCGGATGAAATCTTCGCTGTTGAAGGATCACCTCGGTTCATGTTTCCAACGACAAGCGAACGCAGATGAGAAAGCGATGGAAGAGATGAATGAGACTGGCGTCGTCCATGAAGCGGCGAATCTGCAAAACAAACAGAAAACAAAAACTATTAGAAGCGAAGGAAAGAAGAGAAGAAAACTCTGTGCGGCCGTCTCTGTTTTTGCCCTAAATGGCAAAGTTTTATAGGGATGCGTGCGGGCTGGGTCGAAACAGTGGAACTTTTGCCAAATATAGGCCGGATTATCCGACTTTCGCTGCGGCTAATGGCTTCGTTCGCTGCAACGAACGTTGAATGGTCACTCGCCGCGGCGAAAGAATTAAATATCATTAATTCGCCTCGGCGAATGGAGAGTTTGGTTCGCCCCAGCGAATCTCGCGGCGTGTTGACTTGTTGAATGTTGACTCCTTTGGTCCTACAAAATACAACCCATTCGCAGTATCAATTATCCCAATAAAAATTATGCAAAATTAATGACAAATGACAACAAAATACTAACAATGTACAATTTATCAAAAATCAATGTGCGGGACCAAAATAAGCATAAAAATCATAAATCAGGAGTCAACAAATGCATAATTACTAAAGAAAACGGGCCTAATTTATAATATAAATTTGGTCCAATCAAATTCCCCCACACTTAAACCTTTGTACCCCTGAACAAAGCTTATAAGAGTCAAAAAGGTACAAGAGTAAAAGAAAATTCTGCCCATGCTCAAACAACAACCAAAATTGACTCAATCCACTTTATCAGAATTCTAACGCAGCAAATTGAAAGAGTGCTAATAAAACAAACATTGAAAGAATTTAAGCACAAGAGATTGAGCAACAGAGAATCACTCAGGATATGGTGTTTACGCTCGTCTCACTTGTATAGTAGGGAAATTTTTCTCTCAATCTGCTTAATACATCTCCTACCATAGGCTTGTATCAATTTTATTTCTCCACTACAAGGACTATCAATTTGAAGATCAAGAGGTCTTTAAGGGTTGTAATGAGCGGAAGGTTAAATCAATGGATGATGTGAAAGAAAGAAAAAAATATGAGCATGCGCATAAAGTGAGGAATCGATGTCAACAGCAAAACTAAAACACTACACTAAAATAAATTGAATACACACTTTTTTTTTCATTTTGAGATGCTAATCCCTTTTTGGGATGCAACACATTATGATCCCTTTTCGGGATACACAAGACTAACACTTTTCATTTTTCAACACTTTTTTTTTTCAACAGCTAATAACTAAACACAGACTACCGATCATCTAAGAATGTATGCAAATGCTCATAGCAAAAGGCTCAAGGGGCTAGCAAGAGGAAAAAGTGTTTAAGGGTTGGTGTTTGGGGAAAGAGCTGAAAGAAAGAACGCCTCTATCATATCCACAAAAATCTAGTCCATCAAGCTTTGAGTAAAAATTGACACAAGTTCTAGAGAAGAATGGACTAAGCAGATGCACACACAAAAATATAGAAGAAAAATTTGGCTCGAATATCCTTCCAACAAGGTTTTTGTCTCAATGATCAATCTCAAGTCTTAAAAACTTAAAATGCTACCTTGTTAGCATGCTCCCATTTACTTTGTTTTGAAAACTTCAAAAGTTAAAATTTTTGCCAAAACCAATTATCGTTCGAAGAATGGAGAGCATTTTCAAAAACTCAAGTATCAGTTTGAAACTTATAAGGGTTTTGCATGCAAGGGCACAAAAGAACAAGTGCAGAAAATGTTTTGATTGAGTCCAAATTTATCAGTAAAAGCAACGGGCCTACAAAATTATGCACAAATTTTAATAGGTGTACAATGCAGAATATAAAAGGGAATGGTTCCCCCACACTTAAACATGGCATTGTCCACAATGGCAGCAGGGCACAGAATAGAAGCATGAAACAACTAGAACACAAAGAGAACGGGGATATATCATTAAGCTAAAAAAGAAATGTACAAAAAATAATAGGAGCCAAAGAACTAACTAAAAATTACAACGAAGAAAAGAAAATACAGGGAAAAGAACAACGACAAAAGAAACGAAAAGCAATTTAAACTATTCTACAGGATCATCAGCGGGCGGATCCGGAGGGGCAGCGGCAGAAGAGCTGGGAGCAGGAGGCGGAATAGGCAACCCGAGGTGAGTCGCAATCATGGTCAGCATCGAGCGACTGAACTCATGATCGTGATCATCTGGGCCTCGAAAGAAGTGAGCCAGACCTCAAGCCGAAGACGCCCTGGCCAGCAGAGCCACCTCGAAGGAGCGGGGAGAAGAAGGTGGGAAGACACTGGGTAGGGATAGGAGGCGAGAGGAAGCAGGAGGAAGGACGGGAGGGTGGGAGAAGGTGCTCGAGGGATCTGAGGCGAGGAGGAGGTGAGGAGAGGAAGGAGTTGTGGGGGCAAGGTGGGCGGGGAGGCTTACCGAGACGGACGTAGATAAAAGGGAAGCAGCGAAAAGGTGAGATCGGCATGATGCTCGGGACTCGATAGGTCGGAACAGTCGGAAATAAGATGGGGAAAAGGAGTTTGAGTTTGGGGTTGGTGGCGAGGACACACTGGCGGAGGGCGGAGGATATGGCGGAAGCTAGGTCCACTGAGGTGGCGATCATAAGCAGATATATGTACAGAGCCTGCTCCTTTGGAATGTTGGTGAGGTGGAGAGTAGGTAAAATGTTGTTACATATAAAATGTAACCATGGACGGGCTTGTGGGAGGAGGTCGGAACGCCGGATATAGCGCTGAGCCCCCCGGGGTTGAAGCCACTGAGTACCCTCAGGGCAGAGAGTACGAATAGCGTCATCCTGTGGGTATCGTGATCATTTCATAATAGTAACAACGAGGGACAACAGGGAGGTGGTAGTGCTCTCGGATAATGGCAGATGTGAAAGCATTTGGGATAGAAACACCCCGGAAATTAATTCAGTAGGTGTGAGAGTAACGGGCATGGGTGTAGTACTGGCGTACAAAGGTAAGGTTGCCAGCTGGCCGAGGGTGGGCGAGGCCGGTCAACTCTAGTTGAAAGAGTTGACCCACAAAAGGGTTAGTAGCCGGAGTAAGAGGGAATGGCTTTTCTGTGAGTATGGTCTGGCTCGCAACTCGCGTGGCTAAACTGAACATACTCAGGATCTGCTAGGTGAGAGGGAAAACGGGAAGGTTGCAAGGAAGGGGAAAGGGTGTGATCGGAGGAAGAAGAGGATGGCTGCTGCTCGGTCGGTGGCTTGTTTCATTCTAGGCATAATTCTGCACAAACAAAGCGTTAGAATAGGCATTAAACTAAGAAAATTATCTGTAATCAAAGTCTTGACCATTATTGCGACAACAGAACGTTATTGCGGCGAAAAGTCCTCTTCCATTATTGCGACCAACAGGTAATCGCCGCAATGAATCGGGCATCTGTGAAACCCTAACTGCAGCCAACAGGGTAATCCCCGGCAACGGCGCCAATTTGATCGTCGGCTTATCGTTCAATATTAAAATTGATCCTCGAAAACCGTCAAATAAAATTTATACCAAGGATTGCAATACAGATGCAACCTCGGTCGACTCTCGAGGAACCGGTGTACTAGCGATTCTAGACTAGCCTAATGTTTGAATGATGCATGCAATTAAAGCAATAAAAGGGGTTTTGATTTGATTAACTAAAATTAAACTAAGCCAAAGTAAGAATAAATGTTTTGGGATTTTAGAAAACTAAGCGATTGAAATTAAACAAGTTTGAAATCAACTTACTAAAACTCTCCGAAAATGTAGCTCGGTCATCATCGTTCAAAATAATATCGAGGTTTGAAATCCACTAAATTTGAAAGCTAAACCTTAACAACTCGTTAAGTCCAAAAATTAATTAATCAACTCGATTAATTAAAATTAGTTAAAAACCTTAGTGTATGCTATGGAATGATTAATGCAACAGTTAATCAAATAAACACAAAATTAATTTAACCAAACACAACTAGGTAGATTAAATCAACTCATGCAAATCTATTTAACATACATGAGACTTCATGTATTTGGCACAAACTTCAATGTAAATCGATCCATACCATAGATCATAGTTAACATCCTACTAAACTATAGCAAGATTCAATCAGAAATACATTGCAAAAATACCAACTTGGATCATTGCAAATACAAATCTGAAATCCTAACTATAATCAATTACCCCTTGTTTAGCTCACGGAACTCCAACCATTGCTACATTTAGGAAGATAGTACACTTAGCCGACCATGGTACCGGATGAAATCTTATTTGTTGAAGGATCACCTCGGTTCATGTTTCCAACGACTAACGTAACGCAGATGAGAAAGCGATGGAAGAGATGAATGAGATCGGCGTCGTCCATTTGAAGCGGCGAATCTGCAAAACAAACAGAAAACGAAAACTATTAGAAGCGAAGGAAAGAAGAGAAGAAAACTCTATGCGGCCGTCTCTGTTTTTGCCCTAAATGGCAAAGTTTTATAGGGATGCATGCGGGCCGGGTCGGAACAGTGAAACTTTTGCCAAATATAGGCCGGATTATCCGACTTTCGCTGCGGCTAATGGCTTCGTTCGCTGCAGCGAACGTTGAATGGTCACTCGCCGAGGCGAAAGAATTAAATACCATTAATTCGCCTCGGCGAATGGAGAGTTTAGTTAGCCCAATGAATCTCATGGCGTGTTGACTTGTTGAATGTTGACTCCTTTGGTCCTACAAAATACAACCCATTCGCAGTATCAATTGTCCCAATAAAAATTATGCAAAATTAATGACAAATGACAACAAAATACTAACAATGTGCAATTTATCAAAAATCAATGTGCGGGACCAAAATAAGCATAAAAATCATAAATCAGGAGTCAACAAATGCATAATTACTAAAGAAAACGGGCCTAATTTATAATATAAATTTGGTCCAATCAGTGAGTTTGCGAACTCAGTGAGAAACCATCATCGATGGTCCACCCAACTCATGCATACACAATCAAATCACATCATAGCACATATTATCATATTCCAAATTATTCATGCATTTTCATTTATTACATTACACATTTCACAGTCAATCATTTATATATGCAGTATGCATGTGACACTTTCATTTTCATTACGTTGTTGTGACCGTGCGCCTAAATCGTTGGGCGTGATATGCCCTGCGGTGAGCCTGAGGCTCTATCAATCGTTGGACCTGAGGTCCTGTGCGTTGAGCTTAAAGCTCTCATATACGTTGGGCATAGCCCTGATCATCGAGCTGAGGCTCCGCATCGAGCTAAAGCTCAGAATTACGTTGGTACCACCGGTCACAACTATCATTATCTGTGCATGCCAATATGCATGAATGCATATATTCCAATTACAGTTACAATCGATTACATTTCGATGCCATTTTCCACTTTTTCGGACCTTCAGTCCGGTATTCCAATCGTATACATTTCCAATTGATTGCATGCATGCATTCACAATCATTTACACACAATAGCACTTCTATAACAATACCAAATATTTCAGACACCTGTGGTCCGAAATCAATCAATAGCAATCAAACACATATCCATCCTTAACTCCACATGGCATTAATGCACATAAAATTAAACACATAAAGGCTGAGAAACTAACTAGGTTACTCACCTCTGAACTTCCGAGCAACAGCCGGAAGTCTCACCACTGACTGACGATCTACGCTCCACTCGAGCCTCTAGAACAATCAGAACAATCGAACATTACCAATTGAAAATTTTCTAATATTTAGCATTGCATATGCGACAAATGCGATAAGTACTATACCCGTTATGACATTCCCGAACCTATTCCGAAATTTCCCAATCTCAATTTCAATTTCCGAATTCCTTATCTCCAAATAGAGCTAAATCCATGATCAATTGCATCATCAAAATCCTAATTTCCCAAATCAAAATCCTCAAAATCAATTTCGGCCAATTCCTCATTCCCATGCATGAAGCTCCATCTCTTCATGGCGGCGCTTGCTTCGCCTTGGCGAACCCATCTTCCTTCGTCAAGCGCGGCGTTGCGTGTCGTCGTCATGACGCGACCATCTTCTGCTCGTCGCGGCGTGTTCATCACACGTCGCGGCGTGCGACGCTAAACCAAGAAATTTTTCCTAGAAATCTCCAGATTTCCGACTCTGCAACTTCCCAAATCCGATTTTCTCCTTTCAAACCACTCCCAAATAATTCAATACACATCATACAACTAATCTTTAACCATTATTTCATCAAACAATCAAAATCCTAACATTCAACCCTAAAATCACGAAAACCATCGTCGATAACCCTAAATGCCAAATCCTTTAATACACAAGTTAAATCATCAATCTAATACAATAAATCAATAGATCGGTCACAATAGGTAGGAAAGGAGCAACTTCTTTGGATCAAAAGCTTCAAATCCTCAAGTAGCCATCCACGAAGAAGGAAGGAAAGAAAATGGAGGAGAAAGCATCGTGGAAGAGGAGATTCAAAGGGTTTGGGTTTTATACCCAAATCTCTAAGGCCTTGTTTAGCAATTGGCAATCCGATCCGAACAACGGTCCAATTTTCGATTCTAATTTCTCCCTAATTTCAGTAATTATAACCCTAATTTTTTTCAATTCCAAGTTTCTAATCATTCTATGCAATTAGATAATCAATTTCGGAGCCGGAATCCATTCAATCAGTCATTAAGTCAATTTTCCGGTCCAGACCTATTACTCAAAATTTCGAAAAATTCCTATAAATTCTCAAAATTAGAAAATACATAGTCATGTATTCGATTTCATAATTCAATTTCCTAATTCTCAATTCTAACTCCAATTTCAATTCTCACAGTTTAATTTGACCTAAATTTCCAATTTTCAATTTATCCAAATCAATTGGGATTTATCAAACATGTATGTCTGCACTTGAACCAGTATAATCATTACCCAATTTAAATTGTACATAACTAAAATACATGCGTATACCAATGACTCGTTCCTCTAACATTAGAGGTCAAATGAACAAACATATCACATATGCAATATACAACCTAGCATGTCCCAATTTACCACTTTGACCTTCCCGTCAGTGACGGGATGTTACAAGTTTAAACTAAATTGAAACTCTCTCATTCCTAGTTCAACAATTTTCCATTTAATTTTCTACTTCTATACAATTTAATAGAAATTCTTGAGTGGTTATCTACAATGTTATTACTAAAATGGCAATGAATAATGATATAAAAAATCAAGTAAATAGAATATATGAAATCATTATCTCTAATATATAAAATTTTCCTTTCATAAGTAGATTTTTATTACTAAAACATACAGCTAATGTTGTCATATAAATTAAGAGTCAAGGTAGGATAAAGAATAGTAATTATCAAGAAGTGAATTCAAATTCACAAACATATAATATGATTGAACACTATAGTAATTATGAAATGATAAATTTAGTTCACCTTCTCTATACAAAAACTTAATAAGATGTTATTTTGTTTATGATTGGAATAGAAATGATATGTGTAGATATAATATTTACAATTAATGACAATAGAGAATTTGTTTTTCGATGAACATTGTGAACAAATACAAGATGTTGTCTCAATCTTAATGTTAACAAATTCCTTATATTATATAGGATATCTCTCCGTTTGGAAGTTAGGAATGGTAAATTATTGCCAAATCTTAAATTTGGAAAACTTTTAAATTTTAAATGATACAAACATATATTTCTAACAAGAATAATGTTTAATGTAGATTCAAATAAACCCTTTTGAAAAAAAAGTTCCTTGCATAACTTCTCCTTTATTAGGATAAAAATTAGGAACAACATTACAAAAAATGCAATGATCAAATAACAAACAATAGACTAATATATGGATAAATCATTACTTATAAACAAAATAGTATAGAATTATTTCAAGATATGAAACTACAAAACTAATGAAGAGTGAAATATTTAGCACTAAAAAGAGTATGATTTTTTATCAATTGTTTGATGTTTCTTATTAAAATACATTATAACTTTGATGGTAAGATTGATTAATATAATCTTAAATATAAAACATATTTTCAACAATTATAGCACATTAGGTGATTTCATGGGAACATATATAATTAGCCACTTCCTTTTCTTATTAGTTATATAAATATTTCTTACTTTGTGGGCATATCAGTTGCATTCATTCCATCACTTTAAAATTACGCTTGTAGTTTCCAAGTAATCCTTTAGGTGTGTGGATTTCTTTAGCTAACATTTATTAAGAATTATGAGATATTTCCATGTCTTGTTACCTAACTAAGATGTTATGGCCTTTCTTTTTTACTACTAATATGCTTAGATTCATAAGAGGTATGACATGTATTACATTTATCATCACCTTTACCATGGTGATGATAAATGATTCATAATAAATGATTGGAGCTTGCATTATAGATACCATTGGATTATAATGCCTTTGTAAGGAATCGATCTCATTAGAGGCTCCAGTGTTTGAGGTCTTAGCCTTATTCTTATCATTCTCCATTAACTTTTCATAATCAACTTTCTTGAAATTTTTTCCGCTATGTTTTCATTCAACTTTTCCTTTACCGTATGGTTTCCAAATGAGCTATGAATGATTTTATTGTTGGTTTTCATTGCAGCTTTATCATCTTCATCTCCGGTCTCATTCTTCAGCAGCACTTCTCTGCATTTCGATTGAGGTCATTGCTTATATGCTTTTGTTTCTTTTTTTTTTTTTTGCTCTTGATTCATGTGTTTATACATGAACTTCCCATAGCATGTTCCTGAATCGTTTATTGATGTCTTGCATGATGTGAAACTTGACAAAATACATATAGTATGGAGACCCAATTTGCGTTGTGATTACTGGTTGAGATAGAAGTTTGTTTTTATTGCAGGGGGACCCTTATTTCATAAGGGGGATATCCAAATTATAGGAGAAATGCTGCCGAAATTTCAATAGGATCGTCGTAGTAGATGATGGTTAAATTAGAACATGAGTTCATTAGTTTTAACTTATGATCTTATTATGGAAGTAACTTATAATTATGGAAATGATTTAGGATATTACCTGATGGTTTAATTATTTGAGGATGATAAATGTCATGCGTTGAGTATAATATGTCATGCGTTAAGTATAATATTTCCAATGAAGGTATGAATGATTTTATTGTTGGTTTTCATTGCAGCTCTTGTAAGCGATCTAGAAGGGGGGGTTGAATAGATCTTTAAATCTTTAAATAATTTTCTACAATAAAATCAGAAGTTAATTCACACAATAGTAATTTAAACAAATTTAAATACAAAGAGTAGGGAAGAAGATGAAACACTGTTTTTATAGAGGTTCGGTGCTAAGACCTACGTCCTCTACCTAAGCTCCCACTTAGGATTTTGCAAACCACTTTATTACACACTTTGTAGTTCAGTGTGAACTCTTACAATCCCGTTTGATTTCCGGCTCAAGCTACCTTTACACTTGATTTGTCTTCTGGCACAAATCTTACTAATACCACTTGATTTTCGGCTCAAGCAACCTTTACAGATGATTTGTCTTCCGGCACAAATCCTACCAACAATACTTGATTTCCGACTCAAGCTACCTTTACACTTGACCTTTCACTAGTCACTCAATTTGTAAAAGAAATAGGATAAAGATCTAAGAACAAGTGCTCAATACAAATGTAAACAAAGTAAGAATAATGATGAGCAATTTCGAGCAAGATAAGAGTATTTTGGCTTGTAGAACTTTTGTCACGTCTTCATCAATCATCCACCCTTTATATAAGAAGAAATATAGCTGTTGGGACTTATTCTAGCCGTTGCTAGATTGAAATGACCGTTCCTTAATAATCTCCCTTCCATTTTTGGCTAATTGGACCGTTGGAATTAATGTGCTGTACCCATAAGTCGACTTGTCGAGTTGTATAAGTCGACTTGTGACCATAAGTCGACTTGTCGAGTTGTATAAGTCGACTTGTGACAACATTTTACGTAAACTTGCATCTCCGCTCTTCTATAAGTCGACTTGTGATGTGTAAGTCGACTTGTGATCCACGATAAGTCGACTTGTATGCTGTTAGTTGACTTGTGTAAGCTTCAACGGTAATATCCACTCAAATCTTCTATAATCTTCATTATATAAGCCTCTTTCACTTATAGGAAACTTCCATCTTGATTCTTCAATGATTAAACACTTGCCCATCTTGATTTGTACAATTCTTTCATTGAATATCAATCCCAAAATACCTAAAACAATTTCTTAACCAATTCTATACATTTTATTATTATCAAAACATAAGTGGAATTAATTTGTCAACCATCATTGGTCCAACAATCTCCCCCTTTTTGATAATGACAAAATACTTAGAAATTGTTTAAGAAATGAAAACAAAGAAACATTGATCAAGGTTTTTATACCTTGTCATTTTGGTTAGAAGTCTCCTCAATCATATAAATCATTGAATTTTAATAACCTTGAAAAATCAATTAAAATTTTAACAAACTCCCCCTTAATCAAGTAACTAAAGAAAATCCAATTTCTCATTTTTCTCCCCCTTTTTGTCATAATCAAAACAACTAATACAAACCAACAAAAGATGAAATATCGCAATCACATTAAATAGAGAAACAAGTCATCAAACACAAATAATCTCAAATCAAACACACTCCCCCTCAATCAAATGACGGTGACTAAAAGATACCAATTATCAATTTCCAATATTACTCCCTTTTGTCATAATTAAAACCAATATGAAAATGAAAATAATGCAAATGCAGTCCATAAACAAACAAAACAGCAAACACAAATAAAGGCAATTGTCATAACATAACAATCCAACAATTAATACAAATATCATAAAGTCATAAGAAGCACCACACACTTGAAATAGCATAAGAATCCATGTAGACATAAGTCGACTTGTTTACCTCCATAAGTCGACTTATCCTGAAATTTTTTCATTCCCAAAGGTTGTGTATATCATAGGTCGACTTATTGACCCACATAAGTCGACTTTGTTGTTGTCTCTACTCATATGCCTTGAACTTCCACTATCAGTGTACCATGTGCTTGGTGGATCTTCATTCCTTGCTTGTACCTACAACTGCAACATCCTTTCTTTTCATTGGTACCCAAGCCATCTTGGGTCCATTTTGGTTAGTCATATAAACCACATTAGGTGGTGTTGTACCTTTAATCACCCAAATTTTCTTAACTTTGATACATCTCCTAATAGTTTTACATGCAATTTCTATATGACCATCTTTCAAGCATCTAGCAAATTGAGCAACTTTTCCATCCTTGATAAATTTGGAAATTAAAGAACAATCTCTATTATAAGGATCATATCCCAAACCATGTTTAGAAATAGAATATCTTTGTAAAGACAACATCTCTTCAAACCTTGCATTTCCACCAGAAAATTTTCCAACCACATAAGAAAACTCCTTTTTAAATCTATCAAGCTCACAAATAAGATTTTCTTTTCAACAAGACATGCAGAATGATCTTCCTTAGGACTATCTAAATCATCAATAGTCTCATGTAAGGCACTATTTTCAGCAACCAATTCTCTTATTTTCTTTCTCAATTTCTTGTTGATTTCAATAGCTTCTTCAAAATCAATTTGCCAAGCATTAAAAGACTATAAGATCTTGATCAAAGAAAGTTACCTCATCTTCATCATCACTTATTGAGGAGCTATTGGCCATAAGCGCTAGGTTGTTTTCATCATTGCTTTGATATGCTTCCTCATCATCACTCCACGTGACTATAAGGTTAGCTTTCTTTTTCCCTTTGTCATTTTTCTGGAGATTTGAATTTTTCTTTTCTTGATAGCCTTTAGACCTTCTTTCTACAGTATACTTCTTCGTTTCTCCATTTCTTCCGCCACTTAATTCTTTTCTTCAATTTTTTAGAAGTCCCTTGAACTTCCTTAAATTTCTAGCGTACATAGCTATTTCTTCGTCTTCCTCGTCTTCATCTATTTCCTCATCACTTTCATCAACAAAAGAAGTGTTAGCTTTAAAAGCAATTGATTTTTGTGACTTACCTCTACCTCCTCTTGATTTGAGAATGATCTCATAGTTGATGAGTGATCCCACCAAGGCGTTGAATTCTAAGTGATTAAGATCCTTGGACTCCATAATAGCGGTGACTTGTGAATCCCATTCTTTCGGTAGAGAGCGAAGAATCTTCTTCACCTTCTCGCTATCCGTCATGTGCTTTCCAAGATTTCCTAATTCATTGATAATTTCTGCAAAGCGATCAAGCATATTGAAATAGACTCACCTTCTTTCATGACAAACATTTCATAGTCATGGAGAAGCATGTTAATCTTTGTTTCTGGACTTGGTTGGTTCCTTCATGGGTGATCGTAGTCTTTCCCACATTTCTTTGGCGCTGGTGGTACGAGTTAACTCGGTTTCTTTCCTCAACTGTGAGAGCGCAATAGATTAGCTTCATCGCTTTAGCGTTGATGTAGCTTGCCTCCAATCATTGTCATCGTATTTCAGCTCCATTTTAACTCACCGTTTTCTTTTAACGGTGGTTGTGGACCAAAATAATTATCTTCAATATTCTACTCCTCGCTAATGATGTGGTACTTCATAGGATTTTCCAAGAGGAATAATTAGTACCATTAAATAAAGGAGGAGATTATTAGTATTACCTTCTTCCGCTAAGTTATTGTGTGCCATCCGGATATACGCTCGATACCAATTGTAAGCGATCTAGAAAGGGGGGGTTGAATAGATCTTTAAATCTTTTCGTAATTTTCTACAATAAAATCAGAAGTTAATTCACACAATAGTAATTTAAACAAATTTAAATACAAAGAGTAGGGAAGAAGATGAAACACTGCTTTTATAGAGGTTCGGTGCTAAGGCCTACGTCCTCTACCTAAGCTCCCACTTAGGATTTTGCAAACCACTTTATTACACACTTTGTAGTTCAATGTGAACTCTTACAATCCCGCTTGATTTCCGGCTCAAGCTACCTTTACACTTGATTTGTCTTCCGCACAAATCTTACCAATACCGCTTGATTTCAGGCTCAAGCAACCTTTACAGATGATTTGTCTTCCGGCACAAATCCTACCAACAATACTTAATTTCCGGCTCAAGCTACCTTTACACTTGACCTTTCACTAGTCACTCAATTTGTAAAAGAAATAGGATAAAGATCTAAGAACAAGTGCTCAATACAAATGTAAACAAAGTAAGAATAATGATGAGCAATTTCGAGCAAGATAAGAGTATTTTGGCTTGTAGAACTTTTGTCACGTCTTCATCAATCATCCACCCTTTATATAAGAAGAAATATAGCTGTTGGGACTTATTCTAGCCGTTGCTAGATTGAAATGACCGTTCCTTAATAATCTCCCTTCCATTTTTGGCTAATTGGACCGTTGGAATTAATGTGCTGTACCCATAAGTCGACTTGTCGAGTTGTATAAGTCGACTTGTGACAACATTTTATGTAAACTTGCATCTCCGCTCTTCTATAAGTCGACTTGTGATGTGTAAGTCGACTTGTGGTCCACGATAAGTCGACTTGTATGCTGTTAGTCGACTTGTGTAAGCTTCAACGGTAATATCCACTCAAATCTTCTATAATCTTCATTATATAAGCCTCTTTCACTTATAGGAAACTTCCATCTTGATTCTTCAATGATTAAACACTTTCCCATCTTGATTTGTACAATTCTTTCATTGAATATCAATCCCAAAATACTTGAAACAATTTCTTAACCAATTCTATACATTTTATTATTATCAAAACATAAGTGGAATTAATTTATCAACCACCATTGGTCCAACAATCTCCCCCTTTTTGATAATGACAAAATACTTAGAAATTGTTTAAGAAATGAAAACAAAGAAACATTGATCAAGGTTTTATACCTTGTCATTTTGGTTAGAAGTCTCCTCAATCATATAAATCATTGAATTTTAATAACCTTGAAAATCAATTAAAATTTTAACAAACTCCCCTTAATCAAGTAACTAAAGAAAATCCAATTTCTCATTTTCTCCCCTTTTGTCATAATCAAAACAACTAATACAAACCAACAAAAGATGAAATATCGCAATCACATTAAATAGAGAAACAAGTCATCAAACACAAATAGTCTCAAATCAAACACACTCCCCCTCAATCAAATGACGGTGACTAAAAGATACCAATTATCAATTTCCAATATTACTCCCCTTTTTGTCATAATTAAAAACCAATATGAAAAATGAAAAATAGTCGCAAATGCAGTCCATAAACAAACAAAACAGCAAACACAAATAAAGGCAATTGTCATAACATAACAATCCAACAATTAATACAAATATCAGAAAGTCATAAGAAGCACCACACACTTGAAATAGCATAAGAATCCGTGTAGACATAAGTCGACTTGTTTACCTCCATAAGTCGACTTATCCTGAAATTTTTTCATTCCCAAAGGTTGTGTATATCATAGGTCGACTTATTGACCCACATAAGTCGACTTTGTTGTTGTCTCTACTCATATGCCTTGAACTTCCACTATCAGTGTACCATGTGCTTGGTGGATCTTCATTCCTTGCTTGTACCTACAACTGCAACATCCTTTTTTTTCATTGGTACCCAAGCCATCTTGGGTCCATTTTGGTTAGTCATATAAACCACATTAGGTGGTGTTGTACCTTTAATCACCCAAATTTTCTTAACTTTGATACATCTCCTAATAGTTTTACATGTAATTTCTATATGACCATCTTTCAAGCATCTAGCACATTGAGCAACTTTTCCATCCTTGGTAAATTTGAAAATTAAAGAACAATCTCTATTATAAGGATAATATCCCAAACCATGTTTAGAAATAGAATATCTTTGTAAAGACAACATCTCTTCAAACCTTGCATTTCCACCGGCAAATTTTCCAACCACATAAGAAAACTCCTTTCTAAATCTATCAAGCTCACAAATAAGATTTTCCTTTTCAACAAGACATGTAGAATGATCTTCCTTAGGACTATCTAAATCATCAATAGTCTCCTGTAAGGCACTATTTTCAGCAACCAATTCTCTTATTTTCTTTCTCAATTTCTTGTTGATGTCAATAGCTTCTTCAAAATCAATTTGCAAAGCATTAAAAGACTCTATAAGATCTTGATCAAAGAAAGTTACCTCATCTTCATCATCACTTGTTGAGGAGCTATTGGCCATAAGCGCTATGTTGTTTTCATCATTTCTTTGATATGTTTCCTCATCATCACTCCACGTGGCTATAAGGTTAGCTTTCTTTTTCCCTTTGTCATTTTTCGGAGATTTGAATTTTCTTTTCTTGATAGCCTTTAGACCTTCTTTCTACAAAGTATACTTCTTCGTTTCTCCATTTCTTCCGCCACTTAATTCTTTTCTTCAATTTTTTAGAAGTCCCTTGAACTTCCTTAAATTTCTAGCATACATAGCTATTTCTTCGTCTTCCTCGTCTTCATCTATTTCCTCATCACTTTCATCAACAAAAGAAGTGTTAGCTTTAAAAGCAATTGATTTTTGTGACTTACCTCTACCTCCTCTTGATTTGAGAATGATCTCATAGTTGATGAGTGATCCCACCAAGGCGTTGAATTCTAAGTGATTAAGATCCTTGGACTCCATAATAGCGGTGACTTGTGAAGAATCTTCTTCACCTTCTCGCTATCCGTCATGTGCTTTCCAAGATTTCCTAATTCATTGATAATTTCTGCAAAACGATCAAGCATATTGGAAATAGACTCACCTTCTTTCATGACAAACATTTCATAGTCATGGAGAAGCATGTTAATCTTTGTTTCCTGGACTTGGTTGGTTCCTTCATGGGTGATGCGTAGTCTTTCCCACATTTCTTTGGCGCTGGTACACGAGTTAACTCGGTTTCTTTCCTCAACTGTGAGAGCGCAATAGATTAGCTTCATCGCTTTAGCGTTGATGTAGGCTTGCCTCCAGTCATTGTCATCGTATTTCAGCTCCATTTTTAACTCACCGTTTTCTTTTAACGGTGGTTGTGGACCGAAAATAATTATCTTCCAATATTCTACTCCCTCGCTAATGATGTGGTACTTCATAGGATTTTTCCAAGAGGAATAATTAGTACCATTAAATAAAGGAGGGAGATTATTAGTATTACCTTCTTCCGCTAAGTTATTGTGTGCCATCCCGGATACTTCTGCTCTGATACCAATTGTAAGCGATCTAGAAAGGGGGGGTTGAATAGATCTTTAAATCTTTTCGTAATTTTCTACAATAAAATCAGAAGTTAATTCACACAATAGTAATTTAAACAAATTTAAATACAAAAGTAGGAAGAAGATGAAACTTCGCTTTTATAGAGGTTGGTGCTAAGGCCTCGTCCTCTACCTAAGCTCCCACTTAGGATTTTGCAAACCACTTTATTACACACTTTGTAGTTCAATGTGAACTCTTACAATCCCGCTTGATTTCGGCTCAAGCTACCTTTACACTTGATTTGTCTTCCGGCACAAATCTTACCAATACCGCTTGATTTCAGGCTCAAGCAACCTTTACAGATGATTTGTCTTCCGGCATAAATCCTACCAACAATACTTAATTTCCGGCTCAAGCTACCTTTACACTTGACCTTTCACTAGTCACTCAATTTGTAAAAGAAATAGGATAAAGATCTAAGAACAAGTGCTCAATACAAATGTAAACAAAGTAAGAATAATGATGAGCAATTTCGAGCAAGATAAGAGTATTTTGGCTTGTAGAACTTTTGTCACGTCTTCATCAATCATCCACCCTTTATATAAGAAGAAATATAGCTGTTGGGACTTATTCTAGCCGTTGCTAGATTGAAATGACCGTTCCTTAATAATCTCCCTTCCATTTTTGGCTAATTGGACCGTTGGAATTAATGTGCTGTACCCATAAGTCGACTTGTCGAGTTGTATAAGTCGACTTGTGACAACATTTTACGTAAACTTGCATCTTCGCTCTTCTATAAGTCGACTTGTGATGTGTAAGTCGACTTGTGGTCCACGATAAGTCGACTTGTATGCTGTTAGTCGACTTGTGTAAGCTTCAACGGTAATATCCACTCAAATCTTCTATAATCTTCATTATATAAGCCTCTTTCACTTATAGGAAACTTCCATCTTGATTCTTCAATGATTAAACACTTTCCCATCTTGATTTGTACAATTCTTTCATTGAATATCAATCCCAAAATACTTGAAACAATTTCTTAACCAATTCTATACATTTTATTATTATCAAAACATAAGTGGAATTAATTTATCAACCACCATTGGTCCAACAATCTCCCCCTTTTTGATAATGACAAAATACTTAGAAATTGTTTAAGAAATGAAAACAAAGAAACATTGATCAAGGTTTTTATACCTTGTCATTTTGGTTAGAAGTCTCCTCAATCATATAAATCATTGAATTTTAATAACCTTGAAAAATCAATTAAAATTTTAACAAACTCCCCCTTAATCAAGTAACTAAAGAAAATCCAATTTCTCATTTTTCTCCCCCTTTTTGTCATAATCAAAACAACTAATACAAACCAACAAAAGATGAAATATCGCAATCACATTAAATAGAGAAACAAGTCATCAAACACAAATAGTCTCAAATCAAACACACTCCCCCTCAATCAAATGACGGTGACTAAAAGATACCAATTATCAATTTCCAATATTACTCCCCCTTTTTGTCATAATTAAAAACCAATATGAAAAATGAAAAATAATCGCAAATGGGTCCATAAACAAACAAAACAGCAAACACAAATAAAGGCAATTGTCATAACATAACAATCCAACAATTAATACAAATATCAGAAAGTCATAAGAAGCACCACACACTTGAAATAGCATAAGAATCCGTGTAGACATAAGTCGACTTGTTTACCTCCATAAGTCGACTTATCCTGAAATTTTTTCATTCCCAAAGGTTGTGTATATCATAGGTCGACTTATTGACCCACATAAGTCGACTTTGTTGTTGTCTCTACTCATATGCCTTGAACTTCCACTATCAGTGTACCATGTGCTTGGTGGATCTTCATTCCTTGCTTGTACCTACAAGCGCAACATCCTTTTTTCATTGGTACCCAAGCCATCTTGGGTCCATTTTGGTTAGTCATATAAACCACATTAGGTGGTGTTGTACCTTTAATCACCCAAATTTTCTTAACTTTGATACATCTCCTAATAGTTTTACATGTAATTTCTATATGACCATCTTTCAAGCATCTAGCACATTGAGCAACTTTTCCATCCTTGGTAAATTTGAAAATTAAAGAACAATCTCTATTATAAGGATAATATCCCAAACCATGTTTAGAAATAGAATATCTTTGTAAAGACAACATCTCTTCAAACCTTGCATTTCCACCGGCAAATTTTCCAACCACATAAGAAAACTCCTTTCTAAATCTATCAAGCTCACAAATAAGATTTTCCTTTTCAACAAGACATGTAGAATGATCTTCCTTAGGACTATCTAAATCATCAATAGTCTCCTGTAAGGCACTATTTTCAGCAACCAATTCTCTTATTTTCTTTCTCAATTTCTTGTTGATGTCAATAGCTTCTTCAAAATCAATTTGCAAAGCATTAAAAGACTCTATAAGATCTTGATCAAAGAAAGTTACCTCATCTTCATCATCACTTGTTGAGGAGCTATTGGCCATAAGCGCTATGTTGTTTTCATCATTTCTTTGATATGTTTCCTCATCATCACTCCACGTGGCTATAAGGTTAGCTTTCTTTTTCCCTTTGTCATTTTTCTGGAGATTTGAATTTTTCTTTTCTTGATAGCCTTTAGACCTTCTTTCTACAGTATACTTCTTCGTTTCTCCATTTCTTCCGCCACTTAATTCTTTTCTTCAATTTTTTAGAAGTCCCTTGAACTTCCTTAAATTTCTAGCATACATAGCTATTTCTTCGTCTTCCTCGTCTTCATCTATTTCCTCATCACTTTCATCAACAAAAGAAGTGTTAGCTTTAAAAGCAATTGATTTTTGTGACTTACCTCTACCTCCTCTTGATTTGAGAATGATCTCATAGTTGATGAGTGATCCCACCAAGGCGTTGAATTCTAAGTGATTAAGATCCTTGGACTCCATAATAGCGGTGACTTGTGAATCCCATTCTTTCGGTAGAGAGCGAAGAATCTTCTTCACCTTCTCGCTATCCGTCATGTGCTTTCCAAGATTTCCTAATTCATTGATAATTTCTGCAAAGCGATCAAGCATATTGAAATAGACTCACCTTCTTTCATGACAAACATTTCATAGTCATGGAGAAGCATGTTAATCTTTGTTTCTGGACTTGGTTGGTTCCTTCATGGGTGATCGTAGTCTTTCCCACATTTCTTTGGCGCTGGTACGAAGTTAACTCGGTTTCTTTCCTCAACTGTGAGAGCGCAATAGATTAGCTTCATCGCTTTAGCGTTGATGTAGGCTTGCCTCCAGTCATTGTCATCGTATTTCAGCTCCATTTTTAACTCACCGTTTTCTTTTAACGGTGGTTGTGGACCGAAAATAATTATCTTCCAATATTCTACTCCCTCGCTAATGATGTGGTACTTCATAGGATTTTTCCAAGAGGAATAATTAGTACCATTAAATAAAGGAGGGAGATTATTAGTATTACCTTCTTCCGCTAAGTTATTGTGTGCCATCCCGGATACTTCTGCTCTGATACCAATTGTAAGCGATCTAGAAAGGGGGGGTTGAATAGATCTTTAAATCTTTTCGTAATTTTCTACAATAAAATCAGAAGTTAATTCACACAATAGTAATTTAAACAAATTTAAATACAAAGAGTAGGGAAGAAGATGAAACACTGCTTTTATAGAGGTTCGGTGCTAAGGCCTACGTCCTCTACCTAAGCTCCCACTTAGGATTTTGCAAACCACTTTATTACACACTTTGTAGTTCAATGTGAACTCTTACAATCCCGCTTGATTTCCGGCTCAAGCTACCTTTACACTTGATTTGTCTTCCGGCACAAATCTTACCAATACCGCTTGATTTCAGGCTCAAGCAACCTTTACAGATGATTTGTCTTCCGGCACAAATCCTACCAACAATACTTAATTTCCGGCTCAAGCTACCTTTACACTTGACCTTTCACTAGTCACTCAATTTGTAAAAGAAATAGGATAAAGATCTAAGAACAAGTGCTCAATACAAATGTAAACAAAGTAAGAATAATGATGAGCAATTTCGAGCAAGATAAGAGTATTTTGGCTTGTAGAACTTTTGTCACGTCTTCATCAATCATCCACCCTTTATATAAGAAGAAATATAGCTGTTGGGACTTATTCTAGCCGTTGCTAGATTGAAATGACCGTTCCTTAATAATCTCCCTTCCATTTTTGGCTAATTGGACCGTTGGAATTAATGTGCTGTACCCATAAGTCGACTTGTCGAGTTGTATAAGTCGACTTGTGACCAAAAGTCGACTTGTCGAGTTGTATAAGTCGACTTGTGACAACATTTTACGTAAACTTGCATCTCCGCTCTTCTATAAGTCGACTTGTGATGTGTAAGTCGACTTGTGGTCCACGATAAGTCGACTTGTATGCTGTTAGTCGACTTGTGTAAGTTTCAACGGTAATATCCACTCAAATCTTCTATAATCTTCATTATATAAGCCTCTTTCACTTATAGGAAACTTCCATCTTGATTCTTCAATGATTAAACACTTGCCCATCTTGATTTGTACAATTCTTTCATTGAATATCAATACCAAAATACCTAAAACAATTTCTTAACCAATTCTATACATTTTATTATTATCAAAACATAAGTGGAATTAATTTGTCAACCACCATTGGTCCAACAGCTCTATCATCTTTATTGTAGGTGACGTTCTTCATCGCCCGTGATGTACTTAAGGAACATTTCTCTGCATTTCAATTAAGGTCAGTCCTTATGCTTTTGTTACTATGTTAATCGCCTGAGTCATGTGCTTGCAAATAAACTTCCCATAGCATGTTCCTGAATATTTTATACATGTCTTGCACGCTGTGAAATTTGATTGCGGTATAACATTTCACTTTCGTAATAATTTATACATGACGAAGGTGACTAATGTGATTGTTGCACTGACCTTAATTAATTTGAGCCATAATTTCATGGATGCTTTGTAAAATGGATATCTCTTAACTTGTAATATGGACATAATTTGTGTTAGGTCCCAAATTTTTGTTTTCTTGAAGTTATTAAGTATGAATTATTTTTATTTATGATTTATGGCATAGTTTGATTTTATTGAAGTATTAGTGGAAAATTTAGAATTTAATTGAGTTTAGTATGGAATAATGTTTATGGAAGAGTAAAAATGTTTAAGGGCAAAATGGTCAAGGCACTTGAGTTCTAATGTTTAAGGCTAAGCAAAGGAGGGCATTTGAGTCTTTGTATTTTCATTAGGTTTTAGGAGTTAAAGGAAAAGAAAAATAAGAAATAAAGAAAAGAGAGAAGGGAAAATAGAAAGAAGAGGAGAAGAAGAGTCGTGGAGGAGAGGAAGACGAAGAAGAGAGGGGAAAGCTCAGGTTTGCCGATTTCAAAGGTTTCCGAAGCATTTGTAAGGTAAGTTAAACTCTCTTAGCCTTGTTTGAGTGGATTAAAGCTTAGTATTGCTTGAAATGAGGATGAAATCGTTGGTTTAGGGTTTATGGTGAAACTTTGAAAGATTTGCATGGGTTGTTATTTTGTTGATGTTTTGGTGCTAGAATGAGTTTAGAATGGAAGTGTATGACTTGATTTATGGCTTAGATGTGTTGTTATTGCAAGATGGGAGGATTATGGTTGAGAAAAGTGAAAAAATGAGTTTCGGAGGTTTACGCCGCACGTCGCGACTTCTGAGATGTGTTCGTCATGGGGCAGGCTTCGTCATGACGTGAGCGGCCATTTCCTGCTGCGACATGTTTCGGTATTTTGGGTATAACTTTTGATGTAGATGTCCAAATGAGGTGATTCTTTTTGCGTTGTAAACTAGAGACATAGGGATACAAGTTTCATGAAGAAATGAAGTTCTGAATCAGTCTCTAAGAATATTCAAATTTGGATGGAAGTTGAGCATGAAATTCTTGTTTCAGTTTTGGTTGTAGTTTGAATGATTAAAGTTTGATTTTCCTATTTCTACCCCGAATTGATTGGGATGTTGGCTATTTGATTAAGGAAATCAAGTGAGGCAAGAGGAGCAAGAGGATCTAGAGGAAACTCATTCCTAGGCAAGATCAAGCAAGGAATCCAGGTGGGTTCATGTTTATAATAAAGTATATAAGTGCTCATTGTTTTGTTCAAGTTCAGAAAGATTCAATGCATTTTAAATTTCATCATCCACGATCGCATTACCTACTACTATGAATGATTATATATATATGTTGTGACATTTGCATTCATGAATCATGAATCATGAAAAGAATTTCTAAAAGGGGGTTTATCTCCTTTCATGAATACAAGTGCATGAATTCAAGTTTTATGAAATACATGACAAGCAAGATTATCAGTAAGTTTACAAGCAAGATTATCAGACAAGTTTACAAGCAAGTGCCAGTTTGGCAAACAAGTTTACAAGAACATGAATCATGCATACTTATGTGGGTTTGTGGTGTCCCTCAGAATTAGTCAAGTGCACATTGACTCAGAAAGGCTTCTCCCGCCGCCCGACGGTTGGCACAGAGGTTTCTCCAGATAGATTCCCTCATGAAACTACGTCTACACATCAACATTTCGATGGCATGTGTAGACGTCATTTAACTCAGGACCACCCAAACCATTATGATATGTTATGTGTTTATGATTTGTTATTATGTGACATGCATCATGAATTATTCAAGAATCAAGAATCAAGCATGTTTTATGATCAATGACTATGATTTCAACAAGTATCACGACAATGAGATAGTTTTGATTACTTTTGCTTATTACTATATTATAAATGTGTATCCACGGCGTTATAGCTCACCCTCTCTAATCTCCCCATTCGGTGTGAGCCGTAGATCGAGTGAGTCACGAGTGCAGCATCACTCCGGTTTCATTGTGTTGCGTTTATTGTTTTAAATGTTATGTTTTGACGACAAGACTTTAGTTACATTTCAATTATCATTGGATCAAGAGTGTTTTAGATTTTTGGCTCTTGAATTCAAAGTTGTAAGTTGCTATGAGACATTCTTCAAGGTTTATGAAACTCATCTTTTGGAGCATTAATATGTTTGTTTTAAAGATTATAAGCACGTTTTGAGTATGCTCATGATGGGTCCATTCCATTTCCAATGGGTTCCTTCCGCACTTGTTAATTTACATGTTAGCCTTGTTTATTAAGTATCATGAAAGCAGGTTTTCAAGTATGTTTTTCCGCGGGCCCATAAGTCTTCCGCGGGTCTTTTTCCCGAAATGTATTATTAGCACGTTTTAGCAGGTTGCACGGCACGCTCTCATGTCCGACGTTGGGCTCCGGCAGCGGGGTCCAACAATTTGATATGCTTATGTGAAATTGTACATGTATAACGAATTGATGAGAATAGGTTTTTACAATAATATTCAAACTTGTATGATTACTTAATTGGCAAAAGGTAGATATTTAATATCCATTGAATATCAAATTGTGATCAACCATTATCTTATGACATATATGACTACGAACATATATGTTGGTTTGACAGTTTAAATATTCTAGGAGCTTAGCTCGGACATGAAACATGAAAACCTTATGTTTAATCACATGTCTGTTATGATTTGGTTTCTGAAGTGTGGCTAACATAGCAGCCTAACTTTGGATTCGATGTTGTAGAATAACAGTCCTCTAGTTATGAGTTTCAGCGATAGATCTTGGATGTATAGATGTTTAACCGCTGATGGTTTCATTAATCCTGAATTTGTTGAGGGAGTTGAAACGTTTATTCATTATGCATGTTCGCAACCTGCATATATAGATGGGTCAAAGATCAGATGTCCATGTAAAAAGTTTAAACACAAATGCTTCCTTGTTATTGATGAAGTTCATTTGCATTTTTTGAGAAAAGGGTTTGTTCCCAACTATTTCCATTGGACCCGACATGGGGAACCCTTGATTGCTAGCACCTCAAGGAGAACTGAAGAGCATACGTCTATGAACTTAAATGAGAATGATGTTGAGGATGGATATGGAAGAAATTATGTTGATGGACCGGAAAACTCTTACAACCAAATGGTTCACGATGGGGTCGGTTATACATTTGAGCCAAATGGGGAAAATGTTGACGAAGAACCTAACCCACAAGCAAAACAATTTTTTGACTTACTACAGTCAGCTGACCGAGAATTGTGGCCAAATTGTGAGACAATGACCCAGTTGTCATCAATTGCTCGCATATTGAACATAAAGAGTGAAGGTCATATTTCGGATCGCAGTTTTGATCAAATTTTGGAGTGGTACAACGAATCATTGCCTGTTGATCATACAATGGTTGATAGTTTTTACAATATGAAGAAACTTATTCGCGGTCTTGGTTTGCCTATGGAAAAAATTGATTGTTGTCGAATCGACTGTATGTTGTGTTGAGAAGATGATATGAATTTAGACCAGTGCAAATTTTGTGGTCAACCTAGGTTTAAGCCCAGAAAACGTTCAACGAAATAGAAATTAGTTCCATGGAAGCGGATGTATTATTTTCCTCTCACTCCTAGGTTGCAGAGGCTTTATGCTTTTGATGTGACTGCATCTCACCTGAGATGGCATGCTGAACACGAACAGGAAGATGGAGTAATGACTCATCCATCAGATACATTGGCATGGAAACATTTTAATGACACCCATGTTGATTTTGCAGTTGACAGTCGAAATGTTCAGTTGGGATTGTCAATGGATGGATTTCAACCTTTTGGTCAATCTGGTCAGCAATATTCTTCATGGCCAATTATCATAACTCCTTATAATTTGCCTCATTGGATGTGTATGAAAGAGGCATATATGTTCTTGATAGTGATTGTCTCAGGGCCAACAAATCCAAAGCAAAAAATAAATGTGTTCTTACAGCCATTGATATCTGAATTGCAACAGCTTTGGGACTATGGTGTTCAAACTTATGATGTATCTCATAAACAGAATTTTATGTTGAGAGCAGCTTTGATGTGGACTATTAGTGACTTCCCAGCCTTTGCCATGTTATCTGGATGGACAACCGTTGGGAAGTTGGCCTGTCCTTATTGTGGCAATGATTCTGATGCGTTTTATCTGCCAAACAGAGGCAAAATATGTTGGTTTGACAATCACAGGAAATTTATACCTTCATATCATCCGTTTAGACGTAATAAATATAAGTTTAGAAAAAATAGGACGATAAACACTCGTCCTCCTCCTATAAAATCCGGTGAAGAGATTTTGCAAGAGATTGAGGAATTAGGCTTGCTAAAAGTAACAGAATTAGAGACCGATGAAGTAAATTCAATCATTAGTCAGAACTTTGGTTGGTAGAAACGAAGCATTTTTTGGGATTTGCCATATTGAAAAATGAATTTGATTTTTCATAATCTAGACGTGATGCACATTGAGAAAAACATTTTTGACAACTTGTTCAATACCATTATGAACATTGAAGGGAAGACAAAAGCCAATGCAAAATCTCGAGCTGATTTGCAACTTTTTTGTAAAAGAAATGAGTTATATAAAGATCTTCGCATTGGTAAATATCCGAAAGCATGTTACACTTTGGACAAGAGACAAAAGGAGCTTCTATGTGAATGGTTGAAAAGTCTTAAGTTTCCTGATGGATATGTTTCAAACTTGGCTAGTTGTGTGGATATAAGGAAGTACAAATTATTTGAGATGAAAAGTCATGATTGTCATGTATTTATGCAGAGTTTGATCCCAATTGCATTCCGGGAGTTGCTACCTTCTAAGGTATGGGAAGCTATAATAGAGTTAAGCTTGTTTTTTAAAAGCTTAACCTCAGTTGAAATCAACTTTGGTGAAATGGAAAAACTAGAACATGAAATTTCCGTAAGTTTGTGCAAGTTAGAAGGCATTTTTCCTCCAAACTTTTTTGACTGTATGGAGCATCTACCTGTGCATTTAGCACACGAGGCAAAACTCACCGGTCCAGTTCAATATCGATGGATGTATCCATTTGAAAGGTAAGTGGACAAATATTACTACAATAACCATTTACATGCTTTATCAACTACATTCTAATAACTATTTTGCCTAATATAGGTATTTGCATCACTTGAAAAAAAATGCAAAAAACAAAGCTAGAGTTGAAGGCTCCATATGTAATGCCTATTTAGTAGAGGAAGCAAGTACGTTTTGTGGGTATTATTTTGAGCCGCATGTTAACACAAGAGCAAGAAAAGTTCCTCGTAATGACGATGGGGGACAAACGAGTCATGTTGATGGAACCTTGTCCATTTTTTCATATTCTAGACGAACATATGGACGTGCGACAAGAAGAATGTTAACTGAGGATGAAATTGAGGCTGCACATGGTTACATTGTATTGAACTGTGAAGAGGTTCTGCCTTTCGTTCAGTAAGTTGCACATGAATATTTCTGTATTTAACTTTGTGTGTTGTTCATCACTAAAAATATTTATTATGTATTTAGATTATACGAGACATCGTTACGGGAGATAATGCCAGGTATGACGCAGGATGATATAAATAAAGAAGTTAGAAAATACTTTCCTCGATGGTTTGAGAGATATGTAAGTTTTCACTTACAAGTCATCTTAATTATAATTTAAAGGTATATTTTACTTTTCTCATGACACCAAACTCTTTGTTATGATAAATTTATTTTTGTAGGCTTTAGAAAATCTAATCGAAAACAAGATGATTTGTGATATTGCAAAGGGACCTCTACGAACTGTTAAATCATATCCGGTGTATTTCATTAATGGATACAAATATCATACAGAATTTCATGGACATAACATGTCAAAAATAAACAATGGGGTTTCAATACAGGGAGAAATGATGGATTACTATGGAAAAATTATTGAAATACTAGAAGTTGAATACCCTGCTTTTCCAGTCAAGTGATGTGTGATATTTAAATGTGATTGGTATGATACGACACCAAATGTTGGAATAAAGGTGTATACACAATACAATTTAGTTGAAATCAACCACTGAAGAAGATTGAGACAATTTGAACCTTTCGTCTTAGCTGTGCAAGCTAAATAGGTTTGTTGTATCCCTTTTCAAACTTACGACGAGATAAGACAGATTGGTTAGCGGTTTGCAAAGTTAAACCAAGAGGTGTTTACGAATCACATAGAAGAGGAGATCATAGTGTTGAAAGTGAGGCGTTCCAGGAAGATGTGACTTTTGTCAATGCATTTGTTACGTATGACGATAATGAACCTTTGAGCGATCCATCAAACAAATATGCTGATATTTCATCTAGAGAGGATGACGAGGGTCTGAGATCTGACGAGGAGCCAAAATTTGATTCTTATTCTTCGGAAGAAGACGATGATTTACCATTAAGTTTTGATAGCGAATGACTTGTGTTTGTAATTGCATATTTTAACTTTAAAAACAACATTATTTTCTTTTAAATATATTATGTTAGGTATTTCATTGAATTTATTTTGAAAGGAATGTCGACATGGCGATTGGTTCCGGATGGTAAAAATTCTTTCCGTTAGGAGGAATGTGGCAAAATTGTCCCAGCCCATAGAATCAAAACTACAGAACATATCGCTCCATCATACACTACCAAGCGTTTGCCTTCTATGGTCGATCTGTTAATTGAAGGTGTTTAGTATGATCTGCACATCTTCTCTTTCCGTGTTATGTACATCTCATAACATTTATTAAAGTTATCATATATATTCTCATTTCATTGTCAATCTTACATGTTTAAGCTTCCTTTAAACTCGAAGAGGACATGTATGCCGATAAAGGTGAGAATAATGTCATAACAGCTTATAAACGAATAGGAAGATCGGGTATTGTCGACAATTTTTCTATTCCTCAAACCTTGTCTGCACAATCACGTATTTATTAATATACCATTTTTGTTACTTATATGGTTTTTTAATATCACGGTTTCAACATTTCTTCACTGATTATGTTTTAGGTAGATTTGTTCCTGTTAGTTGTTCATCCGGAGAATTAGTTTCCCATTTTAAGACCGGCAACTCATTCACTGTTTCCTCAACAAGTGTAGCTATAGCTTCAAAACTATTACAAGAAGGTGTTTAACAACGTATAGCAGGTGGACGAAGTTTCACTATTTCCATTCGTGCGTTTGAACATGCGAGAACCCTTCTCGGGAACCCAGACATTGGGGACTCTTTTACCTTTACCGACTCTCATGTTACATGGAATCAAACAAAATGATTATATGAATGTGTTTTTGTACTGCTAGACATTATTACACTAAGCTATCACGTTGATTTATTGTTGTATTTGTAAGACTTCGTTAAATATTGCATATTTGTAATGCCGATAAGGTTCATTTGTTGTTGATAACAATATGTTAACCTTCATATATTGCCTTAGTTTCTTCTCTATGTGTTGTGTAAAATATTGCTTTCAAATTATTAATTATACTTGTAGAGAATTGGGCAAAATTGAATTTCAGGAAAACAAATGGGACCAAAGAGACAACGTGAGGAAATGCGATTGAAGTTTAGAGCCATGTTCGGGGGAACTTACAGTGAAGGTGGTTCGTCACAATCCGCAACTCTGACTGACTCACCTCCTCCACCTCTCGTGCCGAATATTGTAGCTGAGGCATCACCGATTTCTCCCATCCTACACCATCCCCTTCTCCAACGCATATATCATCTAACACCAACATACCAGAAGCAGGAGACGTCCGCCAGCCTAGCGTTGAGGGACCTGATGGAAGAAAGTTTGTATCTATTGTTAATGACCAGTAAGTGAAATCAAAGCACTTCACAATTCGCTTTTTATCAACTTTTACTTTTATCAATTTTTACATAGGATAACATAATTTGGCATGTTAGGTTGGTTCCGTCTGGACCAACTTCTAGAAATATGACTTCGTCGTTTAAGCAAAGAATTGAACCAGAGAGTTATGTATGGAAGAATTTATCTGACACCACAGAGCAATTATAATTTCAGGAGTTTGAGGTAAAAATATTAGTTATTTTCTTGTTTCATTGCTTTATATTCACAATGTTCATACAAATTTTAACATTTTGTTATTTTACCCTTCTTATTTCAGAAAGAATTTTACTGGAATTAATGTTTCGACGCTAGCATGTATAAACAATGGAAAAAGAAAGCTTATATACGTTATCGCAACTTAATTAAAGCGATACGAAAGGTTGGTGCACGACCACGTTATATTTCGGAGGAAATTTGGACTCGTTGGACCGAATATTGGACATCACTTGCGGTAATGTCCATATCAGAGCGTAATTTGGCCAACAGACGTGAAGGGCCGAGGGGTGCGAGTCTTCCAGTGCATACGGGAGGATCAATTACCCACTATGAGCATGCACATAGACTAGTAAGTATCTACACTTCACACTAATTTTACATATATTTTGCTTCGCTTTATTAAAGATAGTGATTATGATGTAAATGTTTGGTGCCATATATGGCTGTGTGAAGTTGTTTTCTTGGTTGTACAGGGGCCAAATATCATAAATATAAAGGAAACTTTGCCAAAATTTATTTAAATTCTAGTTCACATCTGACAATTTATGTTATACATGTAGGAAAAGTCATTGGGCACGAAGCCTACACCTATCCAGCTATTTTGCACACCCACACGAAGAAACATGACAGTGTCACCTTCATCAACACACGATGTAGAGAACTGAATGTAAGTGAAATTAACATATTATTTTAATTTATTCACAATTATACCTTAATAACTAATGTAAAGATTGCTTCCTTATAGGACCAAATACAACAAAATATTCAGCGACAATCTCAGGAGGAACAACCTGTGGACGAGACTCAGACATATCTTGATGTCGTGGGTGGTAGGGACAGTCGTGGAAGAATATTCAGCTTGGGTTCATATGCAAACACCTGTTATTCGCGCTCTTCCCTGTTGAGTACAGCAGCATTTGCTCAGCTAGAGCAGACTCATGAAGTATCCGATCTTCAGGCCACAGTGGACACATTAAGGGAGCAACTAGTTAATCAACGTGTGGAGCATATGGAGGAGATAGCTAAGATGAGAGAAGAGATTATTCTGCAGATGAGAGAAGAGCTGAGAGAAGAGATGACTCTGCAGATGAGAGAAGAGATGAGTCTGCAAATGAGTGATAAGATGAGGGCGGATCTGGAGTAGGTTTCAAAGATTAGAGAGTTGATGGAGCAGATGGAGTAGGTAGCTAAGAGGAGAGAGGAGATGGAGCGGCTTACTAAGATGAGAGCGAAGGTGGAGCAGATGACTAAGGAGAGAGAGCACATGGAGCAGATGGCTCAGCTTAGGCAGGAGATGGAATTGTTAAAGAGGGGGGCAAACAATTCAGAACATCCACGATCACCACGACATTAGCTTTTCTTTGTCATTTGTTTTCAATTAAAGAACCAAAGATTTGGTCTTTGTTATGTTTCAATTATTAAATTAAATTCTTTATATGTTATATTATTTATTAATTTTCTCATTAATCAAATTATAAATACAAATATATATATATATATAATGAACAAATAACATTACGTAATACAAATAAATAAATTATATATATAATATAACATTGTTATAACAACAAAACAATCAGATAAAAAAAATTATAATCAATTCTTACCAACGGAAAATGTTCCGTCGAAAATGTTAACGATATTTACCGACAGTTAAAAATACCTTCAAAAATGTTAACGATATTTACCGACGGTATTTACCTTCGAATAACCGACGAAAATTACACCGTCACTAAATTTCACTGACGGTATCGCGATTATCATTTCCGTCGTTATATAAATGCCGACAACAAAGTACCGTCGTTAATACCGTATTTAAAATACCGAAGGAATGTGATGGTCGGTAATTTTAGCTACGCGAACTTCAGCGACTGATCTTGCAGTCATCAAATTTCGTCGGTAATTAATCTTACCAATGGAAATGTCTCAATTACCGACGAAAATTTCCGTCAGCAAAATGACAATTTCTTGTAGTGATAGGGTATGTGCTTGAATATTCTTTGGAATGTCGGTATATGCTCTATAGTAGTGAGATGTTACATTAATATTGATTATTGAGTTAAATTAGTATGCAAAAGGACAAAGACTGTAATAAACTTGCTCTTATAAATCATATTTTTAGTAATCATTGACATAGTTTCTATGAATGAAAATTTCATATTATTTATACACATTAAGCATAAATGTGAGCTTTTGAGCCTTAGAGTTATAATTCATTATCTTGCTATAATATTCTTTATTATGTGTTTATCATGCACAATTTGATGATCTTAGAACTTGTTTTTATTATTCATATAAAGTCATATTGTTAAACTAGAAGCATTAAACTCAAAGGATTTGCATTTACTGATTGCTTAAAACTTGCTTTATATTAAGGAATTTTAAAGGGAAGGTTCTTATGCTTACGATTTATGGTATAAACTATTTGATAAGACTTATCTCTTCTCAAGTGCATTATTGTTGTAACTTTATATTTTCTCCAAAGTAATTCAAATATCAACTTTGAAAAGAAGAAAAAAAGAGAAAGAAAAGTTATGATATTTTTGAAGAGTGAGAAGAATTATTATTACACTAGTTGAAATCTTTTTTTAAAGGACCAATATTATCAAGAACTAAGTTTTTGGTAGTCTCGTTTGTGTAAATTTTCTTCATGTTAGTACTTTTAGTTATCCTCTCCATACCTTTACCCAAGCCTCGTTATACCTTGTTTAAATGACCTTTTAATTTTTACTTATAGTTTATTATTTAATTGTGGAAACGTGATTTATTGCAAGCTTATGTTAAGATTCCTTCTATTTATTGATTTGAGAGTTTTAATATATTTTTAACCCCAAACACTTTGATTAAGTTATGTGAATCCTTTATGAGGGTGTAAAATATTGTGTTTATTACTTCAAAACTTATCAATTTGATTTATATTGATATCAATTTACGGATTTTGTTTTGGTAACTATGTTTATATCGATTGTTGAGTTTTAAGGTGATTTGATGAGACATAGTTATTGTACATAGTTGTTTATATAAATCCTCTAGATTATGGTCAAACTTAATAGTGAAATTCTCAAATTGAGCAATACAATCTTAGGAGTTTTAATTAGAAAGATATTTTAATTAATCAACATACGATTATGTGTTGATAATCTTAAGTAAGATATTAACATGGAATAGGAATTTTCAACGACTAATGATGATTAATTAAATTTCATAATAAGGGTTAATAGCTTAAGAAGTCTGAAGGGGATTCATTACTCAAATACTTTTATTTGATTAGGTTAATCTTTAAGTAATTTATGTTCTTGGTTATTTTCTTGTGTTGAGCTTTAGTTTAGTTTTATTGTTTAAATTAAATCATCACCTTAATTTTTCAATTAATGATAATAGAAAAGAGGTTATTACTAGTACTTATAGTCTTTGTAGGATTGACAGTCGATATTCACTATCACTATATTATGTTTTGATAAGTGAAGTTGCTTTTGAGATCTATAGGATTGAGATCAAAATATATTAACTAGTCAATGTAGCTCGATTAGAAGTCAAAAGATATGAAATGAACTACGTAGAGGTGGTTAAATGATTAATGTAAAATTCATCACCCTAAAATAATTAGAGGTAACATTCTATTAGTCTTAATTAATATAGAACTAAGAAATTCTTAATCAATGTGGAATTATACTTTAAAATAATTTTCAAATATAATTAAAGGAATCAATTGATATTATTGAACAACAAATATGATTTGACTAAAATAAAGTAGACATTAATTCTATACTTTATTTATGATCATAATATTGTATAAAGAAATAATTGAATTATATAAAATATGCACAAAAATATTATTCAAAACAAATTTAACATTTTAATATTTGAGTGTCCATAATTTTTACTAGACTATAATATTGATTTATGAATATTAATTGCTTAATTAGATGTTTAAAGATAAATTTAAAATTTTAGTTTATCTAATTGGAAATACAATTGAAGATTATAATACATGTCTATTACTAACATATTTAGGAACTGGCGGGTCACAAAGAAAAGTAGATAAAGAGAGAAATTTTAATTTATCAAGTTGTACATGATCATAAAGTGAGACTTTAAGGTCAAATATAAAATATTTATTAGATGAAGATAAATATTATATATTATAACTTATTGGACTTAATTGATTTTAATTAGGATTAACTATAATTTCAATTAAGTTTTATGCATTATTATAAATAAGTGCATTTTATAGGAGGTAATACTTTTTCTTATCCTCTCTATGCAAAGTTCTCTCACTTATTCATGCAAATACTATGAAATATCGATACTTGTGTGATTATAATAATTTTTACATATTTTTGGATTCGAAAGGAGCTCAAAAGAAGGAAATTAAATTTCATAATAAAGTACAATTTATTATTAATGGTTATTATATTTTTAAATTAACTACGTTATATAATTTGAGTAATTTTGACTTTTAAAAAGTATGAAAATTTTTATTTTTCGGCTTTGTGCTTGATGAGATTGTGTCTTGATTTTTAGCATGTCCTTCACCAAAATCATTAGATACAATGTAATTAGTCAACTAATGTGTGAATATGATTTTGTAATTTTTTCATATAAATGATATTAGAGGTTAGATACTTGTGTAACTATAATGATCTTCATATAATTTGAAGATTTGAGAGCAATTTTAGAAAAATAAACTTTATAATAAAGTATGATTTATAATGAATACTCTATTATGTTATGCATAGATCATATTACAAATTTTAAGTAATTTTAATTTTCGAAAATTTTCAGCATATCCTTTGCCTAACATTATTAAATATATTGTACATAGTCAATTCTTGTAGATATGGTCTTCTTGAAAGCTAAATGCTTAAGTTACTCTCGTTTCCTTTGTCAGATCACTTATTTTTCAATATAATATGCAATTATTATGTTGAGATTCATTTGTAGCAACTAATGGTTTTTAATCATTAGGAATAATATAACCTAGGTTAAAGGACTCTTTTTGTAAGGTTGTTTCCTTGATTAATCTGTTTTTCTAATTCATAATGGCTATCTAATTAAATCTAGAGATCATATCTTAGGTTATTCGATTGGTAGGTTTAATTAACTAGCATCTCTTAATTAAAGACAACCTAAGGGAGAATCGGGGTTAATAGAGCTTATTGTTAATCGATGATTAATAGTTTGTTAGAGAGGTATAAGAACAACAATTTAATAAAATATGTCTAATTGGGTGTAGGCTAAGATTGAACTAAAGAACAGGATTCCTAATGAATTCATCATTTTTGCATATTTTCTTTAATTTGTTTTTATTAGTTTAGTTTTGTCTTATTTTCTTATTTCAAACCAATCTAAACCCCCATAACCTAAACACCAACTATTTTCATAACAAAAACTAACCAAACACTCTCTGTGGGATTGACCTAGACTCACCATTATTATAGCTGTAGGTTTAGTTTATTTTGAGTAGTATTATGACACGCTACGTCAATACTACCTCTAACCATTGAAGTTGCCACATCTTCTTCAATTCCTTGATAACCAGATGCTTCAGCCATTTTTGAGGCACCATCTGGGGTTTCTTAAGCAACGTCAATGGACTGAGAGATGTAAAGGTAGTCTAAGATGTTCATTACAATTTGTTTTGGTTATTTTATTTACATCTTTATTTTATTGTGTATTTTTACTTTTATTATTTTATTTTAATAGTTATCAAGAGCTTAACCTTATTAAACATTTATTTGGAATTATTATTACCTTTTATTTTATTTTATTTTTTAATTCCTTTTCTATTTCTTTTTGCCTTTATCCGCTTTTATTTTTCTTTTGCAAACATATCATCCTTAATTTGGGATGCGAATTGCAGCCAATTCATAATTGTGTAAATTTTTATTCAAGGAAGAACCAAATCAATATCCCTTTTTACTTTTTTCTCTTTGATCTTATATTTTTTTGTACCTTTATTATGAACATTAGGGACAATATACATCCTTAAGTATAAGGAAGGGATATTTTGAATTCGAATAAATTTTAAGAAATTCTTTCAATTTTGGGTTATTGTTAAGCTTATTATAATGCTTGTTATTTATTCTTATCAACCGACATCTCGGTTTATTTCAAATTTCTCTAAGATATTTTAGGTTAATTGTAATAACCCGTTTCTACAGTTAAGAATTTAATTGTTAGATTGAGTCATATCATATGAGAATTCATGAAATGCATTTCATTTGCATGCATCATATTCACATTTAGACATGAATCATGATTTAGAGACATTATAAAAATAGTATATGCACTTATTTGACATATCCCGGGGTATGAAAGATCATAAATGATTATGATGTAATCGTGTGTTAATTATGACTTGAATTTTTTTAATGGATTATAATTAGGAAATGAGAATTTGATAAGGTGATATTCGCATCTAGTCTAGGAAAAGTGTTAAAGGACAAGACAAACGGATACATGAAAATTTAAGTTGATTAGGCTTATGAAATGGTGACATGTGGTATTGGGAATAAGTGACAATGGTTTAGCTAATTGGTAGATAAATGTCTTGAGTACATAAGTGACAAGTGGCCTAGGAATTATGTGACAAATGGACTAAACATTAGGTGACAATTGTTAGCTAGAGAAGAAGACACATGACATAGCTCTTTATTTGACAAGTGGCATGACATATGTCTCACCCCTATCCACACACTTGCACCCCACAATCTCCACACTTGAAAGACATTGGTTACTTGCTACGCTCTTCTTTCTTCATACCATCGACACCCTCACACAACCTCTATAACCCTTGAATTTTTGTCAAAATTTCGTAGCCTTCATCTTGTGTTTAGTAATCTTTCTCATTCCATCTTATTTTTGGAGTATGTTTGAATGCATAGGAGGCTTGTTAGCTTGTTAATTAAAGAGATTTTGAGATAAATAAGTAAGTATTTGATTGCTTTATTGTGATATATATGAGCATAACATACGTGATGATTGATTGGAGATGAATTGCATATAGGGTTGATAATGAGATGTGCTTGAAACTTGATGAATGAATTGGTTTTGTTCTTGATGTATGGAAACCTTAGGTTATAGATTGTTTTAGGGATGAATTGATGAGGAATTAAAGTATTTTTAAGGTATAGTTGAGGTAGTAATTGATGAACTATCAAAAAGATATCAAATTTTAGAAGATATGTTGAAGGAAATGAAGGTGAAATTTTCAATTCACCTATCCCACGATCGTAGGAATTGTATGGTTCCTTCCTTTGATTGTGGAAAAAATTGGTAGAGTCGAAAGTTTGTGTTTTGTGTTCTGGTTGAATCATATAAGGATAATACACTATACAATGGTGCTTTTAGACTTTATTAGGGCTTAAAATGAACTTAGTTTGATGTTGAATCAATTAGTTAAGTGTTTGATGAGTTTAAGGTGATAATTGATATTATAACTTGAGGATTGAATTGTTCGATATCAAATGAATTTGAGAAGTATGAGTTGTTAATCATATAAAGATGTTTTTACGAATGCAAATGTGATTTAAAGGATATAGGTAATGAATTAGGCATCATTGAATGAGAATTGGGAAAATTTTGCAAATATAATTCTAAAAAAGGATTGGTAAATGTATGATTGATGAATTGAGAGTAACCAAACTTACTTAAGGGATAGCCTAATTGCAAAAAAGATATATACAAGCAATAATGAATAAATGAGCAAAACTTGTGAATAAGGTTACATACCCGAGATAGTCAAGGAAGCATACATTGAATATAACACATATACATATGTATGATTGAGTAGTCATTTGATTAAATAAGTCAGTATTGTGTACGTATATGTATATTGCATGAGATAGAAGCACAAATTGATTGGCAACATCCAAACATTGCCATATTGTCAAGGCAATAGGTGAATCCTTTATGAGGGTGTAAAATTTTGTGCTTTTGACTTCAAAAAATTATCAATTTGATTTCTATTGATATCAATTTACAAAAGTTTGTTTCAATAACTGTGTTTTTATGCGATTGTTGACTTTTAAGGTGATTTATAAGACACAGTCACTATACATAGTTGTTCAGGTGATCGAGTCAAATATATAACCTTAATTTCAAGTACAAAAGGAAAAATAAGAAGAACAATATACGAGTTGGAGTTTTAAATATAGTTTCAAACTTTAGAGTGAAAGAAACTTCGAGATTGACCTAGAGATCTGATACAGATCATATTTTCATTGAAGTTTCAGTGGATTGTAATAAAGAAGCTCAAAAACATAACCGTGGGTTTGAAAGAAGCTCAAAAGAAGGAAATTAAATTTCATAATAAAGTACAATTTGTGATTAATGGTTATTATATTTTAAGTTAACCATGTTATATAATTTGAGTAATTTTGACTTTAAAAATTATGAAAATTTTATTTTCTGGCTTTGAACTTGATGAGATTAGGTCTTGATTTTTCAGCATATCCTTCAGCCAAAATCATTAAATACAATGTAATTAGTCAGAAAATGATTTTGTAATTTGTTCATATAAATAATATTAGAGGTTAGATACTTGTATAGTAAACTATATTGATTTTCATATAATTTGAAGATTCGAGAGCAATTATTGAAAAATAAACTTTACAATAAAGTATGATTTATAATGAATACTTTATTGTGTTATGAATAGATCATATTATTAATTTTAATTTTCGAAAATTTTCAGCATACGATCCTTCGCCTAACATCATTAAATATACTGTGCATAGTCAATTCCTGTGGATATGTTCTTGAAAGCTAAATGCTTAAGTTACTCTCGTTTTCTTTGTCGGTTCACTTATTTTGTTTACGTTGTCAGCGAGATATATATATATGGTTGGATTTCTTCCAAGATTCTTTAATTTTATTGTTGAGCATTTAATCTGATTGACGAACTTATAACTCAATACACAACGTTAATTAATGCCTACACACGACACGAGCAATATCTCCTCTGAAAAGATGGAGTAGAATGACGTTACGATATGACGGCGGCCATGGATACATGGTTGTAAGGCACATGTGAAAACGTCGACAAAAGCATGAAATTCCCCACCCCCTTACGTACGTATATTGAACGAAACTATATCCAACCAAATTTAACATTAGTGTTCCAACGAGAAACATTTATAGTAGATTGTCCTAATGCTACCTAGCTACTTATTTACGATGGCAAGAGAGAGCTAAGCAAAATCAAATAACAAGAGAGAGGGAGAAAACACTTCTTTCAGGCCGTGGACCCATCTACATTGTACAATAGGGGCAGTCCCAAGGAAACTTCAAGAACAAACAATCGAAAATTCGATCGGTATCTTTGAGTTATACTTCATTAGGTCTCTGTTTAGCTGAGATTATATCACTAGAGTTTTTATATTTTTATGTAGATCTTCTTCTTTTTTTAAAATTTTTTTAAAAAGAAATCAGTTACTAATCGGCTATTATTTTAAAAAGATCTTTACACTAAACTGTTGGTAACATAAAATAAAAATATTTTTAATTTTATCTATATTTTATTTTATAATAAAATTTTATTTATGCATATAAATATTATTTAAAATATATATATTAAACAATATGCAAAACAAAATATATTAATTATTATATAATTTTAAATCATATCAAACATAAATGAAAATATATATATCTAACCAAATCTTTTATATGGATTATAATATAAGTAAAACTAATATAAAAAATATTAAAACATATAAAAAGTCAAATAATATTATATAAATCTCAAAATAAATATTCAAGTTAAGTAAATAGTTAAATACATAATAAATTATGTATTTTATTGTAATAAAGAAGATGGGTAATTTACAAGATAAACGTAAAGATGAGTTTGTGAATATTATAAGGATTATGTATAAAACATAAGAACAAAATGGATAAAACATAGACTCATTAATTAATCTGAAAATCTACTCAGAAAAAAAATCATTTGATAGGTCCTTTTTAGAAGCCTCAAATTTAAGTTTTTAAAAGTTATATTTTAGCTGTCAAAAAGTTATATCTATTAAAAAATTCTTTTTACTTTACAGTCAAATACCTATTTTTTTAAAAGGTTTATGTGGCGAAAAAATACTTATTAACCTCTCAAAAGTCTATCCAAACAGGCACTAAATCTTATTTAACATTAGTTTATAAAATTACTAGTTACGTAAATTTGGAATAATAATAACAATATACTACTACTACTACTAAACTGAAGCATTTCCAACATTTATTAGGATACAAGTTGATTTAGTTATATGGATACTGATTAGTCAATTTAAGCAACCTGTTTTAAACGTAATTTTGTAAAGTTTCCAGTTCTATAATGCTTAAAATAGCTGTTTGATCTAATGCTTTAAATTTTGATAGTGAAATTTCGCAACTACATCACATGCACTCCTAGTACTACCATTATTGAATTAATTTTACCAACTATAATTATTGAAATTAAAAGGTTTAACACCAAGCCTTGTTTTAATCCTATTTCCTGATTAACTAATTACATCCTGCATGAGAGAACAATTTTCTGCTAGTTAAAGATCAACTTTCAGATCATATGAAGGCTCAAGTTGCAATCCACATCCATTTGTTAACATCTATGTAGCACGGACACGGCAAAATAAAGCCGTGTCCGCATGTCGAACACCCACTGACATATCTCGGACACGTCTGGAGACCACTTAGACATTGCTTAATGGAATATATGTTCCATAGAATATATGCTTCATATTTTTTGAGATGGGCTTATAAAGTATCAAATATGTATGAATTATCAAGGTGTTGGAAATCTTGAAACACATCAATCAATATATATCATATTATGAATTCTGATTTTTTTTTCTTAATTTTAAATTTTATAATATATATATATATGTGTCGTGTCCGTGTCTACCAAATTTTAGAAGTTAATGTGTTCTCGTATCCGTGTCCGTATCGTGTCACGTGTCTATGTCCATACTCGTGTCTGTGTCCGTGTCCATGTTAGTGTCTATGCTTATGAGATTAACATATAAAATCTAGAGGCGGCACTTTTCTTCACACTTAGGGAAGCAGGTAGGACACGATTTCTTAAGGATGAATAGTTACTTTAACGCCCAACTACTCAACAGTGTCATTTCGAGCGCAAATAATGCTTGTGATAGTGTGTAAAAGCTTTGAGTGCACAACTCAGATTCTCACACTTTTCTTATAAAAAGCATCCGGAGTTGTTCATTTTGTTACCCATAAAATTCTTCCTCTTTCAATTTTTCTATGGAGGTTACTACAACTTTGTGTTTAGTATCTCTCTTTTACATTATATTCTACATATGCAGATCTATTTTTCTGAAAAGAGACCGGTGTTGCTACATGTTGCACTACGAGTGCTACAAAGCTCCCAAGGAGCAAATACTTGATACCATGTCCTGTGCCAAAGTGGTTCTAAGAAACAGCAACCTAGGACTCCAAGAATATAGGTTTCTCTTACGGACTATGGTTGGTTCAGGTATTGGGGAGCAAACTTACTGCCCTAAACCCATCATTGAAGGCAGAGAAGAATCCTCAACACTGAAGGATTCCTTGTCTGAGATGGATGCCATCATTTTCGATACACTGGACAACCTCTTTGCAAAGACAGGAGTTTCTCCTTCACAAATAGACATTGTTGTCACAAGCGTCTCCTTGTTCTCGCCTGTTCCTTCTTTAACAGCTCGAATAATGAACAGGTACAAGATGAGGGACACCTTCAAAACCTTCAATCTCTCTGGAATGGGTTGCAGTGGGAGTGTAATAGCCATTGACGTGGTCCAACAGCTATTTAAGACGTACAAAAACTCGTATGCCATTGTTGTGAGTACAGAGAGCATGAGTGCTAACTGGTACAGCGGCAAAGAGAAATCCATGATGCTCTCAAACATTCTCTTTCGAACCGGTGGCTGTTCGATGCTTTTCACAAACAACAGAGCTCTCAAACACCGAGCACTCATGAAATTAACTTCCATGGTACGTACCCATATCGGCTCTAGAGATGAAGCGTACGGTAGCTGCATACAAGTCGAAGACGAGCTTGGCTTCAAAGGTTTTCACCTCTCGAGAAGCCTAGGAAAGTCTGGCGCAGAAGCTTTAACCATGAATTTCCGTACACTCCTCCCTAAAATACTTCCACTATGGGAAATCCTACGCTACACTATAGCTTCTTATCACCGAAACAGAGCCAACAAGACGACTAGTGATGAAGGAGAAGAATTCGGTATTAATCTTAAGTCAAGTATTGATCACTTCTGTATTCACCCAGGTGGACGAGCAATCATTGATGGGGCTGGAAAAAGTTTAGGGCTCAACCCTTATGATCTTGAGCCAGCGAGAATGGCTCTCCATAGATTTGGGAACACATCATCTGGTGGTTTGTGGTATGTATTAGGGTACATGGAGGCAAAGAAGAGGCTTAAGAAAGGTGACAAAATACTCATGATAAGCCTTGGAGCTGGTTTTAAGTGCAACAACTGTGTGTGGAAGGTTATGAAGAACATGGAAGACCCCAACGTTTGGAAAGATTGCATCGATCAATACCCTCCTACAATCACCACCAACCCTTTTGCCGATAAATTTGATTGGATTAACGATCAATCTCTTGACTTTACTAAGATGATTGAAAAATTTAAGGGTTTAAACCTAGAGGTAGATACTACTGCTCGAGTTTGGTTCTAAAAGTCACTGTTCCGGAAGCCGTGCCTTTCTTCTGCTGATATCATAATGATCGATTGCTTGGGTATTAGTCAATAAAATTAATACATAAAAGAAAGAATGATTACGGTTGTTTTCTGCATTTAACAACAAAGTCGGACATCATCATGCAAAGTAGTCCTTTTGTCGTTATACTACCTTAGATGTTGTGGTCTCTCATTTGGATACTTGATCAAAATAATATATTGATATCATTATCAGTGTTTTATGTTATGTCAAGCCAAAAAAAGTATACATGTTAGTACAAGGTTGGATTAGTTTCAATCCAATCTATCCAAAAAAGAAAAGGTATCGTTTCAATAAAATTAGATTGATCGAAGCGTTTCAATTTGGTTATCAAAGTGAAAGATGCAGGAAAATCTCTTTTTGTTTCAGAATATAGATTAATTAATATCGTGTTAAATAACATATACCATATTAGTTGAACCAATAAAGTACATGAACGAGATTGAGACAGCAAGTGGTTGATTTTTTTTATTTTTTATTTGATCAGAAGTGGTTGATATTTACTGCCCGAAATCTGAAGGTTTTAAGTTAATTATCACTAGGGTGGCAAAAGTGTCGGAGACAAATACACAATTGTCCATAAATCAATCAAATATTAATGACAAAAAATACTTTTCAAGTTACAATAGCAGAAAAATATAAGAAAAAATTAAACGATAAAACAAACACCAATATTTAACATAGAAAACTCTTTATTGTAGAAGAAAAAATTACAGGACAAATTGACAAATAAATTCATTAAACTTAATAAGAATTTATAGAAATGTTGATCATTTCCCCCCTTGATAATAGTAACAAGTTATTTCACAAAGTTTCAAGATTGAAACTAAATTTGATATCACAATTAACAAACTCTCAAATCAATCCCAAAAACAAATCAAACAAGGATGATAATCTAACTTTCTCTGCTCTTTCACTGTTTTTCCTTACTTTTGGATGTTGTGATCGCACATTCTATCTCATGTTCACCTGGAGCAACATTTAACTATTTATAGGTACATTTGCCTTGATAGCTTCAGATTCCTATCTGAATTCAACGAGCTAGATCACATCATATTCAAACCAGATTAAATCACATTACCTACATCCCAACTAACAATGTAAGAGATTACATTTATCTAGGAATGATACATTCATGTCCACAAAGATCTCTATTATCTTCAGATGATTCTCCTATATCGTCTTTACCTTTTAGAGATTATGTCTAATTATTTGACACATCATCTAAGATCTCAAAATAAGGCTAGAAACTCAACAATATCCCCCTCTAGCCAAAATAGGGAGAATACATGTTATTGTCCATCACCTACTTGAGGTTCATCTTGGCAAGCTTACAATAAAGCTTATGCTTATTTCTAGGAATCACTTTTTCAGGAACCTTCTTCAACATTAATTATTGCTTTTCTATTATAGACCTCAACCAATAATATCTAACGTCTATGTGCTTTGTACGAGAATGATACATAGTATTTTTCTCAAGCCAATAACACTTTAACTATCACAAGATACTACATAATCTTTTTGCTTTACATCCAACTCTTGAAGGAACCTTTTAAGCCAGAACATCTCCTTACAAGCTTCCACCACAACTATATATTATGTTTCAGTCGTTGATAAAGCCACACAATTTTTTTAGCTTGGATTGCCATACCATATCTCTCATTTTTTGTTGAGGGACATGCACACTTACGTAACTTGAAGTAAGATGCCAGTGGTGTGCTAACTAGCTTGATATGTCTCATATTGAACATTTCTAATACTCGTTCAATATATCTCTCCTGAGATAACCATAATCTCCTATTCTTCCTATCCCGAGTTATCTTGATGCCCAAAATCTACTTTGCAAGTCCCAAATCTTTTATATCAAAAGATTTAGATAAGTCCTCCTTTAACTTTTGGATCATACTAATGTCTTAACCCACAATTAGTATATCATCAACATAAAGAAGAAGAATGATGGAGTTCTTACCTCAGAACTTCTTAAAATACACACACGCATTGACATAAGCTTGCTTGAAACCATGATCATAAATGAGTTAAACCTCCGATACCGCTACTTTGGAGCTTGTTTTTAAACCATATAAACTTTTTCTTCAATTTACAAACCATATTTTATTTGCCTTTAGCTTTGAAACCTTCTAAATACTCTATATATATCTCCTCCTTTAATTCCCCATACAAGAAGGTTGTTTTAACATCAAGTTGATCAAGTTTAAGATCCAAATAGGCGGTTAGACACAAAGCCTTTCAGATTTGGTTCATTTTGACTACAGGTGAAAAGATTTCATCAAAGTCATCTTTTGATTGAATCTTTTCAGTACTATCCTCGCCTTATGCTTGAACAACTTGTTACCATCTCTTTTTATCTGGAATACCCACTTATTCTTCAATGCCTTTTTTTTTTAAAGCTTTATAAGCTCGTATATATTATTCTTCTTCAAAGAATCCATCTTTTCCTTCATAACTATGAGTTATAGATCTTTACAAAATGCAACTTCTTACATATTCTTAGACTCTCCTTTAGCAGTAAGTAATAAGTACTCAAAACTTAGATACCTTAGAAGACCTTTTTTCCCTTGTTGACCTTCCAAGCTATGTTTCATTAGTTGTTGTATCTTATTGCTCCCCCTATTTATTATCTTTAATGGATTCAGCTTCAGTATTTTTTGGATGTGGTTCAAGTAACTCATCAATATCAAAATGTACCTGATCACCACTAATGTATGCTTGGTCACACACTTCATCTTTTTCACCTAAAAACTACTCGATAGTTGAAGGAATTGATGAAGAGCCAACTATGCCATATGATGAGCCATAGTTTGAAGATTTTTCTCTACTCAGAAGATCAACACCTCTCTCACGCTCTTGAAATAGGACATCTTAGCTCCTGACTATCGTTTGCTTCTTTAAGTCATAGAGTTTGAAACCAAATTGATCACCATCATATCTAAAAAAATGCCAGGTATTGATTTTGAGTCAATCTTCTTTCTCTAATCCTTGGTCATGTGTTTGAATACCGTACAACTAAAAACTCTCAAGTGATTATATATGGGATCCTTTTCAATCCATGCTCTTTCGAGAATCTCAAAATCTAACGAAACTAAAGGAGCTCGATTAATTAGGTAAATTATAGTTTAGATTGCTTCTGGTCAGAATGTCTTTGGCAACATATAAATCCTCAACAAGTAATGAACCTTCTCCACAATGGTTTTTATTCATCATCTTATTAACCCCATTATACTGTGGAGTCCTTGGTTTGGTTTTCTCATGTTTGATGCCTTTCAATGTACAATATTCTTCAAACACCTTAGAGTTATACTCTCCTCTATTTTCAATTCGCAGGCACTTCAACTTCCTCTCAACGTCCCTTTCTACCATTACATGAAACTTCTTAAAAGTCTCAAATACTTTACTCTTAGAATTAATCATATACGCCCAAGTCTTCCTTGTGGCATCATCAATAAATGTAACAAAATATTTGCTAGTTCCTAGTGAATTCTCCTCAATAGGACAACAGATATCTGAATGCAACAACTTCAACAACTCTGAATTCCTTTTAGATTTTCTCTTAAAAGAGACTCTAAGCTACTTTCTAGGCAAGCAATTATCGAAAGGATTAAGTAGTTGTGAGTTCTTAACTGGGATAAATGATTTTCTAGCCAGCAACTTTAATATCTTCTCACTTATGTGTCCTAATCATTGATACCATATAATTGATGAAGATTCCTCTTTGATATATATAGCTCACCACCTTATATCTTTATATGTATCTTATATAATAACCAACATAACTCCCCTCAAGCCACTAACATTGTACCTTTGCATAGTTTCCACTTCCTATCCTGAAAAATTTGTTGAAATCCTTCTTGATCTAACACATTCATTGATAACAAATTAAACCTTAAATCAGGGATGTGTCATACATCTCTTAAGGTCAATAAGTATTCGATATTCATCTAAACCCAAATATATCACATATACTAACTATCTTGGTAGAATTTTTGTTTCCCATCTATACGCTCCCAAAATTTGCACTCTTATAGCTTAAGAAGTACTCATTCTTTGGAATAAAATCATAAGATGCTCTCGTGTCAATCAGCTATTCTAAACTAATATTTATGACATGGAAGCATTCATTCATTACATGAGCTAGGAGCATCTCATCATCTATATTTGAGGTAGCTGCAGCTATACTCTTATCATCACCATCATTTTGATGATATTGCTTTTAATGATCCTTCTTCAACTTATAACAGAACCTCTTAATGTGTCTTGGCTTGTCACAATAGTGGCATATCTTCACATCTTTGTCACCTTTAGATTTTGAACAATTCTTAGACTTGCCACAACCTGTGCGACCCCTACTCTTATTCCTTCCCCTACTTTCTGTCACAAAAGCATGCACATTGTCAACTGTTATCTCCTTTATTCTAATTTCTTCATTAAATATAATCTCTTTGATTACATCCAAAAAGAGCACACCTTTAGGAGTTGAATTTCTAATCGTCACCATCAACATTTCCCAGCTATCTAGTAATAAACTTAATAGGAGTAGAGCTTAAAAAACATCATTAAGAATGATGTTCATTATTATAAGCATGTTGATTAAGTCTTGGAAATCACTTAGATGCTCCTAAACCGATTTTTAGCCCTCAACTTCAAATCCGCACACTTCTCAATCAGAGACCCTTATTACGAGCAATCTTCTTTTCATACAGACCTTCTAGCTTCTTCAATAGCTCAAAAAGATTTGTTTCTTGAGACATATAGTTGAATATGTTGATATCAATCTATTGTTTGATAATGCCCAAAGTTTTCTATTTTAGTTTTCCCATTCTTTTTCTGACACCTTTTTAGGTTTTGAAAGAACATCATCCTTCACACCTTTATCCACATCAATAAAATTAAAGAGAACTTTGCAATACAAAAGGTCCTCCATCACGAGCTTCTATATTGAGTAATTTGGTGACGTTAACTTGACTATATAGTTGTTTCCACCTTCCATTAGATAGCTTTGATACCAGTTCTTGGAAGACAATTACACAACTCTCTAAAATATCAACCAAATAATAATGTCAAAAAATAACTCTTCAAGTTACAATAGTAGAAAAATATGAGAAGAAACTAAATGATGAAAAAAACACCAAGATTTGACGTGAAAAACCCTCCATTATAGAGGGAAAAAATATAGGCCAAACTAATAAATAAATCTACTAAACTTAATAATGATTTATAAAACCCTACAACAACAAGTTGTCTCATAAAGTTTCAAGAAGTTGACATCAAAATCAACAAACCTTTAAATCAATCCCAAAAACAATCAAACAGGGATGAGAATCTAACCCTCTCATTGCTTTTCTCATTTTTTAACGTGGTGACCGCACTCTCTATCTCATGTTCACCTCGAGCAAGACTCAGCTATTTATAGGCACCTTTGGTTTGATAGCTTAAGAATCCTAACTGAACTTAACTAGCTAGTTCATGTCTTATCCTAATCAAATTATATCACATTATTCAATAAGATGATATCCTCATCCAAGTAGGACTCTATCTTATAAGATTTATCTACATCCCAACTAACAAGATAAAATATTACATATTTCTAGGAATGGTACAGCCATATTCATGAAGATCTCCACTACCTTTAAGATGATCCTCCCACATGGTTTTTATCTTTTAGAGTTGATTTCTATCTAATGTGATCTTATCCCACATCATCTACGATCTCAAAATAGGTTTGGACAATTAAAAAAAAGAAATGGAAAAATTGGAGGGGAATAACTCAATTCAAATTTCAATAAATATAATGTATGGATTTGTCTCATTCTATGGGTATAATTAGTTTGCTATACAGATACATTTATTAACTAAAATTGAAAAAAAGGTATTAGAAATATCATTTATCCTTATATCAAACTTACAATTGGGAATGGCGAGAAGACATAGATTTGGATGATAATTGGTTGGACATTAGTCCTTTGGTGCAATCATCAGAATTTTATCACCTTAGATACTGGATAGCATTACAGCTCAGAGTCTCCTTACTAATTATGGAAAGGACCTAGCAAGATAACTTCAGGGGATTCCAATCCCTAACTGATCATTTTCCTACACTGAAGAAAACTCAAAGTGAAGACATAATAACATGGATACTTACTTCAAATGGTCAGTACAGAAATTAATCTTGTCATAAATTGTTCACTTACACTATTATGGAAGTTTCTTGGTTCAATCTTATATGGAAACACTCTTTATGCCCCAAAGCTTATTTTATTTATTGGCTTGTAATTAGGAATAGACTCAAAACTAAGAATCAATAGCATGGAAGTGAAGATGTGTTATATTTTCTATGCAATAGAGAGGTTGAGAACAGAGAAAATTTTGAGAACAGAGAACATTTGCTCTTTCAATGTAGCTTTTCTTAAGTTATTTAAAGAAGTATGCTATACATGTTACCCAGTAATGATAGTGGCTACAAATGAGAGTAGGTCTTGAGTTGGGTTATTAGAAGTAAGAGAACCCAAACTCGATATTGTGTAAAGGAATATTCATCATCACCATTTACAACATTTGGAGGGAGAGAAATCGAAGAAGATTCATAGATGCAAAACAAGAGAAATACCAGCTGGTTAGTAGAATAATAAACCATATTCGAGCATGTCTGCCGTACACCATGCACAGCAAAATTTTTCTATGGAGATTAAATTTCATTGGAACTTATAGTTGCCTTTTTTCTTTTTGTTGATTGATGTACTGCCTTAATTAATTAGTTCCTTTTAATTTGTTGTACATATAAGGTTGGCATTATGCCATGAACTCACTGTTATATATCATATTCATTTTTCAAAAAGAAAACTTTAGTTTAAAAAGCACAAAAAGTTGTAATAACATGTTATACATACTAATTAACCTTACGGATATATATATATATATACATATAATGAAAGCGAGGATTTTCATTCATTATTTAACTTTCAGAAAAAATTATAAAAATTATTGAAAAAGTAACTTCATTAATTACATTGGTGGTCATTGCAATTAAGACTCAAGGGTCTATGATACAGCTACTAGACAACTTTCAACTTTAGGGGAACCCCATTGATTCGTAGAGTCACAAATTACTGGTGGTAGGGAATTGATGGTACAAAATGGAATTGGATATGTAAAAGTTTGCCACCTAAAACTGCGGCCTTATATTGAGCTTTAAATGCCCCAAGAAATGAACTGCTGTAACCAAAAGATTGTCTAAATGATACGACCTGTCTTGCATATACACCGTACCTTGAAGTCACCGGTAAACCTAACATCGTGCTCTTTTCTCGATCACAACTCCATCAGCTGATATCTTTATTAACCCTTTTTTAATCTTTCAAATAAAGAGAAAACTTTATTAACCTCCAATATATCATCACAAAGTCAATCTGGACGCCCCCTCTGAGTCCTTTCAGGGTAAGAGAAGGAAATATGGATAGCTGGTATCTTGTTTTGCATGAGATACATGTACTTGATACCAACGACTACGAGGGTCCCCAAAGGGTACACAGGGAAGTATGGCAACTAATCCTGCCTAAAACAACTCACTGACGATGGTGAAATTAACCAAATATTGAATTTGATCTTATAAGGGAGGTGAAACCACCTTTGAGTGAGCTTCTACCTTTAATAAATTTTGAAACAGTGATCGCCACCCTTTCCCTCTCTTCGTAGTCTGCACCGAGTTATTGGTGGTTTATGACCAACCTAACAAGAGAGCTACCACTACCATTATAGGTGGTTTATGATAAGTACAGACAAGTTTCAAGCTCCATGCTTCTGGAATTTTACGGCCAATGATATTTAACTCCATGTAGACAGAATTGGTCGGTCGTATAATGTCAATTTGAAAAGACATCTGCGAAATTTAATTAGGGAAGATAAGTAGTGGTCAGGTCGGTCATGCAGGGCCTGAACTCATTCAAAGCGACCCGTGAGCCGATCGGTCCATTCTTCAAAGATCGGTCTCATATTCCATGGCTATGTCAAGACAAGCCTGATCTAAGCTCTCCTCAGCCCGTCCGCATGTGAGAGACTCCCATGCACACGTAAAGACCTAAACTTTGCTATTGCTCTATATATAAGGTATAATTCTACCATAACAAAGGTACGCAATCATAAGCCTAGCTCTCTCAGTTTTACAAAAACCTCACTTTCACCAAAAGACTGACTTGAGCGTCGGAGGGGCTAATCGGGACACAACCCTCGACGTGCCTTCCTTGTTTTGCAGGGATCTCAACGTCGAAGTCACTACAGAAAGCAGCTAGCTCATGGATCCAAACGACAACGTTCAGTTCCGCCAGAATCCGGCAGAACCAATTGGCGCCCACCGTGAGACCCGACTTCAGAGCACCACGTCCAGAAATACACAGATCAGTCAGGCGGCGGCGACAAACCCTGATATAGCCGCTGTCGCGGCCCTGGCGATGCAACGCATAGGTTTGCAGTTACCTACAACCCTGCCGCCTGCGCCTCATGTTTCCTGCACGGAATCTTCAGACCCGAACGATCAACCGCAGCCTCAAACTTTGAAACAAGAAGAACAGAGCGTAGCTTTGGAAGATAACGCTGCACCCAATATGCGTTCGAATCTCCAACATCGATCGGAAGCAGATCCTCCTCCGCCTATACATACTACCCTCACCTGAAAACAAATCGAGGAAGCGGCTGATCTGTTGATTCGCCAGATCTTGCAATCTCAGCCAGTAAAGCAGCAGCCGTCTGCACGGCCAGCTGCACGACAGGTCAGCATGACGACCAATGTAGCACCCCACTCCCGCGAGACCCGAACCCGACATCGACGGTGATATCCGAGCCCGCGACCCGCGAGGGTGGTATGCTAGAGCAGTCAATGCAGTGTAAAAACTCATTATGATATTTTTTTTTGAAACAGTCGAGTGCGCGGAATTAAGAATAAACGATTCGGGCCCGTGATACGAAAACCCATTTCAGTCATACACTTTATCAAAGATCACTTTTCAAACAATATTTATCAATTAGGGCCCTCAAACAATTCAGTACTATTTTTGCGGAATATAAATTTACACATAAGTCAAAATAACACAAATGCAGACGTGAACTGATCCCGACATCGAACACCGACTCTCTTGTAGTAATCATACTCCCGGTTCAGTAACGGGGTACTCCTAAATTCCTGAAAAATAGTTGCAATGTTGGGTGAGTTTGCGAACTCAATGAGAAACCATCATCGATGATTCACTCAACTCATGCATATTCAATCAATTTACCAAATATCACATACTATCACAATTCACAAATGTAAAACATATCGCCTTTCATACCATCCATATTTAGTCATACCATCCATATTTAGTCATACCATTTATGCAATGAACATGTGACACTTTTCATTTTCGTTTCGTTGTTGTGACTGCGTGCGCTCAAATCGCCCCAAGAACTTGGGCACATTGCGTTGAGCCGATGGCTCTCAAAATATTGGGCTTGAAGCCTAGTACATCGAGCCCGAGGCTCAATACTTTGGACCGAGATCACGTGCGTTGGTGAAAGCTCTCATATCGTTTGGCGTGATATGCCCCGATACGGTGGCTACTCCGGTCACAACTGCCTTTATCTGATCATGCCATCATGCATGGATGCATATGCTCTAATTCCCATTTACAGCCAGTTATAGTTCAGTGACCAATTTCCATTTCTTCGGACCTTAGGTCCGGTGTTTTAGTCATATACATTTACAAATTCTTGCATCCAACCATATCATATCAAAAGTCACATTCAATGTATCAAAATAGACAATTAACACTTCAATATAAATTTCTCATTCCCTCGGACCTTTGGTCCGAGGTCTCCAATGTAATTATTCACAAACAGTCACTCACAAATGGCACTTCGATAACAAGTTTTCAATACTTCGGACACCTATGGTCCGAAATCAATCTAAAGTAAACACACATAATTCCTCCATTATCTCCACATGGCATAACTACATCATTTTCATCATATATAGATTGAGGAACCAACTAGGTTACTCACCTATTACTTCCGAGCTATTGTCGGGAAGTCTCTGCAACGTCCGTAGAACGACGTTCCAACTGAGCCTCTATAACAATGGAAATGAGTACACATTACCAACTGTATAATTAGTAATATCAAATAATGCACATGGAATAAGTAAAACGTGTATAATGCATGTTCATAACATTCCCGGCCCTAATCCAAAATTTTTCCATAATAAAATCCGTCTAAAAATTAGAAACCTATTGGTGCTGACGGTGCGCAATTCGGACCTCTATAGGTCCCCAATTAAACAAAATAGTGATTAAAGGCTCTGTTACCCGGGGCCACGTCAATTTCTCGGCTAAAAATTCCCAATTTCTCACAAAATGAAATTCAATGTGTTACCAATCCGATGCCTCAAGAACCAGGTCAATCGGACGTCCGACGGAAAAGAAATTGACAAAAGAATCACCAAATATCAAATAATCAAATAATAATAAATAAGAAAAACCAGCCTCATGAAGAAGCTATACCACGCGAGGCCGACTGATCCGCTCGCAAATCAGTATAGGCGGCGTCATCTAGTGACGGGCATGATTCCACATTCCCATTCCTTTTTTTCCTGATTTCTAATCCGACTTCCAACACTCATAGCTCTTGGCACACAATTCAGAAAAATACAATTCATACCTTGTTGGAAAGATCATAAAACCCTCTACAATTCTCAAGAAGACCATAAAAATCAATTTCACCCCTAAGGGTGTCAAAAATCCCTTCAAAGCTACTGCCTACTCAAATCCCATTAAAACAGAACAGTACATTGCAAATTCCATAACTCTCAGATTCTTCAGCCAGAAATTACCACATAAATATGCTCAATAATTTCACAATGTCATCTACAACTTTCATGAACAACCCAAAATCAAAATCACTTGCTAACTAAGTCAAACAATTCCACAAAAAATCTGTCTACTGAAATAAACCAATCTGGACAGTAATTTTCCAAACAGCATAACTCTTAGTAAAAATGTCACAAAATTCACTACGTTATATCCCTGAAAAGATAAGATCTCAGAGTTCAATTTTCATGAAGAACTCAAAATCCAATTCAATTTCTAAAAATTTCAAAACTGTCATGCAAGTTACTTCCATGATCAGCAATTCATAACCTAATGCAGGTTCAATATTTGAAAAATCATAACTCCCAAATCTGACCTCTAAAAATTACACACCATATATCATTTTCAAGATAATTCCTTCCTCTGCAACTTTGCAGAAGATCACTCACACCAATTCAGTTCACATAATTTGCTAAAATTGCTTCCAATCCGCAAGCTCACAAACTCAACACTTAGGCTAGGTTTCATCAAAATGCTTAAAACCAGTCAATAGTAATCAGTTCATATCTCCCAATATACAACTCGAAAATTAGCACGATCAGTGGAAATGGAAAGCTAACTCAATATGATACAACTTCCATGCAGACCATTTTCCTTAATTCCATCTCAATTAATTTAGAAAAATCAACAAAGTAATCAGGTCATATATGCGGGTACTGTTTACAAACCCTACAAACAGAAACTTTCCATGCAAAAATTCACCCTTCTAACTTTACCATTTAACAACACCTATTTCACACAAAGTTGAAGCCAACATCCCAAAGTTTCATTAGGAACAAACCTCACCTCATTTGCACACCTATACAATTAGTTATGTTAACAACAGTACAATCAGTGAAAACCCTAATTTTCCAGCTTTGGTGTTAACCTTAGTTCTATCATTTCCAATGCCATTAACACATCATTAAGCATCCAAATGGACAAGAAATCAGTCCCTAGGTCATGCATACATTCACTAGGAATAACCACCTCAATTTGGCAGCACCATACACAATCATGTTCCTATCAATTTCTTTTAAGGATTAGTCATCTAATCACTTCAAACTATGAAAGTCAAACACTAATCATCTCCACCTTATGATTTCTTACACACCAACATACCCAACAATTCAAACCATATGTGTCATGAAATCAAGGCATCATTCATCTCATTTAATGAACAATCACTTCTAATCCATGCAACTACCCATGAATTCATGCATTAAACATAATCAAAGCTTAAAACTCATCTTACCTAAAGCTTCCATCTCCACCTCTTCAAGCCTTTCATTAAACAACCAATCACAACTTACTCACTTTCCATCCCATGCACGGTTTTCATCAAGGTAAGAAGGTGGAAGGAAGTCACCTAAGGTTGGAAGAAAATAGCAACAAAATTGGTGGAGACCAAAGGAGAATAAGGAGGTTTCGGTTGGTTAAAGAGAAATGAGTAAAATTCATCTTTCATGCTTTTATTTTGGAAGAGTCGTGTATGACTAAAACAAGCCAAAGGCCATCTTTTCCTTCTTTCAAATGGAACATCCGAGAATGAGCATTAAAGAAGTGGGATGAGTCACCATAACATTTGGCAATTGGAGGAGACATAAAGAAAAGTCAAAGAACCAATCACAAATTTTGATAAAAACAATTAACCCAAATACCAAATAAATGTTCAATCCATTGTTAAGGGTCCATATTTCGATCCTACCACAAAATATCCAATAGGCCAGTACCAATTGATAACAATTTTGGTACCAAAAATTGACCGGTTCGCCACTTGACGATTTTTTTCCCGGTCCGAAAATTTCCGAGAATTTCCTCGAATCATTTTTTTGAAAATTACCTAAATTGCCAAAAAATGTAAAACATATGACAGTCCACTCCCAATAATTTTTCAAACACGAAAACCACATTTTTCACAACAAAAACACATTTAGGCCATTTACTGGCGATTTTGCCGGTCCGGGAATTTTCTCCGGATAATTCCAGAAAAATTCCCATAAATCCCTAAAAATGTAAAACACTCAATGGCGCACTCCATATAATTTTCCAAGTACAATTATCCCATAAATTTCACAAAAGATCTCAATTTGAAACCTAAGCCGAAAAATGTCATGAATGAATGTATACCATGTGCAAGTGCAACAAACTATCAATCATAGAGGCTATATGTTGTATGTGCATGTCGAGATATAATTTAATACTCCTGAACCGACCCAATTTACTAAAATACCCTTCCCATCGGAGATGGGATGTTACAATTCTCCCCTCCTAATAAAAATTTCGTCCTCGAAATTTCATATACGATGATCGGGAAGCGGGGAGTCTTTTGATTAATACTGCTTTCACTGTTTTCACTACACGACCAAATTCAGTCAATAAACGGAGATCAAAACAATCAATTACCCTTTTCAAACTTTCCATGATTTTACTGCTTTCTCATGATTACGCGCAATTCGTCACTTTCAATATCAATAACATATATATCGGATCCTAACAATATTTCCAATTCTATCTATGAAACACGTTGTGAATCTGAATCATCTTTTAGGTTTTAGCCTAACTTACCAATCCATAATTCTATTTACACCACAATCGCATAGAGGCCCCTCGTCACGAATTCAATTTCCCTTAATTACTCCTTTATTTCTATCTAAGTACCTTTTGGCCGAGGCCATACCCTTCAAAATATTTCATTTATCGTTTATTAGATTTCGTTATTATCAAAACACAAATCTCATGAGATTTATTATCTCAGTGTGAATCAATTCAACTCAATGTCACCATCTTAAATTACTTAACCTATCACTTTATTGCCCTGATCACATAATATAGGGATAACGACTCCTTTTTGGCAGTAAGACCCCTTATACACTTTTCGAATGGTGACACCAATATAATGATTGTCATGCCATAATCCCTTTGCACTATACAACAATTTCATATCCCAATGAAATCCAAAAATACCTATTGGTTAATCACACATGTCATCGTTCACTTTAACAGACTATACCATCAATTGCTTTCTCGAACCATTCACTTATAATCATTTGATTTCTCATTCTAACCTTTCAATTACTCTTTCAATACGCTCTTGCTAGAACATAAAGCTTCAATCATTCCTTACGTTTTCACTAACAGTTCCCGTAATGAGTTTCACCCATATTTCTTAATTTGAACTATACCTATCATTTTCCTCAACAATTGGAGTTAATTCTCGTTCCTCAATACGGTTTACAATTTCTACATCCTCACTTCGGGTTTTACCAATCCGTTTTGATGCACACCAACTTGAAATTCCAATAACTAATAATACTTTCTTTTGCCCCTTTTTTTTTCAGTTCGACTATGAACATAATACACTAGATTTGATAACCTAATTGCCCAAATTTCGATCTTCTGCAATTGAGATTTTGTTCCGTTCAATCCATTGAATTGCACCATTAGCTTAGTTTGAAGAAATTAGCTGCTTAATCCTTTTTAAATCATTCAAATGCACGAAATAACTCAATCGTTATCGATTTGCATATTCATAGACATCTCCAAACTATTTCTGTACTATTAATGTCTCCAAGATTTTAGGTCACACTCAGTATAACAAATTTCAAATCATCAATCATAATACCGCCTATGGAATTATATTTGTCTCAAGGTGCATAACCTTTACTGGAACACTTCAATATATATAGTAAATTCTCCAAATGTCTCCTTTGTGATCATCAGTCATAACATTCACACGTTTTCCTCAAATATTCTTGTCAATTTACGAAAACCAGAAAATCTTTGACAATTTCCGAACGTATCCAGCATTCCGTTAGTTCTAATTAATTTCAAATTCAGCATACACATATCTTTTGAACTTTCGCATTTTATCAATACCTATATCTTTATTAATTCTCCCAATATACCAAGTTCGTATACTAATTCATCCCTTATTCATTCAATCAGGTTAAGATTCACTCTTATGAAACTTGCATGCTCACCAATTTCCTCAACTATACCAATTCATCTATTTCTTATGCTTATATCCCTTATCCACTCCAAACACAATTGAGACATGTTCCTTTTCAGTAATACAATAAACTTCTTATACCCATAATTGACTCATATAACTCTTTAATTATCGAACGTCTCCAATAAAGAACAATTTTCGTATAATTTGTCTCATCATAACATATTCTGCCACATGTTCCTTACCTTCATTTCTCCACATAACTCAGTTTATTCGCGATAGATCACTCACTGACTTGAATAAACAATCGTTATATCGATCTCATGCTTTCAAAACATAATTACACAAAATATACACGAACCTTTAATCCCCTCAACTTCGCAATTAATATAATCAGAGTCATCTCATTAACATAATGTACACTCTTTCAGTAACATAGTTTAGCTCTTACGCTAGAGTCTCTGCCAGATGTAATACAAATCAGTTACTCTTGATACTTCACGATGATCATCTCTGAATGGCACTTAAACAATTTCCTTTCCTCTACAATCTTGCCATACATCACCATAATCATCACATCTTATCTGACAATATATCTCTATATTCCCATCAATTTGCCCGTTAATAGCTCATACTGCTAAGAACACCGTAATCTCATTTAATTTTCGATAACCATTCTCTTTTTGGTACCAGTTCTTGATCATGGGGACCTTACTATATTCATGTCCCTCTTTTTATTCCCTCAAGCTCATTACCAATGCAAACATCTTTAATTGTCTCTCTTCTTTCTCAGAGCATGCTCATGCCTGACTTTAACTCATTCTAAACTTGAGCTACTGACTTTATAGTCGAAGCTTATGTAATAGGCCACCCATTACTTCCTATATCATATTCACGTAAATTATTCATTTATGCTTATGCTTGATCCAGATATACACTGATAGTGACAATATATTCTGAACTCAACAACCTTCCTATTTACACCCGTCCTTGCTCGTGAGGATCATATACAATCTCTATTCATCCACAACTGATCATTATAAGCACTTTCATTTCTTATACTAACTCATAAAGAATTATTATTATTATTATTATTATTTTTGACAAGAATTCTGGCTAGAAATTATCCATTAACTCATCAATTGCAACTGAACATTTTCACTTACCATAGGGCTCCCATAAGCAGGTGTGCATTTACTTAGACAGATCAATTAAACCCGAACAACTTTTTCATCTACCAATTTCATTGTCTTACATTTCAATCTTTTCATTATTGCATTATACCCATATATTTCCGCACTCAAATCAATATCACAGATATGAAATCATTCTTGATTTTGCACTTAATATCTTTTGACTCCAAATCACCAATCCTTATTTATAACTCTTATCACGGTAATCAATCCCAATTGTAACTCTATATCATAGAACACTTTATTTTCATTCACCTTATACACTAGAAATCTTACCATTATCACATCTCTATTTTCCTCTATTAATTCACAACTACAATCTTTATTTCAAACTCACAGTCAAGGATATACCCCATATCACTCTAATAGTATTTGTCACAAGATATCCGTCAATACCAGTACACTAAATATTCATCTGTCTGATCGAACCATACAGTTTTTCTTATTTTGCGATATCCATTTTTTTTCTTTTTTTTCACATTCTAACACATTATCCTTTTTCTCACCTTTTCTAACCGCTTAAATGACTAAGACATACTTATGCCTACGACTCACATACTACATTGGGGATCAGTTGTCATTGTCTGCCGTGACATGACTTAAATGCACGTAACTTGACACTTCTCTCTTTTTTTTTTTTCAGAAAGCCCATGTAAGATTGTACTTCTGGGCTCTGATACCACAAATGTAGCACCCCACTCCCGCGAGACCCGAACCCGACATCGACGGTGATATCCGAGCCCACGACCATGAGGGTGGTATGCTAAAGCGATCAATGCAAGTGTAAAACTCATTATGATATTTTTGAAACAATGAAAGTCGCGGAATTAAGAATAAACGATTCGGGCCCGTGATACGAAAACACATTTCAATCATACACTTTATCAAAGATCACTTTTCAAACAATATTTATCAATTAGGGCCTCAAACAATTCATACTATTTTTATGAATATAAATTTACACATAAGTCAAAATAACACAAATGCATACGTGAACTGATCCCCACATCGAACACCGACTCTCTTGTAGTAATCATACTCCCGGTTCAGTAACGAGTTTGCGAACTCAATGAGAAACCATCATCGATGGTTCACTCAACTCATGCATATTCAATCAATTTACCAAATATCACATACTATCACAATTCAAAAATGTAAAGCATATCGCCTTTCATACCATCCATATTTAGTCATACCATTTATGCAATGAACATGTGACACTTTTCATTTTCGTTTCGTTGTTGTGACCGTGCGCCTGAAATCGCCCCGAATGAGCACATTGCGTTGAGCGCTGGCTCGAAAACATGGGCTTGAAGCCTAGTACATTGAGCCCGAGGCTCAATACTGGACCGAGGTCTTGTGCGTTGAAATAAAGCTCTCATATATGTTAGGCGTGATATGCCCCGATACGGTGGTCGCTCGGTCTGGCGCCTTTATCGATCATGCCATCATGCATGGATGCATATGCTCTAATTCCCATTTGATCGAGTTATAGTTCAAGTGACCAATTTCGTTTCTTGGACCTTGGTCCGTGTTTGATCATATACATTTACAAATTCTTGCATCCAACCATATCATATCAAAAGTCACATTCAATGTATCAAAACAGACAATTAACACTTCAATATAAATTTCCCTCCGAGGTCTCCAATGTAATTATTCACAAACAGTCACTCACAAATGACACTTCGATAACAAGTTTCTAATACTTCGGACACCTATGGTCCGAAATCAATCTAAAGTAAACACACATAATTCCTCCATTATCTCCACATGGCATAACCACATCATTTTCATCATATATAGATTGAGGAACCAACTAGGTTACTCACCTATTACTTCCGAGCTATTGCCGGGAAGTCTCTGCAACGTCCGTAGAACGACGTTCCAACTGAGCCTCTATAACAATGGAAATGAGTACACTTTACCAACTGTATAATTAGTAATATCAAATAATGCACATGGAATAAGTAAAACGTGTATAATGCATGTTCATAGCATTCCCGGCCCTAATCCAAAATTTTTCCATAATAAAATCCGTCTAAAAATTAGAAACCTATTGGCGCTGACGGTGCGCAATTCGGACCTCTATAGGTCCCCAATTAAACAAAACAGTGATTAAAGGCTCTGTTACCCGGGGTCACGTCAATTTCCCGGCTAAAAATTCCCAATTTCTCACAAAATGAAATTCAATGTGTTACCAATCCGATGCCTCAAGAATCAGGTCAATCGGACGTCGGACGGAAAAGAAATTGACAAAAGAATCACCAAATACCAAATAATCAAATAATAATAAATAAGAAAAACCAGCCTCATGGGCGAAGCCGTCGCCCTCATGAGGCCGATCGATCCGCCTCGTCGCTAGGGTGAGGCGTCGCCTAGCGATGCCGTCCATCGAACCTCGTCACTCACTAGGTAGGCGTCGCCTAGTGACCGGGCATGATTCCACATTCCCATTCCCTTTTTCCCGATTTCTAATCCGACTTCCAACACTCATAGCTCTTGGCACACAATTCAGAAAAATACAATTCATACCTTGTTGGAAAGATCATGAAACCTCTACAATTCTCAAGAAGACCATAAAATCAATTTCACCCTAAGGGTGTCAAAATCCTTCAAAGCTACTGCCTACTCAAATCCCATTAAAAGCGAACAAAGACATTGAAAATTCCATAACTCTCAGATTCTTCAGCCAGAAATTACCACGTAAATATGCTCAATAAGTTCACAATGTCATCTACAACTTTCATGAACAACCCAAAATCAAAATCACTTGCTAACTAAGTCAAACAATTCCACAAAGAATCTGTCTACTGAAATTAACCAATCTGGACAGTAATTTTCCAAACAGCATAACTCTATTTTCATGAAGAACTCAAAATCCAATTCAATTTCTAACAATTTCAAAACTGTCATGCAAGTTACTGCCATGATCAGCAATTCATAACCTAATGCAGGTTCAATATTTGAAAAATCATAACTCCCAAATCTGACCTCTAAAAATTACACACCATATATCATTTTCAAGATAATTCCTTCCTCTGCAACTTTGCAGAAGATCACTCACACCAATTCAGTTCACATAATTTGCTAAAATTTCTTCCAATCCGCAAGCTCACAAACTCAACACTTAGGCTAGGTTTCATCAAAATGCTTAAAACCAGTCAATAGTAATCAGTTCATATCTCCCAATATACAACTCGAAAATTAGCACGATCAGTGGCAATGGAAAGCTAACTCAATATGATACAACTTCCATGAAGACCATTTTCCTTAATTCCATCTCAATTAATTTAGAAAAATCAACAAAGTAATCAGGTCATATATCTTGGTACTGTGCACAAACCCTACAAACAGAAACTTTCCATGCAAAAATTCACCCTTCTAACTTTACCATTTAACAACACCTATTTCACACAAAGTTGAAGCCAACATCCCAAAGTTTCATTAGGCACAAACCTCACCTCATTTTCACACCTATACAATTAGTTATGTTAACAACAGTACAATCAGTGAAAACCCTAATTTTCCAGCTTTGGTGTTAACCTTAGTTCTATCATTTCCAATGCCATTAACACATCATTAAGCATCCAAATGGACAAGAAATCAGTCCCTAGGTCATGCATACATTCACTAGGAATAACCACCTCAATTTGGCAGCACCATACACAATCATGTTCCTATCAATTTCTTTTAAGGATTAGTCATCTAATCACTTCAAACTATGAAAGTCAAACACTAATCATCTCCACCTTATGATTTCTTACACACCAACATACCCAACAATTCAAACCATATGTGTCATGAAATCAAGGCATCATTCATCTCATTTAATGAACAATCACTTCTAATCCATGCAACTACCCATGAATTCATGCATTAAACATAATCAAAGCTTAAAACTCATCTTACCTAAAGCTTCCATCTCCACCTCTTCAAGCCTTTCATTAAACAACCAATCACAACTTACTCACTTTCCATCCCATGCACGGTTTTCATCAAGGTAAGAAGGTGGAAGGAAGTCACCTAAGGTTGGAAGAAAATAGCAACAAAATTGGTGGAGACCAAAGGAGAATAAGGAGGTTTCGGTTGGTTAAAGAGAAATGAGTAAAATTCATCTTTCATGCTTTTATTTTGGAAGAGTCGTGTATGACTAAAACAAGCCAAAGGCCATCTTTTCCTTCTTTCAAATGGAACATCCGAGAATGAGCATTAAAGAAGTGGGATGAGTCACCATAACATTTGGCAATTGGAGGAGACATAAAGAAAAGTCAAAGAACCAATCACAAATTTTGATAAAAACAATTAACCCAAATACCAAATAAATGTTCAATCCATTGTTAAGGGTCCATATTTCGATCCTACCACAAAATATCCAATAGGCCAGTACCAATTGATAACAATTTCGGTATCGAAAATTGACCGGTTCGCCACTTGACGAATTTTTTCCCTGTGCAAAAATTTCCGGGAATTTCCTCGAATCATTTTTTTGAAAATAATCTAAATTGCCCAAAAATGTAAAACATATGACAGTCTACTCCCAATAAATTTTCAAACACGAAAACCACATTTTTCACAACAAAAACACATTTAGGCCATTTACCGGCGATTTTGCCGGTCCGGGAATTTTCTCCGGATAATTCCAGAAAAATTTCCATAAATCCCTAAAAATGTAAAACACTCAATGGCGCACTCCATATAATTTTCCATGTACAATTATCCCATAAATTTCACAAAAGATCTCAATTTGAAACCTAAGCCGGAAAATGTCATGAATGCATGTATACCATGTGCAAGTGCAACAAACTATCAATCATAGAGGCTATATGCTGTATGTGCATGCCGAGATATAATTTAATACTCCTGACCCGACCCAATTTACTAAAATACCCTTCCCATCGGAGATGAGATGTTACAACCGATCACCACCCAACTGAAGCCCTAGAGAAAATCGTGGATGATCGGATTAACGCAGCTATGAGCTTCCGCCCAGATCGCCCGACAGCTTAGTACAACTCTCCCTTTACCTCAGAAATCTTGGATAGCCTCCTGGCGCCTAGCACCAAAATACCGACCCCTGAAAAATATACTGGAAAGACCGACCCCCTAGATTACCTACAGCACTTCCAGTCCATAATGAATCTACATTGTGTTCCGGACGCCATCCAGTGTAAGGCTTTTTGCACGGCCTTCCAAGAGGGAGCTCGGCGATGGTTCAACAGCTTGCCCCCGAGTTGTATCACATGTTTTGAAGATTTCAGGTTACTATTCTTGAACCAGTTCGCCACTAGTAAGCGACCACAGAAGACAACCTTGGAGGTGATGCAACTTACCCAAGGGAGGAATGAAAGTCTACGGGAGTTCATCACTTGATTCAATAACGAAGCGGTTGAGGTCCCTAACCTCACTTGCTCGTCTATGTTGGCCGCGCTTATGAACAATACGAGGGATGAGGAGTTCAAAAAGTCGTTAGCCCTCGATCAGCCCCGATCCGTTTAGGAAATAAGAAACAGGGCGGATAGGTACATTCAGCTTGAAGAAGTGCTGAAAAATACGAGGCGTCGGATGGATGATCGCTCACCCAATGACAGAGCGAACAACTCGCATAAGCGACAAAAAGGCCAGTCGAGCTGGAGAAAGTCGACCGATCGACAGGAATATCGATAGGAGTTTACCCCGCTCAACAGGCGATATGCGGAAGTACTGGCGGCCATGAGAACGGATGGGGAAACTATCCAAGAACGCAAAAAAATGAAGACTCCCTACAAGGATAGGAACCCCAACGTATATTGCCGTTTCCACAAAGAGGTCAGTCATGATACGGAGGATTGCTGGCAGTTGAAAAAAGAAATCGAATTCCTCATACAACGGGGAAGGTTAGGCCGATTTGTGAAGCACGCGCAAAATGCCGATCGAGATAACGAGCATAAGAGTGGTCGACACAATTACAGACGACAGAATTAGAGATGAAATGATAGAAATGATGAAGGAAGGCAGAATGCGAATACAGATAATCGACGCGAAGAGAGAGGACGATCAAGGGAAAGAGATGACAGAAATGCCGGGCAACAAGATGACCGACCGACTGGGGTCATTAACACGATATTTGGTGGAAACGCAGCGGGGGGATCCACTGCTAAAGGGAGAAAGAGATATGCCAAACAGGTCGGCAGAGACTCATTAACTAAAAAGCCGAGAGAGAACGACAGTATGATATCGTTTGACGAGTCCGACCTGGAAGGTGTAAGTTGTCCTCATGACGACGCCCTCGTTATAAATTTGAACATGGACGGCTACGAGGTGAAACGGGTAATGATTGATACGGGCAGCTCGGTCGACTTGCTGTATTATGAGGCTTTCAAGCAGATGGAGGTACCCGAAGATCGACTACTGCCCATAGACGGACCTATCAAAGGGGTAACTGGAGCATCAGCCTACCCGTTCACCCGAGTCTATTTAAGAGTGAAGTTTGGGCGAAAGCCGTGTCAAATAAAAAGGGATGTTGAATTCCTAGTCGTGAAGTTTCAAGGGTCATACAATACAATAATCGGGCGAGCTACCCAGAATGCCCTTAGAGCGGTCGTTTCCACCTACTACCAAGCTATGAAGTTCCTGACACCCCACAGAATTGGTATTGTCAGGGGTCAGCAGAGAATCGCAAGGAAGTGCTACTTAGCAGAAACGAGAACATTAGACGGGGCAGTAGTCCTGACGAGCTCTCTTGATGTGAGAGCCGATGAGGAGATGGACAGGATGAACCCAGTGGAAGAAACGCAGCGGGTCGTACTGGACAAGACCGACCCCTCTAAATTCACAAACCTAGGTTCCGAGCTGCAGAGGGACCTAATTAAAGAGATCACAGATTGTCTGGTGGAAAAGAAATCGGTCTTCGCATGGGTGCCGAGCGATATGCCTGAAATTTTTCGATCGGTCGCCTCGCACTCACTCGGTATTCGACAAGACTACAAGCCGGTTAGGCAAAAGAAGCGATCGCACTGCAAGGAGCGACAGGAAGTGATCGAGAGAGAAATAGAGAAACTACTTGAAGCCGGGTTCATCCGAGAAGTCAAATTCCCCGAATGGCTCACCAACGTGGTTTTGGTGAAGAAGAAGAATGAGAAGTGGAGAATGTGCATCGACTTCACTGACCTGCACAAGGCGTGTCCAAAGGATAGCTTTCCCCTACCCAAGATCGACCAGCTAGTAGACTCCACCTCCGGACATGAACTTCTCAGTTTCTTGGACGCTTTCTCGGGTTTCCACCAAATTCAGATGAGCCTCGAAGACGAGAAAAAGACTGCCTTCATAACCGACCAGGGCACGATTGTTACCAAGTGATGCCGTTTGGCCTGAAGAATGCGGGGGCCACTTATCAACGGCTCGTCATGGAGGTCTTCAAAACACAGATAGGTCGATCTGTCGAAGCTTACGTAGATGATATGGTGGTTAAAAGTAAGACGGTTGCCGAGCATGTGGGAGATTTAAAAGAAGTCTTCCAGACACTTGATAAATTTCAGATGAAGCTGAACCCAGAAAAGTGCGTTTTTGGTGTGGCATCCGAAAAATTCCAGGGGTTCATGATTACTCAACGGGGGATTGAAGCTAATCTAGAGAAGATCGAAGCCATCATCCAAATGCCTTCACCACGATGCGTGAAAGAAGTACAAATACTGACTGGTCGGATAGTCTCCCTGAGTAGATTCGTTCCAGATTGGGGGACAAGTGCCTCCCATTTTTCAAGATTCGAGAAAGCGAGATGTAACCCGATTTGATGGGAGGAGGTGAAAAACTTTCCAAAGACTTAAAGCGAAGTCAGCGGGCCCACCTGTTTTGTATAGCCCGGTTGAGGGAGAAACCCTGATTATCTATCTGGCGGTCACAGAGGGGGCAGTCAGCGCGGTTCTGGTTCGATCGGATGGGAAGGAGCAATTTTCGATCTACTACGTCAGCAAGGTATTGAGTGGGCCAAAAACACGGTACGCGCCCATAGAAAAGCTAGCTCTCTCCTTGATAACTACGGCGCGGAAACTGAGACCGTATTTTCAAAGTCATACCATTGAGGTGTGGACCGATCAGCCCCTCAGGCAATGTCTTCAAAAGCCCAAAACCTCAGGTCGGCTAATAAAATGGGCAGTAGAATTGGGAGAATTCGACATACAATATAAGCCCCGGACGACGATCAAAGAACAGGTGTTGGCGGACTTTATTGTAGAGATGAGCCAGCCTAGCTCCAAGGACGAGGAACTCCCCGCCTGGAGCCTGTTCGTTGACGGGTCGTCCAATGCCGAAGGATGCGGAGCAGGAGTGGTGTTGATCAACCCGCATATAGAAGAGAAGGTGGAATACGCCATTCGGCTAGAATTCAAGGCCTCCAATAACAAGGCAGAGTATAAGGCTCTGATAGCCGGTCTCCAGCTGGCTAAGGAAATGGAGATAAAGCATCTAAAGATATATAGTAATAGCCAAGTGGTGGTCGGCCAAGTCACCGAGCAGTATGAAGCGAAGGGGGACAACATGATCGAGTACCTGGAGCTAGTAAAGCGGGAGTTAAATAATTTCGAGCAGTACTCAATCAGCAGGATAGAGCGAGCTCAGAATGCTAAAGCGGATGCACTCTCCAAAATGGCCTCCGATCGAGACGCCAAAAATAACGTTCTAGTCGAACGACTGGATCGTCCTGACATTCAGAAAGCCAAGGAAGTTCTCGATGTAAATACCGGTCGATCGAGTTGGATGAAACCTATTAGACGGTATCTCCTAGAGGGAACACAACCACAAGAGACCTCAAAGGCCAAGAAATTGAGGATAAAGGCGGCTGAGTACACGATCATAAATGATGCCCTGTACAAGCGATCTTATGACTGGCCACTACTGCGATGCTTGAACGAAGAAGAGGCAGAACAAGCAATGGCCGAGGTACACAAAGGAATGTGTGGAAACCATGTAGGAGGCAGAATGTTAGCCCATAGGCTGATCAGACAAGGATATTACTGGCCGACAATGAGGAAAGACTGCCAGGAGAAGGTCGACCGATGTGAAACCTGCCAGAGAAACAACAGCCTATCTCACCATACAACCGAGAGGATGAAAATTGTGAGTCACCCTATCCCTTTTGCTCAATGGGGAATGGATATACTGGGGTCTTTCCCTCTCGGTCCCGGACAGAAGAAGTTCCTGATAGTGGCAGTGGAGTACTTCACTAAATGGGCAGAAGCAGAAGCGGTCGCCACAATTACCGAATAGAGGGTGGAGAATTTCGTAAAGAAAAATATACTGACTCGCTTCGGAATGCCCATGGTGTTGGTAGCAGACAACGGTCGACAGTTCGATAACGAAAAGTTCAGGGATTTCTACGACCGATTAAAGATAAGGCTACAACTGACCTCAGTAGCTCACCCCCAAAGCAACGGTCTCGCGGAGAACAAAAACAAAAAGATAATAAGTGCTCTTAAGAAGCGCCTTGACGGACGAAAAACCTGGGTGGAAGAAATCGATGAAGTGTTGTGGGCGTACAGAACCACGCCAAATGAAGCCACAGGGGAAACACCGTTCAGGATGACCTTTGGGGCAGAAGCTTTAGTCCCCGTAGAAGTGGTATTGCATAATCAGAGGGTGTCGAACTATGACGAGGAGCGGAACAACGAAGCCCGACGAGCTGAGCTCGTACTTCTCAGTGAAGGTAGGGATAGGGCTGCCACTCGTTCGAAAGCCGTCAGGCAGAAGGCAACAAAGTTCTACAATAGAAGAGTAAAGCCGAAGCGACGAAGGTCGGAGATACGCCCCTGGCAAAAGCCGAGTGGAAACATCCTGGAAAGCTCGGACAAGCATTGGAAGGACCATACCAGGTCGTCAAGCAAGTCGGGCATGGCTCTTACATTCTACGCGATGCAAATGGGAAAATTCTACCAAGGCCATGGAATTCTCAAAATTTGAAGGCGTTCTACCAATAGATAAGTTTTATTTTAGTTAGTCTTCGTTTATTACTATTTTTGTATACAACACGTGGGAACCTTTTTCCGTCCCGCCAGACGGGTTTTTAATTACCACGCCTCATTATCATCAATAAAGGGGTTTTCGGATTTCTTGGCAATTAAAAGTTCCAATATATGTGGCAAAGGGTAGAAAATCTAACTCGCCATCGCTCGGCATCTCCATAGATCGACTACGATCGGTCGGGTCGCCAAGACAAGATCCTTGCTCGCCTCGCTCGGCATCTCCATAGATCGACTACGGTCGGTCAGGTCGCCAAGATAAGATCCTTGGGACCATCGCTCGCCTCGCTCGGCATCTTCATAGATCTACTACGGTCGGTCGGGTCGCCAAAACAAGATCCTTGGGACACTCGCTCGTCTCACTCGGCATCTCCATAGATCGACTACGGTTGGTCGGGTCGCCAAGACAAGATCCTTGGGACCCTCGCTCGCCTCGTTCGACATCTCAATAGATCGACTACGATCGATCGGTCGCCAAGACGAGATTCTTGGAACCTCGGTTCGGACTCTACTATAAGTCGACCTCGAAGCTGGTTGACTATGAGCAACTTCATTAAACTCCATTATACATCAAAAGTAAAGAACATAAATACGGAAAATGACTTTAGAAAAATGAAGCAAAAGTAAAGATTGCATTAATGTGAATCCGCCTTGGTCACAAGCCCGACCAGGTGAGCTTCAAAAGTCTACAGAAGGAGAAGTGGGTGGATGCCCAGGGGAAGCCTCGGAAGCGGGCGGAAAGGTCAAAACGGAAGCAAGGTTCGAAGGAGCGGCCAGAGAAACATCCTCACAAGGAAGCTCGTCCTCCCCAGCCGAGCTAAGGTCCAGTTCATCATCCGGGACGGACCCCCGATCCTCTAAGGCTCTCTCCCTTACCTCCTCCAAAGAAAGGCCCATAGCGTCAGGAAGCATTGGCTCGGCAAATCTCTCAAACGAAGGACCGTCCGATCCCTCAGGAACGTAAACGCCATAGCAATTCTTCAGGATCATGAGGGCTAAGTCACAAGAGTACTCCAAGCACTCATCCTGCAAGAACCGCCTCTGCCATCGCCTGATCGCCTCGACCCTTTGCCTTTTTATGGAGGCTTGCACCCTACTCAGCGTATCCTTGGCTCTTGCCTAGCCACTCACCGCCGCATGACAGTCCTCGAGGTATTTTGCCTTAAGCTCTCTCTCCGACTCCAGCTTCCCTTGCAGCACCACACATTCCTCGGACAGCTTGTTCCTCGCCGCCATCGCCTTTACCCTCTCAACCTCCTTCGCGGTGAGTCGAGCTTTCAAGGCGCTCCTCTCCTCCTCTCCCGAAGCGAGCTGAGCTCTCAGGACGTCACGCTCCTCTTCTCAACGTTTCTTCTCCTCCTCAAAGGAAGAGAGTTGAGCCCGGGAGAAGTCTCCTTCCTCTCTGGCCTCTGAGAGCTCAGTCTTTAAACCATCCACCTGCTCAAGGAGAGAATGGACCTCCGATCCAAGACTCGTCTGGCCGGCGACGATAGACAAAACGAAAGCCACCTCCCTTACAGAATTGCAGATGGCACGGCCTGTCAACTCCTCAACACTCAATGAGTCAAAACGCTCCTCGTCCAAAGGAGGAATGACCCTCTCAGCAATATGAAGAGCCACTTCGACGTTAGCAATCGAGGTCGTCCTATCAAGGCTAATCGTCGGCTCCCATTTGTCAGCACTCCCCGTTTGCTTTTTCCCTTTACCCTTGGCTGATGGGGCAGCACCATCCCCCACTTTCTCCTTCCCCTTGCTTCGGTCTAAAGGACGAGGAGATCGGTCGGCTACTTGAGCGCCCCTTCTCCTCTTCAGAGATCTATCACTCTCCTCCTCTTCCTCGATAACAACCAGGCACTCACCAGGCGGGACGACCACAGCAGGCGCCGCCAATGGCTCGGATACGGCAGGAGGAACATTTCGTTGCTCAGAAGCAATGGGCCGAACAACAATTGATCTGGCCTCTCCCCTACCCTCCTGTCCTCTGGCCTCCAAAGGCCCGGCGACCTTGCGCTTGCCCTTGGCAGACTTTGAGGGGAAAGCATGAACTTTGACCATGGCTGCAACAACAACAAAAACAGGTTAGAGATCGAACCAAAACCTACAAGCATGGAAAATAACTCAACCATGAGGGGTCAACCAAGCGGGGCGGATCCCTCTCCTAGCTCGCTAACTTGTGGCGGGGGGTCAATCATAAAAGAGTTGGTCGAGGCCCCCCCACCGTATCCCGAAATGAGCCGAGCGAAGTTATATTGGTCGAGCTCCTTTATATGACCGACCACCTCCCGCTCTTCCCTATAAAGGAATAGGCTCGACGAGTCGTTCCATCGCTCGGCTAGGGGGTACCTTCATGGCTGGGACTCGGAGGAAGATCCCGGAGGCTTCACGAAGAAGTATTTCGCTCGCCAATCGGTAATTTTAGAAGCCGTTCTGGATGGGCGATACCGGGCATCCTTGTACATCAAAGAAGGAATCCCACCCCCAGAGCTCGGACTCTGGCTCATTCTCAAAAAGTGGCACAGGATGTTGACCGAAGGCAGACAGCCAAACTGGTGGCATAACAAAGCAAGGCCATTAATGAACCTCCACCCATTCGGAGGAATCTGGCTCGGCCTTAGTTGATAATCAGCGCACACTTCATCAACGATCGGGACATACGGAAGTCTCAAGCCACCAACCGAGAAGAAACTCTCAGAGACGGCAAACCACCCACTCGTGCTGCTATCGATTCTTTCATCCCCCGAGGCCAGCCTAGGCTCCCAGGAGCGAGGGATACCATTCCTAAGAATCGACCGATTCAACTCCGCCGCGGACATCCTCGATTTGCCTTTGGGCAGCTCCCTTACGACCAGCCCATCTTTCCGCTCTCTTGTCGAGATCTCTTCGACATCTCTCAAACTCGACGTCGCCATTGCCTCAGCCACAATTTCAGACGCCCTTTCGATGACCTCGTCTCTTGGAGAAACCCCACTTCGAGAACCGGTGGACGACATGCTCAACAAGAGAAAATTTAGAAGAGGAAGTAAGGGAAGAGGACGTACCTATTTAGTGATATAAGATCGGAAATTTGTTTGGCAGTGGGAAGAAAGATCCGGAAACTGTGAGCAAGAAGAAGCAAATGAAAGCAAAATGGGAGACAGAACGAAACAAGCGTGAAGAAAACCAAACAGTTGGTTGATTCTGAGCACTTATAAGGAAACACACGGACGAGCCATCCAATCGAAGTACGACACGTGGAGAAGATCCGAGCTATGCTTGGACACGCGGCACAATCCAAGCCAAGGAAACTAGGGTTGTTCAAAATCCGGAGCGGCGCGACAGTTGAGAGGACGTGCAGGACAGCTGCACAACAGTTACAAGGACGATACGCTTCAGATTCTGAAGAGCCATCAGAAGGCACGCGCCGTCAAACAATAAATGCTCCACGTATAACTACGCGCTCGCTAATGATGACCCCTCGACCTACTTAGGTGCGGGCTATCGTGAAATAAACGCTAATGCCGACCGAGTGGGACACTCAGCCGACCGATCCTAATGCGAGCAGTCGCGCACTGCCCGTCAAAATTCAATTGACCGGGCATGTTACGAGCTATCCCACGACCGAGCTGTAACACTAATATTCGACCGATCGGGCCTACCCCGAGTTATTTCACAGACGAGCAATAAGGTCACAGACGGGCTACGCCTCAATGTCCGACCGATCGGATCAGTTACGAGCTGTCATACGTACGGGTTACAAAACCTCTATATACTCCTCCGACCCCTCTCTTCGCTCATACTCGAGGAGTAGGGGGCTTATGGTCGGGTTGGTCATGCAGGGCCTGAACCCATTCAAGATGACCCGTGGGCCGATCGGTCTATTGATTGAGCCAAGTTTATACTATAAATTGGTTGCATTTTCATAGCTGCTTGTGCATGTGTTGACTCCTAATTGATGATTTTTATGCTTAAATTGGTTCCTCATAATGCACTCTTTTAATTTGCAATTTGTCAGTAAATTGTCATCATCTACTATTAATTTCTCTATAATTTTCATGAGGACAATTGATACTGCAAATTGTTATTTTATTGCAGGAGTAAAGGAGTCAATCAAGGAGTCAATCAGGAAGTCAACAATGATGTGGTCAATCCACACGTCGCGACGAATATTAATCTACACGTCGCGATGAGCACATCACTTCCACACGTCGCGACGTATGATGATCCGCACGACACGACGAGCAGGCAATTCTACACGTTGCGACGAATTTTTATTTATACGTCGCGACGTACGAGCGAATATCTGACCTTATATAGAAAGTTTGTCTCACTGCTCTGACCCGACCCGCACCCATCATATAAAAACTTGCTATTTTTAGGTCAGAGGCAGACTTAATGCGCAGAGACTGAAAACTCGGAGACGAAAAAAATACGCAGACTCTGGAAGCAGACTTCATCCGCCGTTTTCAGCATCATCGTTCATCATCATCACCATCATCGCCACCTCCACCGTCAACATCAACTGCTACCATGAGTATCACTCCATCTTCAGCAGTCGAGAGACAGACCAGAGCTATGCGTAGCTAAGTCACATTTCCTCTCGAAGATGTAGCAATGGCTTGAGTTCACAAAAGCTTCACAAAGGGGAGTAATCATATAGTGTCTGAAGTTTAGTTATATTTGTGTAAACTCTAAGTTAGAGGTTGCATTGGTATAGCTAGATTAGCACTGTTATAGTTTAACCGTGTGTTGAACACTATGTTGGGATTTGGACAAAGTGATTTGTAGAATGTTTGTGCTTAATATATGAAGTTTCATATATGTCATTGAGTATTGCATTTACTATCTTCATCTTCCTAGTTGTGTTTGATTAAGATTGTTGTGTTTTGACTCCTTTGACCGATTGCATTTGCTTGTCCAATGTTCACACTAAGGTTTTTAACAAAGATTTAAATAATGGAGTTCATTAATTAAATCTTTGGACCTAAAGAGTCCTTTAGGGTTGATCTTTCGAAACTTAGTGGATTGTGTCCCTGTAAATCATTTTTGAACCGTGATAGCCTGCGCCCATTTTCAGGAGGGTTTTTATCAATTTGATTTCTATCTGATTTTGTTAATTGCATTATTTCCAAAACTTCTAAAAATATTCTTTTATACTTTTTATCCAATTTTGTTTACTTTATCAGTTTTAATCAAAATACCAAACCCCCATTTTATAAACTTTCATTGCAATTTTTTGACATTTAGGCTAGCTTAGACCTTTTTCACTTAGTTCCAATTAAGTGAGACGACCCGAGGATTGCAACCAATACCGCAATCTTGGAAATTTTTATATTTGACCGGTTTTCAAGGATCGATTGTAAGATCGAATCGACAGAGCCGCGATCAAAATGGCGCTGTTGCCGGGGAACCAAGAAATTAGTTTACCGAAGGATAGCCATTGTCATTCATTTCTATTGTCGTTGATAATCGGAATCATTGTTTTTGCTTGCATTTAGGATAGTTTAATTTTCACACTTGTTCATAGTATAGGTTTGATTCTCCTTTGCACAAGCATACTTCATACTTTGATTTTATCTCTTACTTTGCATATTGTTCACACATACACACTCATACATACATCATACACTCGCATTCATCGCATTTCACTTTTATTCGATTTTGTGTGATTGTGAGGATTTTTGTTACCATTTCTTCTATTTGTGGATTAATTTTTGTGCATGCCCAGGAGAGGTAGACTTGTTCAATTCCAACCTGAAGTTGAGAGACATTTGAGGAGACTTAGGAAAGAGAGGAAAGAACAAGAGAGAAGGAGAGTAGTTGAGCGAGATAGTGAGAATATGGCTGAAAACCCAAACATTTTCCCAAATCCTGATTTTCCCGTTCACCAACCTAGAAATGGGACTAATGGAGGAAATGGTGAGCATGAGAGAGTAGGGGAAAACAATGAGAACCAGCGACGTAGGACAATTAGGGAAGCAACAACATCTGATGTTCATTATGATGTGCATTTTGAGATTAAAGGTTTGTTGATTAATTCCCTTCCTAAATTTCATGGTTTGGCAGGAGAGGATCCGTACATGCACCTACAAGCTTTGACGACGATTTGTCAGAGTATGAAGCCAGTAGGAGCTACTTTGGATCAAGTGTTGTGGAAGGTATTTCATTTGTCCTTGGAAGGAAAGGCACGAGAGTGGTACATGAGTCTTCCGAGGCATGTGACTAATGCCTATCATAGCTGGGCCAACCTGAGGAAAGCATTTTTGGAGAAATATTTTCCAGCCTCCAGGACATCTTCGATGAGGAAGGAAATTTACTCAGCCCGCCAGGATTATGATGAATCACTGTATGACTACTGGAACCGCTTCCAAGATCTTCTTTCTAGATGCCCCCATCACCAAATTCCTGATGAACAATTGGTGCAGTATTTCTATGATGGGTTGAAGAGTCAAGAGAAAGGTATGCTAGATGCTACTTCTGGAGGATCTTTGATTGACCTTACAGCATTGGAAGCGTGGGACTTGATCAAGAAGATGGTCCTCAACCATCAACAGTACAGTGTGAGAGATTTCAGAGGATTGAACAAATTGGGAGCTTTGACAGCTCAAGCAAAGAGAATGGAAAGTCTGGAAACAAAGGTAGATTCACTGGAGAACAGGATAACATCACAGTTGTCTTGTGTTACTGCAGTGTTGAAGAACTTGAATGTACATCGCCCATCATCTTCTACTGATATTACTGCACCCAGTTGTGATAATTGTGGGTCGGTGATGCACATTTCAAGTGTTTGTCCTGGCATATATGAAGAGGTGTCAGCTGTGTATCCAGGAAGAGCTAATCAGAAGTGGGATCCATACTCCAACACATACAATGAAGGATGGAAATCTAATCCTAGATTCAGTTGGAGGAATGAGGAGAACAGGGGTCAAATCAGATTTTCACAAGGAGGAGGAGCTGGTACTTCCACCAGCCAGTTCCCTAATCAACAGCAAGCCCTAATAGTCCCACCAAAGGAAGACACCAACTAGCTACTCCACAGTATGATGACTCTGACGAAGGAAGAGAGGGATTCTAATGCTAACCAGTTTAATGCCATTGCTTCTTTTATTCAACAGGATTCCTCAAAGACTGTTGCTAGATTCAATGCCTTGGAGAAGAGAATGGAACAATGGGAGACGAAGGCGGAGAATATAAATTCCTATGTCACTCAGTTGTCTAACAACATGAGTGAGAATCAAGCGAAAAGCAATGGGACCATTCCTTCCAATACTGTGATGAATCCGAAGAGTCTGAATGCAATTGCCCTCAGGAGTGGGAAGCAAGTGAGGTTTAACCCTCAAGTTGATGAAGAAGTATGTGATGAGGATGTTGAGAGTGCAGAAGTGCCTCCACCAAAGGACAAGATTAAGAAATCAGAAAGTGTGAGGGAAGAAGAGCTTTTGAGAGAGAAAAAGCATGCTTTAAGGAACAAGGAAACTACTTCAGAGAGTTCCAATGATCAAGCAGAAAGTGGAGAATCGAGCAAGCAATCCAGCAAAGGTAAGGAGGTAAGTATTCAAGACCTTCCTTTTCCAAACTCATATTTGATGAGCAAGCGCATGAATGAGAGTAAACATGAGAAAGAAATAATTGATTTGTTTGGGAAAGTTGAAGTGAATGTGCCTTTGCTTGATTTAGTTAAGAGAGTTCCGGCCTATGCAAAATACTTGAAAGATTTGTGCACCAATAAGAGAAAGTTTAGGCCAAATGAGAGAGTGCAAGTGAGCTCCAATGTGTCAGCCTTGTTTAAACCGCAGATACCTGTCAAGTGTCAAGACCCTGGATCTTTCACCATCCCTTGCATCTTAGGGAAAGTAACTATAGGTAGGGCTTTGTTAGATCTGGGGGCAGCGATAAATGTGATGCCTAAGTCGGTTTATGAGGCCTTAGGGTGAGGAGTATTAAGCCTACATCTGTTGTCCTCCGGTTGGTGATAGATCATTTAGGCATCCAAAGGTATCATTGAGGACATCTTGGTCAAAGTTAAGGGTTTAGTATTTCCTGCTGATTTTATGTGCTTGATATGTCTTCGCTTAGTATTTCTGCTGATTTTATGTGCTTGATATGTCTTCGAAGTTGTGCGGGATACTTCCTTAATTCTCGGCGACCCTTCATGGACCGCAAGCACCATGATCAGCATGAAGGAAGGTAAGATCAGAGGAAAATCACAGGAGGTACATCGCATGTACAGCAGCGGAAAACAAAATTTTTATTCCCGGACCTTCCGAACCCAGATCCAGTATCCGTATGAAGACATCAACCTAAATAGCCAATAGAGACTATCTCTAAAGGTGATCCACGCAGAGATCGAAACCTAACCGGATCAAACCCTTTGACGGGAATAGCTAGAACAGATTAAAGGCGCTAGACCCTACCTCCATCTGGAGAGTCAAGGAAACGTTGGAATCCATGCCTTGGAGAAGAGAAGAATCGATGATGGCCTTGAGAAAGAAGGAAAGATGAAACATTTTTCATTTTTAAGCTTAACACTTAAGCTTTTTCTTCCTCCTATCTCAAAACATACGAACCATCATTGTGCCATACCCGAAAATCAGCATATATATATATGGTGTCTTTAACTTTTAAGACAACAATTAAAAGCTTACAAATGGATGGCACACCATTTAAGGAATAAAGTAATGATACTTTGACTTTTCAAGGCTTTAACCTCTTCTTCTCCCATTTCCAACGACAACTTGCATATATATATAATAATTAATTAATTAATTACTTAATTAATTAATTAGAATATATTTGCTAAGGTCCAGTCCAACTGGGCCTGATTCTCTAGCCTGGGCCGCCCCGATCTTTAAAGCGACTCCTAAACCTTTCTTAGCAATATTGATGTCGCGATCTCATCGACATATCCCAATCCCATTGGGATCCATTTAATCTAATGTTTCCATAATTGGAACTCGTCCAATAACTATTTTCTGATTCTCGAGACACTCTTAAGCGTGTGACCCTTTAGGCTCCGATTATGTTGGCCACTTAGATTAACAATTAATCTGAGCAAGTCATGAGCGGTATCTAGCAACACATCATGACCCCAATTGACCGGAAAGTAATCGGTTTGATGTATTCATCACGAACCGGATCACAAACCTTCCATAGACAATTACTGTGCAATTCGTCCTTTCACCATCCTATACCCCACTTGGTTATGAGTATGGTTAAAGTGTCAACTCTTACTAGATCGAGTCTAACCTAAGTGATAACAGATCGCCCTAGACTCATTACTCTATATGTCCATGAAGACACTCTTCATGACATATTCACTCGCCGAGATTTACGAGTAATGATCCTGACAAGAGGCCATGGGTATCTCTTCTGCTAATCCAGAAGTGGTGAATCCTTTATTGGCTACTCAATTATCTTGAATACCTCAAGTTGTACCCAAGCACCACCCTATGAGTTACCTCCGAAGGCAACAAGGAATGGAGTCAAAGCAGGATCAAGATTCAAGATATCCTCGAGTACCTCAAGTCTAAGGATACTTGCACCATTGCTATGATGAGATTATCACTGACACTAGATAAGATATCCATGTGATGATCTCATGGCAGGTCATCCAATGAACCTACTACCGCTAGTAAGCATCCATATGTCAACTCTAAATATCTCATATTTACAGTTTCTGAGATCCACTGCTTGATCCAATCAAGGAATATGACATGTGCTAGTCTATCCGGATTAATGATGTCCAGTCTCATTAATCCTATGACTAGGGAGAATTTAGACACTGACACAATTGCACATGATAGGAATCTCAGGAGTATGATCACATCATAATTTCCTTCATGCTATGTCATATATCATGGACTTCATTAATCTGATTAAAGATCCAATCAATTCATAAACAATGTTCATGAACATCAAATTAATGAATTATGCCTTTTCTTTATTTATTCATTCAGTCTGCATACGACTGTGAATAAAACGCGCTAAAGGGGATTGCCTTTAGGGCATATATAAACAGTACCGTCCTTAAATAAGTCGACTTATGCAATGTACAAGTCGACTTATCGGTACTTTTTCAAGAACAAGTCGACTTATCAGTAGTACAAGTCGACTTGTACTTACAAGATCACCATGGAGGTAGGTGACCAACAGGTGAGCTTCAACATTTATGAGGCAATGAAGCACCCACATGAGGATTACTCACTTTTGGGTGTGAACATGATTAATTTAGTTGAGGAGAATGCTTGCCAAAAACATGAGTCACAAGAAGATTCTTTTAATACTGGATTACATTCACTTGATCTTGGAAAAAGGTTTTCTGTCCATGTTTTAGGGAAGCAGGAGGGATTAGCCATGACCACCTACAAGGAGCCAAACTTAACGCCAGAAGAACAAGGGAGTGATATCTTTTCTCTTGAACTTCATCAATTGACTCCTTCTGTTGTGAAACCTCCTGAACTTGAGCTCAAACCCCTTCCTTCAACCTTAAAGTATGCCTATCTTGAGTCTAATGAGCGCTTACCTGTAATAATTGCTAGTACCTTGTCCGACATTGAGGAAGAGAGACTCATGAATGTTTTGAGGAAGCACAAAAGAGCAATTGGGTGGACTCTAGCAGATATACCTGGCATTAGTCCAGCCATTTGTACACACCGGATCTTATTGAGTGAGGGATCAAAATCGGTGAGGCAACCTCAAAGAAGGCTTAACCCACTTATCTTAGATGTTGTGAAGAAGGAAATCACGAAGTTGTTGAGTGCAGGGATAATATATCCCATTTCTGATAGTGAGTGGGTTAGTCCAATTCATGTAGTGCCTAAAAAGAGTGGAATAACAGTGGTCAAAAATGATAGGGATGAGCTTATTCCTACTAGAGTGCAGAATTCGTGGCGTGTGTGTATAGATTATAGAAGATTAAATGATGCCACCAGAAAAGACCATTTTCCTCTTCCCTTTATCGATCAAATGCTTGAAAGGCTTGCGGGCAAATCACATTATTGTTTCTTGGATGGTTTTTCTGGATACTTTCAGGTACCCATTGCATCGGAGGACCAGGATAAATGTTAGGACCCGACCCGTAGACCGAACCCCAACTGTTGGATCCCGTTACCGGAATCCAAATCTTGAACCAAAGAACATGATACTTGATCATTTGTCTTGTAGGGTTCATTTAACTTAACCCTAATTGCATATTGATCTCCCTTGTACATCATACTCTTATGACTCTTGTTTAAATTAAGAAAAAAATTTCTTCAATCCGAGTTCTATAACTCAAGATATCAACAAAAACTAAAGAAGTTCATACCCGAAACATGCTCTCTTAACTGACCTCCCACTTCTTTTAATACAAACTTTCTCAATTTAACTCCAAATGATATAAATTTTAATATGGGGACAGATACACGTCTTAGAAAACTAACGGTTCAAGCCTCGCCTCTTTTGGAGGTCGTATGAGAAAATTATGCCCAAAACAATGGACCTTGCTCACTTCCAAAATCGAAGTGAAACTCTTTTGGCGTGATTTCTATAATTTTTAATCTAGAGGTCTAAATGTGTTCATTCTTTCACCATATGAAAGTAGACATCTAGATCTACAACTCTCGTGAAGACTACAAAGGCTGATTCTATCTCTTACATTCTGTAGCGTCCACTTTTCTATCATCTGGTTTTCTATCGTCTGGTTTCTATCATCTGGTTTTCTATCAGCTGGTTTTGCTATCATCTGGTTTTTCCTATCAGCTGGTTTTGCTATCATCTGGTTTTTCCTATCAGCTGATTTTTCTATCAGCTGGTTTTTCTATCAGCTGTTTTGCTATCATCTGGTTTTCCTATCATCCGGTTTTCCTATCACTTGGTTTTCGATCGGTGATTGTTCTATCATCCGGTTTTCTATCGTCTGGTTTCTATCATCTGGTTTTCTATCAGTTGGTTTTGCTATCATCTGGTTTTTCCTATCAGCTGGTTTTGCTATCATCTGGTTTTTTCTATCAGCTGATTTTTCTATCAGCTGGTTTTTTTCTATCACTGTTTTTGCTATCATCCGGTTTTCCTATCATCTGGTTTTCCTATCAGCTGGTTTTTCGATCAGCTGATTGTTCTATCATCTGGTTTTTTTTTTCTATCAGCTGGTTTTGCTATCATCTGGTTTTTTCCTATCAGCTGGTTTTTCGATCAGCTGGTTTTTCGATCAGCTGATTGTTCTATCATCTGGTTTTTTTCTATCAGTTGTTTTTGCTATCATCTGGTTTTCCTATCATCTGGTTTTCCTATCAGCTGGTTTTTCTATCAGCTGGTTTTTCTATCCAGCACATGTCTACTTATATAGATCATATCTTTTGACTCCGATATCCAAATTGGAAAAACTTGGTATCTATCTCGAGAAAAAGAGATCTACAACTTTCAAGAAGGAAATTTTGTCTAAATCTATCGATATCAAGTCCATATCGTCTGCTTTTGCTTCAGCTGGTTTTTCTATCAGCTGGTTTTTTCTATCCAGCCCATGTCTACTTATATAGATCATATCTTTTGACTTCGATATCCAAATTGGAAAAACTTGGTATCTATCTCGTAGAGAAAAGAGAGATCTACAACTTGTAAGAAGGAAATTTTGTCTAAATATATCGATATCAAGTCCATATAGTCTGTTTTTGCTTCAGCTGGTTTTTTTCTATCAGCTGGTTTTTCTATCCAGCACATGTCTACTTATATAGATCATATCTTTTGACTCTGATATCGAAATTGGACAAACTTGGTATCTATCCCATAGAGAAAAGAGAGATCTACAACTTTTAAGAAGGAAATTTTGTCTAAATATATCGATATCAAGTCCATATCGTCTGCTTTTGCTTCAGCTGGTTCTTTCTATCAGCTGGTTTTTCTATCAGCTGGTTTTTCTATCCAGCACATGTCTACTTATATAGATCATATCTTTTGACTCCGATATCCAAATTTAGCAAACGATATACCCTTGGAAAGCTCTAATCTTCTACTACAATATTCATGAAGGCTCATTTATCTAATTCAAGTCCTACAAAGGTCAAAAACTGGGGCGAAGTTCTGTCAAGTTTTAGGAAAATTTGGCAGCACTTCCCTTGAAAATACAACTAACCAATTTATCAATCCTAATACTTCCACCTGCAAAAAAACTCATCATACAACCTCATATAATATGTTTAAACCCTAAGGTATCTTCAAATGCCATTCTAAGCAACAGCCACACTCTTAATCATCTAATCAAATCCAAACTATAATAATGATGCAATTTTCTTAAACATGCACGAATTTCTCAAAATACATTTGAACTTATCATACTTGCATTTCATTTGCATTCATTCCATCATCATCAACTCATGTCATATTCATACAATGCTTTAGTGGGCATTTTAAGCCCAATTACAATGAAGTTTCAAAATACAGTATCATTCTTAAAATGCTACTAAAGCATTGTTTTTACCAAAAATCATTTCAAATACAAAACCAAAAGAAAATCTTGGAGTAAGTGCCTTTAAGCTTGCTCCTCGGGATCCTTCTCATTTCCTGTAGAGTTGAGGGGGGTGAGCTTTCACTCCGTGGGTAACACATTTATATTTATCTATCAAGCAAGTCTATTTAGTTATTCATACTTTTTGCATTCATTCATTAAATTATAATACATGCATCATGCAAAGTTCATCAATATTCAAACATGATTTTTTTCACAATTCAAACATTCATAATTCTTGCATTTTCATGTAATTCACATAAACAACACATCAAATGGCTCGGTAAGTCCTTATTCTTGGCAACCATATAGTCTCATTTTATGTGTCTATATGGGCAAATCTTGAGGAGTCCAAAATGTTGGATCATCCTATGCCACAATCGGGCAGCCGGGCGAAGGCTTCATGGTCGACGTGCACGTGACGGTTCTTAGGACTATACCTTACCCACATAACATAACCATCATGCAAAATCATAAAATTGGACTGTTCTTGTCCAATTCATCGTTTCTTTGAAATCATCTTTTTCATACATCATTCATGCCTTTCATCATATTCATTCATCAAGCATTCTTTGTAATCATTAAATCACACATATTTAATATAACTTTCAAGTAGGTGAAACTCATTAATGTCATGCATTAATTTGCATTTGTAGCTTATATACATAAAGATAAATATGAAACCCACCTTTTAGACTTGTTAAATCTTTGTTAATGGAGTTCCTCCTCTTGCTCTTCTCTTCTTTCTTGTCCCACTTCAACCATAACAAGAAAAGAACCTCATATCATTTAGGGTTTCTAAAATTGAAAACCCCATGAACTTAAATCATGAAATTAACCCTAGAATCACTAAACCCATCTTCTTTCTAAGCTTTTAAACTATAAAACCAACAAAACTTAACCTTGAAAATATAACTTACCTTGATTCCTTAACCAAACAAGTGGTTTCTTGGTTCAAAGTGAAGCTTAGCTCCTCCTCTATCTTCTTTCTCTTTGAACTTTCTTCAAACACTTGCTAAATCTCTTGAAAAATCAAAACCCTAGCCAAGGCTTTCTTTTCTCCTTCTTCTTTCCTCTTTACTATGTTCTCTTCCTCTTCCTCTTCTATTTTCGTTTTCCTCTTCCTTTCCCTCCTAACTTACTTCTTTCTTTCTCCTTTTATACTCCTTCTTCATTTAACCCAAGCCCAAAGGCCCAAGTCTAACTCCCTTCTTCTTCTTCCTCTTTATTTCCTCTTTGTCCTACAACTTACTTAGGCCCAATTATCTTTAAGCCCATTTTATCTTTCTTTTCTTTCCTACCTCATTAAAACCTAACTAACTCATTTAATTCCATTAATTCTTCACCCAACTCATTAATGCTATCACATGTTAATTAAATCTCAATTCAATTTACGCTAACTTAACTTACTCAATTAATCTAATCATGCTTAAATTTAAAAAAAAAATTTGGGGCTAACAATAAAACCACATTTACATGCCCTTTTGGCACCTTCGCATATCGAAGGATGCCTTTTGGTTTGTGTAATGCCCCAGGAACTTTTCAGCATTGTGTGATGGCTGTTTTCTGTGAATTTTTAGAGGAATGTATGGAAGTATTTATGGATGATTTCACAGTCTATGGTGATTCTTTTTATGTTTGTTTATCCAGCCTTGCAAGAGTTTTACAAAGCTGCATTGAAAAGAATTTGATTTTGAACTTTGAGACATGCCATTTCATGGTCAGTGAAGGTATCGTGCTTGGTCATTTAATTTCTAGCAAGGGGATTGAAGTGGATAAAGCTAAGATTGAGGTTATATCTTCTTTGCCTTACCCTAATTGTATTCGTGACATACGTTCATTTTTGGGTCATGCAGGATTTTACAGGCGCTTCATTAAGGATTTCAGCAAAATTGTGTTACCTCTCGCCAAACTATTACAAAAAGATGAAAATTTTGAATTTGATGATTCTTGCAAGAGTGCTTTCAACATGCTGAAATCAAAACTCATTTCTCCACCTATTCTAGTTGCTCCTGATTGGCATTTACCTTTTGAGCTTTCATATGATGCATCTAATTGTGCTGTAGGGGCTATGCTGGGTCAACGGAAGGAGCGGTTACCAAGAGTTATTGCATACGCCTCGAAGACACTGGACCCAGCTCAGATCAACTATACAACAACTGAAAAAGAGCTGTTTACAGTGGTTTTTGTTTTGGAAAAATTTCAGCAATATCTGTTGAACTCACATGTTACCATTTTTACTGATCATGCAGCTGTTCGGTATCTCCTCAAGAAACCACAATCCAAGCCTAGGTTGATACGGTGGGCATTGTTGCTCCAAGAGTTTGATATCGAGATAAAGGATCGGCGGGAGCGGCAAACCACGTGGCCGATCATCTAAGCAGGCTACCCAACGACACACAGGGAGTGGATTCTTCTGACCTTACCTGTGATTCATTCCCTGATTCGGTTCTATGTGCTTCAATTGTTAGAGAACCTTGGTATGCACATATTGTTAACTACCTAATGTCTAGACTCACCCCTCCTTTTATGTCTCAGGCACAAGCTCATAAGCTAAAGAGTGAAGCTCGACATTACATTTGGGATGCCCCTCATCTGTGGAGAATTTGCAGTGACCAAGTGATCAGAAAATGTGTGCCTCATGAAGAGTATGATGATATAATTTCGGCTTGCCATTCAATGGTTTGTGGTGGGCATTTCAGTGCAAGAACAACATCTAGGAAAATTCTCGAGTCTGGTTTCTATTGGCCTACCCTTTTTAAGGATTCATTTAACTTTTGTCGATCATGTGATAAATGTCAACGTTTTGGAGGGTTAGGCAAACGACATGAAATACCACAACAACCTCTCTTATTTTGTGAAATCTTTGATGTTTGGGGAATTGATTTCATGGGCCCATTTCCTCCATCTTTTGGATTTGTGTATATCCTTTTAGCTGTGGATTATGTGTCAAAATGGATAGAGGCTATCCCCACTAGAAAAGATGATGCTCAAGCCGTGTCTAAGTTTCTTAAGTCCAACATTTTTTGTCGATTTGGTATACCGAGAGCTGTGGTGAGTGATAGGGGAACCCATTTTCGTAATAGAGTCATTGATAACTTATTCTTAAAATTTGGGGTCACTCACAAAGTCTCCACTACATATCACCCACAAACCAATGGACAAGCCGAAGTTTCTAACAGAAAGGTGAAGCACATTTTGGAGAAAATAGTAAAGCCATCTAAGAAGGATTGGAGCCTTCGCCTCGAGGAAGCACTATGGGCATATCGGACTGTTTATAAATCCCCTATAGGTATGTCTCCTTACCGTTTGATTTATGGAAAGGCTTGCCATTTACCTGTGGAATTGGAGCATAAAGCATATTGGGGCCATCAAACAATGCAATATGAACTTGGAATCTTCCGGAATGGAGAGGAAGTTGCAGCTTCAAGAGCTCGAGGAATTAAGGTTGGAAGCATATGAGCATGCACGACTCTACAAAGAAAAAGCAAAATTGATGCATGACAAAATCATTCGGCGGAAAAGTTTCAAAGAAGGAGACAAAGTCCTATTATTCAAAGCTCGTTTCACTTTTAAACATGGGACTTTCAATACTTGTTGGGAGGGACCGTATTTGGTCACGAAGGTGCACAACTTTGACATGGTAGAGCTTCTACATGAAGGGACTGGAACAAGACTCAAGGTGAATGGCCATCTTTTGAAGCTCTATTATGAGAACCAACAACCGCCGTAAATATCAGGTTTTTCGTCTCCTTCACTTGTTTCTTTACTTTTTGCGCTTCGCATTTACTATTTGTCTTAACAAGTTCGGAGGAGAGTTAGTTAGATAAATAATTTCTTTTGCTTCCCTTTCATTTCCAATAATACCTTCTCAGTTCCTTCATGAACTTCTATGCATTTGAGATTCCTCTACATTTTCATTGAGGACAATGTGTGATTTAAGTGTGGAGGAGCTGTTTCCCCATTTATCCTCCATATTGCATGACTGTTGACGCTGTGATTATGAATTGATGGCCAATTGGTGCATTCTGTCGATTAACTTGGTGCATTTTACATCTTTCTGTCATTCTGCATTTCTTCATCGCGACGAGTGCCCATTTATCCTCCATATTGCATGACTGTTGACGCTGTGATTCTGAATTGATGGCCAATTGGTGCATTATGTCGATTAACTTGGTGCATTTTACATCTTTCTGTCATTCTGCATTTCTTCGCATGACAGTGATCACACGTGGTGGCTATTCTTCCGAGTGTGTACACGTCGCGACGTCACCCATTCTATACGTCGCGACATCCGCACGTTACGACGTCTGCCTCAGCTCGCCGCGACGTCACATGTATGCATGAATGACTTGTGCTTCATTTTTTTTCCATTCGATCAAACATTTTCTGCACTGGACTTTTTGTGGCTGTTTTCTTCAAAGTTTTTACTAGTTTCAAAATGATGCTTGAGTTTTTGAAAATACCTTCCATTCTTTTAATAATAGTTGGAATTGGCAAAATTTTGCTCTTTATGTTTTCATAACACAGTGAATGGAAGCATTCTAACAAAATAACATTTTAAGTTTTTGAGACTTGAGATTGTTCATAGAGATAATACCCTTGTTGGAAGGATATTTGAGCCATAAATTTTCTTTTATCTTTATGTGCATCTGCTTATTTCATTCTCCTCTAGAACTTGTCTTAATTCTTACTTGAAACTTAATGGACTGGATTTTTGTTGATGTGATAGAGGCGTTCCTTCTTCAACCCATTTCCCTAAACACTGCCCCTTACATCTTTATCCCTTGCTAGCCCTTTGAGCCTTCTTGTTATGAGCATTTGCATTCATATTTTTATGGTGTCATTAGTTATTTTGCTTATGTAAAAAAAAAAGTCCAAAAAGGGGACAGAAAGTGTTTTTCAAATAAAAAAGAAGAAGAAGAAGAAGAAAAGCAAGATCAATAACAATTTATGCAGTATATATATTGCATAAAAAAATTAAAAAAATTAAAAAAAAAGAAAAAAAAGAAAAAAATATGCATTCTGTTTATGCATGCGTTTAGTTTTAGAAAACTATTGACATCAATTCCTTGTTTAGTGCATTTGCTCATACTATTCTTTCTTTCTTTCACCTCATCCTTCCATTTAGCCTACCATACACTACAACCCTCAAAGTCCTCTAGATCTTCAAACTGATAGTTCTTGTAGTGGAGAAATAGAATTGACACAAGCCTATGGTAGGAGATGGATTAAGCAGACTGAGAGCAACAATATCCCTAGACACAAGTGCGGTGAGCATATACACTATATCCTGAATAATTCTCTTTTGTTCAATCTCTTGTACTTAAATTCTTTCAATGTTTGTTTTATTAGAACTCTTTTACTTTTCTGTGGATGATTTCTGAGGAAATGAATTGCGTTAATCTCCTTTTATTGTTTTGAGCATGGCAGATATTTTCTTTTCCTCTTGTATTCTTTTTGACTCTTGTAAACTTTGCCCAGGAGTACAAAGGTCTAAGTGTGGGGGAATTTGATTGAGTCAAGTTTATACTATAAATTGGCTGCATTTTCATAGTTGCTTGTGCATGTGGTGACTCCTAATTGATGATTTTTGTGCTTAAATTGGTTCCTCATAATGCACTCTTTTAATTTGCAATTTGTCAGTAAATTGTCATCATCTGCTATTAATTTCTCTATAATTTTCATAAGGACAATTGATACTGTAAATTGTTATTTTATTGCAGGAGTAAAGGAGTCAATCAAGGAGTCAATCAGGAAGTCAACAATCATGTGGTCAATCCGCACATCGCGACGAATATTAATCTACACGTCGCGGCGAGCACATCACTTCCACACGTCGCGACGTATGACGATCCGCACGATGCGACGAGCAGGCAATTTTACACGTCGCGATTTAATTTTTATTTATCGTCATGACGTCTGGCGGATATCTGACCTTATATGGAAAGTTTGTCTCACTGCTCTGACCCGACCCGCACCCATCATATAAAAACTTGTTATTTTTAGGTCAGAGGCAGACCTAATGCGCAGAGACTGAAGACTCGAAGACGAAAAAAATACACAGACTCTAGAAGCAGACTTCATCCGCCGTTTTCAGAATCATCGTTCATCATCATCGCCACCTCCACTATCAACATCAACTGCTACCATGAGTATCACTCCATCTTCAGCAGTCGAGAGACAGACCAGAGCTATACGTAGCTAAGCCACATTTCCTGTCGAAGATGTAGCAATGGCTTGAGTTCACAGAAGCTTCACAAAGGGGAGTAATCATATAGTGTCTGAAGTTTAGTTATATTTATGTAAACTCTGAGTTAGAGGTTGCATCGGTATAGCTAGATTAGCACTGTTATAGTTTAACCGTGTGCTGAACACTATGTTGGGATTTGGACAAAGTGATTTGTATAATGTTTGTGCTTAATATATGAAGTTTCATATATGTCATTGAGTATTGCATTTACTATCTTCATCTGCCTAGTTGTGTTTGATTAAGATTGTTGTGTTTTGACTCCTTTGACCGATTGCATTTGCTTGTCCAATGTTCACACTAAGGTTTTTAACAAAGATTTAAATAATGGAGTTCATTAATTAAATCTTTGGACCTAAAGAGTCCTTTATGGTTGATATTTTGAAACTTAGTGGATTGTGTCCCTGTAAATCATTTTTGAACCGTGATAGCCTGCGCCCATTTTCAAAAAGATTTTTATCAATTTGATTTCTATCTAATTTTGTTAATTGCATTATTTCCAAAACTTCTAAAAATATTCTTTTATACTTTTTGTCCAATTTTGATTACTTTATCAGTTTTAACCAAAATACCAAACCCCCATTTTATCAACTTTCATTGCAATTTTTTGACATTTAGGCTAGCTTAGACCTTTTTCACTTGGTTCCAATTAAGTGAGACGACCCGAGGATTGCAACCTATACCGCAATCTTGGAACTTTTTATATTTGATCGGTTTCTAAGGATCGATCGTAAGATCGAATCGACAGAGCCGCGATCATTCATTCTTCAAAGATCGATCTCATACCCCATGGCTATGTCAAGCCCAAGCCCGATCTAAGCTCTCCTCAGCCCGTCCGCATGTGAGAGACTCCCATGCACACGTAAAGACCTAAACCTAGCTATTGCTCCATAAATAAGGTATAATTCTACCATAACAAAGGTACGCAATCATAAACCTAGCTCTCTCAGTTTTACAAAAATCTCACCTTCACCAAAAGACTGACTTGAGCGTCGGAGGGGCTAATCGGGACACAACCCCCAACGTGCCTTCCTTGTTTTGCAGGGATCTCAACGTCAAAGTCACTACAGAAAGCAGCTAGCTCATGGATCCAAACGACAACGTTCAGTTCCGCCAGAATCCGGCAGAACCAAGTAGGAATAGTATTAAATAAAGTTAATTTCATTTCCTTTTCTTACCTATTAATTGTGTGTAAAATATAAAAGTTTGCATGTACATATGATAAGTCACTACATTAGAACATACTTTTAGCTTCGTCACTAAAAGTATTTAAATAGGTGTTAATAATAATTTGCCACGATTTAAATTTATTGTCAGAATCATCATCAAGTCCTCGTAGGTAAAAAGTATAGGCGACGTTTTTTCATATTTTTCGCTAAAACATTTTATTTTCAATATTTTTTCGCCAAAAAAATATTGTTTGCTACATTTTCCAAAATGTAGCAAGCAAATTTAGTTATATTTTTAAAACTTAATTTTTACCAAACGTAACAAAAAACTTTTAGCTATATTTTTAAAAACGTAGTCATAAATTTTACCTATATTTTCTAAAATGTAGTCAAATTTTTGTTTACATTTTAACTAAATGTTATACTATGTTAATTATAATTATTTGTGACATTTCTAATCCATATTGTTGTATATAATATTTCAATTTTAATTTATTATACAAAATATAATAAAACAAATAAAAATTAGAAGAATTGTATTTTAAAAATAAAATGTTATTAAATTAGATCGTGCACAAAATTTTAATTATAACTTAAAAATATTAATATACAAAATAAAAAACACAAATATTAAAATAGTCACTCAGATCCATCTTTATCTTCACTGCTTATGTAATCCGGGCCAAGTAATTTTTTTAAGTACTTTTTATGCTTGACCACTTTTTTTTAAGAGACTTGCTTTCTTTTTCAAGATGTTGAACGTACGTTGATCTTGATGAGGATGAAGTAGCTAAATTAGAGCCAAACCCAAGCCCTTTTATATATCCGGATCGTATATCAAGTACCTTGTTGCAAATGTCATCTATATGTGAATCATTTCTATTAGATATTGATGTTTACAACAATTCCTGCATCTTATTCTAAATTTTTTAAAAAAATCATTATTCAATTCAAATATTATTAGCTAGTATTACATAAAGAAATAAACTTAAAATTTAAACAACTTTTTATACTTACATAATTATTATGCGCTTTTTCAAACATCCAGCCTTCACCTTCCTTAAAGTGTGTCAATTTGTAGAGTGTGACTCTATTTTATGGCAAAAAATACAAAATACACTCTTCTCGTTGTGACTCCTAAGCTCGTGGAATATTTTATCGATAAGTCTTATGAGAGCTGCATCACAGGTGTTCAGCTTTTATACCATCCTAGGAGTTTATTATGCCTCAGATCGTCCGTAATTATATGTGAATTTCTAATGCTAATACTTCTCAATTAATCACTACAAGTTTATAAATTAAGTTTGAATTCAAACACATACTAAAGTACGTGGCATTATTACACCTTATAAATCGAGAAAGGGTCTTCTTGCTTTAACTCCTAGGCGGAATACTTCACTAATAAGCTTCATGGGAGCTACTTCACAAATTTCTAGCATATATACCATCCCAGGAGCTTATTATGCCTCAAATCATCCATATTATACGTGAATTTCTAGTGTTAATACTTCTCGATTAGTCACTACAAGCCCATATACAAAACCCAGGCTCTCCTTCCATTCACACAAATTCTTCTCTATTCAAGAAAAAGTGTTGGGCCCCAAATTTTTTCTAATTGATGTTATTAAGCATGAATTGTGTTCATTGTGTGATTTATGGTTTAATTGGATTAAATTGGAAGTATTAAGGGAAAATTGAGATTAAGTGAGTATAATGTGGTGTAAATGAGAATGAAAGGATAAAAATGTTTGAGGGCAAACTAGGAAAACCACTTGAGTGGGATAGGCTAAAGCTTTGTTAGGAGGGGTATTTTGGTCTTTGTCTTCTCTTTAGACTTAAATGGTGGAATTAGGAGGAAAAGAAAAGAAGAGGAAAGGAGAAAAGAGAGGAGAGTACCGTGGGTGAGGAAGAAGGAGAAGAAAGGAGGGTTTTTTATTCCTAAAGATTTTCGACAGTTTGAAGCAAAGTCTTGGTAAGTTTTAGTTCTTTGCCTCTTGTTTTGGTTGGATTAAACCCTAGTATAGCTTGGTATGATGTTAGAATCAGTTGTTTAGAGGTTTTCGGAAAAATGGTTAGAATCTTGGGTTGTTGAGTTTGTGACTGATTTTAAGGTTATAATGAGTTAGAAATGAAGTATTAGGACTTGAATTAAGGTTTAGATATGTTGCATTTGCAAAAGGGAAGGATTGAAGTGGGTAGATGTTGGAAAAATCGAGTTCGGAGGCGTTCTCCAGACCCGCACGTCGCGACGTGCTCATGAGCACGCCGCGACATGCAAGGAAGGTGTGCACGTTGCGACGTGCGAATTTGTGCACGTCGCGGCGAGTAGCGGGCCGTTCGTCGCAACGAGCGTGGCCTTCGTCGCGACGAGCCCCCAGTTTCCAGCATAAGTGAATTTTGGTATTTTGGGCATATCGTTTGTTGTGGATGTCCAAATGAAGTGATTTAGGATTCGTTGTGGACTAGAGCCGTAGGGCTACAAGTTTTATGAAGAAAGGAAGTTTGGAATTTGCCTATAAGATTCGAAACTTGGGTTGGAAGTTGGATGTAGACTTTTAGTGCTTTTACTTTTGATTTTTTTAAGCTTTTTAAATATTTCCTTTGAATGTTGTTTGAATGGGAACTTGGTTTGTTATAGGAAACCAAGCCGACCTGATCCAATCGTAAGAGGAAGGACAACAGTGAGTTTGGATTCTCAAGCGATATTAAGTGGGTAATGTAATTATAGTTATTGTGTGATTAGGCAAATTCTTGCCTATGTGTGAATATACGTTATGTGTTATGTATGATGAGATGCATGACATTTTGATCGGATACGTGGTTAATTGTGTAAACATGATTTATTATAAGATTTGAATGACTTGTAAAAAGCATGAGAATTGATAGATGTAAATCTTAATTCTAAGCATGTTATGCCTCGACTTCGGTCATGGCATTTTGAATAAATGAAAGCTTGAAAACATACCATCTGATAAAATGATTCTGAGCATGATTATGTGCTTTTGTTTGGGCGAGAGTGGAACCATTTCATTCATCACGTGCACGTTGACAAGAGCCTTCTTCCGGCTTCCCGCTTGTGGCATATGAGCTCCGAATGGACTAATTTTGTTCAGGGTGTAAACTTCGGTTTTTCCCTTTTGTTTCCATGGAACCCTCGAGCCGTGTGATGTGCATTGCATACTTGATCTGTTTTCTATGAAGCATATTTGTGACATGTTTTGCGAGTTGAATTAATTATTTTGAATGTGTAAATTGCTTGGTTAGCATGTGAGTGCTAGAATTGTTGCAGGTATATATATATATACATACATATGCCTGAATTTGTGCTAGTTACTGATGGCTATAATTATATTAGCCACTGAGCTGTGTAGCTCAACCCATTATTTTTTTCACTCCTCAGGTGCAACTCAAGACATCAGTTGATCCTTGCCAGGCATCGAAGAACTCCGCAATAGTTAAAGATCATTGTATTAAGTTAGTGGCTTTTTGGACAGCTTTTAAAGCATATTGGCATTGAGCATCCCCATGTATTTTGGATTTACACTTTAATATGTATTGTGTCATATTGAAAATGCCTGTTTAATTTCTTCGAATTGAAATGACATGATGTCTTTTGTAAATGGGGTGATTATCTCATAGCTAAAATGATTGTGTATGTAATAGAATGTATAAAAATGTATTTGTGTTGTATGATTTCGCATAGATGTTAGGGACGGGTCCAAAAGTTGGGGCGCTCGCCGCGGTGAGCAATCCGAGGCCACGGCGAGGCCTCCTCTTTTTCACTGCTAATCCTTGACAATTCGCAAGCTTTCGATTCTTCCTTCGCGCGCCCCTACCTGGCGCCCCCGAGGGGCCACCTAGGGATAGGGATTCGGGACCCGAACCCAACAAAAAGACTCATTTAAACAAAATTTTGTTGACTTACCTAGACAGACGGACAATCAGAGACGACAAACGACGAGCTAGGAAAGTTAATGAACATGTTATGAGATTGGCCCTGGTTTGAATCAATTAACCCATTAGAAGAAATAAAGAAAATTAAACCAATAATCATACAATTAACAATGCTTTGAAGAGACTTGAATGAGAAAATATATGAAGTAGCTCTTAGGTAGGATGGTTGAGAAAGTGTGTAGAGTAATAATGAAGGGAAGGAGGAATTCTTGTTTTTATATACTTAGCACCAATAAAGTTCTTAACTTTAGATGGATCTAAATAAGATGACTATTTAAAAAAATGGTATGAACGGGTTTAGATACAAAGTATGTAGTGGAGTTTAGACAAGCAGACATTAATAGAGCGTAGATGCTACAAAAAAAAAAAGGCTAAGGAGACAAAGTGGGAAGTAAGAGACTAAGAGCTGGTGAATTAACAATTCAAGTGACTAGTTACTAAGTTTCTAATAATAGACAACCTCTCTGATTTTGTAAGTTTTCTGAAACCTCATTAGGTGCAAACAGAAAGTATTCTTTCAGTTGTAGATCTTTAATTTTCAAAATATGTAATTTGATTTTACATGATAAGTTTAATTTCTATAAAAATTCCAATATCGTTGAAACAAATGAAGATGAAAGAGATGACATGAAATTCTAATAAAGAGAATAGAAATAAGCCCTCCAAGTGACCTACATATTAATCCCCTACATATTGCCAAGCGAAGACGTCGTATATATATATATCCAAAAGACATTTCATCGAATACTTTATAGGCAAACCCAGTTCATCCCTAACTAATGACAAAAGCACTGTATTTTTCCATTATTCAACAACATAAACACATTGAAACTAAAAAATTAACCATCCACATTGGAAAAAAAATGCAAAATACTTAACAAAACCAATGACCATATAACTATTTAACAACAAAATTTCTCGTAGAAAAAATAAACCCTAGAGCAAAGCATGGGTGACTAACCTCGATAGATGATTAATCGAAGATGACAAATGATGGAAGAACAACTGAAGAAGACCAACAATGGCGATTAAGGAAGAAAAGGAATGACGACAAGTAATTAAGGAAGAAAATGACAAAAAAATGAATAGTGGAGGGGGCTTCAGCTCAAAGGTCAATAAACAATGTCATTTTCCTTCGATTTAAAATGTTGAACTCGAAGCCCCCAATGATGTCGTTTGTTGTTAAAATAAACGTACTTTTCCTTTAGCTTAAAATGTTTAACCCCGAAGCCGCCCAACGACGTTGCTTCTTCTTAAAACAAACAACATCATTTTTGTTTGATTTTAAAACATTGAAACTGAAGCCCACAATGACGTCATTTATTGTTAAAATGACGTCGTTTATCGTTAAAATGACGTCGTTCAACTTTGACACCTTTTAGTGATGATCTAGTGTATTCGTTGCTAAATCGATGACCTATTTTAAGATAATTTTTTAATATAACAAAATTTTTAATATATCATTTATATAAAATAGTATATATTTTATATATAATAAATAGATTTTGTGAAAAATAAATTTCAAAGAATATATTTAAAAGAGATTAATTAAAATATAAATTAATTTTGTGTTTTAGTTTTCTAAATTGGATGAAATGACATTTTGTTAATTAAATTTATTTTAGACTTATAATCATTATAAATAATATTAAATTTGATTTTTAAGAATATGATATTAATATTTAATATTGATTTCCATTTTTCTATATTGCAATTATTTTAATTAAATTGTAATTATTATTATTATATATGATAATTAATATAATGTTATATGAATGTATAGATAATAATTGTAACTGGTATAATGATATATGAATGCATAGATAATACACAAATTTTTGATATATTACTTATGTAATATAATAGTTTATTTAATTATAATTATGTATTTATTGTATATAAATTTCGTATTGTTATAAAAGAATTTATATATTCTATATAATTTTTTTGCCAAAGATCAAGTCAAATGGTAACGGGTCACCATTTGGTGACAATTATCTGAATCATCTCCTTATGGCACATTTCTTTCAAATTTATTGAAAATGACATTGTTTTGGTTAATAAAAGGTAACATTGTTTTGTTTAACAATAAGAAATGTTGTTTTATACTAGGTTATTATAAACATGAAAATGAAGCTCTCTTCATTTTTCTATTAGCCAGTGTGATTCTAAAGAATCTTTATCTCTGCCGTGGTTATTGTCTCCTATGTTGTGGTTGTCACCATCAAACCAACATCGAGTCCTATGTTGATACTGTTTTTCTTTCCTGTTTTCAAGAACCCTCCTTCTATTGTGCTCTATTTTTTTGCTAAGTTTTGGAGGTTACGTGGGTTTTGTTTTCTTATGCTATATGGGTTTTTATTTGTGCTTATGTTTGCAAGATGTTCAATTGTGTTTTTGTGTTGGTTTTATATGGTTTGATGCTTTTTTCCCACCATCAATGCTTCTTTGAGGAAAGCCTACTAAATATTTGATGAATGATTTGTGAGATTATTTAACTTCTGGAACAAATGTTTATTTACTTCATCCTGTTTTGAACATTTGCCCATTCAATTTTGGATCAGTTCATTCCACCCCTGATAATTTATAGCATTTGATTACCAATAGAATTTAATTAAACATAAAAAAAATTTATGTTAAATTGACTTTTCATAACAAAACTGTTAACTCATCCTTTCATCATGAAATGTCAACGTGGCAACTAGTTTTCTCTAGAAAAATGAGCTTTGCTAGGAGAAATGTGGTAAAATTATCTATTATGAAGAATAAATTGATGAACAACTAATCTCCTCGTCAAATTCTAATCACTGCTTGTCTTTAATGATCGATATTCTTCTTGAAATTTCTTAGTATCATCTGAATTACCTCTCTTCCTTAATTAGTTGTATCACTTTTCTGTTAGGAATATCATATGAACGTTTGATTGTATATACTATGTGTTGTATAAAGCTTCCCCCAATATTTAAGAGAACATAGATGAACATGGAGGCATTGGCAATGTCTCGATGGTCAGTACAGGATTAGGAAGATCATTGTTTTGGAACAGTCGTCCATTCTAATTACTATGTATGCTCAATTAGGTAAGCATGTGTTTGAATTTGAGTTCATTATACCATTTGACTTACTTAACCATTTAAGTTATATACTAATTGTTTCTTATGTGAAACGCATCAAACAGGTGGTTCATCTAATTCAGTGATTCATACTGCATCTATAGATTCGTTCACTGTATCTTCTATTAGTTTAGCTAAGGTCAAGAAGTTGTTGGTAGAAGGTGTCAATAACCCAACACCTAAGGGAAGATCTTTGATTGTTTCTATTGATGCCTTGGAACGTGCAAAGACCCTTCTTGGAAATCTAGACATAGGGAACTCCTTTACCTCTTCTAGCGAGTCTTATGTCATTTGGAATGCAAAATAATAATGATTTCTTTTCCTTTTCGATGGAATATGTGTGAGACTTTATTTGTTTAACATGTTTGTGTAATAATTGTTAAAATTTTAATTAAAATCTTGTACTACTTACCATATATCATTATATTATATTGCTTACCATATTTCATTATTTATATGTATTATTATTTTATTGTTAATAAATATTAATGATTAAGAACGATAGTCAACTTAAATTTATTATATTTTGATCTTATTAATATTGAAATTTAGGTATGTTTATCCTTTTATATCCAAATAATATTTTCTTTTCAAAATTTAAATTACCTACCATGTGTTTTTCAATGATATGTTTAAAACTTTAAAAACATTTTCAATTTTAGATGCTCCATTCTATTTTCATAAAATATTTGTATGAGCGAAGGTGTAGTACTATGTACAATAGGCATCACTAAAGAATCATTTGTGTATAGATCCATAGATTTAAACAAATTCAAATGGGTTTAAATGCATTAGCTATTTAAACAAATTTATTAAAAGGCAAATGATAAGACATGAAAATTATATAAATGTCAATTATAATTAGCCTTAGGATTATTAAACATACTTACCATTAAAAATTATGTTTTGACATTATTATTTTTGTTTTTTATAACGCACAAGCAAAATTCATCAAAATTCCTATAAGAAATACATAAGATATAAAATCTTTATCAACTTTTGACGATGATTTTAAAATTTTGACACCAAACATCTAGGCTTGACGACGAAATTCTGAAACCGTTGCAAAAGATCGAACCTTTTGCAATAATATAAATAAATTATCACTCATGACCTACCTTCAGTGACAATGTGGTAAAATGTTGTGATTTTAAAATCTTTAATATTATGTTTTGGCCATGGATTTTAGAAATTCATCACCAAAAGTCCAACTTTTTGTCATGATTACGGGAATCGTCACCATAGGCTAAATATTTCATGAAAATAAATTTAAATTGTCGTAAAAAGATGCACATTTTTCAATGATTCATATAAATCGTTGCTAAAGACCTGAATTTTTCTTTGATATCATAAACATCACAAAAACCTTCACTTTTGGCGACAAATTCTGAAATCGTGGCCAAAAGATGACTTTTAGCGATGATTTTCAAATCCTTATCAAAAAGAAGTGGCTAAAAGCCACTTTTTTGTAATGAGTTAAACAGTGAAGAGTTTAAATCCCGTTAAGTCCAAAATCCAAAATTTGACTAATAATATTATTAATAATGTTATTGATAAAGATTTACCATAGCTAAAAATCATTACTTAACTAATATTTTGACCAATTGATAACTATATTATTTAAATATGTAATAATGTAAAAGTCTCATAAAGTGCTATATTGTGTTCAACCGAATGCAAAAATCTCATAGAGCGCTATGTGTTCAAAGACCTTATAGTTCAATTACCAAAAGTTAGTATTAAAGAGTTTTGAGAGGTTTAAGAAGAAATTACTAAATCAAGTGAGTTCATATACAAGTACTGGAATTATATCTCAACTTAAAATTTTAGGGTAATGGATTATAGACCCTATGTTTATATATAACTTAATTTATCCTTATGTCCTTTTTTAATATATGATAATTCTACTTTTAGATTTCTATCATCTTTAATTCATATGTGAATTCATCTATATTGGACTAGCTTCCTCTCAACTCAAAGTTAATCCAAAATCATTTTAGTCATTAATATGTAATGTCCTTATCCTATAGAGCTACAAAGACAAGTGTACCTATCAAACATAGTACGATGGTGGTGAATATCTAGTGTCGATCTCACAAGAACTACAAGTACTAGGGTTACCATTGTTCTATTATCTAACCTACAAATTAAGGTGATAATGGTTTAATTAAAATGATAAAACTAAACTAAAGTTCAACTAATTAATAACCAAAAATGCAAATCATATAAAGATTAACTGAATCAAACAAGTAATACCTAGGTAATGAATCCCTTTAGGATTTCTTAAGTTATCAACCCTTTATGATGCAATTTAGTTAAAGATCATTGGCTTGTAGAAATTTATATCTTATGTTAATATCTTCCTTAAGACTATCAACTAGGATTGGCAATCAAGCCCTTGCTCGATTAGGTTCAATTTGACTGAGCCTCAGCCTTAGTTGATAGCTATAAGGAAAGTTTTGCAGAAAATGATTTGTTTTCTATTTTTAATTTAAAAATAAAAAAATTAGGTTAGATTGGAATGAGTCAGACATCATCAATTGAACCCGAACCTGATCAGGCCTCAAGTTGACTATAGGCCTAGGCATGCTCGGTCTGACTCAACCCATTACCATCCTTACTATCACACCTAGTCTTAGGTTGATTAATTGAAATCTCTTTCTAGTTAAAACATTTAAGATTGCTGTAAATGGTTTATGAATTTAACTATCAGGTTTGATCATAATCTGGAAGATTCATGTCGATTTATCTCTAGTTATGTATTCAAATCCTTTGAATTATTTTAGATCTATTCATACAATAGATTTCTCAATCTCAAATGCATGAAATCATACATGAACCAATCTATAAATATCAGTTCAATAAATAGTCAAAACAAATAATTTAATCCAATGAATTAATAATCAAATTGCATTAAATAGAAAATCAAATCACAAAATTCATCCCAAGGTTTATCCCACCTAGGCTGTAACATCTCGTCCCCATATTAAGGGTTAGAACCTAAGATTTTTGTAATAGAGAAAATAGCAATGAGAGAGTTAAAAAAATTCATTTCATACTCATACATAATGTTAGCATACATGCACGTGAATTTAAATTTTTGCACACATGAAAATAATTGTACATGCACTCATTGACATTCCAGATACAATTGAATTGTAATGTGATATTGTTGAGAATTGTAGTTTCAGTGATGAATAATTTAGATGGTGGATTTGAGAATTAAGAATTGTTTACAACTGTATTGAATGGATTCTGGATTGTGATCTATAAAAATTTTATGTAAGTTGATGAAAAAATATTTGTCTCTGTTATGGTTTAGAAGATTACGTACATGTTTGATGTATTGTTCATGCATAAAAAATATATGAAGTGTTAACAGAGGTGAATTTGAATAAGTGATATAGTGTTAAGTATTTAAATGTAAAGTGTATAATGAAATGAAGCTAGAAGAATGTGTTTCAGTGTTCCATATGTTGATTGGAAAGGATTGAAATGAGAATAAAGAAGTGAAAAATTACAGTAGAGAGAGGTTATAAATATGAGTTTCGGATCTTAAACTTTGGAGTATAAGTTTGATTCTAGATCAAAAGTTATGGTAGTTTGAAGTAGAGATTCGAAGAAAAAGAAGAAGAAGAAAATGCACCATCGTGCTTGTGATTAAAAGGAAAATGCACCATTGTGCATAAGCACGACGGTGACTTTTGTAATTAAAAGGAAAATGCACCGTCGTACATAAACACATGGTGATTTTGGAGTTTAGTGAAAATGCACCGTCGTGTTAAGGGTAAATTGCACCGTCGTGCTTAAGCAAGATCGTGCATTTGAGGTTCCTCCCTATAATGAATAGTCTTGCTTCTTTTGATCATAACTCCTTGTCTAGACATCCAAATGACTTGGTTCTTGAACCATTGGACTCGTAAGACATTTCTCTACCTATCCAAAAAAATCATAGCTATCCAAAATAAATTAAGGGAGATTGGGTGGAAAACATGGAACTGGTGGATTGAGTGTGCAATTAATCAATTCAATGTCTTATTATCTCTCACCCCCATGAATTATTCTCACACCCATGATTTATTCCCATAGGCATGACTTCTGCACCGACATGATTTTTCACTCTCACATCCATGAGTTAGTTGCAAGAGTGATGTTTAATTGTCTTTTCATGCTACAGTGCTCCTTAATAGTTTACTCTCGTGCAAGCTGAACCACCTTGCTTCTTTCGACCATAACATCTTTTCTAGACATCCAACTGAGATAATTTTTAATTTAGAATAAACTTGAGACATAGGACTACAAATCATTTAAAGATGTCAAATTGTGATTCAGTCTCTAAGATGTTCAAATTCTAGATGGAAATTGTGCATAATATATTATTTTGGACAAGAACAGTCCAAAAATGTTTGGAGCATAACTCTCAGATTACTTAACCAAATTGAATGATTTTGGTGCCAATAGAAACTTAAGTCATAGGGGAACATGTTTCTATAAGAAAGTGTTTCCAAATGACTTCAGCATTTGGGTCAGAAAGTACATGCAAAGTTGACCCGAAATGATGTTTTTATGGAAAATTTTGAAAGTGATTTAATGAATTATGACTTGTGATTTCAGTGGTTTTATTGAGGTATAAAGCTAAGTATAAACTATACTTAGGTGAGTTTTAATATGGGGAAGTGGATAAGAGGCTAAGAAATGGATAGGTGTCCAAGTTTTAAAGTTAAGTTTATTAATCTTGAAAGACAAGTTTCTGTCCTTGTCTTCATCTCTCTCGAAGTTTCTTTCACCAGTTTATCTTCAACACAGAGTTTTTTTTATCAAATCTACATCATAATAAAATCTTGGTTTCTGCTATCCATTGCCACTCTTACTTTGTTATTTCTTTCTTCTATCCCAAGAAAGACCGAACCCTCTATCAACTTTCAAGATGTTGTACGTGGTTGTATGAAAAATTAGGGTTCACGTGATTTTTGCAGATGTTAAAACTTTAAACAAGTAAGCTTGTTATGATTCTGTATTTTTGTATAAAAAGAAACATGCATTATGTTAGCTCACTGTTAAATGGTTGAGAAATAGTGATATACATATTTGTTAGAAAATGAGTGTGAAAATTAGGGTATGTTGTATTTGTTGATTTTCTATGGATTTGATGACCGAAATGTTATAAGATAATGTTAAACTAGTTTTGGAGTTGAAAGATCAATAAAAATATGTATGTGATGAGAGCAGAAAAAAATTTGGAAAAAAAATGAATATGTAAATGCTTTGTTTATATTGATGTCTTCACTGTATATATATATATACGTAAGTTTTGGAGTGCTTTTATAGTTGATTAAAAAGAATGAATTTAGAGTGGAAGAATAGTTGTCAGATGATGTTTTGAGATGAGAATGAATGTTTTAAAATGAAAGTTTGAGGAAGAAATGAAGAAAATGCAAAAGTTGATAATGCAGAAAATGTGAAGATATTATGCGTGAATGTGATTTTTTGTTTTCGATGACTATGAAAAAAATGCTAGATTTTGAGTTGGTTGTGATAAGTTGAGCTGAAATGAAATAAGAATGAAGATTAAATATTGAGTTTTAAAGCAGAAAGTTGATAGTGATATATACATATATACTCTGTTCTTCCTCTTCACAAGTCGCATATGGGATTATGTTGGTAAATTAGTGAATAAGTTATTGATATCAAAGTACCAAAGGTTGAGGTTGTGATTCAAAAAAATGATGAGTGATTACATTATGAATTGAAAATGAGCTGAAGATGTGAAGTTAGTAAAGTACCCGAGATTGTCATTGAGCATGCATTGTACATACTCCATATACAAAATTGTGCGTAAATAAATGCTTATAATTGTGCAATTATTAATGTGTGTACAACGTGTGTATTGCATAAATGGGATGTACAGGATAAACGTCCGCATTCAGGCGTTTCTAAAGTTTGGAAGCAAATGCTAATCTAAAGCGTACTGCGGATAGACCTAGATGGTCTCATTTCATTATTTGTTCTATTGGAATTTTTGCATTAATTGAATACTGAATGATTATATGAATGTGTTTTGATTATGTTGATTCTAGAAAATAAGGGTCTGATGATTGTGATGTATGAATGAAATATTGAAGTGCTTATTGAATGTGTTTAGATCTCAACTTAATTGTTGAATGTCGAGTCACAGTCCAATGATAAATGTGTTCTGAATGTGCATTTGCATATGAATGAAAATGTGAATTCTCAACTTTAATATTGAATGTTGGACTAAGGTCCAATGATATGCGAATATGACTGAATGGGGATATGTAAATGTGATTGATGCATTCCATTTTATGAATGCATAAATGATAAAGGCAGTTGTGACCAGAGTAGCTAACGTGAAAAGAGCTTTAAACTTAGTTATGCGCATTAGAGCCTCAGGCTCAATGTTTAATGAGCCCAGTATCCCCAACGAATACGGGATAGTTATCAATGAGCCGATTTTCACAATAGATATGGGACAATTTAGGCTCTCGATCACAACAAAATAACAAATAAAAAGTGGGTCTTATGTACACTGCATATGCATAATATGAATGATTATAATGTGTTGAATGTAAAATGTGAATTGATTGATTAAAGGTATATGATCCAATGTGATTATTATATAAATGATGTGAATTATGTGTTATGTAACTGGGTGAGCCATCGAGGATGATCACTCACTAAATTCACAAAACTCACCCAATATTTGCAAATATTTTTCAAGCTCAAAAGAGTACCCCTTTAGACAAACCAGAAGTATACCTACTACATTCAAGTAAGGGGTAGAGGTTGAGTTCAATTGCCGTCTGCATTTGTATTTTCTTACTTTTGTATCAAATTGAGTATTTTGCAATTTTTGTATTATGTGTTTTTGAATATGATATATGTAATAACATTCCAATTTGGAAATGTTGTAAACAAGTTTGATTGATTAGCGTAGTAACACTCTTGAATGAAATTGTTTATAAATAAAAAGGTTCGACTAGATTATTGATTTTGTACATGACTGATTAATAAATTGAAAAAAAATTGTGCTCAATTTCTAATGTTTAACTGTCCTAGCATATCGTCCTCGCGGGGTACACACTCGGAAATCACTCAAGATGTCGAGCATGTGTCTAGAGAGGGTGGGGTGCTACAATGTGGTATCAGAGCCTAAAATTACTATCTCGTATGGGCGTTTTTGAAATATATGTCAAGTTACATGCATTTTTGACATGTCATAATAGACGGTAGCAACTGATCCCTAGTCTGAGTCACACGCATGAGCATGTGTTAAGAGTTTGAGTTGATATAATTAGTGAAAAGAGTGATGTTCTTTTAGAATGTGAGAAAATGAAAGTTTGTGGATAATTAGAAATGCCAAGTTTAAAGAAAATAAATTTTTCTATGACCTTTAAAGGTTGAACTTGGACTTAGGATGGTTGTGTGATTATTGATATAAGAGTTTATGATTCAGTGTGAGAATATATCTGTGGAATGGAGATTTGAGTTTCATAATGGTTATGCCTCTATAATTATGAATTGATGAGAATATACATATGGGAGATGAAATTAATGACAATAGGAAGATGAGATAGAAATGAGATAAAGAGAAAGATGATGAATCAAATGAGAAGAGTTAAGGCACCCAATATGGTAGTTGAATCATTATGACTTGGTGTAACATTGGAAGAGGTTAATCCTAGAGAATTGGAGTAAAGTTGAAGTTAGTATATGTCAATGCGAGGAAACCCCAATCGTGGCAAGGATAAACAGAGAAATATTTTTTAGGACAAATTGAGATCAAAGTATTACTATTGTAAGATAATTGGTGACCTGTCAAAAGTAAATCTCGGGATATAATAGGATGACCTTAATGATACACACCTAAATATGTGTGATAATAATGATGTCTGCTACTTCATCGGGTTTTGGTAACCCGAACATTATGACCTTGTAAGAGACAATAGAAGTTGATCTTCGTGAGGTACTAAGAATGTCTAATGAATAATGATGGAAATAGTGGATTGATAAGAGTTACATAAATAATATAGATGTCGAGATTAAGAAATCTTCTTTCGGAGAAGAATTTTACCGAATTAGATTAAGTAGACTGAGTAGTTTATTCTTATGAATGATCAAGGAAGGAATAAATCAGAAGTGATATTAGAGTCCTAATCCTAATGGAGATTCAAGCCTAAGATGTAGAATATGTTACCGAGGGTGTATGCATTTGGTTTGATGTAAAGTATCCAATTACGCGAGTGGATTTATGAATTGAGGAGATACAAATTGGATCTGATAAATGTGTTACCGACACAAAAAGTGAAGATTTTAAATAGATTGAAATGTGTGGAGAAATTAATACGAATGAACAGGCATTTGAATAAGTCAATGTGAAATAAGAGGAAATAGAATGAATGGAGAAAATTATTTGAGAAAAGAAGTCAATTGGAAAACTGAAAATAACATGAGATAATATTACCTTATTTGAGGAATTAATCACTTAAGGAATTACAAGAACTAATCATAGGCACATGGAAATTTGGGTGATATCTATTGGAGTTAACAATACCCCAATACTGTTATGGTATTGAAGATTAGGGTAATCCAAGAAAAATTGTATCAATTAATGACTATGATCATAGATGGTATTTTGAATGTATTAAAAAAAAGTGAGATGAAATTTTGAATATTTGAGGAAAATGTGTAAACCGTATTAATGATGAATGTAAAAAGAATTTTGAGGAAATATAACACTAATGATAATAATAATATCATTTGGAATTGGAGATTATTGAGTACATAATGAAGTTTCACATCAAAGATTAGGATGAAATCTGACGCAACATAATAAAGTGATTCCTTATGCATGGAGATAGTGAAAGTCTCATGAATTGAATTATTCAAAATATGACTTAGAACTTGCTACAATAGTAATTGCCTTGAAAGCTTGGAGACATTATATGTACAGAAACATTTTGGATATATATATGAATATATAGATCAATAAAGATTGAGGTAATTATTGAGTTTGAAAGGATTGTGCAAATGAGTATTTCCCAACAAAGCTAGTGTTGTAATCCAATGCATTGAACAAAAAATTCAATAAGTAGAATGTCGAGCTGAAAGGGAGCAAAAAGGAAGTATTATTAGCTATTGAAATTTTAAAATCAATTTTGCATAAAAGGATAACAAAGCCCAAATTAAGGATTTAGAAATTGTGAATCTTATCGAGGAATTGAAAATGAATCCGACCTTTGAGTTAATGATACTTTCTAATTGAAGTAAAAAGTATGTGTACCCAATAAGGAGACTGTTAGAGAAAACACAAGAAGCAACCGAAGCTATATGTCCTAGTAGGAATACATCAAAAGAGCATTTGATGGCTAAGAATGTAGAACCAAGTGATTACATGTTTAAGTTACCAATAGTCTTGACTATTGAAAACATGCTTAAAGCTTATATTTCTGGAGTTCATAGGAATATGAGATTAAAAATTGACTACAGGCATAACAATTGTTATCTTAGTGATATCATTAGAATATGGTATGAGGTGTCATACGACAAAAAGGGTCATTTGCCCTTACATTGAAATGAAGAGGACCTAAAAATGGTTAGAGGCCTCAATAAATTTGAGATACAATTAGTGAGTGAAATGAATCTATAATAAGAATAAAGTGACTTATGAAGGACGAATGAATTTTGGTGGATCACATCGAAGTTATGGAATATAGTGAGAAAGACCTAAGAGTTAAGTGTATTAACAATAAAGAGATGTGAAATACTAGGTGAGAAATGAAATATTAATATGATCTGACAAAGAGGTATTGTTGACACATGAAGTGAAAAATTGTGAGTAATCTGAGATATACATATTGAGAAACTAGTTAAGAAAGTGAATGAGTAAAAAAGTGATTGACAGACCTAGTGATTCCTTTGACTATAGTCTAGTGGAGGAAATTATTCGACTGATGACAGTTAAAGGGAAAACGGAGGAGCATATCAGGAAATAATACCCTGCCTCCTTGATCAGTCAGAAAAAAATTTCGAGGACGAAATTTATTAAGGGGGAGAGAAAGGTAACATCTCGTCCCCATATTAAGGGTGAGAACCCAAGAATTCTGTAATAGAGAAAACATCAATGAGAGAGTTAGAAAAAAATTTTCATTTCATGCTCAGGCATAATGTTAGCATACATGCAAGTGAATTTAAATTTTTGCACACATGAAAATAATTGAACGTGCACCCATTGACATTCTGGGTACAATTGAATTGTAATGTGATATTGTTGAGAATTATAGTTTCAGTGATGAATAATTTAGATGGTGGATTTGAGAATTAGGAATTGTTTACAACTATATTAAATGGATTCTGGATTGTGATCTATAAAAATTTACGTAAGTTGATGAAGAAATATTTGTCTCTGTTATGGTTTAAAAGATTACGTACATGGTTGATGTACTGTTCATACATGAAAAATATATGAAGTGTTAACATAGATGAATTCGAATAAGTGATATAGTGTTAAGTATTTAAATGTAAAGTGTATAATGAAATGAAACTAGAAGAATGTGTTTCAGTGTTCTATATGTTGATTGAAGAGGGTTGAAATGAGAATAAAGAAGTGGAAAATTACAGTAGAGAGAGGTTGTAAATATGAGTTTCGGATTCTTAAGCTTTGGAGTATACGTTTGATTCAGTTTTGTTTAAAAAGTATATGGAGTAAAGAAGTGAATTATCAATAAGTTAGAAGAATTTAAGTTGGAAAAGAAAAAAAATAAAGATTAGAGGAAGAAGAAGCATAGTGAATGAAAAAGGGAAGTTAGAGAAGTTAGTATTGATCTAAACTTCCAAGAATTAACTGTATTGATCTAGTTAGATTATGACAAAATTGTCTTCATGAAAGTTGTAGATCTTTCCTTTATCTTTCTATTGATATAAAAGTTTGCAATTGTTTGAGTTCTAAATCAAAAGTTATGGTGGTTTGAAGTAGAGATTTGGAGAAAAAGAAGAAGAAGAAAATGCACCGTCGTGTGACTTTTGTGATTAAAAGGAAAATGCACCATCATGCATAAGCATTTTGTGTTTAGTGAAAATGCACCATTGTGCTTATGCACGACGGTGACTTTAGAGATGAAGGCAAATTGCACCGTCATGCTTAAGCATGATCATGCATTTAAGGTCATGCTTAAGCATGATCATGCATTTAAGGTTCCTCCATATACTGAACAGTCTTGCTTCTTTTGATCATAACTCCTTCTCTAGACACCCAAATGACTTGGTCCTTGAACCATTGGGGCTCGTAAGACATTGCTTTACCTCTCCACCAAAAATCATAGCTATTTGAAATAAATTGAGGGAGATTGAGTGGAAAACATGGGATGGCTGGAGTGAGTGTGCAGTTAAACAGTTCAGTGTCTTATTATCTCTCACCCTCATGAATTATTCTCACAACCATGAATCTTTCTCACACTCATGATTTATTCTCACGGGTGTGACTCCTGCACTGGTGTGATTTTTCACTCTCATGCCCATGAGTTAATTGCAAGAGTGATGTTTAATTGTCTTTTCATGCTACAGTGCTCCTTAATAGTTTACTCTCGTGCAAGCTGAATTGTCTTGCTTATTTCAACCATAACTTATTATCTAGACATCCAAATGAGATGATTTTTTATTTGGAGTAAACTAGAGACATAGGAATACGATTAATTTAAAGAAGTCGAATTGTGATTTAGTCATAGTATACTGCTTTGGACAAGAGCAGTCCGAAAATGTTTGGAGCATAACTTTCAGATTACTAGACCAAATTGAATGATTTTGGTGTCAATATAAACTTAAGTCATATGGGAACATGTTTCTAGAAAAAAATGTTGCCAAATGACTTCAGCATCGGGATCAGAAAGCACATATAAGGTTGACTTGAAATGATGTTCTATAGAAAATTTAAAAAGTGATTTAATGAGTTATGACTAGTGATTTCAGTGGTTTTATTGAGGTATAAACCTAAGTATAAATTATACTTAGGTGAGTTTTAATATAGGGAAGTGGATAAGTGGCTAAGAAATGGACAAGTGTCCAAGCTTTAAAATTAAGTTTATTAACCTTGAAAGACAAGTTTCTATCCTTATCTTCAACTCTCTAGAGGTTTCTTTCTCCAATTTATCTTCAACACAGAGTTTTTCATCAAATCTACACCATAATAAAATCTTGGTTTCTGCTATCCACTACCACTAATACTTTGTTATTTCTTTCCTCTATCCCAACAAAGACCGAATCCCTAGTCAATTTTCAAGATGTTGTACGTGGTTGCATGAGGAATTAGAGTTCACGTGATTTTTGCAGATGTTAAAGCTTTAAATAAGTAAGCTTGTTATGATTATGTATTTTTGTATAAAAAGAAGCATGCATCACGTTAGCTCACTGTTAAATGGTTGAGAAATAGTGATATACATATTTACTAGAAAGTGAGTGAGAAAATTATGGTATGTTGTATTTATCAATTTTCTGTGGATTTGATGACCAAAATGTTATGAGATAGTGTTAAAATAGTTTTGAAGTTGAAAGATCAATAAAAATGTGTATATGATAAGAGCAGAAAATTTTTTGAAAAAAATGAATATGTAAATGCTCTGTTTATATTGATGTCTTCACTACATATATATATAAGTTTTGGAGTGTTTTAGAGTTGATTAAAAGAATGAATTTAGAGTGGAAGAATAGTTGTAAGATGATGTTTTGAGATGAGAATGAATGTTTTAAAATGAAAGTTTGAGGAAGAAATGAAGAAAATGGAAAAGTTGAAAATCCAGAAAATATGAAGATATTATGCGTGAATGTGATTTTTTGTTTTCGATGATTATGAAAAAAAAGATAGATTTTGAGTTGGTTGTGATAAGTTGAGTTGAAATGAAATAAGAATGAAGAGGAAATATTTAGTTTTAAAGCAGAAAGTTGATATATATATATGTTCTTCCTCTTCACTAGTCACATGTGGGATTATATTGGTAAATTTGTGAATGAGTTATTGATATCAAAGCACCAAAGGATTGAGGTTGTGATTCAAAGAAATGATGAGTGATTAAATTATGAAATGAAAATGAGCTAAAGATATGAAGTTGGTAAAGTGCCCGGGATTGTCATTGAGCATGCGTTGTACATAGTCCATATACACAATTGTGCATAAATAAATGCTTATAATTGTGCAATTATTAATGTGTACAACGTGTGTATTGCATAAATGGGACATGTAGGATAAACGTTTCCATTCGAGCATTTTCAGAATTTGAAAGCAAATGCTAATCTGAAACGTACTGTGAGTAGACCTAGATGGTCTCATTTCATTATTTGTTTTGTTGAAATTTTTGCATTAATTGACTACTGAATGATTATATGAATGTGTTTTAATTGTGTTAATTCCGGACAATGAAGGTCTGATGATTGTGATGTATGAATGAAATATTAAAGTGCTCATTGAATGTGAATTGGACAAAATATGTGTTTTCTCAACTTAATTGTTGAATGTCGGGCCACGGTCCGATGATAAATGTGTTCTGAATGTGCATTTGCTTATGAATGAAAATGTGAATTCTTAACTTTAATGTTGAATGTCAGACTAAGGTCCGATAATATGCGAATGTGATTGAATGAGAATATGTAAATGTGATTGATGCATTCCATTTCATGAATACATGAAAGATAAAGGAAGTTGTGACCAGAGTTGCTAACGTGAAAAGAGCTTTAAGCTCAGTTATACGCATCAGAGCCTCAGGCTCAACGTTTAATGAGTCTGTTATCTCCAACGGATACGGTACAGTTATCAATGATCCTGGTATCCATAATGAATACGGGATAGTTTAGGCACTAGGTCATAACAAAGTAACAAATAAAAAGTGGCCTCATGTGCACTGCATATGCATGATATGAATGATTATAATGTGATGAATGTAAAATGTGAATTGATTGATTAAGTGTATGTGATCGAACGTGAATATTATATAAATGATGTGAATTATATGTTATGTGGCTGGGTGAGTTATCGAGTATGGTCACTCACTGAGTTCACAAAACTCACCCAATATTTACAAATATTTTTCAGGCTCAGAAGTGTACCCTATTAGACAAATGGGAGTATAACTATTGCATTTAAGTAAGAGGTAGAGGTCAGGATCAGTTGTCGTCTGCATTTGTATTTTCTTACTTTTGTATCAAATTGAGTATTTTGCAATTTTTGTATCATGTGCATTTGAATATGCTTCTATATGTAATAACTTTCCAATTTGAAAATGTTGTAAACAAGTTTGCTTAATGAGTGTAGTAAAACTCTTGAATGAAATTGTTAATACATAAAATGGGACGGCTTGATTATTGATTCCGTATACGTGATTGATTAATAAATTGAAAAAAAAATTATACTCAACTTCAAATGTTTGATTGTTCTAGCATGCTGCCCTCGTGGGGTACACACTCGAATATCACTCAGGATGTTGAACACGTGTCACGAGAGGGTGGGGTGCTACATAGGCACTAAACAAATTTAGATCATAAAAGTAAAAAAAAAATAATCAAGGATTCAAAAAAAGAATTAAAAATAATATAATTTATTACATATCCTCTTTTTCTAATAAAGTCTATCGAAACTTTGATAAAAGTATGCTCTCTATTTAGATGTTTAAGTCAATATTTAAGTCTCCATTTCTCTAAGATTTAGAACTATGTTTAAAACTTGAACTCCTTGAATTGCCCTTTTTATTTCTCTTTTATACTTCAAAATTAGGGTTTCTATACTGGACACAATCGCCCACACAACTGTGTATAGTAAATGTGTCTTTAAATCTCCCTTCAAAAATTAAAAATTGTGTAAAAACCTAGCTTTGACAACTTACATATGCTATGGATATGGTTGTCTTTAAGTCTATACAAGCATGTCTGACCTCAGCAAGTGTATAACATTGTCTTTTAACATATGTATAGTTATATGGACTTACATGGTAATTCATGTTTTTATATATGCTTTCATTTTCTTATTCATTTAACATTAAGGACAATGACATATTTAAGCATGAGGGCAAATATCTAAGAATTTGAATTTTAGTTTGTTTAGTTTATGTTTTATGTGTTTTAGTTTAATTTTTGTTTTTAGTAATTTTATTTTGTGATTATAAACTCATCAATTACTTTAGGTTGATATCAAAAGTGTATACATAATTTTATATTGAGATTATTTGTTAAAAGTAAGTACATAATATGATTAAATGATTGCAATGTGATATTCGCTTTGTAAATTTTAGGAAACTAAATTTCTTAAGTGATAATACTTTGATTTGACATATGTATCTTATGAGAATTTGAGCTTTCATGTTAAACTTTTGTTTTGAAAGTGGATTTCTTCTTTGACTTTGAAGTTTTGTAACTTGAATTTCATCTTTCAAATATAGAAAAAATATTTGCCACTCTAATCATTTGTTTTTACAAATGGCTAACTTAAACATAATCCAAATAGATCTATATAAGTCTAAATCAACTACTTTGGAAACAATTTTAAAAATATATAAGTAAATTAATAATAAAAATATTTTATTTTTAAATCAAAAAGGATAGTTTATCATCCGGTTGTTATAAATGGTAATTAATACTAAAAGATAAACATACAAATATATGAATTTGAGGTTTTCAATGAACTAATGTTATAAATCTTACTATTAGAATGTATTTGGATTAATTACACTATCATAAGATCTTTACAAATCACTGTCACAAGAAGACTACTTTAAACTTAACATGAATTGATGGTCGAATGGCAATCCAAGTTCAACAAGAGGAGAATAATTTTCTAGTAATAGTTAGCAAATTTTAGGTATGATTGAAATATTTATCTGGCTTCTAATACCTAAGTGGAACTTTATACTATTCAACACAATTTGAAAATAGCGAAAATGCCAAGGTTTGTCTTATTGATTATTCATATTGACTTAAGCATGGCTATTAATGTAATTAAGTGATGAGCATGACGACTGCAGACTGCTTCTCATGAACTTATAGGTACCTAAGCCAACATATGCATTTCATGAAAGGAATATAATAGCTAATCTTCATGCTAATTATATTCATTGAGGGAATATAATAGCTAATCTTCATGCTAATTATAGTTTATCTATTAATAACTATTTAGTTATTTTTTATTCTCTATTTATAAAGTTGGGTATCACAATCATAAGAAAGGGTAATAATTCCTTAAAACAAAAGAATCAAAATTGTTAAATTAATTCCCCAACAACAATACCAAAAACTTATTGAGCAAGTTTTATCTAATGTAAAACCCTCAATATTTCACAAGTATACAAATTGTAAACTTGTAGTAATTGAGGTGTTGATCCTATGAGGAATTAGCTCAACTAAATAAACCTAACTTTGTCTAAGGTTGCGAAATATGATTGGAGAGAAAATAAAATTTAGAAATTAAACAATCAAAAAAAATTGAGCACTAAACCACTTAACAATTGAGTTGTCACAATAAAACAAGGATGATTAAGTATGAAAGTATAAGATTCGTTCTATCATTTTGATTCAATTTGGTTTTGATCCTAAATTTTCTAAGGGTTTGATTGTTCTCTCTCAAAACCTAAGCATTTAACCCCAATTAATAATCCCTAATTGATAACAAAATTCCAAATTTGCAATCTCTCAATTCATAAAAACAACCTAACATTTTCAACTAGCTCTTAAGCAATCTATTAGATAATCGAGTTCTCACACAAAATCTCTCTTTGTATGATCATCAATTTGATATTTGCATGAGTTACTAGGTTGTTAACTCTTATTATCCAACCTAATTATATTACTATCAACTCGCTCTCTCGATTTGTTGTCAAAGTATAAGCAAACAAAAATATCACAACACCCAAAACATTGTATTGAAATAAAAAATGTTCAAGTCACAAAATAAGTTAAGAACAAATCCTAATATGAAATCAAAACATCATAAACATGTATAACATCTTCCAATCCAGTTCAAACATCAAGTTTAATGAAAATAATAAAAGAAAAGAAAGGAAAACTTGATTTAGAGCTGAATTTGCAAATATGGAAAATGTTGGACAACTAATGCTCCTGTTGATCTTCCTTAGATTAATCTCAATTTGGTTAGATGGAGGCTACTCTTTTTTTAATGTTTATGTTCTTAAATAGTTCTTAAGGCTTCTAGGTTCTTTCTAGGGTTTACCTACTTAATTTGGTTCCAAAATTGCCCCAAAACATTAAAATTACAAAAGGAGTTGCATCCTGAAAAAATTGAAATTCATTGGAATTGTTGTCTATGCTCTCTGTCACGATCATGACATGAAAGTCACAATCGTGACCTACTTCCATACTTCCAATTCTTCTCTTTTCTTTAATTTCCTATTTGCATACACTCAAAACATATCATACACCTCTTGAAACATAAAATTAAGATCCAAATCATGCTCAAAACCACAAAAACACTTAGAATATAAACAAACACTAATAATAACATAATTCTAATCCTATATACATGACAATCATCTAAGAAATACTCAAAAGCACACTTAAACATCTAAAAAATATGGTAAAATCCTTTCTTGGAAGTTTCTCTATGACCTCTATCTTCACTTTGTCCAATTCAATTCCTTAGTGCAATATTTTATGTCCAAGCAATACTCCCTCATCTAAAATGAAGTGGCACTTCTCCCAATTTATAAAAGGATGTAGCACTTCAATTTCTCCACAAACTTTGCAAACTATGTATTTAGTTTGTTCTTTTACAATTGCTGAGGAGATGGGATCTTGGGTAGATATGGCGAAGGGGAAACATAAGGAAGGTATTCGTTTATGTCCACATCCTTCTTCTTTTTGTGGTCTTTTGCTATAGTATAAGGAAGGTGTTCAAAGTGTGATTACCTTTAATTACTCCCTTGGGTTTGCTTCAGTGTTGCTCGAGAGGCTCCTCACACTTCGTGCATATAATGCATTTTCCAATTGGCTCATTTGAACTTCTAAGTTATGGATGGAAAAGACATGATTCTTTGTTACTTGTTCGAAACTTCCTTTCAACCTTTTATGAGCGCCATCCATACTTCCAAGCTTATCCAAGATTTTGTCTAACTTATTGTCCATAGAATTCAGTTTCTCCTGTTGAAATCCTGGTGGCCCTTAAGGTCAAAATTGACCTCTTGTATTATTTGACCAAGACAAATTTAGAGGTTTTTCCACCCAGGATTATATGTGTTGGAGTAAGGATAGTTCCCGCCTCCTCGACCAAATTGGGTTCCCATGTAGTTGAGTTATTCCTTTTCATTTGTTTGCATTAAAAAGCAATCGATGGTATCGTGGTTATCTTATCCACATAATTCACATCTCTACTAAATCGCTTTAATAAGAGATGAAAAGGAGGCTTTTATGTTGTTAAGATGTCAAGTTAAGCTTTCAATTTTAGTTTGCATTTTTGTTATTTAGTCAACAATAATGGATCCTCACTAAAGGTTGGTTGTGTCTACTTCTATCCATCATCCAAAGACAACTATTACTTGCCATTTCCTCCAACAATTCCTCCACTTCCTCAACCATCTTTCTTATTATAGATCCTTTAGATGCTGCATCAATGGTGCCCCATTTGGTGGAGTAAATCCAATGTAAAAGGTTTACAGAAGGAATTCTTTGGGTAAATTATGGTGAGGGGACCTCCTTTTCAATTAATTATACCATTCCCATCTTTATAAAGTGACTCCCCATCACTTTGTTGGAGAATCATAATTTCCTTTATCAATTTTGTTGTCTTGGTGAGAGGGAAGTACTTATCTAAAAACTAATCAACTGCTCCTAAGTTGTGATGTTTGTCAGGCTTAACGAATGATACCATACCTTGGTTCTATCCCTAACTGTGAAGGGAAAGAGCCTCATCCTAATATAATCTTTCAACATTCTATGATATCGAAAGGTAACACATATTTCTAAAAAATTCACTAAATGGAGGTTAGTATCCTCATTAGTTAACTAGTGAAACTACATGTTAGTTTGTAGCATGTTTAGTAAGGTTGTCTTAATCTTAAATGATGTATCTTGCACTGGTGGTCGAGTGATGCATTGGTTTGTAGCGTTGAATCCTGGTCCCATGAAATCCATCAAAGTTTACAACTGATCTCCTTGATTGAATTCTTGATTAAACTCTTCTGCATTATTTCTTCAAATTCTTCTTTCTGACATCTTGCTCTTCGAATTGCTCATTTCAATTAGGTGATATGAAGTGTTAATGTTCGGTGATCCTACTTGAAATTTGAGTAACTCTTATGTTCATGTAATCACACGACCATAAGAGAGGCAAAAAATTCATTAGAACAAAGTAATCAAAATAATTCTAAACTAAGTCCTCAACAAAGGCGCCAAAAACTTGTTGAGCAAGTTTTACTTATATAAACTCTCAATGTAGCACCCCCTTACCATAGGATATGTATCGGGACGCCCGTAGAACAAAAAAATTAGTGAATTTCATATAAATGCTTTATGATACTTGGATGCCATGTGGAGTGTTTAGTTTGTTTCGTAGCGCACCCTTATCGTCGGGTGTGTATCGGAATGACCTACGGGCGTCCCGATACATATCCTATGGTAAGGGGGTTCTACATTAGGTGGTATCAGAGCATGGTTTGGCATTTGTTGGGACTGGTACATAATTAGGCTTGAATTATTGTGAGAAATGCAGAAGCTGATCAGAGTAGTGCAGCGGAAGCGTGGTGGGCCCATAACCCACAGGTCCCAGGATCGAAACCTGGCTCTGATACCACCTAATGTAACACCCCCTTACCATAGGATATGTATCGGGACGCCCGTAGGTCATTCCGATACACACCCGACGATAAGGGTGCGCTACGAAACAAACTAAACACTCCACATGGCATCCAAGTATCATAAAGCATTTATATGAAATTCACTAATTTTTTTGGAACCATAAAATTCTCATTTCATAACCTTAAAGCAGTAAATTTACACAACTGGTATGTTCTGTACATTCTTCCAAAAGTAAATCAAACAAAAAGCTAGCTAGGTCATCCTCAAAAGTGCCGGTGACGAGGCACATGTGCCATGACTTCTCTTGCCAACTCAATCTACGGCGGGAAAAGTCTCTGCGGAGCTATGAGTCTACTCTCGGTCACGAAAAATAATTTGCAATTTTGGGTGAGTTTGCGAACTCGATGAGAACCATCATCGATGGTTCACCCAATTCATGCATATACGGTATAACATGATTCACATAGTTATATCACTAAAACACATTCGAAGTACCACATGATTATCACGATATCGATCGAAAGAAACCAATTCAAATGCACATGAAATACGTATGTGACGCTTTTCCAATTTATTACGTTGTTGTGACTGAGCGCCTGAAACTGTCCCTTAAAGGGCGCATTAATCGGTGAGCCATAGGCTCTAAATCACTGTGGATTCAAGGCCCAATCACGTTGAGCTTAAAGCTCTCGTTGGCTGCTCTGGTCACAACTGCCAATTACTGATCATGCAATTATGTACGAATGCAAATGTCCAAATAGCCAAATCTCCCATTTAACATATTCACATATGTCAACCCCAAGTAATCACATGAAAATCAATTATAGCACTTCGATATTTCATTCCAAATATTTCAGACACCCATGGTCCGAAATCAATCAAAATCAAATATACATATTCCCATCCATTATCTCCACAGTTGTATAAGTGCGAAATATAACCAAATAATAATTGAGGAATCATCTAGGTTACTCACCTAATAACTTCCTAGCTAATGTCGGGAAGTCTCTGCCACGTCCGTGGATCTACGGTCCAACTGAGCCTCTATAGCAATTAAAATAGGTAAACAGTACCAACTGTATAGTTAGAATGACCAAACAATGCACATGGAATAATTAAAACGTGTATAATGCATGTTCATGGCATTCCCGGCCCTAATCCAAAATTTTCCCATCATAAAAATTTCATCTACAAATTAGAAAGCTATAGCCACTGACGGCACCCAATTTGGACCTCAATCGGCCCAAAAATAACTAAAACAGTGATCACCGGACAATTACCCGGGGCCACGTCAATTTCCCGTCTAAAAATTTCCAATTTCTAACAAAATGAAATTAAATATGTTACAAATCCGATGCCTCAAGAATCAGGTCAATCGGACGTCGAACGGAAAAGAAATTGACAAAAGAAACCAAAACTCAACAATTAATATCTAAATATATATATATAACCCTTATTTCCCCCTTTATTTTCTAATTTCCAACCAAACTTCCAACACCCATAACTCTTTCTACACATTTTTGAAAAATGCAAACTATACCTTGTTGGAAAGATAATGAAACCCTTTACAAGTTTCATGAAGACCATAAAAATTAATTCCAACCCTAAGGGTGTCAAAAATCTCATCAAAACTACTGCCTACTCAAAACCCATCAACACTGGACAGTACCTTACAAATTCAAAAACTCACTGATTATTCAGCAAAAAATTACCAAATAAATATGCTTAATCAGTTCACAATGTCCTCTACAACTTTTATGAACAACCCAAAATCAAATTCCATTGCTAAACAAGTCAATTAATTCACTCAATGTTGCTGTTCCTGAAATCATTCAATTTGAGCAGTACACTTATAACAAGCATAACTCCCTATACACAAGTCAGAAAAATCCAAACTTTATATTCCTGAAAAGATAACTCCTCAAACTTCAAGTTTCATGAAGAACTCGATCCCCAATTCGATTTCTAACAATTTCAAATCTGTTATGCAAGTTACTGACCTAATCAGCACTTAACATCACAATGTAAGTTCAGCTTTTGAAATTCCATATCTCCCACATCTGATTTCCAAAAATTACATGCCATACACCAATTTCAAGATCAATGTGTCATCTAAAACTCTTCAGTAGACCCCTAAAACCATTTCAGTTCAAAAAAATTACTACAATTACTCCAAAACAGAATGTACACCAAATTTGCTAATCCAGCTAGGTTTCACTCAATACATAACAACAGTCAATAGTTATCAGGCCATAACTCCTAATATACAACTCGAAAAATAGCAAGATCAGTGGAAATGGAAAGCTAACTCAATATGCTACAACTTTCATGAAGACTCTTTTCCCAAATTCCATATCAATTAATTTATAAAATTCAGCAAAATAATCAGGTCATATATGCGGGTACTGTTCACAGACCCTACAACCAGAAACTTTCCATGCAAAAATTCACCTTCCTAACATTACAATTTAACAACACCTATTTCACACAAATTTGAAGCCAACATCCCAAAGTTTCAGTGGGCACAAACGTCACCTCATTTTCACACCTACACAATTAGTTATGATCAAAACATTTCAATAGGTTAAACACCAATTTTCCAGATTTCATCTATACCTCATCCTCTTCCATTCTATCACTTTACCTACATTAATAGACATTCACTTACACCTCCAATTCAGCCACAAACTCAACACAACAATTATTTGTATACTAACACAAAATTTGGCAGCACTCACACAATCATTTTCATTACTTTCCTATACATCTAACCTTGCAAATCAATCCAAAACCAAGCCAAATCAATGGAAACCTTATTCAATCATTCATCCATACACAAGCATACATTTAAACCCATTTACATCTACCCCTATAATGATCAAATAAATGTACAAATGATCCCCATACATGCTTCTAACTACCAAAAGAAGGAAAGCAAAACAACTCCTACCTAGTTGCAAGTTCAAGCTACCAATATCCCTTGATTCTTCAAGTTCACACTAACTTCCTTTTTTTTTTCCCAACCTCCCATACGGCTATCACTAACTTCACAAGGATCACCATCCACTCAAGGCTTCAACTTGGTTTTAGGTGTGCAAGGGAAAAGCAAGCAAGCTCCAAAGGAAGACCTTCTCGTATGAAATAAGGAGAAGCAAAATTGAAGGAGAAGAATAGGTACTCTAAGAAGATGAAGCAAGTTTCGGATGGGAGGATAAAGATGAGCTTCCAAATGAATTTTTTATTTAGCAACACAAGAAGAAGGTCGTAGATGCTTGGGTGGAAAAGACAATAAAATGTACACTTGGCTTTTAATGGATGAAAAAGACAAAATGAGTTAATCTCAATCACTTAAGCACTAATCCCACTTAAACTCTAAACATGGCACTAACATAATTCCCAAAATTATTTATTCACTAATCTCATGCCATTAGGCAATCCCTTTTCAGTACAAAAAGGCTCACTCAGCCTGTCAGTTGGAATTTTTCGATTAGGGCAAGAACCGAAAATTCCGAAAAATCCATAAATTCTAAAATGGGAAACAATTTATGACGACTCAAATAATTTTCCAAATACTATTATCCCATAAATTTCACAAAAGGTCTCAATTTGAAACCTAAGTCGGAAAATGTCATGAATGCATGTTACCATGTGCATATGCAAAACAATCATCAGTCATAGAGGCTAAATGCTATATGCGCATGCCGAGTTCTAATTTAATACTCCTAACCCGTCCCAATTTACTAAAATATCCTTCCCATCGGTGATGGGATGTTACACTCAATGTTTCACAAGTGCATGAATCATAAAGCGTACTAGTTGAGGTGTCAATCCCAAGAGGAATTAGCTAAACTAATTGAATCCTAACTTTGCCTAAGGATATAAAAATGTGATTAAAATGAAAATAAAACTAAACAAAATATGAAGCAATTAAGTATGGATTGATTGAAATTGAAATTTCAAAATTAAGACGAGTATATCAAAATAAAGAAATGAGATATCTCAACAAGACAAGATCAAACAATTATAAGAAGATGAGATTCACTCTATCGTCATTTTGCTACCTTAATCACTTTTGATCTAATCGGTATCGATCTTAAATTTCCAAAGGTTGATTATTCTTTCTCAAGATCTAATCGTTAAACCCTAATTAATAATCCCTAATTGAATCTAAAATTTTGATTTTCAATTTCTCAATTAACAAAAATAGCCTGCATCTCGATCTAATAGACAATCAATTCCTCATATAAGATCTCTCTTTGTATAATTATTGATTTGAATTTATATGATCTATTAGGTTGTTAATTCTCATTAACAAGCCTAATCATGTCGCTATCGATTCAATCCTTCGATTTGTTGTAAAAATAGGCAAAAACCATAAACATCACAATACCCAAACATTCTATTAACATCAAAAGGAAATAAGTCATAAAATGATTCAACAATCAATCCCAAAATGAAGTTAGAAGATCATTAGCAACATATTCAACATCCTCAAACCCAAAGTGTAACATCTCATCTCCGATGGGAAGGGTCTTATCATAAATTGGGACGGGTTAGGAGTATTGAATTATATCTCGGCTTGAACATACAACTTATCGCCTCTATGATTGATGGTTTGTTGCACTTGCACATGGTAAGCATGCATTCATGATATTTTCCGGCTTAGGTTTCAAATTGAGATCTTTTGTGAAATTTATGGGATAATTGTATTTGAAAAATTATTTGGAGTACGCCATTGAGTGTTTTACATTTTTAGGGATTTATAGGAATTTTTCTGGAATTTTCCGGAGAAAATTCGGACCGACAAAAATCGCTTTTAAATGGCCTAAATGTGTTTTGTTGTGAAAATGTGGTTTTCGTGTGTGAACAATTATTGGGAGTGGACTTTCATATGTTTTACAATTTTGGGCAATTTAGGTAATTTTCAAAAAAATGATTCGAGGAAATTTCGGATAGGGAAAAATCACCAATAATGAACCAACGATTCGATTTTGATTAAAATTGCGACCAAATGGTACTGTCATTTTGGATATATTATTTTGAGAATTGTTAGAGAGCCATTAGCATTAGTGGGATGAAAGATTAATTGGGATTAGTACTTAATTAATTAGGATTATGTTTTTTATTATTTAAATGGTTTAATTACTTAATTTTGTCTTTTTCTTCATTAAATGGAAGAGCCAAGTGTCCTATTTAATGACTTTGTCTTATTCTTCCATGATTCTCAAAATTTCTCCTAGGAAATTCTTAAAAAAACTCATTTTGGAAAGTCATTCTCTTCTCATCCGAAACTTGCATTCCCTTCATTGTGTTCTCTTCCTTTGACGATTTCCTTCTCCTCCCAAATAAGTTCTACTTGTTATTTGCTTGTTTCTTCTCTAGTTCCAACCAAGACTCTACTTAAACCTTGAATTAATGATAATATTAATGATGCTTATGATAACCTTGGGTGAGGATTGAAGTAGAAGTGGAGGGTTTGAAGACTTGAGGAAATTCAAGTTTGCAACTTGTTAGGTGAGAATTTATGCTTGTTTTTATGCTTTTGGTAGTTAGAAGCCATTATGGGAAGAACTTATGCATTTATTTCATGATGATAAGGGTAGGTTTAAATGGGTGTAAATGTATGTTTGTGTATGGATGAATGAATGACTATAGTTCCATTGATTTTGGCTTGGTTTGGATTGAGTTTTGCAAGGTTAGATGAATGGAAATCTTAGGAAGATAATATGTGTAGGTTCTGCCACTTATTCTCTCTTATATAAGTATATGTTGTGATGAATTTGTGGTTGAATTAGAGGTATAAATGGGTGCTTAGTGATGTGTTATTGATGTTAGAAGTGATAGGAGTTAGGTTGTAGTTGAAAAGCTGGAAAATGCAATTTGACCTATTGCAATGTTTTGATCATAACTAATTGTTTAGGTGAGCAAATGAGGTGAGGTTTGTGCCCAAGTAAACTTTGGGATGTTGGCTTCAATTTAGTGTGAAATAGGTGTTGTTAAATTGTAATCCTAGAGGGTCGAATTTTTACATGGAAAGTTTCTGTTTTTAGGGTCTGTGAACAGTACCCGCATATATGACCTGATTACTTTGGTGATTTTTATAAATTAATTGATATGGAATTAGGGAAAATGGTTTTCATGAACGTTGAAGCACATTGAGTTAGCTTTCCATTGCCACTGATATTGTTATTTTTTGAGTTGTATATTGAGAGATATGAACTGTTTTCTATTGACTGGTTTTGAGCATTGTGATGAAATCTAGCTGTTGTGTCTGATTTGTGCGCATTTGGCTTGGAAGCAATTTTAGTAATTTTTGTGAATTGAATTGGAGTTTGAAATGTACTGAAGAGTTCTAGATGACACATTGATCTTGAAAATGATATATGGCTTATACTTTTTGGCAATCAGATGTGGGAGATATGGAATTTCAAAATCTGAACCTACATTGTGATGTTAAGTGTTGATTAGGTCAGAAAATTGCATAACAGATTTGAAACTATTAGAGGCTGAATTGGATTTTGGTTATTTCAGGAAGAATTGAAGTTTGAGGATTTATCTTTTCAGGGATATAAAGTTATGATTTTTTCTGACTTGTGTACTGGGAGTTATGCTTGTTATAAGTTTACTGCTCAAATTGAATGATTTCAGGGACAGTAATATTGAATGAATTAATTGACCTAGTTAGCAAGGGAATTGCAATTTGGTTTGTTTCATGAAAGTTGTAGATAACATTGTGATCTTGATGAGCATATTTATTGCATAATTTTTGACTACCTCGAATAAAAGATAGTGAATTTCCAATGACTGTTCTGTTTTGGGAAGTGATTGTGTAGGCAGTAGCTTGTACTGGGATTTTGACACCCTTAGGGGTGAAATTGATTTTTCTGGACTAAAGGAAACTTGTAGAGGGTTTCATTATCTTTCCAATGAGATATGGTTTGCATTTTTCTGAATTGTGTAGAATATGTTATGAATTTTTGAATTTTGGTTAAAGAAAAGGGAAAAAGAGTAGGAAATAAGGGCAATATATATATATATATATATATATATATATATATATTAATTGTTGAATTTTGTTTTCTTTCGTGAATAACTTTTTCGTCCGACGTCTGATTGACCTGATTCTTAAGGCATCGGATTCAGTGAATATTGAATTTCATTTTTTGAGAAATTGGGGATTTTTGGACGGAAAATTTGACGTGGATCCGGGTAAGGGACCGTTAATCACTGTTTTCTTTAATTGGGGACCTATAGAGGTCCAAATTGAACGTCGTCAGCGCCATTAGGTTTCTAATTTTCAAACGGATTTTTCTAATGGAAAAAAATGGGATTAGGGCCGGGAATTCATGAACATGCATTATACACCTACATGTGTATCCTTAACGAATTCGGATTGAATTTTTAGTGACAGTTTGTTCTCTGCTTCTTAGAGAGACACAACTGGAACGTTAATCGACCGACGTAGCAGAGACTTCCCGACAATAGCTCGGAAGTAATAGGTGAGTAACCTAGGTGGTTACCTCAATCTACGTGTTCTTGTGACTAATTACTAACGGGATTGCTTAAATTACGTATGCGAGAGATAAATTGTGTGATATGGACTATTAATTGGTGATTGACGCAAAATATTAGCGTAAATTGCCTGTAGATTCTCGATCATGGTGGCGTGTATCTTTGTTACTATGGTGAATAGAATCTTATTCTTGTAATGGATGGTAAATGATCGTGACCACTAGATGGTTTTCGTTCTATCTTGTTTGCTATCTTTATCTTGTGATGAATATTGACCTTTGGTATATGCATCGCATACATTGCTACATGGTGATAATAACGGTTGTGACATGCAATACTCATCGATATTGATATCGAGCCTTGAGCTCGAAGGGAGAAATCCACTCCCCACTGCTTACTGGTCACTGTAAAGCGCTCGGTCACAACACTGAACTAAACTGGAAAGCATCACATGCGCATCGCATACATCTTGAATCGTATAAGCGTGTTTCTCTTATTCTTGATTGTGTTATTTTATTACTACCGTGATTGCATGATTTTTTAACCGTATATTACTATGGTAGATCGTAGTATTACGTAACTCACGATTCTTGTAAATTGTTATATGATGCATGAATTGGGAGAACCATTGATGATGGTTTCTCATTGAGTTATAAACTCATCCAAAATTGCAATTTATTTTCAGGATTTGAAGAGTACCCGTTTAGCGCGGAGTATGTCTCTCTGTAGGCAAGTGAAGGATAGAGGTCGGGATCGGTTAGGTATCGCATTAGTGTCTTATCAAATTGTGTTCCGCAATCATTGTATAACAATGTTTTGTATTTAGACTAAGCCCATTGTGGTGTTATTGTTTTACATTGACAATTACATTATTGTCGCTTTGATCGTAATTAGTGTTGATATGCGTAATAACCGGAAATAGTTTATTGTGCACATGGGCTTAAATTACTTACTGTTTTTACCGTTGTTTTTACCGGGCCAATGTATGTTATAAAAAAAAATTGGATACCGAGTTTTACCGACTGATGTAGTACTCCACCCTCGCGGGCACGGACTCGGATATCACCAATGATATCGGGTTCGGGTCACTCGGGAGTGGGGTGTTACACAAAGCATACATCAAGATGAATTAAATAACAAGAGGAAATAGAAAATAACTTAAGATGGCTAGGTTGGAGTGGCTGGACAACAATTAGCTGAAGCTCCTCTTCTCTTCTCTCCTTCTTTTCTCTTTCTTATGTTCTTTCTTAAGATGGCAAATGGAAGTTCTCTGTCATTTTATGTTTTTAAATAGTTCTTTGTCCATTTAAGATAGAAACTAGGTTTTACCTAGGACAAAAAATTCAAAAAGACCCTCCGATAATTAAAATAAAAGGAGATCTTATATTTAGCAAGTGCCTGTCATGATCATGATAGGGATATTACCATCGTGACACTATGAAAATTGGCTTTTGTCATGATTGTGACATGGGTGCCACGATCGTGACCTTAGGTGAGACCTTTTATCATGATCATGGCACCTTGTTCCTTTTGTCCAAGCTTTCTCTAACTTCCTTCAATCTTTTTTATCTAAGGTCATACACTAACAAACACATCAAAACAAATCAAGCACAAAAAATTAAAGTCCACTATCATGTTTTAAACCATAAAACACTTAAAAAAATAAACTCACAATCACATTAACATAATCCTAAACATAAACATGCATAAATCATCTAATCAACACCAAAAAAACACACTAAAAAACCTACCAAAACATAATGTAAACTACAACTATGAGAAACCTGGCAACCGACGGGGAAGATCTTTGAAACTAGTATGCAACAAGAAATATTGGAGATGGATATAGATGAAACTAGTCAAGTGGACAGCAAGTTAAAGGAAGAAAACTTGCCTAATGATGGTAATGCTAATGTTACACTAGCCCAACCGACCAATATGGTGGTAGATGACATTATAAGTCTTGCAATCTTAAAGCAGGAACTCGATATGCAAGAAGCTAATTATAATAAGATTGCTACCTCACTTCAAACAAGTCTAAATAATAATGCACCTATGATATTAGAATTTAGCAATAGTCGAGGATATAGGGCTATAGAGGATGCCCCTACTAAAAATATTCCTAATATGCCTAATAATTCTCTTAATGTCTTGACCTTACAGCAGATTGATAATAAAGTTGATCTGGAAGATTTCCAATTTCAAACTACTAAGTTGAGGAGGAGATTTACTAAGAGAAAAGGGAAAACCAAATAATAGGGGGTTTCCCCCTCAATGATGGTCCTGATTTGAAGCATTAAGGGGCTCAATGACCCCCTCAAAAGCTTCAGGTGAAGGATTTGGTGATAGCGAAACAACCTTTCTTAATGGGGCTTCTTGAAACCAAAGTTAAAGCACCACTTTAATCGAAATATCTTTATTTTTTAAGAGCTAAATGGAAATATTATTCAAACTGTATCAACTATTATAATGGGAAGATTTTCTATTTTTATAATTATGACATTTTAGTTGTAAATAAAGTTGAGGAAAGTGATCAACTTATGTACTTGTAATGTCAATTAGAGGGGCACCAAGCATCATTTGATCTCACTTTTATATATGCCTATAAATTTGGTTTTCAGAGGCCTAAACTATGGCTTGATTTAGTAAGGCTTCAATCAATTTCTTAAAATGCATGGTTAGTTAGAGGAGACTTTAACTGTATACTAAACTTGAGTTAAATGGAAGGGGAAAATTTTCTTTTGGGGACACCAAGGAGCTCAACTTTTTATTCAATAATATGGAGTTGATTGACCTCTACTCTTTTGGTAAATGTTTCACTTGATCAAATGAACAAATGGGTGGTTTGTTTATAAGGAAGAAGCTCGACATAACATTGCGTAACCATAGTCGAGCAGCTCAATTCCCTCACTTTTAAGTCTATTTTGGAGAAACTCTCCTCTTAGATCAGTCTTACATGCTTGCCTAAGTTATTGCTCAACTCATTAAAATTGGAGACCCCTTTATATATTTTAATGGTCTCTGATAAATGGAGGGCTTTATGAATCTTAACTCTAGTTGCTAGAATCAAGATATCAAAGGATGGGGCAAGATTTCTTTGAAGAGACCTTTTGCAATATGAAACATCTCCTTATTAGCTCATTGGATTAAGATATAAAGACTTCCTTGCTTTCACCTTTCATTACTTAGGAGGTGAAAAAGGCGCTTTTAGTATGCATTCTACTAAAGCCCCAAGTCGCGAAAGGTTTTTTACTAGTTTCTTTCAACATATTTAGGAGATCATAGGGAGTTTATTTACAGAGGCAGTCCTAGAGTTTTTCTCTTCCTCTAAGTTGCTTCAGGAGGTAAACCACACTTATATATGTTTGGTGCCTAAGAAAAAGCAGCCCTTCCATTTGACAAACTTTCAACCTATATCATTTTGTAACACCCTCTATAAAGTGATCACTAAATTATTTTTTGATAGATTAAAAAAATTAAGTTATTCATGCTTCACAAAGTGCTCATCTCGGATGGGAATGTTGGAGACAATATCATTCTTCTTCAAGAGCTAATCAGAGAGTATAATTTAACAAAAAGAATCAATAGCTACCTAATTAAAATGGACTTATTTAAAGCCTTCGACAATCTCAGTTAGAGATTCATCTAAATTTTGTTTAGATGCTATGGGATTCTTGATATCTTTACCAGATGAGATTCATCTAAATTTTGTTTAGATGCTATGGGATTCTTGATATCTTTACCACATCTGGACTACATCCCTGAGTGTTCTCATTAATGGACTACTCTCTACTCCCTTTCAAAATGTTAGAGGTATAAGGCATGAGGATCCCTTATCCCCCTACCTCTATACTATGGCAATGAAAGGCTTATCCATATTGTTAAACAAACTCATTGCTTCCAATGACAACTTTACTTTTCATCATCAATATGCTGAAAGCCTACTTACTAACCTTTTATTTGCTAATGATCTAGTTCTTCTTAATGGAGTTGAGTCTACCTTTATTAGCTTACTGCTTTAGACATTGGAAATATTCTCTAAATGGCCAGGTTTGAAGATAAATTGGAATAAGAGTCATTTATACATGTCATCGAATGCGATTAATAAGGAGGCAATTAGTCATATGCTTGGTATGAGCTTACACCATCCTTCTTTTAAAAACTTAGGTGCCTATAACTTCATCCAAATCAAAATTTTCTAATTGCATTCCCTTACTTGAAAAGTGCAAAGGTAAGATTAATGCATGGAAAAATCGTTATTTATCTAATATAGCCTGAATAAGTTTAATCATCTCTGACCTAAATAGTATACAATTACATTGTAATGTTCATATTATCTTGCCAAAAAGGGTAACAAAAGAGATAGATAAGATCTTAAAAGTTTTTCTTTGATCAAGTAACACTGAAAATTGAAAGTGAGCAAAGGTTAAGTGGAGTGAAGTCACACAATCAAATAAACATAAGGAATTAGGCATCTTATCTATTTATAATAAACAAAAGGTACTGTTATATGAAAATATGGCATTTATTCACTAATAGAGGGGCTTTATGGACTTAATATCTGGTTGTTTAATTTTTTGTAGTTAGTTTATTTTTGCAATTAATAATTTAGTGAACATGATCGAAACTAAGTATGGCGAGAAGCATACTTTTGTAAAATTATATGTCAATTTCCACACACTTGTTAAAAGTTGCTGGTAAAATGACAGGATCACAATGTGAAAAGTAGACTTCAAAGAAAAGGCAACGAGGCAAATCATCCACTACAGTCCAACCCTAGAGAGGTTGCAGATGCTATTATTCAATGTTAGGGCTTAGGAGGAACAGTGTCAGTAGATGAAGGATAAGAAGTTCAGTGTCAATAGATATATCAACTAGGAGGCATTAGAGCAGGTTAACTTAGCCCAATGAGTTTAACAGGTTGTAGAGATCGACACATGGTCATGATTTTTTAAAATTGTGGAACCTTCATATTAAGAGCAGACCTTAGAGGTCCTCTGCACATTCTCAGTGGAGAAAGGATGCTATGACAGGGATTGCCTAAATACAGTCCAGGTTTGGACGATGGGAGAGATGCATCAAATCAATTACACAAAGTTCTCCACCATCATGTGTCTCTATGATCAGGAATATATAAGGACACCTGAGTAACTAGCATGATGGACAAAATTTGTCTTTATGACACTTCGATAGTAGGATTAACACTAAAGATGACTACGATCCAAGCAATTTAAAGGCTTCAACCTTATACATTCCAACAATGAGATACATCCACGATATCTTGAGCCATACTCTAAGCCGTCGAGGTGATAGTTGGGGAGTCATTGAGATTTTGGACTTTTATTACCTTCAAAGCATGAGTGAGCGGATGTCAATTTAACTGGGACATGCATTTGTCCAATTTATCTAGCATTACGCACTTCACTGGCACAAAGGATGGGTCTATTGATTGGCTACCACTGACGTGGGATATGATGACCATGGTAGTGCTTAATCTAGTAGTGATGCAACACATGGGTTGTTGGGTCCCGTTGCCGGAATCCAACTGCTTAACTTAACACTCGAATCGTGCGCATACATGTAGACAAACACGCGGAATCAAAAACGAAGTGAATAGGATCGAATACAAATGAAATCGAAGATTCAAATAGAACGTAAATGCGGAAACATATACGAAGCAATTTCGAATCGGATTATCGACTAACAAACCAGCGAAACAAATACGGATCGAATTCAATTTGGAATCAAAACATACAAATGAAAAGAAATTGAATAGCATTACAAGTGTCCAACATCTAGGAATAATTATCTTAAGGAAGCGTTGCGTTGGATACCTTATACTTGACCTATACGAACTGGTATAAATTTTTTTTTCATGTTTTCTTAGGCATGCTTTTCATCTATCATACTTGGAAACTTATCTTTAAACTCATACTAATCTCAAATTACTTGATTCTTCTTATTCATCATATTCTTATTCTTTACCATAACAATCTCATACTCATGTCAAAAAATCCATAAATTCATACACAATTTCACTTATCCATATACTACCATATAAAAATCCGGCAGCATAACGACTGCACTTTCAATAACCCAAACCTGCAAATAACTTGAATACACTTCTATATATATATATATCCCAATCGATTATCAAAGTCATCGGACCACTCGTCCAGAATCCAAAACACAAACATACTCAAGTCAATAGACAAAACATAATCCAATCCAATCTCCAACCAATCATATCATATCATATACTCATAATATCACAAGTCACATTCCATAGCCCTACATATGGTTTATATCTCCAAGCCATACATAACTCCATCATTTATATACATCATACTCATCTTACTCAAATCTATACAATTTCATAATTCTCCTGAAATAAAAATGCTTGTAATACATTTATGGCAATTTAAGCCATATCCAAGACCTATACAAAAATCAATATCAAACTCTACTTTATACAAAACACACGCTGTACAAAACGAACATAAAATCTTGACATGCTTTCATCCAATCTCCTGCTCGAATACCTGGAGATGGGGATGAAAGGGGGGTGAGCTAGAGAGCTTGTGGATAATATGCTTATAAGTTGAAAAATAAGTAAAAGCCATTTCTCAAAACTTTTCCATCTTATAAAGGATTTCACAGTAGAAACTTCATCAAGTGTTTATTTCACAAACTCTTCAACTTCTCAAAACATTTATACCTAAATGCCAAAACTGCCACAGTTAAAACCTCACTTTCTTATTCTCGTAAAACTCAAATTTTTCCTTTCACAAAGCAAGAACAATTTCAAAGATATGAATGCATCACATTTCAAACAACATTAAATCATATAACACTTCATAATGGTTTGGCAAGTCCATACACATGATGACTACACAATTCCATAAAATGGCCTTGTGTAGTCGTACACATAAGGGAGTCCTAAAAGGAACTCTGTGCCTCTAGCGGGCAGGCGGGAGAAGCCTTTTCTTGGGTCGACGTGCACGTGACGGTTCTTGAGGGACTATGTCGAACCCACATAACATGTAATTTATGCATTGAAAATACTTTGCCCAAATGGCACATTCTTGAAAACTTGATTTCATGAGCATGACATATATATGCATTTCTAGCATCACTTCACAATTTGCAAACCATAATTCACATAACAATTTTCAATTATTCCAAACAAAAAATGCATACTTTAGACAATTGCAAATCATTTAAAAATCATGTCACACAAGTTCACATATTAAATTTTCAATCAATTAAACATAATGAACTCAAACGAGTATTTCAACTTTATTAAATCATTCAAAAATCCTTTGAATGAACAATTTAAATCATTTATAAAAATTGTCCGAAAACAAATAGAGGAATTTCTTAAATCATTTGGGAATAATGAACTTAACAATTCATAATCTTTCCAAAATCAATTGTAAAACAATAGCTTAGAAACATGATCACTTTCTTGATTTTTCCAAAACTTACAAATAGCTTAAAATTTTGAAAAACAAGCATATTACCCACCTTAAATTCCATGCCATAATCTTGTCCAATGGTTCAATTTGATCTTTACTTCTCTCTCTCTTCCAACTTAAAATTACCTAAGCCATAATCAACCAAAACCAATATCATAACCATCATACTTCTCAAAATTTATTACATAATTCACAAACCCATACTAATGTCAAGATGTCTAATTCAAGAACTTCCAAAATCCCCTAAATCATACAAGTAGGTATAACCCTTATTACTTTTCATTCAAAATTAAACATAACCCAAGGCAAAATCACCAACATTAACTTCATAATTTACAAACCCATATCAATCTCAAGTCAAAACAACCAAAAACTCAAGAAAAACTCAAAGCTCACAGGTTCTCTTACCTTTTTCTTTCTCTATTTTCGACATTGCTTGGCTCAAGATGAAGCTCTCTTCATCCTCCACGTTTTTCCCTTCTCGACCCACTTGAAAATCACCCTTGAAGCCCTTGAAAAATCCAACCCTAGCTTTTGTCTTCCCTCTTCCTCTTCTCCATCGCCAGCCCTCTCTCTTCTCTCATTCTCTCTTTGTTTCTTTCTCTAAATTTTCGACTCTTCCCATAAAAAACGACAACTCCTCTCTTATATAGTTCCATGTCATTAAAATGGGTGACCAATGACCATAACGGCCCACCATGTTAGGCTAAAACTCTAACTCTTTAAGTGGTGTTCCAAAAATGCCCCTGAACTTTACTTTTAAATCATGCTACTTTAGGACATTATTCTCACCATCAAAATAAAAGAATTTGTCAAAACTTCCTTCTAGAGAATTTTTCCTTATTGTCTTAATTTTATAAGGCCACCAAAATCATTTAATTTGGTGCTCTATATCAAAAGTTATAGTCTAAACATGTCGGACATATCATCTGCTAACACATTTTCTAGCACATTCTTTCCATACAAAAATTGACCTTCTTAAGGACCAAAGTGAAACTCGATTCCTTCATAACAATTGTAATCCTATTTTTCTAGTTTAATCCAAATGAAATGTCACCTCATTTTGATAACTATAGAAAAAGTTATGGCCAAAATACTTTTATATGCTCCTAATCCAAGACTGAACACTAATCCGAACTTCCATTCAAAAATTAGGAAGTCTTAGGGGCTAAATTGAATTTAATTTCTTCATATGATTTGTAGCCCCATATCTTAATTTTATTTTGCCTCAAACATCGCTTCAATCGGATCTCCACAGATCCCGAATTTCTCAAAATACCGAACCATGTTCAGAAACTTTCCCGACTCACTTTGATTTAAACAAACTTCCTCAATTAAGACTCTAAAATTCACAATTTCACATAAACTGAAATTCATTGTCTTAGGAATACAACACTTCAAGAACCAAGTCAATCGGATATCGGACCGAAAAGATATAAGCAAATGATTTGACAAAGTCGGATGAGGAAGGAAAAATAGCAAGATCAGAATGAAACAAATCGTTCCGATTATCACAAGATTCAATTAAACTCTTTCAATTCAACTCCAATTGATACAAATTTTCATGGAGAGAAGGATACATGTCTTAGGAATTCATTGCTTCAAGAATCACCTCAATCCGAGGTCGGATGAGTGAGTTATGCCCAAAAGAATAAACCATGCTTAAACCCGAAATCGATTTGAACCTCTCTTGGCGCGATCGCCATAACTTTCAATCTACAAATCGGATTTATTTCGTTCACCAAAAGTGTCAAAGTAGACTTCAATATCTACAACTCTTATGAAGACCACAAAATCAAAATCGGCCTCCAAAAGTGTCAAAATCGCCATTTCCACAAGCTAACCCGTGAATGTCCGTTTAACGGACATTATCGGCCCAAAGTGTACCAATTCATCCGAGAAAGTCCGTTAAACGGACATAGGCACAGAAAAGGGTCCTTTTGACCCGAGAAGGTCCGTTTAACGGACTCCCATGTCCGTTTAACGGACATGCATTTCCCAAAACCTCTTCAACCCTTTCCAAAGCTTCTCACATCCAAACTAACATCATATACACTTATAATCTTCACATATTTACTTATTCAAATGCCTAACTCTTCATAATAATTGAAACAACAAATTCAATTCACAATCTTCTCAAAACTCAACTAAATTGGTTCTTCAAAACCACAAATCTCAAAAATGTCATCAAAGATGTTACTAACATCAATCTTATATAACATCATAACTTGTATCAACTATAACTCTTAATTTCGATCTCGAAAACTTGCATATGTAGTCTTGTTAGAAAGATAAAAGAACAAGCTACAACTTCAAAGAAGGCAACTTTGGCCAATTCTATTTCAATCATTCCCTAATTTCCCTCGAATCAGCATACACATTATTATCCACATGCAAAACTCAACATTCATGCCAACCTCACTTTCTTAATTTCACAACATTTATAACAATTCAACTATCATTTGGAATTTATCCAAATCTCAGCCTCAATTCATATGATTTCTTACATTTAATAGCATTATGTCATTCACCAAGTTCCCCTCTTGCTTTTGCATAAGATCTCACATATATCACCAGAGTTCTTACTTAAGGTTCCTCAACTCACCATCCATACATAATTCACATTTCAATATCATAATCATCTATAACAAAAAGTATATACAAAAACACTCATTTACTTTCATTTTCGTATTTCTAATTTCCACTCAAAGTTTGGGGTCCAACATGGGCATAGTAAGTCGATGTTGGGATATGATGATCGTGGTAGTGCTTAATCTAGTAATGATGCAGCACTGGGCATAGTAAGTCAATGCTGGAGTCAAATCAAAGACATTTTTTAGACTTATTGTAGAAGCCACTTGTTGGGCCCCGATTCGCATTAAGCATGATTTATTTATTTTGAGGTTTAGTTTGCCTAAATTTTAATTTGAAATTAATTTGGGATTTTTAGTGCTTAGAAAATGATTTTTAATGGAAGGGATTTCGTTAAAATTAGAATTTTAATAAGTTGTTAGAAATTAAAGGAATAAGTTGGTATATGGGTATTTAGGAAGTTACTTAAGTTTTTATATGGGCTTTAAGCCCTTTTAAATGTCATTAAATGAAGGAGTATTGACTTAAATGAAGAAGTTGCCATGAAAGGAAGAGGAAGCAACTTAATTTTACCTAAGTATTTTAATAGACTTACGAAAATTAAAGGAGAGGAAGGCTTTAATTAAAACTACGTAGTTTTGTTTTTGTGAGGGCCTAGGTTTTAAGTTAAGAGTTAAAGTGTTAAGTCCCTTAAGAGTGAAAGAAGACTTACGAAAGTTCTCAAAGAGAAAGCAAAGAGGAGACTTTCGGCTAAGTGAGGAGGAGAAGAAAAAGAAGAAAAGAGTATAGGCTTTGTTGATTATTGCTAGAGAAAGAAGAGTTTAAGAGTTTGCTTAAGAAGAAAGAGGAAGAGTTTAATCCTTCCTTAGAAGAAAAAGAAATTTTCGTGGGTTTCATTAAGGTAAGGGAAATTTCGAATTTTTTGGAGTTTTCTTGATAGGTTTTGGGTTTAATAGCTTAGTTAAGTTATGGGTAAAGTTAGATAGGTTCATTTCCATGCTTTCATATCCTTAGGAATGTCCAATTTTGATATCCTATGTTAAAGTGAGATTTTGTGCTTGATTAAGGTGAAGGGAGGCATTTGGAGGTAGAAGAAAGGCAAATTGACCAATCCTAGAGTTAAAGGAATTAAGGTGGGTGATTCCTAGAATAAATGCAAATTAATGCTTTCCGATGATTTAAGAAGTTTGTATTAATATTTCTTTGTGAGGACTTAAAACTTGTATGTGATGTTTTCTTGAATGTAAATTTATGTTGGAAATGTTGGCGAAATGATTTGATAAGTGAACAAGATTGATTATGTGATCTTGGCAAATTGATGCTTTCTAATGACTTAGAATGTTTGTATGAACTACTCTTTGTTATGTTTTTCACTTATATGTGATGTTCTTTGATTATGAATTATATGAGAAATCATTTGTATAATGTTTCGTTATGTGAAAAAGACTCGAATGTGTGTTTTCGGAAAAAGATTTGCCAGTTTGGCCTAATTATGCGAAAGTGATTTTGTAAAGGCCAGTTACGGCTAATAAATTCGAATTGTGTGAATTATGTGCTTTCTTTGGGTTTGTGGTGGTCCCATCTGAGTCAGGTGCACCTGTCTACCCATAGGCTTCTCACTTTTGCCCGCTTAGTGGCCGTGGAGTTCCTCTCGAGGACTCTATCCGTCACGGCTACATGACCGCTTCGCGGAAATGTGTAGTACGTTCTGTTTCGGATCCACCCGAACCACTTTCTCTGTGTTTATGTGATATTTGATGTGTAATTGGTTTGATGAAATGAGTTTTACAAGAGGTTTTGATGAATTGAAAGTGTTTTGATCAATGTAAATTGGCTTTGATAAATTTGAAAGGTTTTTATCAATGTGAATGTTGCTTTGAGAATGAATAAATAAAGAATGTTTTGCTTATTACTTGATTATTAAGTTGTTACCCACTGAGTCGTCGTGCTCACACCCCATCTTTCCCTCCACAGGCATCGAGCGAGAAACCGAGTCACCGCATCGGGATTGAGGCGACTCCGATGCATTTTGCTTTTGAAGTTGTATTTAAGAAAACAATGCTTTAGGTTGCATTGTGGAGAAATGGTTTTCTTTGTATTTTGGATTTTGCTACTTTCGATGTATTCGGGCTAAAATGCCCTATAAAACCTTGTATAATATATATCCTCCTTGTAAATGCAAAAAGAATTGGGTTTTAATGTATTTTGTGTGTATTGATCAAAATGTATTGTTGTATGCTTTACAATGATTAGCAAAGGAAGATTGAGGTTGCTTTATGTTTGAGAATAATTAGAATCCTAAGAGTTTGGTTGCTGCCATTTGAGGATATATATTTAGATTGGTTTGAGTTGTGGAAGATTGGAAAGTGAGTTTTTATGCAGGTTGTTGAGTGGGATTGAAGATTTTGGCTAGAGCATTTTTAGGGGAAGTGTTGTTCAATTTTTCCCAAATTGGACAGCAACTTGTTTTGGGTTTTAGAGTATTTTAGAGTAAGATTTTCAGTGAGATGCCTTTTTGAAGATTGTAGTGAATGATTAGATCTTTCCAATGACATAAAGTTTGTCACATTTGAGCTTAAGATGAAAAAGTTATGAGAGCTGAAAAATTTCAGCTACTGTTGTTATCCACTAAATTTTGCAGAATCTTTGGAGGGGTTTATGACCCTCTTAGAGACAGATTTGATTTTTTCTTTCTTCATGAAAAATATAGATTGTCTTTATATCTTTAAAATGAGGTATAATTGGACAAATTTAGACTTAGGATAAAGAAGTTATGAGGTTGAGAAGATGACAGTTACTATTCATTTGAATTGAGTTACTGTTTTATTGGATTTATACAGGCAGTAACTTTGAGAGGGTTTTTAAACCTTTAAATGATTGAATCGATTTTTTATCCCTTAATTAAACTTGTAGATAATCCTTTCTTCTTTCTATTGAGGTATTCCATGCCTTATTTCGAGTTAGGAGTAAAAAGTTATGGGAATTAGACTTAGTTCAGTTACTGTTCATTTGGCAATTTTGGACAGAACCTTTGGGAGGGTTTTTCACCCCTTTAGAGCTTGTTTTGGTTTTTCCATCCTTCATAAGATATGTAGATTATCTTTTCCCCTTTCCGATGAGATATCATTTGCAATTATTGGAGTTAGGGATAAAAAGACATGAGTTTGGGAATGTTGACAGTTACTGTTCATTAAGCTAAATTACTGTTCCATTGATTTTCACTTAGGCTGAAACTTTGAGAGAGTTTTTACCCCTTTAAATGATTGAAATGATTTTTGTTTCCTTCATGAAACTTGTAGGTAATCTTCTTATATTTCCAATGAGGTAAAATGTGTCATTTTTAGACTTGTGTGCTAAAAGATATGAATTCTCAAATTCTTGGTATTGTGTAGGGAAATTGACATTTTTAGTGGCAGCAACTTTAAAGCAAATTTTAACCCTCTTAATGGCTAAAGTAGTTTTTAAATCCTTCTAGGAAGTAGTAGAGCTTCCTTTTATCTTTTTATTGACACTAAATTTATGAAATTTCGATTTCGGGGTGAAAAGTTATTAAAGTTTAAAGTTAGAGAAGTTTTCATTAGTTTTAAGAGTTGAATTTTCAATTTGGAGAAATTAAACCCCGTTTCCTATTTTATTCGTTTCTCCTCCGTTTGACCTCCGATTTTCATGATTTTCGAAGCGTTGGATTTGAAAAAAAAAATTTCCCCTTTTTAGTAAAATGAGAGTGTCGGGTTTTGGTCGGACTTTACGGATGGTATTAAAGAGAGTCAATTACGTGACGGTTTTAAATGTAATTCCGTTTTCGGGCGATTTTGTGAGCTATAGAGATCCGATTGAGGCGATTTCTGATTCTAATTGATCGAGATATATGAAATTTTATTTTAGCTTAGGATTAGGATTTAGTTATGGGCCCTAAGCAAAGAAATTTTATTGGGTGATAATTAGGGTGAACTTATCAAGTTTTGTTCGGATGACGTTAAAATAAGTTCGATTTGAGGTTTCTTTCGTGGTGAGGAATTCCTCCCTCGTGAGATGCGCGTCTAGATGTCACGTAGGATGTCGGGCACGCGACTCATCGGGGAGGGGTTCCAACACCACTATAGCTATAGTCACTACATTAGAGGATTAGAACTAACTGACGATAGCTCAGTTAGAGATATAGTAGGCATAGTTTATGAAGCAGATGAGCAGGCTTGAGACCTTAGTTGGATGGATGGGTGATTTACTATTGTTGATGGCCAACCATCAGGGTATTACTTTCCAACCCCCATCAACTGGCAGACGCTCTTTATCATCAACTCCTCCACATTTTGAAGATCATTAACTCGAATACCTGCCATTGTTGGGAGATGCTTAACTGTTGTATCTTTTCTTTTCCTTTTTAATTGTATATCTTTCTTATTCCTTTTTTTTAAAAAAACATTAATGTTAATGTTATTTTATTTTTATTTTTATTTTTTTATTTTTATTTTCATGTTCTTTTTATCCCTTTTACTTTCTCTTTTGAAAGGATGTAATCTAAATTTGGATGGATCAAAATTCAATAAAATCATCACATTTAGGAAAATACCACTTAACCCGTCAATTATTATATATACTTATATTGTATACCTTTGAGACAATGTACAACTTTAAGTGTGGGGAAGGGTCAATGAATTTTTAACGTTTTCTTTAAGTTTTGTATAATGTTGGTCATAAATTTTATGAATCGATATTTTACTTAATTGAAATCGACCATCAATACTATACTTCAATACTATATTTCATTATTGAATATTGATTAAATTGGTATGTAAAAGGATGATAGTTAGAATAGAAGTACTTTTCTAGGTTATATGTTTAGTATTCATTGATATAATCAAATTGACTGAAAATGCATATTATTTACACATATATATATACCTATCTTTTTCATGAGCTTTTGAGCCTAAGAACAAAAATTTTAAAATTTTAAGCTCTTTTATTTCATTCATATGTGTTGTCATTTATAGTAGAATGATTACAAACCTTTCTTTTATTATACATATTAAGACCATGTTTGTTAAATTAGAATCATTGAAGTCATAAATGCACTTTGATTCAACAATTTCTGTTAACCTATTTCTTTAACTATTGTCTTACTTGTAATTTATCCTTTAAGAATAACCAAGTTGAGCTTTAGCCTTTTTCTTTAAAGCCCTTTTAATTGTTTTGAACCTTGAAGGTTATTTACAGTACGTGTTTGTTTAAAACTTCGAAAATTTTTAAAAGGTTTATTATTTCTTTAATTTTGGTACTTAATGTTTGAAATTTTTTGATTAAAAAATTAGCATAACAAAAAATTGTGAATAAGTATAAGGTACCAATATAGTTACAATAAAAGGCCCGACGTATTTGTAAACAATTTATTTGAAATTTATTCTTAGTAAATTTCTTTCAATTTATCCCTCTTTATTATCCCAATCATATCCTAACTAAGTCCCATTACAACTCTTATAAAAAGTTGTTGATTTTTATTTCTAGTTTATACATAAGTGGTAGATATGCTATAATATTGCAAGCTTATGGTAAGAGTTTTACTATGCAATAATTGAGAATTTTAATACTTTTCACCCTAAACACTTGAGGGCATTAAGTGAAATCTTGGAAAAGGTGTAAAGTTTTATGTTTTTTATTTCATTGCGATTATTGATATGATTACTATAAAATTATTTAGGAAGTTAACTACTGGAGTCATGTAACTATAGTACCCTGGAAAGCAAGTGTATTTACATGTAACTTTATCTTCTTCAATTACAGTTTTGTAATGAAAATATTTATTATTAATAAAATAAAAGAGTTTGGTTTTATTTGTGTGAGCATTATATATCTAGTCATAAGATGCCGAGATTCTTGTGTAAGTAATATACATTTACATAGAGATGTATGGGAAACATGTATATTATAAGAATCTAAATTAATGGATTCACAGCTGAATAATCAAGTTAGTCTCTTGATTATGGTTTAGACTGTAGTGTTGCGATTTATCTCCATATAAGTAAAGGAGTTTATTTAAAGGGAATGATGAGTTTCATATCATGATAGTAGTCGATTATCGATAATGGCACTATTAAATGTATCTGGAATCAAGTATGTTTTCAAGAATAAAGTGAGTCATTACTTTAATCTTAAAACATACAACTTAAACATTCGCTTATTATGGAACACAATCTTGATGAATGGTGAACTCGTATGTGTTTCATAATAATTTTTAATATGATCAGAATGGATTTTTACAGAGTATTAATCCAGTGTCTACATGTTGGAATTATTAATTGAAACATGTATCAGGGAACATTCACTCAAATAAAGAGTTTATAGTGATATCATCACTTCTAGATGTTTTAAGGAGATTTGGTAATTAAATTGGCGCCAGTAGTTTGATGGACTAGCAACCCATCAAGTCTTAACACTAAGATGAGATCTTGTGTGTTAATCACCATATAAAGTAAAACGGGAGATCTAAAAGGAAAAATCAACATAAGGGCAAAACGGTAATTTTTACCCTTTATTGTGCGAATGGCTATAATAAGGTTCTAAATACGATTTGCAATTGGACATAAAATATGTGTTCTCATAATATTTAATAATTCAAGAGTTCAACTAATTGTTTTTAGTAGAATGATATTTAGTTAATAAGCTAGAATTAATTCTAATGAGATTAAACTAATTCTAGGCTTATTGGAGCTTGAATTATCAAAGTCTAATAAGATTCCCCACTTGGTTTCAAGGAAGGTTATCAAGCTAAATAAGAAATATAAATGGAGGTTTTAGAAGCTCATAATTGAATGTTGGGCTTGCCCTAATTAATGGTTAATTAAAAGCCCAAATGTTCATTTAGAAATGGGGTAGACTTTGGTTTAATGTAATTGATTAGATTAATTATATTAAAACATTTTTTTAAAGAAAGGAGTAGCAATTTCGGTTTTATTAGGGTTGAATGTGTAGCTTCACATTTAACATTCAAATGTTAAATAAAGATGGTCTTTATTATGGTTTAAATGGAGTTATGAACTTACCATTAAATGGTTTAATGGTTATCTTTTAATGTTAGCATACAACCTATTAGCATTTATTAGATTAAAGAAGAAAGATATGCATTAGATGGACTATCTTCCTTTTTCCATCTTCCAAAATCGAAATTGGTAGTTCATATTTAGGTTAATAGTTTTTTCATATAACCATCTTATAGATATACGAGAAGAGTCTCATTTAATGGCTACTCTATGATTGATTAAAGTAAAAAGTGATGCATTGGATGCTATTCTCTTCTTCCATTCTATGCATAATCAAAATTGAGTGTGTAAGAAAGGGTTCTTGTACAGTTTAACTCTCTCTCTCCTTTCATGCATGAGTGAGCCAAAATTTGCATGAGAAGAGTCTCATTTTTGGCTTATTTCTTCTAAGAAAAATCTCCTGCAAACATTTCTTCTCCTTTCCCACCAAAGGATTTTGTTAACCAAATTGTCCTGGAAGAATAAGAGGTAAATCAAATTGGTTTAGGATACAACAACAAGGAGAGGATAGATTGACAAAGAAAAGGATTCAAAAGCAAAGGCTTTGGATATAAGAAGAAGGAAAGGATAGCGCAGCGAGGAATTAAAGCTATAGCGAAGGAGTTGGTAATATCACTATCTTGTTTATGTTTAATATTATCCTTATACCATATCATGTATAGTTTGGCATGATGATTTGGATATATTGCTTCCGCTGCAAATAAGATTTCTAAAAAGTTTTGAAATCTATCGGTTCTCCAAATATGGCATGCTTTCTTTTCCGATCCAACATTAACTTTATAATAACTTGACTCTAATTATATGTTAATTCAATTCAACAGGATATGATGATTTATAGTATAAATGGAAATATTAAAATTAATGAAGAGTATATGTTGTAATATTTATAATTTGGATTATGGTTTGCTTAAGGACAAGCAAAAGCTTTAAGTGTAGGGATGTTTGATAGATTCTTAATTAATTATATATATACCCATATCTGATGTATTTTTGTTTGATATTTTATACTTTTATTTTATATTTAGCACTTAATTTGCTCTAAGTGCATTTATAGGTTATAATTGCCTTCATGGATTAAAAGGAGAAGAATTAAGATGAAAACATGACGTAAAACAAAGATTTTGAAGCTTAAGAGGGATACATAGTCATGCATTAGCCCATGTACTTCTCTTAGCCATGCAAGATCACAAAATTTGGGCATTTTGGGTTATACATAGTCTAGTACACGCCCATATGTTCGATGGCTAAATAGAGGAGCAAACATGTAAAGAAGTTTAAAGACTTTTAGAGGTGACTTAAGGGGAAATTTTGATCCAGAGAAATAAAAAAACATGAACAAATCATCAAAAGATTCAAAAGAATACAAGATCAAATTTGTTGGACCCTAAACGTTTTTTAGAAGTTAGAATTATTGTATGTGAAAGGTTGGAAGTTATAAGTTGAAACATGTTCACTGAGTATGATTCAGTGTTTTACCCATAACTTTTTCTCTACCTATCCAAATGAGATGATATTTGATTTGGAGTAAACTAGAGAGATAGGGATACAAATTTTATGAAGAAATTAAGTTTTAATTCAGTCTTTAAGAATATCAATTTTTGGATGGAAGTTGAGCACATAATATTTTTTTAGTATAAGAATAGTTTGGAAATGTTTGGGGATATAACTTTCATATTTTCGAACCAAATTGAATAATTTTGGTGTCATTAGAAACTTAATACAATGAGGAACATTTTTCTAGAAGGAAGTGATATCAAATTCCTTCAATTTTCCCATTATCATTAGTTAAGATTGTAAGATTGCATGAAGGGCAAAATTGGCAAGTCACTTGTGCGTTTAAGTTACAAGGCATATAAGGAAGGGTATATGGGTCTTTGTGCACTCATTAATGGCAAAATTGTAAAAAGAAGAGTGGGCTTGCTTTTAAGGAAGAAGGAAGAACGAAACTGAGAGAAGAACAAAGAGAAAGAAGAAAAAAGAGAGTTCGGTGGAGAGAAGGAGAGAAAAGAAAGAATAAGAGCTAGGTTTTGAAGTTGTTCAAGAAGGAAAAAAGGAAGAGGAGGAAGAGAGCTCTCATTCAAGCCAAGAAACTCTTCATTTGGTGAAGATTCAAGGTAAGCTTGATCTAAATATTTTGGATTTTTCTGAGGGTTTTGGTTCATATAGCTTAAGAAATGTATGGGTTTAAGAACTCTAAGATCAATTTTAGTGAATATGTCTTATGGGTTTCTCAATTGGAATCCCTATTGATTTAGGGATTTTTGTCAATGTTGAAGAAAATCAAGAGAGACAAGAGGAGCAAGAGTAGAGGCTTTTGAGCAAGGTTTTCAAGCAAGGAAATTAAGGTGGGTACATGTTTATAATTGAGTAAATAAGCCACTTTTGTTTTCTTTAAATTAAGGAAATTTAATGATTTAAATTGCATCATAAGTGTTGCATTAATTGTGTGTTGAATGAATTGTGAAATATGCTATATGTTTGCCACATAAATTGTGTGATGTTTTATGAAAGTGTTTTTCGTTTGAAAAGAACGCACGTTTATACAATCATGTTTTCAAGAATGATTTTCAAGATATGTGTTAAGTATATCAAAAGAAAGTTTTCAAGAAAATGTGCCATTTTGGGCAACAAGTTTACAAGTCCATGAAATATGTGTTATGTGGGTTTGTGGTAGTCCCTCAAAAACCATCACGTGCACGTTGATCCAAGAATAGGCTTCTCCCGCCTACACGCTAGTGACAGAACTCCTTGAAGGACTCCCTCAAGTTTACGACTACACAGGACCATTATATGGGAATGTGTAGTGCGTCGTGAATATGGATCTACCCAAATCATTCTGATGTGTTATGTGCTTATGACATATGAACAAGTTTAATGCATTCATGTTTTGTGGTTTGTAAATTTGACTACATGATGAGAATTTGAGAAACAAGTATTTTATGGATTTCAACAAGAATTTTCTATGACAATGAACATTTTGAATGGTTTTGCTTATTTTTCCGTTTTATGCTGTTACCCACGAGCTTGCAAGCTCACCCCCACTTTCCGTCCCATCCTCAGGTGAAGAGAATGAGATCAAGCGAAAGTGAGTTAAGACATTACTCTGGATTTGCATGCTTTGTTTTGTTTTGGAGTAATTTATGTAAAACAAAGCTGTAATTATATTTTGAGCAATTATTATTCAAGTGTCTTGTGTAATTTGTGGATTTTGGAATATTAATGTATTGTAGCTTGAAATGCCATTAAAGTTTGTAAAACTCCTAATTTATGATGTTGATGAAAAATGGATTTGTGTATGGACATGAATTATGAATGATGTATGGATGAGCATGATGAATGTTGAGCATGAATGGTTGGTATATATATATATTCACATCAGTGAGATGTTATGGAAAAGAAAGATAGGAATGTTATGAATATAGAGATGTTGTTGAATATGAAGAGTCAAACGAATTGAGGTTGAGAGTTTGATAAATTCTAACTGGTAGTTGAATTGTTATGAATGATGTGCAATAGAGAAAATGAAGTAGGGATAAATTTCAAGTTTTTCATGAGGGAAAAAGGTGTGTTCTAACTTTAGGAGAAATTTTGTATTAATCTATGATGATTTTTGACCAAGTTGTCTTAATAAAAGTTATAGATGATCCTATTAGCTTTCCGACGCTATAAAATATGTAAATTTAGGATTTAGGAGTGGAAAGATATGAGCATTATAGGTGATGATGTTGCATGGGAAATATGAACATGACAGCTATAGTGAATGATGAGAATTGTTGTATGAAATGAATCGTTTGAGTTGATATTTGGGAGATTTATGAAATCTGAAGTGAATCACACATTATTACAATGCTTATAATACTATATATGAATACACGAGAAGGGGTGGTTGAATTGTGTATTCTCCTTTTTGAAAAAAAAATCTTTCAAAAAACATTTTGTTAAAAACAAGTTCTTTTCACAGAAATTTCGGTAAGTTTGAATTAATCAAAACTTTGAAAACTTATTTTGAAATCTAAGTAATAACAAAACTTTGAACTTAAAGAAAGATAGAGTAGAGAGAAGTCAACACAGCAATTTTATACTGGTTCACCCCAAACCGTGGGCTACGTCCAGTCCTCAGAAGTCTTTCTGAGATTTCACTTTCTCTTCAACGTTTACAAGTATTCTTTCTGAGCCTTTTCAGGTCTCTACACTCAATATTCTTTTACTCTTAGCCTCTGCAGGCTATCTGTACTACTTTCTTACAAAAGGTGTTTGAACTCTGTTATAGTAACACTAGCTCTTAGCTAATTCGCACAATAATCTCACAAACAAGTTTTTTTTTTCGTTCGCGTATGTGAAAGTCAACTAACTTTTCAATCTTCGACTTCGACTTATATTTATAGCCTTCGTCTGCAACTGCTTCTTAATTCTTGCTTCTTGAATCTTGCTTCTTGAATCTTGAAAGAAACGGTTAATTAGTTGAGTTCTGTAACTAACTTGAACTGACTCTTGCGTCTGCTTTTTCTTTTCTCCGTCTGTCTATTTTTCATTCTGCGTCTGCTTTTTATTTCTGCGTCTGATTTTCAACTTCTTTGTTATTCATCCTGCGTCTGCTTTTTCTTTTCTCCGTCTATCTGTTTTTCATTCTACGTCTGGTTTTTATTTCTGCGCCTGCTTTTCAACTTCTTTGTTATTCATCCTGCGTCTGCTTTTTCTTTTCTCCATCTGTCTGTTTTTCATTCTGCATCTGCTTTTTATTCTCTCCGTCTGTCTGTTTTTCATTCTGCGTCTGCTTTTTCTTCTTCTTTGTTATTCATCAAAATCATATATATGTAAAGTCATTTTGACTCAACAATCTCCCCCTTTTTTATGATAACAAATCATATACATAAAAAGAAGAAAAACTTATCTTCAAAACATATATTCATGTGTCTTCTTCTGACTTCTTCATTAGTTTTCCTCTTCCTCCCCCTATCTTTTTCATTGACACCTTTAATCACACCCTTTGAGACTTTTTTATTGCTGCCTTCCATTTTCTTCTCCCCCTATTTTTTATAATCAAAAATGATTAATGACGATGACTCTTCATCAGTTCTGTCATCATCTCCTTTAGCTCCTTGATTTCTCTGCGTAAGTGCCTGATTTCAGCTTGCGAGTCAAACGGTGAGGAGAGTTGATCATCATCCGCTGAGGGTTCTATGAATGCAATTGTAGTAGCATATGTGTCTGTGGATGGAATGTAATCTTCAACAATCTCAAAAGTTAGTGGATGAACGGATAGATTAGGCTCCGAAAGATCTAAATCATAAGGAGCAGGTAGCATGAGCACTTGTCTTCCTTGCAGGGGTATGGCTTCAGCTTGAATAGACAGTGTATTAGATAGTGGCCTAATACGCATTATTGTCTGCACAAGAGATTCAATGAACATCCCTGTAATCAGTCTTCCCCCTACTAGATAGTATTCATTTTTATCTGTAAAACTACAACCAGCTCCGTCAGTTTTCTCCATTGAAGTGCATGCTTCATCAATTCGTCGCACTTCATCTTCAATCTGATCAGCGGACAGATCATTATTGATTCCTTCAGGATGTAACTTCATCTTCCCCTTATTCACATCTAAAGGATATCTAGGCTGAATGTCCGGTACAACTTTTATCACCGTCTTCTCTATAATTGGATAAATAGTATATGGTTGACTGGACATTTTTGAAGGGTATGGCTTTGTAGCAGCATCCCTCAAAGCATCATAAAAATTCTTTTCATCTTCACTCATTAGACGCCATGTCTCACTATTTATCGAAATAGGTTGTAAGACTGCCTTCACCTTCCTCCTTGGTTGATCACAGATGACAATTGAAGTACTCCTCTTGGTTACAAATTCAACCAGTCTAATCTCCAACTTGTCTTTTCTCAAAAATTCAGAATAGTTGTATATAACCAGACTAGGTCCATCAGATAGTTGCCTCTTGTTGAGCATCGATAGGAGTAAACTGAACTAGGCTAGACTCAATTTGCTTTTTCTTTTGAGCAGCATCGATAGTATCCTTCTTTTGACTAACTTCCTTAGCAGTAGTCACATTCTTCTTTTGACTAATTACTTTAGTCTTCTCCACTGCCTCAGTCAGTCTCAAAGTTTTCTGAACTTGAGATTTCTTCTTCTCAGACTCCGACTTCCTCCTCTTCTCAGTCTCTTTAGCCTGTTTGGCTGAGTCTTCTTGTAAGATTGAAACTAGAGATCTCGTTGCCTTTGGTACGCAAGATTCAGAAATTTCTACCTGATTATGTTCTCTGGCTCTCTTCTCTTCCTGTTGTCTTAGAGTACGAATCCTAGGTGATCTCTTCGCCTTCTTAGAAATTTCACCCAGAAGATTCTCCCCTTTTCTTTTCAACGCACCTTCGTCTGTCCTCCGAACTAGGCTAACTTCTTTTTGAGAAATCGCATGTTTTATCAACGGTCTTCCAGATAATTTTCTTCTTTCATCTATGGGCATTCTCATACTTTCTTAAGATTTAGAACTTGTAGCGGGAGACTTCTTTAGTAACCACTCCCCCTCAGTTCTAGCTTTCTTCGTAGAATCTGCTTTTTCTTTTACCACCACTTTCAATCCTATTCTTCTTATTGTATCTGAGTTAATAAAACTCTTGATAGTTGTCGTCCTTCTGATTCCTTTGTGAAGGACTCCAAATTCTCTAAAAATCCTCGTGAGTAGCATGCCGTAAGGATAACTGTTAGTATCCTTCATCCCCTTAACCATATAATGAAAAATTAGAAATGGTAGGTCTATGGGACGACGATTTAGCAAGTAGAACAGGCATTGCTTATCCAAGGTAGTCACTAAATGCCTTGACCCTGTTCTAGGTAAGATGCAGTTGAACAGAATCGCATGAAGAATCCTGGCCTTCGGGACCAAACTCGAGGTCTTCCTCTCCGATGGGTCATTAACTCCATATAGCTGTTTACTGATATCTTCTTCCTTCATACTAACCTTTGTCATCCATTTGGCTTTGCTTGACAAGGTTTCTCCAACCGATGAACATTCAGTCACCTTCTCTACTATCTCCTTTGTCACAACAATAGATATCCTATCTACTGTGGAGACAATAGTGTCATCTACCAGTTGCGCATTCTTCCAAAAATCATATACCTCATTAGTATACACCAGTTCCCGCACTTGGAAAAACTTTCTCCATCCAGCTTCTACAATCTCTGGTTCAACATCCATATCATCTTTCCTCAGAGATTCGAAGTCCACATGTCTTCCATAAATCATAGCTAACTCCATTGATTCTGAATAGAAACTGGCTCTGGTAAGCTGTTCTTCAAAGGTAAAGTTGATTGCAAGAGTTTTAGAGAGAGAGAGATGAAACGTCTGTGTTTGAGAGTAATCGAAATGATTTTAATTTCAGACTACTCGAAAGGTCTTATCAGGTGTGTTCTAGAATCGTTGGGATCCTCAAGACTATGAAACTTTCCCTCCACAACTTCCTTGTGAGAGAAGTTACCAGTTGTAAACCACTGTTTCTGACGTTGTTAACTTTGACGATCTCTTAGCCTGACTGGTCATTTAACATAACCATGTTAAGGTTCCGTCTGATTTCCTTGAACCATTCTTCACTCAATGGTTTAGTGAAGATGTCTGCCCATTGATACTCTGTTTCAATGAACTGTAGTCTCACCACCTTTCTCTAAACGTAGTCTCTCAAGAAATGATGTCTGACTTCGATATGCTTTACTCTCCAATGCTGTATTGGGTTCTTTGATAGATTAATGGCACTGGTGTTGTCACAATAGATTGGGATCTCCTCTTCTTGAACTGAATAATCTTCCTGTTGATATTTAATCCACAATGTTTGTGAACAACAGCTTGCGGCAGACATGTACTCGGCTTTGGCAGTTGATAGAGCGATTGAGCTTTTTCTCTTGCTTGACCAGGAAACTAGGTTTGAGCTAAGAAAGTGACATCCTCCACTAGTGCTCTTCCTTTCAATTCTATCTCCGGCATAGTCCGCATTGCAATATCCAATTAACCTGAAATCTTTACCTTTCTCAAACATTAAGCAAAGATCAGTAGTACCTGCGAGATATCTCATAATCCTTTTAATAGAAATAAAATGAGACTCTCTAGATCACTGAAACCTTGCACACAAGCATACATCGAAATGTAATATCGTGTCTGCTTTGAAGATAAAGTAAAGAGCCGATCATCCCTCTATCTGAGGTTTGATCCACCTTCTTACCAAATTCATCTTTCGAAAAGAGGTTCGAAGGATGCATCGGAGTCCCCATAGGCTTTACATTATTCATATCAAATTTACACAACAATTCTTTCAGATATTTTTGTTAATGGATAAAGATTTTCTCTTCGGTTTGCTTAACTTGCAACCCAAGAAAGAACTTTAACTCACCCATCATACTCATCTCAAACTCATTTTTCATCAGACTCTCAAAACTCATACATAACTTCTTTGAGGTAGCACCAAATATAATATCATCAACATAGATTTGTACTAAAATAAACTCATTCTCATAATCCTTTCTAAAAAGCGTCTTATTAACTTGACCTCTACTAAACCCACTTTCTAAGAGAAAAGTACTTAGACGATCATACCAAGCTCTAGGAGCTCGCTTCAAGCCGTATAAAGCTTTATAAAGTCTATAGACATGATCTGGATTTCTAACATCCTCAAAACCAGGAGGTTGCTTAACATACACCTCTTCGTCTATAAAACCATTCAGAAAGGCGCTCTTCACATCCATCTGAAAAAGCTTTATATCATGACAAACAGCATATGCCAGCAATATCCTAATAGCTTCAAGTCTTACTACTGGAGAATATGTCTCATTGTAGTCTATTCCTTCTTGTTGATTATAGCCTTGCGCTACTAATCTAGCTTTATTCTAACTCACTCTACCTGATTCGTCTAACTTATTCTTAAAAACCCATCTGGTTCCTACAATGGATTTCTTCGAGAGTTTTGGAACTAAGTACCAAACATTAATCCTAGTAAACTGATTCAGCTCCTCTTGCATAGCTAAAACCCAAGCTTCGTCCTGAAGAACTTCCTCAATCTTCTTAGGCTCTATTTCAGATATGAAAGCCACATTAGCTTCTCTTTTGAATTTGGACCTTGTTCAAACTCCTTCTGAGGTCTCCCTGATAATTAGCTCTTCTGGATGAGAACTCCTATATTTCCAATCTCTTTTTAATCCAATAGTTTCTGGAATATCCTCAACCTTGTCTACTTAAGTTCCTGATGATGGAGTTTCTGTTGTATCATCTAAGTTCTTTGAAGGACCTTCACTCTCCATGTCATCTTCCTTATGGGGTTGGGAACGATCATCAAACTTGACATGGATGGTTTCCTCAACTGTCTTTGAGATAAGGTTATATATCCAAAAATGCCTTAGATGATGATGAGTAGCCTAGAAAAATTCCTGAATAGGTCTTTGAATCGAACTTATCCAACAACTCCTTTGTATTCAGAATAGAGCACTTTCAACCGAATGGATGAAAGTAAGATATGTTCGGTCTCCTTCCATTCCATAACTCATAAGGAGTCTTCTTCAACAGGGGTCACAACAGTATTCTATTCTGAATATAGCACGCTGTATTCACAGCTTCTGCCCATAAGTACTTAGGAAGATTCATCTCACACAGCATAGTCCTTGCCATCTCTTGAATCGTCCTATTCTTCCTTTCAACAACTCCATTCTATTGTGGGGTCCTAGTGTAGGAAAATCCTGAGGTAGGCATCACATGCCCACAGTGCAGAATTTAAAATTTTGAGTCCCGGGACATTCCCGAAAGCCAGGATCCATGTGTATGTACAAACAATCAAACCATAACGACCAAAGGAGACCGTCTCTAACAGTATCCACGCAGAGGTTGGAAAACCTAACAGGACAAACTCTTTTGACCGGAATAGCTAGACTAAAGAGAAGAGTGCTAGCTCTTACCTTAGCCTTGGAGAGCAAGTGAGATGATCTTGGTGGAGCCTTGAGAAGTAGAAGCAAAGTTGAATGGAAGATAGGAAGAAGATGAAAACAAGATTTTCAAAGCTTAACTTTTAAGCTTTCGGTTCTTCCCTTTCAAAACCTGCAAGCTTCCTCCATCTCCTTCTAATGTGTTTATTTAACACTTAAAAGACAATGAAGACTTGGTGGATGGCTCATCCACGATATGGCATAAAAATGCCTTAAAATGTTAAATCATCATTAAGTTTGACTTTTCAAACTTAACTAATCCTCTCCATTTAATGGCTCCACCGAATGCATATATATATATATAATTAATTAATTATTTACTTAATTAATTAATATATATAATTGCTAAAGTGGTCCATCAAATTGAATTCGGTCCTCTACTGCCTCCGACCCCGCCGCTAAAAAATCACCGAAACGGTTTTCAAGAATGTCGATGTCGCGATCTCATGGGACATATCCCAATCTCATCGGGATCCATTTAATCCTATTGCTCTCCGGATATCGGATCTCCGTCCAAACTATTTTACTGATTCTCCGAGTCACTCTTACGCGTGTGACCCATTAGGTTCCGGTTATGTTGGCCACTTAGATTAACACTTAATCTGAGCAAGTCATGAGCGGTATCTAGCAACACATCATGACCCCTAATTGACCGGAAAGTAATTGGTTTGACTAATGAAACCATATCACGAACCCTTCCATAGACAATTCTTGTGCAATTCGTCCTTTCACCATGCTATACCCCACTTGGTTTGAGTATGGGCAATGTGTCAACTTTACTATCTCGATCGATCAAATCTAGTCCAAGTGTAATCAGTTCTCGCCCTAGACTCATTACTTTATATGTCTATGAAGACCATCTTCATGACATATGTATGCTCGGCCAGAGACTTCAAAATAATGATCCCGATAAGAGGCCACGGGTATCTCTTCCGCTATAATGAAGTGGTGAATCCTCTATTGGCTACTCAATTACCTTGAATACCTCAAGTCGCACCCAATCACCACCCTATGAGCGACCTCCGAAAGGCAACAAGGAATGGAGTCAAAGTACGTAATCAAGACTCAAGATATCCTCGAGTACCTCAAGTCTAAGGATACTTGCACCATTGCTATGATGAGATTATCAACGACATTTGTATAGGACATCCATGTGATGATCTCATAGCAGGTCATCCAATGTACTTACTACCACTAGTAAGCATCCACATGTCAAATCTAAATATCTCAATATTTACAGTTTTCGAGATCCACCGCTGATCCAATCAAGGAGTTTGACATGTCTTAGTCTATCCGGATTAACGATGTCCGATCTCATTAATCCTATGACTAGGATAATTTAGATCTTGACATAATTGCACATGATAGGAATCTCAATAGTATGATCACATCATAATTTCCTTCATGCTATGTCATGTATCGTGGACTTCATTAATTTGATTAAAGATCATTATCAATTCATAATAAAATGAATATCAAATAAATGAAATATGCCTTGCTTTATTTATTCATAAAGTTTGTACATGACTATGAACAAAATGCGCTAAAGGGATTGCCTTTGTGGCACTACTCTAACAATCTCCCACTTGACCTAAAGCCAATCGCCTTGGTATCTAATACCATAGCGAGTACATGAGAATCAAAATTCTTCCGTGGCAACGGCTTTGTCAACGGATCATCAATATTCGCTCGTGGAATTTCTCTATCGTGACATCACCTCGAGCAATGATCTCCGAATCAAATGGTATCGGCGAGTACGTGTTTGGACCGCTGATAAGACCTTGGCTCCTTTGCTGCTTAATAACCCCAAAGATGTTGTCACAATACAATCAGATGGGTCCATCACGCCTAGGAACCACACCAAGTTCGAAATGAACTTCGATCCAAATCGCTTCCTTTCACGCATCCGATGCTCGCAATGTACTATGCCTCGATCGTTGAATCGTGAGCCGCCTCTGCTTGGAACTCTTCCAACCGATCGCTCCGCCATTTAGTGTGAAAACATAACCTGATTGGGACTGGAGTCGCCCTTATCATATTGAAAATCGCATCCAGATGCCCGCCACTGAAGACTTCCATCTCCATATATCAAGAAAACATCATTAGTTCTTCGCAAGTACTTTAGATATTCTCGACACCACCCAAATGACCTCACCAGATCCGATTGGTATCCGTCGTAACACTTAGAGCATATGATACATCGGGTCTCGTATATAGCATTGCGTACATAATAGATCCTATTGCAGACGCATACGGATCATATTCATACGCATCCTCTCATCCTGTGTCTTAGGACACATGGACTTCGAGAGTGTTATCCCATGAGTAATGGGAAGAAACCCTCTCTTGGATTGCTCCATGCTAAACCTCTTTAGCACCTTGTCTATGTACGTTGACTGTGAAAGACCAAGCAACCTCTTCGATCTATCTCTATAGATCTTTATCCCAAGGATATAAGTTGCTTCTCCAAGGTCTTTCATGGCAAATTGTTTGGACAACCAAATTTTTATTGCGAAGATTGAGACATCGTTTCCTAGCAACAATATGTCATCTACATATAATACAAGGAATACGATCGCAGTTCCATTCACTTTCTTGTACACACAGTGTTCATCCGGATTTTGTGAGAAACCAAACTCTTTGATTGTCTCATCAAAACGGATATACCAACTCCTGGATGCTTGCTTCAATCCATAAATGGATTTCTGAAGCTTGCATACCTTTTCGCCATCAGCGGAAATGAAGCCCTCAGGTTGTGTCATGTACACATCCTCAGCCAGATTTCCATTCAGGAAAGCTGTCTTCACATCCATTTGCCATATCTCATAATCATAATGAGCGGCAATGGCTAGGAGTATCCTAATGGATTTAAGCATTGCTACTAGACTGAAGGTCTCATCATAGTCAACTCCTTGTCTTTGACGAAAGCCTTTAGCCACAAGCCTTGCTTTATAGGTAATCACATTACCATCCATGTCAGTTTTCTTCTTGAAAACCCATTTGCACCCTATAGGTTTTATCCCTTCAGGTGCATCAACCAAAGTCCATACTTGGTTTTCATACATGGAATCCATTTCAGATTTCATGGCACGAAGCCATCTTTCGCACTCAACTCTTCGTAACCTCTTCATAGGTGGTAGGCTCATCATCCTCTATGAGCAATACGTCATTCTGTTCACTCACGAAATCCATATCTCTCAGGAGAGCGTATCCTACTTGACCACTAATTTCGTGTGAAGTAGAAGGTTGAGCTGTTACCTCATCTGTATGAGTTACGCTTCGTGTTCAGTTGATTGATCCGATCGTCGTCCGAAAGCATATTGAACTTCTTCAAGTTCAACTTTGCTCCCACCGCCCTCTTTAAAAGAAATTCTTTCTCTAAAGACAACATGCATCAAACAAACACCTTTTGTTCCTCAAAGAAAGTAGAATTGATATCCTCTTGTTTCTTTAGGATATCCTACGAACAAACACTTGTCGATTTTGCTCCAAGCTTATCTCGACCGTGTCCGCTTCACATAAGCAGGACAACCCCATACTTTCAAATAAGAAAGATAAGGTTTCTTGTTAGTCCACATCTCATATGGAGTAACATCAATCGCTTTGATGGAACTCGCTTAACAAGTAAACAAATTGTCTCAAGTGCATATCCCCAAAAGGATTTTGGTAATCGCAAAGCCCATCATAGATCGTACCATGTCCAACAAGGTTCGATTTCTCCTTTCGCCACACCATTATCTCGTGGTATGTAAGGAGGGTCCACCGAGATAATATCCCATTATCTCTCGAGATAATCCAAAACTCTTGGTCTAAGTATTCACCACCGCGATCGGATTGTAATGTTTGATACTTTTACCAAGTTGTTTTTCTACTTCATTCTCAATTGTTTGAACTTTTCAAACGCTTCAGATTTGTATCTCATCAGATACAGGTACCCATATCGAGAATAATCATCGATAAAGGTAATGAAGTAACGGCAACCACTTCTAGCATGGATGGACATCGGACCACATACATCTGAATGTATTAGGTCTAATAATCCAGTCGCTCGTTCACCCTTTCCCTTAAAAGGTAACTTAGTCATCTTGCCTAATAAACAAGATTCACATGTGTCATATGATTCATAATCGAATGACCCTAAACTTCCACTCTTGTGGAGCTTAGCAATGCGTCTCTCATTTATATGGCCAAGGCGACAATGCCATAAGTAAGTTGATTTTAAATTATCTCTTTTATGTCTTTTAGTGTCATTGACATTCATAACCGGATGTGACATATCTAATATGTAAATTCCATTGCATAATGTACCAGTACCATAAAGCATTCCATTTGAGCTAATAGAACAACCATTGTTACCAAAAGACAAATGGAAACCATTCTATTTAAACAAGAAATGATAATATGTTCTTTGTTAACACGGTACAAAATAACAATCATCCAAGTTAAGTACAAGCCCACTGGGGAGTGTCAAAACATAAGTCCCTACGGCTAATGCAACAACTCTTGCTCCATTGCCAACACGCAGGTCCATTTCTCCCTTTATGAGCTGCCTACTGTCCCTGAGGCCCCGCATATCATTGCATATGTGAGCCACAACCGTATCTAATACCCATATGTTATGATCGTAAAGCAGATTAACCTCAATGACAAACATACTTGAAGAAGTCGAGGCAGCTGATGCCTTTTTCTGCTTCAGTTCTTCCAGATAAACTTTGCAGTTACGCCTCTAATGACCAGTCTTACCGCAATGGAAGCAGGTACCTTTTGGTGCAGTCTCTTTGGTCTTCTTCTTGCATTTCGCTGCACTTCCTTTCGACTTCGAGCCTTTTTCTTCTTCGTTTCCTCTTTTTGGAACCAGAGGAAGAAGAATCCACCAATAATAACGCTTGCTATCTTGCTTGACGAAATTGTTCTCATTCTTGAAAGCAGATTGATCACGGGAATTGTGGTGGATATTTGTTCATTCGATAGTTCAACACAAACCGTGAATAACTATCGACAAACCAACAAGAATTAAGTCTATACTTAACTCGAATCCATCACAAAACCTAAGACGGCCAACCTCTCAATATAGCCATTCATCTTCAATGCATATCAGATCGCAGATGAACCAGAGTCATCTTCGTCAGAAGAGCAACCTTGAGGTCTCGAACCGTTCGGACCGTGCTTGCTCATCAAACAACTCTCTAAGATGAAACACTATCGTGTGAGCATCCATAGACTCGTGCTGCTTTTGCAGCTCAGGTGACATCGATGCAAGCATAATGCAGGTAGCTATGTCACTGTCTTTTAGATGCTTATGATATGCCTTCTGATCATCATCAGAAGCTCCTTCAGGAAGTGGATCCGGAAGCGGAAAATCAAGGATATATCCTAGATCCTCAGATCTGAGAACAATTCTCAGATTCCACAGCCAATCAAGAAAATTCGGTCCAGTTAATTTGTTTGCATCCATTAGTGAGCGAAGATTCACACTAGTCGACATCTTCAATCAACCTAAACATAGAGAGAGAAAGAAAGTTAGAATAGAATTAAATGTATGCTCATAAGGACTTAAATGACATACATATGGCTCCCACTAGTTTCAATAGAATCCATAACCCTCATCATGAATCCAAGAAACAAAATGACACATTGACCTAGTGGGTCGATATCCGACATTACTAAGAATGACCTTGAGGTTAGCTCAACAAGTCACCTTAGGTCAATCGGTAGGTATCGGTCATACCAATTGCATCATCGATGATCGACATTAAGAATGACCTTGAGGTTAGCTCAACAAGCCATCTTATATCTCGGGAGGTATCAGACATACCAATTACATCTTAGACACAACTATCGATCAGTGCTATCAACAGTTGATGTATGCACATACATTGGGTTATCAACACTTGATGCGTGTACATCTGATGTACACTACCCAATTTCGCCTCTGTCCACGTTGACCTTGAGGTTAGCTCAACAAATCAACGCTTCTAGGAAAACCGACTCATTAATCCGAAAATCATATTTTCATGGTTTGAACATATTCGTATAGAGTGAGCTTGAGGTTAGCTCAACAACCCAACCCTATAAGAACTCTGGTTCTTACCATATTAATGGAAGGCGTTAGTTTTCATATTTTAAGTGAGGGATTTTAGGTCTCATCTATCTAATCTCATCCAAGGATCATAGTCATCATGACTATATGGTCTGATTTAGGGCATTGCATCAATCACATTGAATTTATACCGAAAATCACCCATCATCCCACCAAGACATGATATAAGTCGACTTGTATATGTATAAGTCGACTTGTGGCTCTGTATAAGTCGACTTATGCATGTGTAAGTCGACTTGTGCAATAATCAGCATGAACAAGTCGACTTGTACCATGTGCAAGTCGACTTATTAGTCTGATGCAGTATCAAACAAGTCGACTTATGAACATATAAGTCGACTTGTTCATTTGTGCATTAGGAATTGCTATCTATTTGGATAATTCTCAATCCAGTCATTTCCAATTCACAACACCAATATAACAAGTATATAAACCTTTATATTAATGTGCTAATGAAACATTTTCATCAACTCATGCATGCCATATAGTCTAACTATATATGAAAACCTTGAAACCGATTAATCCACCATTAATCACTAGATTTCCACATAATTCAAGGACACCAAATTATCATGCTAAGTATCTCTAGGTAGGCTACACGTTATCAAGATTACTCCGGCACTTGTCACAAAAATTGCGACGGCCAAAATAACCAAGATAACGGAATAAGCTAACGAGACGCTAAAGTGACCTATTCGATATCCAAATATTATTGGAAACCTAAATTCAAGAATCTCAACTTGGAATGCATACCACATCAATATAACACATTTTTAATCACTATAAAAATGATTCATGGCATTGGAACAGAAAATAACACAATCAATCATTCCAAACAAAATAGACCCAGCAAGTTTCTCAAAACTGCTAAGCTCAACATTTTGCTCAAAATGACCATTGAAACACTTTCAATAAATACTGAGAAAATTACAGAGGTTAAAACATGTTCCCAACATGCTCCATGAATGTTTCCAGGATTTATTTCCCACAAAAACTCATTGAACCTCAGCAATCAAGCCGAACCAGAATCTGTGTTCTCCAACACAGACATTCCCATCAGCACACAAGAAATTCGGAAATAAATAGTAAATCACCTTGAAAACAATTTTCCATCCACAGAGACATTCAAAAACATCTTAGGGACATGTCGGTGAAAACCAATCCGAAAAAAAATTTTTCTAGAATTTATTCTCGAATTTACAAGCATACCTGTTTCAGAAACGTTCAACAAGACAGCATCCGAAACTTGAGGGAATTAAATAGCAAAACCATATCAAATCAAATTGATAAATTCTCATCTTTCATAAACATATTCTATAACATGTTATGAACAATTTTGAGCAAGAAATTTCGAAAACATGCATCTCTATACTGATTCGAAATTCACACAAATAACATGCATCAGCAGCTCAATTCACTAAGGAACTCCGACCTAGTTATCATTTTAACTGTTTATACAACACAAGTGGCTTTGATACCACTGTAGGAAAATCCCGGGGTAGGCATCACATGCCCACAGTGCGGAATTTAAAATTTTGAGTCCCGGGACATTCCCGAAAGCCAGGATCCATGTGTATGTACAAACAATCAAACCATAACGACCAAAGGAGACCGTCTCTAACGGTATCCACGCAGAGGTCGGAAAACCTAACCGGGACAAACTCTTTTGACCCGGGAATAGCTAGACTAAAGAGAAGAGTGCTAGCTCTTACCTTAGCCTTGGAGAGCAAGTGAGATGATCTTGGTGGAGCCTTGGAGAAGTAGAAGCAAAGTTGAATGGAAGATAGGAAGAAGATGAAAACAAGATTTTCAAAGCTTAACTTTTAAGCTTTCGGTTCTTCCCCTTTCAAAACCGTGCAAGCTTCCTCCATCTCCTTCTAATGTGTTTATTTAACACTTAAAAGACATATGAAGACTTGGTGGATGGCTCATCCACGTATATGGCATAAAAAATGCCTTAAAATGCTAAATCATCATTAAGTTTGACTTTTCTAACTTAACTAATCCTCTCCATTTAATGGCTCCACCGAAATGCATATATATATATATATATATATAATTAATTAATTATTTACTTAATTAATTAATATATATAATTGCTGAAGTGGTCCAGTCAAACTGGGGTCGGTCCTACCTACTGCAGGGCCCGGCCGTAAAAATCACCGAAACGGTTTTCAAAGAATGTCGATGTCGCGATCTCATCGGGACATATCCCAATCTCATCGGGATCCATTTAATCCTATTGCTCTCCAGATATCGGATCTCTGTCCGAAACTATTTTACAAATTCTCCGAGTCACTCTTATGCGTGTGACCCATTAGGTTCCCGGTTATGTTGGCCACTTAGATTAACACTTAATCTGAGCAAGTCATGAGCGGTATCTAGCAACACATCATGACCCCCAATTGACCGGAAAGTAATTGGTTTGACTAATGAAACCATATCACGAACCCTTCCATAGATAATTACAGTGCAATTCGTCCTTTCACCATGCTATACCCCCACTTGGTTTGAGTATGGGCAATGTGTCAACTCTTACTAGACTGATCGATCAAATCTAGTCCAAGTGTAATCGATTCGTCCTAGGACTCATTACTTTATATGTCCATGAAGACCATCTTCATGACATATGTATGCTCGGCGCCAGAGACTTCAAAGTAATGATCCCGATAAGAGGCTATGGGTATCTCTTCGCTATAATGAAGTGGTGAATCCTCTATTGGCTACTCAATTATCTTGAATACCTCAAGTCGTACCCAATCACCACCCTATGAGCGACCTCCGAAAGGCAACAAGGAATGGAGTCAAAGTACGTAATCAAGACTCAAGATATCCTTGAGTACCTCAAGTCTAAGGATACTTGCACCATTGCTATGATGAGATTATCACTGACATTTGTATAGGACATCCATGTGATGATCTCATAGCAGGTCATCCAATGTACTTACTACCACTAGTAAGCATCCACATGTCAAATCTAAATATCTCAATATTTACAGTTTTCTAAGATCCACTGCTTGATCCAATCAAGGAGTTTGACATGTTAGTCTATCCGGATTAACGATGTCCAGTCTCATTAATCCTATGACTAGGATAATTTAGATATCGACATAATTGCACATGATAGGAATCTCAATAGTATGATCACATCATAATTTCCTTCATGCTATGTCATGTATCAGGGACTTCATTAATTTGATTAAAGATCATTATCAATTCATAATAAAATGAATATCAAATAAATGAAATATGTCTTGCTTTATTTATTCATAAAGTCTGTACATGACTATGAATAAAATGCGCTAAAGGGGATTGCCTTTAGGGCACTACTCTAACACCTAGGAGCAGAGAAATTGTGGAAAATTTCATTCTCCTCACAGAATAATCTAAGCTTCTCATTCTCAAACTCTCCACCATGATCACTCCTGATACTGGCTATAGGTACTCCTTTTTCAATTTGTAACTTTCCGGAAAGGGTCCTAAAACACTTAAAAGACTCATCTTTGTGTGACAAAAACAATATCCAACAAAACCTAGTAAAGTCATTAACAATAACAAGTCCATATTTCTTTCCGCCAAGACTTATTGTCCTAGTTGGACCAAACAAATCCATATGTAACAACTCTAAAGGTCTAGAAGATGTTACAAAATTTTTAGAAGAAAACGATGTTTTAACTTGTTTCCCTTTCAAACAATTTTCACATAAAAATTCTTTGTCAAAACTCATTTTTGGTAAACCTCTTACCAAATCATATTTTTCTAACTTTGAAATATATTTAAAAGAGACATGACCTAGCTTTTTATGCCAGATTAGTCTTTCTTCTTCAGAAGATAAAAAACATGAAACATTTTGATTTTGAAACTCTTCTAAATCAATTTTATAAAGATTATTTCTTCTCTTGGCAGAAAAGAATATAGACCCATCTTTGTTTCTGACTTCACAAAGATTTTGATTGAACGTGACTAAGAAACCAGAATCACACAATTGACTGAAACTAATCAAATTGTGTTTCAGACCATCAACAAGCAGTACATTATCTATGCATACAAAGAAATCTTTACCTACTTTACCAATTCCAATTATCTTACCCTGCTGGTTGCCTCCAAAAGTCACCGATCCTCCCTTCTTATACTGAAGATTTAGGAACATAGACCTTTTTCCCGTCATATGTTGCAAGCAACCACTGTCTAAATACCAACGGTGTTTTTTGAATCTTCCAAGGAAGGATATCTGCAGGAGAAACTATTTTACTTTTTAGTACCCATATTTTCTTGGGTCCTTTCTGGTTAGTAATATGCACATAATGAGTCCTTTGATGCCTTTTACTAGATTGTTGATGAATACGTGTTTGGTAATACCTTTTATTTTGAGAAAAAGGCTTTCTATCATAATGAGACTTATTACCCGTAAACCCTAATCCGGTTTTATCACTCGGATGTCTACATTTTCCGAGCATCTCATTCATTTTCTTTGTACTCTCAATGAAGGTAGCTAAATCAGATGAAAGACTCTTAATTCTAAGCTTCAACTAATTGATCTCATCAGATTTATCTACAACTTTCTTTTTCTCCTCTATTTGTTTCTTTAAGCATATATTTTCTCTCTCTATTTCTTCTGTATGTTTAAGTTTTTCTACATACTTCTTCTTTAACAGTTTATACTGTCTCATAATAGCATGAGAATCCTCTAATAGTTCTGAATAAGCATCATGCAAGTTATCGTATTCAGAAGTTACCTCCTCATCACTTTCTTCCTTGGCTACTAGGCAGATATTTGCATGTTCAGATGTCTCGGTACTTGTATCTGACTCTGATGAATCTAGATCTTCCCAAGTTGTCATCATGTTTTTCTTGCCTTCTCTACTCTTCTTGTTGGACCCCGAACTTTTGATGAAAATTAGAAATATTAAAATGAATTTAAGTGAGAAAGAAATTGGTGAGAAAATTATGAATTTAAGGAAATTTGATGAAATTAAAAAAATTATGAGAAAAGAATTGTTTAATTTTGAGGAATTTGATATTTGAGTGAACTTATATGAATTATGAGAAGAAAGTGGATGATTTGATTAAAATGAAGTTAAATAGCAAGAATTAAAAAGAAAAAGTGTGAAAATTTGAAGAATTTAGAAAGTTTGACTTGAGAGTTGACTTTTTGTTTGAGACAAAATTTGAGAAATTTGTCTTTTGGAAACTTGTAGATTATATCAAGAGCTTTCTGTGGCCATAAAGTTTGATATTTTTCGATATCGGGAGTGAGAGTTATGATAAGTCAAAGTTCGCTTGAAGTTTGACTTTTTGAGGAAAAAGTTGACTTTTTGATTTAGGCAAAATTCGAGAAAATGATTAACATGAAAATTGTAGCCTCTGTCGAGAGCTTTTTGTGGACATAAAGTTTGCTATTTTTCGATGTCGGGATTGAGAGATATGAATTTCTGAAGATATGCTTTGTTTTGAAAATGCTATTAAGTATAGATTTGTGTGTTCTATGTTTCGAGACCACTCATCGTATGGATTTAGTTTGAATTAGAGTAAGTGGTCTTCATGAAAGTTTTAGATGATGTTTTTATCTTTCCATTGATATAAAGTTTGCAATTTTTCGATATCGGGCCTAGGAGTTATGAGTGATTAAAAATTGGAAGTCGTTTAGGAAAAGCTGTTTTGGGACAGAATCTTTGATTGAGGTTTTGACCCCTTTCGAGACCTAATTTGATTTTGAGTACTACATGGAAGTTGTAGAGCTTCCTTTGATATTTTTATTGACACCAAATTTGTCAAATTCCGAGTTTGGGATCGAGAGATATGATTTTGGAAAAGTTCGGTTTTGAAGTTCCGATACTTTGTTTTTAATCCGATCCCTTTTGTAATCTTTTGCTTATAATTCCTTCGTCCGACATCCGATTGATTTGATTCTCGAAGCGTTGGATTCCTAAGACAATTAATTTTATTTTCTTGAAGAATTATGATTTTTAGTAGATTAAATGGAAAGAGATTGATTGAACCAAAAGTAGGAGATTTGGTTATAGGTTATAAGTTGGATAATTTTCTGAAAATGGTTCAGTATTTTGCGATTTTCGGGAGCTGTACAACTCTAATTGAGTTGATTATTAAGGGAAAATAAAGTTAAGACATAGGGCTACAAGTCTTGTGAAGGGATCGAAATTTAATTTCATCTCTAAGATTGTTAATTTCTGGAATTAAATTCGCGTAATGTTCATTCTCGGATTTTTCGCAGGTCTGATAGTATTTTGGCTATAACTTCTTCGTTTCTGATCTGAATTGAGCGCGGTCAGTGGCGTTGGATTCATATGATCTAGAGGAACAATTTTCAAGAAGAAAGTTTGTCTAAATTATTTCGTTTAGATGCTTGAAAACAGAACGCAAGTAGTCAGTTTTTCAAGTTCCTGCAGGGGCAATTTTGGGAAATAGGCAAATAAGTGAGGATAACTTGGTCATTTTGGCACCATTTTAGGTGACATGGAAGAAACACCATAGGAGCTGTCGTTTTACCCATTTAATACAGCAGAAGATTCACGAAAAATGAAGAGAAAGGAAGAAGAAACTTTGGAGAAGAGAAGAGAGAAGATATGTTCGGCCATGAGAAGGAGGAAGAGAGGAGAGAAAAAAGCTTGGAGTTTTGAGTTTCTACCATGATATTTTCGTGATTTCTAGATAGAAAAGAAGGAAGAAGATGAAAGCTTCATCTTAGAGCAAGAAAATTCGAAATTTGAGAAGATGAAGGTAAGAGATGAACCTTGATCTTTGAGTTGTTCTTGAATCCTTGGTTTAGATCTATGGAAAATGTTATGGGTTTGTTAATTCCATGATAAATTTTGGGAGATTTCATGTTAGATTGATTTAATTTTGGTTATGAATGGGTTAGGGTTTTTCGTCTTGAATTTGGGGATTTTGGAATTTTGGAAGTGTATTGATTTAGAAAGTTTGGAATTATGATGAGTATGGGGTTTCTATAGTTCATTTTAGTCCTTATGTTTTTTTGTGATTTTGAAATTGGTGATTTTGGTTTAGGAACCTTTAGCTTGGATGAAAGAAAGAAGTAATGGAGGAATTGAAACTTTGGAAAAGTTTCTAGCAAGAAAATGAGGTGGGTATCATATTTATTTTTGGAATTATAAACTTTATGTGTGTTCTTTGGAATTCAAGAAAGTGAAAGGGATTTTTTTTAAGTCATTGTTTTGAATATTTTGATGAAATTGAACAATTGATTGTTCAATGTAGAAGAGAAATATTTGAAAATGGATAGTTTATATTTTTAGAATACGAATTTTCTGATTTCCGAATGCTTTTGAAATTGAATAGCAAATATTGTTTATGTTTGAATGTATTTATTTTTGAATCATAAGTTTTGTAGGAGTTTTAAAAAAAATCAAAATCAAGAATGAGAAATGTTTTGAAAAATTATTGTTTATGCTGGGAAAAGTAAGAAGAGGATAAAAAGATTTGTAAATTGATGTTTTAAAATAATTTGATAAATGATTCCAAAGAATTGACGAATTATGAAAATTGTTGCATTTATTGAGTTTGGAAGTTTAATTAAGAAATTTTATTACTTGAGGTTTGACTTATCTAACTAAATTAACAAAATTGTTTAAAGTAAATGTTTTGTTTTATCGGAGATATTGCTAAAAGTGTTTGGTTAAGTGAATGAAAATGTATCGATTTTTTTGCATTATTTGATTTTTAAGTGATTTGATAAAATTTAAGAAGGAAAGTATCGACTTTTATTTATTTTCAAATGGGTTTAAAATTGGTACAAGTCTTGAATGATTCATAAGTTAGGAAATGTTGTATTCTTTAATCTTGAAAATTGAGAAATTCTTTGGGTTTGAATTTACTCCTTTTGAAAGAAATTATGGTTTCCGAATATGTTTGAAAGTGTTTATACAATATTGGTTATTGAAAAGTTTGAAAAAAAATGAGGACTTTTCAAATATTGTCAGAATGTCTTCTATAGAAAATGTTTGAATAACTTAGGATTTCCGAATTCTTTCGGCATTGGTTACAAAATAGTGTTTATAAAAGTGTTTGAAAAGTTTACGATTTCCGAACTTGTTTTTGAAAAAAAAATGTTTGACAAAGTTGTGTTTGAAATTGTTTGAAAATAAAGGTTACTTAAATGTTGAAAAGAGCGATTTCCGAAAAGCGTTTGGAATGGTGTAGAAATGTTGAGAGTTTTTGATTCCCAAAAAAATGCTTTTGAAATTGTTTAGAAAATATGGTATAAGTATATAAGTGTTTGACAATTATGATTTTCGAAAGCTTTTGAAAGTGTTATAAAAATACCGTTTGAAATTATGATAAACATATCGTTTATAAAAGTGCTTGATAATTATGATTTCCGATATATTGGGATTGATTGGTAAAATACATTGCGATTTCCGATTGTTTTTTTTTAATTGAAAATCTTGATTTCCGAATGAACAATGATTTTTACAAAGTTATTAGTCATCATGTTTTGAATTTTATAAGGAATGGCTACCATGAGTGAAATCAATGTTATGAATGATTTGATGAGATTTGATGCGATTTTCGAGTTAAAATTGTTTTAATGATTTGATAAAGTATCAAAGGTGTGGCATACTTTGTTACGAATTGTGTGAATTGATTGAGGTTTTGATTGTCATGAGCTGGTGATGGATTGTGATTATATTTTGTTTGTCCGATGACAAATATATGGAGAATTGTAATATGCATGTATGTGATATGTGAGTTATGTGAAGTTTGAAAATCAAGCTTTTGAAATGTGCCTTCGGGCAATTTGATTTTTGATGTATGATATGTGTTATGTGGGTTTGGGTTAGGTCCCTTAAGTTGAGTCGAGACTTGGTCTCGTGTTAAAAGCCTTCTCCTACGCTCATGAAGTGGCTTAGAGCTCAATTTGGACTCCCCTCCGTTCTGTAACGCACAAAATCGTTATGCAGGAACGTGCAGTTCGTTATGTTAGGACCTACTCAAACCATTTAATGTGTTATGTGTTTTGTGTTGGATGCCGCGGTATAACCCGCAAACACACGCCGCAGTATAATCTGCAAACACCTACGGGTGGGGTGTGGGGTCCAACATCAAACCATTCTGTTATGTTATATGTTTTTTTTAATTTTGTTTATGTACGTGACACTTCTTTTATGTGATGCATTCATATTTAAAATTGTGCATGATTTGTGAAAAGTTTGAGAATTTGAGAAATGGGAGTGATTTGTCAATCATGAAATTTTGGAAACTGTTTATGAATGTTTTGAAATAAATGAAGATGTTGAGAATAATCTTAGAAAATGTTGATGAAGGTTTATGAATGTCTTGAAAAGTTTGAAAATGAGTTTTTGAATAAAATTTCCGAATGGGAAAGGTTTGAAAAGTTTGAAAAGACAATTTTCGCTTATGTTTCATTAATAAATATGTTACCCATTGAGCTGTCAAGCTCACCCCCCTTTCATCCCCATCTCCGTGTTTGAGGGAGATCGGATGAATCTTGATCAAGACGTCAGTTCGACATTTATATGTTTTTGTAATTTGTATATGGCTTGAAATGCCATTTATGCGTATGAAGTATTTAGTTCTTGATGTATTCGAATTTATGTATGATTATGGATATGGGATTATGTAAGTAGATCATGGTAGTTTATATGAATATGAGTGGTTTGAACCGATGAATTGGTATTTTGATTTTGAGATATGTGTAAATAAGGCTATTTATGATGATGGAATTGGATTGAGAATTATTGAAGTGTTAGGTAGATGTGTGTTCTGCTGACGTTAGGATGCCGGACGGGAGGTCCGATGACTCTGTATGATTGGTTGAGATTATAGAAGTGTGTTTTTGATTTACAGAAATTTTTGGGCTGTCAAAATACGGCCGTTATGCTGCCCGATTTTCGAGAAAATCAGGTTATGGCAAAGTTATAATAAGAATAAGAGTTTTAAGATGGGATTAAGATCTGCACGATTAAAAGTGAATTGAGCTTATGGAAAAAGGTTAGTGAGTTTGGAATGGTTAAATTTCCAAATGGGAAATTGTATTGTTTTGAGTTGTAGGAGATTGATTAAAGAGAAAAGGAATGATTAATAAGAAGAAAAAAAATTAGACCGGATTTGGAATGTCTTAGTGTTTCCAACGCGATCAATTTGCTTTGCTTCGTGTTTGAAACGGATGTCGATGTTGGTTTCAGTTTGACTATTTCGCTTGTCTCCGCTTTGTTATTCGTATTCCAATTCGCGACTTTCCGCACTTTGTTTCACTTTTCCGTTTCTGTTTTCCGGTTGGGATCCGATTCCCGGATCGGGTCCCAACATTTATGGTATCAGAGCCTAGTATTATGATCGTACTTGGGCGTTTGTGTCTGACTGATTTGTATAAAAGTGTTCAAGCATAAGATTGAATTTGTGAGATTGTGATAAAGATAAAGTGTATACCAAAATGATTGATAGATGAAGATGATAAGAATGTTGAGTGATTTTAGGAAATTGTTCATGAAATTGAGATTTGAAGTTCATGAGGAATTAGGATGATTTGATTTTTATATACAATTGTGAGTGAAAGATGAGCATGGAGATGAATTTTTATGAATTATGTGAAGACCTAATTAAGTGATTGATGAGGGTTATGAATTTTGATAAATTTTAGGTTTGTGATGATGAAAATTGAGATTTGAATTGAATGATAACATTTGGATGAAATTGATTTAATTATACTTTTGTGAGATAAAAGAGTTTGGAGATAAGATTAAATGAAACAGTGTTTTGCTATGATAGTGAATAAGTGAAAAATAAGTATGACGAGAAATCAGTTAGAAAGTGTGTGACCAGTGTCGAAAAGTAAGAGAAAAAGTTACTTGGTTTCTAATCAAGTATGAATTTCGAGGACGAAATTCTTTTAAGAGGGGGAGAAATGTTGGACCCCGAACTTCGGATGAAAATTAGAAATATTAAAATGAATTTAAGTGAGAAAGAAATTGGTGAGAAAATTATGAATTTAAGGAAATTTGATGAAATTAAAAAAAATATGAGAAAAGAATTGTTTAATTTTGAGGACTTTGATATTTGAGTGAACTTATATGAATTATGAGAAGAAAGTGGATGAGTTGATTGAAATGAAGTTAAATAGCAAGAATTAAAAAGAAAAATTGTGAAAATTTGAAGAATTTAGAAAGTTTAATTTGAGAGTTGACTTTTTGTTTGAGGCAAAATTTGAGAAAATTGTTATTTGGAAACTTGTAGATTATGTCAAGAGCTTTCTGTGGCCATAAAGTTTGATATTTTTCGATATCGGGAGTGAGAGTTATGATCAGTCAAAGTTCGCCTGAAGTTTGACTTTTTGAGAAAAAAAATTGACTTTTTGATTTAAGCAAAATTCGAGAAAATGATTAACATGAAAATTGTAGCCTCTGTCGAGAGCTTTTTGTGGACATAAAGTTTGCTATTTTTCGATGTCGGGATTGAGAGATATGAATTTTTGAAGATATGCTTTGTTTTGAAAATGCTATTAAGTATAGATTTGTGTATTCTATACTTCGAGACCACTCATCGTATGGATTTAGTTTGAATTAGAGTAAGTAGTCTTCATGAAAGTTTTAGATGATATTTTTATCTTTCCATTGATATAAAGTTTGCAATTTTTCGATATCGGGGCTAGGAGTTATGAGCGATTAAAAATTGGAAGTCGTTTAGGAAAAGCTGTTTTGGGACAGAATCTTTGATTGAGATTTTGACCCCTTTCGAGACCTAATTTGATTTTGAGTACTTCAGGGAAGTTGTAGAGCTTCCTTTGATATTTTTATTGACACCAAATTTGTCAAATTCTGAGTTCGGGATCGAGAGATATGATTTTGGAAAAGTTCAGTTTTGAAGTTCCGATACTTTGTTTTTAATCCGATCCCTTTTGTAATCTTTTGCTTATAATTCCTTCGTCCGACATCCGATTGATTTGATTCTCGAAGCGTTGGATTCCTAAGACAATTAATTTCATTTTCTTGAAGAACTATGATTTTTAGTAGATTAAATGGAAAGAGATTGATTGAACCAAAAGTAGGAGATTTGGTTATAGGTTATAAGTTGGATAATTTTCTAAACATGGTTCAGTATTTTGTGATTTTCAGGAGCTGTACAACTCTGATTGAGTTGATTCTTAAGGGAAAATAAAGTTAATACATAGGGCTACAACTCTTGTGAAGGGATCGAAATTTAATTTGTAGCATCCCGTTACCGATGCGATGAGCATCGTGTTATGAGTATAGAGTTGTTAGTGCTTAATTTGTGATCGAGTGTTTTGTGGCCTCTGATTTTAGAGAGATAGATCATTTTGCACATGCATATACATAGTGACATGCATTCATGATTGTTCCGGCATTTGATAGTGATTGTGTTTGGAAAAGTGAAATTGAGATGATTTTGTGAATTGTGATTATTAAAAATGTTGAAATAATTGGGTTAGTGAAATCTTGCGATTTTGAATTTTGGTGGAATTATTGTATTTGTATATGTTGGTAAAGTTATGGTGTATTGAAAGATATATTTATAGTTGGGAGCAAGAAATAAATTAAATGAAGTTTTGGAGATAGTTTGGTTATATTGGAAAGGGGAGAACTAAATGGAGTTAGTTCAAAAGTAACTAAGTTAGAGTTTATTCATTAAGAAAGTGACATGTGTACTTGGACTTTGTACTCTAGCTAGGAGTAGGTGGTCACTATTCCTTGAGGGCTGATGGGTTAAGTCTTGTCCAAGCCTTCTTTATTCCTTTCTTTCAAAAACTTCTCTCTCTCCGAGACATAGAGCTTTCCCACCCAAAATATCTTCTAAGGGACTTTGGTGTTCTTCCTTTCTTTCACCAACCTTTCTCTGCCATTGGTGTTTTCGACTCTAAGGAGAAACCAGAAGCTGATCTTTTCGTGTGGAGTTTAGGGCTTGAAGATTTGTTGAGTTCTCAACAGGTAAGTGTTAGAGAAATCCCTTGCTATTAGGTATTTGTGAAATAAAGTTGAGAGATTTCTGTCATCTTCATGGAAAAATGTATTTCATATGTTTGTTCATAAATACTGGGTAGTTGGGGAGAAATAAATTATGTTATAGTGTTAAATGAGTTGTTGAGAAAACTTTTGGTGTTCGGTGATATGATCTATATAAGCGGACATGTTCTGGACAGAAAAATCAGATGAAGAAAAATCAGCTGAAGCGAAAATCAGCTGAAGGAAAATCAGCTGAAGCAAAAGCAGACGATATGGACTTGATATCGATAGATTTGGACAAACTTTCCTTCTTGAAAGTTGTAGATCTCTCTTTTCTCTATGAGATAGATGCCAAGTTTGTCTAATTTGAATATCGGAGTCAAAAGATATGATCTATATAAGTGGACATGTTCTGGACAGAAAAATCAGATGAAGAAAAATCAGCTGAAGCGAAAATCAGCTGAAGGAAAATCAGCTGAAGCAAAAGCAGATGATATGGACTTGATATCGATAGATTTGGACAAACTTTCCTTCTTGAAAGTTGTAGATCTCTCTTTTCTCTATGAGATAGATGCCAAGTTTGTCTAATTTGAATATCGGAGTCAAAAGATATGATCTATATAAGTGGACATGTTCTGGACAGAAAAATCAGCTGAAGAAAAATCAGCTGAAGCGAAAATCAGCTGAAGGAAAATCAGCTGAAGAAAAAGCAGACGATATGGACTTGATATAGATAGATTTGGACAAAATTTCCTTCTTGAAAGTTGTAGATCTCTCTTTTCTCTATGAGATAGATGCCAAGTTTGTCCAATTTGAATATCGGAGTCAAAAGATATGATCTATATAAGTGGATATGTTCTGGACAGAAAAATCAGCTGAAGCGAAAATCAGCTGAAGCGAAAATTAGCTGAAACGAAAATCAGCTGAAGGAAAATCAGCTGAAGCGAAAACCAGCTGAAGCAGAAATCAGACGGAAGGAAAACAGTCTGTGCATAAATCAGTGTTTTGAGGATAACTTGAACTATAGAGCTCCAAATGACCTGATTCTTGAAGCATTGGATTCCTAACACATTTCTTTATCTCTCCACAAACAATTTATGGTTTTTAGTATTAATTTGGAAATGATTGATTGAATCAAAGTAAGGGTATTGGTGGAGGGAACATGAACTAGATGTTTTACTGAACATGTTTCAGTATCTTGATGATATCTTGGTCTGTGGTATTCCTATTAAGGTGCTACTTGATTCGTTATGAACTAGAGATAGAGGTCTATAATTGTGATAAAGATTGAGAGTTTGAATTTTAATTTACGGGATTGCAATTATCGAAAGAGAGTCCATTATAGTTTTTAATGTGACCAAAGAGTTATGTTGTAACTAGCGGAGTATGATTAGAGTTTGAGTGAGTGAAGTTGAATTTAAGGGAATGCTATTGATCTAGTGAATAGTGAATTGTGATTGTGAAGCGAGAGATAGCGATTTGGGTCTTAGTGTTGGGAAATCATGATCATGCATCATATAGTTTGAATTAAGACATGTGCATCAGTGAATTGAATTAATTGAGCAAGTGGTGATGATAATTCATTTGAATTGTTATAGAGGCGCCGTTGGATCGACGCACCACGGACATTGCTGGTACTTCCGGTAATAGCTCTGAAGTTACTGGTGAGTAACCTAGTTGGTTCCTCGGTTTTATGTGATTAAATGTCTTTGTGAATGTGTGTGAATTAAGTGTCAAAGTGAGTGATATAAATGTGAAGTGAATGAGAATCAGCGATAAAATTGTGAGTAAGTGTTTTGATTGTGATTAGCAAGTGAAGTGAGATAAATGTGTTAGAGATGTGTAAGTGTTAGTGTATGCTAAGCATGAACATAAGTGGTAATTAATCGGTTGTGGTGGAGCTTAGTGATCGAGCTTTAAGCTCGATATCGTTGAATGGGCCTAAGGCCAAAAGGAAATAGTGCATACCCGGAGGGCTCTCCTATTCCTAAAGTGAGTGGGCGTAGTGCATACCCGAGGGCTCTCCTACTTGCCAAAATGTGAATATTGTCGCTCACCACAACAACATCATAAAATGAGAAATTGCATACATTATGCATTTGTCGATTGTAGTAATAAATTGTGAATACGTGTGATGTGTGCATAGTGTGAATTGATATGTGATAGTGTAACTGTGTAGATTGTGTAAAGTGTTTATAGTGTTATCAATTGTGTTAAAATATATCTATGAGATATATATTAGATGTATATGCATGAGTTGGGTGAACCATCGATGATGGTTTCTGATTGAGTTCGCAAACCCACCCAACATTGCAATATTTTTTCGTCGTCACGTCGATGGGACTCTAGCTCCGTGTCGACGCTTCGCAGTGTGCGTTCGTGATCAAGAGCAGTGATGGATCGCAGGTCGGTCAGCTAGGGTGACTTCTTTTGGGACTATATTTTTGGGATGACCTAGTATAGACGTTTTTATCAGTTTTCCCTTTTTGGATTATTGTATTTAGTTGTAGGGTGATATAGACTTGTCTATATTTTGGATTGATATTGTGAAATGAAAGAAATATTGTGGTTTTAAATATTAGTGAATTGCATGTTGTGGTTTATTTTATTGATGCCATGTGAGTGTTTAGTGATCGTTAGCGATCGTAGCACTTCCTTACTGTGGGATATGCGTCGGAACGACCCACGGGCGTCCCGTGCGTAGCCTACGGCAAGGGGGCGCTACATTAGGTAGTATCAGAGCATGGTTTGGCATCTTTTGGGCATAGTATATTTTAGGCCTGAATTTCAGTGAGAAAAGCGGTAATTGATTGGAATTGTGATTTTATTGTAGGTCATCCGTTCTTGGGGATCAAGTGGACCAACCAGCTGACCTAGGATCCGTGGGAGCTAGTAGAGAGTCCCCTATGCCTCATTCTGATGAGATGCCTCCCAGAGTTCCCGTTATTCGGGAGAGGAGATATGATTTGTTGCAGAAGGTGGAGCGGTTGACTTTATGGTAGCAACCGACCTGCGGAGGTCGAGGATGGTTATAGAGGATGAGAGAGTCCTCACCAAATGGGCTGTGATTCGAGGAGCGGTTCGACTATCGCATGTCTTTGCTTGTGGTTTCGCATATCGCTGGTGGAAGACTGTTCCGGCAAGTACCACCGCACTCGCACTCGAGTTGGGAGGATTTCGAGAGCGTTTCAGGATAACTTCATGCCCAAGATTTATCTCGACATGAAATTGCAGGAGTTCTTAGAGCCGAGACAGGGTAGTATGCATGGTCGACTATGAGATTTGGTTCAACCAATTGTTAGTGTATGCTTCTTCTTTGGTGGCTTCGAGGTCGACAAGTGTTGACGTTTGAGGCAGACTCAATTTGGAGATCCGCACCTATTGGCCGACGGACATGAGCGGTTTCATTGAAATGAGGCGCCACCGTGAGGATTGAGCAATTGTTGAGACAGAGGCGCCCGAGATCGGATCGGGACCCAGGGCAAGAGGCCCAAAGGTGATCGAAGCGGTGATAGCAGAGGGTCCAAGAAGCTTACGTAACAGATCCTTGGTCGCCTGGAGGTGGTAGACGATTCAGTTTGGGGAGAGGCGGTTGCCCAGCCTAGTGGTGGTCGCATGCGGTGCTAGAGGTTCGAGATGAGTATTCCGCTATGTGAGTTCTGCGAGAGGAGGCACAATGGAGAGTCTTGGAGGGCTACTTGAGCATGCCTCAAGTGTGGTTCGATGGACCACCACCCGAGAGTGCCCTTCTTTGTGGAGGCCAGTCTGCTGCGACCGGTAGAAAGGTGCAAGGTGTTACTTCAGTCAGCAGAGCCGGAGGTGGTTCTGTTGGAAAGGCCGAGGTAGAGGCCGAGGCCGAGCAGTAGGGATCGATGGTGAGATCGAGGGACGAAAGCGGGCGGCGGTCCTGTGCCGAGTCTATGCTATGACTCAAGAGGCGCAGGAGTCTCCAGATGTCGTTCATGGGTATGCTTCTAATTTCTGGTTATGAAGCATATGCATTGATGGATCCTGGATCCACTCATTCATTTATTGCACCGCATGTGGCATGTAGACTGCATTGTGATAGAGAGAGATTGCGTGTGGGCTAGAGGTGTGAGTACACCTCAGGTAGTACGACAGATGTTAGGAGAGGTGCGCAAGGGTGTCGATAGTGATTGATCAGGCAGAGTTGAGAGCAGACCTTATAGTGTTGTCCCTGAGAGAGATTGATGTGATCCTAGGGATGGACTGGCTTACTGCCCATAGAGCTATGATGGATTGTTTTACCAAGGAGGTTGTGTTAGAATCTCCTGGTCAGTAGAGAGCTATTTTTCGAGGTATTAGCCAGGCAGTGCCAGTTAGGATGATTTCCTTCATGAGTGCTCTGAGATTGATGCGAGGGGGTTGTGAGGCCTATTTGGCTCATGTGGTGGATTCTAGAGTGCAGCAGAGTTTGCAGGATGTTCCCGTGATCAGGGAGTTTTCGGATGTGTTCCCCGATGAGTTACCGGGTTTACCGCCGGATCGGGAGACAGAGTTTGTGATAGACCTCGTTGTGTGTTGCTCCTATATCTATACCTCCGTATAGGATGGCATCGGTGGAACTGAGAGAGCTTAAGGCTCAGTTGCAGGAGTTATTGGATAAGGGGTTTATTAGACCCAGTGTTTCGCCGTGGGGAGCTCCAGTGTTGTTCGTGAAGAAGAAAGATGGGACTTTGAGATCGTGTATCGATTATAGGCGCTTAATCGGGTTATCACAAGAATAAGTACCACCGCCTAGGATCGATGATCTATTTGATCGATTCGCAGGAGCTCGAGTGTTTACCAAGTCGGACTTGAGGTCGTGGTATTATCGATTGAGGATCGCAGAGGCCGATGTGCCTAAGAGTGCGTTCGGGAGTAGGTATGGGCATTTGAGTTCCTAGTGATGCCGCTTGATCGACCAATGCCCCGGCAGCCTTTATGGCCTTGATGAATAAGGTATTTCAGCCTTACCTTGATCGGTTTGTGATTGTGTTCATTGATGATATCCTAGTGTATTCGAGGAGTAGGCGTGATCATGTGGAGCATCCGAGGATCGTGTTGCGAGATCATGAGAGAGAGGCACCAGATGCCAAATTTACAAAATGTGAATTTTGGTGGATGAGGTAGTGTTCTAGGGCATATTGTGTCCGGTGAGGGTATCGGGCAGATCCTCACAAGATTGAGGCAAGTCAGAGTTGGGAGGTTCCGAGGAACGTCGAGTCATGTAGTTTCCTCGGACTAGCGGTGGTATTACGGAGGTTTGTCGAGGGGTTTTCGGTGATTTTAGCCCCTTTGACGAAACTTCTGAGGAAGAATGTGGTTTTCATATGGACAGATGAGTGTCAGAGGAGCTTTGAGGAGCTTAGGCATCGATTGACCACGGCACCAGTGTTGGCTTTGCCGTCAGGGTCCGGAGGATTTGAGGTATTCAGTGATGCTTCGCAGCAGGGTTTGGGTTGTGTGTTGATGCAGCATGGGAGAGTGATAGCGTATGCCTCGAGACAGTTGAGGTCTCATGAGAGGAATTATCCAGTGCATGACTTAGAGTTAGCTGCAGTAGTGTTTGCTTTGAAGATCTTGAGACATTATCTGTATGGTGAGACGTTCCAGATCTTCACGGATCATAAGAGTTTGAGATATCTGTTGAGTCAGAGAGAGCTGAACCTGAGACAGAGGAGGTGGATTGAGCTTTTGAAGGATTATGACTGCACGATTGAGTATCATCCAGGGAAGGCCAATGTGGTGGCAGATGCGTTGAGTAGGAAATCTCATGTTAGTGCAGCTCAGATTCAGAGTGAGAGATTGCCCAGTTTGATTCAGTTGAGGGCACTTAATGTGCAGATGGATTTGGCTCAGGATGGAGCCTTAATAGCTACTCTGAGATTGAGGCCGATGTTACAGGATCGGATCAGGAGAGTTCAGTGTCAGGATCCAGTGTTAGTGAGATTGATGGATAGAGTTAGAGCTGGTCAGAGTTCAGATTTTGAGTTGAGAGATGAGACTCTTTGGATGGGTCAGAGATTATGTGTGCCTGATGTGGATGAGCTGAGACGAGAGATTACGAGGAGGCGACGTGGCTGCCTGCGCGATGCATCCTGGTGTCACTAAGATGTATAATACTCTTAAGTTGCATTTACGGTGGCGGTATGAAGAGGCAAGTGGCGTAGTTCGCCTCGGTGTTTGACGTGCTGCGCAGTTAAGGCCGAGCACTAGGCCCCAGTTGGGAGATTGCATTCGTTGCCCATTCCGGAGTGAAAATGGGAGCGGATCACGATGGATTTTATTATGGGGTTGCCTAGGACACCAAGGCAGTGTAATGCGATCTGGGTCATAGTGGACCGGTTGACCAAATCGGCTCACTTCTTGCCAATGCGAGAGAATAATACTCTTGATCAGTTGGCCCAGAAGTATGTGGCAGAGATTGTATGACTGCATGGGGTTCCAGTATCGATTGTGTCAGATAGGGATCCCAGATTTACTTCAAGGTTCTGGAGGAGCCTGCAGTCAGCATTGGGTTCGAGGCTGAAATTTAGTACAGCATTTCATCCTCAGACAGATGGGCAGAGTGAGAGGACGATCAAGACTGTTGAGGATATGCTGAGAGCATGTGTATTAGAGTTCAGAGGTGCTTGGGACCAATACTTGGTTCTGATTGAGTTTGCGTACAATAATCGCATTACAGAGCAAGATGGGATGGCACCGTATGAGGCCTTGTATGGTAGGCCGTGCAAATCACCTCTTTACTGGGATGAAGAGGGTGTGAGGATGCTTGAGGGCCCCGAGCTGATCCAGGATACAGTGGATAAAGTGAGAGTGATTCGGAGTCGCATTAAGGCGGCTCAGGATAGACAGAAGAGTTATGTGGATCAGCATCGGCGTGAGATGGAGTTCAGTGTAGGCGACAGAGTGTTCCTCCGAGTGTCACCTTGGAGAGGAGTGTTCAGATTTGGCCGTAGGGGTAAGTTGAGTCCCCGTATATCGGTCCGTATGAGATTATTGAGAGGATTGGACCGTTGGCCTATAGACTGAGATTGCCTAGTGAGATGTCCCAGTTGCATGATGTGTTTCATGTGAGTATGCTCGGGAGATATCGCTCAGACTCGACGCATGTGATCCCGGCTCAAGAGATCGAGATAGCGAGTGATTTGATTTATGTTGAGGAGTCGGTGCAGATTATCGGATCGCGGGTCAAACAATTGAGGAGCAGGGTGATTCCATTGGTGAAAGTCCTATGGAAGAACCATTCTTCAGAGGAGGCAACATGGGAGACTGAGGAGTACATGAGGAGGCAGTACCCTCATCTATTCGACCAATCAGGTATGAAATTTCGGGACGAAATTTTCTTTTAGGAGGGAGAATCAGAAGATCTGCTACCGGCGCGATGAGCATCGTGTTATGAGTGTAGAGTTGTTAGTGCTTAATTTGTGATCGAGTGTTTTGTGGCCTCGATTTTAGAGATAGATCATTTTGCACATGCATATACATAGTGACATGCATTCATGATTGTTCCGGCATTTGATAGTGATTGTGTTTGGAAAAGTGAAATTGAGATGATTTTGTGAATTGTGATTATTAAAAATGTTGAAATAATTGGGTTAGTGAAATCTTGCGATTTTGAATTTTGGTGGAATTATTGTATTTGTATATGTTGGTAAAGTTATGGTGTATTGAAAGATATATTTATAGTTGGGAGCAAGAAATAAATTAAATGAAGTTTTGGAGATAGTTTGGTTATATTGGAAAGGGGAGAACTAAATGGAGTTAGTTCAAAAGTAACTAAGTTAGAGTTTATTCATTAAGAAAGTGACATGTGTACTTGGACTTTGTACTCTAGCTAGGAGTAGGTGGTCACTATTCCTTGAGGGTTAATGGGTTAAGTCTTGTCCAAGCCTTCTTTATTCCTTTCTTTCAAAAACTTCTCTCTCTCCGAGACATAGAGCTTTCCCACCCAAAATATCTTCTAAGGGACTTTGGTGTTCTTCCTTTCTTTCACCAACCTTTCTCTGCCATTGGTGTTTTCGACTCTAAGGAGAAACCAGAAGCTGATCTTTTCGTGTGGAGTTTAGGGCTTGAAGATTTGTTGAGTTCTCAACAGGTAAGTGTTAGAGAAATCCCTTGCTGTTAGGGATTTGTGAAATAAAGTTGAGAGATTTCTGTCATCTTCATGGAAAAATGTATTTCATATGTTTGTTCATAAATACTGGGTAGTTGGGGAGAAATAAATTATGTTATAGTGTTAAATGAGTTGTTGAGAAAACTTTTGGTGTTCGGTGATATGATCTATATAAGTGGACATGTTCTGGACAGAAAAATCAGCTGAAGAAAAATCAGCTGAAGCGAAAATCAGCTGAAGGAAAATCAGCTGAAGCAAAAGCAGATGATATGGACTTGATATCGATAGATTTGGACAAAATTTCCTTCTTGAAAGTTGTAGATCTCTCTTTTCTCTATGAGATAGATGCCAAGTTTGTCCAATTTGAATATCGGAGTCAAAAGATATGATCTATATAAGTGGACATGTTCTGGACAGAAAAATCAGCTGAAGAAAAATCAGCTGAAGCGAAAATCAGCTGAAGGAAAATCAGCTGAAGCAAAAGCAGACGATATGGACTTGATATCGATAGATTTGGACAAAATTTCCTTCTTGAAAGTTGTATATCTCTCTTTTCTCTATGAGATAGATGCCAAGTTTGTCCAATTTGAATATCGGAGTCAAAAGATATGATCTATATAAGTGGACATGTTCGACGGAAAAATCAGTCAAGAAAAATCAGTGAAGCGAAAATCAGCTAAAGGAAAATCAGTGAAGCAAAAGCAGACGATATGGACTTGATATCGATAGATTTGGACAAAATTTCCTTCTTGAAAGTTGTAGATCTCTTTATCTATGAGATAGATGCCAAGTTTGTCCAATTTGAATATCGGAGTCAAAAGATATGATCTATATATGTGGATATGTTCGATGAAAAATCAGTCAAGTTTAAAATCAATTGAAGCGAAAATCACCAAGGAAAATCAGTGAAGCGAAAATCAGCTGAAGCGAAAATCAGCTGAAGGAAAATCAACTGAAGCGAAAACCAGCTGAAGCAGAAATCAGACGGAAGGAAAAGCGATGCGTGCATAGATCGGTGTTTTGAGGATAACTTGAACTATAGAGCTCCAAATGACCGATTCTTCAAGCATTGGATTCCTAACACATTTCTTTATCTCTCCACAAACAATTTATGGTTTTAGTATTAATTTGGAAATGATTGATTGAATCAAAGTAAGGGTATTGGTGGAGGAACATGAACTAGATGTTTTATGAACATGTTTGAAGATCTTGATGATATCTTGGTCTGTGGTATTCCTATTAAGGTGATACTTGATTCGTTATGAACTAGAGATGAGGTCTATAATTGTGATAAAGATTGAGAGTTTGAATTTTAATTTACGGGATTGCAATTATCGAAAGAGAGTCCATTATAGTTTCTAATGTGACCAAAGAGTTATGTTGTAACTAAGCGGAGTATGATTAGAGTTTGAGTGAGTGAAGTTGAATTTAAGGAATGCTATTGATCTAGTGAATAGTGAATTGTGATTGTGAAGCGAGAGATAGCGATTTGGGTCTTAGTGTTGGGAAATCATGATCATGCATCATATAGTTTGAATTAAGACATGTGCATCAGTGAATTGAATTAATTGAGCAAGTGGTGATGATAATTCATTTGAATTGTTATAGAGGCGCCGTTGGATCGATTGCACCACTTAACATCGCTGGTACTTCCGTGCAATAGCTCGGAAGTTACAGGTGAGTAACCTAGTTGGTTCCTCGGTTTTATGTGATTAAATGTCTGTGAATGTGTGAATTAAGTGTCAAAGTGAGTGATATAAATGTGAAGTGAATGAGAATCACAGATAAAATTGTGAGTAAGTGTTTTGATTGTGATTAGCAAGTGAAGTGAGATAAATGTGTTAGAGGCATGTAAGTGTTAGTGTATGCTAAGCATGAACATAAGTGGTAATTAATCGGTTGTGGTGGAGCTTAGTGATCGAGCTTTAAGCTCGATATCGCTGAATGGGCCTAAGGCCAAAAGGAAATAGTGCATACCAGAGGGCTCTCCTATTCCTAAAGTGAGTGGGCAGTAGTGCATACCCTGAGGGCTCTCCTACTTGCCAAAATGTGAATATTGTCGCTCAATCACAACAACATCATAAAATGAGAAATTGCATACATTATGCATTTGTCAGTGTAGCGAAATTGTGAATACGTGTGATGTGTGCATAGTGTGAATTGATATGTGATAGTGTAACTGTGTAGATTGTGTAAAGTGTTTATAGTGTTATCAATTGTGTTAAAATATATCTATGAGATATATATTAGATGTATATGCATGAGTTGGGTGAACCATCGATGATGGTTTCTCATTGAGTTCGTAAACTCACCCAACATTGCAATATATTTTTTTCAGGTCAGCGTCAGTAGGACTCTAGCTCCCGTGTCAGACGTTTCTGCAGTGTGCGTTCGTGATCAAGAGCAATGATGGATCGCAGTCGGTCACCGGGTGACTTCTTTTGGGACTATATTTTTTTGGGATGACCTAGTATAGACGTTTTTATCAGTTTTCCCTTTTTGGATTATTGTATTTAGTTGTAGGGGACTGATAGACTTGTCTATATTTTGGATTGATATTGTGAAATGAAAGAAATATTGTGGTTTTAAATATTAGTGAATTGCATGTTGTGGTTTATTTTATTGATGCCATGCGAGTGTTTAGTGATCGTTAACGATCGTAGCACTTCCTTACTGTGGGATATGCATCGGAACGACCCACGGGCGTCCCGTGCGTACCCTACGGTAAGGGGGCGCTACATAATTTCATCTTTAAGATTGTTAATTTCTGGAATTAAATTCGAGTAATGTTCAGTCTCGGATTTTTCACAGGTCCGATAGTATTTCGGCTATAACTTCTTCATTTCTGATCCGAATTGAGCGCGGTCAGTGGCGTTGGATTCGTATGATCTAGAGGAACAATTTTCAAGAAGAAAGTTTCTCCAAATTATTTCTTTTAGATGCTTGAAAACAGAACACAAGTAGTCAGTTTTTCATGTTCCTGCAGGGGCAATTTTGGGAAATAAGCAAATAAGTGAGGGTAACTTGGTCATTTTGGCACCATTTTAGGTGACATGGCAGAAACACCATAGGAGCTGTCGTTTTACCCATTTAATACAGCAGAAGATTCACGAAAAATGAAGAGAAAGGAAGAAGAAACTTTGGAGAAGAGAAGAGAGAAGATATGTTCGGCCATGAGAAGGAGGAAGAGAGGAGAGAAAAAAGCTTGGAGTTTTGAGTTTCTACCATGAAATTGAACAATTGATTGTTCAATGTAGAAGAGAAATATTTGAAAATGGATAGTTTATATTTTTAGAATACGAATTTTCTGATTTCCGAATGCTTTTGAAATTGAATAGCAAATATTGTTTATGTTTGAATGTATTTATTTTTGAATCATAACTTTTGTAGGAGTTTAAAAAAATCAAAATCAAGAATGAGAAATGTTTTGAAAAATTATTGTTTATGCTGGGAAAAGTAAGAAGAGGATAAAAAGATTTGTAAATTGATGTTTTAAAAATAATTTGATAAATGATTCCAAAGAATTGACGAATTATGAAAAATTGTTGCATTTATTGAGTTTGGAAGTTTAATTAAGAAATTTTATTACTTGAGGTTTGACTTATCTAACGAAATTAACAAAGTTGTTTAAAGTAAATGTTTTCGAGCGACTGGAGATATTGCTAAAAGTGTTTCGGTTAAGTGAATGAAAATGTATCGATTTTTTTTGCATTATTTGATTTTTAAGTGATTTGATAAAATTTAAGAAGGAAAGTATCGACTTTTATTTATTTTCAAATGGGTTTAAAAATTGGTACAAGTCTTGAATGATTGATAAGTTAGGAAATGTTGTATTCTTTAATCTTGAAAATTGAGAAATTCTTTGGGTTTGAATTTACTCCTTTTGAAAGAAATTATGGTTTCCGAATATGTTTGAAAGTGTTTATACAATATTGGTTATGGAAAAGTTTGAAAAAAAATGAGGACTTTTCAAATATTGTTAGAATGTCTTCTATAGAAAATGTTTGAACAACTTAGGATTTCTGAATTCTTTCGGCATTGGTTACAAAATAGTGTTTATAAAAGTGTTTGAAAAGTTTACGATTTCCGAACTTGTTTTTTAAAAAAAATGTTTGACAAAGTTGTGTTTGAAATTGTTTGAAAATAAAGGTTACTTAAATGTTGAAAAGAGCGATTTCCGAAAAGCGTTTGGAATGGTGTAGAAATGTTGAGAGTTTTTTATTCCCAAAAAAAATGCTTTTGAAATTGTTTAGAAAATATGGTCTAAGTATATAAGTGTTTGACAATTATGATTTTCGAAAGCTTTTGAAAGTGTTATAAAAATACCGTTTGAAATTATGATAAACATATCGTTTATAAAAGTGCTTGATAATTATGATTTCCGATATATTGGGATTGATTGGTAAAATACATTGCGATTTCCGATTGTTTTTTTTTTAATTGAAAATCTTGATTTCCGAATGAACAATGATTTTTACAAAGTTATTAGTCATCATGTTTTGAATTTTATAAGGAATGGCTACCATGAGTGAAATCAATGTTATGAATGATTTGATGAGATTTGATGCGATTTTCGAGTTAAAATTGTTTTAATGATTTGATAAAGTATCAAAGGTGTGGCATACTTTGTTACGAATTGTGTGAATTGATTGAGGTTTTGATTGTCATGAATGGTGATGGATTGTGATTATATTTTGTTTGTCCGATGACAAATATATGGAGAATTGTAATATGCATGTATGTGATATGTGAGTTATGTGAAGTTTGAAAATCAAGCTTTTGAAATGTGCCTTTGGGCAATTTGATTTTTGATGTATGATATGTGTTATGTGGGTTTGGGTTAGGTCCCTTAAGTTGAGTCAGTGCACTGGTCTCGTGTTAAAAGCCTTCTCCCTACGCCTGCAGTGGCTTAGAGCTCAATTTCGACTCCCCTCCGCTTACGATCGCATTGAACCATTATGCGGAACGTTCAGTTCGTTATGTTAGGACCTACTCAAACCATTTAATGTGTTATGTGTTTTGTGTTGGATGTCGCGGTATAACCCGCAAACACACGTCGCAGTATAATCTGCAAACACCTACGGGTGGGGTGTGGGGTCCAACATCAAACCATTCTGTTATGTTATATGTTTTTTTTTTAATTTTGTTTATGTACGTGACACTTTTTTTATGTGATGCATTCATATTTAAAATTGTGCATGATTTGTGAAAAGTTTGAGAATTTGAGAAATGGGAGTGATTTGTCAATCATGAAATTTCGGAAACTGTTTATGAATGTTTTGAAATAAATGAAGATGTTGAGAATAATCTTAGAAAATGTTGATGAAGGTTTATGAATGTCTTGAAAAGTTTGAAAATGAGTTTTTGAATAAAATTTCCGAATGGGAAAGGTTTGAAAAGTCAATTTTCGCTTATGTTTCATTAATAAATATGTTACCCATTGAGCTGTCAAGCTCACCCCCCTTTCATCCCCATCTCCAGGTTTCGAGCAGGAGATCGGATGAATGCGGTCAAGACGTCAGTTCGACATTTATATGTTTTTGTAATTTGTATATGGCTTGAAATGCCATTTATGCGTATGAAGTATTTAGTTCTTGATGTATTCGAATTTATGTATGATTATGGATATGGGATTATGTAAGTAGATCATGGTAGTTTATATGAATATGAGTGGTTTGAATCGAATTATGAATTGGTATTTTGATTTTGAGATATGTGTAAATAAGGCTATTTATGATGATGGAATTGGATTGAGAATTATTGAAGTGTTAGGTAGATGTGTGTTCACCGACGTTAGGATCTTGGAAGGAGGTCCGATGACTCTGTATGATTGGTTGAGATTATAGAAGTGTGTTTTTTATTTACAGAAATTTTTGGACTGTCAAAATACGGTCGTTATGCTGCCCGATTTTTGAGAAAATCGGGTTATGTCAAAGTTATAATAAGAATAAGAGTTTTAAGATGGGATTAAGATCTGCACGATTAAAAGTGAATTGAGCTTATGGAAAAAGGTTAGTGAGTTTGGAATGGTTAAATTTCCAAATGGGAAATTGTATTGTTTTAAGTTGTAGGAGATTGATTAAAGAGAAAAGGAATGATTAATAAGAAGAAAAAAAATTTAGACCGGATTTGGAATGTCTTAGTGTTTCCAACGCGATCAGTTTGCTATGCTTCGTGTTTGAAACGGATGTCGATGTTGGTTTCAGTTTGACTATTTCGCTTGTCTCCGCTTTGTTATTCGTATTCCAATTCGTGACTTTCCGCACTTTGTTTCACTTTTCCGTTTTTGTTTTCCAGTTGGGATCCGATTCCCGGATCGGGTCCCAACACTTCTTTGGTTTCTTCTTTAAAGTAGGACATTCGGACTTATAATGTCCAGGTTGATTACACTCATAGCATATGATAGATGTCTTTTCTACTTTACCATCATCTTTGCAATTCTTCTTGAAGAGCTAACTTCCTTTAGACTTCTTCTTCCACATCCGTCTTATCTTTCGGGAAATGAAAGATAATTCATCATCTTCATCACTTGACTCTTGTTCTGATTCACTTGAGTCATCATTCTTTGATTCTTCAATCTTTAATGCTTTCGATGACTTTCTCCTTCTTTGAGTCTTGTGATTCTTCTGTCCGTCATTCAGTGCTATTGACTTGTCCCGTTTGGGCTTGTCTTCAGCATCGAGCTCTACTTCATGAATCTTCAGTGATCCAAGCAACTCGTCAAGCTTTAGCACGCTCAAATCCTTAGTTTCTTGCACCGCCGTAACTTTTGGTCTCCACCTCTTCAGAAGACTTCTTAAGATCTTTCGTACGTGATCTTGGTTATTGTACGTTCTTCCAAGGGCTTTCAATCCATTGCTGATTGTTTGAAATCTTCTAAACATTTAATCAATAGATTCTTCTTCTTTCATCTTGAAAAGCTCGTACTGGTGCACAAGAATGCTTATCTTGGATTCTTTGACTTGGTTTGTGCCTTCATGAGCGATGGACAATGTGTCCCACATCTCCTTCGCAGTGTCGCATCCGTGGACTTTGTCATACTCACTCCTGCTCAGGGCACACGTCAAGAAAAATTTTGCCTTAGAGTTCAACTGAATTCTCGCCTTTTGGTCAGCCGTCCATCTGATCCGTGGAATAAGATTTCCATCCTCATCTACTGGTGTATATGGTCCATTCTCTATCACATCCCAAAAGTTGACATGAGTAGATTCTATGAACAGCCGCATTATATCTTTCCAATAATGATAGTCTTCTCCGTTGAATGCTGGAGGTCTAGTGACTGAGGCACCTTCTGCAATGTATATATGTGATTCTGTCATTATCTTTGATCCACACTTTGCTATAGTGATCCTTGGATACCAGGCTCTGATACCAATTGAAGTGAATCACACGTTATTACAATACTTATAATACTATATATGAATACACGAGAAGGGGGGTTGAATTGTGTATTTCCCTTTTTGAAAAAAAAATCTTTCAAAAAATGTTTTGTTAAAAACAAGTTCTTTTCACATAAACTTCGGTAAGTTCGAATTAATCAAAACTTTGAAAACTTGTTTTGAAATCTAAGTAATAACAAAACTTTGAACTTAAAGAAAGATAGAGTAGAGAGAAGTCGACACAACAATTTTATACTGGTTCACCCTAAACCGTGGGCTACGCCCGATCCTCGAAGTCTTTCCGAGATTTCACTTTCTTCAACGTTTATAAGTATTCTTTCGAGCCTCTTGGTCTCTACACTCGATATTCTTTTACTCTTAGCCTCTGCAGGCTATCTGTACTACTTTCTTACAAAAGGTGTTTGAACTCTGTTACAGTAACACTAGCTCTTAGCTAATTCGCACAATAATCTCATAAACAAGTTTTTTTTTTCCGTTCGCGTATGCGAAAGTCAACTAACTTTTCAATCTTTGACTTTGACTTATATTTATAGCTTTCGTTTGCAACTGCTTCTTGATTCTTTCTTCTTGAATCTTGCTTCTTGAATCTTGAAAGAAACGGATAATCAGTTAAGTTCTGTAACTGTTGGGCCCCGTAAATTTTTTATTTTATTTGAATTAATATTTATTGATTTATGGATTTATTCGTTAAATTATTTTTATTTTTCCTTAATTGATTTAATTATGTGTTTATACAAATATTTTTATGTTGGGCTTGGGATTAGAAGTTAGAAATTAAATGAAGGCTTGGGCTTAATATTGGAAAGTATGGGCTTTAGGTAAATGGATTAAGTGGAAGGAGGATTAGAGATGAGTGGGTTAAGGTATGGTGGGCTTGTAAGTTATTAGAGGAAGGGCCCAAAAGCATGGTAAGTTGGGAGAGCTCCAAAACTATGTAGTTTTGGTGTAGGCTTTTAAGTGGAGATGTAAAGGAATTAAGAGTTAAAGAGTTAAAGAAGGAAAGGAGAAGGAAGAGTCGTAAGTCACCAAAGGAGAAGAGAGCAAAACGTGACCTAGCAAGGAAAAAGGGACTTTCGCCAAGGAGAAGAGGGAGAGCTGTAGGAGAGCTTCGGCCAAGAGGAAAGAAGGAGAAAAAGAGAAGAAATCTTCTTGAGAAAGGTAAGTTCCATTCTTGTTGGTGTTAGGTTCAAGTATGGGATAGAATGGAAGTTAGGGTTTGTGTAGAGATTGAAGAAAAATGAAGAGAATGGTAGATCTATGGATTCTAGAGACTTTTGAGCTAAGGTTATGGTTATTCTAGCTTAAATGTCTTATGGGTAGGTTAGGTTGGAAGTAGACTTTTATTCTTGCTTGATTTAATGAATGCTATGCTTTCTTTTAGAATATATTTCGTGAATGGAGTATGTTTTGATTGAAGGAAATCAAGAGAACCCCACTCAAGACAAGGAGGAAGGGCAATCTTGAATTCGGATACCGACTATAGGTGGGTAACATTTTTATAGTTGCTGTGTAATGGGCAAATGCCCTATGTGTGCTATCTTTGATGATTATGTGCATATTGAAAGTGTAACTTGATTTATGGATTTATTCGTTAATAATTCAGCCTCTAAAGTTTTAAAATTTTGACATGAAGTCGGTAGAGGGACTGTTTTTACTGTTTTTTTTTAGATAGTATTTTGGCCATAACTTTTTCATTTCTAATCCGAATTGAACGATTTCAGTGGCGTTAGAATCGTGAGATCATGAGGAACAATTTTTATTAAAAATTAAATCCCAAATTTTCTATTAAAATTCCTCTACTTGTGGTCAGTATGTGTTCGGTTTTGGGTCTTCCATGCTTATATGGGTCCGAATGTTGGGCCTCGGAGACGGGGTCCAACATTGTTTGGTATCAAAGCTTAGGTTTCACTCCTAGGCTTTTGTTGTGATATATGATTAAATGTTTGCATTATGAACTGATGATTTGTATTAAGTGACATGCATCTCATGCATACATATAGGAACTAAGATTAAAAAGAAATGTAGCTAATCAGTAAATGTTTTCATTGAAGGAGTAAGATGCCACCTCGTAGGACACGAGGAGTTATGCAAGGTTCTATTGCACCTGACTCTCCACTGAGAGAGGAGAGCACGGATGAGTCCGTGGCCCCGAGAATGGCTGATGTTCCTCTAGGGCAAAGTAGGGAGCCCCTCCGACCTCAGACTCAACAGTCGCCTAGCCGATCGAAGCTAGTGCACTTTAGATCCGAGATCGTTCTGCATTTACCCAAGCATTTGTTCAGGCTATGGGTCAAATGGCACAGGCTTCTGGTTCGGCACCAACTAAGAAGGGGAGACAGTTTAACAGAAAGAGAAAGGGAAGAGAGCAGTTCAAGAGGGGAGGTGGTACTCCAATTCCCAAGAGAAGTGTCAGAACCTTCCCTGTGCAGCCTGAGGAGAGGAGTACCGGTGGGAGCCGGCCTAGACCGATGAGGACTCCTACCGTCCCTCACCAAGCTTCATCGGTGGACGGTAGTAGGAGAGGAAATAGGAAGAGGGCACCTTTTCTTAAGTGTGAGCACTGTGGGTATTTTCATAGAGGAGAATGTCGTAGGTTGTCAGGAGCATGCTTCAATTGTGGGCAGAAGGGACATTTTGCCAAAGAGTGTCCTAAGCCAGACAGAAGAGAGGGATGTCGGATGCAAGCTTCAAGGAGGACAAAGGCAGTGGGACAGAAAGCTGTGACGGAAGTGAGTAACTCTGGGATACCTAAGAGAGCTGATCCTCCGGATAGATCCAGAGGGCAAGCACCAGCTAGAGTGTTTGTCATGACTCGAGAGGAGGCAGAGACCGCTTCAGAAGTGGAAACGAGTATGAAAAAAAAATTATTGGTGACATGCTTGCTTGGTTTGATATGGGTTTTACCTACTCTTTGGTGTCGTCGAGTAGAACTGTATGTGGTAGAGTCTTGAGCCCATTAGATACTCCACTGATGGTGAGTACTTCAATCGGCCAGTTTATTGTTATCAATCAAGTGTATAGAGAGTGTGAGATAGTGATTGGTGATAGAATTAGTGAAAAAGGGATGATACTCTTTCATGATATGAGAAAAAGAACGTTGCCGATAATTAGAAAGGAGAAATAGTGTATGGGTAAGCAGAACAGATAATGATCCAATGCAAATGTATTGGAAGTGTATTATGGAACATGACAGCAATTTTGTGCTGTAGTGATATGTTTTCGAAAGTGATATAGATATGAATGTATTGCCATGGATCGTTTGAGAAATATAAGGATATAAGTATACCTGATGAAATTAAAGTATACAAGTAGAGTGCAATGAAAATATACCCTTGTTATGATCTTTAGACGAAGAAATTGGAACCGAAGTGGTTGTTCGGGTGTCGACAAGAGTTATAATCTACAGTAAGAGGATACTAGTGGAATTGAGGTCAGAATGTCATAATGATTATGCATTGATAATTTCGAATTGATTGAGGATATACATGTGGATGATGAAACAAATGATAATTGGACAATGAGATAGAAGTGAGGAAATAGAGAAAGGGAAATGAAATAGCCATAAATGACTTTACATGAGATAACTGAAATGATATGTAGTATGGGGAAATTAAAGGTGCGTATAAGATGGGATCTTATACATGAATGAGATGTGGAAAAGGATGAAAAAAAAATCGAATGAGAAGAGTAGATGCACTCAGTATGGTAATGGACTCATTATGAAATGACATAGTATCAGAAAAGGGTGAATTCTGGAAAAACTAAAATACATTGGTGTTAATATGTTTGATAAAGAGAGAAATGTTGTCTAAGATTAATGAAAGAACTAATCAAAAAGGAATATTTAATGATTCAAAGGTGAGTATGGGAGTCCTATCCCTAGCAGAGACTCAAGCAAGAGGGGTAGAATATGTTATTGAAAAAGTATGTACGTATTTTTGTTTGATGTAAAGGACCCAACTATGCGAGTGGATTCCTAAATTGAGGAGACACTAATTGCCAATATGAGGAGTATATAGGTTCACGTTGTGTTTTAGGTTAAAAAAAATGTTCAGGAAATGTAAATTTTATCCGATGAAGGTGTGACAAGCACCAGAAGCTAAGATTGCAAATAGACTAGAGTGTGCGAAGAAACGAGTATAATGCAAAGACATTAGAATACGCCAATGCGAAAATGAGAAAATTTAAAGAATGGAGAGAATCAGTCAAGAAAAGTAAGACAAATGGGGAAATTGAAAATAACAAGAGGTAATATTTCCTCATTGAGAAATCAGCTATTTGAGGAATTACTAAAACCAATTGTGGACACATGGAGTGTTGACAATATTTGTTTAAGTTAATAAATTCCCCGACAATACTATGGTATTGAAGATTAAAGCGATCCAAGCGAAGTTGATGATATGTTAAGTGTATTCGAAGGGTTGAAGGAAATTGAATACGAGACTGAGACAATGGATAGAGTTACTGGAAGGAAGATTATTTTGTACAAATGAGTAAAAAAAAAAAAGAAGAAGGTAAAATTAGTGTTGTAATCAGACGCATCGAATAGAGAATTCAATAGCAGTGAAGTATGAATTCAGATATAGAGGTTATCAGATCAAGTGCATTAAAGAGTGCTGATTGGAGCCGAATTCAAGGCAAAATGAAGTGCCATTAGTTACAGTAAAATGTAAGATCAGTTTCACGCGAACAAAGCTCAATTCGAGGATTAAGAAATTGTGAACCTTACCAAGAAGTCGAAAACGAATGTGAATTTTAAGTTCGAGTAGGGAAAATGATATGGGTGATTGTGGATAGGCTGACGAAGTCAGCACACTCCTTGCCAATTCGACAGACTGATTCCTTGAATGTTTTGGATAAAAAGTATGTGGATGAGGTAATCAGACTTCATAGGATTCCGAGCCCAATAGTTTCTGATAGGAATCCTAGGTTTATCTCCAGATTTTGGAAAAGTTTGCAGGAGGCTCTGGAGACTCGATTGCATTTTAGTACGGCTTTACATCCGCAGACTGATGGAAAATCAGAGAGGACGATACAGACTTTGGAGGCTATTATGAGAGCCTGCGCACTGGATTTCAAAGGTTTGTGGGATGATCACCTACCTTTGATTGAGTTTGCTTACAACAATTCCTATCACTTGGGAATTCAGATGACATCTTATGAGGCCTTGTATGGTAGGAGATGTAAGACTCCTTTATGTTGGGATGAGAAAGGTGAGATGAAGCTTGTAGGACCTGAGTTAGTGCAGGTTGCAGTGGATAAAGTGAAGTTAGTGAAGCAGAGGCTTAAAGTAGCTCAAGATAGGATGAAGAGTTACACGGATGCTTATAGGAAAGAGATGGAATTTGAAGTGGGTGAGAAGGTGTTTCTTAGAGCTTCTCCATGGAAAGGTGTTTTAAGGTTTGGTAAGAAGGCCAAGCTTAGCCCGAGGTATATAGGTCCCTATGAGATCATTGAGATGATTGGAACTTTGGCTTATAAGTTAGATTTGCCATTAGAGTTGTCTAAGATTCACAATGTGTTCCATGTGTCGATGTTGAGGAGGTACAGATCGGATCCTTCGCATATAGTTCGACCTTCAAAGGTTCAGTTAAGAGAGGAATTGTCTTATGAGGAGCAACCTGTGGAGATCTTAGATTCAAAGGAAAAAGTGTTAAGGAACAAGAGTGTGAAGCTGGTTAAGGTCTTGTGGAGAAACCATTCGACCGAGGAAGCGACTTGGAAACCTTTGGAAGCCATGAGGGAGAAGTATCCCTATCTCATCATGGACTCGGGTAAGGATTTCGAGGACGAAATTCTTTTAGGAGGGGAGAATTGTTGGGCCACGAAAATTTTTTATTTTATTTGAATTAATATTTATTGATTTATGGATTTATTCGTTAAATTATTTTTATTTTTCCTTAATTGATTTAATTATGTGTTTATACAAATATTTTTATGTTGGGCTTGGGATTAGAAGTTAGAAATTAAATGAAGGCTTGGGCTTAATATTGGAAAGTATGGGCTTTAGGTAAATGGATTAAGTGGAAGGAGGATTAGAGATGAGTGGGTTAAGGTATGGTGGGCTTGTAAGTTATTAGAGGAAGGGCCCAAAAGCATGGTAAGTTGGGAGAGCTCCAAAACTATGTAGTTTTGGTGTAGGCTTTTAAGTGGAGATGTAAAGGAATTAAGAGTTAAAGAGTTAAAGAAGGAAAGGAGAAGGAAGAGTCGTAAGTCACCAAAGGAGAAGAGAGCAAAACGTGACCTAGCAAGGAAAAAGGGGACTTTCGGCCAAGGAGAAGAGGGAGAGCTGTAGGAGAGCTTCGGCCAAGAGGAAAGAAGGAGAAAAAGAGAAGAAATCTTCGAGAAAGGTAAGTTCCATTCTTGTTGGTGTTAGGTTCAAGTATGGGATAGAATGGAAGTTAGGATTTGTGTAGAGATTGAAGAAAAATGAAGAGAATGGTAGATCTATGGATTCTAGAGACTTTTGAGCTAAGGTTATGGTTATTCTAGCTTAAATGTCTTATGGGTAGGTTAGGTTGGAAGTAGACTTTTATTCTTGCTTGATTTAATGAATGCTATGCTTTCTTTTAGAATATATTTCGTGAATGGAGTATGTTTTGATTGAAGGAAATCAAGAGAACCCCACTCAAGACAAGGAGGAAGGGCAATCTTGAATTTGGATACCGACTATAGGTGGGTAACATTTTTATAGTTGCTGTGTAATGGGCAAATGCCCTGTGTGCTATCTTTGATGATTATGTGCATATTGAAAGTGTATTTCCTTTGATTTGAATGTAAAGTGTGAAACTATGATGATTCGAAAGTATGAAAGAAGCATAAAATGCTATTTTTGTGTTTGAACATGTGAGCATAAATTGGTTGCGATTGGGCAAGAGAGAGCCTATATCGATAGACACGTGCACGTGGACCCCCTAGCCTTCTCGGCTGCCGCTTGGGCCTACGAGATCCGAAAGTGGACTCGATGTGTTTACTGATGAACTTCAGTTTCCGTTGTTTTCGATAAACTTCGGTTTATTCGTTGTGTTTATGAAGCTCGTGAGCCAAATGTGTGCATCCCATCATTTATTTGTGTTTATGATGCATAATATGTGTTTGATTGCTTTAAACTTTCATGTTATGCTTATGTGATGATTTTGGGTTATTTGAGCTTTATATTATAAATTGCTATTGTTTTGGATTGTTAAATTGTGTGTTGTGTGGCTCATCACTCGACGGCTATAAACATGTTAGCCACTGAGCCGTGTTAGCTCACCCCCCATTCTCCCTCCTCAGGTGCAAACTCAAGTTGAGAGCTGAACCTTGCAAGGCATCGGGCATAACTCCAAGAAATTTAGAAACTTTGTATTAAGTTAGTAAATAGCTCTCGAAATAGCTTTGTAAGCATATTAACCATTGAGCATCTCATCTTTCGTATTTTGCACTTGTTCTTGATGTTTATGTCATTTTGTAACCGAAGCTATGTATGAATCTTTGTTATGATTTGAAATGAGAATGAGTGCTCTAGTACTCTCTTCATGTGAATTGGTTGATTTGTGATCTATGTGAGATCTTGGAAATAGCATGTGTATGAGTATTATTATTGTTGAGTTCTGTTGGGTTTCACTGGGTTATTGTCTTGGGAGAGCTTGCTGGAAAATTTGCTATGGTGTGTGAGTTGTGAAAGTCTTGCGACTCGGGTATCTTTGTGTTTCTGCAATTTCAGGTTGGTACAAGTAGTATGGGATCATTTAATATTGTTGAGAGTGTTAGCCGGGCTGTAGAGCTCTCCCAGGGGGGTTTTATGAGCTATTTAAGATGAGTTAATGGGTAGGTGTAAGTCGTTGGAATTAAATGTAGGTGCTGTCAAAGTGACAGATTGGTAGCAGAAGCTTTGAGTCCACTTTTGACCCATATAGAGTTGGAATATAGGTCGGTGGTCTTCATGAAAGTTGTAGATAATTCTTTTACCTTTCCATAGACACTAAGTTTTCTAAATTTGGAGTTCTGGGTCAAAAGTTATGGAGGTCGCAAGTCCTGGTACTGGTTGTGGAGAGCTAGCCGACCTGTCTTAGTGGGAATTTTTTATTCCCTTAGAGTCCGAGCTTGCTTGTGAACCCTTCATGAAAAATATAGATTTTTCTCCTAGCTTTCCAACGCTTCCGACCGCGTCTAATTTGAAGCTCGGAGTCAAAAGTTATGAGGGTTAGAAGTCGGATAGGTCGGGTTGTAGAGCGGGTCGCCCGCGAGCGCCCGCGCACGCCCATGCCGGGCGAGCGCCAACAGCCCGGCATGCCGGCCTCTTGCGAGCCTTGGGGTCGGTTTCTGGCCGACCGACCCCTCTCCCTTCTTTTGGCCATAACTTTTTGCACAAACCTCCGATTGAGCTGATTTTCGAAGCGATGAATTCCTAAGAAAATTTTCTATCTTTCTACACCTGATTTATCACTATTTATTTTAAATTGAAAAAGGTGGTTTGAAACAAAGTGTGGAGGTCGGCTGATTCTTTCTGAATATACTTCACTAATTTTTAAATATCTGGAGCTATAGGGCTCCGATTGAGGCGATTCTTGTTTTAAATGAAACTAGAGTTATAAACCTACAAGTTTTATGAAGGAGACGATCAATAATTCAGCCTCTAAAGTTTTAAAATTTTGACATGAAGTCGGTAGAGGGACTTTTTTTACTTTTTTTTTTTAGATAGTATTTTTGCCATAACTTTTTCATTTCTAATCCGAATTGAACGATTTCAGTGGCGTTAGAATCATGAGATCATGAGGAACAATTTTTATTAAAAATTAAATCCCAAATTTTCTATTAAAATTCCTCTACTTGTGGTCAGTATGTGTTCGGTTTTGGGTCTTCCGTGTTTATATGGGTCCGAATGTTGGGCCTCAGAGACGGGGTCCAACATTGTTGACTTAGCCAAATGGTAAGAGGCGAGCATGTGGAAGCTATAAAACCTTGAGGTCTTGTGTTCGAATCCTGGAGAGGGATTCCCCTGACTAAAGAGGACAGTACCAATTATGTGGGGCCGGGGTATGCGCGAGTGCGCGTGGGTCCGCCATCGGTACCAAATCCGTTACCAAATCCGGACCCAACATAAAGGTGTTTTATGTTGGGTGGAGATTTGATGCAGGGAAGATCATGATGCCACATACATGTCATCTTTGTCAGATTCGTCAGACTCAGCCACATGCTCGCCTACCATTTGGCGCCAATAAAGAGGCGAGCATGTGGAAGCTATAAAACCTCGAGGTCTTGTGTTCAATCTCGGAGAGGATTCTCGACCAAAGAGGACAAGTACCAATTATGTGGGCCGCGGGGTATATGCGAAGTGCGGTGGGTCCGCCATCGGTACCAAATCCCGGTACCAAATCCCGGACCCAACAGTAACTAACTCGAACTGACTCTTGCATCTGCTTTTTCTTTTCTCCATCATACATTTTTCATTCAAATGGCCCGCTTTTTATTCTCTTAAATCATACATTTTTCCTTATCGTACGCTTTTCTTCTTCTTTGTTATTCATCAAAATCATATATATGTAAAGTCATTTTGACTCAATAAAATCATGTTGGTAATTGAAGGTTTGAGGAGTGTTATTGCATGTTAAGAAGTGAAATTGGGAAGATTATGAGTGAATATGATGTTAGAATGGACTTAGGAACCTTTGGAGAGGCTTTGGAAGGAGTTTTGGATCACCTATGTCTGTTAGACAGACTTTATAAGTCTGTTAAATGGACCTTCTCGGGTGAAAAGGGGCTCCTAAGCCAGTCTATGTCCGTTAAACGGACCTTCACGGCCAAAAAGGGCTCCCAAACCCGACAATGTCCGTTAAACAGATATTCACGGGCCAGCTTCAATAAATTGCAATTTTTGACCCATTTAGAAGTAGAATCTCGATTGTGGTCTTCATGAAAGTTGTAGATATAGAAGTATAATTTCAAATGATCTAAGAACCAACTCAATCAGAAATTGGTAGCAAAAGTTACGACAATTGCGCCAAGAGAAGTACGAAGTGATTAAGGACATAAACATATTGGATTCCTTTGTCCATAACTTCCTCATCCGACCTCCAAATGAAGTGATTCTTGAGGCGATAGATTTATAAGACCTGTATCTATCTCTCCATGAAAATTGGAATCTTTTATATTTGATTTGAAAAAGTTTTCATTAGAGAAAGTGAGGGGTCGGTTTAGAGAGCATGATTGGGGTATGAATACACTTTGGAGTTTTAAGCATATCTTGAGCTGTGGAGCTTCGATTGGGATGATTCTTCTTTCGAAGCAAACTAGAGAGTTAAAGTTACAATTTCTTTGAAGAAATCAAAGTGAAATCCTAGTTTGAAGATTTCCAAATTCTGTTCACAAATAGGAGAAATGAGTTCGAGTATGGTGATTAATTTACGTGGGCACATCATTGAACAAATTGTGAAGAAAATTAGTGGGATGTTATGAGAATGAAGATTAATCAATGATGGTTAAAGACATTTCATGGGAATATGCTCACGTTTTATGTTTTCGTAAGACTTGGATTCCGAAAACAAGCGGGGTCCAATAGTTGTGGTATCAGAGCGCCAACCTTGAGATCTTACATAGTCATTTTTGAAATACATGTCAGGATACATGCATTTTATTCATGTCATAGTATACAGTAGTACCTGATCCTTAATCTGAGGCGCATATGTGTAAGTTACACTTATGAGCAATTGTTAAGAGCTTAATCTGATAGAAAATAGTAATGAGAGAATAATGACCTGGCAGAATGTAAGGAAAACATAAATTGCTATGATCCTAAGAAAATGAAATTGGAACCTAAGTGGTTGTTTGATGAATGTGACAAGAGTTATGATCTTCCATAAGATTATGTTAGTGGAAATTGAGATCAGAATTTTATGATGATTATACATCTATAAGTTTGAATCAATGACGAATGTACATATGTAAGATGTAATGTGAAGTATAATGGGAAGATGAGATGAATGATAGCGATAATTGTACAAGTTCGAAAGGTTAAGTTAAATTGTTATTGTGACTACGTATTTGATGATCCCATCATCATACACAAGTGAGAATATTAAGCACATATGTAATATGTGTGTGGAGATGAGATAGGAAGAAACCTATGACTTATTGCATAATTGTTAGTCATAGTTCCCACAGTTTAAATTCTAAGGGGACCTAGAGTAACACATGAAAGTGCTTATAATGATCAAGTAGGGATAGATTGAGATTTGTTGATGATGTTACAATGAGAAATAAATTCGAAGATTAAGAGAAGAATATCGTCTAGGATTAACGGAGACCAAAGTATCAATCAGGTAAAAATATATGGAGATAAATATGTGGACAAAATGGGATGAATTTGATAATGCCCACCTAAGAATATGCGACAACAAGTATGTTTATTACTCTATAGAGTTTTGGTGATTAGAACATTAGATCTTGTGAGAACAATAGAAATTGGTCTTTTCGAGGTATTAAGAAAAGTTGATAATGTGATGATGATGATAACAGGTGATTGATAAAGATTGCATTAACAGTATAGATGATGGTAGCAAGAAACCCTCTTTCGAAGAAGAATTTTACTGAGTTAGATTGAGCAGATCAGTTAGTTTATGTTAAGGATGATCAATGAAAGAATTGATCAGAAATAAATATGCAATGATTCGAAAGTGAGTATGGGAATCCTATCCCTAACAGGGACTCAAGCAAGAGAGTTAGAATATATTATTGAACAAGGTATGTATTTTGCTTGATGTAAAGGGTCCAACTATATGAGTGGATTCCTGAATTTGTGGGGACACGGATTTCTAATATGAGGAGTATATAGGTTCACATTATGTTATGTGTAAGTATGTTTGGGAGATGCAAATCTGACTTGATGAATGCATTACAATCACAAGGAGTTAAGTTGCAAATAAATTGCAATATGTGGAAAAACTTGTATGAATGAGCAAACATTAGAATAAGTCAAGGTGAGGTATGAGGAAAAATGTGTAAAGCGTATGAGTGATGAAAGTAAAGATAATTTTGAGGAATTGTACATATATAAATTATATCATATGAATTTGGAGATTTTATAGTATGCACTGATGTTGTATAAGAGATTTGGCTAAAGTCCAATGCAACATAATGAAGTGATTTCATATGTATGGAGACAACTAAAGTCCTATGAGTTGACTATTCGATACATGATTTAGAGCTGCAACCCTAATGATTGTTTTGAAAGTTTGGAGACAGTATATGTAGAGGAACATCTTGGATATATATATATATGTATGTATGTATGTATGTATGTATATATGTATGTATATACAAGTATAGATCGTCAAAGGATGAGGCAATCATTGAATTGAGAGAATTGAATATGAGATTGAGAAGATTGATATAAATACCGAAAGACTATGATTGTACAAATGAGAAATTCCAATAAGGTTAATGTTATATCAGATACCTTAAGCATAAATTCAATATTGAGGTTGTCAGAACTAGAGCCAAAAAAACATAGAAAGTGGGGCTTGGTTTATCCCAAATTGAGGATTCAGAAATTGTGAATCATATTGAGAGTTGAAAATAGAACTAAATTTGAGTTCGAATAGGGAGAATAATACATGGTGATTAAAATAAGAAGTATATGCAATCAATAAAGATGATTGAACAAAGAGATTGCTAGAAAAGTACAAAGGGTAACGTAAGTTATACATCCTAGTAGGAATACACTGAAAAATCATTTAGTGACTAAGAATGTTAAATCAAGTGAGTGAAAATTTGAATTGTCGGTCTTAACTGTCAAAAATATGCTTAGGGCATATAGTTTGAAGCTCATTAGAACATGAGATCCAAGTATAGTTTTATTTGACTTTAACCATCGCAATCATTGTCCTAGTGATTTCATTTGAATACTGTATGATGAGTTAAATGATAAAAAGAGTCATCTTTTTGTATTATGACGTGTAAAGCCTGCAAATTGTTTAAGGCCAGAATTGGGGATGTTATTGACAGATGCAATTGATCAATGCTGGAAATTAAGAGATTCAAGAAAGATGAATGAAGTTGGTTGATCAACACCCATCAAGTATATTGACACTATAGAAATGTGAACTATGAAGCAAATGATGAAATGCTTCTAAGAGAATCATGTTCCCAAGGTGCACTTAGATTAAGTGCAAGATGTGCTTAGGTTAGGATAAAGAAGCGACTAAGCTTGATTTGGTCCATATAAAGTTATTAAGAATCGGACCAGTGACTTACGAGTTAGTATTACTAACAAAGATGTCTCAGATTCATAATGTGTGATATGTGAATATACTAAGAAATATCAATATGATTTGATATTGGTGTTATTGATGCAAGAAGTGGAAATTTGTGAGTAATCTGAGATACATGTATACATTGAGGAATTAGCTAAGAAAATGAACGACTAAATAAGTGATTAAAAGACCAAGTGAGACTATTGACTATAGTTATTTGGAAGAAATTATTCAAGTAAAGAAGTTGCTTGGAAGACTAGGAAAGCATAAGACATCATTACCTCTATTTGTTTAATCATTCAAGTAAGAATTTCAAGGATGAAATTCTTTAAGGGGAGGAGAATTGTTGGACCCCAAACTTTTCTTGGAAGTTAGAACTATTATATGTGAAAGGTTGGAAGTTATAAGTTGAAACATGTTCACTGAGTATGATTCAGTGTTTTACCCATAAATTTTTCTCTAGTTATCCAAATGAGATGATATTTGATTTGGAGTAAACTGGAGAGATAGGGATTCAAATTTTTTGATGAAATTGAGTTTTAATTCAGTCTTTAAGAATGTCAATTTTTGGATGGAAGTCGAGCACAAAATATTGTTTCAGTATAAGAATAGTTTGGAAATGTTTGGGGATATAACTTTCAGATTTCCAAATCAAATTGAATAATTTTGGTGTCATTAGAAACCTAAGACAATGAGGAACATTTTTCTAGAAGTAAGTGATATCAAATTCCTTCAATTTTCCCATAATCATTAGTTAAGATAGTAAGATTGCATGAAGGGCAAAATTGGCAAGTGACTTAAGCATTTAAGTTACAAGGCATATAAGGAAGGGTATATGGGTCTTTGTGCACTCATTAAAGGCAAAATTGTAAAAAAGAAGAGTGGGCTTGCTTTTAAGGAATAAGGAAGAAACAAAGAGAAAGAAGAAAGAAGAGAGTTCGGTGGAGAGAAGGAGAGAAAAGAAAGAATAAGAGCTAGGTTTTGATTTTTCTAAGCCTTCAAGAGTGATTTTGAAGTTGTTCAAGAAGGAAAAAAGATAGAGGAGGAAGAGAACTCTCATTCAAGCCAAGAAACTCTTCATTTGGTGAAGATCCAAGGTAAGCTTGATCTTAATATTTTGGATTTTTTAGAGGGTTTTGGTTCATATAGCTTAAGAAATGTATGGGTTTAAGAACTCTAAGATCAATTTTAGTGAATATGTCTTATGGGTTTCTCAATTGGAATCCCTATTGATTTGGAGATTTTTGTCAATGTTGAAGAAAATCAAGAGAGATAAGAGGAGCAAGAGTAGAGGCTTTTTAGCAAGGTTTTCAAGCAAGGAAATTAAGGTGGGTACATGTTTATAATTGAGTAAATAAGCCACTTTTGTTTCCTTTAAATTAAGGAAATTTAATGATTTAAATTGCATCATAAGTGTTGCATTAATTGTGTCTTGAATGAATTGTGAAATATGCTATATGTTTGCCACATAAATTGTGTGATGTTTTATGAAAGTGTTTTTCGTTTGAAAAGAACGCACGTTTATACAATCATGTTTTCAAGAATGATTTTCAAGACATATGTCAAGTATATAAAAAGAAAGTTTTCAAGAAAATGTGTCATTTTGGGCAACAAGTTTACAAGTTCATGAAATATGTGTTATGTGGGTTTGTGGTAGTCCCTCAAAAGTCATCACGTGCACGTTGATCCAATAATAGGTTTCTCCCGCCTGCCAGCTAGTGACACGAAGCTCCTTCAAAGACTCCCTCAAGTTTACCACTACACAGGACCATTATATGGGAATGTGTAGTGCGTCATGAATATGGATCTACCCAAACCATTCTGATGTGTTATGTGCTTATGACATGCGAACAAGTTTAATGCATTCATGTTTTGTGGTTTGTAAATTTGACTACATGATGAGAATTTGAGAAACAAGTATTTTATGGATTTTAACAAGAATTTTCTATGACAATGAACTTTTTGAATGGTTTTGTTTATTTTTTTGTTAAAAGCTATTACCCACGAGCTTTCAAGCTCACCCCCACTTTCCGTCTCATCCTCAGGTGAAGAGAATGAGATCAAGCGAAAGTGAGCTAAGACATTACTCTGGATTTGCATGTTTTGTTTTATTTTGGAGTAATTTATGTAAAACAAAGCTGTAATTATATTTTGAGCAATTATTATTCAAGTGTCTTGTGTAATTTGGAGATTTTGGCATATTAATGTATTGTGGTTTGAAATGCCATTAAATTTTGTAAAACTCCTAATTTATGATGTTGATGAAAAATGGATTTGTGTATGGACATGAATTATGAATGATGTATGGATGAGCATGATGAATGTTGAGCATGAATGGTTGGTATATATATATATTCACATCAGTGAGATCTTATGAAAAAAAAAAGATAGGAATGTTATGAATATAGAGATGTTGTTGAATATGAAGAGTCAAACGAATTGAGGTTGAGAGTTTGATAAATTCTAACTAATAGTTGAATTGTTATTAATGATGTGTAATAGAGAAAATGAAGTAGGGATAAATTTCAAGTTTTTCATGAAGGAAAAAGGTGTGTTCTGATTTCAGGAGAAATTCTATATTAATCTTTGATGAGTTTTGACCAAGTTGTCTTAATAAAAGTTATAGATGATCCTCTTAGCTTTCCGACGCTATAAAGTATGTAAATTTAGGATTTAGGAGTGGAAAGATATGAGCATTATAGGTGATGATGCTGCATGGGAAATATGAACATGACAGCTATAATGAATGATGAGAATTGTTGTATGAAATGAATCATTTGAGTTGATATTTGGGAGATTTATGAAATCATGTTGGTAATTGAAGGTTTGAGGAGTGTTATTGCATGTTAAGAAGTGAAATTGGGAATATTATGAGTGAATATGATGTTAGAATGGACTTAAGAACCTTTGGAGAGGCTTTGGAAGGAGTTTTGGATCACCTATGTCTGTTAGACAGACTTAATAGGTCCGTTAAATGGACCTTCTCGGGTGAAAAGGGGCTCCTAAGCCAGTCTATGTCCGTTAAACGGACCTTCACGGCCAAAAAGGGCTCCCAAACCCGACAATGTCTGTTAAACAGACATTCATGGGTCAGCTTCAGTAAATTGCAATTTTTGACCCATTTAGAGGCATAATCTCAATTTGTGGTCTTCATGAAATTGTAGATATAGAAGTATAATTTCAAATGATCCAAGAACGAACGCAATCAGAAATCGGTATAAAAAGTTATGACATTTGCGCCAAGAGAGGTACGAAGAGATTAAGGACATAAACATATTGGATTTCTTTGTCCATAACTTCCTCATCCAACCTCTAAATAAAGTGATTCTTGAGGCGATAGATTTCTAAGACCTGTATCTATCTTTCCATGAAAATTGGGATCTTTTGTATTTGATTTGAAAAAGTTTGTATTAGAGAAAGTGAAGGGTCAGTTTAGAGAGCGTGATTGGGTATGAATACACTTTGGAGTTTTAAGCATATCTTGAGCTGTGGAGCTCCGATTGAGATGATTCTTCTTTCGAAGAAAACTAGAGAGTTAAAGCTACAATTTCTTTGAAGAAGTCAAAGTGAAATCCTGGTTTAAAATTTTCCAAATTCTATTCACAAATAGGAGAAATGAGTTCGAGTATGGTGACTAATTTACGTGGGCATGCCATTAAACAAATTGTGAAGAAAATTATTGGGATGTTATGAGAATGAAGATTAATCAATGATGGTTAAAGACATTTCATGGGAATACGTTCACGTTTTATGTTTTCGTAAGAGTTGGATTCCAGAAACAAGCGGGGTCTAACAAAACTTTTACTTGACAAAGAATATTTGATAAGAGATAAAAGGAAGATTTAGAATTATGAACTCTATGTTTTCTATTCATTTTTCTTTCTGTTTATGTTTGATTTTTGTTTTCTCTTAAGTGTAACTAAATTTCTTTGGTGTCTAGGTAAGATTAACCCTACATTTATGCTATAAGATGTTTTGATTCTTTTATTTAATGCAATTGTTTTAATTGGTCTATTATGATTTAATTACATGTTTAGAATATGTTATAATAGATCCGAATATTAGTTTATAATTTGATTTCATATCATAGAGATTGAGAAATCCTTTTATGAATAGATCTACCATAATTGAGAGGATTTTATAGCAAACCTAGATATAGGATGACATAAATCCTCCATATTAGGGGCAAACCTAATAACATAGTTCACAATTTGATAAGGCAATCATATAAAATTAAACCTGAATAATTTGATTGATAACCTTAAATTAATTGTCCTTAGACTCGAGAGAGCTATTAATATACCATAGTAATTTCCACTTGCATAATAAAATATTAACTAGTTAAGGGTTAATAGGGGGATTCGTAATCTAGATGTTAATTCTCGATATCGATAGTTTTCTAAGTGATTTTTTATTTCTCTGTTTAATATTGTTGTTGCCTATTTTATTCTATTTTCTTACATTTTACTTTAATTAAAAATCCAAACCAAATTTGTAGACTAGATAATAGGACAACAATAATTAGTAATTGTAACATCCCACTCCCGCAAGACCCGAACCCGACATCGACGGTGATATCCAGGTCCGTGCCCGCGAGGGTGGCATGCTACATCACTCAGTAGAAAACTCAGTATAACTTTGTTTTTTTTTTACACATACTCACACATATTATCGTTAATGCGGAAAACAATTTATATAAACAATTCAATGGCCTTGGGGCCCTTTTTACATTTACAATTTATTTCAGTCAATTGACTTTACAACTTGTCCAACTTAGTAATACAAAAGTCCAAGAATAGAAATACTAAGACAGACTTAACCGATCCCGACCACTTCCGCTTCCTCAACCAACAGATGTCATACGCCCGTTGCCTAACGGGGTATTCTTCTAAGTCCTGAAAATAGATGCAAATTTTGGGTGAGTTTTGCGAACTCAGTGAGAAACCATCATCGATGGTTCACTCAATTCATGCATGTTCAATCAGCTTACCAAATATCATATACGATCATGATTCACAAATGTAATCTCAAATAATACATACCATTACATTTCACAAATGTAAGGCGTATCACCTTTCATCCAATCCAAATTCAATCATACCGTATATGCAATGCACATGAGACCCTTTCCATTTTCATTACGTTGTTGTGACTGATGCGCTTTGGCGCCCCAAGAACGGGCACATTGCGTTGAGCCAGTGGCTCTGAAACATTGGGCTTGAAGCCTTAATACATTGAGCCTGAGGCTCTGAATACGTTGGACCTGAGGTCCTGTGCGTTGAGATGAAAGCTCTCATATACGTTGGGCGTGATATGCCCTGATACGGTGGCTGCTCCGGTCACAACTGCCTTTATCTGATCATGTCCTTATGCATGAATGCATATGTTCCAATTTCCATTTACAGTTATTTCTATCACTACATTCAATGCCATTTCATATTTCTTCGGACCTTCGGTCCGGTATTTCAATCATATATTTTTCCAATTTATTGCATTATACCATATCGCATTTAAAAGTCACATCCAATGTATTGAAACAGACAATTAACACTTCAATATCAATTTCCCATTTCCTCGGACCTCCAATATAAACATTCACACACAGTTACACACGAGTAGCACTTCATTATCGCATTCCAAATATTTCAGACACCTATGGTCCGAAATCAATCAAAATCAAACACACATAAATCCTCCATTATCTCCACATGGCATAATTGCAAAATCTTAAACACATAAGGTTGAGGAACCAACTAGGTTACTCACCTATACTTCCGAGCTAACATCTGGAAGTTTCAGTAACGTCGGTAGATCGACGCTCCAAATGTGTCTCTATAACAAACAGAGAGGAATCCGATCACTAATTATCCAATCCGAACTAATATAATGCACATGTAAGTGTATAATGCATGTTCATGAGATTTTCGGCCCTAAATCCAAATTTTTCCCATCATAAAAATTCCATCAAAAATTAGAAAACTATAGCCACTGACAGCACTCAATTCGGACCCCGATCGGTCCAAAAATAAATAAAACAGTGACCATAGAACAATTTCCTAGGGCTACGTCAATTTCCCGTCTCAAAATTCTCAATTTCTCATAAAATGAAATTCAATATTTCACTAATCCGATGCCTCAAGAATCAGGTCAATCGGACGTCGGACGGAAAAGAAATGGACAAAAGAATCACCAAATACCAAATAATCAAATAATAAAAAAAAATCAGATGGCCTTGTCACTAGGGCGAGGCGTCGCCCTAGTGATGCCGTCTGATCCGGCGTCGTCACTAGGGCGACGCGTCGCCCTAGTGACGCCGTTCAAACGAGCCTCGTCACTAGGGCGAGCCGTCGCCCTAGTGACCGGGCAATATACCATTCTCATTCCTTTTTTTTTCAGATTTCTAAACCAACTTTCAATACCCATAACTCTTAGCACACAAATCAGAAAAATACAAATTATACCTTGTTGGAAAGATAAAGAAACCCTCTACAATTCTCAAGAAGACCATAAAAATCAATCTCACCCCTAAGGGTGTCAAAAATCCCTTTAAAGATACTGCCTACTCAAATCCCATTAAAACAGAACAGTACATTTCAAATTCCATAACTCTCTGATTCTTCAGCCAAAAATTACCACATAAATATGCTCAATAAGTTCACAATGTCATCTACAACTTTCATGAACAACCTAAAATCAAATGCTATTGCCAAACAAGTCAATTAATTCACTCAATGCTGCTGTCCCTGAAATCATTCAATTTGAGCAGTAATCTTATAACAAGCATAACTCCCTGTACACAAGTCGGAAAAATCAGAGCTTTATATCCCTGAAAAGATAAGATCTCAAACTTCAATTTGTATGAAGAACTCAAAATCCAATTCAATTTCTAACAATTTCAAAACTGTCATGAAAGTTAATGCCATGATCAGCAATTCATAACCTAATGCAAGTTCAATATTTGCAAAATCATAACTCCCAAATCTGATCTCTAAAAAATTACACACCATATATCATTTTCAAGATAATTCCTTCCTCTACAACTTTGCAGAAGATCACTTACACCAATTCAGTTCACATAATTTGCTAAAATTGCTTCCAATCCGCAAGCTCACAAACTCAACACTTAGGCTAGGTTTCATCAAAATGCTCAAAACCAGTCAATAGTAATCAGTTCATATCTCCCAATATACAACTCGAAAAATAGCAAGATTAGTGGCAATGGAAAGCTAACTCAATATTCCACAACTTTCATGAAGACCACTTTCCCAAATTCCATCTCAATTAATTTAGAAAAATCAGAAAAATAATCAGGTCATATATGCGAGTACTGTTCACAGACCCTACAACCAGAAACTTTCCATGCAAAGATTCACCCTTCTAACATTACAATTTAACATCACCTATTTCACACAAATATGTAGCTAACATCCCAAAGTTTCATTGGGCACAAATCTCACCTCATTTGCACACCTACACAATAAGTTATGATCAAAACATTTCAATAGGTTAAACACCAATTTTCCAGATTTCATCTATACCTCATCCTCTTCCATTCTATCACTTTACCTACATTAATATACATTCATTTACACCTCCAATTCAACCACAAACTCAACACAACAATTATTTGTATACTAACACAAAATTTGGCAGCACCCACACAATCATTTGTCATTCATATAGCTTTTCTAATCTCAAACTAAAACCAAGTCAAAATCAATAAAAACCATATTTATTCATTCATCCATACACAAGCATCTACTTAAACCCATTTAAACCTACCCTTATTATGACCAAATAAATGCTCAAAGGATTCCCATGCATGCTTCTAATTACCAAAAGAAGGAAAGCAATTATAACTCTTACCTTAAATAAGCTATAAGCTCTCAAATCTCCAAGTCACTCACACTTCTCAACTTCTCCCTAAACCTACGATTATCACGCCAAACATGCTTGTAATCATCTTCTCATGGTTACAACTTGGTTTATGTGTGGAGAGAAGCAAGCAAGGGACCAAGGAGGACCTTCTTGTCTTATATGGGATGAGAGTAAAGAAATTCAATGGAGAAGAAATCACACCAAGGAAAAGAATGTTTCGGATGATGAGAAGAAAGATTGGTTTTTTTTTCAAAGCTTTCCAAACAAATGAGTCTTTATATGATAAGGAGAAAAGTCGATGATGATGCATCATATAAGACAAAATCATTAAATATTAGAAGCCACTTGGCTTTTAATGAATGAACAAACCAAAAATGAGTTAATCCCTATTAATATTTCATCCCACTAATGCTAATGGCTCTATAACAATTCTCAAAATAATATATCCAAAATGACTGTACCATTTGGTCGCAATTTTCGCTACCGAAAATCGACCGGTTCATCACTTGACGATTTTTTCCGGTCCAAAAATTTCCGGAACTTTCCCCAAATCATTTTTTTGAAAATTACCTAAATTGTCCAAAATTGTAACACGTATGACAATCCACTCCAAATAATTGTTCAAACTCGAAAACCACATTTTCCACAACAAAAACACATTTAGGCCATTTACCGGCGATTTTGCCAGTCCGGGAACTTTCTCCGGATAATTCCAGAAAAATTTCTATAAATCCCTAAAAATGTAAAACACTCAATGGCGCACTCCATATAATTTTCCAAGTACAATTATCCCATAAATTTCACAAAATATCTCAATTTGAAACCTAAGCCGGAAAATGTCATGAATGCATGTTTACCATGTGCAAGTGCAACAAACCATCATTTATGGAGGCTATATGCTGTATGTTCATGCCGAGCTATAAATCAATACTTCTAACATGTCCCAAATTATCAAAATACCCTTCCCATCGGTGATGGGATGTTACAATTCTCCCCTCCTAATAAAAATTTCGTCCCCGAAATTTCATTTACGATTTATCAGGAAGGCAGGGGAGTCTTTTCGATTAATACCCTCTGTTTCCCACTGATTTTACTACACGACCAAATTCGGTCAATGTACGGAGATCAACACCATCAATTACTCTATTCCTCTTTCTCAAACTTTCCATGATTATACTGCTTTTTCATGATTACGCGCAATTCGTCACTTTCAATATCAATAACATATATATCGGATCCTAACAATATTTCCAATTTTATCTATGAAACACTTTGTGAATCCGAATCATCTTTTAGGTTTTAACCTAACTTACCAATCCATAATTCTATTCACACCACAATCGCATAGAGGCCCCTCATCACGAATTCAATTCCCTTAACTACACCTTTATTTCCATCCAAGTACATTTTGGCCGAGGTCATACCCTTCAAAATATTTCATTTATCGCTTATCAGATTTCGTTATTATCAACCACAAATCTCATGAGATTTATAACCTCAGTGTTAATCAATTTAACTCATTGTCACCATCTTAAATTACTTAACCTATCACTTTATTGCCCTGATCACATAATATAGGGATAACGACTCCTTTTGGACAGTAAGACCCCTTATACACTTTTCGAATGGTGACACCAATATAATGATTGTCATGCCATAATCCTTTTGCACTATTCATCAATCACATATCCCAATGAAATCTAAGAATGCCTATTGGTTAATCACACATGTCATCATTCACTTTGATAGACTACACCATCAGTTGCTTTTCCACAATACTAACACTTCAATTGTTTCTTGTGCTTTCTCGAACCATTCATTTATAATCATTTGATTTCTCATTCTCATTTTAACCTTTCAATTACTCGTTCAATACACTCTTGCTAGAACATAAAGCTTCGATCATTTCTTACATTTTTACTAACAGTTCCCGTAATAAGTATCACCCATATTTCTTAATTTGAACTATACCTATCATTTTCCTCAACAATTGAAGTTAATTCCCGTTCCTCAATACGGTTTACAATTTCTACATCCTCTCTTCGGGTTTTGCCAATCCGCTTTGATGCACACCTACTTTAAAAAAAATTCCCATAGCTAATAACACTTTCTTTTGCCCCTTTTTGTCAGTTTGACTATTAACACTTAGTAATACACTAGATTTGATAACCTAATTGCCCAAATTTTGATCTTCTGCAATTGAATTTATTTATTTCGTTGTTCGATCCCTTGAATTGCACCATTAGCTTAGTTTGAAGAAATCAGCCGTTGAATCCTTTTCAAATCATTAATCATAAGACCGCCCATGGAATTATATTTGTCCTAAGGTGCATAAAATCACTTTATACAATGTCAATAGATCACATCATAACCTTTACTGGAACACTACAGTATATATAGTGAATCCTTCAAATGTCTCCTTTATGATCATCAGTCATAACATTCACATGTTTTCCTCAATTATTCTCGTCAATTTATTAAAACCAGCAAATCTTTGACAATTTCTAAACGCATCCAGCATTCCGTTATACACATATCTTTTGAACTTTCACATTTTATCAGTACCTATATCTTGATTAATTCTCCCAATATCCCATGTTCGCATACTAATTCATCCCTTATTTCACTCTTATGAAACTTGCATGATAACCAATTTCCTTACCTATACCAATTTATCTATTTCTTTTGCTTATATCCATTATCCACTGCAACACAATTGAGATATGTTCCTTTTCCGTACCTATAGTTGATTCATATAATTTGTTAATTATCAAACGTCTTCAACGAGGAACAATTTTTGTATAATTTGTCTCATCATAACCTATTTTGCCACATGTTCCTTACCTAAATTTCTCCACATAACGCAATTTATTTACGATAGATCACCCATTGACTTGAATAAACAATCGTTATATCGATCTCGTACTTCTAGAACATAATTACACAAAGTATACACGAACCTTTAATCCCCTCAACTTCGCAATTAATATTTCCTTAATATTCAGTACTTTTCTTCAATAATCAAAACCATCTCATTAACATAATGTACACTTTTTCAGTAGCATATTTTATCTCTTACGATTGAGTCATAAAACTTTATCAATCAACTATTTTCCATCTCTATATATATATTACTGCCTCTTAATATTTCATGAAGCTCAATCTCTGAAGGGCACTTAAACAATTTCTTTTCCTCTACTATCTTACCATTCATCACCATAATCATCACATCCTATCTGACAATATATCTCTATAGTCCCATCAATTTGTCCGTTAATAGATCATACTGCTAAGAATACCTTAATTACATTTAATTCTTGATAACCATTTTCTTTATGGTACCAATTCTCGATCATGGGGACCTTACTATATTCATGTCCCTCTTTTTATTCCCTCAAGCTCATTACCAATGTGAACACCTTTAACTGTCTCACTTCTTTCTCAATTGATCATTCTGAACATTTTCATGCCTTACTCTCACTCATTTTGAACTTGAGCTACTGACATTATAATCGGAGCTTACGTAATAGGCCACCGATTACTTCCTATATCATATTCACGTAAATTATTCATTTATGCTTGCTCATTTCACCCATGATGGTAATCCCACTATCAGATATACACTCACAGTGATCATATAATATGAACTCAACAATCTTCCTATTTACACCAGTCCTCGCTCGTGAGGATCATATACAATCTCAATTCATTCACAACTGATCATTATAAGCACTTTCATTTCTTCTTCTAACTCATAAAGGGATTTTTTTTTTTGACAAGAATTTTGGCTAGCAAGTATCCATTAACTCATCAATTACAGTTTAACATTTTCATTTAACATAGGGCTCCCATAATCAGGTGTGCATTTACTTAGGCAGATCTATTGAACCCGAACAACTTTTTCATCTACCAATTTCATTGTATTACATTTCAATCTTTTCATTATTGCATTATACCCATATATTTCTGCACTCAAATCAATATCACAGATATGAAATCATTCTTGATTTTGCACTTAATATATAATTTGACTCCAAATCACCAATCCTTATGTATAACTCTCATCACGGTAATCAATCCCAATTGTAACTTTTCTATATCATAGATACACTTTATTGTCATTTCCCTTATACACTGTAAATCTTACCATTTTCACATCTCTATTTTTCCTCTATTAATTTACAACTATAATCTTTATAGCTAACTCATATTCAAGGATCTTCCCAATATAACTCCAATATTGTACTTCACAATATACCCGTCAATATCAATACACTAAATATTCGTCTATCTGATCAAACCATACACTCTTTCCTATTTTGCGATATCCATTACTTCCTTTTCTCACATTCTAACACATTATCCTTTTTCTCACTATTTCTAACCGCTAAAACGACTGAGACATACTTATGCATACAACCCATATACTACACTGGGGATCAGTTGTCACTGTCTGCCGTGACATGACTTAAATACATGCACCCTATGTTTTGATGTGCCCGGATACATTACGTACTCTCGGGCTCGATACCACTAAATGTAACACCCACTCCCGCAAGACCCGAACTCGACATCGACGGTGATATCCGGTCCGTGTTCGCGAGGTGGCGTGCTACATCACTCGAGAGAAAACTCAATATAACTTTGTTTTTTTTTACACATACTCACACATATTATCGTTAATGCGAAAAACAATTTATATAAACAATTCAATGGCCTTGGGGCCCTTTTTACATTTACAATTTATTTCAGTCAATTGACTTTACAACTTGTCCAACTTAGTAATACAAAAGTCCAAGAATAGAAATACTAAGACGGACGCGAATCGATCCCGACCACTTCCGCTTCCTCAACTAACAGATGTCATACGCCTGGTTGCTAACGGGTATTCTTCTAAGTCCTGAAAATAGATGCAAATTTTGGGTGAGTTTTGCGAACTCGGTGAGAAACCATCATCGATGGTTCACTCAATTCATGCATGTTCAATCACTTACCAAATATCACATACGATCACGATTCACAAATGTAATCTCAAATAATACATACCATTACATTTCACAAATGTAAGGCGACGCCTTTCATCCAATCCAAATTCAATCATCTTGTATATGCAATGCACATGAGACCCTTTTCATTTTCATTACGTTGTTGTGGACTGCGCCAAATCGCCCCAAGAATGCTTGGGCACATTGCGTTGAGCGCTGGCTCAAACATTGGGCTTGAAGCCTTAATACATTGAGCCGAGGCTCAATACGCTGGACACGAGGTCTGTGCGTTGAGATGAAAGCTCTCATATCGTTGGGCGTGATATGCCCGATACGGTGGTCGCTCGGTCACTGCGCCTTTATCGATCATGTCCTTATGCATGAATGCATATGTTCCAATTTCCATTTACATTTATTTCTATCACTACATTCAATGCCATTTCCTATTTCTTGGACCTTCGTCCGTATTTCAATCATATATTTTTCCAATTTATTGCATTATACCATATCGCATTTAAAAGTCACATCCAATGTATTGAAATGCATAATTAACACTTCAATATCAATTTCCCATTTCCTCGGACCTTTGGTCCGAGATCTCCAATATAAACATTCACACACAGTTACACACGAGTAGCACTTCATTATCGCATTCCAAATATTTCAGACACCTATGGTCCGAAATCAATCAAAATCAAACACACATAAATCCTCCATTATCTCCACATGGCATAATTGCAAAATCTTAAACACATAAGGTTGAGGAACCAACTAGGTTACTCACCTATACTTCCAAGCTAACATCTGGAAGTTTCAGTAACGTCGGTAGATCGACGCTCCAAATGTGTCTCTATAACAAACAGAGAGGAATCCGATCACTAATTATCCAATCCGAACTAATATAATGCACATGTAAGTGTATAATGCATGTTCATGAGATTTCCGGCCCTAAATCCAAATTTTTCCCATCATAAAAATTCCATCAAAAATTAGAAAACTATAGCCATCGACAAGATTTCAATTCGGACCCGATCGGTCCAAAATAAATAAAAAAGCAGTGACCATAGAACAATTTCCTGGGGCTACGTCAATTTCCCGTCTCAAAATTCTCAATTTCTCATAAAATGAAATTCAATATTTCACTAATCCGATGCCTCAAGAATCAGGTCAATCGGACGTCGGACGGAAAAGAAATGGACAAAAGAATCACCAAATACCAAATAATCAAATAATAAAAAAAAATCAGATGGCCTTGTCACTAGGGCGAGGCGTCGCCCTAGTGATGCCGTCTGATCCGGCGTCGTCACTAGGGCGACGCGTCGCCCTAGTGACGCCGTTCAAATGAGCCTCGTCACTAGGGCGAGCCGTCGCCCTAGTGACCGGGCAATATACCATTCTCATTCCTTTTTTTTTCAGATTTCTAAACCAACTTTCAATACCCATAACTCTTAGCACACAAATCAGAAAAATACAAATTATACCTTGTTGGAAAGATAAAGAAACCCTCTACAATTCTCAAGAAGACCATAAAAATCAATCTCACCCCTAAGGGTGTCAAAAATCCCTTTAAAGATACTTCCTACTCAAATCCCATTAAAACAGAACAGTACATTTCAAATTCCATAACTCTCTGATTCTTCAGCCAAAAATTACCACATAAATATGCTCAATAATTTCACAATGTCATCTACAACTTTCATGAACAACCTAAAATCAAATTCTATTGCCAAACAAGTCAATTAATTCACTCAATGCTGCTGTCCCTGAAATCATTCAATTTGAGCAGTAATCTTATAACAAGCATAACTCCCTGTACACAAGTCGGAAAAATCAGAGCTTTATATCCCTGAAAAGATAAGATCTCAAACTTCAATTTTTATGAAGAACTCAAAATCCAATTCAATTTCTAACAATTTCAAAACTGTCATGCAAGTTACTGCCATGATCAGCAATTCATAACCTAATGCAAGTTCAATATTTGCAAAATCATAACTCCCAAATCTGATCTCTAAAAAATTACACACCATATATCATTTTCAAGATAATTCCTTCCTCTACAACTTTGCAGAAGATCACTTACACTAATTCAGTTCACATAATTTGCTAAAATTGCTTCCAATCCGCAAGCTCACAAACTCAACACTTAGGCTAGGTTTCATCAAAATGCTCAAAACCAGTCAATAGTAATCAGTTCATATCTCCCAATATACAACTCGAAAAATAGCAAGATTAGTGGAAATGGAAAGCTAACTCAATATGCCACAACTTTCATGAAGACAACTTTCCCAAATTCCATCTCAATTAATTTAGAAAAATCAGCAAAATAATCAGGTCATATATGCGGGTACTGTTCATAGACCCTACAACCAGAAACTTTCCATGCAAAGATTCACCCTTCTAACATTACAATTTAACATCACCTATTTCACACAAATATGTAGCTAACATCCCAAAGTTTCATTGGGCACAAACTTCACCTCATTTGCACACCTACACAATAAGTTATGATCAAAACATTTCAATAGGTTAAACACCAATTTTCCAGATTTCATCTATACCTCATCCTCTTCCATTCTATCACTTTACCTACATTAATATACATTCATTTACACCTCCAATTCAACCACAAACTCAACACAACAATTATTTGTATACTAACACAAAATTTGGCAGCACCCACACAATCATTTGTCATTCAGATAGCTTTTCTAATCTCAAACTAAAACCAAGTCAAAATCAATAAAAACCATATTTATTCATTCATCTACTTAAACCCATTTAAACCTACCCTTATTATGACCAAATAAATGCTCAAAGGATTCCCATGCATGCTTCTAATTACCAAAAGAAGGAAAGCAATTATAACTCTTACCTTAAATAAGCTATAAGCTCTCAAATCTCCAAGTCACTCACACTTCTCAACTTCTCCCTAAACCTACGATTATCACACCAAACATGCTTGTAATCATCTTCTCATGGTTACAACTTGGTTTATGTGTGGAGAGAAGCAAGCAAGGAACCAAGGAGGACCTTCTTGTCTTATATGGGATGAGAGTAAAGAAATTCAATGGAGAAGAAATCACACCAAGGAAAAGAATGTTTCGGATGATGAGAAGAAAGATTGGTTTTTTTTCCAAAGCTTTCCAAACAAATGAGTCTTTATATGATAAGGAGAAAAGTCGATGATGATGCATCATATAAGACAAAATCATTAAATATTAGAAGCCACTTGGCTTTTAATGAATGAACAAGCCAAAAATGAGTTAATCCCTATTAATATTTCATCCCACTAATGCTAATGGCTCTATAACAATTCTCAAAATAATATATCCAAAATGACTGTACCATTTGGTCGCAATTTTCGCTACCGAAAATCGACCGGTCCATCACTTGACGATTTTTCCCGGTCCAGAAATTTCCGGAACTTTCCCCGAATCATTTTTTTGAAAATTACCTAAATTGTCCAAAATTGTAACACATATGACAATCCACTCCAAATAATTGTTCAAACTCGAAAATCACATTTTCCACAACAAAAACACATTTAGGCCATTTACCGGCGATTTTGCCGGTCCGGGAACTTTCTCCGGATAATTCCAGAAAAATTTCTATAAATCCCTAAAAATGTAAAACACTCAATGGCGCACTCCATATAATTTTCCAAGTACAATTATCCCATAAATTTCACAAAAGATCTCAATTTGAAACCTAAGCCGGAAAATGTCATGAATGCATGTTTACCATGTGCAAGTGCAACAAACCATCATTTATGGAGGCTACATGCTGTATGTTCATGCCGAGCTATAAATCAATACTTCTAACATGTCCCAAATTATCAAAATACCCTTCCCATCGGTGATGGGATGTTACAGTAATAATGATCCTTCTTATACTTCTCAATACTATCTATAGGAACTCCATGAACTTGCAGATAATTCGTAATGGACACACTTAGAATAAGTCAGTCAGAGATCAAAAAAAAAAAGTTCTTTATAAGTATTTTTCCAATTTAAAAGGAGACAAAAGTAGTATTTAACAACGCCTAAACAATGAATTATAGCACACTAGTGGAAAAGATTCCTTATGCATCTAATATTATAAGTTTAATGCATACTCAAATCTACACTAGGGTGAACGTCTATTTTTTGTTGGAATGCTAAGAAAATATTAGAGTAGTCCCAGATTGGAACATTAAAATCTATAAAGAAAGTATTAAGATATCTATAAGGAACAAAAGATAATATGTTAATTTATAAGAGATCTTATCATCTTGATTTGATTGGACACTTAAATTCAAACTATGTCAAATGTGTTATTTGGCTAGTTATTTCTTTTAAGTAAAAGAGAGATTTCAAGGAAGAGTGTAAAGCAGTCTATCATTGTTGCATATACTATAAAAGATGAGTTTTTTATATGCTTAGATTTGCCAACAGTATTTCCGAACTATTGAAATTTTGTTGTGATAATGTTATGGTATTCTTCTTTTTGAAATACATCATGTATTAATAAAATTCTTTATTGTTAAACAAGAAGTTCGAAAATAAAGAATGTCAATCAAAACATATTATCTACTAATTTTATGATTATATTCGAGAGACAGTAATCTACCCTTCGATTGTCTAGAACTAAAACCATATTAACACAAAAGTGATTAGGATAACATTGATGATAGGATAAATCCTTTTCTCCTAATTTGCTAATTTTTCTTATGTGATTTCCCATTGTGAATTCGACGGTGCTCAATATTCAATTTCGTTTATATTAATTTCATAAATTAATTTTCTATTAATCATCTTCACATATTTACTTTTTTGTTCATTTTTATTTTCATTTTAGTAATTCTTTAGGCCTTAGATAACTTAAAATTAGATCAGTTAGACAACTCCTTAAGGGATTAACATCTCATATACTACACCTATGACCTGTGCGCTTACAGTATATTAAGGGTTTGAAATAGATTAAAACTTGCCTCAACATGGGAGAAGAAGAGTGCTTCTACCATTTTTAATAGTTTTGGAGCATAAATTGGAGAGGTCTGGAACAAGTGGAAGTACTCATCAAATATCTAAAAGATTGGAAGATAAATTGGTAAGTTTTCCTAACCTAAATTTCTAGTTTGGTTCTTTTTTGTGGATAGATTCATGTAAGATAAATAATGTTTTTTGACTTGCTATAGAGTAGATAATAAGTTTGGAAGCATTTAAAGGTTGAATATCAAAAGAGAAAGAGTTATGTTTAGTGAAATTTGTCTTTTGTTCTCAATTCACTTGACTATTCCTATTGTTTTGATCATAACTCGACCTACAGAACTCCAAATTGGAGCCAGAACCTAAGACATAGTAATAAAAATCTCTAGAATAGCTAAATGATGTTGAAAATTAAGACTAATTATGATAACCTATTATTGTTCCTCTGTTTAAGTAGCTTGTGATATTCGACACATATCGCTGAAAGAATGTTTGTAAATAGTAGAATATTAGTCGCGGGTAATGAGTTTCCAGCAAGCTTGAACATATCAGATATTTGGGATTTTGATATCGTTCTCTAAATGGATTGGTTATCAATACATGATCGGTGGTAGATTGTTTTAAAAAGGAGGATAGGCTTAGTCGACTAGGGAAACTAGAGGTGATATTTTGTGGGATACAAAAATTCCTTTCCACTAGTATAGTGACCACCTTATAGCTAGTAAAATGCTCCATAAAGGATGCCAAGGATATCTAGCTTACATAATTGAATAGGGTAATGATGAGGTTCAATTAAGAGATATTTCAGTGGTCAAAGAGTTCCTTGATGTGTTTATGAAGGATCTTCTAGGATTACCCCCAAATAAGGTAATAGAGTTTGAGATAGATTTACCTCCAAAAACCCAACGAATTTTAATTACACTATATATAATGGCTCTAACAGAATTAAAGGAGTTGAAAGTGTAAATCGAGGAGTTGCTAGATAAGGGTTTAATGAGACCCAACACTTCTTTATGGGGGCTACAATCCTATTTGTTAAAAAGAAGGATAGGAGTTTAAGATTGTGTATCAACTATAGAGAACTGAATAGATTAACAATTTGCAATCAATATCCCCTCCTAAGGATTGATGATTTATTCAATTAGCTACAAAGATCTAAGGTGTATTCGAACATTGATCTAAGATTAGGTTATTATTAGTGCACAGTGAAGATATATCGAAAACTGCCTTTAGGACTAGGTTTGAGCATTATGAATTCTTAGTTATGCCCTTTGGACTAAAGAATTCTCCAACTACTTTTATGGATTTAATGAATAAGGTGTTTCGAAAGTACCTAAATAAGTTTGTGATCATTTTTATTGATGACATATTGGTGTACTAAGGCAATCATGAGGAGCATGCAGAATACGTTCTGATAGTATTACAGGCCTTAAGTGAAAAGAGGAGAAGTTTGAGCGGTTAGATGCCTTTCAATGAAAATTTGATGAATTGAAAGAAAAGCTGACAATAACTCTTGTACTCACATTACCAACAGATATTGATGGATTTGTAGTGTATAGTAGTGCCTCGAGACAAGGGTTAGGGTGTGTATTCATGTAGAATGATAAGGCTATAGCCTATGCTTCTATGTAATTGAAGAAATAACAGCAAAACTACCCCACCTACAACCTAAAGTTAATAGCAGTGGTTTCTGCAATAAGAATTTGGAGGCCTTACTTGTATGGTTTCCCTGTAGGATTTTCAGGGATAAAAAAAGTTTGAAATATTTATTCATTCAGAAGGAACTAAACATGAGGCAACAGAGGTGGTTGGAGTTAATAAAATATTATGATTGTATGATAGTACCCCCCTTGGAAAAGTCAATATAGTGGTTGATGCCTTAAGTAGGTTTGATAGTGAAATTGAAGACAATATATCTTCCACTTCTAATGCAAATGAGGTCTCTAGGAGTGAAATTGGGTGTGGCAGACTCAGGGGCATTAATTGCTACCTTTCATGTTTGATCCATTTTGGTGGATCAGATTAGAGAGGGACAAAAACAAGATCCTCTGTTGATAAATTTAAAGATTGAAGTTAAGATTAGGTAGAGAATAGACCTTATAGTCAAGGAAAATGGTACATAGATAAGGGGGCAATGATTATGTTGATTATGTGTACCAGATATAGGAAACTTGAAGAAAGATATCTTAAAGGAAGCTCACTGCTTAGCTTATGCTATACATCCAGGTAGCATAAAAATGTACCACACTCTCAAAGAACACCATTGTGGAGAGGGATGAAGAAGGAAACAGCAGAGTTTGTTTCCAAGTGTCTAACCTGTTAGTAGGTAAAAGTAGAACATCAGAAGCCTACAGGATTAATGCAGCCCTCCCTATCCCATAATGAAACTAGGAGAAGATTACTATGGACTTCATAGTAGGAATTCCATGGAGTTAGAGGGGCCACGATGCTATATAGGTAATAGTGGACATGTTAAAAAGTCTGCACATTTCCTTCTGATCAAGAATGATTATCCCTTAAACAAATTAGCCCAGCTTTATGTGGATGATATAATAAGACTCTATGGTGCTCTAACTTCTATTATCTCAGACTATGATCCTGGGTTCACATCAAGATTTTGGCCTAACTTACAGAATGCCTTAGGTATATTTAGCACTCCCTTTCACCCCCAGAAAGATGAACAATCATAGAAGTCTATCTAAACACTTGAGGATATGCTTAGGTCTTATGTCATGGAGTTCAAGGGGATTTAGGACATGCATTTACCACTGATAGAGTTTGTGTACAATAACAATTATCAAGATAGTATTGGCATAGCCCTTTTGAGGCATTTTATGGAAGAAAATGCAGAACACTAGTTTGTTAGGATGAGGTAGGTGAAAGGAAATCGATAACTCTCGAGCTTGTATTGGTGATAACAGATAAAATTCAAGTTATTCGGGATAAATTAAAGATAGCCCAGGATAACAGAAAAGCTATATAGATAATCACCGTAGGGATCTTGAGTTCAATACTGGAGATAGACTATTTATCAAAATTTCCCCTTGGAAAGGCATACTTAGGTTTGGGAAACGTTATAAGCTAAGTCCACGTTACATGAGGCCGTATGAGATCACAAAAAGAATTGGGTTGGTGGTGTATCGATTGAAGCTACCAAATGAGCTCACGAGGATTCATAATATCTTCCATATATCTATGCTTCGTAAGTACGTAGTGGATCCTTCGAATGTAATCACAGCATAATCGGTGAACCTAAAGGAATATTTAACTTTTAAGGAGGAACTAGTATAGATCATTGATTGTAGAGAACAAGTTCTGTGTAATAAGATCATTACTTTGGTTAAGGTACTATAGAGTATCATGTAGCAAAGGAAACTACACGAGAGGGCGAGTTACATATGTGCACATTGTATCCCCACCTGTTTTAAACACGTATGTTTATTTAAATTTTGAGGATGAAATTTATATAAGGAGGGGTGATTAAAACCCCAAACCTTTCCTTTCATTGAATATACATTTTTATGTTTGGCGAATAATGTCTTGGGATGAATAGTAAATCTAAGTGAATAGTGATTTTAGGGGGGCCCAACCCCAAAATATTGAAAATTATTTGGAATAAGTATTAGAGTCTAATGATATTGAAACAGATCGAAAATAAGTCCTATTAGATGAATTTTGGGAGTTCCAAAAGTTTAGGGTTAAAAGTACTTTTTGGAAAATAATGGGTATTAATGATTTTAAACCCATTCGAATTGTTTTAAAAACATCCAATCAATTAATATTGACCATATTTAGAGTATATCATAGTTAATTTGATGGTAAGATGGTTGCTGAATATTTTTAAAATTTAATTCGATTAGTTATTAATTAAATTCAATAAAGGGAATTTTTTCTTTTTACATGTCATTAAAGGTAATTTGGCCTTTTTACAAGATGTGAGTGGACTAATGAGTCATTAAAAGAAGGCCAATTGGAGAGTGACATGTTTAATGCATCAAAGGGTATAAAAGGGCCAAAGTAAGACAATTTGTTTTATTCTTTCAACTTAAATGTAGAGACCAAACAAAAGGGGAGAAAAGAAGAGAGAAGAGGGGATATTTGCTAAGGAGGGAGACAAAGAGTGTAGTTACCATTTTTAATGTTTTTGGAGCATAAATTGGAGAGATCTTGATCAAGTAAAGGTACTCATCAAATACCTAAGAGATTGGAAGATAAATTGGTAAGTTTTCCTGACCTAAATTGTAACATTCATATACTCTCTGAGAGGATATACAGATGCAACACAAAACATAACTGAAACAATCCAAATCATATCAAACATTCCTTACATGTATTTCAGCAACTCAAGCAAACATACGTTACATATCATTAAATATTGTTGTAAAAAACCATAATGTACTTCATATACAATGAACTTATCAAAACATAAATATAATTCATCCTATAATAAGGTTATTACAAACAATTAAAAAAATACAAACTGCCTCATATTGTCAGATACATCTCAAAAACTCAAATATACATCTTTCAAAACAAAAGATATTCTTCTTAGACACTGCAGTTGTCTTTGTCCCAATGTTTATACCTTCATATCAGAATTTACATGGAGGTAAAACCACCATGATAATAAAGTATTGTTAATCAAGTTTATTTGGAGAATTCTAGTCGACGAACAGACATTACGGATTAGATGGATTCATTTTTATTATATAGAGCATAAAAACTTTGGAATATCATTCTATTGGCACCAATATTAATGCATATCCTTAGGATGATGGTGCTAGTCAGGATAAGATTGGTGATGATCCTAGTAGGAGTAAGGCTGCGTACTATCAGACCTCTCCAAATCTTATTTCACTATAGGACTTCAGACTGGGTGTGATGATGATATTGATAATCTTAGTATAAAATTTTTATATGATAACTAGAACATTAGGGGCCCTCTCTCTAATATTAATGAGTTTAACTCATTAGGGAATGTTATTCATAAATAATGCCTGCATTAGAAATCTGACTAATATGGACAAATTAGAGATTTTGGGAATTTCACTTTCTCCTCTTGTCAAAACTAATATGGAAGATTCAATTTAGTGGGTTAGACACTCCTCGGGTTGCTTAATGGAAAAACCTTATGGACACTTCTTAAGGATATCATCATTTTAATTGACTTGGTTCACATTAGTTTGGTTCAATCGCTCAATTTCGAGAACTTTGGTTTTTTCTTTGGCTTGCTTAAGGATTAGTCAGGGATGACTCATTAGTAGTTAGTTAACCTTCCTTAGTTCCCAAACACTGAAGAATCTACAAAACAGAGAATGGGAGGATTAGCAGAGTACACCATCAAAAGTTCAAAACTGCTTATTTTAAGAAACAGAATTTTAAAATTATTATTAATTATTTAAGAAAACACCTCCTGTACTTAAAATTATAGTCATTCTTTCTTACTAAACAAATGTGCAATTGCCAATGAAAAGTCTGGTTTTGTAGTTGACTGCAGTTGTTCTAAGTATCGTTACGAACACCACCACTGCCGCCAAACGAAGTGGCTGTCGGGTGCTCCGATCTGCAAATTCAGCTCTCCAATTATGGCTTCGGTCTCCGATCCTCCCAACCAATCCCCAAGTCCTCCCTCAGAAAGCCCTGATTCACCAACCCAAACTGTAGTTAAAGATGAACAGTCACTCCAACGCCAACAACAACAACAACCACACAATGAACATAATCCACCAGCAGTACCAACACAATCGGCCATTGAACCCCAGTTCACTAAAACCTTAACCATAGAAACCACCGATGACCTCGACCCACGTGAAGATGATCCAAACCAAAACGACCGAGAAGATCTAGCTACTGCTTTGTCTCCAACAATCTCCAGCACCCATGTGTCCTCTGCTGTCCCTGCTTCGCAGACCTCGTATCGGCGCCTAGGTGGCAATAAACGCAAGAAGATGAACAGAAGACACGCAGCTCAGGAGAAGAAATCCCAGAGAATGCTCGAGATTCTCGCCGGAAACCTAAAGCCGGTTCCTTTCGTGCCCATCAAAACCCTAGACTTTAATTCCCATGAACCCCTTTTGAAACGACTTGGGTTGTGGGAATTTGTGCATTTGCAATTCGATTTTAACATTCGCACTGATCTTATTGCGCAGTTGATTGCCAATTACAGCCATCAAAATCGTTGTAGCTATGTAAATGGGATCCGTATTAAGGTCAACCGTGCCGATTTGGCTCGTGCGTTGAAGCTACCGACGAAGAAAGAGAAGTCTGTTGTGATTGATAATGCACCGGAGATGAAGGAAACCGAAGACTCGATAGGGTTTGTAAAGGAATTGTTGTCTAACTGGGTATTGTTGCATGAAGATGCTTGGATGATGCCTTCGGAGATAGTGAATTGGAGGACCGCAATATTAGAAGGGAATTTTGAGAGGGTTGATTGGGCTGGAATGATTTGGTCTATGATGGAGAGGGAACTTTCTGCAGGAGCCAAGTTAGGACAATGTTTCTACGCATCGCATTTGCAGTATTTGATAAAGGATCAAAGGGAAGAATTGTTGAAGGAAGAGCCTGTTAGAATGGAGGTTGATGTTAAAGAGGAGGAAGGAGATGGAGATGGAGATGTGAGGATGATGGAGGGTGTGAAAATGGTGGAGGATGTGAAAATTGTGGAGGACATTCACAGTGGGACCGAGTTGGAGGAGCATAATATTGAATTGAGTCTTGGAAATACGGATATTGTAGTGAAATGCGATGGGGAAATAGAGGAGAAAGTGCATGTTAGCACTGAAGATAAAGTAGAAGTTGACAAAATTAATGAGGACGAGCAGCAGGGTAAGCTTACGAGGAGTAGCATGGTTGGGCATTTTCTGCAAGGATGTAATAATCTAGATGGTCTTGGTGGGGAGGAAATTGAAATGGAGAGGAAGAAAGAGGAGGAGGAGGGAGAGGAAGAGGGAGAAGGAGACCAGGAGGGAGAGGAAGAGGAAGAGGGAAAAGGAGGGGAGGAGGAAGAGGAAGAGGGAAAAGGAGGGGATGAGGGAGAGGATGAGGATGATAGAGGTTTTAATCTCTCCCTGAAAGGTGATGCTTTTGAAGGCTTAAATTCTGAGAATCTTATTTCAGTGATGGAAGCAGTGCCAATTCCGTTTAGTTCAGAGGCACCACCGTGCAATAATGTGTCATCAGGCGAGTTTCTGGCATCTAGGATAAGTACACAGGCAATCCCTGGTACTTCTTCATTATGTGATATTGAGAATGGCATTAACAAGAGAGACATTGAGCATCTTGGCAATGATGATGCTCCTCACACGCATAACGGTAGTACTAAGAGGTTGAGGATTGATAGACCTTGGGATATGAAGTCATCTGATTTTTATATGTGCATGGATGAAATTCATCATTTGATGGGAAAAGCTAGGATGATGTATGAAGCAAAAGAGCAGGCATCTCAACGAATGAGTGTGAATGAGCAGTTATTGTTGAATGAGTTGCAGGGACGGGATAGCCTAATTCAACAATTGCACAAGGCCAAGATGGAGGAAACGCACAAGAGACAAGTGGAGGTGTTTAAGCTTGAACGAGAACTGTATATGATGGGAAATCTTTTACAGGGGTACAGAAAGGCCTTGAGGGACACACATAAAGCATTTTCAGACTACAGAGCAAAGTATCCTCTGCCTGAAGAACCGATCTATAAGGATGCAGGACCTGGTGGTCTTGTTTTAAGCACCATGGAATTGGATAAACAACGATTGAAACAAGAGGAAGAGGAAAGGCAAAATCTATTGTTGATCGAGAAGCAGGCTAGGGAATTTGAATCAGAGTTTCTTGCAAAATTTGAAGGATATAAAGAAGATGTTGAACTAGTGGGTGAAAGGTTACAGGATACTGAGAAAAAAATTGATGTTCTAAAGGAAATGCTTGCCAGAAAACGGAAGGCAAGGGAGACCGTAGAATGTGCTTCTACCGGAGATTGAATTGCAAATTTGTGGAATGTATTTGGGTTGCACCTACATGTAAGTTAGATGATGCAGCTTTATCTCTGTCGTAAATTAGCTTATTATTTGTTAATGCAACTGATTCTGTTTACGGAACCTAGAAGCTCAACACATTTGACTAATGTTTTGATATCTTCCGAAGTTGCTTATGGTTAAGTATACTTTATGGACTCACTTTTACCATATTTCTTTGTATGATTACTTCGTGGATTTTTAACATGCAGTTTGACTTTGTTTAACTATCAATAGCTTGCTTGAAAGCTTGGTGAACTCCAGCAGCTAGCTGCCGTTTGCACTAAAGATATGGGATTTTGGTTCGAGTACTTTTGGAACTCTAAAGTTTAAAACAACTTCATGGTTCCTCACCATTTAAAATGTTTGTTTGCTTTCATGAATTATCTGCTTCGCCCTAGTCAACTTCATGATTTTCATTCCTAAACTAATGCATCATGGACCATGGTGCAAATGCTCAATTTTAAGGAATCAATAAGATGGTTGATCAAGCATCAAATTAGCAATGACAAGCTACTAACTTTTAGTATAATCAATTGCTTGATTTTGTCCTCTTAGAGATATCCCTGAACTTAATGACTTGCACAATTTAATTCTAGGGAATGTCACACGCAGAGAAGCACTAAGTATAAGAGCTGACTGCATTAAGTCCCTGACTAGGAGTCCTCTCATCAATTTAATTTTAAACATTGATTTTAGTATGGATAAATAGGATAGCGGAATATGGAAGATGAGCACAAATTACTACTTTTTCAGTGACTCTTGTAAGCTCATGCTAAGGTCTCCAAGTCTAAAGGTTAAATAACATGGGTTTAGTGTAGAGCTGCATTTACTCTATAGCTCTTAAAAGGAGACTAACCACCTGTGACAGTATCAATAAATTCTAGCACATCTTTAGTACCTGCCGACCATATAATTCGGAAAACCAAATGAATACTTAATTTTCTGATGTGCTTACTCTCTTTGTATTTGGAGCAGAATCCTCCAACTTTGCAGCATACCGGCTCCCCCTTGCACACAGACACAACTAGTCAATTGGTCTTGTAGGAACCGAGATTTCTGTAAAAGAGACCAGCTTGTCTTTGGACTAACTTCAGGAAATGTAGTTTTTGTTATCGATTGTGGACAGTAAGGAATATGAAAGTCTTCTAAGAACAAGCCAAGCAGTTTCTTTAAGAGAAACAGATGATGATGCAGCGGCTTCATGTTATTTATAGCTCTTATATTATCACTGCCTGGAGATTGCTCCAAAGTCCAACGTCCCAAAAAGTGCACAGAGAGTATCTATTACTGAATATGGCCATGCCGAAGAAAGAATGATTCACTCCTCGAAGACTAAGAGTTTGATCAACCTGACATGGATACCTCTTCCTTACTTTCTCCATGTCCTGAGATTATGTGTCATTTACTCTTCTGTATCCACCTGTCAATGGGTTGGATAAACATTAGCTATAGAATACCTCTCGTGCGGGTCTAGATCCTCCTGGATAATGAGGCTAAACATTACCTATACTGAGGCTAACTCCTCAACTTGTTTCCTATTGTTATTCACGGTCGTTTGATTAGTTAATACAATTTTAACTTTTCCAAAAAAGAATCTGAAAATCTAGACATTCCATTTCCCGGTTCTAACTAAATAAATGTGCCAAAACTTAGCCTGGTTTTGTAGTTAATTGTTCCAAAGTATCATTACGAGCACCACCACCACAGCTACGCGCAGTGATTATTCGGTGTTCCGATCTGCAAATTAAAGTCTCCGATAATGGCTTCGGCCTCCGATCCTCTCAACCGATCCCCAAGTCCTCCCTCGCAAAACCCTGATTCAGTTACCCAAATTGACCTTGAAGATCAACAATCACACCAACGCCAACAACATCAATCGCACAATGGACATAATCCATCAGCAGTACCAACAACACAATCTGCCATTGAACCCCATTTCCCTCAAACCCTAAACATAGAAACCACCGATGACCTTGGCCCATGTGAAGATGATCCAAACCAAGACGACCCAGAATATCTTACTACCGCTTTGTCTCCAACAATCTCCTACACCCACGTGCCCTCCTCTGCCGTCACTGCTTTGGCGAACTCGTATAGGCGGGGAGGTGGCAGTAAACGCAAGAAGATAAGCAGACGACATGCAGCTCAGGAGAAGAAAACCCAGAGAATGCTCGATATTCTCGTCGGCAACCTAAAGCCTATTCCTTTCGTTCCCAGCAAAACCCTAGACTTTGATTCGCATGAAGACCTTCTGAAACGACTTGGGTTGTGGGAATTTGTGCATTTGCAATTCGATTTTAACATTCGCACTGATCTTATTGCGCAGTTGATTGCGAATTACAGCCACCAAAATCGTTGCAGCTATGTTAATGGCGTTCGAGTTAAGGTCAACCGTGCCGATTTAGCTCGTGCATTGAAGCTACCTGGCAAGAAAGAGAAGTCTGTTGTGGTTGATAATGCGTCGGATATGAAGGAGACCGAAGAGTCGATAGGGTTTTTAAAGGAATTTTCTTCGACCTGGGTATTGTTGCATGTAGACGCTTGGATGATACCTTCGGAGATAGTGAATTGGAGGACCGCAATATTAGAAGCGAATTTCGAGAGGGTTGATTGGGCGGGAATGATTTGGTCTATGATGGAGAAGGAGCTCTCTGCTGGACCCAATCTAGGAAAATGTTTATATGCATCGCATTTGCAGTATTTGATAAAGGATCAAAGAGAAGAATTGTTGAAAGAAGAGCTTAGTAGAATGGAGGTTGATGTTAAGGAGCAGGAAGTAGATGCAGATGTGAGGATGAGAGAGGGTGGGACAATGATGGAGGACATTCATGGAGAGACTGAGTTGGAGGAGCCTAATATTGAATTGATTGTCGGGGGTACGGATCATCTAGTGAAATGTGACGGTGAAATAGAGGAGAAAGAAGATGTTAGCAGTGAGCATACAGTACATTTTGAGAAAAGTAATGAGGATGAACAGCAGGGTAAGCTTCTGAGGAGTAGCATGGATGGGCATTTTATGCGAATTTGTAATAATCTAGATTGCATTGCTGGTGATGAATTTGAGATGGAGGGGAAGGAGGAGGAGGAGGAGGAGGAGGAGGAGGGAAAAGGAGGGGAGGAGGAAGAGAGAGAGGATGAGGATGAGGATGAAGATGAAGATGGTTTTAATTTCTCCCTTCAAGGGGGTGCTTTTGAAGGCTTAAATTCTGAGAATCTTATTTCAGTGATGGAAGCAGTGCCAATTCCGTTTAGTTCAAGGGCTCCAGCTTGTGTTAATGTGTCATCAGGGGAGTTTCTGACATCTAAGGTCAGTTCACAAACAATTCCTGGCCTTGGGAATAGCAGTAACAAGAGATACATTGAGCATCTTGACTATGATGATGCTCATCACACGCATAAAGGTAATAGTACTAAGAGGTTGAGGAGTGATGGATCTTGGGACATGAATTCATCTGATTTTTATGCGTGCATGGAAGAAATGCATCGTTTGATGGGAAAAGCTAGGTTAATGTATGAAGCAAAAGAACAGGCATCGCATCGGATTAGCGTGAATGAACAGTTATTGTTGGATGAATTGCAGGGACGGGACAACCTAGTTCAACAATTGCACAAGGCCAAGATGGAGGAAATGCACAAGAGACAAGAGGAGGTGTTTAAGCTTGAACGAGAATTGTACATGATGGGAAATCTTTTACAGGGGTACAGAAAGGCTTTGAGGGACACACATAAAGCATTTTCAGACTACAGAGCAAAGTATCCTCTGCCTCAAGAACCGATCTATAAGGATGCAGGACCTGGTGGTCTTGTTTTAAGCGCCATGGAATTGGATAAACAACGATTGAAACAGGAGGAAGAGGACAGGAAAAATCTATTGTTGATCGAGAAGCAGGCTAGGGAATTTGAATCAGAGTTTCTTGCAAGATTTGAAGGATACAAAGGGGATGTTGAACTAGTGGGTGAAAAGTTACAGGAAATTGAGAAAAAATATGATGTTGTAAAGGAAATGCTTGTCAGAAAACGGAAAGCAAGGGAGACCATAGAATGTGCTTCTGCTGGAGATTGAATTGCAAATTTGTGGAATGTAGTTGGATGCACCTACATGCAAGTTAGATGATGCAGCGTTGGCACCTTTTGGATGATGGCTTTTCAGCCAAAAATCAGCTGGTAGGAGGAGATAGTTTTTTGTTTATCAGCTGGTGAGTTAGGCTTATTTAACTCAACCAGCTGATTTTTAACAAGTTCCTTATCACCAGCATTTTGATAATGACAATTGTGCCGTATTACTTTTGACTGTTTCATGAGGCAAACTTACATTTAGGATTAGGCCACTTGTTTTCCTTTTCTTGCTTTTTAAAGACAATTTTCTTTTACATTTGAATTGCTTGTAAAAAAAAAAAAAAATTAATCCCTGCTGAGACTCTTTTCCTGTAAAATCTACCCTATCCACTCTGAGGTCCTTCGAATCAATATCATGTACTTTTGTCTTTTCAATCCCTGATATTTTGTCCTGAATGTCTGAAAGAATCAGCTTAGATGCTTCATATCAAGCATGTCTTTAGTCTTTTTGATATCTGATGCAATCCTCTTCCAAAAAAGCTAGTTTTTCGTGAAGCTTGCTCAAACTTATTCCCAACTCCTTCAGTCATACCTCTAGAACCTCTCGAATCCCTAAGAACCTTAATAAACTCCGAGGGGCTCGACTCGAACTCCAACCTCTAGGTACCGCCGAAGCTGATCGGCGCATTTTACCAATGCTGCAATCGACCATAACAGTAACCGTCTTGCCAACACGCAACACTGAGCTGATTGCAGGTCTCTACACTTGAGCACCGGAGCTGGTGTTCTCCTTGCGAAAAAGCGATCTTTTAAGAGTGGCATAGTTGGGGTTAGGGGATAGGGTTTTGGTTTGCTTATAGGCCATGGATGTTTTGTGTCCGGTGATTGGGTTCCGATCTCACAGTTTACCAGAAGATGGTGTTGATATTGACAATGGAATGATTTACGGGCTGTTTGAAACCTTCGTTATTGAATTGAATTCAATTACATTAATGAAGTTAGGATTGAATTCAATTTATCTTGTTTTAACAAATCAAGAATATTAATCAATTGATTCTGTTTGTTTAACAAATCAGGTAATATTATAATCAATTCAATTACACTTTAGAATAAATCTATTAAAATTAATTCAATTCAATTATTTCATATAACACATTAACCCTAAGTAAAAATAATATTATCCAAAATAAAATCATTATAAAATTAGTGATTTTATTTTTTAATATAATTTCTGTTAATATATTATTAAATTATCTTCAAAATATATAAACTTCAATTTATATTTGATGTAATAATTAAAATAATTTAAATAAATATTACGTTTTAGATAAGAATATAATTTTTAAAATGTTTCATTTAATTTAATTAAGAATATATTAATAAATATTATATAAGAGATTAAAATAAATTTAATTAATTAAAATTATTTAAAAAAAACAACAGAAGCTAGGACAAGCTTACGAGGGCGACTGCGAGCTTGCTTTTTTTTTATACAATTAATAAGTTACTATGTTTGGAGATTAGAACATAGATGCAGATAAAGTGATGAAGAGATGATAGAAAATTAGGATTAATTAAATAGGTGGTACAATCATAATTATTTCTAAAAATTATAATAATAAAATTTTACTTAACAATGTTATATTTATTTATATTAATATTACTTTTCATATATTTATATTGCATATATAGAACTTAACATATATATCAAATATAAGTGAAATTAAAAATAAAAGAAATAAAACTTGAAATTCAATTCAATCAATTATCCGCTCAAATACATTGATCATAATTTTATTTGGTACAAAATTCTTATCATTAAAAGAGTTCTATTATAAACTAAATAATATCTTAATACTTTTCGATCAAAGATTGTCTCTTAAGTCACTCTCATCTATCAAACTTGATTCTTCATAAAATTAAAAATCTTAGCAAGAAAATAAAATTAAATCATTAAGAAATTATATTCAACTTAATAATGGTAATAACATATCTTTCTCAAAGCTTTAAATTGTATAAAATAAAGATAAAGTCGTTCAATGTTTTATGTTCTAATCTATTCTTTTCTTATAATAGATGAATTCAAATGTGCTCACAACCAACTAGAATCGAAACTTTAAAAAATAATTAAAATTTTATACTTATATTGCATATATATAATTTAATATGTCTATCAAATATAATTAAAATTAAAAGAAGAGAAGAAATAAAATATAGAACTTCATTCAATTGAATATCAACTCAAATTGTATTGATTTCAGTTCTCATTTGGTACAAAATCTTCATCAATGAGAGGAGTCTCATCATTACAACCATTCAAATTCATTACACCAAATAATATGTCAATGTTTTCAATCTAATATTATCTTCTAAATCACTCTCATTTATCAAATTCAATTCCTCACAAATCAAATATGCTAAAATTTGTTATGATCAAGGAAAATTAATTCTACATTACTAATTGTTCTATTAAAATCCTACTAAACAAATAAATTTTAATTATTAATATATTTTATTGAATTTAATAATGATAATAACATATGTTTCTTGAAGTTTTAATTTGTATCAAACAAAGATCAAGTGGTTCAATCTTTTGTATTCTAATTTATTCATTTTCTTAGAATGGTTGAATTTATATGTTGCTCACAATCAACTGAAGTGAAACCTAAAATAAAAATACTTGTTTGTTGAAAGTTTTATATTTATATTGCATATCTATAATTTAACATATGAATCAAATATAAGTGAAATTAAAAGAAAAGAAGAAATAAAAACCTAAAACTTCATTTAATAGAATATCAGTTTAAACTGCATTGATCTTAATTCTTATTTGGTACATGATATGTATTTTTTGCATGTTTTGCATGATTTTTTCATGTTTTTGTGTTAATGTGCCAATTTTTTTCAATTTTTGTTGGAAATTGTGTGACTACGTGGATGTTTAGTGGCTTGAATTTTATGTAAATTAGCTTAATTTTGAACAATGTTGTTGAACTGGTGATATGTGTTAACTTAGGAAGTTAGATTATAAGTAGCTTTAACATAAACATGTGTATTGATTAGGATAGGACACTTAGTTTTAAATATTTAACTAATTTCGAAATATGAAACGTGTTGAATGTGAATTGTGAAATAAGTGATCAAAATAATATGCGATGCTATTTGATTATGATTGAAATGATGTGAATAAGTAATTGCATGATCTGTACGTGTTTTATGATTGAGTGAGCCATTGAGGATTATCACTCACTGAGTTCACAAAATTCACCCAAAATTTGCAATATTTTTCAGGCTCCGAAGGATTACCCCATTAGGCTAATGGGAGTATAGCCATTGCATAAAAGTAAGAGATTGAGATCGAGATCAGTTCACGTCTACATTTGTACTTTCTTATCTTTGTATCAATTTGTACGTCCTGCAATTTCTATATAATGTGTATTTGAACATTCTGTTTATAATAACTTTCCAAATGGGAAATGTTCGTAAATGATTTTGAAGTGTAATGCTATTATGTTTATAAGTGTTTTACTTTTGTAATGGACCCGAGTGGAGAGTGAAATTTTGATGAATTGTGTAATGGTTATAATGCTGTAAATGAAAATGTTATGAAATAAAACAGGCCCGATTTGGTTATTGATTTCCGTGTACGAGTTTGATGTTTTTTTTTAAATTATATTGAGTTTTTGACTGATTGACTTTTCTAACACACCACTTTGCCAGGATTTGCACTCGGATATCACTCAAGATGTCGGGTACGTGTCTTGCGAGAGTGGGATGCTACAGATAGGGTAATAGGACTTGAAGAGATCCTCATACAGGTATGGAAGTGCCTAAGCGAAGAGGTTATTACTTTGTTAACCAAGATTTTTAATGTGATCCTTAAGTCTGCCAAAATGCCAGACAAATGGAGATGTAATATGGTAATTCCTTTATGCAAAAACAAAGGGGATATCCAAAGCTGTAACAACTATAAAGGCATCAAATTATTTAGTCACACTATGAAGTTATAGGAGAAAGTGATCGAGAAGAGAGTACGAAAGGATGCTCTTGTCTCAGAAAACTAATTTGGCTTTCCAGGAAGGCCTACATTAGAAGCTTAACACCTTCTTCGAAAGTTAATGGAATACTATAGGGAAAGACAGCGTAACCTACATATGGTTTTTATTGACTTAGAGAAGGCCAATGATAAGATTCCAAGGGAAATCATGTGGAGGTATTTAGAAGTCAAAAGGGTTCCGATGAATTATATACAGATTATCAGGGATATGTATGAAGGTGTAAAAACTAAAGTCAAGATAATGGGAGGAGATACGAAGCATTTTTCTATCGATATTGGGGTACACCAAGGTTCTTCTTTGAGTCCCTTTTTGTTTATAGTAGTACCTAATAAGCTCACCAAGAACATCCAGGGTGATGACATTATCTTAGTGTATAAGACAAAAGAGGGGGTAAATGCCAAGCTTGAATTATGGAGTGATACGTTATAATCAAAGGGTTTTAGACTAAGTAGGACTAAGACTGAGTTTATGGAGTATACCTTCTCGGGACATCAAGAAGTCACCGATGTGGGGGTAAAGATTCGTTCAGAAGCTATACCGCAAAAGGAGTATTTTAAATACTTAGGATCTATCCAGAACAATAGAGAAATTGATGAAGAGTGCACCAGATCATATTAGGGTGGTTGAAATGGAGAGGTGCTTCAGGAGTTTTATGTGATAAGAAGATAAGTTTTAATATTTAGCAATTAAGCTGACAATTCTCTATAAGGCAGAATGTTGGCCCATCAAACAAGTTCGTAGTCATAAGCTAAAGGTAAAAAAGATGAGGATGCTTCGTTGAATGTGCAACTTTACTAAAGGGGATAAGGTAAGGATTGTCATGATAAGGGACAAATTAAAAGTAGTTAATATCTTTTTTAATAAGTAAAATTGTATTAATAAATTAAATAAGAAGTTACATATGAGATCAAGAATAACTAGTAGGTCATGTAGTGACAATGTTTAGAGGATCAAACTCAGTTACATCCACAACATCATTTAAAGGCAAACATAATAATTTCAACTAACACAATGACATCGTATGGAACGAGAGTTACAAAAGCTTAATACTACCATCAGACGAAGAGTTAGGCAAATTTGGAAAGCTTAGAAGGCATTTTCTCCCTTTCGCACAATTCCTACCAAAATACGGATTGGGAAGATGATCGTTGATCGCTGTAGGAGAAGGTGCTACAGCCAATTGAAAGAGAGGATCTTCAAGAATAGGCTTCCTATTTTTGGAACTGACGCAGGGTGTAAGGATTAAAGTAATCAATTTCGACAAATGCCCTCTATGCATCAAAGAAAAAGGACTCCTCTTACTCAGGTATTGACTTGCAACTTGAGTTGATTTCCTTTTTCAAGAATTTTAGCCTCTGTATGTTAATAAATTCTCCATGACAAGGCTAGATTAGGGCAAACTCAGTCAGACCTTATAGAACATAGGAGTTTCTCTCTGATTTTGCCAACTAGAGAGAAGAGAACCTCATCTCGTGAGCGATGTGTGTTCTAAAATCTTCTGATGTTTCTCTCTTGCCAAATCTCCTAATGGACAAGGTGAAGGAGATGACATGGATCTGCTTGTTGTAGTTAGAGGTATAATTCACCTTCTGAAACCAGTCTAGAGCTTCCCCAAAAGTGGTCCCAACATAAGATATAAGACACAATTCTTGTATTTTCACTTATATAAACTGGGAGAAGGGGCAGAGAAAGAAAAGTTGATTATTAGATTCTTCTCACAGAGAACACGACTAGAGTTAGAGGTAATATAGTGAAGTCTGTCCATTGTACTTAAGTTATTTAGCATAGTGAGTTAGAGAATAATAGAATAGCTAGGCATGAGAGTCTTGTGCCAAATGATAGGGAAACATGGTTGTCTTGGGTGATTATGATTCTCCCATTTTCTGAATTTCGCAAGTTGGAAGGTACTAAGAGGGAGATTTAAGGCATCAAAATGAGTCCTTTCTATCCAAATTAGGGTGGTAACGAGCAGTGAGATACTGTAATTCCCTTGGAATATTCCATTGGCCGCTTAGGATGATCGATTTAACTTTTGAGTTGATAAGAAGGCCATTCCAAATCTAAAGAGCTTGAAGGGTCTTTTACCCGTCCAATTATCGAACTATAGAAATTCTTTTTCACCATTTCCGACCTTACAAGTCATTGAAGGTTGTAAGAAGGGTCATAACATTAATAGTAAATGTAGCTAATATTATAGAAAAATTAAGAGAGAAAATACTTCAGTGGTTTGAACATGTTAAGAGGAGACACCTAGATGCTCCGACGAGACGATGCGAGAGGATCGTACTTATTGAAACTTGCAGAGGACATGACCCGTAATAGAAAACTTTGGCATGTTAGGATTCAGGTAAAAGATCCCTTATAAAGAGGTCTTAGTCGTTCTCTTTTTATTATTATTATTACTACTAACATTACTACTATTGTTACTACTACTATTTCTACTACTACTCTTATTAGTATCTTTATTTTTAGCATTAGTATTGGTATTATTATAATGAGTATTTGTTAGACCCCGAATTTTTTTTTATGATCTTATTCAGTATGAATTGTGATTTTGCCTTAGTTTGATTAAATTGAGAGAATTATGGATAATTAAGGTCTAAATATGGTTTAAATGAGCATTTGAGGATTTAAATTGTGTAAAGGCTTTTTGAGAGGTTAACTTAAGTTGTTTTGGGCTTGGGCTTATTAGGGAGGGTCCATTCCTTAGGGTTTAAAGAAGAGAATGAGAATAGAAAAAGAAGAAAGGAAAGAGAAAGGAAAATAGAAGAAGAAGAGAGAAGAAGCGCCGACGGGGAGAGGAAGAGAGGAAGAAGAGAGGATTCTGATTTCTGAGGTTTTTCCGACGATTCGAAGCATTTTTCGGTAAGTTTAGTGCCTTCCTAACTTGGTTTGATTAGATTTAAACTTAAGGAATGTTGAATCCGTGATAATCGAAGGTTTTAGGATTTTTGGGTGAAAATGTAGAGATTTCCTTATGTTGATGTGTTTGTGTTAGATTTGAAGCTTAGAATGGGTTAGAAATGTTGTAGAGGACTGGATCTATAGTTTGGTTGTGTTGCATTTGAGTTTAGAAGAGGATTTAAGTTGAGATATGCATAAATTGGAGTTCGGGGGTCGGTTCTTCGACACAGACGTCACGACGTGCGTATGAACACGCCGCGACGTGCGAAGAAGGGAAGCTACGTCGCGACGAGTAAAATATTTATTCGCCGCGACGAGAGAATCGGCCTTCGTCGCGACGCGCGAACCTGTGTTCGCCATGACGTCGCGTAGTAGAGTGCCTTGCATACACTTGTGGTCGCCATGACGAAGCGGGCCGCTCGCCATGCCCCTGTTTTTCAAAATGAAATTTTGGTATTTTGGGCATATCTTTTGGTGTAGATGTCCAATTGAGGTGATTTTGAGCCGTTGTGAACTAGAGATCGGGGCTACAAGTTGACGAAGAAGGAACTTCAGAAATTGTTTGAAGGGTTGAATTTTAGGAGGAGGTCGAATGGAGATTTTTAATGCTTTATTTTGACTCTTCAAGCTTTGATTATTTTATGTGGATATTGATTGGATGGAAACTTGGTTATTTTAGGAAACCAAGGTGACCCGATTTCATCGCAAGAGGAAGGACATTCGTGAATTGGATTCTCAAGCGATCTTAGGTGGGTAATATATTTATAGTTATTGTGTGATTAGGCAATTTCTTGCCTATGTATGAATATATGTTATATGTTATGCATGATTAAATGTGATGAATTGAATGACTTTGATTATCACATATTTGGAAAGAAGCATGAAAATTGATAGCATTACATAGATTTTGAGCATGTTATGCCTAGACTTCGGTCATGGCATTTTGACTAAATGCAAGATATGAAAGAATATCATATGATGAAATGATTATGAGCATGATTATGTGCTTTTGTTTGGGCGAGAGTGGAACCATTTCGTTCGTCACGTGCACGTAGACAAGAGCCTTCTCCCGGCTACCCGCTTGTGGCATATGAGCTCCGAATGGACTCATTTCGTTCAGGGTTAAACTTCGGTTTCTCCCTTTTGTTTCCATGGAACCCTCGAGCCATTGTGATGTACATTGCATATGTGAATTGATCATTGTGAAGCATCTTTTGTGACATATGATGACTTACTTGTATTGAATGTATAAATTGTTGAGTAGCATGTGAATGCTGAAATTATTGTCTGTATAGATATAATATATATATATATACATTCATATGCTGGGATTTGTGCTAATTGCCGATGGCTATAACTATATTAGCCACTGAGCTGTGTAGCTCAACCCATTACTTTCCCCTCCTCAGGTGCAGATCAGGACGATCGTTGACTTTGCGCGGCATCGGAAACTTCAGACAAATTAGGAGCTTTGTATTAAGTTAGTATTTTGTTGGCCCTCCGAGCATGTTAACATTGAGCATACTCATGTATTTTTGGATTTAGATTTCATTTTGTATTTTTTTATAATTGAGGATACTTGTTGACTTTTCTTAATTTGCAATAGTATGAAATCCCTATGGTTATAGGGTCTTTAATGTATGGTTGTGTATGTTCTGGCAATATATGTATGTATTAATTAATCGATTGTGCCGAAATGTTGGGATCGGGTCTGCGGTTTGGGGCGCTCGACGCGGGCGCGACCCGAGGGACCGCCCTCGGGATTCGGGGATCCGGGGCCCGGGCCCAACATGTTTGGTATCAGAGCGCCTAGGTTTAGGTTTCCTTGGCTTAGAATGCATAATAGGATTGTGTGATATATGATTACTTGTTGCATTGTTACGTGACATGCATATCATGCATACATGTAGATTGTCATATAGCTAATTCTTAGTGTTTCCATTTGAAGGAGTACGATGCCACCTCGTAGAAGGACACGGGGAGCTATGCAAGGGTCTGCTGCACTTGACTCTCCGGCTAGGGAGGAGAGGACCGATGAGTCAGTAGCCCAATGCATGTTGAGGCTTCGTGGTTCAGAGAGTGAGCCCGTCGTTCACGACTCAGAATCGCCGATTCCGCCAGGCAAGTGCTTGATTTGATCCGAGGATGTTTCAGCCTTTACTCAGCGTTTGTTCAAAGCTATGGGCCGATGCCATGACCTTCCGCCCCCCAGATTAAGAGGGAAAACAATTGACAAGTCGAGAAAGTATGGAGCGATGGACTTCTTTGGGACGGTGATCCGAGGAAGTCGAGACATGGATGCGGAGGATGAAGCGGGTGATGGATCGATGGATTGTGAGGAGGACGAGAGAGTTGTATATCTTGCCGACTTGTTGCGGGGAGATGCTCTGACCTTTGGTGGGAGACCGTCTTGAAGCGATCGAGATGAGGCCGAGGGTTGGCATGGCGGGATTTTGTGGTCTGCGTTCAAGAAGAAATATCTGTCGAGGTTTATGTCCAATGAAGAGAGGAGTTTTGAGTCTCACTCGAGAGGATATGACGATTCTTTGAGTATGGCGTCGGTTCACATGTTGTCCCAGTATGCTTCAGATTTGATGTTGAGCGAGGTTTGCCGGATGTCGTCGATTTGAGTCGGGACTACATTTGGCCATCGAGAGAAGGTGATTGTAGAATTTGATGACTTTCAGCAGATTAGTCGAGGCGACTCTTGGTGGAGAACATAGAGAATATCAAGAGTCTTGTGAATAAGAAGAGGAAGAGCAGAAGCAGCCCGAGAGGAGGTAGCACTAGTACTCCTATGCCGACAGAGTGCTAGGAGCTCCCACTCGACCGAGGAGAGGAGATGGTGCTAATCGGCCGAGGCCGATGAGGACTTCTACTGTTTCTCACCAAGTTTCTACGGTGGGCGGCAGTAGGAGGGGAGATGGGGACAGGTCATCAGTTCCTAAGTGTGAGCACTGTGGTCAGTTTCATGGTGGAGAGTGTTACCGATTGACGGGTGCATGCTTCAACTGTGGACAGAAAGGACACAGGGCTAGAGAGTGTCCTCAGTCGTCCAGGAGAGAGGGATCTCGATGCTGAGCTCTAGGAGGGCAGACCGTGGGTCGACTTCGACAGAGGTGGGCAGTTCTGATGCTGCCAAGAGGGTGAGTCTTCCGGGAAGACCGAGAGGGCAGGCACCAGCCAGGGTGTTTGCTATGACGCGGGAGGATGCAGAGGCCGCGCCAGATGTTGTTACTGGTATGGCTCGATTGTTTTCTGATGATGTGCTTGTGTTGATTGACCCAGGGTCTACTCACTCGTTTGTTTCAGCGAGTAGACCTATGTGTGATAGGACTGTGAGTCCGTTGGATACTCCGCTGTTGGTGAGTACTCCGATCGGTCAGTATATTGTGGTTAGTCAGGTGTTCAGAGATTGTGAGATTTGTATTGGTGGAGCACTTCTAGTGGTAGATTTGATGCCACTGAAGATGGGAGGCTTGGATGTGATTTTGGGTATGGATACCTTGGAAAGGTACAATGCCCGATTGGATTAGTAGGTAGAAAACGGTAGAGTTTGAATTAGATGATGGCAGCAGAGTAATGTTTTCTGGGGATAGAAAGGCAAGTCCGCTCAGATTTGTTTCGGCTTTGACTGCAGAGAAGATGTTGAGGTCAGGATGTGAGGCGTTTTTGGCTTATGTGATGGATTCCAGAGCAGACTGAGGGAAGTTAGAGGATATTTCAGTAGTCAGGGATTTCTCGGATGTCTTTCCCGAGGAATTGCTTGGACTACCGCCAGCTCGGGAGATCGAGTTTCCGATCGAGCTTTTGTCAGGTTCAGCCCCGATTTCGATTCCGCCTTATAGGATGGCTCCGGCGGAATTGAAAGTGTTGAAGGAGCAGTTAGAGGAGTTGTTAGATAAGGGATATATTCGCCCGAGTTCCTCGCCTTGGGGAGCTCCGGTTCTTTTTGTGAAGAAAAAGGATGGATCTTTGAGGATGTGTGTGGACTACGTGAAGTTGAATCGATTACGGTGAAAATCCAGATCCGCTTCCTCGCATTGATGACTTGTTTGATCAATTGCAAGGAGCGAGAGTCTTCTAAGATAGACTTGAGATCGGGTTATCATCGTTGAGGATTAAGGAGTCGGATGTCAAGTCGCTTTCGGGACTCGTTATGGGCACTTTGAGTTTTGGTGATGCCTTTCGGATTGACAAATGCTCGTGAGCTTTATGGATTTGATGAATCTGGTGTTCAAGCCATTCTTGGACCAATTTATCATTGTTTTCATTGATGATATATTGGTGTATTCCAAGAGTGATAGGGAGCATGAGGAGCATTTGAGGATTTCTTTGGAGACTTTGAGGAGTAATGAGTTGTATGCCAAATTAGAAATGCGAATTTTGGTGAGAAGAAGTTCCTTTCTTGGGCATGTGATCTCCGGCGTGGAGTGCATGTGGATTCGAAGAAGATAGAGGCTATAGTGAATTGGGAGGCGCCGAAGAATGTAGCAGAGGTGAGGAGTTTTCTGGGTTTGACAGGCTACTACAGACGGTTTGTGGAGGGATTTTCGATGATATCCGCTCCGATGACGAAGTTGTTGAGAAAGAATCAAAAGTTTGTCTGGAGTGAGGAGTGTCATAGGAGCTTCGAGGAGCTTAAGCGCATATTGACGAGTGCTCCGATTCTGGTTTTGCCTTCTGGAGATGAGGGCTATTCGGTGCATGATGATGCTTGAGGAAGGGTCTTGGTGTGTTTTGATGCGGGGAGATCGGGTAATTGCGTATGCTTCGAGGATTGAAGCCTTATGAGCTGAATTATCCGACGCACGATTTGGAGTTAGCAGCGGTGATATTTGCCTTGAAGATTTGGAGGCATTATTTGTATGGAGTTCAGACTCGGATCTTTACTGATCATAAGAGTCTGAAGTATTTATTGAGTCAGAAGAAATTGAATTTGAGGCAGCGGAGGTGGTTGGAGCTACTAAAGGATTATGATTTCTCGATTGAGTATCATCCGGCAAGGCCAATGTTGTGGCGGATGCCTGAAAGGTGAAGTCGTTGATTGCTCATGTTCGATCGGTTTATCTTCCTTTATTGGAAGAGATGGCTAAGCTTAGGATAAGCTTGACGCAGGAAGAGCCGGATTGTCTTCTGGCAAATTTTCGAGTTAGACCGATGCTGAAGGAAAAGGTTAGGGATTTGCAGGCTCAGGATGCGGACTTGAACAAGCTTCGGGATGAGATTCAGAATGGTAAGATTTTTGATATAGAGGTGAGGGACGATGGACTGATGACAGTTGGGAGTAGGTTGTGTATTCCGGATGTGCGGGAGATCAAGGATGAGATTATGGATGAGGCACACAATGCGCCTTATGCCATGCATCCAGGTAGCACCAGGATGTATCGGGATTTGAGAGAGCACTTTTGGTGGAAAGGTATGAAGAGGGATATAGCAGAGTTCGTCAGTAAGTGTCTAGTGTGTCAGCAAGTCAAGGCTGAACACCAGGCACCTTCGGACAAATTGAGACCGTTGCCTATTCCGGAGTGGAAGTGGCAGCGAGTGACGATGGACTTTTTGATGGATTTGCCCAGGACCAGCAGGAGGCATGATGCCATTTGGGTGATTGTGGATAGGTTGACCAAGTCATCCCACTTTTTAGCGATTCGACAGACTGATTCTTTGCATGTGTTAGCAAAGAAGTATATTGATGAGATAGTGAGACTGCATGGGATTCCGGATTCGATCGTGTTCGATGGGATCCTCGGTTTACTTAGATTTTGGGGGGGGCATAGGATGCTTTGGGTACCAAATTGCATTTTAATCTGACGTTTCACCCTCGACGGATGGTCAATCTGAGAGGACCATTCGGACTCTTGAGGATACTTGAGCTTGTGTGATGGATTTTCGAGGAGCATGGGATGAGCATTTGCCGTTGGTCGAATTTGCTTATAACAATTGCACTATTCGAGCATTCGAGATGGCTCCGTATGAGGCATTGTATGGGCGGAGGTGTAGGACTCCGATTTGTTGGGATGAAGAAGGAGAAAGACAATTGGAAGGACCAGAATTGATTCAGACGGCGGTCGATAAAGTCAATTTGGTTAAGCAGAGGCTTAAGGCAGCACAGGATAGGATGAAGAGTTATGTTGATGCTCACCGAAAGGAGATGGAATATGAGGTCGGTGAGAAGGTGTTCCTTAAGACATCTCCTTGGAAGGGAGTATTGAGATTCGGCAAGAAAGGGAAGTTGAGTCCGAGGTATGTGGGTCCTTATGAGATCCTTGAGAGGATTGGACCACTCGCCTACAGATTGGCATTATCTCCGGAGTTATCGCAGATTCACGATGTTTTCCATGTGTCTATGTTAAGAAGATATAGATCGGATCCATCGCATGTTATTCAGACTAGTGAGGTTCAGTTGAGGGATGATTTGAGCTATGAGGAGCTTCCGGTGCAAATCTTAGATACTAAGGACAAGGTCCTCGTGAACAAGACAGTTCGGTTGGTCAAGGTCCCATGGAGGAATCATTCAAGAGAGGAAGCTACTGGGAGCCATTGGAGGCTATCTTGGAGAAGTATCCGCATCTCTTCGATAATCTGTAAATTTCGAGGACGAAATTTCTTTTAAGAGGGGAAAATGTTAGACCCGAATTTTTTTATGATCTTATTCAAGATGAATTGTGATTTTGCCTTAGTTTGATTAAATTGAGAGAATTATGGATAATTAAGGTCTAAATATGGTTTAAATGAGCATTTGAGGATTTAAATGTGTAAAGGCTTTTGAGAGGTTAACTTAAGTTGTTTTGGGCTTGGGCTTATTAGGGAGGGTCCATTCCTTAGGGTTTAAAGAAGAGAATGAGAATAGAAAAGAGAAGAAAGGAAAAGAGAAAGGAAAATAGAAGAAGAAGAGGAGAAGCACGCCGGCGGGGAGAGGAAGAGAGGAAGAAGAGAGGATTCTTATTTCTGAGGTTTTTCCGACGATTCGAAGCATTTTCCGGTAAGTTTAGTGCCTTCCTAACTTGGTTTGATTAGATTTAAACTTAAGGAATGTTGAATCTGTGAGAATCGAAGGTTTTAGGATTTTTGGGTGAAAATGTAGAGATTTCCTTATGTTGATGTGTTTGTGTTAGATTTGAAGCTTATAATGGGTTAGAAATGTTGTAGAGGACTGGATCTATAGTTTGGTTGTGTTGCATTTGAATTTAGAAGAGGATTTAAGTTGAGATATGCAGAAATTAGAGTTCGGGGGTTGGTTCTTCGACGCAGACGTCGCGACGTGCGTATGAACACGCCGCGACGTGCGAGGAAGGGAAGCTACATCGCGACGAGTAAAATATTTATTCGCCGCGACGAGAGAATCGGCCTTCGTCGCGACGCGCGAACTCGTGTTCGCCGCGACGGCGAAGTAGTAGCATGCCATGGCGCACACTTGTGGTCGCCATGACGAAGGGCCGCTCGCCGCAATGAAGCCCCATGAGCCCTGCTTTTCAAAAATGAAATTTTGGTATTTTGGGCATATCTTTTGGTGTAGATGTCCAATTGAGGTGATTTTGAGCCGTTGTGAACTAGAGATCAGGGGCTACAAGTTGTACGAAGAAGGGAACTTCAGAAATTGTTTCGAAGGGTTCAAAATTTTAGGAGGAGGTCGAATGGAGATTTTTTAATGCTTTATTTTGACTTTTCAAGCTTTGATTATTTTATGTGGATATTGATTGGATGGAAACTTGGTTGTTTTAGGAAACCAAGGTGACCCGATTTCATCGCAAGAGGAAGGACATTCGTGAATTGGATTCTCAAGCGATCTTAGGTGGGTAATATATTTATAGTTATTGTGTGATTAGGCAATTTCTTGTCTATGTATGAATATATGTTATATGTTATGCATGATTAAATGTGATGAATTGAATGACTTTGATTATCACATATTTGGAAAGAAGCATGAAAATTGATAGCATTACATAGATTTTGAGCATGTTATGCCTAGACTTGATCATGGCATTTTGACTAAATGCAAGATATGAAAGAATATCATATGATGAAATGATTATGAGCATGATTATGTGCTTTTGTTTGGGCGAGAGTGGAACCATTTCGCTCATCACGTGCACGTAGACAAGAGCCTTCTCCACTGCGCGCTTGTGGCATATGAGTCTCGAATGGACTCATTTCGCTCGAGGTTAAACTTGGTTTCTCCTTTTGTTTCCATGGAACCTCGAGCCATTGTGATGTACATTGCATATGTGAATTGATCATGTGAAGCATATTTTGTGACATATGATGACTTACTTGTATTGAATGTATAAATTGTCGAGTAGCATGTGAATGTTGGAATTATTATTCAGATAGATATAATATATATATATATATACATTCATATCTTTGGGATTTGTGCTAATTGCCGATAGCTATAACTATATTAGCCATCGAAATGTGTAGCTCAACCCATTATTTTCCCTCCTCAAAGTGCAGATCAGACGATCGTTGACTTTCATGCATCTAAAACTTGCATAAATTAGAGCTTTGTATTAAGTTAGTATTTTGTTGGCCTCCGAGCATGTTAACATCGAGCATACTCATGTATTTTTGGATTTAGATTTCATTTTGTATTTTGTTATAATTGAGGATACTTGTTGACTTTTCTTAATTTGCAATAGTATGAAATCCCTATGGTTATAGGGTCTTTAATGTATGATTGTGTATGTTCTGGCAATGTATGTATGTATTAATTGATCGATTGTGCCGAAATGTTGAGATCGGATCCGCGGTTTGGGGCGCTCGACGCAGGCGCGACCCGAGGGGCCGCCCTCGGGATTCGGGGATCCGGGGCCCGGGCCCAACAGTATTAATATTTATTGATATTTCTATTATTCTTAGCATTATCTTTATTTTTATTTTTACTATTATTTCTATATATTAGTTACTTTTATTATATTTTATATTTTATTATTATTATTATTATTATTATTATTATTATTATTATCCCTATTATTATTATGTGTATTTATTCATTTAATTTTAATTTTAAAATTCTTTTACTTATTTATTTATTTATTTTTATTTTCATTCATTCGTAGATCATTTAGAAATAATCTCTACTAGTTAAGAGTAAAATTATGTACTACTAAATCTCTCTAGATTCCGCATCTTAGTAGAAAGATCTCGCGTCTTAGTAAGATTTTTACTTAATATTGTTGTTGTTGTTAGTCAAAATTACCTAACATCTGCGTTACAAGTATAATATATCATAGATGGTCTTTGACACTAAATTTATATTATATGCCGATCCAAATTGTAAATTCTAAATGCATATTTACAATTATTTATTACATTGACAAGCAAAAAAATCTAAAAATCTATGGCAACAAAGAAAATATTACTTAAAGAGCACGATAACCATTACACAAGCAAAAGTCAGGCAGCCACCTCCTTTCCTGACACACCAAGATCAAAACCATCATCCTTTGTCTCCCCAACTTAATAATAATTGTAGAAATAATAATACACTTACATAAAGCCTAACAATTGTAAAACAACAAATTCATGGTAATAATCTGCACATATTACACACCCTCCTAACAAGCTAATTAGAGCAAGAAGCCCTTTTCTTTTTCTTTTTCTTTTTGATGCTTATTGTTCATATTGGTTCTTTTCGATCACAGATGCACATGTGGTTTGCGGCAAGATACCAAATCATATAATCTCAAGTGGTCCCCAAGTTGATGGAAACATTTCACGTGAATGCACAGATTAGCAGCAGAAAGCACCAAGAGTTTTTAGCAACTTCTTTCCATAGAATTTTTCCAGATACTCCAAGAACAAATCCTTTTGTTTGTTTTGGAAACAAAATGCTAGTAAAGCTGACGACTTTAGCATTTTAAACTCATTCTAAGAACTGGGTAGGACTCAAAATTGTCTACCTTCCATGATAAAGAGAATTTATCATCATCTGGCACTTTCAATTACCATGCTTTGGATAAGCAAATGAGGCGAAATTTAAACTTGAAGAATCTGTTGTTGCTTTTTCTCGTTAGGAGCTGTTGATGTGTTTGTGGTTAGTGGGGATGGTGATGCTCCGCTATTTTCCATCTTCTTTAGGCTCTGTTGATGGTACACTTGTCTTAGTCTCTCTATTTCCCTCTTCAGTGCTTCTTGATGAGCTGCATTGTAGAATATTTTATTTATTTGGTTTTTGGTTTGAACATTCCATGGCTATTTATCCATTAGGCATGTCACTATTAACAATTTGAAAGGTTAGGTTCAACTTGATAAAAGTGGTGGTGTAAATCAGAATAAAAATCCTAGGCAGGTATTGAATTAAGTACTAGAGCAGAATAAGATTACTGACATGCTATTAAATTAAGAATGAAAAATGTTAACAACAATTATTTAGTGCTTACCATCTTTGAAGATCTTATCCTGAGCTAGAGCAGCAATTCTTTGTTTAAGGGCACTGTTATCAACATTGAGCAGCAAGCGCTGATGGTCTAGAAATGCAACCCTTGGCGACAACACTGAAACTTCTGCCTGAATTAAAATCACAAGTACTTGAGATTAACCCAAAATACGTTTAGACTTAAGCTCATAAGATTATTATACAATATCTGCTTCAACATACCTGCAATGAGGTTACACTACGTTCAAGTTCTGATATATACTGCAATTTCCTCACCCTTGATCTTTGAGCAGATTGTCTGTTCGCCAATATTCTAACAAAAGAGTATAAATTATTTAAAAAACAACTAATATCATAGACCTATCAAAGTCTTCTTGTTTTACTAGTCACGCACACGACTAGTGTATGAATAGTCGAAATAATGACATTATGAATCATATTAGTTTCATGATTGTTAGCTCCCGTTGAAATTTATTGTGGTTTTATGCAAGCTTCTATATAATGTAGTTATCGTGCATAGTCTCATGTATGCTAATCAACCTAAAGATTCAAAGGCAAGGACAAATATCAATTACTATCTGAATTCTGAAAACCAAGGATGTTTAGCCAATGGTTTAGCTAAATTCACAAAAGAAAAGAAAATTATCTCGTTGAAATTGGAAATGAACGTGTCTGTATTATCAGATTAATAGGTTCAATTCATGGCGATTACCTCTTGACCCTCTTGGGGTCAATTATCCGATCATTATTAGAACCATTGTTGTTGCTTGCGGGAGTTTGTAACTCCGAATGGCATTGGCTTTGCACCTCATCAGATTCATTCTTGGTCTTCTGTTGCCTCTGATCGGAAGGAGCCGCTTCTTTGTCTTCGTTAATGCTGTTATGATCAGAAGGGCTTGAAGTGTTGGACGAAGATGGAGCAGGCATCGCATTGGAGATATCGTCGGTGAACATGGACATGAACTGCTCGTCGTCAAACTTATCGAATTCGTTATGTGCGGTTCCCGCCGGAGCGGCGGCGGCGGAGTCGTCCAGCATTGGCGCCTCAAGGAATGCAACGGAGTCGCTCACGGAGCGCCTGTGAGTGCCACGTCTGGAGGAGGAGAAGTCGAGGAACTCGTCGACCCAGGAATGGTTTTGGGAAGAGGTGGTTTTGGTATTATTAGGCGCCGTGGCTCTAGGGGCTGGCATTGAAGAAGGGATGTTTTTGTGAGAAAAGTCAGGCCAAGTTGGTAACATGTTTGGAATCTTTGGAGGTAATTGTGCCATTTAGAGATATAACCCCCAAAACCAGGAAAATGGAAGAATTGATGAAATGAATGTAAGAGAAAGAAGATGTCGTTAGCTTAGGGGAAGAAGAAAGAAGTTGAAGAAGAGGTTCCGGGTGATATTGGCATTTGAGTAGATATATACAAAAGGAGATGAAAAAACAATAGCGATTTTTTTTTTTTGGGTTGTCTCTTTAGGCGACTATTAAATACGAGAAGAAATTTTTAAGTCATTCGTACGTAAATTAATTTTTGCTCGAGTCGGGTAGGTTTTTTGTTTGGGATAAAATTTTAACCATAAATTTTAAACGGCTACATACATAAAAAGGGCTCGAATTTATAACTTCACTTAAATTAAAAAAATCCCTTATTAACTTATTTCCACCCTAAGATTAGAGAGATTATTATTATATAACAAAAACATATATCTTTAATTATAGGAAGATATCTTTAAATTATCTATATTTAAACTAATTTTTGCTCAAATCGAGTAGGTCTTTTATCATAGATAAAACTCTGACTCTAAATTTTAAACGACTACATATATAAAAAAAAAGTTTGAATCCACTTCACTTAAATTAAAAGAACTCCTTACTAACTTACCTCCGTCCAAAAGTGAGAGAGATTGTTATTATAAAACAAAAACATGTATCGGTAAGGTTGTGGGCATGCAGTGGGGTCACATGGGAAGAGAAGAGATTGAGACAGCTGTACACACAGCTGTTGGGGAGGGCTTTGGTTCTAAAACTCAACGGTATTACTGGAAAGTCGCCAGTAGTTTAATAATAAGAGGTAGAGGGAATCAGCCACCACGTGCCCATGTGACCCCCCCTTTATAATAATTCTCTCTCTCTCTCTCTCATTATTTATTTTCAAACTCTTTGTTTTCATCTGATAACAAAGATTGATTTTAGTTTGGGGTAATGTAATGTAATGGTGAAGAGTGGAGAGAGGGATTGGGTGCATGATCTGTGAGCTGTTGTTGAAGATAAAAAGGAAAGAGGGTTTAATTTTGAGGCCATGTGAACTGCTTGCTACACAGGGTCTTGAGCTTTCCTTTTGCTTTGTCCACAAACCATACCCACATGTAGGGTACTCTGTACTGCTCTGCTCCTTTTTCTTTTAATTTAAAATACTCTTAATGACCACACCACCTACTTCTTCCCACCTTCCCTTTACCTTACCATGAAGAAAATTGGAATTTATGATTATAGATTAACCTTCATTTATTATGGATACCGTAGTAGCCTAGCCTTGTCCCCAAGAGAATCCGTGCCAGGCGATAAAGCATCTTCAACTTCATGCGGCATATAAATGCCATGTGACATAGTCAGTCCCCCTCAAAACTCAGGAACAACCAATTATTAATACCAAATCTCATTTGCTTGCTTATTAAGTAGGGTCCTGAGAAGAGAGCATTTGAATTCAAAATAGAAAAAGAGTTGGACTTTTCAGCAAATTAAGATTTCCAAGCTCCGTACAGCTGCCTACCTTGGCTACATTACATTGCAAATATGATTTATTTTCGGGTTAGGAACGTAGTTCATGCATACAGTGCTTTAGTTTCTGCTTTACCCTCACCTCACATGCACGGACGTTTTTGTTAAGAATTGACAAGGAGTTGATTTACATTTAACATGATATATCAAATTATGAACATAAGAAAACCTTGTGAAGGGAAGGGGTGATGTTAATGCGCATTAAAATGGAATCCAGATTTTCTGTCCAATTTTATGATATTTTATTGTGTCCAATAAATCTCAGTCATTCATTTATATGAATCCCGTATGAGTCCCGCATAAATAAATGGTTGAGATTTATGAGACAAAATAAGACACCGTAAAATTGGATAGAGGATCCTGTCTCGTTGAAATGGAGATGCCACATTATTTCTTTTATCTTCAGAAACTCGTGACGCTGTACAGGAAACAAACTACCGCATTAGCTTGGCAAGTTAGAGAAAGAGTCAAGAATGTACACGCAAACAAACAAACATTCATGACGCATGTAAGCAATTTTAGGATGACAAAGAAAAAAGTCTTCACCTGTACGAACAAAATTCCTTGCGCTATCCTCAACACCTACCAAGCAACCGTTGTATCCTATTTGCAGAGAGGGTTAAAATTATCCACTGCTTCATCACGGGGCAGGGTTCAATGTCTATAACAGGCTTAATCAACCCTTTTTACCGTTTAAACATGGACATGGTTAAGCAAGCTTACAATTATTGAGTATAGAATAGGAGCACAACCGTTTTTAACACAGCTACGAAAATCATCGGAGATTGAAGAACTGGAAATATGTCCAAACCTGCGAGGAATAGTTGAGGCCACTTCATGGTATTTCCAAATCATCTACCCTTGGCAAGTTGACATGCCACAGACTGTCCATGTAATGCATGTGCTTAAAGAGTGAGAACTCAAACTTTGAAGACTTGTTTCATAAAAACCGGAAAATGCAAAATATGTGATCAAAAGAAAATTGCAACTGAACGGCCTTAATATACATTGAACCATAAACTGTATTACCTAGCCAACTCGGATTTATATCTTTTCCGCATGAAGATCTTCACTTATAAGTCCTCCCTGTATACATCCTAAAAAGCCATAGATGTGATCATGACAACAAGAAATTTTGGTTTCATTTTGGTAATCATATGCACTCTGCTGATACCTTCAACAGCATGGACAGAAGAAAAGAAGTCCCCAAAGTATGACAACCGGGAAATGGAAGAAAGGTACAAGCAGTGGATGACACAACATGGCCGGAAATATAAGTCTAGAGATGAATATTTGTTGCGATTTGGTATATATCAATCCAACATTCAGATCATAGATGAAATCAATTCTCAGAACTTGTCATTCAGGCTCACCGACAACAAATTTGCAGACCTTACAAATGAGGAGTTTAGATCTATTTACCTAGGTTTTCAGCCTCAGGGCCAAAAACAGAAGATATGCCAAAGCAATAGCACCTATTTACCAGCTACTGTGGACTGGAGAAAGAAAGGCGCTGTTACTCCAATAAAGGATCAAGGCCAATGTGGTAAGACATTCCTTTGCCCATTTCTTTATCTCATTCTAATTTGTCCAACAAATTTCAAATCTGGTACCACTTGATAGGAACTAGTAATGTTTGATTATTGCCACATTCTCCGATATTCCTGAATCTCATGTTAAGTTTATAGCTGTGATACAACTTCTTTTCTGTACATATGACAGCAAGTTATAACACAATTTTATATATGCTAATAAGCAACTACAACGCTTGGATGTTTGAGAATATCTGTCCAATTGTCTGAAGAAGAAATCTTTCGATCCTAAAAGACATATACCCTTATTCTATGTGGTATGACCAAAATATAAATTGACACTTAGGGAACATTTATTGTCAACTATGAAAATTTAAGTTAATTCTAAGTTAGGAAACCATTGATGCCATAATCACCAAACTTGGTGGAAATGAACATAGGTTAATTTAATCGCAAAGCATGATTCATTTTACCACTGGAATCAAGCTTACTTGCAACTTTTTTCCTGACAAGTTCTAGCTTGATCCACTTTCTGTAAAAAGCTAACCAAGAGAAAATGAACTAAAATGCCATTATGAGATTGGTTTGATCAACATTATTCTAGTCAAAGAACTAAAATGCCATTATGCGATTGGTTTTATCAACATTACTCTAGTCAAAAGGACTTTGAATTTCATTTAATTATCTAGATTTTAGTTAAAGCATTTGGAATGAGAATATTCTACTGTTATTATTGCTCCAAATGCAGGGAGTTGTTGGGCATTCTCTGCAGTGGCAGCAGTAGAAGGTATCAATCAAATAAAAACAGGAAAGTTGGTAGCTCTGTCGGAGCAAGAGCTTGTGGATTGTGATATTAGTGATGGTAACCAAGGCTGTAATGGTGGGCTCATGGAGAAAGCATTTCAGTATATAGTAAAGATCGGTGGACTCACAACCAAAGATGATTATCCCTACAAAGGAAGTGATGGGAAATGTGACAAAGACAAACTTAAAAACCATGCAGGAATAATAAGCAGTTACGAGACAGTACCTGCCAATAATGAGAAGTGCCTACAAGCTACAGTTGTCCAGCAGCCTGTCTCTGTTGCAATTGACGCAGGTAGTTATGAATTTCAACTATACTCTGAAGGCATCTTTAGCGGTTTCTGTGATTATAAACTCAACCATGGGGTAGTAGTAGTTGGCTATGGAGATGATGCTGGAGACAAGTACTGGACTGTGAAAAATTCATGGGGTGAAGACTGGGGCGAGGCAGGCTATGTAAGAATTCAACGCAATTTTAAGGACAAGAGAGGTATTTGTGGGATTGCCATGGAGCCCAGCTACCCTGTCAAGTATGATAAGTAGTCATTGGGTGCACCAGCCTGACTAAGTTCCTAGAGTGATTAAATCCTATCCCAGCAAGATGACCTTTCAGAGAACAATTAAATTCAAGTAAAAGATGTCACTGAAATTTGAACTTAATAATAAGCTCAGTATTAGGAAGTAGGCAGTGAAAAAGCACAGCAAATACACAAGTGGGTATGAGAAATACCTTGTAAAACAGAGATTAGCATGACCAACAGGACACCTCTTCTGGTAATGTACCATTATAATTTCTCATCATATATTCTACCTTTAACCATTTGGCAAAATGAAAGATCATTTTAATAAACAAACGGTGATAAAAGAACCTTCATATCAAACATATCTAGGAATAGGTATAATAGATGGAAATCCTACAGTATATGTTTAAATATTTAGCAGCTAGCACCAAACTCAACATCTGAACGCTATCACTGTAAGGTAATCATGCTGATATCCAATCAATAGAATTAAACATATTAGAATTACAATGCTGGTGCAGAAGAATGCAAGGGCTCTACTTACTATGCACAAGAAGATTGTGATAAGCTTTGAACTTCATACAGTAGTCTAAGTCATGCCCTCTCATCTCTTTATAAGTTCAGCTAGTGCAACAGGCAAAATTTTAACTATAAGAGGCATAAAGGGAAGAGGAAAGGTCACTTTCAAACTTAAGCAATTGAACAACAGAAGCATGTGCAACAAGCAATTGCTTCAAACTTCAAAGAGAGTCTTGATCATCATGAAAAGGAACCAAAAAAACCAAAGGAATATAACATGTTGGCATCAATGGCATTTGTATACCAAGATAAAATAACGAGATATAAATATGTTAAAAAATAGGATGCAAAGAAGCAGAAGTTTTGGTCTACTAGAGTATGGGACCAATGCAAAATTAGTCAATGGAACAAGCAAATGACAAGTACTCCAGGTAAAGTTTCCAATCCTACGAGGAATATTATAAAGTGGCCTAATAGCAACACCAAAATATTTTAAAATATTTAAAGTAAAACCTATAGCTATTTTCATAAAAGAAATATATCAAATGTGAAAAACTAATGGATTTCACAGTTTACTTCCAAGATAACATAGAGTATACCATAGACGTGCTATTTTTGGAATGACTTACGGTAACATTGACAGTGTAGTAGAGCCACATTCCTACAAAATCACATTCTAAAAGTGGGCAGGCAAATGTATCAACTCCAGCCTCCACAAAGCTACCATTGGTCTATGGGATGGGCGTACAATTGGTTACAATGAAGAAAACAGAAAATTCATAAAAGAGACACCACGTATGCAAGTCAAACATTGATCAGAAAAGATAGTCATAAAAAGTACCAGACGTCCTATATATTAACAATTTGATTCTACAGCACAAGTTAAAAAACAACAACAACATGAAATGAAAAAGTAGAGCAATATAATGACAATCTTACATAAGGTTCAGCATGGGACAAGCAAAAAAGTGCTCATGACAGCAAATGCTTCGCCACATTAGCTACCAAAACCGTCACATATCAAATTCTCAAGGAAAAGTCTCTTACGAAATACACAAATATTCGGAAGATCACAGCACTAGTCATCCCTTTCCACCAATCTAACTGTCAGCATTTTATTTAATCAACAAAGCATTAAGAACTCAATGCCGTAAATCTTTTCCTCACGACACAAGCAAGTTCCCATTCACCAATGCCGGCTAACCCCTCGACAACCTTTTGCCTAAATTTGATATACGGTATAAAACCATTCTCTGTCATCCCCATAACCACCTTAGCAGCTAAAACATACTCCTTACATTCAATGCATCCTTCAAAAACAGCCTCATAGCTCTCAAAACCAACAGGCCAACCCTCCCTCTCCAAAAACTCAATCATCCCAACTGCTTCCCATATCTCTCTATTAGCCCGCAATGCAGCTGCTAATTTAGTTACAATGCCTTGCCCTGGCATCAACCCAACTTTCACCACCATTTCCTTCATAAGCTCAATCGCTTCAGCAGTTTTTCTAGCTCTGCATAATCTATTAATAACAATGCCATAGCTCTCCGTATCAGGAATACACCCTGCCCCACTCATGCCCTTCAAGACTTTAATCGCCTCCACCCGCTGATCAACCTCACATAGAGATGATAAAATGTAATTACAAGTGCCACAGTCAGGTTGATATCCAATTGACTGCATCTCCAAGAGGAGCTTACGAACAGACTGAGATTGGGACCGTCGTTGGAGCCAAGCAGAAGACAGAAAAAGCTGGGTTTGGGGAACAGGCAAACACCCAGATCGAAGAGAACGCTGGAGAATAGCTAGAGAAATGGGAAGAGGACTAGGATTCTGGAGGGTAAATGAAAGTAGGCAGTCATACACGATCTGAGTCAGACAGCGAGGTCTTAGAGGAATTAAAGACTGTAAAATTTCATCAATGATTTGGTTTCTGGGATTGAATGATAAAGCAGAGAGAAAGGAGAAAGGATTGGGGTTAAAGCAAGAGGTTTTATAGGGGAGGAGAAGTTCCGGAATTTGTTGATAAGCTTTGGTTTCCACAGTAGCTTTCAGAGCTTCCTCGAGCGTTTGCGATGAAGAGAGAGTGTGAAGTGAAGGAAAGTGGAACTGAGGCGGAAGGCGAGGAGGAAGTAGTGGTCTGAAAACTCCAACTACCATTCTTGGTATTAAAACCCGACCCGATTTTATGTCATCAAACTCCCTGTCCAGAAGCTACATATATGCAGAGCTTTCCACCTTCCTTTTGTAGTTTGCTCCTTTCTCGATTGTAATTCAGACTAGAATGTTGGTCTAGATCGGTTACTTACAAAAAATCCCAACTCACTTCACAAAGCATCCCATTCACTCCCATATACACAACAACAAAACCTGACAAACCAATGTTTACACCTGCAAGCAAGCAGAACACTTGGATCTTCTTTCAAAAAGAGCAAGAGAGAGAGAGAGAGCAACACAGAAGCATTCAAAGTAACAATGAAGCTGAAAAGAAAGACAAGATAATCAAACGCAGGAGAGCTAATGCATTCCACAACGATTTCTAAAAAGGAAAACCAATTCAAAACAGAAACCCTAATTATGTTTATCGTTAAGGAATAAATGGGTATAGATTTACGCAATTTACTGCTTTCTACTTCTATAAGAAAAAAAAATGAAGCTGCAAAATCCAATGTTAAACTTGAAAGCCACAATGAAAAAACCCAGAATTCGTATTAAGCTAAGCGAATTTATTGAAACGAACCTGTAAGAGTCGAAGCGAGAATCGATACAGTTTGTTGGTCTACAAACAAGACAATCAGTTCAGAGAGAGATTAATTGAAAAGGTTGAAATCAGCTGCATAACCTTAACGGTGAGGCACGCCGAGAAAAAGATAACACAGCGTAGAGCCCTAATGTCATAAAGCTCCGGAACACACAGGTGGCATTCAAGGTATGTGAACATCGGAGCTTTCTTTCGGGCTTCTTTTAATCGTATTGTTGGGCCAAACCTCAACTATTCTCGGCCTAACCTCAATGAAATCTTAGCTCTCTCTTTATTATGGGCATTCTCCTCGTTTAGAGTTCTTAATATGGAGCTTTCAAATAACCTCCAAAAAACACTTTGTTACTATTTTTTCTGGCATCTTTTTTGAAATCCGACCGGGTCAAATCACGAACGCAATGCAAAAATAAAAATTTTTAAAATTTCGAACAGATTCTAATAATTGATTAAATTTGAAACAAAACAATTTTCGATCTAGAAATCTTACCTTCTTCGCTTTCCGAAGAAAAATTTTGAATCTTTTTCTTTGAGTGATCAATCACGAGCTGTCCAATTGTTCAGTCTCTGGTGATATTCACATAGCAATTTTCAAACTGCCTTTGGAGAAAAAAGATAAAAAATTGCTAACTTTCATAAAGCGCTTTCCTTTAAATAGAAAGATCAAGATAGTCTTTTATTAAAATTAAAACTCTTTAATTATAATTAGAATCATATTCTAATTTTAATTAATTTAATTTTAATAAAATCAAATATGTCATATTTAATTCTCAAAGTTTCTCAAACTTTATAATTAAGTATAACTTAATTAAATTGATTTTTTTTCACAAATTGCTCTTTGATGTGTGACCCATTAGGTTCCTAATAATTTGACAATGATTATAAATTATAATTCTAATTCACAATTAAAATTAAATAAATTAAAACTTCATTTAGTTTATCTTTAATTCTTTGATTAAAGAATTCATAATCATAAATCATGATTGACGTCTAACCAGGGTCGTTCCTAACGTTTTATAGGCTCTGGGCAAAGTAAAAAAAAAGCTCAATAAATCGACAATATAAAAACAAGTAAACTTTAAAAGTATATTTTATTTATTAAAATTTAATATTCATACATAAGTGAGTCGATTTATAAGTCTACATACTCAACAAAATATTAAATGATCATAATATCAACTAATAATATCTTACAATTGTTAGTAACAAGAAAATTACTAAAAATAGTAACAATAACAACAAAATAGCAATAACAACAATCAAACAACAATATTAGATCGCAAAATACTAAGAGAATTGCACTAACAAACACACAAATGATCATAATTTATGAAAAAATTTCTTCGTGCATTTCTAGATACAAAATCATTAATAATATTATCAAAAACAATATTATCCAGCATATCCTTCTCGATACATAAAATAGTTAAACCATTCAACCTTTATTGTGACATTTGCTCAAGTAGGTTTTCAATAATTTTAACTTTGAAAAACTTCTCTCAGCTAATGCTACAACCACAATTATAATCAATAAAATTCGATAAGTAATTGAAACATTTGGATAATAATCTGCAGCTTTAACAAATTCTAAAACTTGAATTGATGACATTAACTTATTTAGCAAAGTCATTTGTAACACTTTTAATTAAGAAAAAAGATCATCTAAATCCACATTCGACGCATTATCAGGAGAAAAGTTGTTATAAAATTAGTACAACATTCTTTTAATTGGTTATCGTCTAATGACCTCAACTTATTTGAATCAAATAAGAATATAAACATATTTTCAAATGTCATTAATTGTTGAAATATATTCTTCAACGAAGCAGTTGTCATATCCACAACAGCTAGAAAGTAATTAACTCTAACAGAATCCTTAACTGATTGTATTTCTCTATCGTGATCAATTTCATCAAATTGTCTTTTCCTAATAATACAACGTCTAGTTGGAAATGTAGGCTCATTCAAGTTTCTAATATCCTCTTAAATGTGAAACTCATTACTTAAATTTTCTTTATATTGTTCAAAACTATCTTTACCTAATTCCTCGTGATTCTCACTAGAGGAGTCTACTCTTTAATAAATTTATTAATTAATCATTTTTAGGATTCTATTAACTATTCCACTTTTTTTTTTCTTTTTTTCACTTACAGACAAATGCTTTTTAGGTAACATAATATAAGTCAATTATAACATAAATGAACAAGAAAAAGAACAAAAGAACTTGTATGGAACTGGAAGAAATATGCAAGAGCAACAGAACACCAATACCTTGACAATATATCAAAAGATATATCGGTGATATTATATTTGTGATGAGAGAAAAATAAAAGCAAATTTTAATGATAGATAAACACCAATTTCTAAAAATACATGAAATTAACATTATTAGGAGTAAATTATGGTATAATTTATTAACCATTCTAAGTTTGCCAAGCCAAATATTATCCTATTTTGCAAGTTGTGGAAATGATTAAATATTATTTTGTCAAACAACTAGATAAAGGTTTAAATTATTAATATATTTTTTAATTTTAAGTAATACAAAATTTTCTTTTATGGTAGTTAACATATGGTAAATGAAGTATATCACATCAACTATTTACAATATTATTTAATTATCAAATATATTTTATTAAATTTTAAGTAATAAATTTTTATAGGAATTAACATGATAGTAAATATAGTATTATCAACTATTTATGGTATTATTTAATTTTCAGCTACAAAATAATAATAAATGTAGTATTACTATACTATTAATTATTCATACATTAACTTATTAAATCCTCAAATTTGACTTTAGTCATATTATTACTAAACTTATTTGAACCTCTACAAGAACACAATTCTAACACTTATTAAGATAATCGTATCAAAGGATAATGAAAATTACAATTACAAAATTAAATTATTTATTAATGTTTAATTATATATTTTTATAAATAATAAGTAATCTAAAAATAAAAAGGAGAAAACAAATGAACAAAATATTATTTAATATTAATGTTCGATTTAAAATGCTAATATAGTATCCAAGTGAATGACAAATTACAAATTAATTATAATATACTCAAATATTTAGTAAGCTATAAATACGTAAAAATTTAGAAACTTTATCTTTAAATTATCACTTAGAACTCGGAAGTCAAAACCATGAAAATTCTTATTTGCAAATTTTGAAATGGAGTATCTTATATTCATATGTTGATGAACATTTAAAAAATCTTATATTCATATGTTGATGGACATTAAAAAAATAGAGTGTAAGATGCTTCAAATGAATTTATAAGTATAAGACGTTAAAAAGTTAACATTAGTTTGGTATCTAAAAAAGATTACGTAGAATTATCAAAATGAAATCCACCTAAAATTGTTTCATTCCTTCTTTACAACTATTAATTAGCAAATTAATGCTCTTCATTAATTAAAAGAGAGTTAATGTTATTTTGGAATCTGGAAAGATTAATTTGGAAGATAAAAAGATTACATAGTTGTTATCGTGATCTCCACCAAAATTGTTTCATTCTTTGTTTGCATCCATTAATCAGCATTTTATGCTATTCATCTAACGTTGGAAGGTTAGAATGGGTGGGGCCCTGGGCAGGTGCCCTGGCTGCCCCTGCCCAAGGTCGGCCCTGTGTCTAGCAATATGTCATGATTATCCAAATATTAAGAATGTCAAAGTGATTGACTTAACCTGTCCATGCATGGCTATAATGTATAATTTAATCCTTTCGTCATCTAATATTCTAATTGGACAGAGTATGAATATAGTGTCTACTCTTATCATCCAATTATGTTCGTCTTTGCTAATTAGTAATTGATTTATAATTGAAATTTGAAAATTTCTTTTCAAATATCAATTCACTCTGGCCAGAGAATTTCATAAATCATTACCAATCAAGAACAGTAGAATATTATCTCTAATTACTTTAGAGTGACAAATCCTTTATCGACTTACTCAATTATCTACATATGGTTCATATTGTATTCAATTACTACCGACAGAATTATCCTAGGACAATTCATAAGTAGCATTAAAATACAATAATTCTCATACTAGATATATTAGTAATCTCAAATCTGAGGATTAATTAGACAACCATTATTATGAGATAGTCCATAGACATATAAGTAATATTCCATTCGAAATTCTCATAATCGGGTCAGATCAGTGACTTATTCTCTAATAATTACCCACACATTAGTTTAAGTATCTTTATACTTTAATTAATGAGATCGATTACTTTTTTCATAAGAAATAAACATAATGTGTGCTAATTTTCTTCGTTTCAATAATATCCGGTCTTAATGAAACTACAACTAGGAACATTTATGAATAATACATAAGTGTATATTAAATCTCATAAATTATGATCGATCATAATTTCAATTACACAATAATTATTCCAAGGATTTTATCTTTACGAATAATAATTAAATAATTAACAAATACATAAAGATAAAGAATGCCTTTAATTAATTAATAATGTCATACAAATATTTACAACCAAAATAAATTGATTGCAAGGGCATAAACTAACAATCTCCTATTTGCACTAAAGTCAATTGCTAATGTATCGAATACCATAGCCATCTATATGTCTATCATGTCTCTTTTGAGACAGTGGCTTAGTAAGAGGATCTGCTGGATTCTTTTCAGTGGGAACTCACTCCAATGTTATGTCTTTTCGCTCCACTATCTCCCTGATCAAGTGAAACTTCCTGAGTGCATATTTAGACTGTTGATGAGACATGTGTTCTTTTGCTTGCGCAACAGCATCGTTGTTGTCACAATACAATACTATGGGCTCAACAATGCTTGGAACCACTCCAAGTTCAATGATGAACTTCTTGATCCAAATTGCTTTCTTCGCCACCTCTGACATTGAAATGTACTCTGCTTCGGTCGTTGAATCTGCGATGATTAGTTGTTTGGAACTCTTCCAACTAACTGCACCACCATAAATAATAAAAATGTACCCTGACTGCGATCTACTATCGTCTTGATCTGACTGAAAACTGGCATCCGAATAACCCTAAACTCTCAGTTCAACTCCTCCATAGACCAGAAAAATATCTTTATTTCTTTTTAAGTACTTCAAGATGTTTTTCACAGCCGTCAGTGACCTTCATCGGGACTAGCTTGATATCTGCTTGTTATGCTCAAAGCATAAGAGACATCTGGTCTAGTGTATAGCCTTGCATACATGATTGACTCAATTACCAAAGTATATGGAATTCAATCTATTTTATCTCTCTCTTGTTGTGTTTGTGGACACATACTCTTTGAGAGAGAAATCTCATGCGATATGGGTAAGAATCCCCTCTTGGAATTCTCCATGTTAAACCTTTTTAGCACTTTATCTATATACGTGGATTGAGATAATCCAAGCAACCTTTTTGATCTATCTCGATACATCTTTATACCTAGTATATAAGCTGCTTTTCTCATATCCTTCATGAAAAAGTTCTTTGATAACCATATCTTAACAGACTGGAGCATTGAAATGTCATTTCCTATGAGCAATATGTCATCTACATAAAGCACTAAGAAAACGACTACACTCTCATTTACCTTCTTGTAAACACAAGCTTCATCCACATTTTTGATAAAATCAAACTCTTTGATTATATCATCAAAACGGATGTTCCAACTCCGCGACGCTTGCTTAAGGCCATAAATGGACCTTTGCAACTTGCAAACTTGATTAGGAAATTCTTTGGATTCAAAACCCTCAGGTTGTGTCATGTACACATCCTCTTGCAAATTTTCATTGAGAAATGTTGTTTTGACATCCATTTGCCAAATTTCATAATCATGGTATGCAGTTATTGTAGGAAAATCCCGGTGTGAGCATCACATGCCCATGGTGCGGAAAACAAAAATTTTTTTATTCCGGGACCTTCCCGAAAGCCAGGATCCATGTGTCTACACAACAGACTCAAACCATAACGGCCAAAGGAGACCGTCTCTAACGGTATCCACGCAGAGATCAGAGAACCTAACCGGGACAAACCCTTTGACCCGGGAATAGCTAGAACAGAGTAAAGAGTGCTAGCTCTTACCTTTGTCCTTGGAGAGCTTGAGAGGAAGCTTGAAGGAGATGAAAACTTGGAGAAGATGAGAATGAAGATCGTTGAAGAAGAAGAGAATGGCTTAGGATTTTCTCAAAATCCTCTCTTATTTCCTCATTCTTCCAAAACCAACGACCATCTCATTCTTTAACAAAGAAACTCTTTCTTTTATATTAAAGCCAACGATCATCCTTCATCTTCACTCATCTTTTTAGTTTTGTCTTTTAGTCATTTATTATAACTAATGACTAGGCATGAAATGGAAGCTTCTCCTTCCTTTCCACTTCATCCACGTATATACATATATATATATTAATTCTTTAATTAATTAATTATATATATATATATAAATAAATGCTGATGTGGTCCAGTCACACTGGGGTCGGTTTTACCGACCTACCAGGTCCCGGTATGGGAAAAACCTCCGAAAATATTTTTCAGCAATATCGATGTCGCGATCTCATCGGGACATATCTCGATCTCATCGGGATCCAATTAATTCGATTGCTCTCCATATATTGGATCTCTATCTAAAACTATTTTACACATTCTCCGAGACACTCTTATGCGTGTGACCCATTAGGTTCCCGGTTATGTTAGCCACTTAGATTAACACTTAATCTGAGCAAGTCATGAGCGGTATCTAGCAACACATCATGACCCCCAATTGACCGGAAAGTAATTGGTTTGACGAATGAACATGTATTCATCATGAACCATATCACGAACCTTTCCATAGACAATTCTGGTGCAATTCGTCCTTTCACCATGCTATACCCTACTTGGTTATGAGTATGGGCAAAGTGTCAACTCTTACTAGACTGACTAAGTCAAATCTAGTCCAAGTGATTTCAGTTCTTGTCCTGGGACTCATTACTTAATATGTCAATGAAGACATTCTTCATGACATATATGCTCCGGCCAGAGACTTCCAAGTAATGACCCTGACAAGAGGCCATGGGTATCATCTTCTGCTATCACAGAAGTGGTGAATCCTCTATTGACTACTCAATTACCTTGAATACTTCAAGTCGCACCCAATCACCACCCTATGAGCAACCTCAGAAGGCAACAAGGAATGGAGTCAAAGCACATAATCGGTATCCAAGATATCCTTGAGCACCTCAAGTCTAAGGATACTTGCACCATTGCTATGATGAGATTATCACTGACATTAGAATAGGACATCCATGTGATGATCTCATAGCAGGTCATCCAATGTACTTACTACCTTTAGTAAGCATCCACATCTCAACCCTAAATATCTCATATTTACAGTTTCTGAGATCCACTGCTTGATCAAATAAAGGAGCTTGAGATGTGCTAGTCTTTCCGGATTACCGATGTCCAGTCTCAGTAATCCTATGACTAGGGATAATTTAGATACTAACATAATTGCACATGATAGGAATCTCAGTAGTATGATCACATCATAATTTCCTTCATGCTATGTCATATATCATAGACTTCATTAATTTGATTACAGATCAATATCAGTTCATAAATAATGAATAACAAATTAATGAAATATATGCCTTTCTTTATTTATTTATAAAGAATGTACGCAAATTTGTACAAAATGCGCTAAAGGCGATTGCCTTCAGGGCACTACTCTAACAATCTCCCACTTGACCTAAAGCCAATCGCCTTGATATCTAATACCATAGGCGAGTACATGAGAATCAAAACTCTACTGTGACAATAGTTTTATCAACGGATCAGCAATATTCTGCTCTGTGGGAATTCTCTCTATCTGCACATCACCTCGACCAATGATCTCCCTGATCAGGTGATATCTGCGGAGTATGTGTTTGGATCGTTGATGAGACCTTGGTTCTTTCGCCTGCGCAATAGCCCCATTGTTGTCACAATACAATCAGTATGGGCCCATCAACTGCTAGGAACCACACCAAGTTGAGAATGAACTTCTTGATCCAAGCTGTTTCCTTCACGCTTCAAGCGGCAATGTACTCTGCTTCGGTTGTTGAATCGGCAGTCGTCTCTTGTTTGGAACTCTTCCAACTGACCGCCCCGCCATTCAGTGTGAATACATAACCTGATTGAGATTTGGAATCATCCTTATCAGATTGAAAACTAGCATCTGTATACCCGCTCACCTGGAGATCTCCATCCACATATATCAAGAAAACATCCTTAGTCCTTCGCAAGTACTTGAGGATATTCTTGACAGCCACCCAGTGACTCTCACCAGGATCCGATTGGTATCTGCTCGTAACACTTAGAGCATATGATACATCGGGTCTCGTACATAGCATAGCGTACATGATAGATCCTACCGCAGATGCATACGGGATCATATTCATGTGCATCCTCTCATCTTGTGTCTTAGGACACATAGATTTCGAGAGTGTTATCCCATGAGTCACGGGAAGGTACCCTCTCTTGGATTGCTCCATGTTAAACCTCTTCAGCATCTTGTCTATGTACGTTGATTGTGAAAGACCAAGCAACCTTTTTGATCTATCTCTATAGATTCTTATCCCAAGGATATAAGTTGCTTCACCAAGGTCTTTCATGGCAAATTGTTTGGACAACCAAATCTTGACTGATTGTAGCATAGAGACATCGTTTCCTTGCAATAATATGTCATCTACATATAGCACAAGGAATACGATTGCAATCCCATTAACCTTCTTATACACACAGTATTCATCCGGATTTTGTGAGAAACCAAACTCTTTGATTACCTCATCAAATCGGATATTCCAACTCCTGGATGCTTGTTTCAATCTATAGATGGATTTCTGAAGCTTGCATACTTTTTCGCCATCATAGGAGGTGAAGCCCTCAGGTTGTGTCATATACACATCCTCAGCTAGATTTCCATTTAGGAAAGCTGTCTTCACATCCATTTGTCATATCTCATAATCATAATGAGTGACAATGGCTAGGAGTATTCTAATGGATTTAAGCATTGCTACTGGGCTGAAGGTCTCGTCGTAGTCAAATCCTTGTCTTTGACGAAAGCCTTTAGCCACAAGCCTTGCTTTATAGGTAATCACATTACCATCCACGTCGGTTTTCTTTTGAAAACCCATTTACACCCTATGGGTTTGATTCCTTCGGGTGCCTAAACCAAAGTCCATACTTGGTTTTCATACATGGAATCCATTTCAGCCTGCATGGCATGAAGCCATTTCTCAGACTCTGAACTCTTCAGAACCTCTTCATAGGTGATAGGCTCATCATCTTCTATGAGCAATACGCCATTCTGTTCATTCACGAGAAATCCGTATTTCTTGGGAACAGAGCGTATCCTACGTGACCTACGAATTTTGTGTGTTGTAGAAGGTTGAACTGTTACTTCATCTGTATGAGTCACAGTTTGAGTTGACGATTGATCTGCATCTGCTCGAGCATCTGAACTTCTTGAGCTCAATTTTGCTCCCTTGTCTTATTGTAAAAGAAACTCTTTCTCTAAAAGACAGATGCTTGAAACAAACACCTTTTGTTCCTCAGCAAGGTAGAATTAATATCCTATTATTTCTTTAGGATATCCTATGAACAAACACTTATCGGACTTTGCATGAAGTTTATCGGTCGTGTCCGCTTCACATAAGCGGACAACCCCAAACTTTCAAATGAGTAAGATAGGGTCTTTTGTTAGTCCACATCTCATATGGAGTAACATCAATCGTCTTTGATGGAACTCATTTAACAAGTAAGCAGTATGTCTCGAGTGCATACCCCAAAAGGATTTTGGTAACTTTGCAAAGCCCATCATTGATCGTACCATGTCTAATGAGGTTCGATTCCTCCTTCTCGCCACACCATTATCTTTGTGGTGTGTAAGGAGGAGTCCATTGAGATAAAATCCCATTATCTATGAGATAATCCAAAAGCTGTTGGTCTAAGTATTCCCACCACGATCGGATCGTAATGTTTGATACTTTTCCCAAGTTGGTTTTCTACTTCATTTCGAATTGTTTGAACTTTTCAAATGCTTGATTTGTATCTCATCGAATCTGGTACCCATATCGAGAATAATCATCGATAAAGGTAATGAAGTAAAGACAACCACTTCTAGCATGGATGGACATCGAACCACATACATCTTAATGTATTAGGTCTAATACTCCAGTCGCTCGTTCACCCTTTCCCTTAAAGGATAACTTAGTCATCTTGCCTAATAAACAAGATTCGCATGTGTCATATGATTCATAATCAAATGACCCTAAACTACCACTCTTATGGAGCTTAGCTATACGTCTCTCATTTATATGGCCAAGGCGACAATGCCATAAGTAAGTTGATTTTAAATTATCTCGTTTATGTCTTTTCGTGTCATTGACATTCATAATTGGATGTGACATATCTAATATGTAAATTCCATTGCATAATGTACCAGTACCATAAAGCATTCCATTCAAACTAATAGAACAACCATTGTTACTAAAAGTCAAATAAAAACCAGCTCTATTTAAACAAGAAACAGACAATATGTTCTTTGTTAATACAGGTACAAAATAACAATCATTCAATTTAATTACAAGCCCAATGGGGAGTGAAGAAAAGTAAGTGCCTACGGCTAATGGAGCAACTCTTGCTCCATTTTCCACACGCAGGTCTAATTCTCCCTTCATGAGCTGTCTACTGTCCATGAGGCCCTGCATATCATTGCATATGTGTGAGCCACAACCGGTATCTAATACCCATATGTTATGATCAAAAACAGTATTAACCTCAATGACAAACATACCTGAAGGAGCTGAGGCATCTGATGCCTTCTTCTGCTTCAATTCATCCAGATAGACTTTACAATTTCGCTTCCAGTGGCCAGTCTTGCCACAATGGAAGCAAGTTCCTTTTGGTGCAGTCTCTTTGGTTTTCTTCTTGGCTGCACTTCCTTTTGGTTTCTTAGACCTTTTCTTCTTCAGTTTCTTTTTCCTTGAACCAGAAGAAGAGTCCACCACAAGCACTGGCTTGCTATCCTTGAGATGCTTATGATATGCTTTCTGATCCTCATCAGAAGCATCAACAGCAGGTGGATAAGGAAGTGAAACATCTAGGACATATCCCAGTTCCTCAGATCTGAGAACAATTCTCAAATTTCTCAGCCAATCTGGAAAGTTGGGTCCAGTTAATTTGTTGGAATCCATTAGTGAGCGCAAGTTCACACTGGAAGACATTTTCAATAACCTATAGGGAAAGAGAGAAAGAATGTTAGAATAGAATTACATGCATGATCATAAGGACTTGCATGACATGCGTATGGCTCCCACTAGTTTCAAAGAATTCATAACCCTCAGTACGAATCCAAGAAACATTATGACAAAATGTCCTAGTGGGTCGATATCCGACATTGCTAAATTGACCTTGGGTTTACCCAACAAGCCATCTTAGGTCAATCGGTAGGTATCGGTCACACCAATTGCATCATAGATATCCGACATTACTAAAATGACCTTGGGATTACCCAACAAGCCACCTTAGATCTATCGGCAGGTATCGATCATACCACTTGATTCATAGATGCAACTATCAACTAGTGCTATCAACTTGTGATGTATGCACACTCATTAAGTTATCAAGTCTTGATGCGCGTACATTTGATGTACATTACCCAATTTCGCCTCTGTCCACGTTGACCTTGAGTTTACTCAACAAATCAACGCTTCTAGGGAAAACCGACCCATTAATCCGAAAATCTTATTTTCATGGTTCGAACATATCCGTATAGAGCGAGCTTGGGTTTACCCAACAACCCAACTCTATAAGAACTCTGGTTCTCCCCATATTAATGGAAGGCGTTAGTTTTCATATGATGTGTGAGGGTATTCAGGTCTCATCTTCTTCTTCTCCAAGCTGTAGGATTATAGTCACCATGACTATATGGAACGAGTTAGGGTATTTCATCAATCACATTGAGTCTATACCTAAAATCATCCATTATCCCACCTCTGCATGTTGTTGTAGTCGACTGGTGCATGTTCTAGTCGACTGGTGCATGTGTCAGTCTACTGGAACTTGTGCTAGTCGACTATTATAAGTTGTGCGCGTTCGCCCAATGATTGGTGCATGTTCTAGTCGATTGAAATCACTTTCAAATCGGTGGTGCATGTTCTAATCATTGGAATGGACGTACCAGTCGACTGGAACATGTGCTAGTCGACAGGTTTTTGGCCTGCTCTCTAATCGGCTAATTTCTCAATCCGTGTAGATCAAATTCACAATACCAAGTGTAATATCCTTTATTATGATGTACCAATGAAACACTTTCATTGTATCATGCTTACCATATATAGTCAAACTATACATGAAACTTGAAATTGATGAATATACTCTTATTCATTTAGATTTTCAAATAATTTAAGAATATCAAATTATCACCCTAAGTATCTATAGGTAGTATACACTTTATCAAGACTATTTCGGCACCTGTCACAAAATTTGTGACGGCCAAAATAATCAAGACAATGAAATACACTAACGAGACGCTAATGTGACACATTTGACATCCGAAAAATATTTGGAAACCCAATTTCAAGAAATTCATTTTGGAAAGCATACAACATCAATATAACACCTTTTTAATCACATTAAAAATGATCCAAGGTATTGGAATTGAGAAATACACAATTTTTCATTTCAAACAAAACAGCACCAGCAACTTTCTCAAAACTGTCAAGCTTTGTCTTTTTCTTGAAAAACTCATTGAAACAATTTCAATAAATTCTGAGAAAATTGCAGAGGTTACAACATGTACACAACATGTTCCATGAATTTTTGCAGGATTTATTTCTAACAAAAACTCATTCAACCTCAGCAACAAATCCAATGTAGAATCTGTGTTTCTCAACACAGTTATTCCCAGCAGCACACAATAAATTCTCAAATAAATAGTAAATCACCTTGAAAACATTATTCCATTCTCATAGACATTCATAAACATCTTAGAGACATGTTGGTGAAAACAAATCCGAAATTTGTTTTTTTCTACAATTTATTCTCGAATTTATATGCATGCATGTTCATTGAATGTGCACAAAGACAGAAACCAGAACATTTGGGAATAAATTAGCAAAACCATATCAAATCACATTGATAAATTCCAAGCTTCCACAGACATATGTAACAACATCTTGTGAACATATCTGGGCAAGAAAATTTCGAAAACAAGATCTCTATACTGAATTTGAAATTCACACAATCAACATGCATCATCGTCACAAGCAATAGGCTGCTCCGACCTAGTCATAGTTTCTTTGTTATATACGACACAAGTGGCTCTGATACCACTGTAGGAAAATCCCGGTGTGAGCATCACATGCCCACGGTGCGAAAAACAAAATGTTTTTATTCCGGGACCTTCCCGAAAGCCAGGATCCATGTGTCTACACAACAGACTCAAACCATAACTGTCAAAGGAGACCGTCTCTAACGGTATCCACGCAGAGATCGGAGAACCTAACCGGGACAAACCCTTTGACCCGGGAATAGCTAGAACAGAGTAAAGAGTGCTAGCTCTTACCTTTGTCCTTGAAGAGCTTGAGAGGAAGCTTGAAGGAGATGAAAACTTGGAGAAGATGAGAATGAAGATCGTTGAAGAAGAAGAGAATGGCTTAGGATTTTCTCAAAATCCTCTCTTATTTCCTCATTCTTCCAAAACCCACGACCATCTCATTCTTTAACAAAGAAACTCTTTCTTTTATATCAAAGCCAACGATCATCCTTCATCTTCACTCATCTTTGTAGTTTTGTCTTTTAGTCATTTATTATAACTAATGACTAGGCATGAAATGGAAGCTTCTCCTTCCTTTCCACTTCATCCACGTATATACATATATATATATATATTAATTCTTTAATTAATTATATATATATATATATATAAATAAATGTTGATGTGGTCCAGTCACACTGGGGTCGGTTTTACCGACCTACCAGGTCCCGGTATGGGAAAAACCTCCGAAAATATTTTTCAGCAATATCGATGTCGCGATCTCATCGGGACATATCTCGATCTCATCGGGATCCAATTAATCCGATTGCTCTCCATATATTGGATCTCTATCTAAAACTATTTTACACATTCTCCGAAACACTCTTATGCGTGTGACCCATTAGGTTCCCGGTTATATTGGCTACTTAGATTAACACTTAATCTGAGCAAGTCATGAGCGGTATCTAGCAACACATCATGACCCCCAATTGACCGGAAAGTAATTGGTTTGACGAATGAACATGTATTCATCATGAACCATATCACGAACCTTTCCATAGACAATTACCGTGCAATTCGTCCTTTCACCATGATATACCCTACTTGGTTATGAGTATGGGCAAAGTGTCAACTCTTACTAGACCGATTAAGTCAAATCTAGTCCAGTGATTTCGATTCTTGTCACGAGACTCATTACTTAATATGTCAATGAAGACATTCTTCATGACATATATGCTCCTACCAGAGACTTCAAGTAATAACCCGACAAGAGGCCATGGGTATCATCTTCTGCTATCACAGAAGTGGTGAATCATCTATTGGCTACTCAATTACCTTCGAATACCTCAAGCTGTACCCAATCACCACCCTATGAGCAACCTCTGTAAGGCAACAAGGAATGGAGTCAAAGCACAGAATCAGTATCTAAGATATCCTTGAGCACCTCAAATCTAAGGATACTTGCACCATTGCTATGATGAGATTATCACTGACATTAGAATAGGACATTCATGTGATGATCTCATAGCAGGTCATCCATTGTACTTACTACCTCTAGTAAGCATCCACATCTCAACCCTAAATATCTCATATTTACAGTTTCTGAGATCCACTGCTTGATCAAATCAAGGAGCTTGAGATGTGCTAGTCTTTCTGGATTACCGATGTCTAGTCTCAGTAATCCTATGACTAGGGATAATTTAGATACTGACATAATTGCACATGATAGGAATCTCAGTAGTATGATCACATCATAATTTCCTTCATGCTATATCATATATCATGGACTTCATTAATTTGATTACAGATCAATATCAGTTTATAAATAATGAACAACAAATTAATGAAATATATGCCTTTCTTTATTTATTTATAAAGAATGTACACAAATTTGTACAAAATGCGCTAAAGGCGATTGCCTTCAGGGCACCACTCTAACAGTTATAACGAGTAAGCATTGCTACTGGCGAAAAAGTTTCATCAAAATCAACTCCTTGTTTTTGTCTGTAACCTTTCGCCACCAACCATGCTTTGTACATATATACATTTCCATCCATGTCAGTTTTTCTTTTAAAAACCCATTTGCACCCAATAGGTACTATACCTTCAGATGCATTCACCAAAGGCCATACTTGGTTAGTGTACATGGATTCCATTTCAGATTTTATGGCTTCTTACCATTTTAAAGAATTAATGTCTGACATTGCTTCTTTAAAAGTAATCGGCTCATCTTCTATGAGTGATACGATATCCTCTCCATGCTCAATATGTGGATCTAATCTAACAGGAGGATGATGTATCCTACTAGTTCGTCGCCGACTATGTGTTTCTTGAACTCTCTGTTGTACATCATATGTATCAACTTGAGGTTCTTGTTCCATGTCGATGTGGAATTGTGGTTCTTGAACTTCTTTAAGTTCAACTTCGCTCCCACTACTTTTTTTTAGAATAAACTCTTTTTCTAAGAATGTAGCATGTCTTGATACAAACACCTTTTATTTAATAAGATGATAGAATCGATAACCGAAAGTTTCTTTCGGATATGCCACAAATTTACATTTATCTGATTTAACTTGAAGCTTATCAGATATAGTACGCTTCACATAAGCGTCACATCCCCAAATCTTTAAATGTGATAATCCAAGTCTTCTACCAGTCCATATCTCTTATGGTGTCTTATCAACCGATTTAGAAGGAACTCTATTTAGAAGATATATTGCGGTTTCAATTGCATATCCCCAAAAAGATATTGGAAGGCCTGCAAGACTCATCATGGAACGTACCATATCTAATAGTATACAATTTCTCCTCTTAGAAACTCCATTATGTTGTGGAGTTGCAGAAGGAGACCATTGTGAGAGAATCCTATTCTCTTTTAAGTAACCAAGAAAGTCGTGATCTAAGTATTCACCACCTCGATCTAATCTAAGTGTCTTAATACTTTTACTAGTTTGTTTCTCTACCTCTAGTCTAAATTCTTTGAACTTTTCAAATGATTCAGAATTTTGTTTCATCAAATTCACATAACCATATCTAGAATGATCATCTATGAACGTAATGAAATATGTGTATCCACCTCTAGCATTTGTGGACATAGGTCCACATACATCTGAATGTACTAATTCTAGTAACTCACTAGAATGTTGTCCCTTTCCTTTAAAGGGTAGTTTGGTCATCTTTCCCAATAAACAAGATTAACAAATTTTATATGATTCATAATTAAAAGGATCCAAATATCATTCTTTATGCAATTTGTGATTCTAGTTTCATTGATATGACCTAACCTACAATGCCATAAATAAGATGGAGTTTGGTTACTTAATTTACTTTTCTTACTATTTATGTTAAGAATTGACCTTTCTAGATCTAACTTATACAAACCATTTGTAAACAATTCAGATCTGTAATAAACACCATCTTTATAAAAAGAACAACTGTTATTCTTAATAATAAAGGCAAATCCATTCAAATCCAAATGAGAAATAGAAATAATGTTTCTTGTAATAGCAGGAACATAATAACAATTATCAAGTTTTAATATAAGGCCAGAAGGCAAAGCTAAACTACAAGTCCCTATAGCTAATGCAGGAACTCTTGCTCCATTGTCAACTCGCAGGTCCACTTTGCCTTTCTTTAATGATCTACTCCTTGTTAACATCTACATGTTATTACACAAGTGAGAACCACAACCAGTATCTAATACCCAAGAATGTGGAACAGAAGTAGAAAGATTGATCTCAATCATAAACATACATGAAGAACCAGATTCCTTAAGCTTTTTCTTTTTAGGCTAGCAAGATAAGAGGGGCAGTTCCTCTTCCAATGTCCGTCAACCCTGCAATTAAAACAAGTGCCCTTGTCATTACTCTTCTTCTTGACACCTCCTTTAGCTTTTACTACATTAGTAGAAGCCTTTTGTTTCTTGTTATTATTCTTCTTAAAGCCCTTTTTCTTACTTTTAGAAGAACTGACAACAAGTATAGAACTGGGTTCATTCTTAAGGCACCCTTCTGCAATCTTAAGCATGTTCAACAGTTCAGGGAGTGTCATGTCCTTCTGGTTCATATTGAAGTTCATGACGAACTGTGAAAAGCTCGAACTCAGCGACTGCAGCACTAAATCAATGCCTAACTTATAGTCCATGACGAAACCTAATTCAACCATTTTTTTTAATATAGTCAATCATCTTCAGCACATGAGTGTTAACTTAAGATCCTTCTGTCATCTTGCATTGAAACAGTGCCTTGGAGATTTGATATCTCTCCACCCTACTCTGTACACCAAATAAATCCTTAAGATGCAATACATTAATAGGTGCATCCATGTTGTCATGTTGCTTTTGAAGTTCAGGAGACAAACAAGCTAACATCACACATGTAGCTTGTTCATTGTCATCAATATAATGCTAATATTTCTCCTATTCTTCATTAGTAGCATCTGAACATGGCTCAGATGGAGCAGGAGTATCAAGAACATACAACTTCTTCTCTTGCCTAAGAACTATTCTTAGATTTCACAGCCAGTCTGAATAGTTGTGTCCAATCAGCTTGTTAGCATCCAAAATGCTCCTCAAAGTCAGGTTTGTACTCATCTTCAAATTCAATAACCGGAAAAACATAAAAAGCACAAATTAGTTTATATCCAAAAATCAAATAAAATAAGGACTTTAAATTTATTTGATTACTCCCACTATTTTGTACAAAATAATAGCCCTCACTATTATGTCGAAAATCTTGAGTTTGCTCAACAAATCAACTAAAATAAATTAGGTAGAAAACAACTTTTCAATCACATCTCATGTGACTCCTAGTATCGTTAGGTGACAACTTTTGCCAAAATATATCAAATATATTATTCCTATCCTTGTCTCTAAAGTTATATGATCATGAGTTTACTTATCCAAATCATACAATTTCAGTTAAGTAGAACCCATTAATTTGAGATTAAAACATATTCGGGTTAAAGGAACTTTGAGTTTACTCAACAAGTCTCGCATTAAACAAAACTTTGGTTTTATTCTCAAATAATGAAAGACAACCATCAAGTTCATAACGTGTAAATATTTTGTTGAGGGATTTAAAATTTCAAAATTTTTGGTCTCATCAAAATAATATAATCTCATTATATTTATAATTTTAAACACAATCCAATTATGAAAGAAATGATTTACTAATGTGGCTTGATCCTAATTGTTGATTTGATAATAAATGTAATTTAATAATTCAACTCTTGAAAAATTAAATTAAATTCCAAAACCTTTCCTAATAAATATTCCTTTGAAAACAAATTTCAAATTTAATAAAACATCTTTTATTTTTATTAGGAGTATTTATTAATTTAATCTCAATTAAATTAATAAAAGACAAATTAGGGTTTTTAAAACAATTTAAAAACATATTAAAAAGGAGGGAAGGATGCACGCGCCAGACACTAGACACGCATGGGATGCACGCCCCCACGCCGTCACGGGAGGGTTGACTGCACGCGCCAATCAATGTCTCCTTGAGACGCCCTCAGAAGACGTGGGCGCGTGTCCCACATGTACCCTTCGTCTTCTCCACAAAGCCACGCCCTTTCTCCCTCTTCTGGATTTTTTTTCTTCTAATTTCTCCCACATTTCCACTACCCATCAACCGCAATCCACGTCGCTTGCGCAACCGCCTCAACCACAGCTGCCCTTCCACATTCCACGACCCGAAGCCTCAACTGTTGGATCTCTTTATCGTCCCCGCCGTCTATGGCATCACCGGAGACGCCAGCGAGAGGAGTTGCGCGACGCCCATCAGTGGCGTTGCACACGATGGGTCGCCAGCGATCGCTATTCATCGCCGACGACACCATCGTCGAGCGATGGTGGTGCGTTGCAATCAATGGGTGATTAGCACCCATCGACTTTTCCAGAACACATGGCAACCCAGAAAAAACGTAGACACAAGGGAGAACAAAAATGCAATTGCAGTACTCACAAATTAATAACCCAGAAACTCAAAACTCATATATACATTTTGGAAATCAACATTACACATGCTCAAATTAGGGATTTCAGATTCCTTTTTCCCTTATACCTCATTGAAATGAGGTTTGCCAAAATAGTACTTGTTTAAGCTTTTTTACTCTTGGCAAACCTCTTTTCAATTTCCTCAAGGTAATCTTTGGCAGTAGTTACCTCTTCAAAAATAATGCCTCTGAAGGTTTTCGGAATAATACGCTTTATGATCATAAGACTCATGTGATTTGAATATTCTCATATTTCTATGTCCCTGATATTATCAGAGGAACTGTAAACCGTAAGATCGAAAGGTCATTTAGTCTTTAATGCAAGGTCTAGATCTATAACACCGAGAACAATCATAACATTCTCTTTCCATGCCTTAAAATTTGTGTCGCTATGCACGGGAATGGAATTGATGCTAGTAATAGTAATAGAAACAGAAGTAGCAACTGAATAGAGAATAAAACAACCAACAAACAAGATTACATAAATTCCACATAATCGTATAAAATCAAATAATGGTAAAGTCCATTACAAGATACCTAGCACAATATTAATATTTAGTCTTTGAACAGAAATGATTAACTTGCAAGTGGTACTCTTGATGCAGTAATCAAATATTGACAATAACAAAATTGTCAAACAATTAACCTTTTTTTGGACCAATTAATTGTTCACATGGCTAACTTAATAATTGTCACATATTTATCACCATAAGTGTACATGTATTTTGGCCAAAATATTGACCTTCATTTGGGCTAGTGAATACTCCCACGAATTACACATACACAATCATCTCAATATTATCAAATAAATTAATCTACATGAGAGAAGCTACTTTGGTAGCATGTTTCAATTAATTTATTTGACAATATTAATAAAAGATCAATTATAGCAATATTTGAACGTACCTTAAACAATCAATTTGAACATTGATTATATTAACCTTAGTTAACGAATTCAATTTTCATACAAAATATAAACCAAAAGAACGTATAATTAATTTATGCGAAAATTGCATGTACTAAAACATCATGTATGAAACAAATATAAAATTTGTAGAAATAGTCAAATATATCAGTTGACCAAATATCTCATTTGTTTCTAAAATAGGCTTTACGCCTGAATTTATGGAAATTGAAGTCATAAGTTACAATATAAAATATTTGATTCCAAGATGCTAAAGCACAACATATATAAAAAACTCTGAAGTTGTTTCTAGTCTTTATTAAAGCTCATACTTTATTAGATATCTTATTCTCAAAACTATTAACTTTAATAGATCACTTTAACCGAGCTTAACCTCATGATAGCTCGTAATTATATATATATATGCCCATGGATTAAATCCAACAATTATACTTTTAGATTAAAGACAAGAACATTCCCTCTAATTTATTTGATTCTTGAAAAGCTCTCAGGATTTAACATTCTAAAAGAAATTCTCATATGTTATAAGATTGGATATATGCACCTCTTTTATAAGTATGAGAACTTTCTTTTTTCTGACCTTGGAAATGAGCAATAAAATTTATTAATTATATTAACCTTGGAAAAGGGCACACGAATTTTGAATAAATATGAACTAACATTTAGTGAAAGAAGGTAAATATGAAGAACATTTAAAACTCCTTTAATAATCATCGAATAAGTACACTAAATAAAGATAAGCAAAAGTTTACTAAAGAACAATCAATGCTGAACAACACTCCTTGAAACACTTCCTTTTTAATTGTCAAAGCCTAGCCACTAAAACCATTTCTTTCTTGTCGTACTAAATTTTCAAAGACCTAAGTGATTCACTGGATGACCAAAGAGAAGTGCTTTGATTGTTCTTGCAATTAGATCCCTGAGCTCAACATAAGCAATTTATAAGAAATACTTTGAATACATATACAAAACTTCACAAAAACACCTATACAGATAAATTCAGCAATAATTACTTAAGGATGAGAAGACAAAAATATAGAATAAAAAATGAAAGTCATGATGATAAAATGAAGTATCACTACTATTTCTAGCATGAAAAATCACTTCCCAGTATCACCTACAGTCATTCAAACATCTCTTTAATATTTCTTAGAACAAAAGAAAATAATAATAACTTGTACTTAATGACTACAAAGCAAAACAACTAGTCGTTGGCGGTCTAAATTGAGTTGCCAGTATTTCCTATAGCTTAAATTCCAGCTCAGTTTATCCAAGCCATAACTCTGTATAGACCACAACTCTTGCTCTGTACAATTCTTTGTACAGTTCTACCACAGAAAAGTTTACGTGCAGGCTAATACATAATTAAATTGCCAGTAATAGATGCGTCTAATTAACCTAAGCATGTAATTAATTGCACAAATGCACTTCTTTATGCACCAAGATAAAAGCCACATGCCTAACATTTTAACATTATAACAAAAATGTAGATCCGAACCTTGTTTTCATTTTGACATAAACAGAACAGAGAACTTCCAGAGATGCACAACATAAGCTACAGGTAAGTTCCCAATGAATGAGGGTCTCCCAGCACATAGAATAGACCCATCCACATAAGCTCAAATGCAGTACGACAAATATTCATTTCACTCGTCTCCGCCTATCCCTGTCCCTGTCTTTGCTCCTATCTCTATCATTATCATCCCATTCTCGACTTCCACTCTTTTCACGCCGGTCACGCTCCCGCCTTTCACTTTCCAAATCATAAGCCTTCTCTCTATCTCGGTGCCTCTCCCGGTCCCTCTCTGTATCAATTTCCCTATCCCTGGTCAATGATCTACGTTGTGGACTCTCACTTCTACTCTGACTGCGGTGTCGTTTTCTTGAAGATTCATGGCTATCATCACGTCTATCTTTTCTTTCTGAAGACACCCTCTCTGCTCATTAATTGATAAGGTGTAATTACATCATATACAAAGGCAGATGTGAGGATGAAAGACCAAACTTCAGAATATGAAGTTTTCTAAAAGAACCTAACAAACAGATCATAAAAAGCAACATGGAGCAGAGGAAAATTGGGAATATATGAAGCATGGATCACAGGAAATATGAAAATCAGGGTTGAAACTAGGGAAATTTAACATATATCCTCAATAAATAAGATCAAGATATTCCTCTTTCAATACAATAACATTTTGAGAGAAATATGTAGATTTATAGTTTTTTTTGTCTGTATATAGATATAGACTGTGTATCGCACACATTTTGAATACATGTTAAGGTCCCTGAACAACCATCTCTCCTATTAGCCAACCTCCCCTATTTTCTATTAACTTGTCCAAATCCCACTGCTACGACTCCTTGGTCCCATATTCCTAACCATTACTATATCACTCATCCAACGGAACGGGTAAATATTGCTATTCAACAACGCAGAAAACAGCTGTTAATTGAACAAGAAGTATGGGCAAAAGTGTAAAAACCAGTATCGAATACATACAATGCAACAGATTAGTCACTTACTATTCCCAGCGATTTCATCTGCTTGATCTGATAATCCATATTCAGATTGCAGTCGTTTTCGATGGATGGCAACTTTCTTCTCAATTTCCTCTGGGCTTTTTATTCCTCTCTCCTCGAGAGATTCCCGGTACTCTATTAGAGCTACCTCCAAACGTCTCAATTTTTGTCTGATAAACATGTCATAGCAAACAACATGAAGAGGCAAATAAAGATATACATACATATAAAACATAAGGAAAGACAGTAATTGAATGTCAAATAAACTATCTTCCACCCCCTATTCTCTTTCAAGAGAGTCATAAGAAAAACAAAACTGAGAAATACGAAAAAGATCATATATCACAATCATGGAAAATCGAAGAGAAGAAGGCACCACAAGAAACTAATTAATTTGACCGAGAAAAAAGGATAAAAATGGAAAACAAAAGAAAAGGATGGGCGAGAGACAGAATCAGACGATTGTACGACAATTTGAATCCAAATTATAAATGTAAGCAGATTGTCTTATAGCCACGTCATACTGGAAAAAGAACTAAAGGTATATACTGGAAATATGATACCTCTGTTCTTCATTTATTCCACTGTCAGGCTGCACTATAGTGCTTGCATCTGTCACAAAATCCACCTCATCAGCCTTATGAGGACGGTCATCATCACTTTCACCACCAGAAGATGAGTAGCTCAAACCAATGCCCTTGGCATTTCTCTTCTTCTCATCATCACTTTCATAAGCATCATCTCGAGCCCATTTAGAGGCTGGTAGGACGGGATCAGTTTTCTCTTTCTTAGTGAAGGCTTTCAGTTCAGGCTGGGGAATAGGGAGGGTTGTGGCTGAAGTTATAGAGCTTCTGCTTTGTGACTGCGTATCATCCTCTCCATAAACATTCCATCCTGACATGCCAACTGGCTCCATGTCAGCATCCATTTCTCTCTGAGCACTAGAAATTCTTCCAGAACTCAAATGCCCCTGTGCAAATTTTAAATCATCATCTAGTTCATACCCTCTCTGCTTTTCTGCCTCCTCCAGATCCAGTAAACGTGCAACCATCATTTCCCTACCACCAACAAGAGACAGGCCATTATGTCTGCACCGCCTTTCCAGCTCAGCAAGAGGAAGACTCATTAGCTCCTTTGTAGCCGCTCCTTTTCCCATGGCCAATGCAGCATCTTGGTTTGCCTTTCCTCCATAACTCGTATCTTCAGATCCATTCTTTTTTTCTATTTCTGGGGCATCACCACAAATGGAATGAAATGGTATAACACCAGAGTTACTAGACCGAAGGAATGTAGCTCGTAATCCGTTTACATATGCATCTGAAAAGAGAAACCAGTCTGACCATACTTGCAAGACTTTCATAACTCGTTCCTGGTAAAACATAGATACAGTATGACATAGGGGACTAAAGCAGAAAATAAAAGTTATAATTTTATGATGAAACCTATCACATGCAGCTTACCTTAAGGGCCTCAGCAGTAATTCTTCCAGTGATACTCCGATACAAGTCATTGAAGCTCTCCATTATGTCAGGTAGAGTAGCTTCAAATTTGGTTCGATAAGCCGATGCATTTTTCACAGGAGCGCTACTGTTATGAAGGACGTCAGAGACAAGCATGAGCCTCGCAACTTTAGTTGGAATAGGTGTTTCTTTAAGTGTCAAAGATTCCGTCAGAACCTCAACTATCTGCAATTAAAATGATGTAACACATGAATTAAATATCTTTAGAAGTTTCTATTACCATAGGAAGTCTGAAGCCCTTTCCTCATTCATACAATTATAGTTCTCATGTTCTCTTCTCCGCAATTTGCATTTATTTTTAAATCACTTTTTACTGAACTATCGTTAGAAAGAGAAGATCCAATTAGAAATAATCCACAGAAAAAATCAAAGAACATATAACAAGTGGAATTAAATTACACAAGTTTTCAAGCCTAAAAAAAAAGTTTAACTATAAGATGAATACAACTGATAGAGAATGATATTCTTTTGGTGTCACTTAGTGTTCACATGAACGGATATGAACAGTGACAGAGATGGTTAAGTTCTTTCTATTAAGTTGAGTTTTCCCTATTAGAAAGGGATTTAACACAAGTTATCTTGTCCTTGTTATTTTATTTAGAGCTCAAGTTTATTGGGGAATAAGAATCCTTATACAGTAAGATTCTATTCATATTTTAGAAATTTAGTTAGAGTTCCTATGACTTCAATCTTATATATAACTTAACATTTTACATATTTACTTACATTCATAAATAAGAATAGACAGATTTTTCATGCATGAGACCTTATCTAAGAGAGATTCTTGAATGCTTAGGAGAGAAATAAACTATAGAAATGATTTGTCGAAGCACATTGGTGTCATTCCTATAATTTTTTTTCCCAACCTTATTTTATAAATTAAAATCCTATATTATATAACAACTAAAAGATTAAAGCAGCCCTAGGTTTATAATTATCAAATTGCCTGAATGTATTCCATCTATCCTACACCAACTCATTAAGTATAGAAATGAGATTAATAGCTCTGATATTAGGCACCTCTCCAGCAGCATCAGCATTGTCCAAGGAAAACCCCATAGCCTCCCTTATCTGACTTCTTTCTAGTGTTAATGCTCGAAGCATATCCTCAAATTCATCCCTTTGTTGATCAGTGAGTGTTCGTTCTGGATCAACACGCTGCACAATTTAAAGTAAGAATTTTTAATTCTGAAGCAACCCCATATGAAACACACTCTTTTAGACATGAAACACACTCTTTTAGACATCACAATAGATCCATTAAATACAGACCCTGCTTCTACCAGCTGCATATGTACTGCCAAACTCCTTTTCATGATCTGGGCTTTTTGCTGTGGGCAGTGGAGGAGGAATCCATCTGCAGAAAAAATAATACCAAACGAGAAAAAAACCGTTAAACTGCTGTGGACTTCCACTACAAGTTATTCACACAAATGTCTCTTTCAAAGTAATACAGCATGGTAGACATTTGGCGAAGTATACCTGCCACTACCAGTTATCATGATAAAAGGCTCTGTTCTCCACCTTCGAAGCGTATCACCCTACATCTCCAAAACAAGCTGAATTCAGTGCCGGACATAATGTTTTGACCAAAACAAACCCCCCAAATAAGAACATGAACTACAGATATTGTGTTGTTTTACCATCATTACTGACTCCAAGCAGCAAAAGTGATTATAATACAAGATTCATAGGATGTACCTGAGCAAAAGAATAGAGTCTCCAAACATAGTATGTGTGTTCCTTACAACCAAGCTCAAATAAGAAGTTGAAAAGAGAATTTCCACGACCCCTTTCCATAATAGCTTGTTCAAAAGCACACCCTCCATCCAAAACATACAAGGCCATCGTATCAATCACATGGCGAAGATGTTCATCATCCGGTGGAACCACCATTATATCAGGAACATTGGGAGTAAGAACCTGGAAATTAGAACTAAGCCATTGACCAAAATGTGGCACAAATAATATATGAATTTTACAGGCACAAAACATTCTAGCAATGAAAATACTAAATCAGAATCACACACTGTCATGTATAGTCAATGCAGGCAAATAAACAGATGAATCCTTTTATTATACACCAATATTACCACTGTTAACCATAAATTTTAGAGGTGACATATTGCTGTTGCTTATAAATTTGAAGGGTGAGATTAAGAGTCAAATTAAAAATCCATACAAATTTTAACATGCAACAGTGAGTTAAAAGGTATCCCTAAATGAAAGACTATTTAATTACAATTTAAAAAAAAAAGACTATTTAATTATAAGAATTGTACCAGTCATCTCAATTTCACAACACAAAAGTTGAAGAACTTCAATTACAACAAACAGATGTATAGGTATTCAACCTACCAATTCAGAATTCTGATTTGGGACAGAAGTGACTGGTGGGCCTGATGGGCCAGAGAGAATAACTGTGCCTCCCTATCAAACAGATTAGACATTTCAGAGCCAAAAGAATAATCAGCAAACAGCATTTCGTTGGAGATAGAAAACCATATATGAAAAATGAAAACATATCCACATCCTTCTTCCAGGCCTAGATCATTGTACTCGCATCATACACGCTAATCTAATTTATGGAAAAGAACTGCCAGATCAATCTTACATGACTTTTATTTTTTCACAGTAAACATATCACACCTCTTTACTCCTGATGGCCATTTGCCCAGGTGGAGGAGCAGGTAGCGCTTGTGATGGAAGAGCTACAGATTTACCCCATCCAATTTTCAATTCATACTCGTAAACAACAACACCTGCAACAAGATTTACATGAATACATTACCATTTCAATGCGAAACTTTGTAAAAAAGGCTCTAGCAAAGCATAGTATCCAGCCAAAATCAACACAAAAGTGGGTGTCCGTTATAATAATAAAGCCGCACAAAAGCATAACACACATTAGTCATCTGTCACACGATTAGAAAAACCACTCATCACAACCCATCTAATTTCAAACTTGTTCTTCCTTTCATACTTTCACATCCGGCTTTAAAATGTATGGCTCAATAAAGCACATCACTCTTCAATTATGAGGTAATCTTTTCCTGTCAAAAGAAAACAAGAAGCCAAAGAAACATAACAGGGGACATGTTCTTATTACAAAGAAATTCTGCCAGATTATCAAGAGCATCAAAGTTACCTTCAAAAAGATTTTGTTTGAACCAGACCAGCTACCATGGAGCCACATATGCGGACTAAATGTAAAATTACAAAGGAAGTAGAAAAATATAAAAAATTAAACAAGACCTTGCATCTCATCTTTAGCAGCTTGTCCATCAGCCCTGTTCATGAATGCCACAAATCCACAATTTCTTTGTCGCCTCCGCTCCTCTTCTGTCCTAGGCCACATTATCTTTACACTAGCAATAGGCCCAAATCTTCCAAAAGTTCTAAGAAGAAAATTTTCATCAACCTGGGTTGAAAAGAATAATCAGCAACAAACCCCTTTTGCTTATAAAAAATAAATGTCTATTGTTGGGAATGGACAAAAGTTAACATCAAAACAGTAATAACACCTTTGGTGAAAGATTTCCAACATAGAGATTTGTAGTTTGTGGATCACCGTCATCAAATGATCCAGGCAGCTTTCCACTTGGATCAAAACCATCAGGCAGTTCATCAAATCGACTAGAGGGCTGGAAAAGAATAGCAATACCAGTTACTTCACGGCATCTAGAACAAGATACAGATCTTTCAAAGACAATATAGAGAAACAAAATTTGCAAAGGACAAAACACTTCCTGAAGCAAAATGTATAAATAAAAATATTTTGTTGTCTTCCGAATCAAAATAAAGTTTCCAGACAATTTTGATTAAAAGAAGGGAAAAAACTTACCGTTGAACTTTCATGATGACGCCCATCACGCCAATGTTCACGTTCCTGATTCCGCTTCTCCCTAATCTCATGTTCATGCTTAAGCTCCTCCATAAAATGATCTATATTTCTGGTCTTCCCCTTTTCCTTGTCTCTAGGCCTTTCCTCCTCCTTCTGCAAACAGAAAGCACTTCAGTTTAAGGATGCACACTACAAGAGGAAATGTAAGAAAAATAGCAAAAGATACTTGCATTTATATTGAAATACTAACCTTCTTCTCAGATTCCTTTCCCTTGGCAGCCATTGGGGGAGGTAAGAAAGATGGAACATACCTGCAGCAGTGTGACATCAACATAACTTCCTTGGTAGCCAGTCCCATACAAGTTTTGCCGTTGCAGCCCATATTAATAATAGTTGACCAATATTTAACAAAGGATAAGCCTCGTTTTAACTTATCATCATTCTCATCGTAACCACTCCTTTCTATTGTTACAGTAATTAAACACTCCTATAATGCATCACTTATCATAACTTTCGACCATCTTTTGGAATGGGTGAGATTGGAGTAGTCCAATTCAATTGAATCCCACAAATTAGATTATATTGCCTTTAGATGTAGGTATTGTGCAGGTTCAACAGTGATTTTCAAACTAGGCAGAATTTCACCAAGTAAAATACACATAAAAGCGAGCCCACACGTAAAGTATATATTCTCAATGACATAATTTTCTCTATACAGCTTAAAAAAAATTTAAACCATTTGATTCCACCAATCAACCAAACAAAATAATCAAACGCTCTTAATTTTAAATGATAAGAAAAGGCAAAGTTGATAAATAAGTTCATTAATGATATGTTCAAAATCAAATGCAATCCTATTCATTTTATTTGTCAAAATCAAAAAATGTTCCTCAAGGGCTTGATAGCATCTAAAGACGCTCGTGGCCTTTGTATACTAGTACGAACCAATTCCATCAAGAACAGTAATCGTGGGAATACATAGGAAATCATATAAAGTCCAACTTTTCCTCATATAGATATGACTTTCCTAATACTTCCCCTCAAGCTGGAGCATATATATCATAAGCTCCAAGCTTGTTACATATAGACAATCTCAACGTCAAGAAAATCCCCATCTTCAACCCTAAAATCTCAATGTCAAGAAAATATTTTTAGCAAACCAAGATCCTTTGTCTAATATTTTCTGGCTACTCCATAAAAATAATCTCCTCAAGGTCACCATGAAGGAAAGCATTTTTTACATTGAGCTAATGAAGGGATCAATTATGTGGCTGCCAACGTAATGAAAACATGAACAAATGTCAATTTGGGTACAGGAGAAAAGGTTTCAATATTATCCATACCATACACCTGCATATATCCCTTAGTTACTAGTTGAGCTTTTAAACAATTAACCGTGCTGTCAACATTAACCTTAATGTTGGAACACCCAATGGCAACCCACTACTATCTAACCATGTGGAAGAGTAACGAAGTCCCATGTATTATTAGCATGAAAAGCCAACATCTCTTATTCCATGGCATGTCTCCATCCAGGGTATTCAAAGCTTCCAAAACAGATTTAGGTACAGGTATAGAAGACAAAGTGGACACAAAAGCAATATATGATGGTGATAATGAGCATAAGAAACAAAGTTTGCGATAGGGTGAGATGAGATAAGGTGAGATGTACAAGACCTTCCATTATAGAGAACAATTAGCCAATCAAGATCATCATATGGTGGAGTTGAAAATGAAAAAGACGATGGTGACAAGCATGTATCTTCTAGTCGTGCTTCCCCATGAGTGCATCATACACCCACAAATTAGGACAAGATAAGCATTCCAAAGGAGTAGGTTAGTGCAGGAGCAAGCTCATAAGTGGTAGAATTAGGAGTTGGGGTAACATAATTATGAGTTGTTTGGGAAGGAACAAATGGAAGTGGTAGACACTCATCATGAATAGAGACAAACTTAGTTTAAGAAAACTACGGTGTGCCTTCAAAGAATATAACATCAACAGACAAAAAAAATATTTAAAGAAGGTTCAAAACATTTCCTTTCTACACACAAGAGTACTTAAGAAAAATGCATTATATAGCTTGTGGATCTAATTTATCTGTGCCAAGTTGAAGCTGATGAACAAAACAAACATAATTGAATATCTAAGGAATAATAGGAAAAGGATCTCAGTAAGGAAAAAGGGTCAAAAATGGAGTTTTACCAATCAAAACAAAAGATGACATTCGATTGATAACAAAACATGCAATGACTATAGCACTTCCCCATAAAACTTTTGTATACATTCATTTGGATTAACAAGGTATGAAACATTTCGACAATGTGTTGGATTTCTCTCTCAACTAACCCATTCTGTTAAGGAGTGTGGCGGCAAGAACATGGGATACTTATCCCAAAAGAAATCTCATCATGCCCACCTCTATCACAATGTGTGCAGTGAAGCAATGACCTCTACCACATCTTCCTCGATTACCCACATGACCTCCTTTCACTTGTACGCCAAATTGTGCCACAATTACCAACTTATCAGAGTTTTTCTCTGGTGGACTCTCCTTAGCCATAGAACGAGAGAGCCTAGAGTATCCTTCAGCTAAGGATGGAAGGTCTACTCCTAGGATTTGTGCTCATACAGGTTCAAACTTAGGTTTCCATCTTGCCAAAAATATCATAATCACCAAGTGCTCCCTTTGGACTTGAATCTACTTAACATTAGATGTAATCGAAAATAGAGAATTCAACTCCTCAAATGCACATTTCACTTTCCCAAAGTATTGAATCAAACTTCCTTCCTATTTATACTGAAACAACTCCATAGAGATATAACATGTGTGAAGCATATTGCTGGAATAAAGAAGCTTAGCATAGTCAAAATTCAACTTCTCAAATGCACGTTTCACTTTCCCAAAATCAAGCTTCCCTCCTATCTAGACTGAAAAAACTCCACAAAAATATAACACGTGCAAAGCATATTGCTGGAATAAAGAAGCTTAGCACAGTCACAAGCTTGCTTACAAGTAAAATAAGATTGAGATTTTGGATTCTATGGAATCAAATGGATACATAGTAATTGTTCATCATCACCTTGCAAGTTTTCCAATATCTTTTGATAAATTGGGGGATCAAAAGTGAGGTGGGACAACTTTCTCTTACCTCTAAAGAACACTTCTACATTCTTAAACTAGAAAGAATAAGTGTTACCATTAAAGCATTGTTTGGCGATTCGCAAATTGGAAGAACCAACTGTTGAGACAGTTGTTAGGAAACTCATCAATGACTTATTACTGGAGTCTAGTATCCTTATGATATATTTGACAAACTTGCTGGCCAACAAATGCTAGTAACACTCTTGACAATGTTCCAATACATAAGAAAGACTACACTACTATCAAGATACCCAAGTTCTAGTTGGTTTAGGCATCAAATAAGACCAAAAACCTGTTAACGATTTGTTGTCGGTGTTTGTCGGACAACGAAGAGTGGGTGTCATGCGCCAACACATGGATGATTTTTTGATGACACTGTCAATACTGTACTAGTCATCAACACCTCTTGGTTGTTTCTATGCATTTGGTTTTTGGTTGTGGTAAGTGCAGGTAAGAGTTTTGGACAAGTCAGAAGGTTTTATAATAAAAGGATTTTGAATCCAATTAGGTCAAGATCTAATTAACAATCATCTACCAACTTCATACCACTAAAGTAATAATTTTAACATAAGATGGCTGCAAGGCTTTACATTTCATAGCACAATCGCAATTGTGGACACAATACTACAATTGCAATCCAAACTAAGATAAAACTTCAGCAATTGCAGGAAAAAGAAAACCACTGAAAACACAGATATGTAGTATTGAAGAAAGGATAACTGGGATAGATCTTCTAATCTTCTAATCTTCCAACCAGTATTATTATGCTCAAAATTCTATATATGAATCGATAATCTTTTGCAGGACCACAAAGATCATAACCAAATGATTTGCATACCTAGCAAAGATACTTCTAGCAAAATTAAGTAATCAATTTACTGAGCTTGTATTTAGAATCATATAGATGAGAAAACTAATAAAGCAAGAGAACTTAACAAAATAACAGTGAAATAACATTTATATGGAAGTAGTTTTGAGGTTCACGAACCATGGGGATCAAATACTAGGTAATCCATTTGTTAAAGAAGTCATCTTTCATTTCCACTAACAAACATTTTTTGAAGATCTTAATGCCTTCAAGTGCAATAATTTACTCATAATTTTCTTGGGAAAACAAGCTGTAAGAATGAGGGTATCACTAAGTAGCTTTCCTAAGTTTATTATGATTAATCAGAAGAGCATCAGAACATTGTTATCCAGTCAATAGCATTTATTTACCTACTTCCCTTCTTTGGAACAGATACCCCATCTTTGGACTTTTCACCTGCCAACCGCCAATGAATATAAAAGGTCCATACAATTATTATCATGTCTCCGTAATAATACAAAACTATTTACTTATCCACAGTCTGAAGAAAAAGGTAAATATACAACATCGCAACAAAAAGAAACCACTTTAATAATCTGGATGAGTGGAGTAATTACTATGTCAAACTGACCTTCAGAGTCGGGCTTCACTTTTTCATTAGGATTAATAGTTCCACCTCGAACAAAGGTCTTTGATCCACCATCACCCTGGAATGACTCGACAAACTCTGCGTATAAACGAGCTGTTTCATCCTCCGCTCTCTTGACAACAGAAGGCAAACAATAAGAAAAGGCAGCTGAGGAAAATATATACAAAAGGTTTTAGTTTAATAAGAAAGCACCTTCTTTTTGGCTTCTTCCTCTTCTCTATGTTTCTGGAATGGAGTTTTTTTGCGAGTGATAGAGAAAGAACTCATCTTTGCATAAATTTCTAAACAAGCAATTTAAGCAAGCGCATCAATAGCGAAATTTTATTTATTTATTTAACAAAAAAAATCCCAACTCACTTCACAAAGCATCCCATTCACTCCCATATACACAACAACAAAACCTGACAAACCAATGTTTACACCTGCAAGCAAGCAGAACACTTGGATCTTCTTTCAAAAAGAGCAAGAGAGAGAGAGAGAGCAACACAGAAGCATTCAAAGTAACAATGAAGCTGAAAAGAAAGACAAGATAATCAAACGCAGGAGAGCTAATGCATTCCACAACGATTTCTAAAAAGGAAAACCAATTCAAAACAGAAACCCTAATTATGTTTATCGTTAAGGAATAAATGGGTATAGATTTACGCAATTTACTGCTTTCTACTTCTATAAGAAAAAAAAATGAAGCTGCAAAATCCAATGTTAAACTTGAAAGCCACAATGAAAAAACCCAGAATTCGTATTAAGCTAAGCGAATTTATTGAAACGAACCTGTAAGAGTCGAAGCGAGAATCGATACAGTTTGTTGGTCTACAAACAAGACAATCAGTTCAGAGAGAGATTAATTGAAAAGGTTGAAATCAGCTGCATAACCTTAACGGTGAGGCACGCCGAGAAAAAGATAACACAGCGTAGAGCCCTAATGTCATAAAGCTCCGGAACACACAGGTGGCATTCAAGGTATGTGAACATCGGAGCTTTCTTTCGGGCTTCTTTTAATCGTATTGTTGGGCCAAACCTCAACTATTCTCGGCCTAACCTCAATGAAATCTTAGCTCTCTCTTTATTATGGGCATTCTCCTCGTTTAGAGTTCTTAATATAGAGCTTTCAAATTTTAGTGTAATATTGTGGTTACAAATGGCACTTCTAAGGGAAACAAATTAGATGTTTATGATTTTTAAAACTTTTCTAAATATAATAAATAATTTACTTAACTATTAAATCAGCATATTAATATAATTAAAGACAATTACCATTTTTCTTATAAGAAGAATAAAATAAATTGATGTATAAACGCTAGTGCAAAGAAGAATACAACAAACTATTACAAAAGTTACTTCCTAAGTCTAATCTAAAGGAGGTAAAGATAATAATAAGCTAGAAGAAAACAATTGCAAAGTCATTTCCCAAACTCTACAAATATAGCAGTACTAAGCTAGAGGAAGTAAAGACACAGTTATAGAAAACCAACATTATAACAAGAGCTAATTATTAAAAAAATCTCAAAATTTACTCAATTTTGTAATTATAACCATAACATTTAAAAGTAGCAATTAAGTACTTAAACTTACAATTTTTAAAAAAATCTAACTTTACATTAGTATCTTCGTTAACTTTATTGACAAGACAAGTCACATAAAACAGAAATCCTAAACATCTTTGATTATAGATGTATAAAATTATAAAAATAAGAGTAAATTACGCCACTTAAGTAAATTATCCATTTAGATTGTTACCCTTTCAAATTGGAATTTTATGTTGTACACTTTTTTTGCCACTCTTCTTTGCAGGTCAAAGTGTTCTCAAACCAACTAAAAATATTTTTAGCTCCTTTTCACACTAGCTACAAACCATTCTTCGTTGTAGTAAGAATTTCACTCTATTCTTTGTTGTCTCACCATTCTTTAATGTCTCTTTTTTTTAAATATAATTTCTCAATGCTTCTTTAGGTTGTGCACTGAATGGAGTTGATAGTGTAAGATGGTGGGTAACTAACTATGTTCATGTGTGTAATGTAGATGGGTTTGGTTATGATTTAATTTTTGTCCACAATTAGTAATGTTCTACAACCTACTTTTACTTACTACTATATCTTGTAATTTCTGTAATGTTGTCTGAAAAATTGAACGTGTTATGTGTTATTCATGTCTTATTAGATATGTGATGCTATCTATATGTAATTTTTGCAACTCTTATATCAGACACAACCTTTTATAATGTGCATCCCCAATTTTTTACGTAGAAAAACATCCCCTGTCTATCATGTAAAAGGAATTTCGATATTAAATGAACATTTTCATCTTTATCAACATGTTGGTTATTCCCTTAAGTAAGTAAATCAAGAAAGCTTTATCGAGATTGATTAAGTTTTGGAAAACAATTATCATTATAACTATTGTATCAATGACCTAAGAGCTTGCATCTAAAACTTATGAAATAGAAACTATCAGATTTGTCAACAAAAGAAATAGTTATCTCTCCACTCTTTTGCATTGATAGTGTTGCACAAATTCTTCCTTTCCTTTAAGCAATCTGATGATATCTTCTACTCTAACAGTCAATTATTCTAGCTTGGAAATTTCTCCTTCTACTTCCTCTTCAAACAGTAAGCTTTGCAATGTTAACATTAACTACCAACCTCCCCAACTCGAAACAATTATCTTTTGTGTACTCCTTTTTATCACAATAATCATAGTGACCTTTGTCTTTCTTTGACTTAAAACTTCTTTGCATCCCTTTTTGATGAATGATTTTATGACAATATGATTACTTATTTTGTGTACTCATCTTGATCACTTATGTCTGGACTTCAAAACTTGTTTAAACCTCTCTTTAAGCTTCTACTCTCAATATCATTGAAAAATCTTTGTTAGTAGTAGGTAAAGAATTATGCAATACCATCTGATTTCTCTTTTGATCATATCCTTCATACAATTCCATTAAGAATAACATCAATACTCTTCCTGATCATAATAATCACAGTGACCTTTGTCTTTCTTTGACTTAAAACTTCTTTGTATCCCTTTTTAATGAATGATTTTATGATTTTATGACAATGTAATTACTTATTTTGTGTACTCATATTGATCACTTATGTCAGGCCTTCAAAACTTGTTTAAACCTCTCTTTAAACTTCTACTCTCAATATCATTGAATAATCTTTCTTAATAATAGGTAAAGAATTATGCAATACCATCTTAATTCTCTTTTGATCATATCCTTCATACAATTCCATTAAGAATAACATCAATACTCTTCTTGATCACAATAATCTTCTTTGACTTAAAACTTCTTTATATCCCTTTTTGATGAATGATTTTATGACAATGTAATTACTTATTTCATGTACTCATCTTGATCACTTATCTCAGGCCTTCAAAACTTATTTGGACCTCTCTTTAAGCTTTTACTCTCGATATCATTAAATAATCTTTGTTAATAGTAGGTAAAGAATTACATAATACCATCCGATTTCACTTTTGATCATATTCGTCATATAATTCCATCAAGAATAACATCAATTTATTCATATTCTTTACTTCTTAATATATTTTATTACTCCATAACTAAGAATCTAACTCTATCAACTCATCTCATAATCTCTTATGTATTTCTTCCAAGTTCCTAAGGGGATGTAATATATATGAATACTGCTACTAAATCCTTCAAAGTTGAATTTAAAATCCACTATGTCACCAGATAATCTACCATCTGCAATTACTCACTTAATCAAATCATACTCAAGCATTTTAACCTTGTCATCAATAAACCTTAATTTGTTCTTAGTGATCTATTATTAGATCAATTCAAAGATGTTACTACTACATTGATACATAAATGATCAGAATTCTACAATTAAAGCAAATGACCTTGACTTCTTTTTCGAAAGAAACTTTTAAGCATAGAACCTCTCTTTTCAAGCACATTTAAGTTAATAATTAAGTATTTGTGTGATGATATTGAAACAGAATAAACAAATATGGGTACCAAAAATAAAAAATATGTAGCTTTAGTTACTTATGCATTGGTATATATTTAACAAAGGAAGCGTATCAACGTGTTAATGAATTTAAGGATGTTATGTATTATTGTTTTGATAATGTAGTAGAAGCTAAAAGGATATATTATCAATTTTCTCGAGAGAAAGCACTATGTTCAACAGTAAAGAGAGAAAGCATTATGTTCAACGACAAAGTAATTTTAACATATATTCATTGCTATAGCCTAACCTTGGCCAACATTTCTATGAATGCATCAATAGAAAAGTAAGTATTTCAATTATTGATTTTTAACAATGCCATTAGTATAAAATATTTAATCAATATTCAAATTAAAGGCATCTTGTAGGTACATAGTATTTTTAAATGAGATGAAGTTTTTTTCTTGTTTGAAAATATGTCCAACATCTTTTGTGCATTGGGGTAAAAGTCTTGTTCCCAATATGCATTGTTGTTTGCAAGAAGTAAGTATATGTAGTAATTTCTTGCATAATGCAAATTTGTTATAAGCCTAATATTTAGGTTTATATCTTTATTTTGTAGGTCCCATATGATTTCGTAGCTTAGGCGTCCGATATAAGTAGCACAAATATGGAGACATTGCAATAATTAAAAGTTGCAATGTATTTTTTTTCTCTTTTTGCAACTGCAGATAGTATGTTGTCATGAAAGAACAAGGAAACCATTGAACATGCAAGTAGTATGTTGTGTTTATGTTGAGTCATTTGCAAACTTCAGTGTTGGGTTGGTAATCAAAAAGAAATTGTGGCATAACTGACTCCTAATTTATTGAACTCATTGTTGACCTTATTAATTTTGTTCAATTTCAGTTTCAACGGGCTAGCTTAAGCATTTCATTGATAATTAATATGATAACGAGAATTTTTTTGTCTTATCTTTTTATTGAAAACGATTTCATATTAGGACCTTATTAGAAAGAATATAACAAATTTAACTTATTTGGTTCATAATTCATAGACCATGACATCTATTTATTATCAAATGCAAATGGGAACCCATCCATAGTATTGATCTTAGATTCACTTAGATTATTATTAATTAGAAGCCAAAAGACACACAAATGTGCCTCAATATGTATATAATCACATTAAATATGTATGTAGCTATGACTTGTTCCATGGTATGATAATGTAATGTAAGAAATAAAGAGAAGGAGCAAATAAAACTTATGGACAATGCCATGAGAAAATGTAAGAATTAAAGGAAACTATAACAACTCTCAAATAATACTTATGGACCATAATTCAAAACTCTGGCATCAACAATTATAGCATTAACATATCAATACCATAAATACCTAAAGTTGGATCATATGTTATACACAACAAATGAGCTAGTAAAAATGATTGCATTCGTAAATGAAACCTAGATCAAACACCAACACGAAAAATATTAAAACTAAGCAACTAATTCTGTATTACTAAGCAAAGTACAGATAGCAATTTTACAACATGGCACTTATAGAACAATGTCAAACCATGTTTGAACTGTGAACCAAATCATGTCAAAGTTATCAAACAAATGATAACTAATGCATATCCAAAACTAATACATAACCAGAAGTTGGTATCCAAATTCTCAATCATCAATAACTTTGGATTTTCTAAGAGAAGATCTTTTTTCCCTTAGTTTGACCCTCCTTTTAGTTTTGAGTTGTATTGCTAGTTGTATTTTGTAAAGTCTAAGAAAGTAGTTGTTGCATTACTATTTAGAGTTTCAAGCACTTGATATTAACTTTCACCTATCTATGAAGTGCAGAAAATCAAAAGGCTAAATATTACCATTTTTTGTGATTACATATAAGTAGCGTAAATATGTATTTAAGTGACTTATCATAAAATAGGTATTCCCACTAATTTTCCCAAATTTCACCCCATATCCTTTAGTTGCCTTTATAAACAAAAGGAATTATAATGTTATATAAGTTAGAGACAAAATAACTTAAAACTAAATGTGAATATTCATTAACCATTTTCTTTTAACTTCTTAAGATAGAAGATGCAGTATTTGAGCCTGTAGATATTGATTGTGTAGGTCTTTGAGCTGGATGGCTACTAAAATTGGATGAAAGAGCTTTAATTTGTGGTGGCCTTCCTCTTTTTTAATGCATTATACATATTGGTATACTTTATGATGAATAAATAAACATTTTTTGCAACTAAAATGAAAAGAAACCAAAAAATTAATAATAACTACCTTAACAATTTTAGGTTGGCTTAAAGGTTGACTCTTATTTTTGCATCCTCTTATATTGTGACCAATTTCATATCAATGATGACATCTCATAGCTATTCCAACCTTTCTCAATTTATTGGGATTTTGTTGTTCTTCAGTCTTATCCCTTTTCTTGCCTTTTTGGGTCTTCCAATCATCTTCTTGATCAATAGAGGTATATTGGCTGAAGATTTCCAGTCTTCGACTAAAATTTAGGACCACTAATGGTTTTATAACATATTGGTAACTCTTCGAAAAAAATCACACTTGTAACATTGATGACATAAGCATTGATATCCTCACTTTGATATGATATAAAAGCCACTATAAGTTTATATAGAATCCCTGTTAAATCTTATAGTCTACATTGACAAGTTAGTGCTTGTAAATCAACGATGAACTTGTTTGTAAAAAATGTGAGTTCAAATTTCAAATTCCTATTTATCTTGGTCATACAATGCCTTGCTTCCCATTTTTCAACCTCTATTTTCTTCGTCACTCTTGGGCATATATTATTAGAGGATTGAAGCATCATGTCCCTTTTCATCTATGTGAGTTATTAAAGAACCTCGAATGTCTTCTAATATATTGATCAAGCTTTTCATATGAGCTTCACAAATGAATCCATTAAATGTCTCCAATATATTATGAACTATTTCACACTTCAATCTTGTACTAAAAGATGCCTTCACAAAAGTCTCTAGTTTCCGAATTTTGAAATCATCATATGCCCTCATTGAAATACTCTTCGACTGTTTCATTACCTCATCAAATTCGACTTCCATTATGCAACTCACGACTTGCTAAAATAAACTCCTATATGCATATCCTTTATGAACACATGACCTATTTGTATAGACATGTCGGGCACATTTTCTATGCTTAGCTTTTGGAAACAGATTCTTCAATACATACATTAAACTTTGTAACAGAAAAAGGTAACAAAAATTAAAGAAGATAAATTGCATTAATAAATGAAAATCACATGTATGGATATTTAAAGTATACCTTTTTTTGATCACTAAAAAAAGTCCATGCATTCCCATTTATGTCTAGATGTTCTGCAAGAATGCTCAAAAACCAATGCCATGATTGACAATTTTCTTCCTCAACCATAACCCAAGATATAGGAAACATCTTATTGTTTCCGTCATAACCTATTATAGCTAATAAAACACCTCTAAGGAATGTCCTAAAAAAACATCCATCTAACCCAATTATTTTCCTGCATCCACCAAGAAAAACATACTTCAAAGCACTAGATCCTATATAAAACCTTTTGAACATTGGTTTTTTAGATATTTCATTAAGTTCAGTTTGAATAATATACTATCCATCTTTGTTAGCTCATCATAACTCTTGTCCATAAGACCATAACTTGGCATAATGACCTTCCATAGGTCCTCATAGCATGGTAATAGCTTCCCACTTAGCACTGTAACATTAGGATTTAGTTACTTGTAGTGCATATTTTCTTTGGAGATCATCCATCATTTCAGTAATAGGCTAATTCAGGCTTCTCTTAAACTTATGTGAGAATTCATTTGCTATCCATTTCCTGCTAGCTTGTTTGTATGTTTACAAAAATTATGCTTGTTTTCTACTATCTTCATAACAATTGTTTTATCATTTCCAATCTAGCTAGCATATGCCCAAAGACATTATGGCCCACAAACTGCCTTGATTCTCACACCGGATCTTTCCATTAAAACATCATATCCATTTGTAATTTCATAGTTTCTTATTTCTTCCCTCAACTACATCTCATCCTTAAAATTCATTCCAATTTCAATTTAAAATCTTTCATATCAGCTTTTGGATTAAAGAAAATGTATTTCTTCTTTGGAATAGATGCTTCATTGTCATAACAAACTGGTGATTAAACTTCAACATCACTATACTCATATTCATTATTTGCACCATGTGAGCTTCCTTCTTATCTTTTTGTATCTTTGGAATAATCAACTTCTTCATTGTAATCCTTTCCACTACCTCCATCCCTATCGACAACATTGTCGTATTCAAACCCATCATGTATGGTCTTGGCAAATCTCTTCTCCATTGTTCTCGCAGCAACATATTCTTCATCATTAGTTTCAAATAACTCATTAACAACTAAATCATCTCCAGATTCACTATCCTGCATAACAATGAAATCATCATCTTACTCCAATTGAACTTGGAACATCCCCTCATCATGGTCATCAAATTTATTGCAAATATTAGGGTCAGATTCTTCACCATCTATTATAGGATGCTCATAACCATACTCGCGGTAGATTTCAACATAGTGATAATTCAAATCTTCCATTTGTTAGAGCATAGTCAATATGTCCTTATCATAGTGTAAGCTTAACTCCCTCAAGCTTCTCATCAACTAATTAAAAATTTTGTAAAATATAGATATTACTCTATGTCCCTTTTCTTTAGAAACTCCTTTTAGGACTAGCATGTTAAGTTCATCAACACCCATATCCTTCTTCCAATACCCCACCATAATGAAATGTAAAATTTACCAATATCTATAAAATATTGGGCTTTTTTAACAATGACATATGACATAACATATAATAAGATGGTTATAAATGGAAATATGTGCAAAAGTTTAGACTAAATGAAATGAGCTAAGGGAAAGTGGGAATAAGTACAAAATGATACATATTCCAAGAGGAAAAAGTAAAGAAAAAACTAAGAAATCTTATTTGGGACAATTAGAAACACCGCAAAGAAGTAAATCATATAAACACTTCAATTCCTAAACAAAATCTAAAGTAGTTCTTCACCGATTCAGGTTGGACAACCTTTGTTTTTACCTTGAAATACTTATTTAGGGTGATCCTAAATTTTCATTTAAACACCTAATTTACTTAAGGTATATAACTTGATATATTTCAAGTAATAAATAAACTAAAGAACCTTTAATCGAAAATTTTTTGAACTATCTTAACGGGCATTCATCACATTCTGGGCTACATTCTTGAGTGTAATATCTAATGCATACTTTTTATGTGAAACTTATTTTTTTAAGTTTGCTCTTATTCAATTTACGAAGAGATCAAACAAACATATGAAGCATTTAAGAGGAAGATATGGAGTTGGATCAAATGAACAAATTTTTTGAGTAGTGTATGAAATCAATGTTAGACTTGATAATTCTTCCCTCAATTCTTCATTTCATTGCAAGTAAAACATTATGTATCTTCTTAAAACCTCATTTAAAATAGTCCATGTTATTGACAACAAGCTTAACTTTACAAGTTTCAACTTAATCAGCTAAAAGAAAAGAAGAAATAGACAACCAATTTAGTTATTAGACAAATAAATCCAAATCACAACATGAAGTTAATAGTCCTAGTTTCATTACAATATGTATAACACTTGCAATTTAGCTACCAAAGAGAATCATTCCAACCAATTCAACCAAATATACAAAGTTACAATTACCAACATGGAAGGGACAAACAACTTGCCTTCTGTTGTGAAACTCTTACTATAACTACTAGTTTAGTTGGTGCAAATATAGGCACAATGAAGAAAGGTCAAAACTAGAGCATGGTAGAATATTATCCACTTAATCCTAATTTTATAGCATGGTAGAATATTAGAAACAATCTTCACAAAAACATTTTAAATTTTTGCAAAGATTTAAGCACTAACCCAAATAACCTAAGGACATGCAAATGGATAAATCAATAACTATCTAATCACATTATGTTCCAAGCATAATTCATGAGCCAAATGAATAAGAAGTGCTTCCTTGTAATCTTGTAATGAAATAAAAAAGGATCTTGGGTAAAAAAATTAAAAACAAGACAAAGTACAAACAAAACACACCTAAAAATCATAATTTCTATAATGCGACAGAGAAGATTGGTGTAATAGATTTTGTAATGCAAAGAGGATTGAAGAATGGTATGTGGTAGAGAATGGTGTACAATAAAGAATGGTGTGTTGATAGAGAATATTGGTGTAATAAGGAAGAAAATGAAGAAAAGCCCTTCTTGATTTTCCTGTAATGAACTAAAAAAAGAGGAGAAGCAGAGATTGGTGCGATAACAAAGGAAGAGTAACAACCTGAACTGCTAAATTGATTTAGGGTTTTAACCCTAAACGATGTACTTTCTCTAATTAGCTTAATGAAATTTAATTAGTTCAATTAAGTCTGATGTGTACAATGATTTAGGGTTTGTGTCTTGGGTGGCTTGTCAAGTCAACAATGTTAACGAGTAACATCATACTAAGTTTGAAAAAATTGAAATTTTGAGTATTTAATTGCCACGTTTTAAAATTCTATCTATAATTGCAAAATTGAGTAAAGTTTAAGTTTTTTTATTAACCCTTATAACAAACCAGGAACATGTATATTTAGAAAACAATTGCAAGTGCTTCAACTTATTGTTTCTATGTTGCTTGAGAGATGAAAAATCCTTCATATGGAAGCAAGTTCATTGCTCATATCCTTGAATTTTTTTTAGACATGATCAAATCTCTAATTTACTTTGAATATAGTCAAGTTGAAAGTCTAAATGTTAATATGCTAATTTTGGACAATTATTTTATTTTTTCCTCTTAAATAACAAAGATACCATAATTTAGCATCAATTTAAAAGTGGTTAAATCACATTTTTCAGTATACCTGAGTTGTTAAGCTTAATTTATAAATTGAAGCCAAATATGGCTGAAGCATTAAATTGTATATACAAGTCATGATTGATTCTAAAACATTTATGTGAATTGACAGTTCAACAAAAGGGGCTTCTAATTCTTAAGGGCTCGGAGGCACATCTTGTATGTTAAGTTGTTCAATTCAATGCCTTTTAACATCTCCATTTTCCATAATCTATTTTGAATTGGTAGTCATAATAAGAAAGAGGCTATAAGGGAGTTACTATTAAGTCACACAAGTATTCCCTAGTTATTCTCCCAACTAAAGCTTTGAATAACGACATGTTTAATTTGTTTGTAAATATTCTTAAGTTATTTTCCATGCACAATACTATGTCTTTTTGGTTTGGTCTTGGTTTATATGCAGGGTTGAATTCATTATTAGATTAAAGCTCTCTGTACCTACAATGTTATTCTCCCCCTTAACAATCTCTATAATTGAATATCTAACAATTAAATGGCATATAAAAATGAAAAATAAGGGAAAGAGAGTGCATTATCCATTTTTATAGTCATTTGGATAATAATCTTAGCTTAGGTCTTACCCAAATCTTACTTAAAATATTTTACCATCTTTTTCTTCATTAAGGCAAAGAAAACTTTTTGTATATCATCTTTGTAACATCCCGTTACTGATGTGATGGGCATATCGGTAGATTGGGACATGTTAGGATTTCATACTACATTCTACTGATTGAGCATTCATTGACCTCTAATTATAGAGGAATGAGTTACTTACTCATGCATTTATAGGTACATGCATTCATGGTATTTTCCGGCACTTAATTGTGAACATGAATTGGTTTGGGAATTTTCGAGGTAATTATGTTGACTGTGATTTATTAGGAATGTTAGAATAATTAGGTTTGTATAGTTGAATTGGAGTATAGGATCCTGTGTTTTATATTTTTGAGGATTTATAGAAATTTTTCGGAAATTTTTAGAGTTATAGGTCCGGACTGGGAAAATGACTCAGAGACTGATGAATTAGTTTTCGGTTCCGAAATTTGATGGGCAAATGGTATGGAAATTTTGATTTGCGATTTTAGGAATGATAATACTAAGCCATTGAAATTTAGAGACTGAAATTAAAAGATTTTGAGGACTTTGAGCTATAGGTCAAAATTTAACCTTTATATATATATCCTTAGGTTTTAAATTTTGGCATTTAATCATCTTCTTCAACCTAGGGCAAATTTCCTCTTTTTCTTCGTTGGTGATTTCCGACCCCTCCCTTCTCGATCGTTGCTTGCTTGCTTCCCTTTTGTGCGAGCCTAGTTTGATCCTTGAGAGAATGAAGATTGGTGAGTGTTAAGGGTTCACCGTGGGTGTTAGGCGTTGGAGAAGGATTTTTCGAAGGTTTAAGGATTTGAGGCTTGATTGGTAAGTTTAATGGTTTTAATGTTGTTATTTATTGAGTTTGATGCATTTATGGTATTTATTGTGAAAGATTGGGTAGTTTAGAGTGAGTTAATGCTGGTTTTAGTGAGAGAAATAGTGGAAAAGTCGATCGGAGAAGACGATGGAGCCCGCACGTCGCGACGTCTGAGAAGTAGCTTCGCCGCGACGAGTAGGGCGAGACGCCACCGCGAGCGTATGAATTTTTTGCCACGTCAAGCCTTTTCCCCTACGTCGCGACGAGTCATAGGAAGGTGTTCGCTGCGGCGTGCGTCGTTCCACGCAGTGGCGAGCGACCCTTTGTACGCCGCGGCGAGGGATTCAAGGCCGCGGCGAGAATCTAATTTCTGATTGGAGGTGTTTTAATTTATGGAGCATAACTGAGGGTGTAGACCTCCAATTGAGGTAATTCTTGATTCGTTATGAACTAGAGAAAGATGTCTACAATTGAGGAAAAGAATGGAAGTTAGAATTTAATTTAGTAGGACCTCAATCATAGAAAGAAAATCGAATAGGGTTTCTTATTGCAACCTAAGGATTTTATTGTGATAATTGGAGACTTATGAAATCAATGGTATGTTTTTGGAGTCTACCATGGGTGATACTGACCTAGTATATAGTGAATTGGTTATTCGGCAAAAGATAGTGAACTGGGGTTTGGCGCCGAAAAATCATGAACATGCATCGTACATATTTTTATTAAGGCATATGCATTATTGAATTGTTTTGACTGAGCATATAGTAATGGAAAATTATTTAACTGTTATAGAGGCACCGTTGGATCGTCATTCCACGGATCTTGCTGGGACTTCCAGGTAGTAGCTCAGAAGTTACAGGTAAGTAACTTAGTTGGTTCCTCAATTTTTGATTGTTAAATGCTCTGTGTGAATTGTATGATTACGAAAATGGTTAGGATCAAAATGCATGCTTTTGATAAATTGGGTTTGACTGCTACGTGATTCTGATAAAATTGTGATAAATGGGCTTTTATAGCCATATGATTGTGAATGATTGAGCATTTGCATTTCATGCATAAATGCATGAACAGATAACGAACGTTGTGACCAGAGTCGTCACTAATACTGAAAAGAGCCTTGAGCTCGAACACTGTTACTGAACCGAGCCTAGAGCTCGAGGGGAGTTATTGCATCCTGCATGATGGCTCTCCTACTCCCTAGATGCGTCCACTGAACACTGATTTATGATTTAGCGCTCGGTCACAACACTGAAATAAACTGGAAAAGAGTCTCATATGCATTGCATACAAATGAGTTAACTGATTTGTGAAAATTACTGAGTTCTGTGCTGGCATGAGAAATTGCAAACTATTATATGATATTTGAATGCTACTGTGTTATGCTGTACACAAATTGCATAATGTATGAATTGAGTGAACCATCGATGATGGTTTCTCATTGAGTTCGCAAACTCACCCAAAATTGCATATTGTTTTCAGGACTGATAGATTAGACTCCTAGCTCCAGAGATAGACTTTTCTTGCCGTGTGAGCGCACTGGCAGAGAAGCGATGGCACACAGGTCGATCAGCTGGGATTGATTTTGAAGATAGTATAGTATAGACTTTTGTATCAGTTTCCTTTTTGGAGTATTGTATTTAGACCGTAGGGAACTGATAGACTTGTCTATATTTCTGTTGGATGTTATGAAATGAGAAATGCATTTTGGTTTTAAAATTTAGTGATTTTGATATTGCAGTTTTATTGTATTGATGCCATGTGGATGATAGAATTGATCGATTGTAGTGCACCCGTATCGTGGGTTATGTATCGGAATGACCTACGGGCGTCCCGATGCGTACCCTACGGTAAGGGAGCGCTACAATCTTTATTTCCAAGTTAAAGCATAAATCATTACAAGCTTTTATTAAAAGTTAAAAATTTCATATAAAATTTCATAAAATATCCAATAACAAAATTATAGACAATTTATACTATTTTTGACAAATATAAATTTTGACAAATATAAATCATTACAACATCCTTTAATGGAATGCAACACAATTATGATAACTTTTTCAATAATGTCTAATGAATCACCAAAATTTCATAAAAATAACCAATAACAAAATTATAGACAATTTATACTCATTTTGACAAATATAAATTTTAGATATTTAAACTAATTGTTATAACAATTAGTTTTAAGACATCTATTGATATATCACTTATATTGGTCAACCTATATGAATATCAATCATTATTCTTTAAAATAAAATTGTATTCTAAAACATATTAAAGGTGGAATAATATACAATAAAACAAAGGCCAGTATGCCTTATGGATAAGTTTGGGTTTTATATTGAAACATGTATGGTTTATATAAGCATAGTTGTAAGCATAAGAAGAACTAGCTGAGTTGCAACCATTAGAGAGAGGATCACATTCTTTATGTCTAATAAATTAACTTAGATTATATTCCATCTAGTTGACATTTCCTTGCTCATCCCTAAATTGATTCCTTTTGCAAAGATAATTTCTAAAATATAACTCTAGACATTCTAACACGAAGTATGAATTTTCTATTGGACATTCTAAAAGATCCCTGAATTTCTTTCCCTTTATATTTCATATCTAAAATTTGATCTTGAATAATTCTTTGTCTCCTTTAAAATTGTTGCTAAATTTGCTTTCCCAATCTACTATCTTTATCCATTCATTCTATTAACATTAAAAGTTATAGAAATATTATGTCTATTTTTGTGAGAAGGAAGTTTAGTAGGAACTAAAAATTAAATGATTAATTGTTTTTGTTCGTAGTTGGAGAGAGTATAACAACCATAGATTAAGATTCCTTTTAGCCTATCCATTCCCTTTAATATTTATTTGATTACAAGACAGAGAATTAAAGAGGATTTTAGATTGCCTTGTTGAGCAGAAAAAGTTATTCCAAGGTACTTATGGAAAAGTGAACCTATAAATGTCCAAGCATGATATGTTGGCAGATAACCTAGAATTATATATTATCTATGCCATATGGACTAGTGCACTTTCTATTATAGAGAAGAAATGTTTAAGGTTACTACACCATGTTTCACCTTGTATGCCTTCTTTGACTAGCATGAGATTAAGTTTTCATTCCCTATTAAATATTTTGTCTGATGACCTACTGGTTTTCTCATTTCAACATTTGATGGATTTTCAATTAGGTGTTTTCTTTTGGTTTAATCTTTTAAAAATTCTCCACTTTGAGAAATTATGTATGCATCAATTGGACCTGAACAGATTCCTTACCTAAATATAACTTTCATGTTTTTTTTTTATGACTAGCATTTTGTTCATTACCTTGATAGAGTTAATACCTAACCCTCTTTTATCCTTTCAATACACACTTCAACACATTTGTTTCTAGTTTGAGTTGCATTATTAGCTTCACCTTTATATACAAAATTATTGAGAATTTTCTTAATATCTTTATTCAAGTTTTTTTAGAAGGCGTAAATGTGAGCTCTAATGTACATGCAAGTTGTTATCCATCGCTATATTGGTCAATCTATTTCATAAAAAGTCAATGTACAAATTCCTCAACTTGAAACTTCTAAATTTTCTTGGAGAGTTCAATTGACCCATATCTTACATAGGTTGATCTCTATGTTCTAAAATATAAACTTACACATAATAATGAGTAACTGTAGATGGTGTATGCTAATAGATAAGTGTTATAGCCCACGGTATGTTGAATGGCTTCTTTAAAGTACTTTTTTTTTGGAAAAATTCTTTAAAGTAGTTTTAAATGATTTAATCCTATGCCATTATAATATATGATTCATTTACTTTTCCAAAAAGAATTGACCTATCTACCTAACTCCTTTTAAAAATATTTTGAACTTCATAACTCTAGTTTAGGTCAACCTAACCCATATATTAATTGATACAATTCCTAAAATTACATTTTAAGAAGTTCACTAGTTCTTTTAAAGAATAAAACTTAAAAGTTTATTAAAATTTTGATTTAAATTTTGTAGATCGAGATGGTTTTCTTTGAAAATTCTTACTGAAATTCCTCTTGATTTTAAAAAGTATATGTATTGAAACTAAAATACACTATTCTTATGCACTTTGAGCTTTTAAAGTAATAAAATAACTTAGATAGGTTATAAAAATTTACATTCAATAATTACACTCAAAATGACTTGTTCTTTCTTGTTGTTGGTCTATTTGGGTTGTTCTTCACTTTTATCATCTTAAAACTCATTAATTAGTTTGAACGCCTTACTTTGGCTTCATTTGTTCCCTAATTCTCCACTTTGCTCATTTTACTCGGAATGCATTCCTTGGCTTAATTGGCTTATGAATGGATTTAATCTCAATTTTGTTTGAATACTTAAATTACATTGTTATGATTAATATAAATAAATAAATAATATATATTTTATTAACATCAAATTATGTATCGAACATCCTTAATTTAACAAACATAAAATCTTTAAATAGTCGTATTTTAAATAAATTTATCCATTAATATATTTTAATTTATTTGAAATAAATAAATCAAATCGCTTGAATGCTTATTTTTGAAAATTATAATTTTAATTTAAAATAATCTATAAATTTTTATCTATGTTGTTATAGTGTTTAAATAATTTAAAAGAATAATTATAGTTTTATTATAAGAAGATTAATTTAGAAGACATATTATGTATACATCAATTTTTGTAATCTTAATCTTAATGTATAATGCCTTAACGTTGGAAGTCAACATATATTATCAAATAATTTTTTTAAATTTTATTAAAGATTGCATAAGTTAAAATAAGAAAATATCAAATATATATAAATAGATAATATGAAACAATTAAATATTAAATTAATAAAATAAAAGTCTTAAACATTAAAATTCTTTTGTCACTTATTTTCATCTTATAGTAATGATACCTAATTTTAATTAATATATTTAAAATACAAATATCTATTGTATATAAAAGAAGGTCTTTAAAAATCATCATATGTTATCTAAAGAATAGTTTTGTTGTAATTTTTATACTTAATCAATTGGTAAAGTAAAAGTAAAAGCTATCATGTCTTGATATCATTATATATATAATTTTATTTTAACTAGTTTCTATAAAATTAATAAAAATATGGAACTTTTATGAAGAGAATTATTTAGAAGTTGATACATTATTTTATAGAAGTTACTTAAGAGACTTAAACGTTAGACCTTTTTAAATTTAAGAGAGATAACTTATTACTTTAATTCACCTTTTAGACTTCTCAAGATTACTTGTCTTTAGGAGGAAGAAAGCTTGGATTATCTCTTATTTTGATGTCGTTACTCTAATTACATTTGGGAAAGCATTCTCCAACTTTGTAACCTACCTACTTGTCAAGATAATTAGGAGAACAGAATACCATAGAGTTTTGTTTTTTGAAAATTTAAAATTGTATTAAAGAATAAAAGGGAAACAAGGGGTCTGCCAAGCCCCCAAATACACATATCCATTAAACAATTCTAACATTACCACCTAACACATAATCTGTAACGTCCCATATTAGGGGTTAGGATATTAAGAAAATTCAATACATTTTATGCTTTGTATATTTGAATATTAGCTTATTTGTGCATAAGCATTTTGGACACATACAATAATTGTACATGCATTTATGACAATTTCCGGGTAAATTGGTTTATAAATAGAAATTGTGGATTTATTTGGAATGTATTAAATGTGATTTGGCATTTTTTGTACATTTTAGATATTTTAAAAATTTTGGTGAATTATTTTGAGCTAAAAAAAATATTTGGAGAGTCATATAATTATTTCAGAATTTTTGGTGAATTTAGAAAATTAAAAAAAAGGATTTTATGGACCAATGATAGAGTGACACATGGCACTAATAGGCAGCTAACAAATGGTGAGTTAGTTGTGACAAATGGCTTGAAATGGTGAAGACACATGAAGGACATGCAAGCTATACCCGTAGTCTAATATTCAATGTTAGGATTTGCCTTTGTCACTTATGTTCTTCACCGTTCTTCTCCACCGATGCTCTATACATTGGGTTTATTTGTCATTGCTGGAAATAAAAGCTGAATCAAGTAAATTATATTTAAGTTGGGTTTTTCTTGTTGTAAACGATGTTGTACTGTGGAAATGCATGCGTGTGCTTGTGAGGTTAGAGAAGCAAAGTTTCGGTGATGAAATGAAAGTAGATGTTTAAGTGTGAATCTTGTATTTTGATCTTATGTGAATGATTTGAACTAGATTAGGAGTTAAATGAGGTTAAAGAGTCGATGAAAAATATGAGAGTTGAACGTTTACAGTAGAGAGAGAGACTTGAAATTTATGCAACTTTGGATCTTAAATGTTTGAAGTGAAATTTGAGTCTAAGTTGTTGTCAAGACTTTTTTGGATATGGAAATGTAGAATGGATGGGTTAGAAGTAAGAAATTTAAACAAGAAACAAAAAAAGAAGAAGAGAAGAAGCAGTTCGGTAAAGAAGATGATGAATAGTAAAATCTGGTTTGGGTATTTATAACTAATGTTGTATTTTGAGTTGTTTTGGTATAAGATAAGTTGCAAATAAAAGAGACAATGAGAGGGTATAAATTAAAGATGATAGGGTAAGTGGAAGAGAGGAAGAAGAGTGAAAAAAACGATCTGGGTTGGTGGAGAAGACGAAGATGGCGTGATAGAGAGAGAAAAGTTGATGGTTTATATGTGTGGGTTAAAAACTTGAGTTTTTTATTGAACAACTCTCAATCCTTTGCCTATAACTCTTTCATCCGAACTCCAAATAACTTAAAACTTGGATAAATGGATTCCTAAGACATTTTTCTTTCTCTCCATAAAAATTTAGAGTTATCTGAATTGATTTGAAATTGATTTATAGGATGAAAGTGTGGAGGTCTGCTGGAATATTATGAACTGGAAATTTTCATGATCATGTTTTGGTTTTCCAATTATAACTTGAGCTGTAGATTTCAGAATGAGTTCTTTTTTGATTCATAATAAACTAGAGACATATTGATACAATTTTTGTGAAGAGGTCTAATTTTAATTCTGTCTCTCTGATTTTCAAAATTGGCATGTAAGTGAGATGTAGCTTAAGCTGAAGTACAATCAGGGACAGAAATCATGTCATGTAGTTATTGATTAAACTGTATTGATGTGGACAGAATTGGGCTGATGTGTCTTCACCAAACTTGTAGCTTATTCTCTTAGCTTTATTGGTATAAAGTTTGTAATTTTTGTATATCTGAGCTGAAAGATATGAGTTGAGTAATTAGACGGTATGATCATGTACTAGCTGAAAGTTCAAATGTAAACAGTCTGTGGTATTTTGTGCATAACTCATTGAATACTAAATTAAATTGAATGATCTTGGAGGTGTTAGAAACTTAAGACACTGTAGAACAACTTTTCAGAAGGAAGTGTTGCCTAATTTTGTCATTTACCCTATCTGATTAATTATGCAAAGTTGACCCGAAATCATATGGGTAGAAAATCTGAAATGGTCACTTAGGTTATGAAATTGATTTCACATTGTTTTATTTTGGTTCAATTATAAGTACCAAATGATATTAATCAGGGCTTTGATATCTGATTGATTTCATGATGAAAATTTCAATAAGATACCCGAAATTGTCATTGAACAATGCATTGTGCATATTTTAGTTATTTAAGTACATGTGCATAAGGAATATGTTTTCAATTGTGCAATAGTGATTTGTATATGTGTTAAATGTTATAGATGAACCCTTAGAGTGACTGGTTCCAGATATTGCCGGGACTTCGAGGCAGTAAACAGTAAGCGCGCTTTTGGTAAGTAATTTAGGTGGTAAATTTTGTGAGTAACCTAAGATGGTCTCACCTTGATTTGTTTTATTTATTACTGAATTAAATTGATATTGATGAATGTGTACTGAATTGTGTATTGATTCCGGACACGAAGGTCCGAGATACTGATTGATGAATTAGATATAGAAGTGTTATTTACCTTACTTTGTTCTGCTTGTTGAATTGGCTTATGCTGATTGTGTTCTAAATTCCAGACAATGATTGTCCGAGGCATTTGATGCATGTTTATATCATTGGAAGTGCTTTCTCATGTGAATATGAATGACTAGTTGCTTACACATGAAATGACTGAAATGACCTTGTTTTGTTTTAAAACTGTTGAGTCCTAGTTGTGGGTAAATAGGCATGTCTAGAAAGGTCTGCAGCTGCTCCTGTGATACTTCGGTGTCAAGACTTCGATCTCTCCTGTGACACTTCAGTGTCGAGACTTCGGTCTCTCTTGTATAAGTCCCGTTACCCGCCTCTGTAAATGGATTTGCAGTCCTGATATATATTTGATTTTAACATAAACAAAAATTGTATTATAATTCTGAAGGGTTTATACCCTCTTGTGATATTCAGTTATGATAAGTATAAAAATCTGTTCTGAAATGCGTTATGTCTGATTTAATGTTAGATAATCTTTTAATGTATGCTTATGCTGTTATATGATTCAGTATGATGAATTGACACTTCATGTATAGATTAGTTATTACTCACTAAGCTATATGCTTAGCACGGTGGATTTGTCCCGTGTAGGTTCAGAGCAAAGAGAATAATGACTGGGACAAGTCAACCGCATTGGCCAAAGGAGTCTGAGTTTTATATTGCTCAAAAATGTATTTTGTTGAGTTTGTTTGGCCTTGTATATAACTTTGGATTTTTTTTTGTTTATGAAATTATGATATGTATTATATGTATGCTTGAGTTTCTAAAAATTCATGTCTGAAATGTTTTGTATGTTTTTGGACATGTTTATTATTATTATTATTATTTTATGCTATTCTTCGGCGAAATATTTTGGTTTGTTTATACTGTCTTGTGTGGCATCCCCATATCCTCTCAGGGGGTATTAGGGTGTCACATAAGCACATAAAGATTTAATCAAAATGACTATGTAGAGAGGCTTGGTATGACTTTTCCAATTAGGGTATAACCAACTTCTTCTTTCTCGAATCTCACAGAAGCTTCTCGATTAGGGGGTGAATGAGATCTGGCAAAGCTATCGGTGATGCTATTGGAGTTATGTAAATATAGTACCCTAGAAAGCAAGTGTATTTACATGTAACTTTATCTTCTTCGCCATGCTTTGTAATGAAAATATTTATTATTAATAAAACAAAAGAGTTTGGTTTTATCTGTATGAGCATTATATATCTGGTCATAAGGTACCAAGATTCTTTTGTAAGTAATATACATATACATAGAGATGTATGGGAAACATGTATATTATTAGAATCAATTAATTGATTCACAGTTGAATAATCAAGTTGGTCGCTTGATTATGGTTTAGATCAGTAGTGTTGCGATTTATCTCCATATAAGTAAAGGAGTTTACTTGAGGAATGATGAGTTTCATATCATGATAGTAGTTGACTATCGATAATGGCACTATTAAATGAATTGAATCAAGTATGCTTTCAAGAATAAAGTGGCCGTTACTTTAATCTTAAAACATACAACTTAAGCATTCGCTATTATGAACCATAATCTTGATGAGTGGTGAACTCATATATGTTTCATTATAATTCTTGATATGATCGAAATGGATTTTTACAGAGTATTAATCCGAAGGTTCGCATGTTGGAATTATTAATTGAAACATGTATCGGAACATTCACTCAAATAAAGAGTTTATAGTGTTATCATCTCTTCTAGATGTTTTAAGGAGATTTGGTGATTAAACTGGCGCTAGTAGTTTGATGGACTAGCTACCCATCAAGTCTTAACACTGAGATGAGATCTTATGTGTTAATCACCATATAAAGTAAAATGAGATATCTAGAAGAAAAAACCAACATAAGGGCAAAACGGTAATTTTACCCTTTGTTGTGCGGATGGCTATAATAAGGTTCTAAATAGGGTTTGCAATTTGACATATTCTCATAATATTTAATAATTCAAGAGTTCAACTAATTGTCTTTAGTGGAATGACATTTAGTTAATAAGCTAGAATTAATTCCAATGAGATTGAATTAATTCTGGACTTATTGGAGCTTGAATTATCAAAGTCCAATAAGATTCTCCACTTGGCTTTAAGGAAGGTTATCAAGCTAAGTAAGAAATATAAATGGAGGTTAATTAGAAGCCCATAATTGAATCTTGGGCTTGGTTTAATTAAAGAAGCCCAAATGTACATTTAGTAATGGGCTTGGTTTTTGGTTTAATGTAATTAATTAGATTAATTATATTAAAACAATTTTTTTTAAGAAGAAGATAGCAATTTCAGTTATTCCTAGGTTAAATGTGTAACCACACATTTGACATTAAAATGCTAAATAAAGATGGTCTTTATTATGGTTAATCATCATTAAATGGAGTTATGAACTTACCATTAAATGGTTTAATGTTTGTCTTTTAATGTTGGCTTGTAACCTATTTGCATTCATTAGATTAAAAATGAAAGATGTACTTTAGATGGACCATCTTCCTTCTTTCTTCTTGGCAAAACCGAAATTGGGTATTGAATTTTAGGTTATGGTCTTTTCAAATAGCCATCATAAAGATAAATGAAGATAATCACATTTATTGGCTATTTTATGAGTGATTAATGAAAGAAGTGATGCATTTGATGCCTCTCTCTCTCCTTCCATCCATGCATATACGAAATTGGTAGGCAAGAAAGAGTTCTGGCATGTTCTTTATACCTTCTCTCCTTTCATGAAAGAGAGAATCGAAAATACCAATTGAAAGAGTTTCAATTTTGCTTCTTCTTCTTCTAAGAAAATCTCCTCCAAATATTTCTTCTCCTTTCCCACCAAAGGATTTTGTTAACCTAATTGTCCTTGAAGAACAGGTGGTAAATCTAATTGGTTGAGGATACTACAACAAGGAGAAAGTAGATTGCTAAAGGAAAAGAGTCAAAGGCAAAGGATTTGGATACACGAGGAAGGAAAGGATAGCGCAGCGAGGATTTAAAGCTGTAGCGAAGGAGTGGGTAATACTCTTGATCTTGTTTATATTTTATTATCCTTATACCATATCATGTATGGATTGGCATGTTGATTTGGATTTGTTGCTTCCGCTGCAAGTAATGATTTCTTAAAAGTTTTGAAATCTATCGTTTTTCCAAACAAAGCATGTTTTCTTTTTCCGATCCAACAGATGCTGACCTTCACTTCTTCTTCTTCTTCTTCCACACTATATAGAGGTTGTCCCTGGTAAGTCTCTTTGTTTGAAACTATTAGATTCTTAACATTTTAGGGCAAAATAACGTTATGCCCTAAATCACCAGACATGCCTGACAGATGGACAGAAGGTTAAGTGATGCTATAGGAGACTCTCTTAGGTAGGTATCGTGTAATTGTTCACTCTTTTCTTCTATTTTGATCTTCTCCTTGTAACTTCACATATGACTGAGAGGGGATCTAAAAACAAGACTACTAAGCTTTCGACAGTTTAGTCCCAAAACCCTTCTTCCTTGTTTATGTTTGTAAAAGCATGCTTGTAATTTGTTTTTATGAATGGATTGAGAATCTGGTCTGTTGGATTCGTAGGTAAAATGAACTCTGATTTGTAGTGCTGAGTAAATAGGATCGGGATCTAAATTCTCCATGTGAGAGCTATTCCTCTATTACAACAGGAATTCAACTGATTTGTAATCAGTTTTTCTCTTATGCTAGCTATTATAAGCTCAATAGTAGATGATATGGAAGTGGACTTCTGCTCAAACTTCTTTTGTTTCTCTCTTTCCAAATTTCTTGAGTGTATGTGGTTACTGATATTAGGATCACTGCTCTGTCAAATTTGATACAAAGAGATGGGGTAACTCCAATAGTAAGTCATAGAATCTGTTCGACATATGATTCACAGTACTTAATCTGTTCGACATATTATTTATGATCAATTTTTGTGAGTGATATATGCTTTATGTGGTTTGTGTGTGAGAGCTTGAGTTTCAGTAGTAAAACATCATTTTTGCATTCATTATAGTTGATGTATATAATTGTGAGGGAATGCTACTTTTTGCATTTGATGTCACATTGAGTGTTAGCTTTAATGGCTTTTATTCTACTATACCCAAATATATCTCACCTTACCTTTGCTTATATTAAAACCTTGAAAAGTCATTTGATCCATGATTTTGCATGTGAACCTTAATGGTAGAGAAATGAAATGATATGCCAAGTTATAGAATGGCATGATCATTAATGGTATTGAGTGTATCCATAAATATATCTTATTTAAACACAATTTTCAAGTCTACCATTAGATTACTCGGTTTTTAAAGGTATTGAATGTTGATTGATCATAAGTAAAAGCTTGGAATGTTAAGTTCTTACTATGGTTTTTTTAAAGTCATTCATCTTTGTTTGTGATTATATATTCTTGGAAAAATATGGGAATTAAGTAAATATTTTTGGGACTATGACTTTGAAAATGATGTTTTACCCGAGGACGGTCAAAAGCTAAGTGTGGGGGAACTTGATATGTAATAAAATTTTGATTCATTTGATATGCTACACTTAGTGATTAATGCCTTATAAATGCTTAGGATACTTACTTTAGCTCACATTTGATTATAGGTACATTTCGGAAGTAAAGGAACTAAGGTGACCCAAAAGCATGTTCATTGTAGCCATCTTCTCAATTTCCATACTCTATTGATTCATGTAGTATGACAAAGCTTGGATAATAAAATAAAGGTTGGACGACGACACATTTAGAGGGCTCTCACCCACGACTGCATGGATTGAATGGGATTGCATATGTATCATGTGAGTACCAGTTGTCATTCCATGTTTAAAGTTTATAAAAAAAAAACAAAGAGTTATTGATGTGTTTCAATTGGAGTGAATTGTGACTGTGATAGGGACACCTCACAAAACTTTAAACCTAGCTATTGATAAAAAGAATGTGTTGTGTGTGACGTGAGGTGTGAAATTTTGGCTACAGTTGGAGCAATAAGGGAATGGCGAATCGAAAATATCAAGTAGAAAAAAGGTAGTTGGAATGTAGGAAACTTGTCCAATTTGCTACATCTTTTAACCTAACATCTATTAATGTAAAGGGTGTGTCGATTGGGGGGCTAAAGAAGGAACCAAAAAGTACATAACTACTGAATAAATAAAAGAGCTGGAAAAGAATGGAGGGGAAACGGTGAGTGAGTGGAGAGTATTGTATGCTCACAAAATGAAGAAAGAAAGGAGCACCTAGTCATCTTCGGTTGTGGATAACAACGTGGACATCAACTATTCTCCTACATTCTCTCTTTATTTTTCAACATAAATGGAAGCTACAAAGGCTGATTGTTGGAGCTTGAATATGGAGATGGAAGGATAAGTTTTCGAGGTTCACTAGGGATATCGACCCCAAGTCACAGTTACGTTATTTCATCTTATTAACGGTCATGTGTTATTGGTTTGTTGATGTTAAAATTTGCACCTTAGTCTAGGAGCTCTGTTTGGTTGCTTGAAAGACTAGTTGGCTTGCTTCTTTGGAGTTGTTCTTTCAAGTTAAGAAGGTAAGGGAATGTTAAACTTGATTTCATGTTTTAATATGAAATGTTCGATGCTTGAATTGAATAGAATATGTGTTAAAATGATGATAAATGAATGCTAGAAAAATGATCCTTGTATGATAACTTCTAGTTTGGTTTTGATGTGTGGAAGATATTTATTTGTAAGTTACTTAATGAATGGTTTTTGAATTGGTTTTGGACATGAATTTGATGTGGAATTGAGGCATAAATAATGTGGAATTGAAGTGGAATTGATCAACTATGGTGAAGGGGTGTTGAAGATGTATGAAGGAGTTAAGTTTTGGAAGGAATTTGAAGGTTGTGGGTAAGTGAACCATCGGTTCACTCATCCCAAGATCGTGGGAATTATAAGGCATATTTCCACAGTTGTGGAAAAGGTTAGAAAGGTGAAAAACTTGATTTTGTGCAATTATTGACATATATAAGGTTAGGGCATTTAGTAATGGTTTAATTGAACTTAATAGGTTGAAAATGAACCTCGATGATGTTAGATTAATCAAGTAGAAGTTAATTTAGTTATGGACTAATAACTTAAAAAATGTGTGATTAATTAATAATGTTTTAAAATGTATGGTATGTTTAAAGATGAATGTGTTCTTAAGAATACAAATGTGTTCAAAGGATTTTATGTGATGTGAATTGGATATAGATGTATGTGAATTAGGAATTTCTATGATGTTATGTAATATGTAATGACTTAATGTTTCATTGATATATTGATGCAAATGCTTATGTTTATAAGACATTAAGTTTGATCAAAACAGAGTGAATATGTTCAATTTGAGAAAAATTGAAATAAAGACATATGTTGTACAGTACATTATTTACTTATGATTATGAAATCTGAAATGGATTGTTTTAAAACTGCCAAGTCCTAGTCATGAGTAAATAGGCATGCCTAGAAGGACCTACAATTGCTCCTGTAACATTAAGGTTTATCCTCATATTGACACTTCGGTTTCTCTTGTTACTAAGTCTCTCTTGTTCTGTGATACCAATCATAGGTATCCCCTAATTTGGTCCCGTTACCTACTTAGGTAAAAAGGATTAGTAGGCTATCATGTTTTGTATTATGATAAATATTCAGTTTTGATATAAACAAGTTATGAACTGATACAATATAAGCTATGATTTGATACAAAAACATATTATGATCTAATACAAGTCATATTTTGATATGAAAGGATTTTACCCTGTTCTGATATTCAATTCTGATATATGTACATTCTGTTATGATATTTATCAGTTTTGTTATGATGCAAAAATGTTATGTATTGAAAAATCATATTTTGATTTGAGACATAATGTTTGGATTACTCTGTAATATGAACAATTAAAGATTGTTGTGATATGATTTGAATATGTATATATGAATGTTAGACGACTGTTAGAAACAATCGCCATTATGCATTATGTTTAGTTATTCCCCACTAAATTTTATGCTTAGCACGATGATTTTGCTCCATGTAAGTTCTGATAAGAAGATTGAAGGACTAGGACAAAGACTGCCGCAATGGCTAAGAAGAATGTGTTCTATTTTGAAAGTTGTTTTGTTTGAGTTTTTGAGTTATATTAAATGTAATGAGACATATTGTATTTTGATGTAAATGGTTTGTAATAACCTTAATACAGGTTGACTTTTGAATTTATGGCATGTATTGTGATAAGCACAATATGTATGATATGTTGTGTTTATAAAATAAAATATAATCATATGTAATGTATGTTTGCTTGAGTTTCTAGAAGTGCTTTGAAATGTTCGATATATTTTAATTATGTTTTATATGACATTTACATATCTTTCTATGGGGTATATGGGTGTTACACGATTGCGCATGTAAGTCACGGGCTGTGGCTTGCATACAATTCATGCCACATTCATAAAATTAGGATTCATGTAACATCCATGACAATTTCACTCGATCTATCTCACATTTGGAGCGAAACACAAGGATTTATAACCAAAATCAAGATATGAAAACAATTAAAAGCAATACAAACTAGACACAACATTTGGTTCTACATTGCTTACCCGTAAATGGTTAACCACTATTTATAGTACTTGTTCTATATGGCTTACCCGTAATGGATTAGCCACTATATATATACCAATATAATAACATGTATATAGCCTAACAATGTACCACAGCCAAAAGAAACTTTTACATTTAAGACTCATCTCATTTTCTAAATCAAGTATGGGAGAATTTATAATTGAATTATTTCAATATAAGTCCCAATCCTATAAATTTTAACTTTCAAATTAAAACTCATATATTGCCAAAGCATACACTTATGCTAGCAATATTCACTTATAAAATATCATTTGCATAAAACTTAACATAATTATTCATTTCACGATCAAATGAAAATAATTTACATAAACTTAAAATGTACACTCACAACTTGTTAGTCTCTATAAATAAAACCCATTTGCATAAAATCAATTTAAAGAATACTCACATGTCATCAATTCTTTTACAAAGAATTTAGTCATATAAAACAAATAAAATACACTCACTACTTGCTAGTTTCCTTTTCACCACTTTGAAATCCTTCAATTGGTTTCATTTTTCGATATGAAAACCTAATATGAATACATTCAAATCCTTAATACATTTTCCATTCAAATATACTATAAACCATATCAACTTCATTACTTTCCATATACTAATTTTCTCTAGATAATAACATATCGCTTTATTTAATAATTCCAATACCACAAATACACTTAATGACCATCCTTAATCACATTTACATGATCATTACATCATAACCATACTTTTATATCAAAAATGTCTTTTAGGCTAAACTTAACCTATTATACATTAAACTCTTCCAATTAAATTCCATTTGATTTCTAACACTTAAAAATCAAACTAAATTCACTTCCATGACATTTTAGTACACACATTTAAGCCATACAAAATCAAGCTCTCTAGGTCGAATTTCAACTAAAACAAATTACAAATCAATTCTTTTTTATTTCTTTACTTCATTAGCATTAAAATAATTCTATGAACATCATAAAACATCAAAATAGAATTTTGGATTATAACACGTTAAAAACTCCAACCTTGGTCGAATACTCATCTAAACATTTCCATAGTTTTTCTTTCATTCTTTCATCATTAAACCAACTTCCTAATGTCATTCATTACTCGTAAATCATCAAATAACAATAGAAGACACTTTAGACAATAGATCTCACCTTTGACCAAGTTTGACCAAAGTTCCATACACTTGATCCACGTGATTTTCTTCTCCCAATTGCTTCCAATGCAATAAAACCTTGATATTACATCAAAAGGGTGTAAATCACACCATCAAAATCAAATACAACTTATAACAAAGCAAGTTTTTCAACAAAATTAGTAAGCTTATGAACCCTTTTTTTTTCTTCTTCTTCTTCTTCACTTAAATGACTATGGAACTTTACTGGATGCTTGATTGGAGGTAGAAGAGCATGAAAAATGGTTTGGATCAATTCACTTTGGCTTAGTCGTAGCTCTCTCTTCTCCTTTCTCTTTTCTTTTCTTTTTTCTCTCTTTCTCTATGTTTCGTCAATGTCCAACCACCAACGTTTAAAGAAGATGAAGTCTTTGTTTAATTACAAATTTGCCCCCTAATTCTATTATAATTATACCTTTATTTACACTTTTACCTATGCCACTTGTCACCATTTAATTGGTTCTCTCCTAATGACTCATCAATCCACTAACTTCTTGTACAAATACCAAATTGCCCTCCAATGAATACAAAAAAACCAAATTACCCTTTAATGCATTTAATTCACCAACTAATAGAATTAAATCCCAAAATGATTTCACAACTATTTTATCATCAAATTGACCATGAAATACTCTAATTAGGTCAATACTTATTGATTGGATGTTTTAAAAATTTTGAATGGGATTAAAATCATCAATACTTATTATTTTTCAAAAAAGGCATTTTAACCCTAAACTTTCGGAACTCCCGAAATTCATCCGATTAGACTTATTTTTGATCCATTTTAGTATCATTAGACTCTATTACCTATTTTGGGTATTTTTTAAGTTTTTGGGATTGAGTCCCCAAAATCACTATTCAAGCAAAAATACTATTCACCTGTATAAAGGATCGCAATATGCAGTAGAAAAAAAATTGCAATCACATATTTATTTATTTAAGAATCATACTTATAATAAGAATAGGTAAAAATAAATACCTAAAATGTAACGACTAATCGATATGGAACTTCGAAAGCACGAAATCTCTATATACTCCACACCGAGAAAAATATTCCGTTTTCAACACTTGATATGGCTATGGTTTAAATTTGAAGAACCCTTTCTTCAAGAATAGAGAAACCAATTTTCTTTATACTCTCTTATTCATTTTTTCAAGTACCGAAAAATGAAGAAGAAAAAATATATCTTTTTCTCTTCTTTTCGATTTTGTCGAAGTAAATGAAAAATACAAAAAAAACTTCTTTTTGTTTACTCTCATGTTCAAGAAAAACAAAAATAGAGTATAGAAAAGAGTATCACAATTCCTCTTCTTCACTTTGTTTCTTATCAACGTACATAAAACAAAAAAACCAAGTCACTCATTTTAAATCATTCACGAACACTTTATATATTTCCTTCTAAAACCAACGTCAACAACTTTTACTCACAAAGGACACATCTTTTTGTAACCATTACAATGTTTATTGTTTTGGTTAACAATAAAACCAAAACAATAACCACCATCGACATTTTTAAAACAATAATAAATTATTATTATTATTTATAAATGAAATTAAATAAAACTATTTTATTTTATTCATTTATTTTATACAAGAAAATTTCCAATATTAATTATATTTTCTGTGCTAGGAAAAAATATAATAATATACTATATAGATTATTTAATAAACTATCTTATAATAAATTAAATAATCATAAACGGAAAATATTATACTCGTAAGTGTGTGACCATATAGGTTCATCACTAAGCCGATAGTAATTAATTTAATTAATTACTAATCAAGGTTAGCGGCTGACAATATTCCTTAACGACCAGATAGTGTGAATTAACAATCTTACAAAGACAGAACCTAAGTTTAAGGATAATGTATTATTATCTTCTATCATTACAACTCCGAATTATCTTAAGGTATGGTTTAACTGTCAAACCTTATTAGATAACCAATTATGTTACATGTCGATCATTAATAATTAGTGAATGAATTAGAAAACTCCTTTTCCTCACTTATTCAATTGTCCTAGCCAAGGTCTTGAAACAATCATTAAGATCAATGACAATATAGAGCTCAAACTCATTACCTAGAGTTGATAGATCCCATCTTGACTCACCACTAATCAGATAGGTACTTAATTATATCCAATGATCATTCAACTAGCATTTTTATACACTAGGTGTCCGATATCAAAACATAATAAGTGACCTATTGATTACTATGATGATCTCAAGTTAAACGAAAAATATACATTTAAATCCTTATGAGAATATCCCACTTGACAGTTCATAGGTAATATTAACCATTGAGAATTCTTAGTTTGGTCAGTTCAATGATCATATATCCATATGCATCATCTATATATATAACTTAGTAAATGAGATCTACTAATATCTATCTAATAGATACTATTACATATATAGTGATCTAACTGGATCATTAAAGTCCTTATTTGATGATCCTATGGTCAAGAATATTTTTAGATTAAATCCTATAGACTTGACTCTCATTATCATAATCTCCGTCATGATGGCAAGTGTATAAATTTAATCAAGGACTTATCATATTAGAATAAAAATATAAACGTAATATGATAATAAAATCATTTGCCATGTTATTAATCAAAATTAATAATAACAAAACTAAAGTGTTCAATCTATTACATAACGATTGGGTCATGTGTATAATTCTAACAATCTCCCACTTTACCTAGATCCAATCAGTAGTGAACTTCAATCCTATCTTCCACTTGTGCTCATCAAACTCCTTTGATTCAAGTGCCTTAGTGAAGGGATTTGCAGCATTCTCCTTTTCTTTAACCTTTTGAATTTGAACGTCCTCACACTCAACAAGTTCTTGAATTAAATGATACTTCAACAGGACCTGTTTGGATCTTTGATGTAACCTTGGTTCCTTAGCTTGTGCAATAGCACCAGCATTTGTCACACAATAAAGTAACAACTTCCTTTATTGAAGGAACTACACCAAGTTCAGTTAAGAACTTTTTCATCCAAACAGCTTCCTTAGTTGCTTCACATGCAGTTATGTATTATGCTTCAGTAACTGAATCAACTACAATAGCTTGCTTGGAACTTTTCCAACTCTTTGCTCCTTCATTCAAGGTGAAAATATAACCAGAGGTAGATTTGCTATCATCCTTATCTGATGCAAAGCTAGCATTAGTGTAGCCTATTAGCTTTAATTCATAATCTCCATATATGAGGAATTGGTCTTTAGTTCGTCTCAAGTACTTAAGGATGGTTTTAACCACTTTCCAATGTTCCTCACCCGGGTAACCTTGATACCTGCTTTCTATTCCTAGCGCGTAGGCTACATTAGGTCTTGTACATGTCATGGTATACATGATAGCTCCCACTGCGCTAACATATGGTGTTAGACCCCGAATTTTTTTTATGACATTATTTAGCATGGATTGTGTTAAATATGTGATTTTGCCTTAGTTTGAGTTAATTGAGAAAATTTTGATAATTAGGTGGTTCTGCTTTAATTAGGAGTTATTTTGGAATATTAGTGGATAATTAAGGTCTAAATGTGGTTTAAATGAGCATTAGAGGATTTAATTTATGTAAGGGCTTTATGAGAAGTTAACTTAAGTTGTATTGGGCTTGGGCTTATTAGGAAGGGCATTGTGAACATTGTCCATGCCCTTAGGGTTAAAAGAAGAGAATTAGAATAGAAAAGAAAAGAAAGAAAAATAGAAAAGGGAGAAGAGAGGAGGAGGTCGTAGCCGTCGGAAGGGAGAAGAGAAGAAGCACTTTGCGATTTTTGAGTTTTTCCACTGAGTTGGAGCGATTTCGGGTAAGTTATGCTTGTGTTAAACTTGTTTTAGTTGGATTTAAACCTAAGATATGTTGAATATGTCGCTGAATCGATGGATTTAGGGTTTTCGGGAAAAAGATGGGTAGATCTTTGGGTTGATGTGTTTGTGAGGGATTTGGAACTTAGAATGGGTTAGAAATGTAGCTTGAGACTTGATCTATAGTTTGATTGTTTTGCATTTGAGATTGGGAACGAAATGAAGCCGGAAAATGCAGAAAAGTGGGGTTCGGAGTCGAAGTTCCGACCCGCACGTCGCGACGTGCGGTGAAATGGGTGACACGCCGCGTGCACCATGTGCACTTCGCGGCGTGCACGCCGTGGCGCACAGGTGTGCACGTCGCGGCGTGCGGGTGATGAGCACGCCGCGGCGCACACTTTGGGTGCACGCCGCGGCAGGCCTTCGTCGCGGCGAGAGCCGCGGCGAGCGTCCCTTTGCCGCGGCGAGCCCCCCTGTTTTTGAAAATGAGATTTTGACATTTTTAAGGATATCTTTTGGTGTGGATGTCCGATTGAGGTGATGTTTGATTCGTTGTGAACTAGAAATAAAGAACTACGAGTTGTGTGAAGAAGGGAAATTCGGAAATTGTTTCGGAGAGTTCGAGATTTTCGATGGGAGTCGGATGGAGACTTTTAACGCTTTACTTTTTTCTTTTCGAGCTTTGATTATATTTGCTATGAATATTAATTGTATGAAAACTTGGTTTATTATAGCAAACCAAGCTGATTTGACCCAATCGCAAGAGGAAGGACAGCAGTGAGTCTGATACTCGAGCGATACTAGGTGGGTAATATGTTTATGGTTATTGTGTGTATGGGCAAATTGCATGATGTGTGCTTGCTTGCAATATATGACATTACTTGTATTGAATTACATGAGGAATTTTGAATATGCTTTTTATTATGATAGAATTATGCATGGCTTGATAAGCTTTATGGAAATGGACAAGAATGAGCATTGAGAAAATGTGAAACATGCTTTGTTTGGGTAAGAGAGTTACGGATGGAGTCACGTGCACGTTGACAGTAAAGCCTTCTCCCGACTGCCCGCTTGTGGCAACGAGATCCTTGAGAAATCGGACTCGGATAGTTTACGGATCTACCTTTGGTTTATCCGGATGGATTACGGAACTCTCGAGTCAATTGTTTGTGCATACACGATTGATTTAATGAGCATAACATATGATGGATTCGATAGACTTATTGCATTATGATTATTATGTTGAGAAATGGAAATTGCATGCTTTGTGCTTATATGAATGTGAATTAATTGAATCTGAACTTGCTATGAGCTTGGATATATGACTATATGTATATTGCTTGATTGTGTGGCTCGTTGCCAATGGCTATAAACGTATATGCCACTGAGCTTCGCAGCTCACCCCATTACTCTCCCCTCCTCAGGTGCAGATTGAGACGATTGTCGACCTCGCAAGGCATCGAAAACTTCGAGCTAGTTAGGAGCTTGTCTTAAGTTAGTAATTTGATTGGCCCTCCGAGCATTTCATCATGGAGCATACTTTTGTATTAAGGATTTCATTTTATTTTGTATTACGCTGTATTTCGAGAGTATTGTTGAATTTCTTCGAATGAGAATGACAGATGAATTATGAAATTGGAATGATGAATGGATGTTTAGAATGCATGTGTAGAATATGTATGAGTATATGTATTGTTATATGAATCGAATATGTATTTGTATGGATGTTGGGATCGGGTCCGACGGTATATGGAGCGCCCGTCGCAGGCGCGACCCGAGAGGCCGCCTCGGAAATGGGGATCCGGGGCCCGGGTCCAATATGTTTGGTATCAAAGCGCCAAGGTTTAGGTGTCCTCGGCTTAGAATGCATAATAGGTTTGTGTGATCTATGATTAATTGTTGCATTGATTAAGTGACATGCATATCATGCATACATGTAGATTGCCGTATAGCTAATCCTTAGTGTTTCTATTTGAAGGAGTACGATGCCACCTTGTAGAAGAACACGAGGAGTTATGCTAGGATCTGCTGCACCTGACTCTCCGACGAGAGAGGAGAGGACTGATGAGTCAGTAGCCCCAGGGAATGCTGAGGCTTCTGTAGGGCTAGGTAGTGAGCCCATCCCTTCGCAGACGCAGGAGTTTCCGATCCCGCAGGAGCCAGCGCCTCCATTGGATCCGAGACTGTTTCAGGCGTTTACTCAGGCGTTCGTGCAAAGCTATGGGTCGATGCCACTGACCTTCACTTTCACCCCGATTCGCCTGAAGGGCGACGATTTGATCGATTGAGGAAGTATGGAGCAATTGATTTCTTTGGGACGTCAGATCCCGAGGAAGCAGAGACATGGTTGAGGAAGACTGAGAGAGTGCTCGACCAGATGGAGTGTGAGGATGACGAGAGGGTCATCTATGCGGCGAGTTTGCTTCAGGGAGATGCACTTCACTGGTGGGAGACTGTACCAGGGAATCAGATGAGGCCAGTAGGGTTGGCGTGGTAGGATTTCGTGGTTGCTTTCAGGAAGAAGTATCTGTCTGAGGTTTATATTCAGCAGAAGCAGAGGGAGTTCCTCAGTTTGACTCAGAAGGATATGACAGTGAGTGAGTATGAGCGTCGGTTCACGCAGTTGGTGAGGTATGCCTCTGATCTGATGTTGAGTGAAGCTGCCAGATGTCGCAGGTTTGAGTCAGGATTACACCTGGCCATCAGAGAGAAGGTAATTGTACAGAATTTCTGTGATTTTCAGCAGCTGGTTGAGGCAGCGCTGAGAGTGGAGAATATCGAGAATATTAAGAGTGCTGCGAGCAAGAAGAGAAAGGATGAGAGAGCCCAGAGAGGAGGTAGCACTAGTACTCCTATGCTGCATGTGAGTGCTAGGAGCTTCCTGCTCATTCGAGAGGAGAGGAGCAGTGGTGCGAGCCGACCGAGGCCGATGAGGACTTCTACTGTTTCTCACCAAGCTTCAACGGTGGGTGGCGGTAGAAGGGGAGATAGAGATAGATATTTTTTCCTGAAGTGTGAGCACTACGGGAGAGCTCATAGAGGAGAGTGCTTCAGACTGACAGGAGCTTGTTTCAACTGTGGGGAGAAGGGACACATTGCCAGAGAGTGTCCTCAGCCTCCACGACAGGAGAGAGGTCAGATGCAAGCTCCGAGGAGGACAGAGACCATGGGTCAGAGAACTACTACAGAGGTGGGCAGTTCTGATGCGGCTAAGAGGGTGAATCTTTCGGGGAGACCGAAAGGGCAGGCACCAGCTAGGGTGTTTGCGATGACTAGAGAGGATCTTTGAGACCGCACTGGATGTTGTCAGTGCAGTGCATGCTTATTTTCTGATGATGTGATTGTGTTGATTGATCCAGGTTCTACTCATTCGTTTGTATCGTCGAGTAGACCTGTGTGTGATATGATTGTGAGCCCATTGGATACTCCGCTGATGGTGAGTACTCCAATCGGCCAGTATATTGTGATTGGTCAAGTGTATAGAGATTGTGAGATTCGCATCGGTGGAGAACTTCTAGTGGTAGATCTGATGCCACTGAAGATGAGCGGTTTAGACGTGATTTTGGGTATGGATACCTTAGAGAGATACAATGCCCGTTTGGATTGTAAACAGAAGACAATGGAGTTTGAATTGGATAGTGGACAGAGAGTAGTGTTTACTGGGGACAGGAAAGCAAGTCCACCCAGAATTGTTTCAGCTTTGACAGCAGAGACGATGATGAGTAAGGGTTGTGAGGCGTTTTTGGCTTATGTGATAGACTCCAGAGCTGATAGAGGGAAGTTGGAGGATATTCCAGTAGTCAGGGAATTCTCGGATGTCTTTCCCGAGGAATTGCCAGGACTACCGCCATCTCGGGAGATTGAGTTTTCGATCGAGCTTTTGTCAGGGACAAGGCCGATTTCGATTCCGCCTTACCGGATGGCTCCGGCGAAATTGAAAGAGCGGAAGGAGCAGTTGGAGGAGTTATTGGAGAAAGGATATATTCGACCGAGCGTTATTGGAGAAAGGAGTTATTGAAGGGCGTGCGGGTGATGAGCACGTCGCGGCAGGCCGCCACGGCGAGCAGGGTCGTTCGCCACGGCGAGCGTCCCTTTGCCGCGACGAGCCCCCCTGTTTCCGAAAATGAGATTTTGACATTTTTAAGGATATCTTTTGGTGTGGATGTCCGATTGAGGTGATGTTTGATTCGTTGTGAACTAGAAATAAAGAACTACGAGTTGTGTGAAGAAGGGAAATTCAGAATTTGTTTCAGAGAGTTCGAGATTTTCGATGAGAGTCGGATGGAGACTTTTAACGCTTTACTTTTTGCTTTTCGAGCTTTGATTATATTTGCTATGAATATTAATTGTATGGAAACTTGGTTTATTATAGGAAACCAAGCTGATTTGACCCAATCGCAAAAGGAAGGACAGCAGTGAGTCTGATACTCGAGCGATACTAGGTGGGTAATATGTTTATGGTTATTGTGTGTATGGGCAAATTGCATGATGTGTGCTTGCTTGCAATATATGACATTACTTGTATTAAATTACATGAGGAATTTTGAATATGCTTTTTATTATGATAGAATTATGCATGGCTTGATAAGCCTTATGGAAATGGACAAGAATGAGCATTGAGAAAATGTGAAACATGCTTTGAGCATGAATCGAATGGACTATGTGCTTTGTTTGGGTAAGAGAGTTACGGATGGAGTCACGTGCACGTTGACAGTAAAGCCTTCTCCCAGCTGTCCGCTTGTGGCAACGAGATCCTTGAGAAATCGGACTCGGATAGTTTACGGATCTACCTTTGGTTTATCCGGATGGATTACGGAACTCTCGAGCCAATTGTTTGTGCATACACGATTGATTTAATGAGCATAACATATGATGGATTCGATAGACTTGTTGCATTATGATTATTATGTTGAGAAATGGAAATTGCATGCTTTGTGCTTATATGAATGTGAATTAATTGAATCTGAACTTGCTATGAGCTTGGATATATGACTATATGTATATTGCTTGATTGTGTGGCTCGTTGCCAATGGCTATAAACGTATATGCCACTGAGCTTCGCAGCTCACCCCATTACTCTCCCCTCCTCAGGTGCAGATCGAGACGATTGTCGACCTCGCAAGGCATCGGAAACTTCGAGCTAGTTAGGAGCTTGTCTTAAGTTAGTAATTTGATTGGCCCTCCGAGCATTTCATCATGGAGCATACTTTTGTATTAGGGATTTCATTTTATTTTGTTTTACGCTGCATTTCGAGAGTATTGTTGAATTTCTTCGAATGAGAATGACAGATGAATTATGAAATTGGAATGATGAATGGATGTTTAGAATGCATGTGTAGAATATGTATGAGTATATGTATTGTTATATGAATCGAATATGTATTTGTATGAATGTTGGGATCGGGTCCGACGGTATATGGAGCGCCCGTCGCAGGAGCAACCCGAGGGGCCGCCTCGAAAATGGGGATCCGGGGCCCGAGTCCAACATATGGGACCCTATTTACGCGCTCTCTTTCTTCTAGGGTTTTACGACAATCCTCCCTACTAAGTGAAATTCCAGTGCCTATAGGTAGATAACCTTTTCTAGAATTTTCCTTGTGATACCTTTTTAAGATAGTATCAATGTTGGAACCCCTCCCTGGTGCGACACGTGTCCGACGTCCTGCGTGACATCTGGACGCACATCTCACGAGGGAGCGATTCCTCACCACTAATTAAACCTCAAATCGAACTTAAGTTCACGTTATCCGAATAAACCTTGATAAATTTACCCTAATTATCCTCCAGTAAAATTTGATCTGCTTAGGGCCCATAACTACTCTTATGCCTAAGCTAATCCGAAATTCCATGCCTCAGTCAAATGAAAATGTAAAACGTCTCGAAATCTGAATTTCGAAGATTTAGCGTCTATCAAAAACTAAATAGGAACGCTATACCGTTCGAAGAGGATGTTAAAAACAAAGTCCTCCATAAGTTGCTTTAAAGGTTTATTCCAAACTTAACTGCTCCTACATCATGCCAAAATTGAAAAGTTACAACTTTTGATATAAAAGAATCGAAAATGTCCTATACGTCATCATCGGAAAGATTTAAAGATGTTTTACAACCTTCATGAAGAAAACAAAAGGCATATCGATCATCAAGAGAAGTAGAAACTTGTTTAAAATTGTTGCTTAGCTAATTACCATATGAATAGTGAAAATTACCAAATAAATAGTAATCAGAAATTTTCAAATGCCTATAACTTTTTCATCTTAAGTCGAAAATTAACCCATTTTATACCGTTTTAAAGATCTTGATAAGTTTTACAACCTTTAAGAAATACCTCTCACTCAAATTCCTACTCTAACATGCTCTAAAAGCCAAATCAAGGTGGCTGCCCATTTTTTAAAAAAATGGACAGCACCTCCCCTAAAATACTCTAGCCAAAATCTTCAATTTCCAACCTAACTTCCACCTACACAAAACACTTCAATCTCCCAAATTCTCATACATATCCAACAATCAAACCACATCAACTCCAAATGGCAACAACACAATCTTAGGTATTCTAACCTAACTCCTAAATATCAACCCATTTCTAAATCATAAAGAAACTACAAGCTCATGCTTGCTTTTACAAACATACAACCATACATGCTTAAACATATACAATATACAATGGAAACTTCAAAACCTTTCATATTTACATGAAATAAGCAAATACAATGTTTTAAAGAGCATTTTAGCCCGAATACAAAAATTCCAAAGAAAGTTTACAAAGTCCAATCTTTGTCTAAAATGCTAGCCAAAGCATTGTTTTCAAAAGTATGACTTCAAAAACAAAAGCATCGAAGTAATGCCTCAATCCCGATGCGACGACCCGGTTTCTCGCTCAATACCTGTGGAGGGAGGAAGGGGGGGTGAGCACGATGGCTCCGTGGGTAACAGGTTAATAGTCAAGCATAAGCTAAAGCATGCATCAACACTTAAATTTCAAGTCAATATTCAACAATTTCAGTTTCTAATACAATAAAACATTTACAACAAAATCAACGAATGTCATATAATAACACAAAATCACATATCATATGGTTTGAGTGATCCTAATAGGACGTACTACATATGTCCGTCAAGCGACCATGTGTAGCCGTGAACAGAGGGGAGTCCGATTTCGGAACTCCTATGCCACTAGCGGGCAGGCGGGAGAAGCCTAATAGACAAGGGCGCACTTGCTAACAGAGGGGATCACTACAAACCCAAGTAATCATGCAATTTTACCTTAGGCATTCATCCAAAATCACATATTCAAATCTTTTCACTTTCAATCAATTTTCCAAACATTACACTATTCATAAAGATTGGCCACAATTGGCCATTACAACAATTCACCTTCACATAATCTTGACAAACAATTTATACATATTTACACAATGTATTTACATAAAAAGGCACATAATACATATTTACACTATCACAAACAATAATGCATTCAAAATTTGAAAGTCATAGGAAACCATTCAAGAGGCATTTAAGTAGCTCATTACTCAATTATTAAAAAGTTACCCACCTTGACTTCTTTGGCTTGGCAATTGATTAACGTGTCCTTCCTCAAGCTCCAAATGTCTTAATTGACCTTAAGCAAAACATAACAAGTCTAATTAATCAAAGATACCTATGCCGGAATTTTTAAAAAAATGTCGAAACTTGAATTTAAACCTACCGAACCTTACCTACACCTTTCCTATATCTTTCCTATGTTATATTAACTAAAACCTCTCTCAATTGATTCTATTATTTTCGAAAATTCTCAACCCTATAGCCATCCATGCATGCTGATTTTTTCCAAGAAGCTTCCCTAACTTTTTTTCTTTCATTTTTCCTTCACAACACACTCTCCAAACCACCATTAGACAAACCCTAACAACAAAGCCATGAAATTTCAAATTCTTCTTCCCTCATGAAACCCACGACATCACCCTCCTAGTTTCTAATGGTGGGAAACTCTTTCCTTTCTTATTCTTCCTCTATAAACTCTTCCAACCATCCTTTAAAAGCATGAAAAACAAAACTCTAACAAATCAATTCATAAATTTCGAAAACCCTAACCTACACAATCTGATTTTTTTCTCCTCTCCTCCAACAACAAATCCTTCTAATTACTCTTCAAACCACCAATATGAAACAAGAAAGATGAAATCCTAACAACACAACCAAGAAATTTGAATTTCCTTACCTTGTAGGAAACCCACACAAGCTTCTTTTTGCTTTTAAAGATGGAATATCCTCTTTCTCTTCCTTTCTTCTCACATAAACCACTTGAATCAACCTTCCTAAAGCTTGAAAACCTTGAAAACCTACCTTCTTCTTCTTCTTACTTGATGGCCGAATCTCACCCTTCTATTTCCTTTGGATTTTCGAAACCTTCTCACTCTCCTCCTCTCTTGATAACTTTCGGATGGCTAGACACAAATGACCCAATTTGTTTCTTTCTCACTTATTCCCTTAAGCCAAAAACGACATCACTTAGCTCCCTCCCTTTCAATTTTCGTTGGCCACTTTTCTTCCTTAAGAAACTTCCTAAGCTTCCTTACATAACCTAACTCTTTAACTTAAACCTAAGCCCAAAAGTCCAACTTTCCCTCCTTCTAACTTAAACTTTCCCAAAATTTCATCTTTCCCTTCAACCATCTAATAATTTCGTGGGCTCCCACTTAAAAGCCCAAATGCTTCCTTTCTTTTCCATTTAGTTCTCCTTTAAAACCCTAGCCCACTTGTTTGCTTTCCCCATCATTTAAATAACATTCCAAAGGCCTAAAAGCCCACTTTAATAACCTAAAGCCTTAAAACCTTATAAACACTTCCTAATTTATCCTAACACTATTTTATGGCCTCATTACCATTTTCTTATTCTTTTAAAATCTAACACCAAAATTAAAATTCTAATTTAACTAACAATTAATAATTATTGCACTAAAATCCCAAATTATTCTAACCAATAGGAAATCTAATAAAACCCTAATTTCATACTAACCAAAAGACAATTTAAATTGCAAACCTGTTTAATAGGAAAAAAGGGATCGGGGTCTAACATTTCTTCCCCTCTTAAAAGAATTTCGTCCTCGAAATTCTTACCTGAAACACTGAAGAGATGAGGATACTTCTCCTTCATCGCTTCCAATGGTTTCCACGTGGCTTCTTCCACCGAATGGTTCCTCAATAACACTTTTACTAACTGTACTGTTTTATTCCTGAGAACCTTTTCTTTTGTATCCAGAATCTGGACTGGAAGCTCTTCATAACTCAAATCCTCATTCAATTGAACTTCATCAGCTTGAATGACATGAGACGGATCTGATCAGTATTTCCTCAACATTGAGATATGGAAAACATCATGAATCTGAGCTAACTCTGGAGGCAAAGCTAACTTTTAAGCCAACGGACCAATCCTCTCCAGAATCTCATACGGTCCCACATATCTCGGACTCAGTTTACCCTTCTTTCCAAATCTCAGAATTCCTTTCCAAGGAGAAGTCTTCAGAAACACTTTCTCGCCAACTTCGTACTCCATCTCCTTCCTATGAGAATCTCCATAACTTTTCATCCAATCCTGAGCTGCTTTTAACCTTTGCTTAATCAAATTGACCTTATCTACTGTCATCTGAATCAACTCTGGACCCAAAAGTTTCCTGTCTCCCTCTACATCCCAACACACCGGAGTCTGACATCTCCTCCCATATAGAGCCTCATAAGGAGCCATCTGAATGCTCGAATGATACGAATTGTTGTAAGCAAATTCGATCAATGGCAAGTGTTCATCCCAAGCTCCTCGAAAATCCATCACACAAGCTCGGAGCATTCCCTCTAGAGTCCAAATGGTCCTCTCGATCGACCATCCATCGAGGATGAAAGCGAGATTAAAATTCAACTTAGTACTAAGGGTTCCCAGAATCGCCCCAAAATCTCGAAGTAAATCGAGGATCTCTATCAGACACTATCGAATCTGGAATTCCATGCAATCTCACAACCTCATCGATATACTTCTTAGCTAGCACATGCAGCAGATCTGTCTGTCTGATTGCCAGAAAATGGGCTGATTTTATCAATCTATCTACAATCACCCATATGGCATCATGCCTCCTACTGGTCCTGGGCAATCCTATCAGAAAGTCCATAGTCACTTTCTGCCACTTCTACTCCGGAATGGATAAAGGCTTTAACTGGCCTGAAGGTGCTTGATGCTTAGCTTTAACTTGCTGACACACCAGCCACTTACTCACATACTCGGCCACATCTTTTTTCATACCTCTCCACCAGAAATGCTCCTTAAGATCCCTGTACATCCTGGTGCTACCCGGGTGCATAGCATACGATGCATTGTGCGCTCCTTTACCTCCTTGACATCTGGAATGCACAGCCTATTTCGAACTGTCAGGAGTCCATCATCACTCATTACCATGTCAGACTTCTTACCCTTCTGAATCTCTTCCCACAACCGACTCAGTTCTTCATCCTGAACTTGCAACTCTTTCACTTTCTCTCGAAGAATTGGTCTTACCCGAAAAGTGGCAACCATACAATTAGACTCTTCCTGCTCTAAACTGATCCTGAGTTTAGCCATTTCTTCCAATAGCGGCAGATACACTGTTTGAACATATGCTATGAAAGACTTCCTGCTTAAGGCATCTGCAACAACATTTGCCTTACCTGGATGATACTTGATCAACAAGTCATAGTCTTTAAGCAGCTCATTCCACCTCCTCTGTCTCAAATTCCGCTCCTTCTGAATCAATAAATATTTGAGAATCTTGTGATCTGTAAAGATCCTCGTCTGAACCCCATACAAATAATGTCTCCAGATCTTCAAAGCAAAGATCACTACTGCTAACTCCAAATCATGGGTCGGATAATTCACCTCATAAGGCTTTAGCTGCCGTGAGGCATATGCTATCACCTTATCTTCCTGCATAAGCACACATCCTAACCCCTTTCTGGAAGCATCACTATACACAGAAAAACTCCCATCTCCTGTGGGCAAAGTTAGAACTGGAGCACTAGTCAATCTGTGCTTCAGCTCCTCAAAACTTCTCTGGCATTCATCACTCCAGACAAATTTCTGATTTTTCCTTAACAACTTAGTCAAAGGAGCAACAATCAAGGAAAATTCCTCCATAAACTTAGTCAAAGGAGCAACAATCAAGGAAAATTCCTCCATAAATCTCCTATAGTAACTAGCTAAACCCAGAAAACTCCTCACCTCTTTCACTGTCGTCGGAGCGTGCCAATTTACTATAGCTTCAACTTTCTTTGGGTCTACATGCACCCCATTCTCAGTAACGATATGACCAAGAAAGACCACCTCATGCAGCCAAAATTCACATTTCGCAAATTTGGCGTACAATTCTCTCTCCCTCAGTCTCTGTAATACAATCCTCAAGTGCTCCTCATGATCTCCCTCACTCCTGGAATACACCAGAATGTCATCGATAAACACGATAACAAACTGATCCAAAAATTCCTTAAAGACCCTGCTCATCAAATCCATAAAAGCAGCAGGAGCATTGGTCAGTCCAAATGGCATAACCAAAAACTCATAATGGTCATACCGAGTCTGGAAGGCTGTCTTGCTCACATCATACTCCTTAATCCTGAGTTGATGGTTGTAAGTGATCTAGAAGGGGGGTTGAATAGATCTTAAAATTTCTTTGAAAATTTCTACATAAAAATCAGAAGTTAAAACACACAAAAATAATTTAGATCAACTTAATTGAAAAGTGTAGGGAAGAAGATCAAACACTTGTTTTTATAGAGGTTCGGTGCTAAGACCTACGTCCTCTACCTAAGCTCCCACTTAGGATTTTGCCAACCACTTTATTGCACACTTTGTAGTTGAGTGTGAACTTTTTACAACGCCACTTGAATTTCGACTCAAGTAACCTTTTACACTCGATTTGTCTTCCGGCACAAATTCTACCTCACGTGACCTTTTCACTCGTCACTCAAATTGTAACAAAACAATACAAAAATTGTAGAACAAATGCTCAATACAAATTGTAACAAAATAAGAGCAATAATGAGCAATTTGAAGCAATATGAGAGTATTTGAACTTGTAGAACTTGTATATACTCTCCTTCCATCATCCTCTATTTATACTTAAAGAAATATAGCTGTTGGAGCTCTACTAGCCGTTGCTTGATTGGATATAGTCGTTCCTTGATAATCTCCATTCCATTTTTAGCAAATTGGACCGTTGGAGCTAAAATTGTGCATCCATAAGTCGACTTGTCGAATGTATAAGTCGACTTGTTTCAACCATTTACGTAAAAGTTTCATCTCCGCTCTCCAATAAGTCGCCTTGTATACTGTAAGTCGACTTGTCTGCCTCGATAAGTCGAGTTGTGTGCTATAAGTCGACTTGTTTTAATACATCTTCATATAAGTCGACTTATACTGTTCCAGTTGACTTGTTATATTCAGACCTTGATGTAAGTCGACTTGTATTACCAAATCCTTTATTATCCTTAAGCTTTATGCCATTTTTGCTTAGAAGATAACTCCCAACTTAATTCCTCATTGATTAGACACTTGCTCAACTTGATTTGCTCAATCCTTTCATTGAATAATACCTGAAATAATTTCTTAACTATTTCTAGATATTTTATTATTATCAAAACATAAAGGGATTTAATTTGTCAACCACCATTGGTCCAACAATCTCCCCCTTTTTGATAATGACAAAATATTTAGAAATTGACAAGAAAATTGAAAGACATAAAAATGGATCAAGGTTTCCCTTGTCTTGATTGGTTAGGTTTACTCCCCCTTAATTCATAAATCAATGATTAGAATAGATTTCAATAAAATTGCAAATCAATGGAATGTTCACTCCCCCTTAATCAAATATCAATTTCAATCTTACTCCCCCTTTTTGTCATAATCAAAAATTAATAAGAGAAAATGAAGATTAATGAATTGTGACATCAAACACAAATGATATTCATGAAAAGAAAATGTCAACCCAACACATAAAACACATCAATAATGCAAACACACCAAACAACATAAAGCAAACAAACATAAGTCGAAATGTTAGTCAAAGTACAATGCAATATACATCAGGATGAAGAATCATCGTGCCTACACCCTAGCTTATCAAAAATCTTCTTGATGCTCTTTTCTAAACGAGTAAGCATGCTGCACTGTTCATCAATTTTCCTTTCCATCCGTATAAGCGTGTCTTGTTGATCATCATGACGCTCATTAATCTCATCCAACTGATCGCGAAGCTCCTGAATGTCAGCTTGTGATACCTCACTTCTTCCTACATTACTTGGCCGTGAGCTACTTGGACGATCTGTTGTCCTAGATCGTTTTCTCGAAGGAACCTGCTCACCCACCAAAGTCAACCCAAGCTTCTCAACGTGATAGGAATAGAACCAGCCTTTCTCAACTGTCCGAACCAACTTCATGCTTCTTAAATTGTAAGGTGTGAACCTCCAACTCTGAGGATAGGGAAAACTCACATAGGAATCCAGATTGCATTTCCTAAACTGAGAGATATGAGTAATCAGTGCAGCATACAACATTCCTTTATGCCGGATTAGTTTCCCTTTCAGCTGTCCATGTAATAAGCTCGCCTTCTTCCTCATCATCTGAATAATCAAGCTTGGATAGTTTATTTTTCGTCCTTCCTCCATATGCCACAGAATCTCCTTATCTAGCGAAGTAATTTGATTATTACTCGCTTTCTTCGGATACACAACCCTGTTGATTGCATAATGCAGTAGCCGATAATTCAATGGTAAATCCATCGCCTCAAATGGAGGTGAATGATCGGAACATAACCTCACTAACAAATCAGCTCCTTTTTCTTCAGTATATCTGAAATTCTCTTCGGCTTCTTCATCAGTGTCACCCTCAGCATTTCTCAAAATCTCAAAATCAGTCAGAGAAGCTCTAGGCCTAACTCCTCCTCTAGGCAAATGAAACATAGAACACAAATCTGATTCACAAAGATAGAATGCTTTCCCGTTAATTTTAGAGGACAAGGTAACTCCATCCTCAACATTACTCCTAATCACAACCAGATTCGCATAAAATTCTTTTACTGCTTCTTCATAGATATCCTCATGAAAACCCAAAAAATCTCTAAACCCAAGATTAGCAATTTCTGAAAACACGTCCGAGAACTCACTACTATCTAGCTCAACTCAATCAAATCTCATAGAGGGAATCAAAACTTCATCTTTAATTACCTTGTAATACAAATTTTGAGCATCCCTCGAAACAAATCTGGGTTCAATCGCGTCATCCTCCCTTGACGCATCTCCCCTTGATGAGGACTCTTTGAGGATCGTTGGGATCTTGAGTGTGAGCCGTTTCTTTCCCTTTCTGAGAAGCTTTTCTTGGAGCCATGGAAGATTTAGAGAGAAAGAGGAAAAATTCGCAGGTTAGGGTTAGGGTTTTAAGAAAGGGGTTTTCGAAAAGGAATGGTAGATCTGAAGAGATGGAGAGTGGGTTGTGAGCTAAAAGTTATGGGTTGATGATGGGTATAGTGGATCTGAAAAAATTTTAGGGTTTAAGTCGAGTTCTGGTAAGAGATTCCGAAGGTTTTAGAGTGAGAAGCTTGCGGAGAAGAGAAAAGATGAAGGGTTTTTAAAAGGATCCGTCCACACATAAGTCGACTTGTTCCATGAATAAGTCGACTTATCGACCTTAATAAGTCGAGTTGTCGGACCATATAAGTCGAGTTATTCTCCAATTTTCTGCTTTCCTAAAACACTAATTTCCTTATAAGTCGACTTGCTGAAGGTCCAGTCATAAAAGTGTGTCCAAAACTCCGAATAATTCACTTAAATCAGCCAAAGTAAGCAACACGATGAATGTATCTTCGGATGTGATTGCACAAATGCCTCAAATTTTGACCATTTGATATATGAATGTAGCCAAACATAAATTCAACCGAATGAATTTAAATCACACATGCCTAGTCTCAATTTAATATTCACAAACACATCTTCCTTAAGAGGTTTAGTAAAAATGTCAGCCAATTGATCACTAGTAGAAACATGCTTCAAGCAAATGTCACCTTTTAGACAATGATCACGAATAAAATGATGTCTAATTTCTATATGCTTTGTTCTACTATGCAAAATTGGATTTTTACTCAAACAAATAGCACTGGTATTATCACAATAGATAGGAATGTTTTTAACTACAATACCATAATCAAGCAATTGATGTTTAATCCAAAGAACTTGGGCACAAGCACTCCCAGCTGCTACATATTCAGATTCAGCAGTGAAAATGGCTACACTAACTTGCTTTTTACTAGCCCAAGAAATCAAAGATGATCCTAAGAAATGACACAAGCCACTAGTGATTTTCCTATCAATTCTATAACCACCATGATCAGCATCACTATAAGCATACAAATCAAATGAATCACAACTAGGATACCACAAACCATGATTAATAGTTCTACTCAAGTATCTGAAAATTCTTTTACAAGCACTCAAATGAGAAATCTTAGGACAAGATTGAAATCTAGCACAAAGACATGTGACAAACATTATATCAGGTCTAGAAGCAGTTAAATACAAAAAAGAGCCGATCATACCTCTATAGAGTTTTTGATCAACGTCTTCTTCATTTTCATGTTTTTCTAAGACCAGATTTGTCGCCATTAGTGTTGTCGCCACTTTGCATCCATCCATTTTAAACTTCTTAAGAAGTTCCTTTGTATATTTCGATTGATGGATGAATATTCCATTTTTGTGCTGCTTGATTTGCAATCCAAGAAAGAATTTGAGTTCTCCCATCATACTCATTTCAAACTCACCTTGCATTAAATCACTGAATTCTTTGCACAAAAATTCATTAGTGGCACCAAACACAATGTCATCAACATAAATTTGACAAACAAGCATATCATTATCAACATGTTTAATAAACAACGTATTATCTATCTTACCACGAATATATCCATGTTGAGTTAGAAAAGTACTTAACCTCTCATACCATGCTCTAGGTGCTTGCTTTAGTCCATAAAGTTCCTTCTTGAGTTTGTAGACATAATCCGGATGCTCATGATCTTCAAATCCCAGCGGTTGTTTGACATAGACCTCCTCTTGAATGTACCCATTTAGAAATGCGCTCTTGACGTCCATTTGATTTAATTTGATCCTTTTATGAGACGCGAATGCACATAGTAGCCTAATTGCTTCCAAATGAGTCATAGGAGCGTATGTCTCATTATAATCAAGGCCTTCTTCTTGATAAAATCCTTGAGCCACTAACCTTGATTTATTTTTGATCGCTTCACCATTCTCATCATATTTAATCCGATTTACCCACTTGACCCCAATGATGGTCTTGTACTTTGGTGGAGCTACCAAATCCCATACATCATTTCGTTTGAACTGGTTGAGCTCCTCTTGCATAGCTAAAAGCCAGTTTTCATCTTTAAGAGCTTCTTCTATATTTTTGGGTTCCACCAACGAAATGAAGGCGGAATTACTCATATTCTCATAAATATTTCTCCTAGTTCTTACTCCGACATTCAAATCACCTATGACTTGTTCCATAGGATGGTTCTTTTCTTTTGCCTATGATTTAGTGTCGGGTACATGGTTTTCTTCATCCAGCTTCAATTCCTTAATCTTGGATTCAATTTCTTCAACTTTATTACCTGAACTTCCTGCATCATCATCAAAACAAACCTTTCTCAGGGGTGAAATTATTTCATCAAATTTAACATGTATACTTTCTTCAACACATTTAGTCCTATTATTATAAACTCTAAAAGCTTTACTAGTTTGAGAATAACCAATAAATACACCAACATCGGATTTAGAATCGAATTTTCCTAAATTGCTCTTTCCATTATTATGAATGAAAACTTTACAACCAAATGGATGAAAATAGGAGATGTTGGGTTTCTTACCTTTCCAAAGTTCGTAGGGTGTCTTATTTTTGTCTCTTCGCAAGTGCACCCTATTGATGACGTAGCATGCGGTATTGACTTCTTCCGCCCAAAATGATTTAGGAAGGTTGTACTCATTTAACATGGTTCTGCTCATTTCTTCAAGAGAACGATTCTTCCTTTCTACCACACCATTTTGTTGCGGAGTCCTTGGTGTTGAGAAATTGTGCTCCATCCCGTATTTGTCGCAAAGACTTTCGAAAGGTTCACATTCGAATTCTCCTCCATGATCGGTTCTAATTGCAACGATAGACAAATTCTTCTCATTTTGAACCAATCTACACCACTTGGTAAATTCATTAACGGCATCACTTTTATTTGCAAGAAATCTTACCCAGGTAAATCTAGAAAAATCATCTACAATCACAAGGATATACAATTTTCCACTAAGACTAGCATGCCTAGATGGTCCAATCAAATCCATATGCACAAGTTCAAGAACTCTAGAGGTGCAAATTTCTTTCTTTGGTTTGAAAGATTCTCTAACATGTTTGCCCTTTAGGCAAGACTCACATAAGTGATCTTTAACAAATTTGATTTTAGGCAATCCTCTTACTATGTCATTTTTCGAAAGTTTAGAAATTAATGGCAAAGGAGCATGTCCTAATTTTCTATGCCACAAAAATGCATTTTCTTCTAATGTTACTAGACACTTTTCATTAAAAGAGCTATCGTCATGCAAATCTACAATGTATGTATTTCCATGTCTCAAACCAATGAAAGCAACATGTCCATCCTTTTTAACCGAACAATGTGATGATTCAAAACTAACATTAAAGTCCATATCACATAGTTGAGAGACACTTAACAAATTATGTTTCAGCCCATCAACTAGCAAAACATTGTCAATGGTTGGCAAAGGTTCCTTACCCACTTTACCAATTCCAATGACCTTACCTTTGTTGTTGTCTCCGAAGGTGACATAACCTTGATTTTTCGGTTTGATATCCTCAAAAAGGTTCTTGTCCCCACTCATGTGTCTCGAACATCCGCTGTTGATGTACCAAGTGCTTGACGGCCTTTCATCCCTTGCTTGTACCTACAATATCAACGTTCTTTCTTCTTATAGGTACCCAAGCCATTTTGGGTCCAATTTGGTTAGCCATATAAACCACATTAGGTGGTATTGTGCCTTTAATAACCCAAATTTTCTTAATCTGAACACATCTTCTAGTACTCTTGCAAGCAATTTCTATATGACCATCTTTCAAGCATTTAGCACATTGAGCGATTTTTCCATCCTTAGTAAATTTTGAAATTAAAGAGCAATCTCTATCAAAAGGGTCATAACCTAATCCATGTTTAGAAATGGAATATCTTTGTAGCGATAGCAATTTTCAAACTGTTCGTTTCCATTTGCGAATTTTCCAACCATATACGAAAATTCTTTTCTAAGTCTATTAAGCTCACAAATAAGATTTTCTTTTTCAATAAGACATGCAGAATGATCTTCTTTTGGACTATCTAAATCATCAATCGTTTCATGTAAAGCACTATTTTCAGCAACCAACTCTCGTATTTTCTTTCTTAATTTTTTGTTAATCTCAATAGCTTCTTCAAAATCAGCTTGTAAAGCATCAAAGGAATCTCTTAGATTTTGGTCACTGAAATTTACCTCATTTTCATCATCACTTGATGAACCTTTTGCCATAAGTGCCAGGTTGTTCTCATCATCACTTTAATATGTATCCTCTTCATCACTCCAAGTTGCCACCAGGCTAGTTTTCTTTTTACCTTTTTCGTATTTGTCATTTTTCTGAAAGTTTGATGTTGATGATGAGCTTTTGCATTCTCTTGCGAGATGTCCCCGTTTTCCACATCTCTAACATTCTTCGTTGCCTTTCTTTTCGTCATAGCCTTTTGATTTTCTTTTCGCGCCAAACCTCTTTCTTTCTACCTGTTTTTCGCCATTTAATTCTTTCCTTCGATTTTTAAGAAGTCCCTTGAACTTCCTTAAATTTCTAGCGTACATAGCAATTTCTTCGTCTTCCTCGTCTTCATCTAATTCCTCATCACTTTCATCAACAAAAGAAGTGTTAGCTTTAAAAGCAATAGATTTTTTAGGCTTACATCTACCTCCTCTGGATTTGAGAATAATCTCATAGTTGATGAGTGATCCCACCAAAGCGTTGAATTCCAGATGGTTAAGGTCCTTTGACTCCATAATTGCGGTGACTTGTATATACTCTCCTTCCATCATCCTTTATTTATACTTAAAGAAATATAGCTGTTGGAGCTCTACTAGCCGTTGCTTGATTGGATATAGCCGTTCCTTGATAATCTCCATTCCATTTTTAGCAAATTGGACCGTTGGAGCTAAAATTGTGCATCCATAAGTCGACTTGTCGAATGTATAAGTCGACTTGTTTCAACCATTTACGTAAAAGTTTCATCTCCGCTCTCCAATAAGTCGCCTTGTATACTGTAAGTCGACTTGTCTGCCTCGATAAGTCGAGTTGTGTGCTATAAGTCGACTTGTCTTAATACATCTTCATATAAGTCGATTTGTACTGTTCCAGTTGACTTGTTATATTCAGACCTTGATGTAAGTCGACTTGTATTACCAAATCCTTTATTATCCTTAAGCTTTATGCCATTTTTGCTTAGAAGATAACTCCCAACTTAATTCCTCATTGATTAGACACTTGCTCAACTTGATTTGCTCAATCCTTTCATTGAATAATACCTGAAATAATTTCTTAACTATTTCTAGATATTTTATTATTATCAAAACATAAAGGGATTTAATTTGTCAACCACCATTGGTCCAACAATGGTAGCCAGACCTGAGATCAATCTTGGAGAAAACCGTTGCTCCTTGCAGCTGATCAAACAAGTCATCTATCCGGGGTAATAGATACTTGTTTTTCACTGTCACTTTATTTAGCCTCCTGTAGTCAATGCACATTCTCCAGGTTCCATCTTTCTTTCTAACAAACAAGACCGGCGCTCCCCAGGGTGAGAAACTCGGCCTAATAAATCCGTTCTCTAATAAATCCTCCAACTGCTTTTTTAGCTTCTTCAGCTCAGCTGGAGCCATCCTGTAAGGTGGAATCGAAATAGGAGCTGTCCCGGGAGCCAAATCAATGGCAAACTCAATCTCCCTCTCTAGTGGCAAACCGGGCAACTCCTCAGGAAACACATCAGGAAATTCCCTCACAATGGGAATATCCTCCACCTTACTCTCCTTCACACTGGTATCCAGAACATACGCCAAGAAGGCTTCACAGCCTCTTCCCATCAGTCTATCAGCTAATAAAGCTGAAACAAGCCGTGGCGGTGTCAACTTTCTGTCTCCTCTGAAAACTACTTTCTGACCCTCACCCAGATCAAATTCCACTTCCTTTTTATCACAATCCAGCTTCGCCTTATACTTTCCATCACGTCCATTCCGACAATCACATCTAACCCCTTCAGATCTAGAGGTAGTAGATCTACTACCAACCTAGATCCATCAATCACAAGCTCACAATCCCGAAAGATCCGGCTCATGATAACAGTCCTCCCTAACGGAGTACTAACAAATAGAAACTCATCCAAAAGAACGGACTGCATACCGGGCAATAACACACTCGCAGAGACAAAGGAATGGGTGGAACCAGAATCAAAAAGAACATAAACATCAAAATGAAAAAGCTGAGCCATACCAGTAACAACCTTCGGTGCGGCTGCAGCCTCCTCTCGAGTCATAGCAAACACCCGAGCCTGTGCTTGCCCTCTCGGTCTCCCTGGAGGAATGGGCTTCTTTACTGACCCAGAACTGCCCATTCCAGAAGCTGGTCTGGTCTCCACTATCTCCACTCTCCTCTCGAGCTGTGGATCGAGATCCCGCCTCGGGCCCACAGAGGACAGTCTCTAATCATGTGTCCCTTCTCTCCACACTTGAAGCAAGCACCTGACAATTTACGACATTCACCTCGATGGGGGTTCCCACAATGTTCACATATAGGGGTCGAGTTCCTACTTTTCTCTGTCCTGTTGTTTCCTCCCACTGAGGAGGCTGCTGACCGACTGCTTTGAATTGCTCGCTCTGCTGAGGCACCTCGCCTCCCCGACTCTGCACACGAAAACTCTTCTCACCCCTGAAAGCTGTCTGAACACTACCCCCTCTCCTAGGAAACTGCTCTCTGCCCTTTCTTTTCCTGCTCACCTCCTGTCTAATGTTCTCCAGTTTTTTTGCCTGGAGTGCCGCATCCACCAGCTGCTGATAATTGGAAAAGTTATGAATCACTACCTTTTCCCTGATTCCCAGGTGGAGGCCTCCTTCAAACTTTCTGCACTTGTCTTCTTCATTAACCACCATGTAGGCTGCATACCGAGACAGTTGGGTGAATCTCAGCTCATACTCACTAACAGACATCTCCCTCTGAGCTAAATTCAAAAACTCTCTGGCCTTTTCCTGCATATAAACCCCGGAGAAGTACTTTTTCCTGAATAATTCTCTAAAATCTCTCCATGACAACACTGGAGGTACCGCTTGACTCTGTGGCACCGACTCCCACCAGTGAAGAGCATTCCCCTGCAATAGACTCACTGCATACTCAAGCTTCTCCTCATCTGTGCATTTCATCTGCACCAGGACCCTCTATGTTCTTTTCATCCAAGCTTCAGTTCCTCAGGATTTGTGGTACCATGAAAGTCCACCGCTCCATACTTCCGTAACTTGTCATCGCCTGCTTGAATCACTTGGAGCCGACATCAAGCTCGAGATCCCTGTCCCATGGCTAAGGTGAAAGCCTGGGCAAAAGCCTGGAAAAACTGTGGATCCATCGCAGGCATAGCAGGAGGAGGAGGAGGTTGCTCCTCAGGTTGCACACTAGGTGCCTCTGAGCCAGGAGCTGAGTGTGTCCCCGCATCTTGTGGGACATGCGACTCATCTGTGCTCCCCTGGCGGGAACTAGAGCGAGAACGAGTTCCGCGGGATCTACGTCGAGGTGGCATATTTACTCCTTCAAAATAAAACCAGTGAAAAACTTTAATTCAAAAAAAGTATGTGCAACACTCAAGTTACAATCATCCAAAATCATCATTTAGTCGAAATCACCATGTAGGCATGTAAATTCAATTAAAACAATGTAAAAGAACACAAATCATGTAAGTTTAATAAAATCATGAAAACCCTAAAGTTCTCCTTCTACCCGAATCTAAACCGAAAGCTCTGATACCATAAGTGTTGGAACCCCTCCCTAGTGCGACACGTGTCCGACGTCCTGCGTGACATCTGGACGCACATCTCACGAGGGAGCGATTCCTCATCACTAATTAAACCTCAAATCGAACTTAAGTTCACGTTATCCGAATAAACCTTGATAAATTTACCCTAATTATCCTCCAGTAAAATTTGATCTGCTTAGGGCCCATAACTACTCTTATGCCTAAGCTAATCTGAAATTCCATGCCTCTAGGTCAAATGAAAACAGAAAACGTCTCGAAATCCAAATTTTGAAGATTTAGCGTCTATTAAAAACTAAATAGGAACGCTATACCGTTCGAAGAGGATGTTAAAAACAAAGTCCTCCATAAGTTGCTTTAAAGGTTTATTCCAAACTTAACTGCTCCTACATCATGCTAAAATTGAAAAGTTACAACTTTTGATATAAAAGAATCGAAAATGTCCTATACGTCATCATCGGAAATATTTAAAGATGTTTTACAACCTTCATAAAGAAAACAAAAGGCATATCGATCATCAAGAGAAGTAGAAACTTGTTTAAAATTGTTGTTTAGCTAATTACCATATGAATAGTGAAAATTACCAAATGAATAGTAATCAGAAATTTTCAAATGCCTATAAAATTTTCATCTTAAGTCGAAAATTAACCCATTTTATACCGTTTTAAAGATCTTGATAAGTTCTACAACCTTTAAGAAATACCTCTCACTCAAATTCCTACTCTAACATGCTCTAAAAGCCAAAGCAAGGTGGCTGCCCATTTAAAAAAAAAAACGGACAGCACCTCCCCTAAAAATGCTCTAGCCAAAATCTTCAATTTCCAACCTAACTTCCACTTACACAAAATACTTCAATCTCCCAAATTCTCACACATATCCAACAACCAAACCACATCAACTCCAAATGGCAACAACACAATCTTAGGTATTCTAACCTAACTCCTAAACATCAACCCATTTCCAAATCATAAAGAAACTACAAGCTCATGCTTGCTTTTACAAACATACAACCATACATGCTTAAACATATACAATATACAACGGAAACTTCAAAACCTTTCATATTTACATTAAATAAGCAAATACAATGTTTTAAAGAGCATTTTAGCCCGAATACAAAAATTCCAAAGAAAGTTTACAAAGTCCAATCTTTGTCTAAAATGCTAGCCAAAGCACTGTTTTCAAAAGTATGACTTCAAAAACAAAAGCATCGGAGTAATGCCTCAATCCCGATGCGACGACCCGATTTCTCGCTCAATACCTGTGGAGGGAGAAAGGGGGGTGAGCACGACGGCTCCGTGGGTAACAAGTTAATAGTCAAGCATAAGCTAAAACATGCATCAACACTTAAATTTCAAGTCAATATTCAACAATTTCAGTTTCTAATACAATAAAACATTTACAACAAAATCAACAAATGTCATATAATAACACAAAATCACATATCAGATGGTTTGAGTGATCCTAACAGGACGTACTACACATGTCCGTCAGCGACCATGTGTGGCAGAAGTGAGCAGAGGGGAGTCCGATTTGAACTCCTATGCCACTAGCAAGGCAAAGGGAGAAGCCTAATAGACAAGGGCGCACTTGCTAACAGAGGGGATCACTACAAACCCAAGTAATCATGCAATTTCACCTTAGGCATTCATCCAAAATCACATATTCAAATCTTTTCACTTTCAATCAATTTTCCAAACATTACACTATTCATAAAGATTGGCCACAATTGGCCATTACAACAATTCACCTTCACATAATCTTGACAAAAAATTTATACATATTTACACAATGTATTTACATAGAAAGGCACATAATACATATTTACACTATCACAAACAATAATGCATTCAAAATTTGAAAGTCATAGGAAACCATTCAAGAGACATTTAAGTAGCTCATTACTCAATTATTAAAAAGTTACCCACCTTGACTTCTTTGGCTTGGCAATTGATTAACTTGTCCTTCCTCAAGCTCCAAATGTCTTAATTGACCTTAAACAAAACATAACAAGTCTAATTAATCAAAGATACCTATGCTGGAATTTTTCAAAAAATGTCGAAACTTGAATTTAAACCTACCGAACCTTACCTACACCTTTCCTATACCTTTCCTATGCTATATTAACTAAAACCTCTCTCAATTGATTCTATTATTTTCGAAAATTCTCAACCCTATAGCCATCCATGCATGCTGATTTTTTTCACAAAGCTTCCCTAACTTTTCTTCTTTCATTTTTCCTTCACAACACACTCTCCAAACCACCATTAGACAAACCCTAACAACAAAGCCATGAAATTTCAAATTCTTCTTCCCTCATGAAACCCACGACATCACCCTCCTAGTTTCTAATGGTGGGAAACTCTTTCCTTTCTTATTCTTCCTCTATAAACTCTTCCAACCATCCTTTAAAAGCATGAAAAACAAAACTCTAACAAATCAATTCATAAATTTCGAAAACCCTAACCTACACAATCTGATTTTTTTCTCCTCTCCTCCAACAACAAATCCTTCTAATTACTCTTCAAACCACCAATATGAAACAAGAAAGATGAAATCCTAACAACACAACCAAGAAATTCGAATTTCCTTACCTTGTAGGAAACCCACGCAAGCTTCTTTTTGCTTTTAAAGATGGAGTATCCTCTTTCTCTTCCTTTCTTCTTACATAAACCACTTGAATCAACCTTCCTAAAGCTTGAAAACCTTGAAAACCTACCTTCTTCTTCTTCTTACTTGATGGCCGAATCTAACCCTTCTATTTCCTTTGGATTTTCGAAACCTTCTCACTCTCCTCCTCTCTTGATAACTTTCGGATGGCTAGACACAAATGACCCAATTTGTTTCTTTCTCACTTATTCCCCTAAGCCAAAAACGACATCACTTAGCTCCCTCCCTTTCAATTTTCGTTGGCCACTTTTCTTCCTTAAGAAACTTCCTAAGCTTCCTTACATAACCTAACTCTTTAACTTAAACCTAAGCCTAAAAGTCCAACTTTCCCTCCTTCTAACTTAAACTTTCCCAAAATTTTATCTTTCCCTCCAACCATCTAATAATTTCGTGGACTCCCACTTAAAAGCCCAAATGCTTCCTTTCTTTTTCATTTAGTTCTCCTTTAAAACCCTAGCCCACTTGTTTGCTTTCCCCATCATTTAAATAACATTCCAAAGGCCTAAAAGCCCACTTTAATAACCTAAAGCCTTAAAACCTTATAAACACTTCCTAATTTATCCTAACACTATTTTATGGCCTCATTACCATTTTCTTATTCTTTTAAAATCTAACACCAAAATTAAAATTCTAATTTAACTAATAATTAATAATTATTGCACTAAAATCCCAAATTATTCTAACCAATAGGAAATCTAATAAAACCCTAATTTCATACTAACCAAAAGATAATTTAAATTGCAAACCTGTTTAATAGGGAAAAAGGGATCGGGGTCTAACAATCAATGTACATGGATTAGGAAAGTCCTAGCAACTTCCTTTATCTATATCTATAGATCTTGATTCTAAAAATGTAAACTGCTTCTCCCAAATCCTTCATGGAGCACTATTCAGATAACCAAATCTTTGTCTTTTGCATGGCTAGTGCATCATTTCCTATTAACAATATGTCATCTACATACAACACTAGGAAAATAACTATGCTCTTACTAACCTTCTTATACACACATGGCTCTTCTTCGCATCTAACAAAATCGAATTGTGCGATTGTTATATTGAAGCGAATATTACAACTTCATGAAGTTTGCTTCAATCCATAAATGGTTCTTTGTAGCTTACATATTTTATTAGGAGAAGATAGCAATGTGAAACCTTCAGGTTGAGTCATATAGACATCTTCCTTGAGCTCTCTGTTAAGAAAAGCTATTTTCACATCCATTTTTCATATCTCATAATCATAATATGTAGTTATAGCAAGTAGAATTCGAATAGAATTGAGCATTGCCACAGGGGAAAAAGTTTCATCATAATCAATACCTTCTTTTTTATTATATCCCTTGGCACCAAGACGGGCTTTATAGGTTTCAACATTCCCATCCGCTCCAATTTTTTTCTTAAATACCTATTTACATCTTATGGGTTTTATATCCTTTAAGGGATCAACCAAAGTCCATACTTTGTTGATTCTCTTAGATTCTAACTCAGATTCCATGGCCTTAAACCACTTCTCACAATCTGGACTTGCCATAGCCTCTTCATAAGTCTTAGAGTCATTATCAATATGATTATCTTCGTCACCATACACCATTAAGTTTAATCTATCTGGTGCACGATGATCCCTAATAGACCTTCTAAAAGACTCATGTTCAATAGGTTCTTCCTCTACTTGATGTTATTATTGCATTGGTTCTTGAACAGGTTCATTAACTGGTCCATTCTCCTCAACGGTTGAGGCTAGTATCGTATATGTAAATTTCAAGACATCAAGCAAAGGTTGTTCAACATACATCTGATGCTCTTGAGCTTGTGTTGATTCATCATAATCTTGAATTTCATCAAGATCTATTTCTACACCATAACTTTCTTCATTAAGGAACTCCCTTTCTAAAAAGGTTGCATTTCTGGCCACAAACACTTTATATTCATAAGAGTGATAGAAATAGTATCCCATAGTTTCCTTGGGATAGCCAACAAATCGACACTTGTCAGACCTCGCTCCAAGCTTATCTGGCTGCAATCTCTTGACATAAGCTGGACAACCCCAAACTTTCAAATGTTTTAGGTTAGGCTTACGTCCTTTCCACATCTCATATAGAGTTTTTGTGACTGCTTTAATGGGAACTTTGTTTAATAAATATGCATCAGCTTTTAAAATATATCCCCATAGGAAGATAGGAAGATCAGTGAACCCCATCATGGATCTCACAATATTCAATAAGGTTCGATTTCTCCTTTCTAAAACACCATTGTGTTGTGGTGTTCCTGGAGAAGTCCACTGAGACAAGATTCCATATTGCCTTAGATAATCAACAAAATCATCACTAAGATACTCACTGCCACGGTCAGATCTTAGTGCCTTTATACTCTTACCAGTTTTCTTTTCAACTTCACAACAAAATATTTTGAACATTTCAAATGATCCAAACTGGTGTTTCACAAAATACACAAATGCATATCTTGACATATCATCAGTGAAGGTGATAAAATAAGAATATCCACATTTAGCTTGAACTTTCATAGGCTCACATACATCAGTATATATAAGTCTTAAAAGTTCACCAGCTCTCTCTCCAATTCCAGCAAAAGGAGATTTGGTCATTTTACCTTTGAGACAAAATTCACAAGTTTCATATGATTCATAGTCATATTGACCAAGGTATCCTTTTTTGTGCAACTTGTTTACTCTTTTCTCACCAATATAACCAAGTCTACATTACCAAAGGTAAGTTTGATTTGCTTGATTATCTCTCTTCCTTTTATGACCAGAAACATTCATAATTGGAAAACAACTATTTCAGGTAAGACATAAAGACCATATTGTAAATAACCACTGACATATAATGTAAAATCCCATATTAGGGGTTAGAAAATTTAGAAATTTCCAGTACATCATATGCTTTGCATAATTAAGTATTCACTGATATGTGCATATGAATTTTGACTTATACAAATAATTGTGTATGCATTCATGATATTTTTCAAGTATAATTAGTTTCTAATTGTGATTAAAATGTGAATTGTGAATTATTTGCATTAAAAATTTATTTTGAGACTATTAGTATTATCTCAAAATTTTTGGTGAATTTTAGGAAATTTATGAAAATTTGGGATATTTTTTAACTAGAAAAAATAAGAGACAAATAAAAGAGTGACAATTGTATTAGAAATTAATTGAAAAATGGGAAAATTATGGAGTGACAAATGGACTTATAGCTATGAGATAAATGGTAGCTTACCTAGTGGACAAGTGGAAGACATGCAATGGAGACATGTGTTAAAGCACTAATGAAACATCTAGGCATTAAAAAAAATAAAATATGTTTCTGCAGCTCTTTCCCTTTGGTTTCACTGAACCCATCTTCACCATCTTCCTTCTTGTTTCCTCTCCCCATTTCTGGAATTTTTCTGAAGTATAAACTAAGTAAGTAATGCTTTAAGTTTTATGATAGTGTAAATGATTTCTGTTAAGGTTTTAATGTTTGTAACTGAATGCATGCATGAATGGTGTATATTTTTGTGCTTGTGGAGTGCTGCATATGTAAATGGTGTTGATGCATATGTGGGTGGTGAAAGAAGAAGCAAATATGGTGATCGATTAACAAGATGAAGGATTATAGTCATTGGAATACGATATATGCAGTATTTTACTGATCATACATTTGTATTTAGGGCATAACTTGATCTGTGAATATATAAATTGGATGGAGTTTAATTTATAGTAAACTAGAGACATATAACTATATTTTCATGAAAGAATCTAATTCAAAATATGCCCTTAAGAGTCTGAAAAGTTGGCTTGAAGTTGAAATTGGTGTTCTGTCAAGGTATGAAAATAGTCTGCAGATTTTTTATTATAACTTGAATGATACCAAACCAAAATGCATGAAATTGGTGTCATTGAACACTTAAGACATTGTGGAACATTTTTTTATTAGAAAGTATTGCCTAAATACCTCATTGTGTAGGTCAAAATGGTCATACAAGTCTGACCCGAAATCTACTTAAGATAAAAATATGGAAAATTGATAGGTTTATGATTGATTTTATGAAGATGAAGAGGTTTGAGAAAAGTGGTTAGAGTTTGAAGATTTTATGAAAAAAAAATGGCTTTGAATGAATATATAATGGTGATGTGTTTTTGCTAAAGTGATCTAGAAAAATTGAAATGAATTTAGTGTAAAAATGGAAGTGAGTTTCGGATGAAAGCCTAAAGGGTATTAAAAGGTTATTGTTTTTATTGAACATGCTTCGATATTTTGCTTATATTTTGATCTTTAGATTTCAAACTGAGTTTATTCTTAATTCATATTAAACCTAAGACATAGGTATACAACTTTCTTGAAGAAGTTGATTTTTAGTCTGTCTCTAAGACTTTCAAAAGTGGCATGGAATTGAGTCTTGTCTTAGACTATAGCACTACAAGGTACAGAAATCATGTCCTGTGGTTATTAAATAAGCTGTATTGATGTAGGCTGAATTAGACTGAGGTGTCTTCACCAAAGTTGTAGATTATTATCTTAAATTTAAATTGGCATAAAGTTTGTAATTTTTGGATATTGGAATTGAGAGTTATAAGGTGTACAACTTGGAGGCATGATCATGTATTAGCCAAAATTTTAAATGTACATAGTATGTGGTATTTTGATCATAACTCATGGAATACTAAACTAAATTGAACGATCTTGGTATAAATAGGGACTTAAGACACTAAGGAACAATTTTATAGAAGAGACTGTTACAGAAACACATCATTATCTTGATCTTTTTTATTGTACAAAGTTGATAAGAATGAGATGCTTCCAGCAAAAGCTGGAATAGTAATTGAATGTATGAATTTTGAAACTTTTGAAGTACAATTGATGTTTACATCAATTTAGTAAGAAAATATACCCGATAATTTTTCATGAACATGCATTATACATACTCAGTATACCTAAATTAATTCTTAATCGTGCACAATGGTGATTTGTATATGTGTTAAATGTTATAGAGGAACGTACAGAGCGACTACTTCCAGATATTGTCGGGACTTCAAGGCAATAAGCAAACATGAGCGATTGTGAGTAACCTAAGATGGTCTCACCTTGTTTTGTTTTATTTATTACTGAATTGAATTTGATATTGATGAATGTGTACTGATTTTAGACGTGAAGGTCCGAAGTATTGATTGATGAATGTGATATTGAAGTGCTACTTGGATGTGAATATGATTGACTACTTGCTTTGCATAAAATGTTTGAAATGACTTTGCTTTGTTTTAAAACTGTTGAGTCCTAGTTGTGGGTAAATAGGCATGCCTAGAAGGGTCTGCAGCTGCTCCTGTGACACTTCGGTGTTGAGACTTCGGTCTCTCCTAGACATTTTAGTGTCGATACTTCAGTCTCTCCTATATAAGTCCCGTTACCTGCCTCTGTAAATGGATTTGCAGTCCTCTGATTTTATAATATGATATATGTTTGATTCTAACATAAACAAAAGTTGTATTCTGATTCTAAAGGCTTTATACCCTCTTGTGATATTCAGTTCTGATGAGTATAAAAATCTGTTCTGAAATACATTATGTCTGATTTAATGTTAGGCAATCTTTTAATGCATGCTTATGCTATTATATGATTTCGTATGATGAGTTGTCACTTCATGTATAGATTAGTTATTACTTATTAAGTTATATGCTTAGCACGGTAGATTTGCCCTGTGTAGTTCAGGGCGAAGATTATAAAGACTGGGACAAGTCAACCGTAATGACCAATGGAGTTTGAGTCTTATTTTGAGAAAAATGTATTTTGAGTTTGTTTTGGGCTTGTATCTGATGTGTATAACATTTCAATTTGTTTGAAGGTTTGTAATAACATTAATACATGTTGGTCTCTGAATTTATGGTATGTAATATGATAGGCACAGTATGCATGATATGCTATATACTGTATGGTTGCTTTGAGATTTTGAAATGCATGTATGAAATGTTCCATCTCGTTTGGATTTGTCTCAGTTCTGTATATATGTTTTGTTGTCTGCGTGGTGCCCCCGTATCCTCCCAGGGGGTATTAGGGCGTCACATATAATTCATCACCATGAAATATATTAAATTAGTTATTCTTAAAGATTGTATGAAATCCACATTTATCTAATGACGAAATGAAAATAATGTTCGAAACAAACTTAGGAACATAATAAAAATCTTCTAATAATAAAATCTTTCTCGTAGGAATAACAAAAGTTATAGTTCCTAAAGCTAGAGTGGCAATACTTGCTCCATTCCCAACTTGTAGCTTTATTTCTCCCTTCTTTAATCTCCCATTGATCCTTAGACCCTGCAACATATTGCAGATGTTAAAGCTACTACCGGTATCTAATACCCATTTAGTAGAATCAATAGTAGTTAAAGAAATCATGAAAACATTTTTCATAAATGTCCCACCTTGTTTCTTACCTTTCAAAGTAGCCAAAAACTCTGGGCAATACTTAAAATATACATCCAATATATTAGCATAATCAATTCTCTCAGGAGGCTCTTCCTTCATAGGTTTATCGATCACATCGATAAGTTTTTCATGCATGAGAACAATTATCATATTACGGTATCAATCATCAAAATTGTTAACTGCTAGCTTGTTAGCATCAAGAATACTTCGCAGTGATATGGTAGACATTTTGAGAAATCTAATAAAAGGAAACACTAAAATAAAAACACAATCATATATCATTAGACATGAACTTTTATCTAAATAATATAACATCTTTAAAATATGAATGAGTCTCTTAGTTGTTAAGTCGTTACTCATGCATAATTAAAGAATAATAATTTTCCTATTTTATCATATAAAATTTATAGTAGACTCAATACTATATAGTTCTTTGGTTGTCAAGTCGTTCCTATTAGTATAATTTAATTTTTCATCCAGTGATGGAGAATTAATTAATATTATACTCCTTAGGTAATCAAGGCCAAAAGTATAAAATTAATTAATGTTTCTCACACATGCATCATATACCATAGAAAATATTATTTATACGAACTACAAGTTACCTGGTTATCAGGTCATTTCTTGTAAACAAAAAAAATATTATTATCTACTTAGATGGAATTTTTTTGGGATAAAATATCATATATTATATCAAAATATCAATAATTTTAAAGGTTAAGATTTTATGTTATTAAACAATTTTAATAACACTAATGATCATGTCACTTTTTTAAATACCATTTAACACCATGCTATTCCAATTGCATTTAACAAATTTACCGTGCATTTTACAAAGGTTTTTTTGGACTCGAACTTTCACTGCCAATCGCGCCCACCTTCGTACGACAATCCCACTTAGGTCCACTTAAGCAAAGATTCAGCCTTCTCACGTGAATGTCGCCGAATAATTCCGTTAGCCCGCGAACACCTCACACGCACACAGGTGTTTAAGTACTTCCCTCACACACGAAAAGAACACAAGTGTAATAGAGTAAAGAAAACAACAAGAGATTTTTAAATGTAGCCGAAGCTACCTCTTTCATTAACTCTCAACAAAATGTTAACAAAGGACACGAGTACCTCCTACTCGAAGCACTCAAGGAACTCCCTACTCGAAGTCTTTACAAGAACTCCCTACTCGAAACCCTTACAATGAGAACTCTCCCCCAAAAGCGCTCAACTCTCAAAGCTCTCAACTCTGATCTTCTCTGATATGATGATTAGGTCTCAACTCTAATGACCTATTTATAGGCTCCTTCAGACTACTAAGAGTCCTAGTAGAACTCTACTAGTTAAGATCATAATCTTATCCTATCTAATAAGATTACAACACATTTAAAAGATTTACCCTATCTAGGAAAGATTATCCTTATCTATGAAGATCTCCTCTATCTTCAGATGATCCTTTCTCGCAATCTTTAACTCTTAAAGATGACGTTCATCCATAGTAATCTTATCCACCACGTCATCTTATGCCACATCATCCATAGTTGCCACGTCACTACTAATGTGTCTTTACCACAACCTATCTGCATATAAGTCCATCAATGCATGTCCATGGACAAGTCCATCTTCCATGATCAAGCTCATTCATAGTGCAGTCTCATCACTCTATGACTAAGTCACAAGTCACAATCTGAGTTAGTATTTAACCTCGCATATATTACATACCTTCGACCTGCCTCGTCGAAGTTAAGTGTTTATGCATCTCGTCACGCTCGCATGCCTTCGTGCGGGGTCTCTCGCATACCTTTGCGCCTTCTCGTATACCCTCGAGTCTCATATGACTTAGTTTTCTAACTCCGCGTGACCTCACATCTGAATCTCACATCTCGTCAAAGATTTTCGCCAATGAGCACCTACGCGTGCCCACGCGTATCGAATCTCGCCAACTCATAAGACTTTGCCTTATTCCTCGTCAACACGCCTTCCTCGTGCCGACTTGCATGCTAAATATTGGTCAAGGCTTGTCAACGCTCGCATGATCTCGTAGTCTAGATTTGGGGGTCTAACAAACCACCCCCACTAAAAGAACTCGAGGCCCTCGTCGAAATAATCTGTGGACACTCCTCCACAAGCAGTTCCCTCGAAGACTCCTTCGCCGACTATCGAAGACTGGAGCAAGCCTTCTCTTCCAATGGCACCTTTTTCTCGCACCATCTCCTCTTTCCGTCGAGTTTTCTTTTGCATGGGCGCTCCTCCACGAAGCCTATACAATTTATATAGGTGATGTTATTGATGACTCCTTCTCCAAAGTTATCTTCATCGCTCCCTCCTTTGTCCTTCGCGACAATGGAGTTCACCTACTCCTCGCCTTTCTTCCTTTACGGGCATTCTCGAGCAAAATGAGGCCCCTGACAGATGAAGCATGTAACCAGTCCCTTCGATTGCTTCTTCTTATGTTGAGAAGATTCTCCTATCTTCTCTTTTCCTTTCTCCTTGCCATCCTGGTTTCCACCATTTTTCTTGCCCTCTCCGTAGGTTAGAATTAGTGATGGCAATTGAAAATCCACCAAGGCATCTGTCGCCGCTATTATGCTAGGGAGGTCCTTCACGTTCTGCCTCTGAAGCTCCATTTGTGCCCAACCTTGCAAGCCGCTAATGAAGTTGAACAACTTGTCCTCCTCCGACATGTTCCGCACATCCAACATCACTGATGTGAACTTCCTGACATACTCCCTCACTAAGTCATCTTGCTTCAACCCCTTCAAAGTTTCCCTCATGAGCCAAGAAGTGTTGTTGGGTAAGAACTGATCTGTCAGCTCCTTCTTCATCTTCTCTCAAGTGTCAATGGGAGGTCTACCCGTACTGATGTCATTGGAGGTTCTCGTTCTCCACCACAGCTTTGCATCACCCACCAGGTACATCGCTGTGATTGACACCTTCTCTGAGTCTGCCACCTTTGCCGCTGCAAAGTACTGCTCCATATCCCATAGAAAATTTTCGAGTTCTTTGGCATTCCGTTTTCCATCGAAAACTTGTGGCTCTCGTACCTTCACTATAGTGCTTTCCACTCAAACACCCGTCTCGTGCTTTGACATCGCATGTTTGAGCACCAACAGATCATAGTTCATCTCCTCACGAGCCTTCACCTGCTCTTCAAGCGCTCTCATAGTAGCTTGAAGCTCCCTCTCTAAGGCTACTATACGTTCCAACAAAGGAACTACTCCCTCATTCGTTAGGGATAGAGCCTCAAGAATCGCCTTTATTCTAGCAACCCTTTCCATTAGATTACTTCCACTAGTCATCACTCGAGATTGGCTCTGATACCAGTTGTTACAAAGGTTTTTCTTAGACTCGAACTTTCACCACAAGTCGCGCCCACCTTCCTATGGCAATCCCGCTTAGGTCCTCTTATGCAAAGATTAAGCCTTCTCACGTGAATGTCGCTAAACAATTCCATTAGCCCTCGAACACCTCACACGCATACAAGTGTTTAAGTGTTTCCTTCACACACGAAAAGAACACAAGTGTAATAGAGTAAAGAAAGTAACAAGAGATTTTTAAATGTAGACGAAGCTACCTCTTTCATTAACTCTCAACAAAATATTAACAAAAGACACGAGTACCTCCTATTCGAAGCACTCCCTACTCGAAGCCCTTACAATGAGAACTCTCCCCCAAAAGCTCTCAACTCTGATCTTCTCTGATCTGATGATTAGTTCTCAACTCTAATGAGCTATTTATAAGCTCCTTCAGATGACTAAGAGTCCTGGTAGAACTCTACTAGCTAAGATAACAATCTTATCCCATCTAATAAGATTACAATACATTTAAAAGATTTACCCTATCTAGAAAAGATTATCCTTATCTACAAAGATCTCCTCTATCTTCAGATGATCCTTTCCCGCGATCTTTATCTCTTAAAGATGATGTTCATCCACGGTGATCTTATCCACCACATCATCTTGTGTCACATCATCCACGGTGATCTTATCCACCACATCATCTTGTGTCACATCATCCACAGTTGCCACATCACTGCTGATGTATCTTCACCACAGCCTATCCACAAATAAGTCCATCAATGCACGTCCATGGACAAGTCCATCTTCCATGATCAAGCTCATTCATGGTGTAGTCTCGTCGCTCCATGACTAAGTCACATGTCACAATCCGAGTTAGTATTTAACCTCGCATATATTCAATACCTTCGACCTGCCTTGCCAAAGTTAGGTGTTTATGCGCTTCGTCGCGCTCGCATGCCTTCACGCATCCTCGCGGGGTCTCTCGCATACCTTCACGCCTTCTTGCGCACCCTCGGGTCTCGCATGATTGAGTTTTCCAACTCTGCGTGGCCTCACATCTGAATCTCACATCTTGTCGAAAATTTTCGCTAATGCGCGCCTACGCATGCCCACAAGTATCGAATCTCGCCAACTTGTAAGACTTTGTCTTGTTCCTCATCAACACGTCTTCCTCGTTCTGACTTGCGTGCCAAGCATTAGTTAAAGCTTGTCAACACTCGCACGATCTCACTGTCTAGACTTAGGGGTCTAACCCATGCAACATCTGGTAAAACAAACTTTTAAACCAAATTTTTTAAAAACGTTTTTCAGTGAACAAAATCTATCCAAAGCTTTTAGCAAAAACCTTGTTTAAAACCTTTGCATTACCCATCGTACAACACCCAACATACATTTACTGCATTTACCGTGCACATTTGTATGGACAACATTTGTCCAAAGGCTTTTAATGAGGCTTTTAATCGTTTTTCACAGTGGATATCCCTAAGATTTTAACATTGATCTCTGTTATCTATTGCTTACGAATGCACTCTTCTCCCTCTGTAATGTTTACTTATTCACTTACTAAAAGCCAAAAAAAAAATCCTCTCACGTACACATTACTTTCCACTAAAAAATATATCTTTTTCTCTTCTTTTCGATTTTGTCAAAATAAATGAAAAATACAAAAAAAAAACTTATTTTTGTTTACTCTCATGTACAAGAAAAACGAAACAGAGTATAGAAAAGAGTATCACAATTCCTCTTCTTCACTTTGTTTCTTATCAACGTACATAAAACGAAAAACCAAGTCACTCATTTTAAATCATGCACGTCCACTTTATATATGTCCTTCTAAAACCAACGTCAACAACTTTTACTCGCATCTTTTGTAACCATTACAATGTTTTATTGTTTTGGTTAACGATAAAACCAAAACAATAATCACCATCTAACATTTTTTAAACAATAATAAATTATTATTATTATTTATAAATAAAATAAAATAAAACTATTTTATTTTATTTATTATTTTATACAAGAAAATTTTCAATATTAATTATATTTTATGTGCTAGCAAAAATATAATAATATACCATATAGATTATTTAATAAATTATCTCATAATAAATTAAATAATCATAAATGAGAAATACTACATTTGTAAGTATATGACCACATTGATTCATCACTAAGCTAGTAGTAACTATTTTAATTAATTATTTAATCAAGGTTGGCATTTAACAACACTCTTCAACGAGTGAATAGTGTGAAATAACAATTTTACAAAGACAGAACCTTAGTTTAAGGATAATGTATTATTACCTTCTATGATTACAACTCTGAATTATCATAAAGTATGGTTTACCTGTCAAACCTTATTAGATAACCAATTATGTTACATGTTGATCATTAATAATTGGTGAATGACTTAGAAAACTCCTTTTTCTCACTCATTCATTCGCCCTGACTAAGGTCTTGAAAAAATCATTAGAATTAATGACAACATAGAGTTCAAACTCATTACCTAGAGTCGATAGATCCCATCTTAACTTACCACTAATCAAATAGGTACTTAATTATATCCAATGATCATTTAACTAGCATTTTTATACACTAGGTGTCCAACATCAAAACATAATAGTGACCTATTGATGACTATGATGATCTCAGGTCAAAGGAAAAAATATACATTTAAATCCTTATGAGAATATCTCACTTGATAGTTCATAAGTAATATTAACCATTGGGAATTCTCAGTTTGGTCAGTTCAATGATCATATCTTCATATGTATCATCTATATATGTAACTTAGTAAATGAGATCTACTAATATCTATCCAATAGATACTATTACATGTATATTGATCTAACGGATCATTAAAATCCTTATTTGATGATCCTATGATAAAAACATTTTAGATTAACTCCTAAAGACTTGAATCTCATTATCATAATCTTCATTATGATGGCAAGTGTATAAATTTAATAAATGACTTATTATATTAGAATAAAACAATAAATGTAATATGATAATAAAATCATTTGCCATGTTATTAATCAAAATTAATAATAACAAAACTAAAGTGTTCAATCTATTACATAACAATTGGGTCATGGGCATAATTCCAACACCGGATTCACTATTCTCCAGAAATACTATTCACCAAATCATCTAAATTTCATTCATAAATGTCATTTAAATCCATAAAGCACATTGTGGGAATTTTAAAGCTCGTTCGGACTCATTCTATATGTATAACCAGCCCTATAAATAGTAGTTAACTAGTCAAGGGTAAGAGATATAGAACTAGCTCCATGACTTGTTACGGGTAAGCGATACAGAACTAGCTCCTTAACTATCGATATATAGCGGTTAACCTATTACGGGTAAACGATGCAGAACCAGCTTTGTAACTTTAGGCATATTGTATCATATGGTAAAGAAACTAGTGGTGGGCTATATTGAGTAAAGAAAATCATGTGCCACCACTATTTATGATAAAAGCGATTTGAGGGGCATTGTATGGTACCAATTCTTGTAGATGACTTATTTTCAGTATAAAAGTTTTTATAAAACTTATTGCCACCATTGTTTATAGGTTAAGGGAAAAAGAAATTGAAAAATGGAAACTTTTATATGATGAGTTTAATTTCGAAAAAAAACCTTTTGAAATAATATTTCAGAAAAATTGAAATTGTGTTTTATGAAATGTTATTTGAGTACCAATTGTTATGATGTATGAATAAATTGTTATAGAAAATACTTTACTATGAGCTTTATGATTATATGGGAATATTGCATTTATATTGTTATGAAAAGTTTAACTTTTTATAAACTGATTACACTCTCGAGTTCGTTTAACTTACCTTTATTTTATGTTTTAAACAAATTACATCAAGTATGCATACAGGTAGTGCAGTAATTGGGACTCCTTGCAATTACTTTATGCTTGTGTCATTTTAATATTTTCATTTGTGTAAAGAATAGATGTCTATAAAGGCTTTTAAATGAAATGCATAAATATATTTTAACTTTTTAGTGTTTATTGCAGTGATTGTTGATAATTATTTATTTAAGGTTACTTATGATAGTTGACAAATTGATGTAAATATAAGTGTTTTGACATTTTACAGGACTTTTAAAATTTTTGAATACAATCGTTATGTTATCAAAATTTTCAATAAAATGAATTAAAACAAAATTTTCCCACTACTTCGTCACTTTTTATTATTAAAGTATAAAAGTTTAAATAGTTGAATAGCTTGATTTTGTGGAAACCTTTCGATAGAGTCAGATATCTTATGAGGTTGCCAAAGGGGCTCCACACTTGGGTTCCAAAAGGGGAACTCCAAGCAGAGTCCTTTTATTACTCTTTGCTGAAAGTATTTAAAACCTAGATCTATAAAATTAAATTTGTTTATTTGAGACCAACTTTTAGAAGGGGTCTACTCGGATGTAGAGATAGTAACAAAACAAAACCAAATTTCAACAAGAATACCCAATGTGCATTGAACTGCATGCATGTCAACGTGGAACAGTGGCAGTCACAGTCATGTGTCGTGGATCTGTGAGAACATTTCTTATGTTAACAAAACCAATTTCCTTTAGTCTGCCTTCTAGATCAGTCAGATAGTATTCGTCTAAAAATGGCTCTGTGCTCTTGAGTAATGTAAATAGAACTGGAGACAATTCCTGTAACAACATGTGACATCATAAGAATCTGCCACAGAAACATGTCATCTCAAGCACGTACGTAAACCTATAACGCTAATCAAAGTTTTAAAATTAAAACTGATTCAATTATCTTAAATAATTAAGCCTAACAAACAGCTAGTCCTAGTCAGCCATCATAAACTCAGGATGCAAACAAGGGACCAAAGGGAGCGTATAAACTACTTTTATGTGATCAATGACATGAAATGCTGAATAAAGTACTCGACCATACCTGAAGGATCTTTGATCTTGGCTGCAAGGAAAAGAAAAACGATTAATGGTTTCATTTGAAAATCATTGAAAAAAAGACATTGAGGAATTAGGCCTTACTGCTTGATCCGTCAAAGCAATTGTGCCTCCAGGCCTAAGTACTCGGAATGCTTCCTTCAGTAAACCAACTATAGCTCTTTCAGGACATTCATGTAACTGCATGTATAAGCGTGTTCTAAATGTTAAGCATTAATAGTATTAGTACAGACAGAATGAGATTCTCGCAATATAGAGATAAAAAAGCAACTACAATCTTAATTTCATTTCAAAGGCAGCAATCATACAACAAATTCTGTTCTCATTATCAATTTATCATTTTAAAAACAAATTATGTAACCAAAAAATTACAGGTTCGAGTTACGAAAACAATCTCTTTATAAAATGCAAAGAGAAGGCTGAGTATAATTGATGTCCCTTCCCCAACTCTCGCAAAGCAGAGAGACTTGTGCAATAGAGTTGTTGTTGTTGTTATGTTTATGGTCTTGTTTCTAGACAAGTTCACTATCTACTTCCTGAGCAAGTTCTGAGCATGACGGTGTGAGGAGTATTCTGCATACACTATCATCATAATTCATAAGCCAGCATTCGCAGGACAAAAAGCTGTGTGTAGTAGAAATCATGCAAAACCAGTAGTGGGAGAAAGGAAAAAAAAGATTCCATTGCCTCAATAGATAGTGCATGGTTCTTTCTCCTATCTCATAACAGGACAGTTTGAATGAAGAATAGAGATGCACCAACATTCAGCTTTCGGCCATTGCAATTTTGCCCTTCTTAGACATATCTTCCATGGTATATAAAGCACTTTACTTCAGAAAATGATAACAGATGTCGAAAGTTGGAATTGATGAAAGGTCTCGAGTATATTTATGCCGTAGTAGCGGGAATACATCACCAAATCCAGTTCTACTTTGGTGCAGTGACAAACTTAGAGAGAAAAAAAAAGTGTATTTGCCCCTTCGTATAAACTAAAAACTTGTCATATTTGCATTACCAGTCAAAGAAACATAGCGTATGTTCCATGAGAGATCAACACGGTCAAGAAGATTCAACATCAAGAGGCTAAAGGTCTTTATGATTCAATTGTCTTGGTGGAAGGAATCCCTAATTTGTAAGCAGTAAAATATCTCGCAAACCTTCAGCTTGTGAAAGCATGTTACAGAAGTCACTATGTACCTTGTGCCATAATGGTCAAGCTCATAAGATATGTTTTATGATTTATGAAAACATTTATGTCATTTGTTTTAACAAGCTTAAGGGTGTTACTTTTGGGAAAATGGCATACCACAGCAGCAAAGGAAATAAGGTCAAATGATTTGGATGGTAATCCTGTCTCTTCCCCATTAGCATGTATCCACTTGATTGGATTTTGCCTGGGTGCAACTTTCTTTTCCTTGAATTGAGCCACAGCAAGGAAGTAAGGTGACAGATCTAGCCCCTGTACCAGATGTGATTCAGAAGCTATCATGAGGTCAATCCATCCACGTTTAAGTTTCAGAGTATATGAATTTCAATAATTTTTATAGCTTACTAGTTTGAAATAAATTTTTAAGATTGGATATTGAGACTCACTGTGACTTTTGCAGTAGGAAATTTATCAGCAAGAAATCTAGTGCTGATTCCAACAGAGCATCCAACATCAAGAATATCCTTTATTACATGATTCCCAGAGTGCTGTAAATGATGTTGCTCAATAGTTTGAAGCCAATTTCCTCTCATTGCTCTATTTGCTTCATCTAATGAAGAAGCGTCAGGTATTGCTCGTCTCACCATTGCCATGGTTGCAGGTTCTGCTTCTGCAGCAGCCTGGAATCAGAGACAAAATTATCATAGGAGGATTCTTTTCATCTGTGTTTGTAGATGTAAAAGAGTAAAAATTCAGTACAAAAGCACACCAGCGATGTTCTTTTTGACCAGATTAATAGAAAGAAAATGATGAGGTATCAATCTAAGGTATATTATATTTGCTTGACCAGAATACCAGTTCAGTTCATATAATTGATTTATAAAAAATTAAAAAATTAAAGTTTTGAAAAGAATAGCATGAAGTAGGGGATCAACTTCAAAACCAGAACAGAAGTGTTGGAATGTGTTAATAAATGAGCAATGCACATCATCAAATACAACTAAAACAATTTCTTACCAGCCATGACAGATTTCCCTCATCATATGCATGGAAGGAGTTTAGGTAATCTGAAAATTGCCCATTTTGCCAATGTTACTCAACTTACTTACAAAGAGAATAGAATATGCAAGGAATGGCAAGTTAACTTGGAAGTATCAAAAAGGAAAATAACTGATCTTTGTTAAATTAATGTAAAAGTTGTGAGAAAATGAAAAGAAAAAGATTTCTTTTATCATTACTCTCAGTAAGTCCATATACAATTAGAACATCATATCTGAACACAAAACTTTAAGGCAACGGATTATGAGTCATATTTTTGTATATAACCCATTTCATCCTTATACCACTTGTGAATTTCCTACAAAGAGTAGGTAAATCTACACTGAAGCAATCTCCAAGTGAGAATTGCACCCTTGGAAAACTAGAGGAAGACAAATGTTAAGAGTGAACTACTTTTTTTTATATATAGAGAAAAGAAACAAGAAAATTTATAAGTAACTTAATTCTTTTTCCGAAAATTTAAGTAACTTAATGTTTATTATGTGACAAATGAGGATTTCGGATAAGTTGAATTTAAAGAGAAGCTTTCAGATTCTGAACTTATGTCTACCCTAACAACATTAGAAGGAGCCATATTATCTGTAAGAAAAGCATTGTAAGCAGTGAAGAAAATCACAGTCAGGGTATATCACTGAAGAATTCTGAACGATTTCTAACTCCTTGTAGACATCAGATTCCAGTACTTCCCTCGTCAACTCCCTCCATGGAATATCTTTCTTCTCAGCTGTCCTGTTCCACCCAGAATTCACCCAAATCATCATTTAGAGTATCAGTAATTAACCATAGCTGTACATTGTGCAGACATAATTATCATAACCGTAACCCACTAGCAGATCGATGTGGTTCCCACTCAACATTTATCTGTTATCAACGGGAAATCCCCTCAAAAACACAGAAGAAAACAAATATCAAAAGATTGATAGAGGCCCTTGACATAAATGGTCCACAACACAGTCATGTTTCACTACTAAACATGATAGAATCAACGCACATTATTTGGAAAACAAAGCAGGCATGCTCAAACACTTAAAAGATTACAGTCACAGGTGCTTAATTAATGGGAACCTTATAAGGACTTGTCTGGCACCGAGCTTGAGGAAAGAATAGAGAGGCTTGAAGGCAATGATTGATTGAACAAGACGAGAAAGAGGGGTCTGTCCTGCCCACTTTGGCATTTGTAGCTGCCCCTCCTCGTATGCTTTTGCGCCAGTTGATGAGGATGATGATACCATCTTAACCATCATAGAATCCGTTCTTCTTCTTGCATGATCATTGCCAATGCTTCTGCTTTTCAAGATAAAATTTGAGAGGTTTTGGCTATGGCCATATGCACACAAAGCCATTGAAGCTCTGGAGAATGGCAAACGGAGTCTTGTTTCAAGTTTCAACAGTGAACTTTGAGAAGCAACAACACAGCCGCTGCCAGAGCTTAGTTTTTGTACGTTTTACATATTTGGCTTTTACAGGATAAAATTGACATCAAAGCATATCATCAACTCTTATGTGTATATACTCGACCAATACTGTCTTTACACGCGGAAGAAGTTTGTGGTACATCTTTTACGTTGGTTCCAGGAGCAAAGCAGCGACTTTTCACAAATATTCTATTCCTAACGTCTTCTTGGGTAATTATTAAGCCAACGTTTGGTTTAAAATAAACACATAAAACGCATTCTATACCAATTTGTTTTTATTCTTCCATTTTACAGAATAGGTAAGACCATCTAATACCTGTTTTTATCTAATAATCTTCTTCTACGTTTCAAGCTGGTTACCTTTGGACAAGCCTATCCTTGCCTCCTCCCGAAACAAACTTGTTTTTCTTCATCAACATCTGAAACATCTTCGAGCCTCGCTCCGAAAGTTCTTCCTCTTCTTGACGTTCCAGCGTTCTACCACCAGATTCTAGGTAAGTTATTTGTATTGTTTCGATTGGGTGGGGTTTCGATTGAGTGGGTATTTCATCTGGGATGCCATCTCAGGTTTAACTCAAAACTCATCAAAGAAACAAATGCCGCTTACAGACAGGCACAGAAATTTGGAATAGGAGAATACGATTTATGAAAGCTCTTTGATTTCAATCTCACACCCATGTTTTTCCCTCCTTTCATTCGCTTTCTCTCAATTTCAGTCATACCCAAAACCTCCAATATTTCATCTTTACGCTTCACTACTGCTTCTTTAGGTGATAAATTTTATGCCCTTCTGCATAAAAACCCTAAGAACGTTGAAGCAGTCCTGAATTGTAGCAAAGCGAAATTAGATGTAAAGTGTATCAATGAAGTTTTGAAGAGATGCGCCGTCGACAACTCGCTAATGGGTCTTCGTTTCTTTATCTGGGCCGGCTCTCAGGCAGGTTACAGACATAGTTCATATATGTATAGCAAAGCTTGTGAATGCTTTAGGATTAAGAAAAGCCCTAAAGTTGTTGTTGATTTATTTGAGGCTTATAGGGTGGAGAAGTGTGTGGTTACTGTTAAGACATTTAAGGTTGTTTTGAATTTATGTAGAGAAGGCTCGCTTGTTGATGAAGCATTGATGGTATTGAGGAAAATGCCTCAATTTAATATACGTGCAGATACCAATTCCTATAATGTTGTTATTAAATTGTTGTGTGATGATGGTAAAATGGATGACGCTCAAAAATTAATGGGAGAAATGGGGTTGATTGATCTTTACCCGGATATCATCACTTACATGTCAATGATAAAAGGGTTTTGTAAGGTGGGTCTGTTGGAAGAAGCTTGTGAATTGCTCAAGGTAATGAGAGGACACGGTTGTGTGCCTAATGTTGTAGTGTATTCAACAATTGTTGACGGAGTTTGCAAGTTCGGTAGCCCAGAAAGGGCAATAGAATTGTTGGGAGAGATGGAAAAAGAGGGTGGGGATTGTAATCCCAATGTTGTTACTTATACTTCTGTGATTCAGAGTTTCAGTGAGAAGGGTAGGACTAGGGATGCACTGGGAATTTTGGATAGAATGGAGGCTTATGGTTGTGCTCCAAATCGTGTCACAGTGAGTTATTTGATCCAAGGCATTTGTATGCATAACTGTCTGGAAGAGGCATGTAAGTTGATCGACAGAGTTGTCGTGGGAGGTAGTGTTTCATATGGTGATTGCTATAGTTCACTTGTAATATGTTTAATCAAGATGAAAAAAGTTGAGGAGGCTGAGAAGCAGTTCTGGCGGATTTTAGCTGGTGGTTTGAAACTTGATAGTTTGGCATGTAGTCTAATGATTAAAGAGCTTTGCTTGGAGAAAAGGATGCTTGATGCATTTCGCTTGCATGAAGAAATGCAGAAGATGGGTTGGTTGTTTTCCATTGACTCTGGTGTTTATTCTATGCTTCTGAACGGTCTTTCTCAACAGAACCATTTAAAGGAAGCGTCAAGCATTGCCAGCTTATGCTTGGAAAAGGGAATTTGTCTTCGGATTTCATATTTGGACAAAATAAATGGCATCTTGGAGAATCTATAAGCCTGCAACCGATTGAAGGCAAATGGGTATAAAATGTTTGGAATTCAAGTGTGTATATTATGAGAAGTTCAGTTCATTAGAGCACAAGTCTCCAAAATCCAATGTCATAGGTTCAAATCCTACAGTGTGATTCTGTTCACATTTTGCTAAGTCAAATTATATGGAAAAATGAAAGTGGAGAAAGATCTACTTGTGCTGGGAGCTGACTTTGTTATTTTGTTAATTTAATGAATGATGAAGAAAATGAACCTAAAAAATGGAGGTAGAAATGGCAGCTTTTGGTGGCACCAAATGCCTCTCATTCCAATTCTCCATCTGCAACATTTTCACCTCATTTGGTTAAGCCCATGGCTATATGTGGAAGCCACTGCCATCAGCTAATGTTAGCTATTATCTCTAAAATGGTATGCTTTCACCTCGTTTTTGATTTATAGTTTACGCTTTTTTCTTGCAGTTGAGATTAAGTTATTTCTTCCTTAATATGCTATAAGTAATCATTTGTTAACATGGGTGAAGTTGGGTGTTAGCTCCGGTTTGTTCATGAAGACTTGAATTAGCATGAAATGGACGAGATTGGTAACTGTTAGAAATAAGATAGTGGTGAGCTCACAAGTTGTTTCAGAATTTTCTGAAATGCTTATAAACTAACCGGAAAATTCCTGAAACTTGAATCTTAGTGATTGAAAGATCGATGACATTTCTAGCTTGCACCATTTTATCGTCAGAAAGATATTGTTGTCGATTTGCTTCATATTGTTTATCATCGGTCATCCTTGGTAACATACTTATAATCAACCAATGCTTGAAGGTTCCATAATTTCAAGAAATTCAATTACTTATACTGTATGTTCCTCTCATATTGTTATTTAGATTTGACTTGTTAAGAAAAGAAAATTTCAGTATTCTTTAACTTTCACTTTTATTCCCTCAATTTGATTCGATATGTATTTTACACCAATAATTGGAAGTTTCCATAAGTGACTACTCTTAATTCAATTTATGAACCATGCAAGCTTGTCATTTACTAAGAGCTTGCAAACTTTTTTGCAGGAAGCATTGTCAAGGACTCATAATATTTTCAGGATGATAGATTCATCTGGCCTGAAGGATATACTGCTTTGAGGAAGTTTAACTCAATAGCAGGTAAGTATTGTGGGAAAGTAAACTTTAACCCTTTCCTGAACTTGGTGTCTGTTTTGAGATGTTATCTCTCTCTTGTCAGATCATTTTTAATTGGAGTTGCATGACATTTTTTTTCTTTTCCTTTCAATTTTGAACATCTCATATCCAAATGTTTACACAGTATATAAGATGGAAGTGTTAAGAGATGAAGAGTCAAAGATTCGGCCTTTATTTAGAGTGACATTGGATAATGGAGAACAGGTCATGTTGATGAAATAAAGCCTAATTCTACAAACATGTGTTAGTTTACTGCTGACAAGCCTTTTGCAATTTGTTCAGTTGTAAAATCTTTCAATTTTAGGTAGTATTATCTTATGCAGTAATTTGATTATGCAGTGTGTGTGTGTGACTCAATATCTGTTTGATCTGTGTGTGACTCAATATCTGTTTGATCTCATTTTTAAATGACTATTAAGTGCAATTACATATGGATTGGAGATAGGTAATTTTGTGGTTAGAAGATTGCAAAATGATGCAAGGGAAAACCTCATTTTCACATTACCATCTTTTGTTTTGCATATTCACACTAATTAGTTGTTTCGATATGTAATCACATGGCTTTGTTTTCAGACTTCTCATTTCAAATACGTGAAAAAGGAGCTCTTGTGATTAGGAAACTTCAGTGCTAGCCTTGTGATATGCATTTGACTTGATGGATTGCATGTGACCTTCTAATTGCTCTTGGATTTTATATCTCTTAGCCTTAAAAGCTAATATCTGATTGGCATATCACACCATATTATTGCGCACTCACTTCTTAGCTTATGGCTTGCTGAACCATCTGCAATCCTCTCCTTTTCTGCAGATTAAAGGATCTACTCCATCTGCTTGCTGGAAAAAGATATACAAAAGAATGAAGTTTGAAAATGGTACTTCTAATAGCATTGATGGTGAAAATGGATTGGAAAGGGTCTATGAATCAGGTTCTGACATGTTTGGTTTCTCCAATCCTGAAGTGATAAAGCTAATAAAGGTATAAAACTTTAATTTGTCTCAGAACCCCCGTCAATACTGATAGTCTAAATAATCGTGTCTTAGCATTCTCTTATTGGTTTCTAGAAACATACTGATCAACTTATATGCTGAACAAATGTTGTCGGTAAATGAACTTTTGGCATGGATATCAACAAAATGAATATCTTTTGATTGGCATGGCTTCATAGCAATCTTGAACATCATGAGTTTGCTTGCCAATTAATAACTTCATAGGTTAGTTTTGTTGTGCTTCCACTGCAAATATCCCATCGTTTCTGTTGTTCCCTTTTTCCTTGGTTGTGTTACTAACTCCAATAGTAAAATAATAGACTCTAGGATCAGCATTCAGGAAACTTGAAAGTAAATGACTAATGTTTGTTCCTTTGACATTCTGAGGGCAACTTATTTTTCTACCTTGAAAGTTAATAAATTGTCTGTTTGTTGTGGAGATGTATATTCATGGTACGCTTTGCTGAATGCTGATTCCATATGCTTTAACAGGGATTGTCAAAATCTAGGCTTTCTTCCATGTGATCTATGTCTAATTTTACCTCTGATATATATCAAGACTTGGCTTTTGGCTATAGACCTGTTCGCATTGATTGGAAAGATCTTGATAAGTGCAATGTCTGCCACATGGAAGAGGTACAAGAGAATTTTCTATCATCATTGGCTGTATCATGACTTTTTTTTTGTTGGGGGTAAGAGGCTGTATCATGACTTTAATTACATTTCTTGGCATGTTTTTCTCTTTACTACTATTTATCAAATTTAGTTACTGAGGGCTGAAATTGTAGACCATAACTTGAGAGAAACTCAATGTTTGTACGATGAGTAGTGTCTAATTCCTTTTGTTAACAGGAGTACGAAAACAACTTATTGTTGCAGTGTGAGAAATGCAGAATGATGGTAAAATCTCCTATTGGTTTTGCTGGTTTTTGCATTATGGCTTTTCCATTTGAGAAGCATTTTTAGACATGATTCACCGTTCCTTTTATTAGTTGCTATAGGTCAAATTAATTGCCTTTTACTTTTTGTTTTGAAAAGTTACATATTGGTACGAAATTGGAGAGGCCTGCTGATCAGCAGATGGCAGAGGGGGAGACTGAGGTAGTTGGAGCTTAGTTATAGGGAAGTTCCTATATTTTCATTGTCAGCCTTTTGAACTGGCTTTAAGGAGAATTTGCGCTGTCGAAGTTTTGTTCCTTTCTAATGACCAACATTTTGCTTATGTATACTTTTTTTTTTTAATGAATGCGCATAAATCAAACAATAAACAAGATTGAACACAAATGTAGTACTTAAAACCGTTGCTTATGTATACTTTTTTTTTTAATGAATGCGCATAAATCAAACAATAAACAAGATTGAACACAAACGTAGTACTTAAAGCCGTACATTATAATACAAAACTTCAGCGAAAAACTATCCACTTATGCAAAGCATGAACATGAGAGATTGGATCATATAATCAACATCATGTTGATCAGTTAAAAGAAGTCTCACTCATAATAGTCATCTTTGAAGTTTATACATACCCAACTCCCTTTTAAACGATTTACTTGAAAATCCATCTAAAAGTGATCACCTGAGTCACCATTTTTTTTTTAGCCACAATAACCATTTTACATAAGTTTTACATATATTCGAAAGTGAATCTTTGCAACATTTATCAGTTGTGTGATACAAAATATGATAATGAATGCTCAAGCATGGCTGACCAAAATCGTTAACCCTCAAGAATTAATTCACCACGGGCGTATGCAGTTAATAAGCCAAGGAAGGTTATATGATTGAGCTTGACCTGAGAAGAATTGAACACATCATGAATTTTAGTAAGCAATGCAACTCAAAATGTTATAAGCTAACACGCTTATAACATCATTCATAGTATCATCTGTTTGAACTAATCACCCAGTCAGCTTAAACAAGTTCCCATGAATAGGAAAAGAAGCACATCGAATCTCATTCACATCCAAAATCCAGTAACGTTATTCCATTATTTCATTACAACTTTTCATCACTTGCATTTCATCAAAAATTTCTTTTGCTTTTTCAATACAACCATACTTGGCATACATGTTAACCAATGATGTACTAAGCTCCAGATCCATATCGATCATCCTTCTCTTGATAAATGCATGAATCCATCTCCTTATATCCAGCGCCCCAGCAGCAGCACATGCAAAAATCACACTAACAAGTGAAACATCATCCGGTTCAACACCTACCTTCTGCATTTCTCTAAACAAACCTAAAGCCTTATTGACCATTCCCACTCTCCGCCTTTCTTTGTATTCTTCAACTAGCGTCTTTGTATTCTTCTTAGAACTCTTTTTGGGCATCTCGAATCAAGTTTAAAAATCTGCAATACAGATGAATCTAATAAAAGCATCAAACCAACAGACCAAAAATGTCAAGAATTAGAGATTCAATCCAAAATTTGAGGATGGTACACCAACATAATGAAATTTGAATTAACAAAAGAATTAACAATTTTTCCAATCTTACCAACTACACCAAAATTTCAAATTTCAAGCTACTCTATATAAAATACACTTGAAAATCCAACAACTATTCAAAATCAATTGAACAAACCAGAGTAGTAGTAAAATCTATATAAATGACCATAACCGAACAAATCAAAGGAGATGAACTTTTATCTTTTTTTATGGTCATAATTGATTAACAGATAACACCAACCGTAAACTCTTCAATAACTTCAAAATCAGGGCAAAAGCAATTGCAGTAACCACTATGTACTATTTCGACTGGTATCGACAGAAGACCAATAAGCATATTCAATTACCTTTCAGATCAACCTCATAGCTAGGTTTCAGGTCCTAAATCTGGACCCAATAATAAATACTAAACAGCATACTAAAAAGAGCTTGTAATTTTAGGTACAAAACTAGGCTTTATGGCCTTCCTCGACTAAAATAAACAGTCATATTTAACTTCAACAAAAGCGATTCCCAATTCCATAGGATAGTCGAGTAATCAAAGTAAGTGCATGATATATTGAGGAGATTCCATGAGCAGAAAAATCAGTAAAAACTAGTAAATTACCTAGTAGACTGATGGTAAGCGATGAAGAACAAGGAATTGTTCTTCTAAGAGTAAGCAATATCAGAATATCAAATCTGCAAGTTTTCTAGCTGGATTGAGAATGGGATTTGGGACTGATTATCTTATATCTGCAGTAGGAAGGCCAAGAACAGGATGAAAAAGAAAACGTAAGAAATCTGTCTATTTATATTCCTCCACTGGACACACATTCAACAGTATTGAAGTTCTCGACTTTCCAAGACGAAAAAGGAAAGATAAATAAACCTGCTTCTAAAGTTCTATCAGGCAACGACTAAGCTTCTCAAGTCCTCTCAAGCGGCAGCGAGCGGCAAAGATAGATTAGGGATTTAGTAACGATTTAGCAGCAACAGGGACGAAAATGAAACCAACAGACTGCGAAATGGAAACAACAGATCGAGAAACGTTATAAACATAACCCCCGTATGGTTACTGTCCCCGTATACGGGCAGATATCAAAACAAATAAATCATGTCCATCATTATTGTTTGGTTTTCGTTTCCAAGGTTTTGTCCTCTGTCTCTGATAAACAGAGACAAAGAAATCCTGTCCACCTTTTAAATGAAAGACAATGTTGCCTGTCTCTCGTCCCCGTATGCAAGAGGAGAATACGGTCCAGCTTACCCCTCACGTCGCTCTCTCCCAAGCCCTTCTCTCCGCTGTAGCACGGTTGTGGTCGGTGTAGTCTTCTCTGTCGCACGGTGAGTCTTGGTGTCAACCCACCGTTTTCCTCTTGATCGCCATTTGTAGCTTCCTTTCTCATCTCTCTGAAATGGTTACCTTTGTTCCATGACCTTTCTCCTTCAGGTAACTTACTTGAGCCCCAAAGCATTACCTTTTCCTCTTATGATTACTGTACTTTTCTAGTTTTTGGGTGTGCGTTAATGGAAGCCAATCAATATCGTTTTTTGTTTTCCTTTGTGGGTTTTTTCTTCTTATATGGAGTGCCTGCGCTCTATGTTCTGTATTCTGTCTGGTTCTGTTATATGCTCATGGAAATGATAGCTGCACAGCGAGGGAAAATTTCAGTTCTTGCTAGCAATTATGGTGTGACCTTTAATCAGGCAACTCTTCAACTTGGGTTGTGGTAATTTTGCTTTTCATTGGGTTGCAATTGGTTGTCTTGTAAAGGGTTTATCTTGTTGACCGTTGGAGTAGAATTGGGTGTTGGTTTGTTGCAGTTTCCCGTTAGTGACTGCAAACTGTGTTGTTTCTTTTCGATTGGATAAGATGATGACTTAAGCTCCACAGGATTTTGTGACGGGCATAGTTGGAAGTTCAAAAGCAGAACAAATATAAACTTTTGCATGTACACTTCGAGTTTGAGTAACCGAGGTAAACAATTGCAAGTAGTTGTGTGAGTGACATGGGGATTTCATTTTCTCTTTATATTTGGTTTGAGTTTCTGAACATATTCTCTTTGATGTTCAACATGTGTGAATTATATGAGAGATTCAGATTAATGTGTGAAGCTGCTATGTATTTAAAGGAGAATGTCTGCGCTGTCAGCTTTCCAATAGGAACATAAGTTTTTTTCTTTTTTCGGTGGATGTTTTAGTTCTTTGTTGCCATAATCTGCTTTAGAGGCTCCATAAGAGGGCAAGAACGTCGTGGATTTGGCCACTTGATCATTTTAAAGTTTTAAGGTAGGAGGAAATTTCTCAGCATATCTGTAAAAATTGTGGGAAACCATCATTTCAATTAATTTGCTCTGAGCCAGCACTACACTAGCCAATGTATTTCTTCCAGCTTTTTATCTTGTGCACATGAGGTCACCTTCACTGGGGAAGGACAACATGTCTCAACATCTTAATGACTTTAGTCTATTGAGGCTTAGTGCAATCTACTATCTCAATTCCATATCTAGTGGTAACACAAAATTTTCACAAAGTTTTTAGGTTTTAACTGGAGTAGTTTATTGCAGGGGAACTCGCATGCTAATGGACTGAAAGATTGGAAACTTTTGCTTTGATTCTGGGTGTGTTAGTTTTTCAAAAAATATGGCTGTTGAAGATTAAATTTTGAGTTTCTTTTGTTAATCTTTCTTAAAACTAGAAGTTAGGAGCATTGGGTGTTATTCACAGTGATTGGAATTGATTTATGCAGTTGAATTGTACTTTAATTCTTATGAAATGAACATTTATCATGTGGTTTGAGTGGTCTATGAGGTATCTTTCAGAGGATTCCTGTTGTTCAAAACTTATCAGTGAGTTGGGCTGTTATAGACTATGAAAAATATTTCCCACCCCGTGTAAATATGCAAATTGAAGATGGAATGGGGATTTTCAATATTTAATGAAAATTTCCTCCATCGTGGTTACAATATTATCTGTCGGCTTTTGATGGTGGAAATATATTTAATTCAGCTCTTCTTCATGGGCATCTTCTTTTACCTGATCAGTGGAATAAATGTTCCAGGTAAAACTGGTTCTGAAGGTAAAACTTGAGATCTTCCTCAAGTTGATACCAAGAAGGATGATAAAAGTCCTAAAGATTCGCCTCATGTTGAAGTCCAAATTGATGTTCCCCACCAGCAAGCTTTTGGCTTAACAGAAGACGGAAATCAAACTCATGTGGAAGTGGCATCTGATGTGAAAACATAAGCTGAGGGAATTAATGTCCAGGAGAAACATAAATTGGAATCTTCTCATAACACAAGCACTGAAGCTAGAAGCCTTTGTGCAATTGTATTTGATGATCTTGCAAAGCTGAGGGAATCAAAGTTTTGCAAGATCTTGTATTTGATGATCCCAAACTAGAAGCCTTTGTGCAATTGATCCCTTTTTTAAGCTTGAAATAAATATAGGGAAATCATGGATTCCATTGTGTTTGCTATGTTGTTTGTACAGTTAACAACTGTGTTTGATATTCTAAGGTCAACCAAGTCCATGTGCTTCAAGGCTCTGCCCATGTGAATCTTATTCCCGTTTTGATCAATAATTCAAGTCTCTTGTTAAGTGTTAATTAACAATTATGATAAAGTGTCGCATTGATTATTATTTTATCTACTCACCATCTTAGTAAATTAATGCGAGATTAAAAAACCAATGTTTAGCATTTAAAAACAACATAAAATTGGAAGTACTTTTTTTAGCACGTAACATGCAATCGTTATAATATAGATTTGTATTGTACGTATTAGTTTTCTTATTATTATTATTATTATTATTATTATTATTATTACATTATTTGTAATTATTATTAATATGTATAATTATGATTATACACGTTGCCTTATTTATTAATTCAAATTAATTTTGTTGTTTTTGTTATTATTATTATTATTATTATTATTATTATTATTATTATTATTATTATTATCAGTAATAAATGTTATTATTATTATTATTATTATTATTATTATTTAATCTTAGTTTGAAAATGTTATTATTATTATTTGTTCACTTTTTAACAAAAGCTTCTCATTCGTAATAAACTTATCAATTCATAACACATTGTTAATTATCTTAAGTATCAGGGGGAATTTTGTCATTAAAACAATTTTTCGATTCGTCCATCAGAATTCAAACACATTACATCCTCGAGAGCGGATACAATTTTTTCTATTATGTATATCACAACCAAACATCTTATCTCTAGGTTTACATTCGATTGCATTATGTTACATTCGTCTTTTAGCTACTGAAGACAACAACTATAAGTGATGGAAAATAGTCTACCCGAAAAAGCTAAAATGAGGGCTTTTCTGAAAAGTTCCAAAATTGAACTTCTTAAAAAACTGTATTTTAGCTTCTAAAAAAGCCATTTCTATTAAAGAATTGCTTTTAGATTTTATGACCAAACACTCATTTTTTTAAAAAATAACTTTTGCAGTAAAAAAAGTACTTTTTCACCATTCAAAAGCTCAACCAAACGGGTGGTGCCAAAAGTTTTAAAACTAACTTTTTATTCTATCCTTTGCAAGAATCAACTATCTTTTTATTATGTTCCTAAAAAGAAAATAATGAGTTGAGATATAAACCTCAACGGCTAATATATTTGTAACTATTAGTAAAAAGCCACACAATATATATATATATATCCTCATTTTACTCAACCAATTCAATCGTCAACGATTATAGCTCAAAACTCATAGTAAGGGTGTTATCACATAAACAAATCCTGTACATTTAAACATCAAAACATAAAATTCAATTATGTATCTTACTTGACAATTTAAAGATGAAATGCACAAACAAATGATTTGAGAATCTCATGGGTCGAAATGAAGAAATCGAAGTTTACACCATGCACAAATTGTATTTAAATTTTGTTATAATCAATTAAATATTTCAGTTAATTAAGATAATGAAAAAAAATCCTAACACGTGATATTATTTAATGTATAAATGTAAATTGCATAATTTAGAAATTTATGATCAAATTATAAATATTAAAATTTTAAATGTATATTAAGAAAGGAATTAGGATAGAAATATTTATAATATATAAGTTAGAATTAGGAAATGTAAAGTGTAATGTATTTGTTATAAAAGGATAATAACATTAGGACTATAACAATAGTAGCTTATCTAGTGGACAAATCGAAGATGTATAATGGAGGCATGTCTTTTAAATTTCTATAATTTTATTACTACTTTTTTCAAATTACTAATTTACAATATTTATAGTTTAATAACAAATTTACAATTTCTTGATATTTTAATTCCGAATTTTATAACCAATTAAATTGGTTACTCACAAGTTGCTCCTGAAACTATTGCCTCGAAGTCCCGACAACGTCTTGAGGATGGTGCTCAATTCGATTCTTTATATTAAACAATATACACATATATCATAATATGCACAATTATAATTGTTTAATAATGCACATGTATGAAATGAATTGTGTAAAATGCATGTTCATGATAATATTGGGTATTTATCCATCAAGTTCATCACAAAATCAATCTCATATCAAAACTCATCTAAGTATCATTTATACTTAGGTTTATACCTCAATAAAATCATTAAATCACAATTTATAATTCATTGAATCACATTCAAAATTTTCCAAGATACCCCTTTCAAGTCTATTGTTCGCATTAAATTAGAAAGCAAAACTGATGTAACTTGGTCATACTCTCTTCTAGAAAAACATTCCTCTATGTCTGATCTTTCCATTGACACCAAAATCACTCAATTTGGTTCAGTAATTCGGAAGATATACCTCAAACATTATCGGGATATCCAAATTCAAAAATAGTGTACTATGTATAACTTCCATCGAGAAATTCAATATCTTAGAGAAAGAATTGAAATTCGACTTCTTGGACAATTTGTAGGCATATATCTCTAGTTTACTCAAAATTAAAATATATCTTATTTGGAATCATAAAGGTCAATAAATCACCAACATACTTAAGCATATTTATTGAAAATATCTAAATCATACTCTTCCCTCCGTTACCCTCATTTTGATTCAATTAATCTTTTTAAAATCAAAACCAAAAGCTATAAATTTTTGTGGAGAGATAGAGGAATGTGTTAGAAATCCAATGCTTCAAAAATCAGATCTTTGGAGGTCGACGAAAAAGTTATGGTTGAAATAGTAAAAAATGTTCAGGCTAGGAGGAGACAACGTGCGTTTTCGGCGGATTCGCGACCGCGACGGGTCGCGATTGTGAATCTGTTGTGCGGCCCTTTGACGGATTCGCGATCGCGACACGATTTTCGCCCTCTTTTGTTTAGTAAAATAGGCATAACTTTTGTTACAAATATCGGATTTAGATGCTTCAAAAACTATTTTGAAGAAGACTTCTAGACCTACAACTTCTATGAGACTTCAAAAACAAATTTTACCTCTATAAGGGTTAAAATTTCAAATCAATGCAGCTGTCCTGAATGCCCATCCCATGTAATATCATATACTTCTAAACATCATATCTCTCAACTCCAATATCCAAAAATTTCATACTTTATATCAATGGAAAGATAAAAGAAAGATCTACAACTTTAATGAAGACAATTTTGTCAAAATCTGCCAAAATCAATACAGTAAATTCACGTAAGTTTCATATCAAAAACTCAACACTGTTACTATTCATTCCCAATTCTCAACTCATTTAATTCATCATCTCAATAGATAACTTCTTCAAAGATACCAAATTTTGACTCAACATCATCTATGCACATTTGTTATTCCTCACTTGCTCATAAACACCCAAAATATAACACATTCTCATACACTTAAAACATAATACAACACAAACATTCATCCACAACTTTTGCTACACTCAATTCTCATATTAACATCAAAATTTGAGACTCTTAAAAACAAAATTTAAACTCAATATCTTATAATAAAGGTAGCCATATGTCTCTACTTTAATCTAAACTAAAAATCATATCAATTGAGCAACTATAGAAGAAGTTATGGCTAATAAACTGAAGCATACTCAGAGATCATGTTGCTGCTAAAATTTTTCCAGATATTTTACATCTAGCTCATCTTATACCTAAATTATCCCTTCCATTTAATTTCCTCATCAATATCTACCCAATTAACTCAATATATCAATCACAAACAATTTATTATCTATATTTGATCATTAACCCAAAAACAAAACATCAAACATGTAACCATTCATCATAATTTTCTACACTTATCCTAACATCATTTCATGCAAGAATAAACACTCACTTGGTCTTTTAATTTAAAAGGTGCATCATGGAAAACAACAAAAAGGGAGGGTCTTTTAATTAAAAAAATGGTTTAAGACATGGTTAGGCAAGTGACACTTGTCACTTGCCACAAGTCCCATTTCTAAGTCATTAGGTTGGTTTCTTTCCAATCAAATTTCAATTTCTACTCCAGTTTCTCCCAAATTTTCAATGGAACTTGTTAAAATTCCTAAAGTCATTTATAAAAATTTCCATTGCCTTTTGACAATAAATTCTACTACCATTTGTCATTTGTCTTGCCATTTGACATTTTTCCTAGTCAAAAAATTTCTCCAAAGTTCATAAATTTTCCTAAAATTCTCCAAAATTTCTAAATCAACCATTTCACTTTCCAAATCAATTTTCATCACATACAAACCAAAATTCTCAATAACAATCACATTTATAAACAATTATACCTGGAATTATTCAAACAATGTTGGCCCCCGTTTTCGGAACCCAACATTCGGGGTCATAAAACGTGTGGGCAACCTCATTTCTTATAACTTCAAAACATATTTTGGAAAACTTCAAATAGGAATTTTAATTTGACATCTTCAGAACATTTGTTCCCCCTTGTTTTAACTTCCTAATGACACTAAAATCGTTCAATTTGGTTCAAAAATCTAAAAGTTATAGCCCAAACATTTTCGGGCTGTTACTAAACTAAAAATGTACACTATACTCAACTTCCACCCAAAAATTGAAAGTCTTAGAGTCTGAATTAAAATTTTAATCCTTCAGATAATTTGTTTTTCTATGTCTCTAGTTTATTTATAGATAAAAATCATCTCATTCAGAGCTCTACAGATCAAGATATCCTCAAAATACTGAAGCATGTTTAGTGAAAATATAAAACTCATACTCTTCAAACAGAAACCCTTACTTTAATTCGATCAATCTTTTTCAAATTAAGTCCAAAAGCTATGAATGTTTTTTTAGAGATATAGGAATGTGTTAGGAATCCAATGATTCAAAAATCAAGTCATTTTGAGGTCAGAAAATTGGATGTTCATCAGCCTCTTAAAACTTTCAAGTCGTTGTCGTGTAATTGCACCATAACGACCTTCGCTATCAACCCCAAAAATCATTGTCGTGCTTTTGTAAGACTGTGACTTTTGGATGGACCCCAAAGTCACCCTCACGCTTTTGCACGATGGTGCGTTTCTCCTAAGGTCTTAAAAGTCTTTTGCATGACGGTGCTTTTCCACTTCTTCTTGTTTCAGACATCCTAACTTCTAAACTCCATAACTTTTGATCTAAAACTTCAAATTTTGCAAATTTGATATCAATGGAAATATAAAAGAAATATCTACATCTTTAATGAAGAACTTAAAATCATTTTCTGCCTCTATAAGGGCTAACATTTAAAAGCAATGCAGCTGTCCCGAATGCCCATCCCATGTAATATGACAGAATTCTAAATATCATATCTCTCAACTACAATATTAAAAAAATTTATACTTTATATCAATGGAAAGCTAAAAGAAAGATATAAAACTTTCATGAAGACAATTTTGCCAAAATCTGCCTAAATCAATATAGTAAATTCACAGAAGTTTCAGATCAAAAACTCAACATTGTTACTATTCATTCCCAATTCTCAACTCATTTAATTCATCATCCCAATAGATAACTTCTTCAAAGATACCAAATTTTGACTCAACATCATCTATGCACATTTGTTATTCCTCACTTGCTCATAAACACCCAAAATATAACACATTCCTGTACACTCAAAACATAATACAACATAAACATTCATCCACAACTTTTGCTGCACCCAGTTCTCATTTTCACATCAAAATTTGAGACTCTTAAAAATAAAATTTAAACTCAATGTCTTCATAAGAAAGGTAGTCATATGTCTCTAGTTTAATCTAAACTAAAAATCATATCAATTGAACAAATATAGAAGAAGTTATTGCTAATAAACTGAAGCATACTTAGAGATCATGTTGCTCCTAAAATTTTTCCAAATTTTCAAACTTTCAATATTTTACATCTAACTCATCTTATACTTAAATTATCCCTTCCATTTTATTTCCTCATCAATATCTACCCAATTCATTCAATATATCAATCACAAACAATTCATGATCTATATTTGATCATTAACCCAAAAACAAAGCATCAAACATGTACCCATTCATCATAATTTTCTGCACTCACCCTAACACCATTTCATGCAAGAATAAACACTCACTTGGTCTTTTAATTTAAAAGTGCATCGTGGAAGATAGCAAAAGGGGAGGGTCTTTTAATTAAAAAATGGTTTAAATCAACCATTTCACTTTCCAAATCAATTTTCAACATATGCAAACCAAAATTCTTAATAACAATCACATTTATAAACAATTATACGCGGAATTATTTATGAATGCATGTATATTTATTTTCATGTGCAGAAAAAATTTACTATTCATGTATATGTGTATGGCATATTATGCATGAGCATGAAGAAGCATTTCTAAGCATATCTTTAATCCCTCGTATTTACTATTTTAACCTTCATGTAAGTAATGGGATGTTACAGCCATACACCTTTCACTGCATTTTCAACTTTTATTCACATTCACTATTTTCTTGTAAACTTTCATTCATACACTCATTCCCATCTTAGACCTTCATTTTACAACTACTCTTCAACTCAAAAATCATTTTCTTGATCATCTCTAAGGAGCTCACCTACTCACGTACACACATAAATATATACATGCCCAGTGAATAGAAAACAGAGCATCTCACCTTTTATACTTTAATTTTTTTGCACTCATCCTATACACCATTTTATTGTTATTTCAAACTTCAAAAATTCATTTCTACATCACCTAATCACTAATAATCCATCAACGACTAAATAACACTATGTTCAAATTTTTCATCCCATTAACACAGTGTTCAAGAAATGCCATGTTCATGCAATTGACAATAATTCATCAATTTTATTTCATAAACTTAAGAATAAATCATACTTAAATAAGTTGTAATAAAGGGAAGTGGATAAGTGGTTAAGGAATGGACAAATGTTTCCAAGCTTTGAAGTTGAGTTTTAATAACCTTGAAAGAGAAGTTACTGTACTTGTCTTCATTTCTCTCTCGAACTTTCTTTCTCTAATTCAGAAATCAAGTTATGCCCTAAATACAGATGTATGTTAAGTAAAATACTGCACATATCATATTACAATGACTATAACCCTTCATCTTGTTAATCATATCACTGAATTTCATTCTTCTTTCACCACCCACACATGCATCAATACCATTTACGCATGCATCAATCCACAAGCATGAAAATATACACCAATCACGCATACATCCATTTCAAACATTAAAACATGCATAAAACTTACTTGACTTAGCTTCTCTGAATGATTTCCAAAGTTAAAATGTAACAATAAATTGATATGAACTATTTGACTGTATAAAATGTGTGATTATGTAATGATTGTGTTTTATTACATTAGTGAATCATCGAGAATGTTTACTCTGTTGTACAATTTTGTCAAAATATGCCTAGATCAATACAATTTAATCATAGAAGTTTTAGACCACATTTTTGCCCCGCTCTACTGTCAATATATACATATATATATAGCTATTAACTATAACCAAAAGACCCAAATCCTGTAGGAAAATTCCGGTGTGAGCATCACATGCCCACAGTGCGGAAAACAAAAATTTTTATTCCGGGACCTTCCCGAAAGCCAGGATCCATGTGTCTATACAACAGACTCAAACCATAATGGCCAAAGGAGACCGTCTCCAACGGTATCCACGCAAAGATCGGAGAAGCTAACCGAGACAAACCCTTTGACCCGGGAATAGCTAGAACAAAGTAAAGAGTGCTAGCTCCTACCTTTGTCCTTGGAGAGCTTGAGAGGAAGCTTGAAGAAGCTTAGAGAGGATGAAGGAGAGCTTGAAGAAGATGAAGATGATGGAGAGTTCGTTGGTGAGAGATGAGAGAACAATTTCTCTTCTTTCTTTTGTAAGCCAACGATGATCATAAGCCTCAAGAGAAAGAAACTCTTTCATTTCCCTTTTATACAAAACCAACGACCATCACCCTTCATCCTTTCCATTTTGTCTTCTAGTCATTTAATTCACTTAATGACTAAGCATATGAAAGGAAGCTTCTTCTCCTCTCTACATTTACCCACGTTGCAACATATATATATATATATATATTAATTAATTCTTTAATTAATTAATCATATATATATATATATATGTATATAACTGCTAAAGTGGTCCAGTCACACCGGGGTCGGTCCTATCGGCCTACCGGGTCCCGGTATAGAAAAACCACCGGAAACCCTTTTCAGCAATATCGATGTCGCGATCTCATCGGGACATATCTCGATCTCATCGGGATCCATTTAATTCTATTGCTCTCTATATATTGGATCTTTATCTAAAACTATTTTATGAATTCTCCGAGACACTCTTATGCGTGTGACCCATTAGGTTCCCGGTTATGTTGACCACTTAGATTAACACTTAATCTGAGCAAGTCATGAGCGGTATCTAGCAACACATCATGACCCCCAATTGACCGGAAAGTAATTGGTTTGACGAATGAAGCTATATTCATCATAAACCATATTACGAACCTTTCCATAGACAATTGTCGTGTAATTCGTCCTTTCACCATGCTATACCCCACTTGGTTATGAGTATGGGCAATGTGTCAACTATTTACTAGACTGATTACGTCAAATCTAGTCTAAGTGATATCAGTTCTTGTCTTGAGACTCATTACTTTATATGTCACTGAAGACACTCTTCATGACATATATACTCCGGCCAGAGATTTCTAAGTAATGACCCTGACAAGAGGCCATGGGTATCATCTTCTACTATCACAGAAGTGGTGAATCCTTTATTGGCTACTCAATTACCTTCGAATACCTCAAGTTGTACCCAAGCACCACCCTATGAGCGACCTCTGTAAGGCAACAAGGAATGGAGTCAAAGCACAGAATCAGTATCCAAGATATTCTTGAGCACCTCAAGTCTAAGGATACTTGTACCATTGCTATGATGAGATTATCACTGACATTAGAATAGGACATCCATGTGATGATCTCATAGCAGGTCATCCAATGTACTTACTACCTCTAATAAGCATCCACATCTCAACCCTAAATATCTCATATTTACAGCTTCTGAGATCCACTGCTTGATCAAATCAAGGAGCTTGAGATGTGCTAGTCTTTCCGGATTACCGATGTCCAGTCTCAGTAATCCCATGACTAGGGATAATTTAGATACTGACATAATTGTACATGATAGGAATCTCAGTAGTATGATCACATCACAATTTCCTTCATGCTATGTCATATATCATGGACTTCATTAATTTGCTTATTGATCAATATCAGTTCATTAATAATGAACAGCAACGTAATGAAATATGCCTTTCTTTATTTATTCATAAAGATTGTACACAAATTTGTACAAAATGCGCTAAAGGTGATTGCCTTCAGGGCACTACTCTAACAATCTCCCACTTGACCTAAAGCCAATCGCCTTGATATCTAATACCATAGGCGAGTACATGAGAATCAAAACTCTTTTGTGATAATGGCTTTGTCAATGGATCAGCAATATTCTGCTCGGTGGGAATTCTCTCGATCTGGACATCACCTCGTCCTATGATCTCCCCGATCGGTGATATCTGCGAGTATGCGTGTTTGGATCGTTGATGAGACCTTGGTTCTTTTGCTGCAAGCAATAGCCCCATTGTTGTCACAATACAATCAGTATGGGCCCATCATCGCTGGGAACCACACTAAGTTCAGTAATGAACTTCTTGATCCAAACTGCTTCCTTTACTGCTTCTGAAGCGGCAATGTACTCTGCCTCGGTTGTTGAGTCGACAGTCGTCTCTTGTTTGGAACTCTTCCAACTAACTGCCCCACCATTCAGTGTGAATACATAACCTGATTGGGATTTGGAATCATCCTTATCAGATTGAAAACTGGCATCTGTATACCCACTCACTGGAGATCTCCATCCCTATATATCAAGAACACATCTTTAGTCCTTCGCAAGTACTTGAGGATATTCTTGACAGCCACCCAGTGACCCTCACCAGGATCCGATTAGTATTTGCTCGTAACACTTAGAGCATATGATACATCGGGTCTCGTACATAGCACAACGTATATGATAGATCATACCGCAGATGCATACGGGATCATATTCATGCGCATCCTCTCATCTTGTGTCTTAGGACACATAGATTTCGAGAGTGTTATCCATGAGTCACGGGAAGGTACCCTCTCTTGGATTGCTCCATGCTAAACCTCTTTAGCATCTTGTCTATGTACGTTGATTGTGAAAGACCAAGCAACCTTTTTGATCTATCTCTATAGATTCTTATCCCAAGGATATAAGTTGCTTCACCAAGGTCTTTCATGGAAAATTGTTTGGACAACCAAATTTTGACTGATTGTAGCATAGAGACATCGTTTCCTAGCAATAATATGTCATCTACATACAGCACAAGGAATATGATTGCAGTCCCACTAACCTTCTTATACACACAGTATTCATCCGGATTTTGTGAGAAACCAAACTCTTTGATTACCTCATCAAAACGGATGTTCCAACTCCTGGATGCTTGTTTCAATCCATAGATGGATTTCTGAAGCTTGCATACCTTTTCGCCATCATAGGAGGTGAAGCCCTCAGGTTGTGTCATATACACATCCTCAGCTAGATTTTCATTTAGGAAAGTTGTCTTCACAGCCATTTGTCATATCTCATAATCATAATGAGTGGCAATGGCTAGGAGTATTCTAATGGATTTAAGCATTGCTACTGGGCTGAAGGTCTCGTCGTAGTCAACTCCTTGTCTTTGACGAAAGCCTTTAGCCACAAGCCTTGCTTTATAGGTAATCACATTACCATCTATGTCGGTTTTCTTTTTGAAAACCCATTTGCACCCTATGGGTTTTATTCCTTCGGGTGCCTCAACCAAAGTCCATACTTGGTTTTCATACATGGAATCCATTTAAGCCTGCATGGCATGAAGCCATTTCTCAGACTCTGAACTCTTCAGAACCTCTTCATAGGTGGTAGGCTCATCATCTTCTATGAGCAATACGTCATTCTGTTCATTCACGAGAAATCCATATCTCTCGGGAACAGAGCTTATCCCACGTGACCTATGAACTTCGTGTGTTGTAGAAGGTTGAATGTTACTTCATCGTATGAGTTACGCTTTGAGTTCAGCAGATTGATCGTGTGCATTCGAGTATCTTGAACTTCTTCAAGTTCAATCTTGCTCCCACTGTCTTCTTGTAAAAGAAACTCTTTCTCTAAAAAGACAGCATGCTTCGAAACAAACACCTTTTGTTTCTCAACAAGGTATAATTGATATCCCATTGTTTCTTTAGGATATCCTACGAACAAACACTTGTCAGATTTTGCATCAAGTTTATCTGACTGTGTCCGCTTCACATAAGCGGGACAACCCCAAACTTTCAAATGAGTAAGATAGGGTCTTTTGTTAGTCCACATCTCATATGGAGTAACATCAACTATCTTTGATGGAACTCTGTTTAGCAAGTAAACAGCTGTCTTGATTGCATACCCCCAAAAGGATTTTGGTAACTTTGCAAAGCCCATCATTGATCGTACCATGTCTAACAAGGTTCGATTTCTCCTTTCTGCCACACCATTGTGCTGTGGTGTGTATGGAGGAGTCCATTGAGATAAAATCTCATTATTTCTGAGATAATCGAAAAACTCTCGGTCTAAGTATTCCCCACCACGATCAGATCGTAATGTCTTGATACTTTTCCCAAGTTGGTTTTCTACTTCATTTCTGAATTGTTTGAACTTTTCTAATGCTTCAGATTTGTATCTCATCAGATACAAGTACCCATATCGAGAATAATCATCGATAAAGGTAATGAAGTAAAGAGAACCACTTCTAGCATGGATGGACATCGGACCACATACATCTGAATGTATTAGGTCTAATACTCCAATGCTTCGTTCACCCTTTCCTTAAAGGGTAACTTAGTCATCTTGCCTAATAAACAAGATTCACATGTGTCATATGATTCATAATCAAATGACCCTAAACTTCCATTCTTATGGAGCTTAGCTATCGTCTCTCATTTATATGGCCGGCGACAATGCCATAAGTAAGTTGATTTTAAATTATCTCGTTTATGTCTTTTCGTGTCATTGACATTCATAATTGGATGTGACATATCTAATATGTAAATTCCATTGCATAATGTACCAGTACCATAAAGCATTCTATTCAAACTAATAGAACAACCATTGTTACTAAAAGTCAAATGGAAACCAGCTCTATTTAAACAAGAAACAGACAATATGTTCTTTGTTAATACAGGTACAAAATAACATTCATCCAATTTAATTACAAGCCCAGTGGGGAGTGACAAAAGTAAGTGCCTACGACTAATGCAAAGAACTCTTGCTCCATTTCCAACACGCGCAGTCTAGTTCTCCTTCACGAAATGCTCATCGTCCTCGAGGCCTGTGATATCATTGTATATGTGAGCCACAACGGTATCTAATACCCATATGTTATGATCAAAACAGATTAACCTCAATGACAAATATACACGAAGAAGTCGAGGCATCCGATGCCTTCTTACGCTTCAATTCTTCCAGATAGACTTTACAATTTCGCCTAATGGCGGTTTGCACAATGGAAGCAAGTTCCTTTAGTGCGATCTCTTTGGTTTTCTTCTTGGCTGCACTTCCTTTCGGTTTCTTAGACCTTTTCTTCTTTAGATTCTTTTTCTTTGAACCAGAAGAAGAAGCCACCATAAGCACTTGCTTACTATCCTTCTTGATAGATTGCTCTCATTGTCTTGAAAGCAGATTGATCAACTCAGGGATTGTCGTGGATATTTGATTCATCCGATAGTTTAACACAAACTGTGAATAACTATCAGACAATCCAACCAGAATTAAGTCAACACTTAATTCATAATCCATAACAAAACCTAAGACGACCAACCTCTCAATATACCCATTCATCTTCAGTGCATACTGCACTGCAGATGAACCTGGAGTCATCTTAGTAGTGAAGAGTAGCCTCGAGGTCTCGAACCTTTCAGACCGAGCTTGCTCATCAAACAGCTCCCTAAGATGAAACACTATGGTATGAGCATCCATAGACTCATGCTGCTTCTGCAGCTCTTGTTGGAACCCCTCCCTAGTGCGACACGTGTCCGACGTCCTGCGGGACATCTGGACGTGCATCCCACGAGGGAGCGATTCCTCACCACTAATTAAACCTCGAATAGAACTTAAGTGCATGCCATTCGAATAAACCTTGATAAATTTACCCTAATTATCCTCCAATAAAATTTGATCTGCTTAGGGCCCATAATTACTCCTATGCCTAAGCTAATCCAAAATCCCATGCCTCTAGATCTTTATATCTCACAAAAATGCAATTTCGCACAAAACCGACACACATTGGCCATAGAGTCCAACGATGACCCGACACTCTCATTTTACCAAAAAGAAATAGAAAATGTTACTAGTTAATCAATACTTTAAAATTCATGCAAATCGGAGGTCAAATGGATAAGAATCAAGGAAAATAAGAAAAGATATTATATTTGCTTTAAAATCAATTTATTTTACATTTTTATAACCTTTCATCCCAAAATCGAATTGCGAAGAGTTATTGTTTATTTCATGGAGAAAAAAAAAATCATTTCAAACATTAAAAGAAGTAAAAATTTGATTAAAGTTGTTGTTTAGCTAATTACCATATGAATAGTGAAAATTTACCAAATGAATAGTAAAACGGCCAAATGAATAGTAATCAGAAATTTTCAAACGCCCATAACTTTTTCATCTTACGTCAGAAATTAATCTATTTTATACCGTTTTAAAGATCTTAACAAGCACTACAAACTTCAAGAAATACCTCTCACTCAAATTCTTACTCTAACATGCCCTAAAACCCAAAGCAAGGTGGCTGCCCATTTTTTTAAAAAAAATGGACAGCACCTTTCCTAAAAATGCACTAGCCAACTCTTCAAATTTTCAACCAAACTTCATACCTACACAAAATCACTTCTATCTTCCAATTTTACACAAACATCCAACAACCAAACCTCATCAACTCCAATGGCAACAACGCATTCTTAGGCATTCTAACCTAACTTTTAAACATCAACTCATTTCCAAAACATAAAGAAACTACAAGCTCATGCTTGCTTTTACAAACATACAATCATACATCCATACATGCTTAGGAAACATATCCAATATACAATGAAAACTTCAAACCTTAATATTTACGTGAAACAAGCAAACACCATGCTTTAAAGAGCATTTCAGCCCGGATACATCAAGATTCCAAAAAGAGAACGTTTACAAAAGCCAAAATGCGAGTCAAAACATTGTTTTTCAAAAGTATGACTTCAAAACAAAAGCATCGGAGTAATGCCTTATTCCCGATGCGACGACTCGGTTTCTCGCTCAATACCTGTGGAGGGAGGAAGGGGGTGAGCACGACGGCTCCGTGGGTAACAGGTTAATAATTAAGCATAAGTTAAAGCATGCATCAACAATTTCATTTCAAGTCAATATTCAACAATCTCAGTTTCTAATACAATAAAACACTTACAACAAGATCAACGAATGTCATATAATAACACAAAATTTCATATCAAATGGTTTGAGTGATCCTAACAGGACGTACTACACATGTCCGACAAACGACCATGTGTAGACGTGAACAGAGGGGAGTCCGATTTCGGAACTCCTATGCCACTAACGGGCAGACGGGAGAAGCCTAAAAGACAAGTGCGCACTTGCTAACAGAGGGTGTCAGACCCCGATCCCGGGAGCCCGACTGTCCCGGGATGTGAGCCCGAGTGGAGCCCATCCCCGAGACACTTGCCTTGCTGAGACCTTAAACTTGACACTCTTACTCTTACTATAGTACCATAGACGTCGGAACCCGTTTTCGGAGCCCAACTTTCGTTGTCCTGAAACCTTGCGCTTATAATCTTGCAGGATTCTTAATTGTAACTCCACCTTCGTGGCAAGCACACACCATGTATACACTAAAATCATGGGTTGACTTATTCATATAATTTGTAGCTTTATGTCTCAAGTTCTCCCTGAAACAAGAATCACCTTAATCGGCGTCATATACTCAAGATACACTCCAAAAACCTAAGAGAGTTCATACCCGAAACATGCCCTCTTAACTGACCTTTCACTTGTTTTAGAACAAACTTTCTCAATTTAACTCCAATTGATACTGGATTTTATGTAGTAAAAGATATGTGTCTTATAAATCCAATGGTTTAAGCCTCACCTCATTTGGAGGTCGTATGAGGGAAATATGCCCAAAACAACGGACCATGCTCACTTCCGAAATCGAATCGAAACTCTTTTGGCGTGATTGCTATAACTTTTAATCTATAGCTCCAAATGTTTTCGTTCTTTCACCATATGAAAGTAGAAATCTAGATCTACAACTCTTATGAAGACTACAAAGGCTGATTCTATCTCCTACATTCTGCAGCGTCCTATTTTTCCATCGTCTGATTTCTATCATCTGGTTTTCTATCGTCTGACTTCTATCATCTGGTTTTCTATCGTCTGATTTCTATCATCTGGTTTTCTATCGTCTGATTTATATCATCTGGTTTTCTATCTTCTGATTTCCTTCCTTCTGATTTCTATCTTCTGATTTCCTTCCTTCTGCTTTTTATCTTCTGATTTCTATCTTCTGCTTTCCTTCCTTCTGCTTTTCTATCTTCGATTTCTATCTTCGCTTTCCTTCCTTCGCTTTTTATCTTCTCGATTTCCTTCCTTCGATTTCTATCTTCGATTTCCTTCCTTCGCTTTTCTATCTTCTGATTTCTATCTTCGCTTTCCTTCCTTCCTTTTCTATCTTCTGATTTCTATCTTACGCTTTCCTTCCTTCGCTTTTCTATCTTCGATTTCTATCTTCCGCTTTCCTTCCTTACGCTTTTCTATCTTCGATTTCCTTCCTTCGATTTCTATCTTCGATTTCCTTCCTACCTTTTCTATCTTCGATTTCTATCTTCGCTTTCCTTCCTTACCTTTTCTATCTTCGCTTCCTTCCTTCGCTTTTCTATCTTCGATTTCTATCTTTTGCTTTCCTTCCTTCGCTTTTCTCTCTTCGATTTCTATCTTCGCTTTCCTTCGTTCGCTTTTCTATCTTCCGATTTCTATCTTCGCTTTCCTTCCTTCGCTTTTCTATCTTCCGATTTCCTTCCTTCGATTTCTATCTTGATTTCCTTCCTTCGCTTTTTATCTTGATTTCCTTCCTTCGATTTCTATCTTCCGATTTCCTTCCTTCGCTTTTCTATCTTCGCTTCCTTCCTTCGCTTTTCTATCTTCTCGATTTCCTTCCTTCGATTTCTATCTTCCGATTTCCTTCCTTCGCTTTTCTATCTTGATTTCTATCTTCGCTTTCCTTCCTTCGCTTTTCTTCGATTTCCTTCCTTCGATTTCTATCTTCGCTTTCCTTCCTACCTTTTCTATCTTGATTTCCTTCCTTTTGATTTCTATCTTTTGATTTCCTTCCTTCTGCTTTTCTATCTTCTGATTTCTAGTAAGGATCATATCTTTTGACTCCGAACTCCAAATTTAGCAAACGATACACCCTTGGAAAACTCTAAACTCCTACTACAATCTTCATGAAGACTCATTGATCTAATTCATACCGAAGAGGGTCTAATATTGGTAATCTTGTCAAATTTTAGGAAAATTTGACAGCACATCCCCCTTAAAATGCAACTACCCAATTTTCAATTCTAAGACTTCCACCTGCATAAAACTCATCATACAACCTCATATAACATGATTAAACCCTAAGGTATCTTCAAACACCATTCGAAGCAACAGCCACACTCTTAATCATCTATCATATCCAGGCTATACAATGATGCAATTGTACATTCACAACCATACTCAAGTCCATATTGCATTAATCATCATACATAAGAGTTTTACAATTTCATTGCCATTTCCTAGCCAAATTCCAAAACCAATAACAATATCTCATTTACCTTATTTCATTGCTCATATGAATTACAATTATACATTTACATAACCAAACTTCAACTACACAATAAAACAAGCACAATCTGTCTTGATCCACTTCCTCTTGGTTTCTTGCTAAAAACCTGGAAATTGGGAAAATAAGGGGGGTGGTGAGCTTGGGGAGCCCAGAAGGTTCTATGCTTATAACCAAATAATGAACAAAACAGTTTTAGAAGTCCATTTCCGTATTAATTTCCTTTAGATCATAAAACATTGTCTTCTTCAAAACTCTTGTCATTTTCTTGAAATCACAAATCATTCATTTTTCAAAGGTTCATGAAATCATAAACTAAGAGCTCTTGTCATTTTCTTGAAATCACAAATCATTCATTTTTCAAAGGTTCATGAAATCATAAACTAAGAGCTCTTGTCATTTTCTTGAATTCACAAATCATTCATTTTTCAAAGGTTCATGAAATCATAAACTAAGAGCTCTTGTCATTTTCTTGAAATCACAAATCATTCATTTTTCAAAGGTTCATGAAATCATAAACTAAGAGCTCTTGTCATTTTCTTGAAATCACAAATCATTCTTTTTTTTTTTCAAAAGTTCATGAAATCATGAATGCAATTCAACTTGTCACAATTCACATCATATAACACATATCACCTAACACATCATAATGCTTTGGCAAGTCCACAATTCTTGGCAACCATATAGTCTCATTTAATGAGCCTATATGGGCAAATCTTTAGGAGTCCGTATCTTGGATCATCCTATGCCACAATCGGGCGGCGGTGAAGGCTTCTTCATGGTCATCGTGCATGAGACGTTTCTTGGGTGGACTTAACCTAACCCACTTAACATATAATCATGACTTGAAACTTGATTGCCTTATGGCAAAAATCTTGTAAATCTTGTTTTGCATAAATCATGCAAATTTTCATAAATCATTTCATGATCATAAAGCATTTCATATGCAATGCATCATCATTCCTCAACAAAATCACATTCACATAACAAATCATCAATCATCCAATCCACATGACATTTTCAAATCATTCATACCATGATACATCAATTATAGCAATTTCTCAAGGCATTAAAAAACAATGAATTTGAAAACATTTTTATATTCTTAATTTCTTTGAAAATTATGTCAATGGCCCATTATTTAACTATAAACATAAAACCTACCTTATAATTCCTTGCTTGAAAACCTTGTTCCCATGGCCTTCCTTGCTTTCCATTCCTCTTGCCTCTCACCATTTTCCTCAAAATCAACACAATTCTCAAATCAAAAGACATCCAAATGCAACAAATCCTAAGGACACAAATCATGAAATTTATCTTGGAATCACAATACCCATTCCATTCTTAGTCTTCCTCAACCATAACCCAACTAAAATCTCATACTTAAACATAAGGCTTACCTTAAACTTCTACTAACCAAGTGATGACTTGGTTCAAAATGAAGCTCTAGTGATTTCCACACTTTTCCTCTTGCACTTTCTTCAAATTCCCTCTTGATCTCTTGGAAAATCCAACCCTAACCAAAGCATTCTTCTTTTTCTCCTCCTTCTCTCCTCTTCCACGAAACCACTCTCCTCTCCCTCTAAAATTTTCGTATTCCCTCTCTTCTTCCCTACAACTCACTTATTTTTCTTCTTTTATACTCCTTACACACTCACTTAAGCCCAAAGGCCCATTTGCCTACTCCTTTCTTCTCTTTTCTTCTTTTCCTACCTCATTAAACTACTCAAGCCCACTTCTTCATTTAAGCCCAATTCCTTCCCTCTTTATTTTGTTTCCATTCTTTTCCTTTTGCATTTAACTCCTACTACTCAAGCCCAAGTCCACTTCATTTTATTCCTTCCTTCTTATTTTCCTACTACAACTTAAGCCCATTTCATTTATATCCTCTCTTCTTTATTCATTTCATTTGGACCCAAAGCCCAATTTATTCTTCCTTCTTTCTTCTCATCCTACTAAATCACTTAAGTCCAAACCATTTCTTCTTCTTTTCATTTGATTTAGGCCCATTATTCTCTTAAGCCCAATTAAACTCTAAACTCAGAATTCAACTAACACATTAATTGTATTAATTCATGCCACCTAACTCATTACTCTTTTTTAATCCTCTTCTTTTTATATCACCACTTAAGCCCAACTTGGGTCCAAGGCCCATTTAACCCTTAATACATTTACAACCTTTATAACACCTTAATACACTTAATCCATGTCATATAGTCTTAGTCTAATCAACATATTAATCAAATTTCCTTAACATGCTAATTTAGTCCACAAAATACAATAATTGAATTCCATTAAATCATGCCACCTAATTTCATGACACCTTACCTTAAGCATATTAGCATGTCAATTAATTCCCCATTAATCCATCTCGTATTTAAACCATATCTTCCATTTCATTTCAATTTCAAGAATTCTTAACTTCTTTTCTCATGAATAATCATTCAAAAATCCTTATTTAATAATCCTAGCTTACCAAAAAGATTCGGGGTCCAATAATTCTCCCCCTCTTAAAAAAATTTCGTCCTCGAAATTCCTATCTTACTGATCTAAAGGCAAGGGTTTAAATCCTTAATTAACGGATTCAACTTATTTTTGCATGACTTATTCAGATAGCTCACCATCCTGACCCTGCCTATTTGATCTTGAGTGCACCTTGGCACGGTGGCACTCTTAAACATGTACTCATAATCATGTACTCGTGAGAGTAAAAGCATGTAACTCTGAAAGCATCACTGGGGCAACTCGTCTTATGCTTGTTAGAGTAGTGCCCTAAAGGCAATCCCCTTTAGCGCATTTTGTTCATATTCATGTATAGACGTTATAAATAAATAAAGCAAAGGCATTTTCATTTATTTGATATTCATTTTATTATGAATTGATAGTGATCTTTAATCAAATTTATGAAGTCCATGATATATGACATAGCATGAAGGAAATTATGATGTGATCATACTACGAGATTCCTATCATGTGTAATTATGTCAAGATCTAAATTATCCCTAGTCATAGGATTAATGAGACCGACATCGTTAATCCGGATAGACTAGCACATGTCAAATTCCTTGATTGGATCAGCGGTGGATCTCGTAAAACCGTAAATATTGAGATATTTAGATTTGACATGTGGATGCTTACTAGTGGTAGTAAGTACATTGGATGACCTGCCATGAGATCATCACATGGATGTACTATTCAAATGTCGTTGATAATCTCATCATAGCAATGGTGCAAGTATCCTTAGACTTGAGGTACTCAAGGATATCTTGTATCTTGATTACGTACTTTGACTCCATTCCTTGTTGCCTTTCGGAGGTCGCTCATAGGGTGGTGATTGGAGTGCGACTTGAGGTATTCGAAGGTAATTGAGTAGCCAATAGAGGATTCACCACTTCTGTGATAGCAGAAGAGATACCCATGGCCTCTTATCAGGATCATTACTTTGAAGTCTCTGGCGCCGGAGCATACATATGTCATGAAGATGGTCTTCATGGACATATAAAGTAATGAGTCTAGGGCGAGATCTGATTACACTTGGACTAGATTTGATCTGATCAGTCTAGTAAGAGTTGACACATTGCCCATACTCAAACCAAGTGGGGTATAGCATGGTGAAAGGACGAATTGCACAGTAATTGTCTATGGAAGGGTTCGTGATATGGTTTCATTAGTCAAACCAATTACTTTCCGTCAATTGGGGGTCGTGATGTGTTCTAGATATCGCTCATGACTTGCTTAGATTAAGTGTTAATCTAAGTGGCCAACATAACCGGAACCTAATGGGTCACACGATAAGAGTGACTTCGGACAATCAGTAAAATAGTTTGAGACGGAGATCCGATATCTGGAGAGCAATAGGATTAAATGGATCCCGATGAGATTGGGATATGTCCCGATGTGATCGCGACATCGACATTCTTGAAAAGGGTCTCCGTGATTTTCACGGCATGGGGCTGATAGAGGTAGGACCGACCAACCTCAGTTTGACTGGACCACTTCAGCAATTATATATATTAATTAATTAAGTAAATAATTAATTAATTATATATATATAAGATGATTTTCGGTGGAACCATTTTAAATGGAGAAGAAGATGGTTGAAAAGTCAAATATAATGATTATTTGACATTTCAAGGCATATTTAAGCCTTCTACGTGGATCACTCTACACCAAGCCTTTCATATTGTGTTTTAAGTGTTAAAACATATAAAAGAAGGTGAATGAAGATGGCTTGCACGGTTGGTTGATGGAGAAAATCGATGGCTTAAGTGTTAAGCCTTAAAACTTGGTTTTTCCATCTTCTTCCTCTCTTCCATTCAAGTTGGATTCTTCTTCTCCAAGGCTTCAATTGGTCATCTCCACTTGCTCTCCAAGGCTAAGGTAAGAGCTAGCACTCTTTTCTTTAGTCTAGCTATTCCCGGGTCAAAAGAGTTTGTCCCGGTTAGGTTATCCGACCTCTGCGTGGATCTGGTTAGAGACGGTCTCCTTTGGTCGTTATGGTTTGATTGTTTGTACATACACATGGATCCTGGCTTTCGGGAATGTCCCGGGACTTAAAAATTTTAATTCCGCACCCTGGGCATGTGATGCCCACCCCGGGATTTTCCTACAGTGGTATCAGAGCCACTTGTGTTGTATAAACAGTTAAAAGGATAACTAGGTCGGAATTCCTTTGAGAATTGAGCTGTGTTGCATGCTACTTCTGTGCAATTTCGATTCTGTATAGAATTGGGGTTTTCGAAATTTTCTTGTATAGACTTGCTCATTAGATGTTGCTGAATGTGTCTATGAAAGGAAAAATTTTATCGATGCCGATTGATAAGGTTTTGCTGATTTAATTCCTAAGTTTCGGATGCTGTCTTGTTGAACGTTTCTGAAACAGCTATGCTTGTAAATTCGAGAATAAATTCTAGAAAATCGTTTTCGGATTGGTTTTCACCGACACGTCCCTAAGATGTTTGTGAATGTCTCTGTGGATGGAAAAATGTTTTCAAGGTGATTTACTATTTATTTCCGAATTTCTTGTATGCTGCTGGGAATGTCTGTGCTGAAGAACACAGATTCTGGTTTGGCTAGATTGCTGAGGTTCAATGAGTTTTGTTGGAAATAAATCCTGAAAAATTCATGGAGCATGTTGGGAACATGTTTTAACCTCTGTAATTTTCTCAGCATTTATTGAAAATGTTTCAATGATCATTTTGAGCAAAATGCATAGCTTGGCAGTTTTGAGAAACATGCTGGGGCTGTTTTGTTTGGAATGATTGGTTGTGTTATTCTCTTTCCAATGCCTTGAATCATTTTTATAGTGAGTAAAATGTGTTATGTTGATGTGGTATGCATGCCAAGGTGAGATTCTTGAATTTAGGGTTTCCAATAATTTTAGGATGTCGAATAGGTCACTTTAGAGTCTCGTTAGCTTATTCCGTTATCTTAGTTATTTTGGCCGTCGCAATTTGTGTGACAAGTGCCGAAGTAATTTTGATAACGTGTAACCTACCTAGAGATCCTTAGCATGATTATTTGGTGTCCTTGAATTATGTGGAAATCAAAATGATTAATAGTTGATTAATCGGTTTCAAGTTTTTCAAATATAGTTTGACTATATGGCATGCATGATTTGATGAAAAAGTTTCATTAGCACATCAATATAATGTTTTATATACTTGGTATATTGGTTTTGTGAATTGGGACTGCATTTAATTGAGAATTAGCCAACTAAAAAGCAAGCCTAGCTCATTCCAGTCGACTGGGACTTGCTCCAGTCGACTGGAGAGAGCATTCCAGTCGACTAGGAATTGCTCGGTCATTGGAAAGGAGCATTCGATCGACCGATTTGTTCGGTGATGGAAGAAGGGTTCGATCGACTAGAACATGTCCCGATCATTGGAACGTGTCTGATAACCCTTCCAATCGACTAGAACATGTTCGATCATTTGGAGCGTCTACGATAGTAGTAGTCGACTAGAATAAAGGTTCGGTCGGTGGCACATGTACCGATCGACCGAACTTGCTCCGATCGACTATAAACACATTCTTTGGAGGGATGATGGATGATTTTAGGTATAAGTTCAATATGATTGATACAATGCCCTAAATCAGTCCATATAGTCAAGATGACTATGATCCTTGGATGAGATTAATTTGATGAGACCTAAAATCCTCAATTTAAATATGAAAACTAACGCCTTCCATTAATATGGTAGAACCGAGTTCTTATAGGGTTGGGTTGTTGAGCTAACCTCAAGCTCACTCTATACTGGATATGTTGAACCATGAAAATATGATTTTCGGATTAATGGGTCGGTTTTCCTAAAGCGTTGATTTGTTGAGCTAACCTCGCGTCAGCGTGATGAGGCGAAATTGAGTAGTGTACATCGATGTACACGCATCAAGTGTTGATAACCCAATGTATGTGCATACATCAACTGTTGATAGATCGAGCGATAGTTGCATTCGAGATGCAATTGGTATGACCGATACCTACCGATTGACCTAAGGTGATTTGTTGAGCTAACCTCGAGGTCATTCTTAGCAATGTCGGATATCGACCCAGGACATTGTGCCATTTTGTTTCTTGGATTCATGATGAGGGTTATGGATTCTATTGAAACTAGTGGGAGCCATATGTATGTCATTTAAGTCCTTATGATCATACATTTAATTCTATTCTAACTTCCTTTCTCTCTATGTTTAGGTTGATTCAAGATGTCGACTAGTGTGAATCTACGCTCACTAATGGATACAAACAAATTAAGCGGACCGAATTTTCTTGGTCGCTGCGAAATCGAGAATTGTTCTCGGATCGAAGATCTTGGATACATCCTTGATTTTCCGCTTCGATCCACTACGAAGGAGCTTCGATGATGATCGAAGGCATATCGTAAGCATCTCAAAGCGGTGACATAGCCACCGCATTATGCTTGCATCGATGTCACCGAGCTGCGATAAAGACGAGTCTATGGATGCTCATACGATTGTGTTTCATCTGCGAGTTGTTTGATGAGCAAGCTCGGTCGAGCGGTTCGAGACCTCAAGATTGCTCTTTACAACGAAGATGACTCTGGTTCATCTCGCAGTCAATATCATTGAAGATGAATGGCTATATTGAGAGGTTGGCGGTCTTAGGTTTTGTGATGGATTGAGTTAAGTATAGACTTGATTCTTGTTGGCTTATCGATAGTTATTCACGGTTTGTGTTGAACTATCGGATGAACCAAATATCCTCCACAATTCCCCGAAGTGATCAACATGCTCAAGACAGCAGAATGTTTGTCAAGCAAGATATGGCGTTGCTATTGGTGGATTCTTCTTCCTCTGCTTCCAAGAAAAGGAAAGAAGAAGAAAAAGCTCGAAGCGAAAGGAAGTGCAGCGAAAGGCAAGAAGAAGACCAAAGATATCGCACCAAAAGGTACGCTTCCATTGCGGTAAGGCGGTCATTGGGCGAATCGCAAAGTCTATCTGGAACAATCGAAGCGAAGAAGGCATCGATGCCTCGACTTCTTCAGGTATGTTTGTCATTGAGGTTAATCTGTTTCGATCATAACATATGGGTATTAGATACGGTTGTGGCTCACACATATGCAATGATATCACGGGCCTCGAGGATGATGGCGACTCATAAAGGAGAAATGGACTGCGTGTTGGCAATGGAGCAAGAGTTGCTGCATTAGCCGTAGGAACTTATGTTTTGACACTCCCGGTGGGCTTGTACTTAACTTGGATGATTGTTATTTTGTACCCGTGATAACAAAGAACATATTGTCTTTCTTGTTTAAATAAATTTGGTTTCCATTTGTCTTTTGGTAACAATGGTTGTTCTATTAGCTCAAATGGAATGCTTTATGGTCTTGGTACATTATGCAATGGAATATACATATTAGATATGTCACATCCGGTTATGAATGTCAATGACGCTAAAAGACATAAAGAGATAATTTAAAATCAACTTATTTATGGCATTGTCGCCTTGGCCATATAAATGAGAGACGATCGCTAAGCTCCACAAGAGTGGAAGTTTAGGGTCATTTGATTATGAATCATATGACACATGTGAATCTTGTTTATTAGGCAAGATGACTAAGTTACCTTTAAGGGAAAGGGTGAGCAGCGATCGGATTATTAGACCTAATACATTCAGATGTATGTGGTCCGATGTCCATCCATGCGAAATGGTTGTTGTTACTTCATTACCTTCATCGATGATTATTCTCGATATGGGTATCAGATGTCGATGAGATACAAATCAAGCGTTTGAAAAGTTCAAACAATTCAGAAATGAAGTAGAAAAACAACTTGGTAAAAGTATCAAAACATTACGATCCGATCGTGGTGGTGAATACTTAGACCAAGAGTTTTGGATTATCTCGAGATAATGGGATCTTATCTCGATGGACTCCTCCTTACACACCACAAAGACAATGGTGTGGCAGAAAGGAGAAATCGAACCTTCTTGGACATGGTTCGATCTATGATGGGCTTTGCACGATTACAAAATCCTTTTGGGGATATGCACTTGAGACATTTGTTTACTTGTTAAAGCGAGTTCCATCAAAGATGTTAATGTTACTCCATATGAGATGTGGACTAACAAGAAACCTTATCTTTCTTATTTGAAAGTATGGGGTTGTCACCTTATGTGAAGCGGACAAAGTCGATAAGCTGAAGCAAAATCGACAAGTGTCATTCATTGGATATCCTAAAGAAACAAGAGGATATCAATTCTACAATCTTGAGGAACAAAAGGTGTTTGTTTGATGCATGCTGTCTTTTTAGAAAGAGTTTCTTTTACAAGAAGGCGGTGGGAGCGAAATTGAGCTTGAAGAAGTTCAAGATGCTCGGACGACGCAGATCAAGCTATGCGAACTCAAAGCGTGACTCATCTGAGATGAGGTAGCAGCTCAACCTTCTACTTCACACGAAATTCGTAGGTCAAGTAGGATACGCTCTGTTCGAGAGATATGGATTCCTCGTGAGTGAGCAGAATGACGTATTGCTTATAGAGGATGATGAGCCTACCACTATGAAGAGGTTACGAAGAGTTGAGAATCGAAAAATGGCTTCGTGCCATGAAATCGAAATGGATTCCATGTATGAAAACCAAGTATGGACTTTGGTTGATGCACTGAAGGGATAAAACCTATAGGGTGCAAATGGGTTTTCAAGAAGAAAAGCGACATGGATGGTAATGTGATTACCTATAAAGCAAGGCTTGTGGCGAAAGGCTTTCGTCAAAGACAAGGAGTTGACTATGACGAGACCTTGATCGATGGCAATGCTTAAATCCATTAGGATACTCCTAGCCATTGCCGCTCATTATGATTATGAGATATGGCAAATGGATGTGAAGACGACTTTCTGAATGGAAATCTGGGCCGAGGATGTGTACATGACACAACTCGAGGGCTTCATTTCGTGATGGCGAAAAGGTATGCAAGCTTCGAAATCCATTTATGGATTGAAGCAAGCATCCAGAGTTGGAATATCCGTTTTGATGAGACGATCAAAGAGTTTGGTTTCTCACAAAATCCGGATGAACACCGTGTGTACAAGAAGGTTAATGGGCGCAATCGTATTCCTTGTGTTATATGTAGATGACATATTGTTGCTAGGAAGCGATGTCTCAATCTCGCAATCGGTAAAAGTTTGGTTGTCAAACACTTTGCCATGAAAGACCTTGGAGAAGCAACTTATATCCTTGGGATTAAGATTTATAGAGATAGATCGAAGAGGTTGCTTGGTCTTTCACAGTCAACGTACATAGACAAGGTGCTAAAGAGGTTTAGCATGGAGCAATCCAAGAGAGGGTTTCTTCCCATTACCCATGGGATAACACTCTCGAAGTCTATGTGTCCTCGGACACGGGGCGAGAGGATGCGTATGAATATGATCCGTGTCGTCTGCGATAGGATCTATTATGCACGCAATGCTATGTACGAGACCCGATGTATCATATGCTCTAAGTGTTACGAGCGGATACCAATCGGATCTGGTGAGGGTCATGGGTGGTGTCGAGAATATCCTTAAGTACTGCGAAGAACTAAGGATGTTTTTTGATATATGGAGATGGAAATCTCCAGTGGCGGCATACAGATGCCGTTTTCAATCGATAAAGGCGACTCGAGTCCCAATCAGTTACGTTTTCACACTAAATGGCGGGCTGTCGGTTGGAAGAGTTCCAAGCGAGACGATGGCGATTCAACGGCCGAAGCGAGTACATTGCAGCATCGGATGCAAGAAAGGAAGCCGTTTGGATCGAAGTTCATTATCGAACTTGGTGTGGTTCCTAGTTGTGATGGACCCATTCGGTTGTATTGTGACAACAATGGAGCTATTCTTGTGAGCGAAGAACCAAGGTCTCATCAACGATCCAAACACGTACTCGCCGATACCATTTGATTCGGAGATCATTGCTCGAGGTGATGTCCTGATAGAGAGAATTCCCACAGAGCAGAATATTGCCGATCCGTTGACAAAGCCATTGTCACAGAAGAATTTTGATTCTCATGTACTCGCTTATGGTATTAGATACCAAGGCGATTGGCTTTAGGTCAAGTGGGAGGTTGTTAGAGTAGTGCCCTAAAGGCAATCCCCTTTAGCGCATTTTGTTCATATTCATGTATAGACGTTATAAATAAATAAAGCAAAGGCATTTTCATTTATTTGATATTCATTTTATTATGAATTGATAGTGATCTTTAATCAAATTTATGAAGTCCATGATATATGACATAGCATGAAGGAAATTATGATGTGATCATACTACTGAGATTCCTATCATGTGTAATTATGTCAGTATCTAAATTATCCCTAGTCATAGGATTAATGAGACTGGACATCGTTAATCCGGATAGACTAGCACATGTCAAATTCCTTGATTGGATCAGCGGTGGATCTCGTAAAAGCGTAAATATTGAGATATTTAGATTTGACATGTGGATGCTTACTAGTGGTAGTAAGTACATTGGATGACTGCCATGAGATCATCACATGGATGTACTATTCAAATGTCGTTGATAATCTCATCATAGCAATGGTGCAAGTATCCTTAGACTTGAGGTACTCGAGGATATCTTGAGTCTTGATTCGTACTTTGACTCCATTCCTTGTTGCCTTTCGAGGTCGCTCATAGGGTGGTGATTGGAGTGCGACTTGAGGTATTGAAGGTAATTGAGTAGCCAATAGAGGATTCACCACTACGTGATAGCGAAGAGATACCCATGGCCTCTTATCGGGATCATTACTTTGAAGTCTCTGGCCGGAGCATACATATGTCATGAAGATGGTCTTCATGGACATATAAAGTAATGAGTCCTAGGGCGAGATCTGATTACACTTGGACTAGATTTGATTTAATCGGTCTAGTAAGAGTTGACACATTGCCCATACTCAAACCAAGTGGGGTATAGCATGGTGAAAGGACGAATTGCACAGAATTGTCTATGGAAGGGTTCGTGATATGGTTTCATTAGTCAAACCAATTACTTTCCGGTCGAATGGGGGTGTGATGTGTTGCTAGATACCGCTCATGACTTGCTTAGATTAAGTGTTAATCTAAGTGGCCAACATAACCGGAACCTAATGGGTCACAGCGATAAGAGTGACTCGGACAATCAGTAAAATAGTTTGAGACGGAGATCCGATATCGAGAGCAATAGGATTAAATGGATCCCGATGAGATTGGGATATGTCCCGATGTGATCGCGACATCGACATTCTTGAAAAGGGTCTCCGCGATTTTTAGCGGCATGGGGCCCGATAGGCGGTAGGAGACCGACCCCATTTGATGGACCACTTCAGCAATTATATATATTAATTAATTAAGTAAATAATTAATTAATTATATATATATAAGATGATTTTCGGTGGAACCATTTTAAATGGAGAAGAAGATGGTTGAAAAGTCAAATATAATGATTATTTGACATTTCAAGGCATATTTAAGCCTTCTACGTGGATCACTCTACACCAAGCCTTTCATATTGTGTTTTAAGTGTTAAAACATATAAAAGAAGGTGAATGAAGATGGCTTGCACGGTTGGTTGATGGAGAAAATCGATGGCTTAAGTGTTAAGCCTTAAAACTTGGTTTTTCCATCTTCTTCCTCTCTTCCATTCAAGTTGGATTCTTCTTCTCCAAGGCTTCAATTGGTCATCTCCACTTGCTCTCCAAGGCTAAGGTAAGAGCTAGCACTCTTTTCTTTAGTCTAGCTATTCCCGGGTCAAAAGAGTTTGTCCCGGTTAGGTTATCCGACCTCTGCGTGGATACCGTTAGAGACGGTCTCCTTTGGTCGTTATGGTTTGATTGTTTGTACATACACATGGATCCTGGCTTTCGGGAATGTCCCGGGACTTAAAAATTTTAATTCCGCACCCTGGGCATGTGATGCCCACCCCGGGATTTTCCTACAATGCTTGATGTTCACATCATAATAATGGTAAGTGACTGTGAACTAACACACTACTTCCATGCCTATTCTTGGATTCTTCTAATTCATCTTTCTTACTTCACTTGATTCTTATCACTCACTCATTTCACCTGTCCATAACCTTTTCAATTCTAGCCTTCTATAACTTGTAGACCTCACTTATCATCATAATGCTAAAAAGATGAATCTTTCTATCATCTAATTCTTCACACCGCATTTGATTGAATTTACTAGAACTGTGATTTTGTACTTAAAATAAACTAAAGTTATACTTGGATCTCATAACCTTATGAACTTCAACTATATGCTTTAAGCATATTCTTGATAATTAAGACCATCAGTTCCTACATTCACTTGCTTATTTGACATTCTTGATCACTAAGAGATCTTTCGATGAAATCCTGCTAGGATGCATACCTCATGTTACCATTTGTACTTTGCTAGCAACCTTTTTACTTAATGATCTTTATTGATTTCATATACTTCCTATTTCATTCACCTGGTATCATTCTTCCTATTTGAATTTGAAATTCAGATCCGTATCAATTTCTTAATAAGATTCACAATCTTTTTATCCTTAATTTGGGATAAACTATGTCCCACTGTTATGCTTCTTGTTGCTCTAGTTACGGACATCATAGTATCAATTCATGCTTAATGTATCGGATGCAACACTTAGCCTCACTTGGAATCTCTTCTTTGGTGCAATCATAGTCTTTTGATACATATCTCAATCTCCTGAGTTTCATATTTAATTCTCCCAATTCAGTAATTGCCTTGTACTTTTACGATCTGTATTTGCATGTTCATAAATGTTCCTGTACATATGTTGTCTCCAAACTTTCAAAACAATCATCAATGTTGCAGTTCTAGGTCATGTATCAAAATTCACTCATAGGGCTTTATACATTTCTCTTCATGTATTCAAACCATTCTCCTAAAAAATATATATATATTTTTTTTTGAGCATCTTTCTGAATACCTTTCATACATCATCAAATAGTCTTCAATTCCATAGTGCTATTGGGCATTTGTTAACTTAAGCAATCATTATCAATTTTTATGTATCTCTCGATTAGCCCTTATGATTCCTTACTTAACAATTCCCTCAATGAGGCATATTGACTTACTTTCCTTTCGATTCCTCTTATTGACTTTCTTCCTCGAATGATTTTTTTCTCCACAATTTGCAGCTTATTTGCAAACTTAATTAGGGTGATTTTAATATATTCATCAAGTCATACCAATATCTCCCAAACATTCTTTCACGTAATATATAACATAGACTTACATACTCCTCATGTTAACAATCAAGGTCTCTATAGTGAGTGTACTCACTTTGAATCATCACATATTCTTTTCTCGATTAGCTCTTTCATTGATTACTCTTAACATGAACCATTTGATCTGCTTATTCTAACTTAATGAAATCCTCTTCAAAGAGGATTTTTGCTGCAATCATCTATACTATTCCTGCAATCTTAATCAATCTCCTATTATCATCATCATATTTTATCCACAGACTTATCTTCATCAATTCATAAATCAATCTCTTATATGATTGATACTTTGATCTTCATTAATCCTAGACAATATTTTCTCTTGATCTTAGAATTTATTCCTCATTGTAACACCATCAACAACTCTCAATCTATGTCTACTTGATCACTTAGGCTTTAAACTACGGGAAACTATGACTAATAATATTCACTAAATCATAGGTTTCTTCCTCTATTATCTTCACACATACTCTACTTATGTGCTTAATACACTCATTTGTGCATAATTATGGATTTCCATACAAATACTCCCAACAACAACCAATTTGACCTTCTTGAACTTATACAAACATTACTATCAATCATCTCATTGTCCCATTATCCTTCACTTCATCATCTTATATATATATATATATATATATATATATTTGCCATTGACTTAAACTTGTGGAAATAAAATCATCACATATTTCATACAGCACATAGATTTCAAAAACTTGTAATCTTGGTGCTCGTAATGGCACTTTCTTGTAAACTTGCTTTTCACAATGTGATATCCTTGCACAAATCATGTCTGAAAGTATAATTTCATAAACTTGTATTCTTAAAAAGAGAATCCCTTTTTAAAGTCATTTCATCAATCATTCACATAATCGACATATTAAACATGCAACATTTCATAATGCACTCAATGCACAACTGATGCAACGATTATGATGCAATTTAAATTATGAAATTTTCTTGCTTGATTTAGTGAAAACAAACTTGGCTTATTGAATTTATTATAAGCATGCACCCTTGGGGTTCGGTTTCATCTTCTTAAAACTATAAAATTTCGACTTTCATGAAGTTCTACTTGAACCCTTAATCCCTATCCCCTACTTTTCCTCAAACAATCATGCTCATAATTCACATATTTCCCACATTCAAGGATAAGCACCATAGTATGTCATTGATACCATATTCGATTTCATCAACAGATCCATTGACTCATTACCGGTCATGTTTGACCATGTACTATTTCTCATTTCCACTAATCCACAACTTCAATTTATTCGCTAATTTGATTAGCCCAAACTCTTAACAATTTTCTCTTGTATGTAACTTTTACATATGCGCCCATATAAGATCTCAATTCCGGCGCTTTGATACCATAGATGTCAGACCCTGATCCCGGGAGCCCGACTGTCCCGAGATGTGAGCCCGAGTGGAGCCCATTGTTAGCGATCTAGAAGGGGGGGTTGAATAGATCTTAAAACTCTTTGATAATTTCTACAAGAAAATCAGAAGTTAAAACACACAAAAACAATTTTGATAAACTTAATTGAAAAGTGTAAGGAAGAAGATCAAACACTGTTTTTATAGAGGTTCGGTGCTAAGACCTACGTCCTCTACCTAAGCTCCCACTTAGGATTTTGCCAATCACTTTATTGCACACTTTGTAGTTGAGTGTGAACTTTTTACAATCCCGCTTGATTTTCGGCTCAAGCTACCTTTACACTCGATTTGTCTTCCGGTACAAATCCTACCGACACCGCTTGATTTTCGGCTCAAGCAACCTTTACACTCGATTTGTCTTACGGCACAAATCCTACCTCACGTGACCTTTTCACTCGTCACTTAAATTGTAATAAAACAATACAAAGAATGAAGAACAAATGCTCAAAACAATTTGTAACAATATATGAGCAATAATGAGCAATTTGAAGCAATATGAGAGTATCTGAGCTTATGGCACTTCTCTATCTTCTTCATCAATCATCCACCCTTTATATAAGAAGAAATATAGCTGTTGGGAACTCATATAGCCGTTGCTTGATTGTTATAGCCGTTGCTTAATTCTCTCCCTTCCATTTTTGGCTAATTGGACCGTTGGAGTTGATCTGCTACATACATAAGTCGACTTGTCGAATTCATAAGTCGACTTGTTTCAACCATTTACGAAAAATTCATCTCCGCTCTCCAATAAGTCGACTTGTTATGTATAAGTCGACTTGTTTATCTCGATAAGTCGACTTGTTTCCTATAAGTCGACTTGTTTACCTCGATAAGTCGACTTGTTTCCTATAAGTCGACTTGTTTAGCCATCTATGATAACATCCGACCAAATTCTCTACAAACCTCATGTTTTATGTCATTTTCACTTAGAGGACAACTCCCATCTGATTCTTCAATGATTTGTCACTAACTCATCTTGATTTGCACAATTCTTTTGTTGAATATCAATCCAAAATACTGAAACAATTTCTTAAACAATTTATACATTTTATTATTATCAAAACATAAGTGGAATTAATTTGTCAACCACCATTGGTCCAACAATCTCCCCCTTTTTGATAATGACAAAATACTTAGAAATTGTTTAAGAAATGAAAACAAAGAAACATTGATCAAGGTTTTTATACCTTGTCATTTTGGTTAGAAGTCTCCCCCTCAATCATATAAATCATAACCTTGAAAATCAATTAAAATTTTAACAAACTCCCTCTTAATCAAGTAACAAAAGGAAATCCAATTTCTCATTTTCTCCCCTTTTGTCATAATCAAAATAACTAATACAAATCAACAATCGATGAAATATCACAATCACATTAAATAGAGAAACAAGTCATCAAACACAAATAGTCTCGAATCAAACACACTCCCCTCAATCAAATGGCGGTGACTAAAAGATACCAATTATCAATTTTCAATATTACTCCCCTTTTGTCATAATTAAAACCAATATGAAAAATAAAAAATAGTCGCAATGCAGTCCATAAACAAACAAAACAAAGAAACACAAATAAAGGCAATAGTCATTACATAACGGTCATAAGAAGTACCACACACTTGAAACAACAAAAGAATCCGTGTAGACATAAGTCAATTTGTTTACGGACTTATCACCAATTGGTCGACTTAGACACCCATTAGTCGATTTTGTTGTTGTCTCCACTCATATGCCTTGAACTTCCACTATCAGTGTACCATGTGCTTGGTGGATTTTCATTCCTTGCTTGTACCTACAACTGAAACATCCTTTCTTTTCATTGGTACCCAAGCCATCTTGGGTCCATTTTGGTTAGCCATATAAACCACATTAGGTGGTATTGTGCCTTTAATAACCCAAATTTTCTTAACTTTAACACATCTTCTAGTACTCTTGCAGGCAATTTCTATGTGACCATCTTTCAAACATCTAGCACATTGAGCGATTTTTCCATCCTTAGTAAATTTGGAAATTAAAGAACATTCTCTATTATATGGATCATATCCTAAGCCATGTTTAGAAATAGTATATCTTTGTAAAGACAACAATTCTTCAAACTTAGCATTTCCACCAGCGAATTTACCAACCACATACGAAAATTCTTTTCGAAGCCTATCAAGTTCACAAATAAGATTTTCTTTTTCAATAAGACATGCAGAATGATCTTCTTTTGGACTATCTAAATCATCAATCGTTTCATGTAAGACACTATTTTCAGCAACCAATTCACGTATCTTCTTTCTTAATTTTTTGTTAATCTCAATGGCTTCTTCAAAATCAATTTGCAAAGCATTAAAAGACTCTATAAGATCTTGATCAAAAAATGTTACCTCATCTTCATCATCACTTGTTGAGGAGCTATTGGCCATAAGCGCTAGGTTGTTTTCATCATCGCTTTGGTATGCTTCCTCATCATCACTCAAGTTGCCACCAGCTGGTTTTCCTTTTCCTTTGTCGATTTGTCATTTTTCGAATAGGCGAAGAGCTTTTGCATTCTCTAGCGATGTGACCTCTTTTCCGCACTTCCAGCATTCTTCATTGTTCTTTTTTTCTTCATAGCCTTTATTTCTCTTTTCCGTGGTGTACCTTTTCCTATCCTCAATTTCTCCACCACGTAATTCTTTTCTTCTGTTTTTGAGAAGTCCTTTGAACTTTCTCAGATTTCGAGCATACATCGCTACTTCTTCATCATCTTCTTCTTCATCTATTTCTTCATCACTCTCATCAAAAGAAGAAATGTTAGCTTTTAAAGCAATCGACTTTTGTGGCTTACCTCTTCCTCCTCTCGATTTGAGAATAATCTCATAGTTGATGAGTGATCCCACCAAAGCGTTGAATTCGGATGGTTGAGATCCTTTGATTCCATAATTGCGGTGACTTGAGAATCCCATTCCTTGGCGTTGAGCGAAGAATCTTCTTCACCTTCTCGCTATCCGTCATATGCTTCCCAAGGTTGCCTAATTCATTTATGATTTCTGCAAAATGGTCAACATTGTAGAAATTGACTCACCTTCCTTCATGACGAACATCTCGTAGTCGTGAGAAGCATGTTGATCTTTGTCTCCGTGCTTGATTTGTCCCTTCATGAGTTACTCAAGTCTCCCACATTTCCTTGGCGGTGGTGCAAGAATTTACCGGTTTCTTTCCTCGACCGTTAATGCACAATATATCGACTTCATAGCTTTGGCGTTGATGTACGCTTGCCTCAATCGTTATCATCATACTCCAGCTCCGTTTTAACTCACCATTTTCTTTTAACGGTGGTTGAGGACGAAGATAATTATCTTCAATATTCCACTCCTTAAACTTATGATGTGGTACTTCATAGGATTTTTCCACGAAGAATAATTAGTACCATTAAATAAAGGAGGGCGATAATTTGTGTTACCTTCTTCCGCTAGTTTATTGTGTGCCATCCCCGGATACTTCTGCTTTGATACCAATTGTTAGCGATCTAGAAGGGGGGGTTGAATAGATCTTAAAACTCTTTGATAATTTCTACAAGAAAATCAGAAGTTAAAACACACAAAAACAATTTTGATAAACTTAATTGAAAAGTGTAAGGAAGAAGATCAAACACTGTTTTTATAGAGGTTCGGTGCTAAGACCTACGTCCTCTACCTAAGCTCCCACTTAGGATTTTGCCAATCACTTTATTGCACACTTTGTAGTTGAGTGTGAACTTTTTACAATCCCGCTTGATTTCCGGCTCAAGCTACCTTTACACTCGATTTGTCTTCCGGCACAAATCCTACCGACACCGCTTGATTTTTGGCTCAAGCAACCTTTACACTCGATTTGTCTTACGGCACAAATCCTACCTCACGTGACCTTTTCACTCGTCACTTAAATTGTAATAAAACAATACAAAGAATGAAGAACAAATGCTCAAAACAATTTGTAACAATATAATGTGACAATAATGAGCAATTTGAAGCAATATGAGAGTATCCGAGCTTATGGCACTTCTCTATCTTCTTCATCAATCATCCACCCTTTATATAAGAAGAAATATAGCTGTTGGGAACTCATATAGTCGTTGCTTGATTGTTATAGCCGTTGCTTAATTCTCTCCCTTCCATTTTGGCTAATTGGACCGTTGGAGTTGATCGCTACATACATAAGTCGACTTGTCAATTCATAAGTCGACTTGTTTCAACCATTTACTGAAAAATTCATCTCCGCTCTCCAATAAGTCGACTTGTTATGTATAAGTCGACTTGTTTATCTCGATAAGTCGACTTGTTTCCTATAAGTCGACTTGTTTACCTCGATAAGTCGACTTGTTTCCTATAAGTCGACTTGTTTAGCCATCTATGATAACATCCGACCAAATTCTCTACAAACCTCATGTTTTATGTCATTTTCACTTAGAGGACAACTCCCATCTGATTCTTCAATGATTTGTCACTAACTCATCTTGATTTGCACAATTCTTTTGTTGAATATCAATCCAAAATACCTGAAACAATTTCTTAAACAATTTTATACATTTTATTATTATCAAAACATAAGTGGAATTAATTTGTCAACCACCATTGGTCCAACACCCATCCCCGAGACACTTACCTTGCTGAGACCTTAAACTTGACACTCTTACTCTTACTATAGTACCATAGACGTCGGAACCCGTTTTCGGAGCCCAACTTTCGTTGTCCTGAAACCTTGCGCTTATAATCTTGCAGGATTCTTAATTGTAACTCCACTTTCGTGGCAAGCACACACCATGTATACACTAAAATCATGGGTTGAATTATTCATATAATTTGTAGCTTTATGTCTCAAGTTCTCCCTGAAACAAGAATCACCTTAATCGACGTCATATACTCAAGATACACTCCAAAAACCTAAGAGAGTTCATACCCGAAACATGCCCTCTTAACTGACCTTTCATTTGTTTTAGAACAAAATTTCTCAATTTAACTCCAATTGATACTGGATTTTATGTCGTGAAAGATATGTGTCTTATAAATCCAATGGTTCAAGCCTCACCTCATTTGGAGGTCGTATAAGGGAAATATGCCAAAAACAACGGACCATGCTCACTTCCGAAATCGAATCGAAACTCTTTTGGCGTGATTGCTATAACTTTTAATCTATAGCTCCAAATGTTTTCGTTCTTTCACCATATGAAATTAGACATCTAGATCTACAACTCTTATGAAGACTACAAAGGCTGATTCTATCTCCTACATTCTGCAGCGTCCTATTTTTCCATCGTCGATTTACATCATCTGGTTTTCTATCGTCTGATTTCTATCATCTGGTTTTCTATCGTCTGATTTCTATCATCTGGTTTTCTATCTTCTGATTTCCTTCCTTCTGATTTCTATCTTCTGATTTCCTTCCTTCTGCTTTTTATCTTCTGATTTCTATCTTCTGCTTTCCTTCCTTCTGCTTTTCTATCTTCTGATTTCTATCTTCTGCTTTCCTTCCTTCTGTTTTTCTATCTTCTGATTTCCTTCCTTCTGATTTCTATCTTCCGATTTCCTTCCTTACCTTTTCTATCTTGATTTCTATCTTCGCTTTCCTTCCTTACGCTTTTCTATCTTCTGATTTCTATCTTCGCTTTCCTTCCTTCGCTTTTCTATCTTCCGATTTCTATCTTACGCTTTCCTTCCTTACGCTTTTCTATCTTCGATTTCCTTCCTTCCGATTTCTATCTTGATTTCCTTCCTTCGCTTTTCTATCTTCCGATTTCTATCTTCGCTTTCCTTCCTTCGCTTTTCTATCTTCGATTTCTATCTTCTTTCCTTCCTACGCTTTTCTATCTTCGATTTCTATCTTCGCTTTCCTTCCTTCTACTTTTCTATCTTCCGATTTCTATCTTACGCTTTCCTTCCTTTTGCTTTTCTATCTTGATTTCTATCTTCCTTTCCTTCCTTACGCTTTTCTATCTTGATTTCCTTCCTTCGATTTCTATCTTCGATTTCCTTCCTTCGCTTTTTATCTTGATTTCCTTCCTTCTAATTTCTATCTTCGATTTCCTTCCTTCGCTTTTCTATCTTCCGCTTTCCTTCCTTCGCTTTTCTATCTTCGATTTCCTTCCTTCGATTTCTATCTTCTGATTTCCTTCCTTCTGCTTTTCTATCTTCTGATTTCTATCTTTTGCTTTCCTTCCTTCTGCTTTTCTATCTTCTGATTTCCTTCCTTCTGATTTATATCTTCTGCTTTCCTTCTTTCTGCTTTTCTATCTTCTGATTTCCTTCCTTCTGATTTCTATCTTCTGATTTCCTTCCTTCTGCTTTTCTATCTTCTGATTTCTAGTAAGGATCATATCTTTTGACTTCGAACTCCAAATTTAGCAAACGATACACCCTTGGAAAACTCTAAACTCCTACTACAATCTTCATGAAGACTCATTGATCTAATTCATACCCGAAGAGGGTCTAATATTGAGGCAAAATCTTGTCAAATTTTAGGAAAATTTGACAGACATCCCCTTAAAATGCAACTACCCAATTTTCAATTCTAAGACTTCCACCTGCATAAAACTCATCATACAACCTCATATAACATGATTAAACCTAAGGTATCTTCAAACACCATTCAAGCAACAGCCACACTCTTAATCATCTATCATATCCAGGTATACAATGATGCAATTGTACATTCACAACCATACTCAAGTCCATATTGCATTAATCATCATACATAAGAGTTTTACAATTTCATTGCCATTTCCTAGCCAAATTCCAAAACCAATAACAATATCTCATTTACCTTATTCCATTGCTCATATGAATTACAATTATACATTTACATAACCAAACTTCAAATACACAATAAAACAAGCACAATCTGTCTTGATCCACTTCCTCTTGGTTTCTTGCGAAAAACCTGGAAATTGGGAAAATAAGGGGGTGAGCTTGGGAGCCAGAAGGTTCTATGCTTATAACCAAATAATGAACAAAACAGTTTTAGAAGTCCATTTCCGTATTAATTTCCTTTAGATCATAAAACATTGTCTTCTTCAAAACTCTTGTCATTTTCTTGAAATCACAAATCATTCATTTTTCAAAGGTTCATGAAATCATAAACTAAGAGCTCTTATCATTTTCTTGAAATCACAAATCATTCATTTTTCAAAGATTCATGAAATCATAAACTAAGAGCTCTTGTCATTTTCTTGAAATCACAAATCATTCATTTTTCAAAGGTTCATGAAATCATAAACTAAGAGCTCTTGTCATTTTCTTGAAATCACAAATCATTCATTTTTCAAAGGTTCATGAAATCATAAACTAAGAACTCTTGTCATTTTCTTGAAATCACAAATCATTCATTTTTCAAAGGTTCATGAAATCACAAACTAAGAGCTCTTGTCATTTTCTTGAAATCACAAATCATTCATTTTTCAAAGGTTCATGAAATCATAAACTAAGTGCTCTTGTCATTTTCTTGAAATCACAAATCATTCTTTTTTTTTTCAAAAGTTCATGAAATCATGAATGCAATTCAACTTGTCACAATTCACATCATATAACACATATCACCTAACACATCATAATGCTTTGGCAAGTCCACAATTCTTGGCAACCATATAGTCTCATTTAATGAGCCTATATGGGCAAATCTTTAGGAGTCCGTATCTTGGATCATCCTATGCCACAATCGGGCAGCCGGGCGAAGGCTTCTTCATAGTCATCGTGCACGAGACGTTTCTTGGGTGGACTTAACCTAACCCACTTAACATATAATCATGACTTGAAACTTGATTGCCCTATGGCAAAAATCTTGTAAATCTTGTTTTGCATAAATCATGCAAATTTTCATAAATCATTTCATGATCATAAAGCATTTCATATGCAATGCATCATCATTCCTCAACAAAATCACATTCACATAACAAATCATCAATCATCCAATCCACATGACATTTTCAAATCATTCATACCATGATACATCAATTATAACAATTTCTCAAGGCATTAAAAAACAATGAATTTGAAAATATTTTTATATTCTTAATTTCTTTGAAAATTATGTCAATGGCCCATTATTTAACTATAAACATAAAACCTACCTTATAATTCCTTTCTTGAAAACCTTGTTCCCATGACCTTCCCTTGCTTTCCATTCCTCTTGCCTCTCACCATTTTCCTCAAAATCAACACAATTCTCAAATCAAAAGACATCCAAAATGCAACAAATCCTAAGGACACAAATCATGAAATTTATCTTGGAATCACAATACCCATTCCATTCTTAGTCTTCCTCAACCATAACCCAACTAAAATCTCATACTTAAACATAAGGCTTACCTTAAACTTCCACTAACCAAGTGATGACTTGGTTTAAAATGAAGCTCTAGTGATTTCCCACACTTTTTCCTCTTGCACTTTCTTCAAATTCCCTCTTGATCTCTTGGAAAATCCAACCCTAACCAAAGCATTCTTCTTTTTCTCCTCCTTCTCTCCTCTTCCATGAAACCACTCTCCTCCCCCTCTAAAATTTTCGTATTCCCTCTCTTCTTCCCTACAACTCACTTATTTTTCTTCTTTTATACTCCTTACACACTCACTTAAGCCCAAAGGCCCATTTGCCTACTCCTTTCTTCTCTTTTCTTCTTTTCCTACCTCATTAAACCACTCAAGTCCACTTCTTCATTTAAGCCCAATTCCTTCCCTCTTTATTTTGTTTCCATTCTTTTCCTTTTGCATTTAACTCCTACTACTCAAGCCCAAGTCCACTTCATTTTATTCCTTCCTTCTTATTTTCCTACTACAACTTAAGCCCATTTCATTTATATCCTCTCTTCTTTATTCATTTCATTTGGACCCAAAGCCCAATTTATTCTTCCTTCTTTCTTCTCATCCTACTAAATCACTTAAGTCCAAACCATTTCTTCTTCTTTTCATTTGATTTAGGCCCATTATTCTCTTAGGCCCAATTAAACTCTAAACTCGTAAATTCAACTAACACATTAATTGTATTAATTCATGCCACCTAACTCATTACTCTCTTTTAATCCTCTTCTTTTTATATCACCACTTAAGCCCAACTTGGGTCCAAGGCCCATTTAACCCTTAATACATTTACAACCTTTATAACACCTTAATACACTTAATCCATGTCATATAGTCTTAGTCTAATCAACATGTTAATCAAATTTCCTTAACATGCTAATTTAGTCCACAAAATACAATAATTGAATTCCATTAAATCATGCCACCTAATTTCATGACACCTTACCTTAAGCATATTAACATGTCAATTAATTCCCCATTAATCCATCTCGTATTTAAACCATATCTTCCATTTCATTTCAATTTCAAGAATTCTTAACTTCTTTTCTCATGAATAATCATTCAAAAATCCTTATTTAATAATCCTAGCTTACCAAAAAGATTCGGGGTCCAATAGAGGGGATCACTACAAACCTAAGAAATCATGCAATTTCACTTTAGGCATTCATCCAAAATCACATACTCATCATTTCTCATTTTAAATCAAGTTTCCTAACATTACAATATTTATAAGGATTTGCCACAAATGGCCATTACAACTAGTTATTTTCACATAATCATCAAAGTCTCATATTCGGCACTTTATTACTTGTTAAACAATTTCATGAATCTTTACACAATATAGTTACATAAAAAGGCACATAATACATGTTGACAATATCACAAACAATAAGGCATTCAAAATTTGAAAGTTATAGGAAACCATTCAAGAGATAATTAAGTAGCTTATTACTTAACTATTAAAAAGTTACCCACCTTGATTTCTTTGATTCGGAACTTGGATATCTTGACCCAATTGATTATCTCGACCCTCCTCAATCTCCAAGCGCCTTAAATGACCTAAAACAAAGCATAAGAATGCTAATTAATAAAAAGCACCTATGCTGGAATTTTCCAAGACTATTGAAACTTGACTTTAATCTAACCTAACCATTCCTAAACTTTTCCTAAGCTATACTAACCATAACCCCTATCAATTTACTACATTATATTCGAAAATTCTCAACCATTTAGCCATCCATGCATGCTGATTTTTTTCACTCAACTTTCCTAAAAAAATTTCTTTCATTTTTCCTTCACAACACACTCTCCATACCACCCTTGGACTAACCCTAACAACATAGCAATAAAATTCCAAATTCTCCTTCCTTCATGAAACCTACAACATCACCCTACTAATTTCTAATGATAGGAAACTCTTTCCTTTCTCATTCTTTCTCTAAAATCTCTTCCAATCATCCATTTAAAGCATGAAAACAAAATCCTAACAAATAAATTCATAAATTTCGAAACCCTAATCCCTACACAAATCTGATTTTTTTTCTCCTCTCCTCCAACACAACAAATCTCTCTAATCCCTCTTCTAATCACCAATATGAAACAAGAAAGATAAAATCCTAACCATAAAACCAAGAATTTCGAATTTTCTCTTACCTTCTCAACACCCACGAAATCTCTTCTTTTTGCTTCTAAAGATGGAGAAACTTTCCCTTGCACTTCCTACCACTTGAATCAACCTTCCTCAAGCATAAAAACCCTACCTTCTTCTCTTCTTCTTCTTCTTCTTGGATGGCCGAATCTCACTCTTCTTCTTTCTCCCTTTGAAATTTTCGAAATCCACTCATTCTCTCCTCTCTTTGATGTGTTTCGGATGACTAAGCATAACTGACCTAATTTTGCTTCTTTTTTCACTTATTCCCTAAGCCAAAACGACATCACCTTGGCCTCTCCCTTGCAATTTTCATTTGCCTCTTCTTTTCCTTAAGACACTTCCTAATCCTTCTTAATTTAACCTAACCCTAACTCTTTAACTTAAACCCTAGCCCAAGTTTTCAAGCCCAAGTTATTTCCCTCCTTATAACCTTTCCCAAATTTCATTTTCCCTCCTTCCAACTTAAATTTTCATGGGCTCTCTCTTAAAAGCCCAAAAGTCCAATTCCAATTTTCCCTCCTTCTAACTTAAACTTTCCCAAAACTTCATCTTTCCCTCCTTCCATCTAATAATTTCGTGGGCTCCTACTTAAAAGCCCACTTGCTTCCCTTTTTTTTTTCATTTACTTCATCTTAAAACCCTAACCCACTTATTTACTTTCCCCATCATTTAATTAATATTCCAAAGGCCTAAAGGCCCACTTTAATAACCTAAAGCCTTAAAACCCTAATAACACCTCCTAAATTATCCTAACACTATTTTATGGCCTCATTACCATTTTCTTATTCTTTTTTTTTAAATCTACACCAAAATTAAAATTCTAAATTAACTAAATTCCTTCAATTAATAATTATTGCACTAAAATCCCAAATTATTCTAACCAAAATAGAAATCTAATAAAACCCTAATTTCATACTAACTAAAAGGCAAATTTTAAATTGCAAACCTATTTAAAAGGGAAAAAGGGATCGGGGTCTAACAACTCTGGTGACATCGAGGCAAGCATAATGCAGGTAAGATGCTTACGATTTGCTTTCTGATCCTCATCAGAAGCATCAGCAGCAGGTGGATTAGGAAGTGGAACATCTAGGATATATCCCAGTTCTTCAGACCTGAGAACAATTCTCAGATTTCTCAGCCAATCGAGAAAATTTGGTCCAGTTAATTTGTTGGAGTCCATAAGTGAGCGTAAGTTCATACTGGAAGACATCTTCAATAACCTATAGGGAAAGAGAGAAAGAATGTTAGAATAGAATTACATGCATAATCATAAGGACTTGAATGACATGCATATGGCTCCCACTAGTTTCAAAGAATCCATAACCCTCAGTATGAATCCAAGAAATATTATGACAAAATGTCCTAGTGGGTCGATATCCGACATTACTAACATGATCTTGGGTTTATCCAACAAGCCACCTTAGGTCAATCGGTAGGTATCGGTCATACCAATTGCATCATAGATATCCGACATTACTAAAATGACCTTGGGTTTACCCAACAAGCCACCTTAGATCTATCGGCAGGTATCGGTCATACCATTTGCTTCATAGATGCAACTATCGACTAGTGCTATCAACTCGTGATGTATGAACACACATTGGGTTATCAACTCTTGATGCGCGTACATCTGATGTACACTACCCAATTTCGCCTCTGTCCATGTTGACCTTGATTTTACTCAACAAATCAACGCTTCTACTGTAAACCGACCCATTAATCCGAAAATCTTATTTTCATGGTTCGAACATATCCGTATAGAGCGAGCTTGGGTTTACCCAACAACCCAACTCTATAAGAACTCTGGTTCTCCCCATATTAATGGAAGGCGTTAGTTTTCATATGATGTGTGAGGGTTTTCAGGTCTCATCTTCTTCTTCTCCAAGCCGTAGGATTATAGTCACCATGACTATATGGAATGATTTAGGGCAATTCATCAATCACATTGAGTCTATACCTAAAATCATCCATCATCCTACCTCTGCATGTTGTTTTAGTCGACTAGTGCATGTTCCAGTCGACTGGTGCATGTGCCAGTCGACTGGAACTTGTGCTAGTCGACTACTATAGGTTCTTGTGCGTTCGATCGATTGGTACATGTTCGGTCATTGGGATGGATGGATTATGCACTTTCGGTGGTGGTACATGTTCAATCATTTGGAATGGATATGCTTGATCATTGGTTTTGGCCTGCTATCTAATCGGCTAATTTCTCAATCCGTGTAGTTCAAATTCACAATACTAAGTGTAATATCCTTTATTATGATGTACAAATGAAACACTTTCATTGTACCATGCTTACCATATATAGTCAAACTATACATGAAACTTGAAATTGATGAATACACTCTTATTCATTTAGATTTCCAAATAATTTGAGAATATCAAATTATCACCCTAAGTATCTCTAGGTAGTCTACACTCTATCAAGAGTACTTCGGCACCTGTCACAAAATTTGTGACGGCTAAAACAATCAAGATAAGAGAATATACTAACGAGACGCTAATGAGACACATTTGACATCCTAAATTGTTTGGAAACCCGATTTCAAGAAAATCATTTAGGCAAGCATACAACATCAATTTAACACATTTTTAATCACATTAAAAATGATCCAAGGCATTGGAATTGAAAAATACACAATTTTTCATTTCAAACAAAACATCTCCAGCAACTTTCTCAAAACTGCCAAGTTCTGTGTTTTGCTTGAAAAACTCATTGAAACAATTTCAATAAATTCTGAGAAAATTACAGAGGTTACAACATGTTCCCAAAATGATTCATGAATTTTTTACATGATTTATTTCCAACAAAAACTCATCCAACCTCAGCAACAAAGCCAATGTAGAATCTGTGTTCCTCAACACAGTTATTCCCAGCAGCACACAATAAATTCTCAAATAAATAGTAAATCACCTTGAAAACATTTTTCCATTCTCATAAACATTCATAAACATCTTAGAGACATGTTGGTGAAAGCAAATCCGAAAAAAAAAATTTCTACAATTTATTCTCGAATTTATAAGCATGCCTGTTCATTGAATGTGCACAAACACAGCAACCAGAACATTAGGGAATAAATTAGCAAAACCATATCAAATCACATTGATAAATTCAGAGCTTCTACAGACATATGCAACAACATCTTGTGAACATATCTGGGCAAGAAAATTTCGAAAACTATATTTCTATACTGAATTCGAAATTCACATAATCAACATGCATCATCGTCACAAGCAATAGGCAACTCCGACCTAGTCATGGTTTCTTCGTTATATATGACACAAGTGGCTCTGATACTACTGTAGGAAAATCCCAGTGTGAGCATCACATGCCCACGGTGCGGAAAACAAAAATTTTTGTTCCGGGATCTTCCCAAAAGCCAGAATCCATGTGTCTATACAACAGACTCAAACCATAATGGCCAAAGGAGATCGTCTCCAACTGTATCCACGCAGAGATCGGAGAAGCTAACCGAGACAAACCCTTTGACTCGGGAATAGCTAGAACAAAGTAAAGAGTGCTAGCTCCTACCTTTATCCTTGGAGAGCTTGAGAGGAAGCTTGAAGAAGCTTAGAGAGGATGAAGGAGAGCTTGAAGAAGATGAAGATGATGGAGAGTTCGTTGGTGAGAGATGAGAGAACAATTTCTCTTCTTTCTTTTGCAAGCCAACGATGATCATAAGCCTCAAGAGAAAGAAACTCTTTCATTTCCCTTTTATACAAAACCAACGACCATCACCCTTCATCCTTTCCATTTTGTCTTCTAGTCATTTAATTCACTTAATGACTAAGCATATGAAAGGAAGCTTCTTCTCCTCTCTACATCTACCCACGTTGCAACATATATATATATTAATTCTTTAATTAATTAATCTTATATATATATGTATATAACTGCTGAAGTGGTCCAGTCACAAATTCGGTCCTCTACCTCCACCGGATCGGTATGGAAAACCACCGGAAACCCTTTTCAGCAATATCGATGTCGCGATCTCATCGGGACATATCTCGATCTCATCGGGATCCATTTAATTCTATTGCTCTCCATATATTGGATCTCTATCTAAAACTATTTTACAAATTCTCCGAGACACTCTTATGCGTGTGACCCATTAGGTTCCCGGTTATGTTGGCCACTTAGATTAACACTTAATCTGAGCAAGTCATGAGCGGTATCTAGCAACACATCATGACCCCCAATTGACCGGAAAGTAATTGGTTTGACGAATGAAGCTATATTCATCATAAACCATATTACGAACCTTTTCATAGACAATTGCCGTGCAATTCGTCCTTTCACCATGCTATACCCCACTTGGTTATGAGAATGGGCAATGTGTCAACTCTTTACTAGACTGACTACGTCAAATCTAATCCAAGTGATATCAGTTCTTGTCTTGGGACTCATTACTTTATATGTCACTGAAGACACTCTTCATGACATATATACTCCGGCCAGAGATTTCTTAGTAATGACCCTGACAAGAGGCCATGGGTATCATCTTCTGCTATCACAGAAGTGGTGAATCCTTTATTGGCTACTCAATTACCTTGAATACCTCAGTCGCACCCAAGCACCACCCTATGAGCGACCTCGTAAGGCAACAAGGAATGGAGTCAAAGCACATAATCAATATCCAAGATATCCTTGAGCACCTCAAGTCTAAGGATACTTGCACCATTGCTATGATGAGATTATCAACGACATTAGAATAGGACATCCATGTGTTGATCTCATAGCGGGTCATCCAATGTACTTACTACCTCTAGTAAACATCCACATCTCAACCCTAAATATCTCATATTTACGACTTCGAGATCCTTTGCTTGATCAAATCAAGGAGCTTGAGATGTGCTAGTCTTTCCGGATTACCGATGTCCGATCTCGGTAATCCTATGACTAGGGATAATTTGAATCTTGACATAATTGCACATGATAGGAATCTCATGAGTATGATCACATCACAATTTCCTTCATGCTATGTCATATATCATGGACTTCATTAATTTGCTTATTGATCAATATCAGTTCATTAATAATGAACAGCAACGTAATGAAATATGCCTTTCTTTATTTATTCATAAAGACTGTACACAAATTTGTACAAAATGCGCTAAAGGCGATTGCCTTCAGGGCACTACTATAACAAATCCAACATTGAAGTTCATACATACCCAACTCCCTTTTAAACAATTTACTTGAAAATCCATTTAAAAGCGATCACCTGACTCACCATTTTGTTTCTAGCCAAAATGACCATTTAACGAGAAAGTAAGTTTTACACTTATTCAAAAGTGAATCTCTGGAACATTTACTGTCAATTCTCAATAAACAGAGTTTTTGCACAGCTCCATAATACACAACCAAAACCATATCAGTAGCATAATACAAAATACGATAATGAATGCTCATGTTTGATATTAAGTACCAAAAGTTTCTAAACTAACTTAATTACTAAATGTAGCTATCTTGGAGTGGCCAAATGCCTTACAAGGATCAACTATCTTCTTATTCTGCACCTGATAAGAAAATAATGAGTTAAGGTATAAAGCTAAGTGGCTTATATATTTGTAACCATTAGTAACAAGCCACACAATCCTCTAAACTTAATATAATAATTATCTCATATATTTTCTATCATTTTTGATTAATTTTAATTTATATATTATTAATTTCCTAATTACATTATAATTAATAAATTGACGTAAATATAATATAAACATATTTTTAACAATGTTATACATACATATATATATATATATATATATACATATTTTATATTAAAATATATTTTTAACGATCTTTACTCCATACATTTTTAAATCCAACTAAATAAAACTTATACTCCAATTCTTAATGAATATGAAATTCACATGTACTACCTACAATTAATGTTTTTTGAAAAATTAAACATATATCTCGCATCTATATCTCATTTTACTCTACCAATTTAATCATCATCGATTATAGCTCAAAACTCATAATAAGGGTGTTATCACATAAACATATCATGTACTTTTAACCATCAAAACATAACACTCAATTATGTATCATACTTGACAATTTAAAGATGATATACACAAACAAATGGCTTAAGGGTTCCGTGGATCGAAATGAAGAAACCAAGTTTGCATCATGCGTAAAGCGTATTTAAATTTTGTTGTAATCAATTAAATATTTTAGTTAATTAAAATAATAAAAAAGTCCTTACGTGATATTATTTAATGTATAAATGTTAATTGCATGATTTAGAAATTTATGATCAAATTATAAATATTAAAATTTTAAATGTATATTAAGAAAAGAATTAGGATAGAAATATTTATAATATATGAGTTAGAATTAGGAAATGTAAAGTGTGATGTATTTGTTATCAATTTAAGAAATATTGTGATTTATTTTTATAAATGGTTCAAATAGTCATGAGTGTGACTTAATGCTAATTTTTTGAAGAAATCTTCGTAAATCTTTATCAATTGTTGGTATATGACATAAATTTCTTGATTTATTTATCATGAAATGATCATGATTATTTATTTAAAGCTTATTATGTTTGAGTTTTCTTATTTAATTTATATTTTTTACATTTACAACATACACGTTCGCTATACATTACCTTAATTTTTAAATTTTCGTCCCAAATTTTTACTTGCTAATTTTACTTATTCATTTATTATACTCTAACTTTTATATTTTTAATATGACATATTTAAAGCTTTTAATTAAATTTTCATTACATATTTAAATTATTTATAATTTAATTACTAATTTTAAAATTTTCCATATTTATTATACATTAAAATTATATAATAATATAACCAAATACAGATTTTTTATATTTATAATTTAATTACAAAATCTTAAAATTTTCTTATAATTTAATTACACATTTTTAATTTTCTATATTAATTTATACATTAAAATTTGTTTCCTGAATATTGTCAAAGAAGAAAAAGAATTAGAAAATGGAAAACACAAAAGAAAAGAATAAGATGCTTATTATATTAAAGGCTAAAATTTAATGTCGATTTTATTTTTTGCACAGTTAAAAATAATTATACATGTATTCATTGACATTTCAGAAGACAATAGATGAAATGTTTCAAAGTGCAAGATGCATGCTTAGTTTCCTAAGCAATTCTCAATTTTAGACCATGTGAGAAAATTAGAATGTGTTTTTTCAGGAGAATATAGGCCTTGTTTGCTTCCCCACATGGCCACATTCTTAAGTCACTCTCGTGAAGCATATAATTTTCTTAAGCCTTTTTTTTTTCTAACAAATTTCTTGTAATAATGAGTTCTTCAAACATTTTGATAGCCTTTTCACACAATCACTTCACACTTGCAAACTGATGGAAAGAATCTATAGCTACATTTCCCTCTGGAGTTGCAGTAGTGGATACTACAACATCTTCTACATAGTTACGAACATGTTTTTTCACGTGTGGTTCACAACTTATCTCAACTCCTGCCTGCCAGTCCAAAAAGAAGCAAGAGAAGGAAATTGGGTAAACAATCTCAAACTTTAAGTGATAAAAGGCACATATGGGACATCTTTTGTACCAGTAGATGCAAACATGAGGAAGGACGTTCATACCATGTGCCTAGCACCTTTAAGAACTACTTGAGGAGTCAAAATTTAGTATCTTTGAAGAAGTTATCCATTGAGATGATAAATAAATGTAAATTGCATAATTTAGAAATTTATGATCAAATTATAAATTTTAAAATTTTAAATATATATTAACAAAGCAATTAGGATAGAAATAATTATGATATATAAGTTACAATTAATAAATGTAAAGTGTAATCTATTTCTTATAAATGGATAAAATATAGAAAGTAAATAAAAATATTAAAATGTAATTAAAAGTAAAAATTATATTAATTTTATAATCAATTTAATAATTTAATTATGATTAAAATGCTAATAATTCTAATCAAAATAAAACAATTTAACAAATATTGTGATGAATTTTTATAAATGTTTCAAATAGTCATAAGTGTGACTTAATACTAAAAATTTGCAAGAAATCTTATGATGAGATAAATTTCTGATTTATTTATCATGAAATGATCATAATTATTTATTTTAAACTTATTATGTTTAAGTTTTTTATTTAATTTATTTTTTAACATTTACAACATGCACGTTACAATATGTTTTCATCCTGAATTTTTACTTGCTAATTTTACTTATTCATTTGTCATATTATAACTTTTATATTTTATTATGACATTTTCATTACATATTTAAATTATTTATAATTGAATTACTAATTTTAAAATTTTTCATATTTATTATACATTTAATTACAAAATTTAAAATTTTCTTATAATTAAATTACTCATTTTTAATTTGTGAATTAACTTATATATTAAAATTATATAATAATATAACTGACTAACTTAGTAGGGCAAATGCGCAGCATTACCTTGCTAGTAGTTACCTAAGCTACTAACAAGGATGGAGCAACCGGAGTTGCTAACTGATAGGAAACTAGGTCCTGTCAAAGGCAGAGGAATTGCATGTCCTATTGGCGGCCACCAACACTGGAGCTCCTGGGACTTTTTTGAGCCTTCCCCTTTGGGTCCTTGGTGTTTACCATGTTCTTGAGGATTGTACTTTGACAGCTTGCGCTGCAGATTATGGTTGCTCTACTTTCTAGCCAGCTTGCAGAAATCAAACTGAATATGATAGGGCAATTGCACTGCAAGGAAAGAACAACAATGACAAAGGAGGATATTATATCTTTTATAAAATAAAAATAGAGTAAGGGTAAATAGGTTATACCAACAACATGACCATGTTGTTTTGAAGCTGAATAATGATAAAATGCTCAAGAGATGAAAGATATGTTTGTTAATCACCTACTTCTACTGCTGTCTTCCATTACTAATATTAACTTTTTTATTTTATAACAATCCATCTTTAGTTTAATCGTTTCTTTTTTTGGTCTCCATACAAATTTATATAGATGTTAATGTTAAAAGCTTGAATATGACACTATATTTTTGAAACAAAATTTATTTAAATAGAAGAAAATGACTTAGACAATGTATAGGTATTCAATCATGTTTTTAATTGTTAAATAAATTGAAGGCATGAGCCTATTATCGATTGTTTGGTTTATTTTGCTAAGGAGACGATGTTTTTCATTGATGCATTTTACCTTGTAAGAAATATTGATATTTTGTTTGAGATATTTGATGAAGTTGTAAATAAAGTTAGACCTGAAAACATTGTACAATTTTTTATTAACAATGATATTGCCTATAAAGTAGCTAGGAAAAGGTTGTAAAGCAAGAATATTTCTTTCTATTGGACTCCTTATGTTGCATATTGCATTAACTTGATGTTGGAAAGTATAGGAGATGTTAAATACTATTCTGTCATGCATAAAATTGTGTAGAAAGAGAGAAAGTGAGTAAGTATATTTATAATCATATATGAGTTCTGAATTGGAAAAGAAATAATTTTACCAATGGTACGAAATCGTGCTATCTTACCACTATAATATTTTCAACAAATTTTTTATCACTTTAGTATTTTATTTAAACAAAGAAAATGCTAAGACAAATGTTTACAAATTATAAGTAAGTTGTATTTCAACAAGCCAAGTCTATTCTTGGAATGAAAGTTTCTAGAATTATACTAGAAGCTCATCAATTTTGGTCATAATATTAATTTGTACTCCAAGTTTGTAAGCTTTTAGTGAGAGTACTTTTTTTGAATGATAATAATAAGAAGACAATAATAAGTTACTTTTATGATGCTATAGAGGGGGTGAAAGCAACAATCAAGGTAAATATGAAAAATATGTCTTCTTTGGATACACTTTATCCTATAATCATCAATAAGAGTTAGAAAAGACATTTTCACTCTACGTTGCTTTTTGCTAGGATATTTTGAATCCTAATATCTATTTTAGACCAGGTTTTATAAAGAAAGTTAAGTTAATAGAAGAATACTATTAATTATCACAACAATTATTTTACTTAAGATGATGCAAGATCTTGTTAGTTTAGAAATAGATATATACAAGGATATATACTATAATTTTGGGATACCCATTACATCTGTAATTTTGGGATACCCATTATAATATGTAAAAGAGACAAATTTAATATAGGTATATATTTATTCACTTTTATTGATTGTTTAAAATTAATCATTATTTCTTTTTGTTTATAATATTACTTTTGTCGTCTTAAAATTTCTTAGTGGAACAAATATGAAAGTAGTGTTCTAAAATTACAAAGATTTGTGATTCAATTCTTACTCAATGTATGAGTAAAATTGGGTGTAAAAAATTAGAATATATTTGAATTCATTCATTCTAGAAAAGAAATAGATTAAAACCCAAAAGAACTAAATGATTTACTATTTGTTTGATATAACTTGAAGTTTTGAGAAAAGTATGTTATTATCATTATTAAGTTGAATATGATTTCTTAATAATTTAATTTTATTTGCTTAATATGACTTTTAATACTATAAGTAGTTCTATAAATCCAATATTTCTTACTTATATTGATCTTTTAATGGGTTGCAACCAAGTTGTATGAATAAGAGCGAATTGGAAGATAATCTTAAATGAACAAATATTGACATATCATTTGAATAAGTTTGAATGATAGTGATGATGAGACTCTTCTCAATGATGAAGACTTCATATAAAAAAGGAACCAATGCTATTTAAGCGGATATATTATTGAATGAAGTTGTAAGTCTTTTCAAAATTTTCTTATCTTTTAATTTTACTTTTATTTGAAGTATATGTTAAATTATAAATATGTAATATAAATATAAAACTTTAACTGTAAGTATTTTTCTTGCTTTTGCGATCTTTTTATACGAACTCTTATTGTTATACTTTAGACATATTATTCTTATTATGATGTTTTGATATAACCAATTGTAAAATTTTAAGTACTTTTCGTTGTTCCTTTTTATTTATTTAAGAATTAAAGTTTTTATTCAATTGTGGGTTTTTAAAATGAGAAATATGTGAAAAGTAACATTGATAGTAATAAAGATATAGTTGTTATATCAAATTTATATTAGTACAAATTTTTGAAACATGATAGTAGTAAAATTAAAATTATATGCATAATATATTAAGGAATTATTTTACAATTTTGTAAAATTCAATAACTATTTTCAAATTTTAAAATGTTATCTAAAAAGATAATTGATATTCATCGATATTGATACCTGTAAGCCAAATATAACATATATATTCAACAAAAATATACGTTAGAATAACATATAAACTAAATGCCGAAGAAAAACGAAATACCTCCAGCCATTGTTGCCTTCGTTTGAAGAGTCTGTGTTTTGGAATTCTTCTAAGCTGTTAATTTCCAATTTGATTTGTATGTTTTAGAAGAGAAAAGAAGCTTAGGGAATCCCAAAATCTGCAAGAAAGAATATATGAATGTGCTCCCATCAAGCAAATTATAAGTTACCACAAAACCAAGAAATTATACCCATTAAATTTAAACGTTGGACCATTTATGACTTATGAAAAGTTCTCACATTCTCTCACTTGGTCCATACGTTTAACTTAGTACCAAATCTTATTTGATCCAAATATAATATATAAATCATAGCGATAGGTCCTTTACTGGTTGAGTATTATCTTCCATGTATTATAGTATAACATAATTGTATCAATCTGAATGTGTTAGCATGACTTAATGAATACACCTTATGTTTATTCTTGATCCAAAATAATCAATTTTCTCAAAATTCAATAATGTACACCATAATATGAGAAAATATTATAAGAGTTTTATGAAAACAACATTGTCCATATAATAAAAGTTATATAATGGAAATTAATTCCATTATAACAACATGATCCTTGAACTTCATTGGTAGCATGCCTTTTGTTAAAGGGTCAACTATCATCAATTAACTGCTAACATGTTCAATAGCCACTTTTTTTATCCTTAACATGTTCCCTTATGGATAAAAACTTGATCTCAATGTATTTATTATGACTATCACTCTTATTGTTTTTAGTTAGAAAAACAACAGCTGAATTGTCACAATATATTCTCAATGGCCTAGAAATAGAATTCACGCATCTAAGCCCATATATGAAACTCTTTAGTCATACACCGTCTGATGTATCCTTAAAACAAGAAACAAACTCAACCTCTATGGTGGAAGTAGTAGTCAAAGACTACTTAGCACTCCTCCACGATATGGCTCTATAGGCAAACATAAGGATATAACTTGATGTTGATTTCCGTTAATCAACACACCCAACAAAATCTGAATCTGAGTACCCTATTATCTCCATATTGTTGATTCGTCTGTAAAAAAGCATGTAATATTTGGTCCCTTGAAGGTACCTCAATACTTTCTTCACAACTTTCCAGTGATCTAATCCTAGGTTACTTTGATATCTGCCTAACATTCTAATAGCAAATGCAACGTCAGGTCTTGTATAAACTTGAGCATGCATTAGGCTTTCGAATTCAGAAGCACATGAAATATTTTTCATTTGTTCCATTTCAAAATCATTTTTAGGGCATTAGTCAAAATTGAATCTGTAACATCCCATTACCTGCGGGAAGGTTAGGATAGTAAATATGAGTGATTCATGAGATATTAGAAAATGCATTTCCATATTCATGCATAATATGACATGCACATACACGTGAATGGTGAAATTTTGCACATGAATATTGACTTTTTGCACATGAAAATGACTGTACATGCATTCATTGACATTTCGGGTATAATTGTTTCTAGATGCGATTTCTATTGAGAATTGTGGTTTTTGTGTGTTGAAAATTGATTTGGAGATTGTATTTGTTGATTTAGAATTTTTAAAGGCTTAGGAAAAAATTTTGAAAAATTGTTGGGTATTTTTCTTGGACTAGGAAAATTGCCAAGTAGCAAAACTATTAATAAATGGTAGTAGAAATTATTGTCAAATGGCAATGGAAATTTTGATAAGTGACCTTAGGATTTATTTACGAGTGTCATTGAAAATTGGGGGACAATTGGAGTAGAAATCGAAATTGATTGGACTAGTTAAATGAAGGAACCTATTCTTAATGCTTTAGAAATTGGAGCAAGTGACACATATTATCACTCCTTAAATTTATTGAAAAACCCTTTTTTTATTTGCTCTTTCTCACGATGCTTCTCTCTTAAAAGCCATTGGAGTTTTGTTTTTGGTTTTCTTCTTCTCTCATAGCTTCTTTCTTCTTCTTCTTCTTGAATTTTTTCTCTTCAAATCTCCACCCACATTGGCAACTCATTTTCCATTTGCTACTCTTCCACCTTGCTCTCTCTTTCATTCTCATCATAAACCTATCCCTACCACCTTTGGAAGATGATGATCGTGGGTTGTTGGTGGAGCTAGGGATTCTTGGTGATCTTGAAGATGTTTGAAGAGTTGGAAGCTAAAACAAGTAAGTTAGGCTTTGACCATTATGGATATGGTTAAATGAAGCATTTATGACGATTGTTAGAGGTTAAATGACATAAAATGGTGTTTTATGTTTGATTAATGTGAATGATGAATAGAATATGTAAATGTCTTGTTTTATAATTGTGAATGATCATTACTGACCCATAAATTGTTATAGAGATGTTTTTGAGGTAGAATGATCATTATAATGGTGTTTGGGTGAGTAAATTGAATTGATGAATGAATGGACATGCTTGATGTTCTGTTTTTGGGTTGATGGTCAAATATAGATTATGAATGGGTTTGTAAATGTTATTGAGTTGAAATGAAGTAGATAATGAAGAGTAAATGGGTTAGAAAGGATGATCTTTGTATAGGATGAGTTAGGTGTAAGTTGTTAGATGTGGAAAATTTGGAAAATGGGAAGAGAGTGCCGGACTGTGTATGCTCCTGTGAAAGTTCCCCACGGCAAACTCCTTGCTTCACTATGGCGAACTTAAAGGATTAAGTGAGGATTTATTTCAGGTAAAGTTCGTCGCGGTCATCTCTAGGTTTCGTCGCGGTGAACTTGGGAATTTTATGCGGGAATTCCTCTCTAGAGGAGTTCACCTCGGTGAACTTTTCTCTACACTGAACATATCTTAGTATTTTAGGCATATCTTTTTCTATAGTTATCCAAATTGTCTTATTCTTAATTTGGAGTAAACTAGAGACATAAGGCTACAATTAATCTAAAGAAATTAAATTCTGAATCGGACTTTAAGAGTTTTAATTTCTGGGTGAAAGTTGAGTATAGGGTGTTATCTCTGAATAAAAGCAGTCCAAAAATATTTCGAGTATAACTTTCACATTACTAAACCAAATTGAGTGATTTTAATGTCAATGAAAACAGAAGACATAGAGGAAAAATTTTCTAGAAGAGGGTATGACCAAATTATATCAATTTCACTCTTTATTTTAACATGAACAGTAGACCCGAAAGTGTGTCATGGAAAAATCTGAAGTGATTCAATGAGAAATGAAATGTGATTTTAATGGTTTTAGTGAGGCATAAAACGAAGTATAAATTGCACTTAGATGAGTTTGATATGGAATGATTTTGTAATGAAATTAAAGAAAAGATAACCGGGATTGTCGTGAACATGCATTGTATATAATTCATTTCATAAATGTGCATTATTGAATACTTAGGATTTGTGCAAATTGTGACATTTTGTATATTATTTGTGATAGAGGAGTAATTGGAATGTCAACTTCTAAACATTGCTGGAACTTCCAGGCATTAGCTTCAAGAGCAACTGTGAGTAACCTAGACAGTTTCTCTCGATTATTGTTTGCTTAAATTATGCTTTGAATGATAAATGAATGTGTTTGATTGTTGATTCTAGACAGAAGGTCCGATGATTGTGAATGTGGAATGTATATTGAAGTGCTACTTGAATGTGAATGTGAAGACCTAAGTGCTTTATAATGTAAGTGATTGTGGTACATGCATTTCATACATGAATGCATAATCAGATAAGGGCAGTTGTGATTAGAGTAGCCACTGATCAGAGCTTAAAACTTAACGAGTGATAGTGAGCCTTGAGCTCAAAAGTGGTTAAGAGCCTAAGGCTGACTACGTAGAATGAGCCCTGTATCTCCCAAGCAGATAAGAGACAGTTATTAATGAACCCGGTATCCAAAATAGATACGGGATAGTTCAGGCACTCGGTCACAACAATGTAATAATTGAAAAAGTGTCTCATAAACATTCCATATGCATTTAATAAGTATGTTTGATTGATTGAAATGAATAATCACCTATGCTTGAGTAAAAATGTGTTACATGACCTATTATTCAAAATTGTGGATTACATATTATGTGAAATGGTGTGTTGCATGAATTGAGTGAACCATCAATGATGGTTACCTCATTGAGTTCACAAAACTCACCAAAATTGCAACGTTGTCTTTTAGTACCGAGAGACGAATCTAGCTACTGAAAGGCTCTACTAGTCGTGTAGATTGTGATTGGTAAGAGAAGTTATGGCTCAAAGATTGGTCGGCTGAGATTTTTGGACAGATTAGTTAGATTGTGTATATTTTCCTCTTTCATGTAGTACTTTTGTATTAGGCAGTGATGATGTACATGTAGTAAAGGTTGAAAGACAATGTAGACCTTCAGTTTTTATGCAATGAAATGAGGAAAAAGTTGGTCTTAAAATATTGTGATTTTCTTATGATGCTTTATAAGTGAATATTGACATGATGCCATGTGAAGTGAATGTAGTGATCAAACGTAGCTCGCCCTTATCGTAGGCTATGTACTGAAATGACCTTCGGACGTCCCGATGTGTACTCTACGGTAAGGGGGCACTACAGAACCTATCCCCTTTCATAATAGGAGCTACATTAGGTGAAAAATCTTTCATTCAAAATCTCTCTAACAATTTATTAATATAGGTTTCTTGAGAAAAACCTAAAATACCATAGAATATGTCTCGATGAATCTTAATATCAATGACATAAAATGCATCACTCATATCTTTCATTTCAATATTCTTAGAGAAAAATTGATTCACATCATATAATAAACCCCTATCATTGATTGCAAGTAATATGTCATCCACATATAAGACAAGAAAACAAATTTTACTCCCACTAACCTTCTAGTATATACATTGATCTATGATATTTTATTCAAAACCAAATGATGAGATAATATCATAAAATTTCAAATACCACCGGCAGGATGCTTATTTCAATCCATATATGGATCTTTTAAACTTGCAAACCAAATGCTCACCATTATTAGAGGAGAATCCTTCTATTTGTTTCATATAAACCTCTTCCTCTAGGTCACCATTTAAGAAAGTTGTTTTTCATATCCATTTGATGTAATTCCATGTCAAAGTGATCAACCAATACCAAAATTATACGAAGTGAATCTTTTCTATACATTTGAGAAAATGTATCTGTGTAATCAATTCCTTCCTTTTAAGTGAATCCTTTAGCAATAAGTTTTGCCTTATATCTCTCAATGTTACCTAATGTCTTTCTGTGTCTTAAATACCTATTTGTAGCCTATGGGTTTTGCTTCCGTAGGCAACTTAATAAGATCCCAAACATTTTTATTCTTCATAGAATTTATTTCTTCCTTCATAACATTATACCATAAATTTGATTCATTGCAACTCATGGCTTGTGAAAAGGTTTTAGGATCATTCTCAGCTCTTATATTATAGTCAGATTCTTGTAGATATACAACATAATCATTAGTCATAACTTTCTTATTCTATCAGATCTCCTTAATGTTACATCAACTTCCTCTTGTAAAGTCTGTTGTTTAACTAGTTGCTGAATGTTTTCAATTAATTCTTGAATAACTGAATCTACTAGATTATCAGCAACTTATAGAATTTCTTAGTTATCATTTTTGTTCGCAGTAGGTTGTTGAATTTCAATAGTTTTTTCACAATGTCTATTTGAACTTGAGGATCATTGAGTATAACAATCACCTTACTGTTTGAGATTGAGGGTTGAGTATCCATATGATCATTATTAAAAACTATATCTTGAAATTAATCCCTCCCACTAATCAAGTCATTCTTAATAAATTTTATATTTTTTGATTTTACAATTCTAGTGTGATGTGATGGACAATATAACTTAATCCTTTAGACCTTTTGGCATATCTAATGAAATACCCACCTATGGTCGTTAGATCTAATTTATTCTTTTGTGGATTATAAATTCTTATTTCAGATGGACATCCCCAAACATTTATATGTCACAAACTTAGTTTCCAACGTTTAAATAATTTAAATGGTGTCTTTGTAACAACCTTAATTCGTACCAATTTAACAACCATCTTAAAAGCTTCAGTCTACAAGGACTTAAAAAGTTTGGAGTTACTTAGTATGCTCCATACCATGTCCAATATTGTTTAGCTTCTTCTTTTTGCCATACCATTCTAGTTCAAAAATCTAAGCATAGTGTATTAGGCTACTATCCCATTTTCTTGAAGATATCTCGCAAATAGACCAGGTGCTTGTTTACCTTCAATATGTCTATTATAATATTCCCCACCTCTATCAGATCTCACGATCTTAATTTACTTACCACATTGTTTCTCTATTTCAACTTTGAATATTTTAAAAGCATCTAGTGCTTCATTCTTGTTATGAAGCAAGTAGAGATACATATATCATGAGTAATCATCTACAAATGAGAAGAAGTACTTTTGACCATATGAATCTATATATGGACTACAAATATCCATATGTATGATTTCTAATATATTTGAATGTCTCTTGGCACCTTTCTTTGATTTTTTGGTATGCTTTCCCTTTATATAGTCCATATAAGTTTCAAAATCAGCAAAATCCAAAGTATTAAGTACTCTGTCAGTCACTGATATGTCCTAATCTCCGATGCCACAACTTAGAGGAATTTTCATTCATGACATAACATTTTGTTCCAACATGAACATGTGTTGCATTGTAACTAGTATTATATTGTAAATTAAAACAAAAAAGACTATCAAATAATGTACCATTCCCAACAAATTCAGATTTATAATTTAACTTTAAAGATTTGTCTAAAAAATGAAAGGAATATCCAAATGGTACAAATCTTGAAACTGAAATCAATTTCCTAGGGATTGGGAATGTAAAATGCCTTTTTTAATTTTAAAATAAAACTAGTACATAAAATTAAATTGCAATCCCTAACAGCCTCCTCACGTGAACATTTTCGAATAAGATATACTATTTACTTTCCACTGGCTTCCTTGGATTTTGCAAATCTTGCAACATATTTGTAATATGGATTGTACAATCAGAATCAATCCACCGTATACCATGACAAACTTCAACCATATTATATTCAAAACAAACTAGTGAGATTATATTACCTTTCCTTTGAAGCCATTCCTTATCTTTGACACAATCCTTTTTCATGTGTCCTTTTTATTGTAAAAGAAGTACTTGGATTCCTTCTTAATGTTAGTTTGGGTAGGTATTTAACCTTTTCCTTTTGAGTTGACTTAATTTTCTTCTTTCCTTGAACAACCTGATGTATACTCTACGAACTCTCTCCTTATTACAACAACAATCTTCCTTCTTTTTAGACATACATGGTCATTAATTCATTTTTTGACCACTTATTCTTATGTGTATTATAAGAGATTTTAATAGGTTCGTATGGTGTTGGAAGGGTGTTCAACATATAAAGCATAAGGAAAGAGTCAGACATCTCAACCTCTAGTTTCTTTAACTGACCCAGAATGTCTCTCATCTTTATGATGTGCTTGCGTGCATCTCAGATATTTGTGAACCTCGTAGATGAAAACTTCATAATTAGGATGATCGCAAGTATTTTTTTTTTCTGAAGTTTCGAATTGTTCATTAACAACCTTTAGCAGAGCACGACATCATCATGTTGTTCTACATAATCATAAATGCTAGCAAAAATTTTGGTTTTAATGAACATCACACTTAGGTGATTATATCGCTCCTAACGTTCATAAAGAGCGATTTCAGTTGTAATATTGGCCTTTGTTATCTTAGGTGATTTGTCCTTCCAGATAGCATAATCAATATTCATCCACCTCGGATGAAGAAGAATTCTCTCCTTCCAAATCTTATAATTTTCAACCTTTAATTCTAAAATTTCACAACTTGTATTAGAGAAACTAACAATTTGAATAGCTGCATAAATTAAACATATATGCTACTTATTAATAAATTGAGGCTAACAAACTATATATATGTATTACCAATGTAAAACATATCTTAAAAGACATAAATCAAATGACATAAAAATTAGCTGTAGGCTAAATTTTAATTCAAATAAGATTTATGCTAAATTTTATGATAAAACTATCAAATTATATAGCAATTTCTAATACTGTAGGTAAATTAGAAAATAATTTGATATTTAATCCTAATTAATTATTCAAATATAATAAAACTCTTGTGGGATAAAATTTATTATACTAAAATAATTAATTACAATTAAAAATCTCTACACTTTATATGATCAAATAAATAAATAAATAATATATATATAATTAGGGTACTGTGGTTAAGCCTTATTAATTCATCACAAAAACATTTTCACTAAAAGTCTATTCACAATGTAAAATATAGACATGATAATCTGCTTCATGTTGAACATTTATACAAATATAATTTCAACATATAATATAACATAACATATGCTATAGATCATATGGCTGAGGCTCACCATGCCCTCCATGAGGGCGCGTTAAAGTCCCATCCTTAGCATCTAGTTTTCTTATTAAAGCAATAACAAATAATACGACATCATCTAGTCTTATTGGTTATTAAAAAAAACAGATAAATTGATGTTGTCACTACACATAATTTGTCTTTAATAAATAACTAAAACGACGTCGTTTAATGAGAGATCTTCTTCAATCTCTAGTTGGGTAAAACTGACTTGATTTGTAACCCGTCGGATACCAATAAAATTAGACTAGAAAAATATCATAAAGACTACTTTTTAAAAATGTAGAAACATTTCTAAAATACTTAATAGAAGATTTCAACCTTTAGTTGTAAGAAAAACGTCCAAAAACAACTCTAAATTATCCAAAATTTGAAATTCTCCAAAATAAAAATCCAAAAAGGAAGAGGTTAAAATGGCTTTGATATCAAATGTAAGTAAATTCTAACATATATATTCAATAATAATATTCGTTAGAATAATATATAAACTATGTGGAAGAAAAACGAAATACTTCCAGCTATTGTTGTCTTTGCTTAAAGAGTTTGCATTTTAGAATTCTTCTAACCTCTGAATTCTCAATTTGATGGTGATTATCTCATAAGAGAAAAGACGTTTAGGGGACCCCAAAGTCTGTAGGAAAGTCAATATGAACTGCTCCCATCAAGCACGTTATTAGTTACCATTAAACTAGAAATTCATAGCCACTAAATTTATAACATTGGATCATTTAAGACACCAAGAATATGAAAGTTCTTTTCTTCTCACGTGAGATCACACCGAAAAGATTGAACCAAGATTTTTTGTCCAATATTATTTTATCTTATTCTGTTTTATAAAATTTCAATCATTTATTTTGTGGAACCTACGCAGGGTTTACACGAGATTTATATAAGACCTATATAAATAAATAGATAAAATTTATTGGATACAATAAAACACCATAATATTAAACAGAAAATCTAAACTCGAAAAAATTGCCCTGAACGAAAGAAATTGAAATTCTCCTGTTAGCTTCCTTACAAAAAAGGTGGTGTTTTGGTTGTTGGTAAACTATTTAACAATTTCCTTAAGCGCACGGTTGTTTTGTTGGGTCATAATGTCATCGTGACTTCCAAGTTCCAAGCCTTGACATTTTCGGTTAAGTACGCACTAAAACAAACTATGGAGTGTTCATGTTCTTGCCTCCCAAGATTTCTTCTCAGCCCATTCCCTCTCCGACCCTCCTTTACTCGATCAGTATCATTCCTATGGACACAACAACCAAACAATTTGACGGACAACAACAATCAACATGGCCTGAGCTCTTAGGTTGTCGCAAATGGAAAAATCTTCTCGACCCTTTAGATCTCAAACTCCGGCGACTCATCCTCCGTTGCGGCGACTTCTGTCAGGCCACATACGATGCGTTCAACAACGACCGAAACTCCAAATACTGTGGCACATGCCGCTATGGAAAATCTAAGTTCTTCCAAAAGGTTATGCTCCAAGACGCAGAAAACTATCAAGTTTCATGTTTTCTCTACGGCACTGCTCGTGTCAGTGTCCCCGAAGCTTTCATTCTCCACTCCCAGTCCCGGGAATCATGGGACCGTGAGTCCAACTGGATCGGCTATATCGCCGTCACCTCCGATGAGTACACCAAATCCCTCGGCCGTCGAGAAATTTACATAGCTTTCCGTGGAACCACTAGAAACTACGAATGGATTGACATCCTCGGGGTTCAAAGTGAGTCTGTTTCGCCGTTGCTGAGGAGGGTTAGCTACGATAAGGGTAATACTAACAATGATAGTAGTGACAGCGACGATGATGACGAGGACTCGGCAAAAGTGATGAGAGGTTGGCTAACTATCTATGTTTCTGAGGACCACAGGTCACCTTTTACCAAAGTAAGTTTGAGGTTTCAGCTCATGACCAAAATCAAAGAGTTGTTACAAAAATATCAGGGTGAAAACTTAAGCATAATCTTTACAGGTCATAGTCTTGGTGCTGCTTTATCGATAATCGCAGCCTTTGATATAGTTGAAAACGGTATTAACATACCAGTAGCAGCTTTTGTGTTCGGTTCCCCACAAGTTGGAAACAAAGGTTTCAACAAAAGGTTTGACAATTTTCCAAACCTTAACTTGTTGCATATTGTGAATAAGATCGATGTTATTCCACACTATCCAGGAGGATTATTTGGGTATGTGCGCACGGGAATTGAGCTTGTTATTGATACTAGGAAGTCTCCGAGATTGAAGGAATCGATGAACCCGAGTGACTGGCATAACTTGCAGGCCATGTTACATGTGGTTGCAGGATGGAATGGTGAGGAAAGAGAGTTTGAGATGAAGGTGAAGAGGAGCTTAGCGTTGGTGAATAAATCCTGTGCGTTCTTGAAAAAAGATTGCTTGGTGCCAGAGTCATGGTGGATCGAAAAGAACAAAGGAATGATAAGAGATGAAGATGGGGAGTGGATACTGGCCCGTCCTGATCAGGAGGATCTACCTGTTCCTGAATTTTGATCTTCAAAGAAGAGATGGTGTGGTAGTGATTGGCAACCCTTGTTATGATTCCGCTTTATCTTGGCTATAAAGGTTATCTCACCCTAGTTTTAAGTTGTAAAGTGATACAATTTAAAGTTTTAATATAAAGTAAAAGAGTTTCAATGATCGGGGCCACGATTTAAATCATGATAGCTAGTTTCGTTTTTACACTAGGATAATATTCATGAAAAAGACTTTGACGAAAATGTATTCATATGCATGCATATAGCCGATGACGGAGCCAAGAATTTAAGAAAGGATGACCCAAATAAAATATAAATTTTACAAAATTTTTCATATCAAAATTAAATAAAAAATAAAGTTTTATTAGGAATATAAAATAGTTAAAATTACAATGATCTTCGCTTACTTTCATACATTGAAATCTTTTCATAACAAGATCATTGTCAATATTTGCAAATACGCCTCTTTCAATATAACACACTAAACAGTCATTCAATAGGTCATCTCCCATTTTATTACGAAGTGAACTCTTGATAATTTTCATTGCGGAGAAATCTTTTTCCACTGTGGCGGTAGCAACTGGTAAAAGTAATGACAATTTGACTAACAAATAAACCAAAGGAAATACATGAAAGAGGTAGCAGCTGTCAAATATACTAAAAAATAATTGGATCTTTTTTTTCTTTTATATATACATATATATATTCCCTACTGTTCATAAGCCTAAAAAATTCATTCCCTACCGCAACAACTTAGTTAAATTATTAATCAAACGATCATACATGCATTCGCTGAAACATCCCTAAATCCTGTCATGGAATAAATATTATAAAACTTGTCGACATAAAAAGCAGATGTGACGAAAGAACGAAAAATAAAAAAAAGGTCAGACATGCCAGCAATGTAGCGCCCCCTTACCGTAGAGTATACACCGATACGCTCGTAGGTCATACCGATACATACCCTACGATGAGGTTGCACTACCAGACAATCGCTTCTAATAAAACCTCATGGCATCAACATAATCAAAGCAGTAAGATCACAATCGCAAATTTTAAGGCTAAAGAGTACTTCTCATTGCATTCATAAATCTTAAGTACAATATCCGATCATAATTTACAAGCGCATATGACCAAAATAAGCGATAATGGCTCTATCTAGGTCATCCCAAAATACCCCAAGGGTCCCAAATGACCGACACATGGGCCATGCTCCTCTCGCAAGACACACACAAGCAGAAAAAATCTCAAAATCCGGAGCTAGAGTCACACTATCGTCGTCACGAAAATAGTCGCAATTTGGGTGAGTTTGCGAAACTCAATGAGTAACCATCATTGATGGTTTACCCAATTCATGCACTACACAAAATTGCGCATGTGGCAACACATGTCATAAATCAGATTTCATACAATCAAAATCACACACTTACAATTAGGCCATATCACATTCATAGCATAATCACGCATCGTATGCACAATGATTTCCAATTCATTATTAGCATTGTGGATTGGGCGTCGAGTTATCCCATTTGGGCACATCACACGTAAATCGCGTTTGGGGTAGGAGAGCCCTCGGGTATACACTACATCCCACGCGCACTAGGGATAGGAGAGCCCTCGGGTATACACTAATCCCTTTTCACTTATCACATTTAATGAGCTTATAGCTCGGTCGGATCGAATGTGCTCCGGTCCTGGCTATCGATTCTTGATTCCTATTCATGCCTAGCATGCATTCACAATTCTCACTAATACATATCTCATGCGAATCACATAATCAAAAGTACAGATAGTTCACATCATACATACATAACACATAAGAGATTGAGAAACCAACTAGGTTACTCACCAGTAACTTCCGAACTCATTGCGGAAGTTAAAAGATCGTCAAGTGAAACGACGATCCAACGACGCCTAAAACAACAAAATATAGTCCCATTACTAAATGCTCAATTAACGATGACAAGAATGCATATGTCTCGGTGAAATGACGTCTATGCATGTTCACGCTTTTCGGTGCTAAAACCCGATCTTGAACTCTTAAGCCCAATTACGCCTCTTTATTCAATTGATCGACGATAATTAATCCAATCCTAATATTGGTCAATTTCCTCAATTCATACTCTATCACCAATTCCTATTCATTGATTGAAACCTCTATAGCAATTTCAATTAAAACTCCAATTGTCCCAATTGACCCTTAGGTCACACTAAGTACTATGACCGACCTTAATCACTATAATTCAATACCATTTAATTCAATTCTAACTCCCATAATACTTCTCAAACACACCTCTTGGACACTGTAGGAGGTCAACAAGGAACAGAAAAACCAAGTGACATCGCGTCCGATTGCACTGGCGCTCGACCTCATGCCCGCAGTCGACACAGGCGTGAGCCCTAGCCCATTGGTGAACAGCTCGCTTCGCTGACGAGCTACGCAGATCGCTCGTCACTGACTCGCTTTGCATGGCTGTTACTACACCTTCGCTTGTCGCTCGGTCGCCCGCATGACCGATCGATCGCAGCTCGTCGATCGGTTGCTCGCGTGACCGATCGATCTGTGACGTTCGTCGATCGATTCGCTCGTCGATGACCGATCGATCTGTGAGTTTGGTCGGTCGATCGCTCGCGATGACCGATCCATACGCTGATTGGTCGATTCGGTTTCGCGATGACCGATCAATACGCTGACTGGTCGGTCGATCGCTTCGCATGACCGATCGATCCGCATACCGAAGCTACACTCGCTTTCGTCGCATGCCGAGCTACACAAAGCCGCGTAGTCTCCAATCTAAATCCAATCTACACATACAGCTCTCCTTCTTCCCCAACACATCTTTTAAACACACCAGTCCAGTATTCCCATCTTTCCGACTCTATAACTCTCCAATTCCAATCTTTCCTCTTTCAACAACTCTCAAACAATTCAATACACCTAAATCAAACAATTTCATCATCGGAAACCTTAACATATACAATCATCAAAACTTCCACAAATCCACTCTTCGATCCTTTACACAGCCACGACAACACTAAAACAAAACCCATCCAGAAACACTCCCAATACCCAATCAAACATAATAAATGCCATAAATACAATAGAAACCATTAATAATAACATTAAATTCATTAAAACTTACCAATCAAAGCTCAAATCCACAAATCTCTCAAGATCGCCAACCCTAGAAATCCTTCAAATCCTCCGATCTACCAATATCAAACCTTCCAACCTTTAACAACCATTATAACATGTTAGACTAACATCAATAAAGAGAACCCATTAAAGAAAATCAAGAAATCCTCACCAATGGGAGGAAATCAAGAACGCCGTAGAGGGAAGAGGAGAACTTCAAATGCCTTCTTCGATTTTTCCCAAAATTGCTAAACCCTAACTATTTATAGACCTGGGTCTCTATATCAGTCCAGATTTCAGTCTCTAAATTTCAATGGCTCAACATAATTATTTTCCATTGCCCTAAGATCATTCTTCCAAGATTATCTGATCATTTAATCATCACTCTAAAATTTTGATTAAGGGCATTATCTCTCTAATTTCTCGGAAATTTCCTATAAGCCACTATAAATTACCAGTCACTCATAAACTATTCTAAATCATTCACTTTAACCCAATAACTCTGAATTCCTCAATTAAACACGATTCAGTCAGTCCAATCGGTTCACAATCCAATCAGTTCTTAGTCACAATTGAAATGCCGAAAATCATGAATGCATGTACTATAAATAAATGCATATGTAAGAAATCAATTCCTCTATAATTAGAGGCCAATAACATATTCAATCAGTGAATGCAGTGCAGTCTATCAGTCTAAACCATAATTACCAAAATACCCCTGCTCGCAGAAACGGGATGTTACAATTCTCCCCTCCTAACAAAATTTCGTCCCGAAATTTGCTTACCTAACTGATCGAACAAGTGAGGATACTGCCTCCTCATGTGCTCTTCAGTCTCCCAAGTCGCCTCCTTATGAGAATGGTTCTTCCAAAGGACTTTCACCAATGGAATAACTCGGGACCTCAACTGTTTGACCCGCGATCCAATAATCTGCACCGGCTCCTCAATATAATTCAGATCACTGGCTATCTCAATCTCCTGAGCCGGAATCACATGAGTCGGATCCGATCGGTATCTCCGGAGCATGCTCACATGGAACACATCATGAAGCTGCGACATCTCACTCGGCAAGGCCAACCTATAAGCCAACGGTCCAATCCGCTCAGTAATCTCATATGGACCGATATACCGAGGACTCAACTTGCCCTTACGGCCAAATCTGAGAACTCCTCTCCACGGAGACACTCTGAGGAACACTCTATCACCCACAGCATACTCCATCTCTCGTCGATGCTGATCCGCATAACTCTTCTGCCTATCCTGAGCCGCCTTGATGCGACTCCGAATCAACTGTACCTTATCAACCGTATCCTGGATCAGCTCGGGACCCTCTAACATCCTCACACCTTCTTCATCCCAGTAAAGAGGGGATCTGCACGGACGTCCATATAATGCCTCGTAAGGTGCCATACCGATGCTACTCTGGTACTGATTATTATAAGCAAACTCTACCAGAGGCAAATACTGATCCCAAGCACCTCTGAACTCCAACACACAGGCTCTCAACATATCCTCAACAGTCTGAATAGTCCTCTCACTCTGCCCATCTGTCTGAGGATGAAACGCTGTGCTGAAGTTCAATCTGGTCCCCATAGCTGACTGCAGACTCCTCCAGAATCTCGAAGTAAACCTGGGATCCCTATCTGACACTATCGAAACTGGAACCCCATGCAGTCGAACTATCTCTGCTATATACTTCTGGGCCAACTGATCGAGGGTATTACTCTCCCTCACTGGCAAGAAGTGAGCCGATTTAGTCAATCGGTCCACTATGACCCAGATAGCATCACTCTGCCTCGGCGTCCTGGGCAACCCCATGATAAAATCCATCGTAATACGTTCCCATTTCCACTCCGGAATGGGCAACGAATGCAGTCTCCCAACTGGGGCATGGTGCTCAGCCTTAACCTGCTGGCACGTTGAACACCGAGAAACATACTCCGCCACATGTCTCTTCATACTCGGCCACCAAAAATGCAACTTAAGAGTACGATACATCTTGGTGACCCCCGGATGCATGGCATAAGCGGCCAAATGAGCCTCCTCTAAAATCTCACGCCTCAGATCCTCCACATCAGGAACACACAATCGTTGGCCCATCCATAAAGTATCATCCCTCAGCTCAAACTCAGACTGCCATCCTGATCTGACTCTATCAATCAATCTGACCAAAGCTGGATCCTGATCCTGCACCTCCCGATCCGATCATGCACATCGGCCTCGACCTCGAGTCGCGATCAAAGCTCCATCCCGACTCAAATCTATCTGCACATTAAGTGCTCTCAACTGAACTAAGCATGGCAACCTCGAAACCTGAATCTGAGCTGCAGTACCATGCGATCTCCTACTCAAAGCATCAGCCACCACATTGGCCTTTCCTGGGTGGTACTCGATAGTGCAGTCATAATCCTTAAGCAACTCCAACCATCTCCTCTGCCTCAGATTCAGCTCTCGCTGACTCAACAAATACCTCAAGCTCTTATGATCGGTGAAGATCCGAACGTCTCCCATACGATAATGTCTCCGGATCTTGAGCAAACACTCTGTTGCTAACTCCAAGTCATGCAGGATAATTACCCTCATGGGCTCTCAACTGTCTCGATGCATAGGTTATGACTCTCCGTCTTGCATCAAGACACAGCCTAAACCCAGCTGCGAAGCATCACTATAAACCTCGAACCCTCCTGATCCAGATGGCAAAGCTAACACCGGCGCCGTAGTCAACCGATGTATCAACTCAACGAAACTCCGCTGACACTCATCTGTCCATCTGAAGGCCACACTCTTCCTCAGAAGTCTTGTCAAAGGCGGAGATCACGAAAACCCTCGACAAACCTCCGGTAATATCTCGCTAATCCGAGAAACTCCTCAACTCGCATACCGCCTCTAATCTCCCAACTCCTCACTGCCTCAATCTTATGAGGATCTACCTGGATACCCTCACCAGATACTATGTGGCCTAAAAACACCACCTCGTCGAGCCAAAATTCACACTTAGTGAATTTGGCATCTGATTACCTATCCTCATAATTTGCAAAGACAACTCTCGGATGCTCGCATGCTCTGTCTGACCTCGAATATACCAAAATGTCGTCAATGAACACTATCACAAACTGATCCAGGTATGGCTGAAAAACCCTATTCATCAAGGCCATGAAGGCTGCCGGGGCATTAGTCAACCCGAACGGCATCACTAAAAACTCATAATGCCCATACCTGCTTCTGAACGCACTCTTAGGCACATCGGCCTCTGCGATCCTCAACTGATAATAACCGGATCTCAAGTCCAACTTGGTAAATATTTGAGCTCCCTGCAACTGATCAAAGAGATCATCGATCCTAGGCAGTGGGTACTTATTCTTAACAGTAACCCGATTGAGCTGCCTATAATCGATGCAAAGTCTCATAGTCCCGTCCTTCTTCTTCACAAATAATACCGGAGCTCCCCATGGCGACACACTCGGCCTGATAAATCCCTTATCCAACAGCTCCTGCAACTGAGCCTTAAGCTCCCTCAGTTCCACCGGTGCCATCCTATACGGAGGTATCGATATAGGAGCGGTACCTGGAACGAGGTCAATCTTGAATTCTGTCTCCCGATCCGGCGGCAAACCCGGTAACTCCTCGAGAAACACATCTGGGAACTCCCTGATCACAGGGACATCCTGCAGACTCTGCTGCACTCTCGAATCCACCACGTGAGCCAAATAGGCCTCACAGCCACCTCTCTTCAACCTCAGAGCACTCAGAAACGAAATCATCCTGGCTGGCACTGCCTGACTAACACCTCGAAAAATAGCCCTCGGCTGACCAGGAGACTCTAACACAACCTCCTTGATATAGCAATCCATAATCGCCCTATGGGCAGTGAGCCAGTCCATCCCCAAAATCACCTCAATCTCTCGAAGGGGCAACACAATCAAATCAGACTCAATACTCTGAATCTACCCGATCGCCCAAAGCGCCTCTCAATCGAACCGATCGTGCGGAACCTCCGAAAATCTGAGCACGCTTGACGCGTCCGCTAAAGCTCCTACCAATTCGCTCGACTATCTTTGGATCTCTTACTCGAGATCCACGACCAACCTCAACTCGCTCTGTCTCAAAAGTCGCTCGATCTCGACCGCCACGACCTCGGCTCCTGAAAGGTACCCGTATCGATCGGGCTAACCTGGTACGAATATCCAGATTCAGCCCTCCCTCAAATCTCCGGCACCGATCTGCCTCAGAAGAAATCAGAACAGACGCATACGCCGACAACTCATTAAACCGGACCTCATAGTCGGCCACTGCCATAGACCCCTACCTCAAATCCAAAAACTCCTGCATCTTCATTTCCATATAAACCCTGGGCGTATAATTGTCTCGAAAAGCTCTCAAAAAGTCCGCCCAAGTCAAAACACAGGGTCTGGTGGAACTCCCCGGCACAGTCTTCCACCACTGATACGCTGGACCCTGGAGCAAAGAAACAGCATAGTCAAACCTCTCCTCTCAGATCATAATCCATCCGTCCAAAGACCCGCTCGGTCCTCTCCAACCAACCTCGACCTCTGCGAGGTCGGTCTTTGCCATAGAAATCGACAAACCCCACCACGCAGCGATCATACCTCCGTTCCCGTCTCATGGGAACCACGGGAGGCTGCTCCTCAAACCTAGGCATAGAAGACTCTCTACTAGCTCCTACTGATCCTTGGTCAGCTGAGTGATCGACCTGATCACCAAAGACGGATGACCTACAATAAAATCACAATTCTGATCAATTTCTTTCTTTTCTCACACAATTCAAGCCTAAAATATACTATGCCCAAAAGATGCCAAACCATGCTCTAATACCACCAATGTAGCGCCCCCTTACCGTAGAGTATACACCGATACGCCCGTAGGTCATACCGATACATACCCTACGATGAGGTTGCACTACCGGCACAATCGCTTCTAATAAAACCTCATGGCATCAACATAATCAAAGCGAAGAAGATCACAATCGCAAATTTTAAGGCTAAAGAGTACTTCTCATTGCATTCATAAATCTTAAGTACAATATCCGATCATAATTTACAACTGCATATGACCAAAATAAACAGTAATGGCTCCTATCTAGGTCATCCCCAAAATACCCCAAGGGTCCCCAAATGACCGACACTGGGCCATGCTCCTCTCAAGCACACACACAAGCAGAAAAAATTTCAAAATCGGAGCTAGAGTCACACTACACCGTGTCCGAAAAATAGTCGCAATTTGGGTGAGTTGCGAAACTCGATGAGTAACCATCATTGATGGTTTACCCAATTCATGCACTACGCAAAATGCGTGCATGTGGCAACACATGTCATAAATCGATTTCATACAATCAAAATCACACACTTACAATTAGGCCATATCACATTCATAGCATAATCACGCACCGTATGCACAATGATTTCCAATTCATTATTAGCATTGTGGATCAGGCGCCGAGTTATCCCATTTTGGGCACATCACATAGAAATCGCGTTTGGGGTAGGAGAGCCCCTCGGGTATACACTACATCCCACGCACACTAGGGATAGGAGAGCCCTCTGGGTATACACTAATCCCTTTTCACTTATCACATTTAATGAGCTTATAGCTCCAAATGATCGTAATGTGCTCCACCACAACTATCGATTCATCGATTCCTATTCATGCCTAGCATGCATTCACAATTCTCACTAATACATATCTCATGCGAATCACATAATCAAAAGCACAGATAGTTCACATACATAGCACATAACACATAAGAGATTGAGAAACCAACTAGGTTACTCACCTGTAACTTCCGAGCTCATCGCTCGAAGTTTAAGACTTGTCCGTAGAACAACGATCCAACAGCGCCTCTAAAACAAACAAAATATAGTCCCATTACTAAATGCTCAATTAACAGGACAGTAATGCATATGTCTCAGTGAAATGACGTACTATGCATGTTCACGATTTTCGGTGCTAAAACCCAATCTTGAACTCTTAAGCCCAATTCTGCCTCTTTATTCAATTGATCGACAGTAATTAATCCAATCCTAATATTCAGTCAATTTCCTCAATTCATACTCTCTATCACCAATTCCTATTCATTCGGTCGAAACCTCTATAGCAATTTCCAATTAAAACTCCAATTGTCCCAATTGACACTTAGGTCACACTATGTACTATGACCGACCTTAATCACTATAATTCAATACCATTTAATTCAATTCTAACTCCCATAATACTTCTCAAACACACCTCTTCTGGACACTGTATGAGGTCAACAAGGAACAGAAAAACCAAGTGACATCGCGTCCCTGATTGCACCTGGCGCTCAACCTCATGCCCGCAGGTCGACCTGGGCGTGAGCCCTAGCCCGCTGGCTGAACCGCTCGCTCGCCTGACGAGCTACGCAGGATCGCTCGTCCACAGCTCGCCTGCATGGTCGAGCTACACACTGCTCGTCGCTCGGTCGCCCGCATGACCGATCGATACGCAGCTCGTCGGTCGGTTGCTCGCATGACCGATCGATACGCAGCTCGTCGGTCGGTCGCTCGCATGACCGATCGATACGCAGCTGGTCGGTCGGTCGCTCGCATGACCGATCCATACGCAGCTGGTCGGTCGGTCGCTCGCATGACCGATCAATACGTTAGTTGGTCGGTCGATCGCTTCGCGATGATCGATCGATCCGCATACCGAGCTACACTCGTCGTCGCATGTCGAGCTACACAAAGCCGCGTAGTCTCCAATCTAAATCCAATCTACATCTGACTCTCCTTCTTCCCCAACACATCTTTTAAACACACGGTCAAAGATTCCCATCTTCCGACTCTATAACTCTCCAATTCCAATCTTTCCTCTTTCAACAACTCTCAAACAATTTAATACACCTAAATCAAACAATTTCATCATCGAAACCTTAACATATACAATCATCAAAACTTCCACAAATCCACTCTTCGATCCTTTACACGTACCAACGACAACACTAAAACAAAACCCATCCAGAAACACTCCCAATACCCAATCAAACATAATAAATGCCATAAATACAATAGAAACCATTAATAATAACATTAAATTCATTAAAACTTACCAATCAAAGCTCAAATCCACAAATCTCTCAAGATCGTCAGAACCACAGAAATCCTTCAAATCCTCCGATCTACCAATATCAAACCTTCCAACCTTTAACAACCATTATAACATGTTAGACTAACATCAATAAAGAGAACCCATTAAAGAAAATCAAGAAATCCTCACCAATGGGAGGAAATCAAGAACGCCAGTAGAGGGAAGAGGAGAACTCGCAAATGCCTTCTTCGATTTTCCCCAAAATTGCTAAACCCTAACTATTTATAGACACAGGTCTCTATATCGACCCGCATTCCAGTCTCTAAATTTCAATGGCTCAACATAATTATTTTCCATTGCCCTAAGACCATTCTTCGATCTTATTATATATCATTTAATCATCACTCTAAAATTTTCATTCCGCATTATCTCTAATTTCTAAAAATTTCCTATAAGCCACTATAAATTACCAGTCACTCATAAACTATTCTAAATCATTCACTTGAACCCAATAACTCAATTCCTCAATTAAACACGATTGATCGGTCCAATCGGTTCACAATCCAATCGATTCTTAGTCACAATTGAAATGCCGAAAATCATGAATGCATGTACTATAAATAAATGCATATGTAAGAAATCAATTCCTCTATAATTAGAGGCCAATAACATATTCAATCGGTGAATGCGATGCGATCATCACCTAACCCATAATTACTAAAATACCTCGCTTTCATAAACGGATGTTACAATTCTCCCCTCTAACAAAATTTCGTCCGAAATTTGCTTACCTAACTCGATCGAACAAGTGAGGATCGCCTCCTCATGTGCTCTTGGTCTCTCAAGTCGCCTCCTTATGAGAATGGTTCTTCCAAAGGACTTTCACCAATGGAATAACTCGGGACCTCAACTGCTTGACCCATGATCCAATAATCTGCACGGCTCCTCAATATAATTCAGATCATGGCTATCTCAATCTCTTGAGCCGGAATCACACGAGTCGGATCCGATCGGTATCTCGGAGCATGCTCACATGGAACACATCATGAAGTCTGCGACATCTTACTAAGAAGGCCAACCTATAAGCCAACGGTCCAATCCGCCAAGAATCTCATATGGACCGATATCCGAGGACTCAACTTGCCCTTACGGCCAAATCGAGAACTCCTCTCAACGGAGACACTCGAGGAACACTCTATCACCCACAAAGATACTCCATCTCTCGGCGATGCCGATCCGCGATAACTCTTTCGCTTATCCTGAGTCGCCTTGATGCGACTCCGAATCAACTGTACCTTATCAACCGTATCCTGGATCAGCTCGGGACCCTCTAACATCCTCACACCTTCTTCATCCCAGTAAAGAGGGATCTGCACGGACGTCCATATAATGCCTCGTAAGGTGCCATACCGATGCTACTCTGGTACTGATTATTATAAGCAAACTCTACCAGAGGCAAATCGATCCCAAGCACCTCGAACTCCAACACACGAGCTCTCAACATATCCTCAACGATGCGAATAGTCCTCTCACTCTGCCCATCCATTCGAGGATGAAACGTCAGGTCAAGTTCAATCTGGTCCCCATAGTCGATCGCAGACTCCTCCAGTAATCTCAAGTAAACACAGGATCCCTATCGACACTATCAGCTGGAACCCCATGCAATCGAACTATCTCTCGCTATATACTTACGGGCCAACCGATCAAGGGTATTACTCTCCTCATCGGCAAGAAGTGAGCCGATTTAATAATCGGTCCACTATGACCCAGATAGCATCACTACGCCTCGGCGTCCGGCAACCCCATGATAAAATCCATCGTAATACGTTCCCATTTCCACTCCGAAATGGGCAACGAATGCAGTCTCCTAACTGGGGCATGGTGCTCAGCCTTAACCTGCTGGCACGTTGAACACCGAGAAACATACTCCGCCACATGTCTCTTCATACCCGGCCACCAAAAATGCAACTTAAGAGTACGATACATCTTGGTGACCCCCGGATGCATGGCATAAGCGGCCAAATGAGCCTCCTCTAAAATCTGACGCCTCAGATCCTCCACATCAGGAACACACAATCGTTGGCCCATCCATAAAGTATCATCCCTCAGCTCAAACTCAGACTGCCATCCTGATCTGACTCTATCAATCAATCTGACCAAAGCTGGATCCTGATCCTGCACCCTCCTGATCCGATCATGCAATCGGCCTCGACCTCGAGTCGCAATCAAAGCTCCATCCCGACTCAAATCTATCTGCACATTAAGTGCTCTCAACTGAACTAAGCATGGCAACCTCGAAACCTGAATCTGAGCTGCAGTACCATGCGATCTCCTACTCAAAGCATCAGCCACCATATTGGCCTTTCCTGGGTGGTACTCGATAGTGCAGTCATAATCCTTAAGCAACTCCAACCATCTCCTCTGCCTCAGATTCAGCTCTCGCTGACTCAACAAATACCTCAAGCTCTTATGATCGGTGAAGATCTGGAACGTCTCCCCATACAGATAATGTCTCCAGATCTTCAGAGCAAACACTACAGCTGCTAACTCCAAGTCATGCACAGGATAATTACCCTCATGGGCTCTCAACTGTCTCGATGCATAGGCTATGACTCTCCGGTTGCATCAAGACACACTTAAACCAGTTGCCAAGCATCACTATAAACCTCGAACCTCCCGATCCAGATGGCAAAGCTAACACCGGCCAGAGTCAACCGATGTATCAACTCAACGAAACTCCACGACACTCATCCATCCATCCAAGGCCACACTCTTCCTCGAAGTCTTGTCAAAGGCGGAGATCACGAAAACCCTCGACAAACCTCCGTAATATCCTCGCTAATCCGAGGAAACTCCTCAACTCGATACCGCCTCTAATCTCCCAACTCCTCATCGCCTCAATCTTGTGAGGATCTACAGATACCCTCACCGGATACTATGTGGCCTAAAACACCACCTCGTCGAGCCAAAATTCACACTTAGTGAATTTGGCATACTGATTACCTATCCTCATAATTTGCAAAGACAACTCTCGGATGCTCCGCATGCTCTGTCTAGACCTCGAATATACCAAAATGTCGTCAATGAACACTATCACAAACCGATCCGGTATGACTGAAAACCCTATTCATCAAGGCCATGAAGGTTGCGGGGCATTAGTCAACCCGAACGGCATCACTAAAACTCATAATGCCCATACCGCTTCGAACGCACTCTTAGGCACATCGGCCTCTGCGATCCTCAGCGATAATAACTTGGGATCTCAAGTCCAACTTGGTAAATATTTGAGCTCCTCTGAATCGATCAAAGAGATCATCGATCCTAGGCGGTGGGTACTTATTCTTAACAAGAACCGATTGAGCGCCTATAATCGATGCAAAGTCTCATAGTCCCGCCCTTCTTCTTCACAAATAATACGGAGCTCCCCGTGGCGACACACTCGCCCGATAAATCCCTTATCCAACGGCTCCCAGAATCGAGCCTTAAGCTCCCTCGGTTCCACCGGTGCCATCCTATACGGAGGTATCGATATAGGGCGGTACACAGAACGAGGTCAATCTCGAACTCGTCTCCGATCCGCAAAGAAACCCGGTAACTCCTCGGGAAACACATCTGGAACTCCACGATCACGGGGACATCCTGCAGAACTTCTGCGCACTCTCGAATCCACCACGTGAGCCAAATAGGCCTCACACCACCTCTCATCAACCTCGAGCACTCGAAACGAATCATCTGGCTGGCATCGCTCGACTAACACCTCGAAAAATAGCCCTCGGCTGACCGGAGACTCTAACACAACCTCCTTGGTATAGCAATCCATAATCGCCCTATGGGCAGTGAGCCAGCCCATCCCCAAAATCACCTCAATCTCTCGAAGGGGCAACACAATCAAATCTGCACTCAATACTACTGAATCTACCCGACTGCCCAAAGCGCCTCAATCGAATCAGATCGTATCGGAACCTCCCGAAAATCGAGCACGCCTGGGACGCCCGCTAAAGCTCTTACCCAAGCTACTCTGACTATCACTGGATCTCTTACTCGAGATCACGACCAACCTCAACTCGCTCTGTCTCAAAAGTCATTAACTCGACCGCCACGACCTCGGCTCCACAAAGGTACCCGTATCGGATCGGGCTAACACTGCACGAATATCCAGATTCAGCCCTCCCTCAAATCTCCAGACCGATCGCCTCAAGAAATCGAGCAGAGCGCATCGCCGACAACTCATTAAACGGACCTCATAGTCGACCACCGCCATAGACCCGCCTCAAATCCAAAAACTCCTGATCTTCATTTCCATATAAACCACAGGCGATAATTGTCTCAAAAGCTCTCAAAAGTCCGCCAAGTCAAAACACAGGTCCGTGGAACTCCCGACACGATCTTCCACCAGCGTCTACTGGACTGGAGCAAAGAAACAAGATAGTCAAACCTCTCCTCTCGATCGCAATCCATCCGTCCAAAGACCGCTTCGGTCCTTCCAACCAACCTCACCTCTGCGGGTCGGTCAGGTCGCCATAGAAATCGACCCCTCGCCACGCAGCGATCATACCTCCGTCCCGCCTCATGGGAACCACGGAGCTCGCTCCTCAAACCTAGGCATAGAGGACTCTCTACTAGCTCCCTCGATCCTTGGTTACCGAAAGTGATCGACCGATCACCAAAGACGGATGACCTACAATAAAATCACAATTCGATCAATTTCTTTCTTTTCTCACACAATTCGAGCCTAAAATATACTATGCCCAAAAGATGCCAAACCATGCTCGATACCACCAATGTGGGCTTCATCACAGTAGAGTATACACCGATACGCCCGTAGTCATACCGATACATACCCTACGATGAGGTTGCACTACCAGACAATCGCTTCTAATAAAACCTCATGGCATCAACATAATCAAAGCAGTAAGATCACAATCGCAAATTTTAAGGCTAAAGAGTACTTCTCATTGCATTCATAAATCTTAAGTACAATATCCGATCATAATTTACAACTACATATGACCAAAATAAACAGTAATGGCTCCTATCTAGGTCATCCCCAAAATACCCCAAGGGTCCCCAATGACCGACACATGGGCCATGCTCCTCTCACGCAAGACACACACAAGCAGAAAAAATTTCAAAATCGGAGCTAGAGTCACACACTACCGTCACGAAAAATAGTCGCAATTTGGGTGAGTTTGCGAAACTCAATGAGTAACCATCATTGATGGTTTACCCAATTCATGCACTTCGCAAAATTGCGTGCATGTGGCAACACATGTCATAAATCGATTTCATACAATCAAAATCACACACTTACAATTAGGCCATATCACATTCATAGCATAATCACAGACCGTATGCACAATGATTTCCAATTCATTATTAGCATTGTGACTGGGCGTCAGAGTTATCCCATTTTGGGCACATCACACAGAAATCGCGTTTCGGGGGTAGGAGAGCCCTCTGGGTATACACTACATCCCACGCGCACTAGGGATAGGAGAGCCCTCTGGGTATACACTAATCCCTTTTTCACTTATCACATTTAATGAGCTTATAGCTCAAATCGGATCGAATGTGCTCCACCACAACTATCGCCATCGATTCCTATTCATGCCTAGCATGCATTCACAATTCTCACTAATACATATCTCATGTAATCACATAATCAAAAGCACGGATAGTTCACATACATAGCACATAACACATAAGAGATTGAGAAACCAACTAGGTTACTCACCGTAACTTCCGAGCTATCGCTCGAAGTTTAAGACCGTCTCAGAGAACAACGATCCAACGACGCCTCTAAAACAGCAAAATATAGTCCCATTACTAAATGCTCAATTAACGATGCAAGAATGCATATGTCTCGGTGAAATGACGTCTTATGCATGTTCACGATTTTCGGTGCTAAAACCCAATCTTGAACTCTTAAGCCCAATTACGCCTCTTTATTCAATTGATCGACGATAATTAATCCAATCCTAATATTCACCAATTTCCTCAATTCATACTCTCTATCACCAATTCCTATTCATTGATTCGAAACCTCTATAGCAATTTCCAATTAAAACCCAATTGTCCCAATTGACACTTAGGTCACACTATGTACTATGACCGACCTTAATCACTATAATTCAATACCATTTAATTCAATTCTAACTCCCATAATACTTCTCAAACACACCTCTTGGACACCGTATGAGGTCAACAAGGAACAGAAAAACCAAGTGACATCGCGTCCCTCGATTGCACTGGCGCCAACCTCATGCCCTTGCAGTCGACTGGCGTGAGCCCTAGCTCATTGGTGAACCGCTCGCTACCGACGAGCCACGCAGATCGCTCGTCCACTACTCGCTGATGGCGAGCTACACATCGCTCGTCGCTCGATCGCCCGCGATGACCGATCGATCGCAGCTCGTCGGTCGGTTGCTTTCGATGACCGATCGACACTGTTAGTCTGGTCGATCGCTCGTCAGATGACCGATCGATCGCGCGCTGGTCGGTTGGTCGCTCAGATGACCGATCAATACGCAGATTGGTCGGATTCCGTCAGATGACCGATCAATACGCAGTTGGTTTCGATCGGTCGTCGATGACCGATCGATCCGCATACCGAGCTACACTCTACTCGTCGCATGCCGAGCTACACAAAGCCGCGTAGTCTCAATCTAAATCCAATCTACACATCTGACTCTCCTTCTTCCCCAACACATCTTTTAAACACACCAGTCAAAGATTCCCATCTTTCCGACTCTATAACTCTCCAATTCCAATCTTTCCTCTTTCAACAACTCTCAAACAATTCAATACACCTAAATCAAACAATTTCATCATCTAAACCTTAACATATACAATCATCAAAACTTCCACAAATCCACTCTTCGATCCTTTACATACCAACGACAACACTAAAACAAAACCCATCCGAAACACTCCCAATACCCAATCAAACATAATAAATGCCATAAATACAAGAGAAACCATTAATAATAACATTAAATTCATTAAAACTTACCAATCAAAGCTCAAATCCACAAATCTCTCAAGATCGCCAGTAAACCCTGAAATCCTTCAAATCCTCCGATCTACCAATATCAAACCTTTCAACCTTTAACAACCATTATAACATGTTAGACTAACATCAATGAAGAGAACCCATTAAAGAAAATCAAGAAATCCTCACCAATGGGAGGAAATCAAGAACGCCGTAGAGGGGAAGAGGAGAACTCGCAAATGCCTTCTTCGATTTTTCCCCAAAATTGCTAAACCCTAACTATTTATAGACCTGGGTCTCTATATCAGTCCAGATTTCAGTCTCTAAATTTCAATGGCTCAACATAATTATTTTCCATTGCCCTAAGACCATTCTTCCAGTACTATACAGTCATTTAATCTGTCACTCTAAAATTTCCGGTCCGGGCATTATCTCTCGAATTTCTCAGAAATTTCCTATAAGCCACTATAAATTACCAGTCACTCATAAACTATTCTAAATCATTCACTCGAACCCAATAACTCAATTCCTCAATTAAACACGATTGATCGGTCAATCGGTTCACAATCCAATCAGTTCTTAGTCACAATTGAAATGCCGGAAAATCATGAATGCATGTACTATAAATAAATGCATATGTAAGAAATCAATTCCTCTATAATTAGAGGCCAATAACATATTCAATCAGTGAATGCAGTGCAGTCTATCAGTCTAACCCATAATTACCAAAATACCCCTGCTCGCAGAAACGGGATGTTACAAGCAAGTATTACGCAATAGTAAATCTAGTTTAGCTCGATCACATAGGAAAAGGCAAGAAAACATTGATGATCCAGATTTGAGTTCCGAAATTACCTTGAAAGCTTTATGTTTTTCCTATTGTCAATCTCTTTCAAGATTGGAGCATCAGAAATTTCAATATCTAATTTATGGGCAATCTTAAGAAACGAAGGAAAAGCAACTTGAAAGCCTATAGGCATGTATGTAGAATCTTTATTCTCAAGCTTGTGTAAGTTATTCTTGTAAACTTGTGCCGTATCATACATCAAAGATAAAGGGTTTTGATATATATTTAAAATAAAAAAATTAATTTTTAAAAATTTTGGAATCTCTATCTATAACCGCATCATATATCAAAGGTAAAGTATTTTGAGAGATAAAGGTTTTTGATATATATATATATAATTAAAAATAAAAATAATTAATTTTAAAAAATTTTGGGGGGCTCAGTGCCCCACTGGGCCCCGTATGTCTCCGTCATTGCATATAGCAATGATGCGCAAAGAAACGATCTGACGTGTGTAAGGATTTGATTTTCCATCCTTTACCTTCATTTCCATTAAATATTGACCAGTAAGTGTTTGGACAGGGCAGAATTAAACAAGTTAAAAGAGCAGAAGATAAAGCAGTTGATACAGGAATGTTGCTAGGAACGTCACTTTCCCCTTAAAATGTGACGAATAAAGAGTTTAAGATTATGTATCAACTATAGAGAGCTAAACAAAGTGACAATTCCCAATTAATATCCACTCCCGATGATTGATGATTTAATCTATCAGCTACAAGGATCTAAGATGTATTCGAAGATTGATCTAAAATCACGTTATTATCAGCTGAAAGTCTGCAGCAAGGATATTCCCAAAACTACCTTTAGGATGAGGTATAAACATTATGAATTCATAATTATGCCCTTTGACTTAACGAATGATCTATCTACTTTTATGGATTTGATGAATAAGGTTTTCCGAGAGTACCTAAATAAGTTTGTGATCATTTTTATTGATGATGTATTGGAGTACTGAAGCAGTCATAAAGAGCATATAGAACACCTTTGAATAAAAAATGGTTAAGGTAGCAAAATGATGATAGAATGAATCATATACTTTCATAATTGATTATTCTTGCTTTATTATGACAACTCAATTGTTAAGTGGTTAAGTGCTCAATTTGATTTGATTTGATTGCTCAATTTTTGAATTTTATTTTCACTCAAATCATTTTCATAACCTTAGACAAAGTTAGATTCATTTATTTTTAGCTAATTCCTTGTAGGATTGATATCACAATTACTACAAGTTTACGATCTGTATAGTTATAGATATTGAGACTTTGATATTAGGTAAAACTTGCTCAACAAGTTTTTTGCTCCGCTGTTGGGGAATTAGTTTAGGACTTTTTGAATTCCTTTGTTTTAAGGAATTATTTCCCTTTCTTGTGATTATGGTACCCAATCACAAGAAATTCAAGAAAAAGATAAGAAAGTTTGGGTGCAAAGTAGAAGACATATCAATTTTGACATCACAAGACATCAATAAAGAATCTGAAAAGTTAATTGCAAAAAAGAGATAGAAAGAACGATAATGGAGGAAATACATTATGGAGAGCAAAGAAACATTGTGGACTTTATGTTTAGCGCCCGTTACCCTAAGATACATATCAGAACACCCTTCGGACATTCTAGTACATAACCTATGATAATGGCGTGCTATGTTCAATCATAACATTCGTTTAACATGACATCATCTATCTCTATTCTCTTATGAAACATCATCAAGAAAGTCACAATATTTTAAAACCAAAATATCCTCATTTCATTTCATAAAAATTGAATATCTATAATGTATCTTTCAACATCCATACCGATATAACATCATAGCCTAATATAAAAATGTGCTACAGGGAAAAGGGAAATACACAAAATCTATTTAATCTATTCATATCCAGCTGACCGACCTTTGAGTCATTTCTTCTTGTTCCCAAAAGTAAAAGTGTCCCTCAGTAGCTAAAGTCGTCCCTCGGTCCTGAAAAATCAATGTTGCAATTTTGGTGAGTTTTACAAACTCAATGAGGTAACCATCATCAATTGTTCACTTAATTCATGCAACATTTCATACATGTAAAATATAGTTCACAACTTTGCATAAATGATGAAATATCACATTCTCGCTTAAGAATAGGCAATTTTGCATTTCAATCAATCAAACATACTTATTAAAATGCATATGAAATGCTTATGTGACTCTTTTCTAATTTTTCTTTGTTGTGACCAAGTGCCTAAACTATTGTGACCAAGTGCCTAAACTATCTCGTATCTATTGTAAATATCGAGCTCATTTATACTGTCCCTTATTCATTAGAGATAGAGCTCATTTTACATAGTGAGCCTTTAGCTCTTAATCACATTTAGTGTAGCACCCCACTCCCGACAAGACCCGAACCCGACAACTACAGTGATATCCGAGCCCGTGCCCCGCGAGGGTGGCGTACTAAAACACTCAATACCTTTTTAAATCTCGTTATAACATTTTTCTTTTCTTTTTCTCCTTTTTAAAACAGTTGAGTGCGGAAAACGATAATCAATCTGGGCCCGATTTAATAAGAAAACATTTTTCAAATATGAACAATTCAGTCATTAACTAACACTCAACAGTGCTCAATCATCATGTACATATAGAAATGTATGACCCAACTGGGCCCAATGCCATTTCTAAACATTTCAGTAATACAATACAATGACACATAGACAAATGGGGCCCACTTAATAAACTCACTACACTAATGCAGATGTGACGACACCGATCCCGACCCGACCTTCACTTGAATCCTGCAGAACATACTCCCGCTTTACTAACGGGTACTCTTCAATTCTGAAAATAGATGCAATGTTGGGTGAGTTTACGAACTCAATGAGAAACCATCATTGATGGTTCACCCAACTCATGCATTCACAATCATATACATATAATACATAGCATTTACGGTAATATCACATGCAATTTCCTTATTCAAATCTCTCGGTCATTTGCGAATAATTTACATTTTCAATCGGTCATACACATATGCAATGTACATGTGACACTTTCATTTTCTTTTCGTTGTTGTGACCGTGCTTTGAAATCATTTACGTTGAGCGGTGGCTCTGAAATCGTTGGGCATGATATGCCTGCGGTGAGCTGAGGCTCTATCAATCGTTGGACCCGAGGTCTGTGCGTTGAGCTTAAAGCTCTCATATCGTTAGGCGTGATTCGCCTCGATAAGCCCAAAGGTGGGCATAAATGCATTGAGCTGTGGCTCTGCATACGTTGGTACCACCGGTCACAACTACCATTATCGATCATTCGATGATGCATGAATGCATGTGTCACTTCCCAATTTCATCATTTACGCCCAATCATTTTCGCTAATGCATTTACAATTTAATTCATTCATGCATTCATACATATTTACTCATCTTTGCACTTCAATATCATAATCAAATATTTCAACACCCATGGTCCAAATCAATCAAATCAATCACACATCTATCCATCCGCTTCCTCATGGCAATCAATGCATATAATTAATAAACACATAAGGTTGAGAAACCAACTAGGTTACTCACTTTGCACTTCCGAAACTCTGCACCGAAGTCCCAATATTGTCTGTGGAATGTCGATCCATCGAACCTCTATATCAAATCAAATAAATCACACATTACCAATCATGCCAAATTCAATAATCAATAGCAATTTCGATAAATACTATACATGTTATGATTTTCCCGATTCAATTCCCGAATTTCTCAATTGGATCACTCTCACTCTAGTCCATAACAATTCCAGATCTCATTTATCAATTTACAAATTTCCATACTCTAAGATCACATTTCAATTAGAATCACAATCACTAATCGTTTACCACTCAATTCCAATAATCATATAATTACATTCCGAATTTCCATTCTTATCCATTCAATATTCTTAGTCTCCAAATTCCAATTAATCATTTAGAAACTAATTCATTTGAAGTCAATCCTCAAGCTCATTACTTGTAACAATCATCTCATAATCACTTAATTTCATTTCTTCTAATTTGCAATTCCTAGTCTCAAAAATTCAATTTACTAAACACCTATTAATCACTAACCAATCCCAATTTATCCTCAAAATTCTCAAATCTCCAAATAACTTAACCAATTCACTTTTCGGAAAACACTCATCCTCACCGCGGCGTCTGGCCCCTCGCCGCGGCGAGCCTCCTTTCTTTCACCGCGACGTGCGTCTCGTGCGCATCGCGGTGTACCTCTCTTTCGTGCTCACCGCGACGTGCGGGAGTCGACACTGCCGCCCAGCATCTAACTCCCGCATGGCGTGCACCTACATCCATCCAGTTCATGGCGTGTTAATTATAAAAATCAATTATTCGCCGCGACATGTGAGTTAAAGGGGCTCGCCGCGGCGTGTTCATCACACGTCGCGACGTGCGAACCTAGAAACTCGTCCGAAACCCAGAAATTCATCTGATTTTTCTGATCTAACTCATTCAAATCCATTCTAAACACTCTCAATCAGTTTTAAACCTTAAACTCGACTTATTCCTAACCTCAGATCATCATTTAAACCATCTTTTATCAAAAACCCAAATCAAAACCAACGAAAACCCTATCATCGCAACTTTCCAAATTTCTAACCAATTTCTTACTCAAATCAACGATCAAATGAAACGATTTAAGGCATAAAGACATAGAAACTTACTTGATTCAAGCTAGTAACCTTCGAAAATCTTCCAAAAACTCCAAATCGCAAGATGCTCACCCACGACCGTCGATGATGAAACAAACGTTTAAACTTATATATATATATGAGCTTTAAAGGCTTGTTTGGCAATTTAGTTGCCACAAGTCCAAACTTAGAGTCTATCAGTCTAATTCTTATTCTATTTTTCTCCCAATTTTGCAATAACCATAACTAATAAATCCTGAAATTATAATCCCAATTGTTTCATATCAATTTCCAATCAATCTCGGACCCGAAATCTAATTAATCAGTCACTGAGCAAATTTTCCGGTTCGGATCCATTACTCTAAAATCCTTAAAAGTTCCCATAAATTCACAAAATTAGCAAATACCCATTCCTATACTCATATTCCACTTTCCATTCCTCTAAATTCCATTTCATTCCAATTCCATATTCAAAACCTAATTTATACACTTATTACTAAATTTCCAATTTTCACAACCAATTCTCATCTGTATAATTATAACCAATTTTCGATACACAATCAATTAGGAATCGTCATACATGTATGTACATATATATATATACTTGTGCAGTCAATAATCATTACCGATATCTATAAAACAATAATGCATGCACAATGTCACATTTGCTCGCATCCAATTCTAACCCGATCCAAATTATCGACATACCCGTCACTCCGTAGCAGGATGTTACAATTCTCCTCCTTATAAAAATTTCGTCCTCGAAATTTCATGTACGATTTGTCAAGATGATAGGGAGTCTTTACGATCATTGATTCTCCGATTTCCACTTATTTCCCTATACGATACGCATAATTTTCGCCAAATCTTTCTTAACTCTACATTGCCTTTTACTCACAATTCATCACTTCCAATATTGATAACACATGTTTGGATCTAACAATATTTTCTAATTCATTCTTTGTAACACTTTGGATCCGAATCATCTTTTAGGATTTTAGGCGAACTTGCCAAATTTAATCACACTACAATCACTTACTTACCTCTTTTCCTTTCTCAAACTTTATACTATTTTAACGATTTCTTTTCGATTACTCATAATTCTTTATATCCACCACCAATAATATACATATCCGATCATATCAATATTTCCTATTTCGTCTATATAGTACTTTCTGAACCCATTTCATCTTTTAGGTTATTCTTGACTTGTCAATCCATAAATCGATTCACAACACGGTCACATCAAGGCCACTAATAACTAATTTAATTTCCTTTTCCTATGATATCAATCAATACATAGATTGGTCGAGGTGACACATTTAGAAATATATCATGTATCACTTATCATATTGCATCTCTCAATGCCAATTACTAATCTCGTAAGGTTTCAATAATCTCGATAATCATCGATCGATTCATTCTCATCAATTTGAATTTTGTTATCACCAATTTAACAATCTATATTTTTACAATCACTCTGATCCATACATCAATCTCATAACCCTATGGATTCCAGCAACATATTAGTTTCACATTTAACATCAGCAATCAGTCCTGTAGGTCAGACCTACACTCAATGTCACACTCTACTTCCTATTACTCTTTTAATACCCTCTTATTATTATTCCTTGAATTTTTTTCACTAACGGTTCCCTTAATGAATTTTACTCATACTTCTTAATCCATTCACATTACTCATTTTCTTTATAGCTAAACTATTCACAATTTCTCAATACGGTCCACTATTCAAGATTCTCAATTGATTTTGCCATGCTTTCAATACACACCGCACATTTGACTTAGAATTCCAATCGCTAATATCGTTCTTTTTCAAGGCTTTACTAACTCGACAGTTTACACTCATTCTTACATTAGGTATCATAATCTTATCGCCTCACTACTTGTTTCAATAACGAAATTTTGAAACACTCAAATGCATAGTCATTTTTCCATTCACTCATATAACTTAATCATTATTGCCTTATAAACGTATATACATCCAAAACAATTTCTGTACGAATAGAATCTCCAAACTTTACAACACTTTCTAATACACTAAAATTATCAAGTTATCAAATACCAAATCGCCCATCGATTATCTTGATCTCCATACACATAGAATCTCTTTACTCTATTTCAATAGATCGCATTTTAATCTTTACGATTCATTTCCTATTATAACACCTCAAAATTTAAAATAACACGATCAATACTCGAATTGAAAATTTCTCCAAGTGTCTCTTTTACAATCATTAGTCATACAATTCACATTTTCCTCGAACATTATCATCGGGACTAAGATCGGAAAACATTTAACAATTTACGGACATATCCAAAGATACAATCATACACTCCACACATTTTTAGGATTGATTGTATATTGGAAAATAACTCAAATTCCTTATGTACTGTCCTTTACAATTTCACATTTATCAATACCTCTATTTACATTTTAATCTCCCAATACCATGTTGAATAATAATTCATCCATTACTTATTCAATCAAGATCAAATTCACTCTTATAAAACTTGCATACTATACAATTTCCTCAACTATGCCAATTTATCTTCTTTACTATTCAAATGTATTCTATCGATCATCGATGATCACAAATACTATCCACTTTAAACTCAATCTACACATTTCACTCTTCAATAATATAATGAACTCCTTACACCTATGATCAATTTGCATAACTTTTTACATATCATACATCTCCAATGAGGAACAATTTTCTCATAACTTACTCAATTTCATCAAATGTATTTCGACACACGTTCCTTTACACTAGATTCTCCACATATTGCGATTTATTCACTATCATGTCAAACTGGGTTAATAATACCATTATCAAATCCACTTTATCCTTTACAATATTCACATAAAATATACCAAAGATCGGTATTCTCCTCAAATCACAACTAATATCTTTTTACTGTTCAATAATCCTATTACACAATCGAAGTCTTTACATTATCGTAACACATACCTTCTTAATAACTTATTCTATCTTTTACACTCCCAATAACGACTTTTCATTCATTTCACATTTATCTCCAATTTGTCCTTTCATTGCTAAACTTTTCAATTCTCATCATCCAATCGAAATCCAATTCAGGGAAATTCTTCTTTCAATTCCTAATCATCAACAGTCGTCATATTTCTTATCGATTATTCTCAATACCTAGGAAATCAATTTCACTATTCACGCTATCCGTGAAGATCAATCTATGCCATAATCCACATAACGAGCATCCTTTTAATACCGTTCATTGGGGTACATACCATTTAAAATTATTACATCAATATACCAATTAGTCACTTATGCTTAGGATACCTCAATCTCATTAAAGTTTTGACCACGTTTTCCTTTTTGCACCTATCCTTGATCGGGAGGATTTTACCATACCAATATCCTAATTACAATCTCAATTCATTCCCAATTCAATCACTATAAGCACTTTCATTTCTTACTCTAACTCACATGAATTTTTAACTATAAGACTTGGCGGTTATCCACTAACACACCAATTGATTTCGATATCATTTCCATTATCGGTGTGCATTCGCATAGGCAAATCCACCGACCTTAACAAGCTATTCACTTTTCATCTATCAATACCATTTTCTTACCTTTCGATTTTTTCATTGTTTCGCTTCACGTGATCACACTTAAATCCATATCACAACAATCACAACTCTCATCACGCTTTACATTGCTGTAACTCTAATCACAAAACATTTTATTCCCATTTACTTTACTTATATACTTTCAATCTTGCCATTTCTCATATATCTCTATATTTCCTCTATACATATTCACATCTATTTCACGCTCATGATTGTTCCTATATCACTCTAGTGTCGTATTTCATAATCGCCCATCGGTACCAATACACTAATTCTCCAATTTTCATATCGTACCATCTACTTGTTCTTATTCCTTAATTTCCACAACTTCCATTTATCACATTTTCCATATCATCTTTCCTAACTATTTCTAACCACTTAAATCACTAAAGCAGGCTCATGTATGAGACTCATATGCTATCTTGGGGATCGGTCATCCTTTGTCTGCGAGACATGACTTATATGCATGCACTTTGATACATTGTCTCGTAACGCCCATGTAAGATTGTACTTACGGGCTCGATACCACATATGTAGCACCCCACTCTCCGACAAGACCCAACACGACATCTACGGTGATATCCGAGGCCGTGCCCATGAGGGTGGCGATTAAAACACTCAATACCTTTTTAAATCTCGTTATAACATTTTTCTTTTCTTTTCTCCTTTTAAAACAGTTGAGCGGAAAACGATAATCAATCGGGCCCGATTTAATAAGAAAACATTTTCAAATATGAACAATTCATTCATTAACTAGCACTCAACGATTGCTCAATCATCATGTACATATAGAAATGTATGACCCATTTGGGCCCAATGTCATTTCTAAACATTTCGAGAATACAATACAATGACACATAGACAAATGGGGCCCACTTAATAAACTCACTACACTAATGCAGATTTGACGACACCGATCCCGACCACGACCTTCACTTGAATCCTCAGAAACATACTCCCGTTTACTAACGGGTACTCTTCAATTCCTAAAAATAGATGCAATGTGGGTGAGTTTGCGAACTCAATAAGAAACCATCATCGATGGTTCACCCAACTCATGCATTCACAATCATATACATATAATACAGTAGCATTTACAAGAATATCACATGCAATTTCCTTATTCAAATCTCTCGGTCATTTGCAAATAATTTACATTTTCAATCAGTCATACACATATGCAATGTACATGTGACACTTTCATTTTCTTTTCGTTGTTGACTGCGTGCTTTGAAATCATTTACGTTGAGCGGTGGCTCAAATCGTTGGGCATGATATGCCTGCGGTGAGCCTGAGACTTATCAATCGTTGGACCGAGGTCCGTCGTTGAGCTTAAAGCTCTCATATACGGCGCGATTCGCCTCGATAAGCCCAAAGGCGGCATAATGCATCGAGCTCGTGGCTCTGCATACGTTGGTACCACCGGTCACAACTACCATTATCGATCATTGATGATGCATGAATGCATGTGTCACTTCCCAATTTCAGTCATTTACGCCCAATCATTTTCGCTAATGCATTTACAATTTAATTCATTCATGCATTCATACATATTTACTCATCTTTGCACTTCAATATCATAATCAAATATTTCAACACCCATGGTCCAAATCAATCAAATCAATCACACATCTATCCATCCGCGCTTCCTCATGGCAATCAATGCATATAATTAATAAACACATAAGGTCGAGAAACCAACTAGGTTACTACTTTCACCGCACTTCCGAAGCCATCACCTGAAGTCCCAATATCGTCTGTGGAATGTCGATCCATCGGAACCTCTATATCAAATCAAATAAATCACACATTACCAATCATGCCAAATTCAATAATCAATAGCAATTTCGATAAATACTATACATGTTATGACTTTCCGATTCAATTCCGAATTTCTCAATTGGATCACTCTCACTCTAGTCCATAACAATTCCGGATCTCATTTATCAATTTACAAATTTCCATACTCTAAGATCACATTTCAATTAGAATCACAATCACTAATCGTTTACCACTCAATTCCAATAATCATATAATTACATTCAATTTCCATTCTTATCCATTCAATATTCTTAGTCTCCAAATTCCAATTAATCATTTAGAAACCAATTCATTTGAAGTCAATCCTCAAGCTCATTACTTGTAACAATCATCTCATAATCACTTAATTTCATTTCTTCTAATTTGCAATTCCTAGTCTCAAAAATTCAATTTACTAAACACCTATTAATCACTAACCAATTCCAATTTATCCTCAAAATTCTCAAATCTCCAAATAACTTAACCAATTCACTTTTCGGAAAACACTCATCCTCACCGCGGCGTCTGGCCTCTCGCCGTGGCGAGCCTCCTTTCTTTCACATGACGTGCGTCTCAAATGCATCATCGGCGTACCTCTCTTCGTGTTCACTTGCATGACGCGGAGTCGACACCTGCCATGGCCACAAGCACTCCTCCTCGCGGTGTGCACCTACATCCGGTTAAATCGCGGCGTGTTAATTATAAAATCAATTATTCGTCATGACGTGTGAGTTAAAGGGCTCGCTTGGCGTGTTCATCTGCGTCATGACGACGCATAACCTAGAAACTCGTCCAAACCCAGAAATTCATCTGATTTTTCTGATCTAACTCATTCAAATCCATTCTAAACACTCTCAATCAGTTTTAAACCTTAAACTCGACTTATTCCTAACCTAAGATCATCATTTAAACCATCTTTCATCAAAAACCCAAATCAAAACCAACGAAAACCCTATCATCGCAACTTTCCAAATTTCTAACCAATTTCTTACTCAAATCAACGATCAAATGAAACGATTTAAGGCATAAAGACATAGAAACTTACTTGATTCAAGCTAGTAACCTTCGAAAATCTTCCAAAAACTCCAAATCGCAAGATGCTCACCCACGACCGTCGATGATGAAACAAACGTTTAAACTTATATATATATATGAGCTTTAAAGGCTTGTTTGGCAATTTAGTTGCCACAAGTCCAAACTTAGAGTCTATCAGTCTAATTCTTATTCTATTTTTCTCCCAATTTTGCAATAACCATAACTAATAAATCCTGAAATTATAATCCTAATTGTTTCATATCAATTTCTAATCAATCTCGGACCCGAAATCTAATTAATCAGTCACTGAGCAAATTTTCCGGTTCGGATCCATTACTCTAAAAATCCCAGAAAAGTTCCCATAAATTCACAAAATTAGCAAATACCCATTCCTATACTCATATTCCACTTTCCATTCCTCTAAATTCCATTTCATTCCAATTCCATATTCAAAACCTAATTTATACACTTATTACTAAATTTCCAATTTTCACAACCAATTCTCATCATATAATTATAACCAATTTCCGATACACAATCAATTTGGGAATCGTCATACATGTATGTACATATATATCTATACTTGTGCAGTCAATAATCTGTTACCGATATCTATAAAAACAATAATGCATGCACAATGTCACATTTTCCTGTACCCAATTCTAACCCGATCCAAATTACTGACATACCCGTCACTTTGGTAACGGGATGTTACATTTAGAGTTTTAGGGTCGTTTTCGGTTGCTACTCAAGTCACAACTCTCATTATCTGATCATGCATTCATGTATGGAATGCATCTTTTATAATCAATCATGTCATGAAACATTTAGTTCGTCACATTCACGTACAACTAGCACTTTAGTATCTCATTCATATATCACAATCATTGGACCTTCATTATCCAGAATCAACACAATCAAATCACATTCATTCAATAAGTCAAACATAAAATTAATCAAAAAATTAATTAAGTGAGATTGTCTAGGTTACTCACAGGTCACTCTCGAAGCTAATGTCTGGAAGTTCCGGCAACCATCTAGAGGTTGACATTCTAGTTACTCCTCTATAACAAGCAATATACATATATCACAATTTGTACAATTATAAGTGCTTAATAATGTACATGTACGTAAATGAAATATGTATAATACATGTTCATGACAATCTCGGGTATTTTTCTATTATCCACATCACATAATCAATCCTATCTCAAAACTCACCTACGTATAATTCGTACTTAGGTTTATACCTCAATAAAACCATTAAAATCACAATTTATATCACATTGAATCACTTTCAGATTTTTCCAAAACTAACTTTTGGTTCTACTATACTTGATCATTTAGACAATGAAAATGAGGTAATTTGGAAATACTCTCTTCTAAAAAAAGTGTTCTCCTATTTCTTAGTTTCTAATGACATCAAGAACGTTTAATTTGATTCAGTAATCTGAAAGTTATACCTCCACATTTTTAGAATATTCTTATACTAAAACATTACACTATACTCAACTTCCATCAAGAAATTGAAAGTCTTAGAGACTGAATCAAAATTCAAATTTTTCATATAATTTGTATCCCTATGTCTCTAGTTTACTTAAAATCATAAATCATCTAATTTGGATGACTATAGAACAAGATATCGTTAAAATACTGAAGCCTGCTCAATGAAATCTTCCTAGTTATCATGTTCCAGCATAGTCAACATTTTCAACTTAAAACCAATAACCCCAATAAATTAATTAAGTTACAGTCATGCAATATAACTCATGGCTATGAAAGTGTCATGGATGTGCAAGAAAAACTCATGGCCGTGCATATCAATGAAAATGACTCAAGGTGTGCAACAAAAACTCAGGACCATGCGCACTCCATCAGACCTGTCCCACATTTTTCACTCAATATCTCTCAAATGATTTCAGATGGAAAATATTTTTGTTGGAGATGTAGATTAGAGTGTTATAAGTCCAATGGTTTAAGTCTAATTTCATTTGGAGGTCAGAATAAGGATATATAGCCAAAAGATTGAAGGATGTTGCGTCAGCCTCCAACCTTAGAAATTATGCATGATCGTGAGTTGGCCATCAACTTTACAAAGTCACGATCGTGCTCTATCGATTTATGATGTCGTGATTGCGATTATGACATGCAGTGAACAATAGTAGAGTCACGATTGTGCTTAAACACGATCATGACTTCCCAGTCACACACCCTCACTTCGAACCTTTAGCATGATCGCGACTTCCCAGTTACACAACCTCACTTTGAACCCCCATAACTTTCAATTTAGAACTCTCATGGAAGTTTTAGACCATATATTTCTTTTATTTCTTTTATTCTAAGCCAACCTCTCTAACTTATCTTCTCTCAGATTATCTCCAATTTCATCTTCCATGCAATCTAACATATTCAAAACATATCAAAAAATCAAGGAATTAACATCACACAACAAAAATAAAAAATTCTCCACGTTTGTCTTCATTTTTTTGCATTTGTTCATCGTTTTCTCTTCTTTCATTAAATTCGACACTTCAAATTCATTTCAACTCTTTCTATTCCGCTTCCCTTCAACTCATTCACAATACATTCATAGTATAACTAAATATACAAGCTTACTTAAAATCCTCAAAATCATAAAAAAAATCAAATATCAATCATGCTTCTTCTTCATGTTCTGTATTTCACATTTTCTGCTACACTCATTCAGTTCCATTAACGCTTACATTTCATCTTAACTCATTTATTTATCACTAATTCACCTTTCATCTTAACACTATAGTCATTTTCGTTTCATGTCTCCAACCACCAAAGATATTCACGTATGTATACATATATACACGATGAAAAGAAAAACTGAGCATGTATTTCTCTATCAACTTTCCATATTTCTGTACTCTTCTTATGCATATTTTTATGGTTCTTTCTAGCTCAAAAATCATTTCTACACTATCTGATCACAGAATAATCATCAAATACGAAATAACATTATATCCAGATTTTTCATCTTATTTGTACAGTGTTCATGAAGATGGCCACTATTTCCATGATTATGCAATATCAAATAAATCATCAAATATATATATCATATTCATACTTCTCATAAAGATTAACACAATACATACTAGTTAAAACTTCAAAAACTTCAAATGTCAACAAGCCCTAATTTTCATGCAACTCACGTACACCGTCATAGAGGTTAGCAGAGGTTAGCAATTTTAGGTTTTCTTAAGACAAAAGAAGTATATAACAAAGTGGGAGTGGTAGAAGATAAGGGAAAGTAAATTTTAACTTTGGTGGATGTTTGATGAAAAACTTTGTAATACAAGAGAGAAACTTGAAGAAGATAGCTACGAAAAAGGTAACTAGGACAAACAATAGTACTTAGTCTTTCAACTTAAAAAGAACATAACTTAGTCCTTCTAACAAAATCATAATGTGTAACTTAACTAAGTTAGTTACTCTTGTTACTTATGTAACTTCTGTGGCTTTAAACTAGTTATAAATAAGTAGTTCAATCTTCTCCATATTTTTCTCCAATTTGTCTCTAATTTTTCAAAATCATTATCTCAAAAATTCTGAAGTCGACTCCCAAATTTCATCATTATCATTTATTCTTATTTTTATTTTCATTCACTGATTTACTTACCAATTAGCATTTTTTCTAGTCTAATAATAATCAACAATTTCAGAAATTATTCCTAAAATTACCAAAATTTAAAATTAACAAATACACTCACCAATTGATTTTCAATATAACAAATTCACAAATTCTCAATAGTATCACATCATAATTCAATTATACCCAGAATTATCAATGAATGCATGTACCATTATTTTCATGTGCACAAGTTCAATATTCACATGTATGTGTATATCAGATAATGCTTGAGCATGAAATATGTTTTCTAAGCTCTCAATAATCTTTCATATTTACTATTTTAGTCTTAACATAGGTAACAGGATGTTACATTATGAGCCTAAGGTTCAATTCTTACCATCTAGGAATTTCATGACCACCAATAGAAGCGATAAACAATTGGTTTAAAGAGATGGTGAACAATAATTGTCTTTAGACATCAAAATGAAGTAGACAATAGTTAACCCTCCCAGACCTAAAAGGAATTATTATGATAGATTTAGTGACAACATTGTAGGATAAAATTGATAACCTCTCCAAGGAATTGAAAAGGCTGACAACCACCCCATTCTCTTTATTGGAAGCAATTAAGAAAGGATGCGAACTATATGGACAAGAGAATCATATCACAGTTGGTTACTTCCTAATCGAAAACAACAACGTGGTGCAATTGAACTTCAATGAAGCATAATTTGATCAGGAAAGTAATCATCCTTATTTGAACATGTATAATCTAAGATGGCAAAACCACCCAAATTTCTGTTGGTTTAACAATGTAAGGACACAAATGAGACATCAAGAACTTTTAGGATATTAGCAAGATGAGTCCACTTCATAGGTTCTAAATTAGACAAGATTATGGACACGATCATGAACATAGAAGAGGCTCAGAAGAGGATGGAAGGGCGATTCAATCAAGTAGCGATAAATCATGCTTCTTCTAGTCACAATTTAGAGGTTCAATTGGGTTAGCTACTCAATGCATTGTCAACAAGAAGTGTGGGGAGCCTTTCCAGAAATATGAAACCAAATCCAAGAAAACAATTTAAGGCAATCACACTTAAGACAAAGAAAGAGCTAGAAGAATTAGTAGAAAGACAAACTGAGACCTATCTTGTAGAAGACCAAGAGAAAAAGATGAAGATGAAGAAAAAAATAAGGACCTTACCTATAGTCCTCCTCCATCTTACTCACCAAAAATATCATTTCTATAAATACTTCAGAAGAACAAGTTAGATGTACCATTCGCAAAGTTCATAGAAAAGCTAAAGAAATGATAAAATTGCTTGTCTTTTGTGGAAGTGTTAAAATGCAGGCCTAATTACGCGAAATTTCTTAAAGACATATTATCTGGCAAGCGGACTTGAGAAGATGACCAGATGGTAGCCATGGAGGAAACTTATAGCTCCTTAATTACCAACCATGTGCCCTCAAAGTTGAATGATCCAAGGAACTTTGTGATACCCTGTGTAGTTGGTAATTTAGAGATTTCAAAATGTTTATGTAACTTAGGCGTAAATATAAACCTTATGCCTTTATCGATTTTTAGAAAACTAGGGCTAAAAGATATGAAGCCAACTTTTATGCTTATTCAATTAACATACCAATTGATAAAGAAATCATTAGGCTTAGTGGGGGATGTACCTGTAAAAGTGGATAAGTTTTTCATTCCTTTGGATTTTGTCGTGCTACACTTAAAAGGAATGAAACTATCTATTAATGCTTAGTATAGCATTTTTGAACACCAAAAAAAGTCTGGTAGATGTCCATAAAGACAACCTTATCTTTTGAATTGGTGATGAACAAGTGAAATTCAAAATAAATAAGGTATTAAAGAATATGAAGGAGGGTAACTCATTCAGGAGAATTCATGGAGTCGAATCTTTAAAGAAGCGAGAGGAAAAAGAACAGAAGATAGCAGAGATTAGGTTTGAAGAATATGAGGAAGTCTCTATTAAAAAAGATGATGAATAAGAGAATGAAGAATAGATGGCAATAGAGATAGAGGTTTAAGAAGATATATATGTCTCTATTCATGAAGCTAAAGAAGAAGAGGAGACAAAGGTGATTAAGGAAGAAAGAAAACAATCCACCTTCTTAGAAATTAAATTATTGAATTCGATAGTTGAGCATTCATGAGTTTGTTATGTGTAAGTTTTAATATTAACCCTTGATAATCTGCAAGCGTACGGTTCATTAGTGTAGTATTAAAGGTGTCGATCCCACGAGGAGGGAGTTAATGTAATCCTAAAATTTAAGGCTATAAATAAATAACAGAAACTCAAGATGCACAAAACTAATACAAGAATTTAATTCAATCAATCAGATTAAGAATCAAATACGAAATACAAATTACTAAGCAATTGTAACACACCCAAGAATCAACTAAAAAAAATTAAAAATTAAGAGAAAGGGAATTTTACCTATCTTTAATGCTAATCTAACTTATTATAAATTATTGGATTGTTAGTTCTACACTATCCTAAGGTTGATTACTCTCTCTCGAGTTATAACCATTAATTCTAATTAGATTATGGGATTTACAATCTCTCAATTTATAACCTATCTAAAACCCCAATTAGTTCTGAAGTTCTCTAATAAACTATCAAAAACCTATGCAATATCTATCTTCGCACAATTTCTCAATCTGATTCAATTCTTTTTTTATTAAATCACCTAACTCTTGTTAGTCCAATTTAATTGTTTTTCATTTGATTCACCCTCTCAGTTTATTACTGAGTTATGGAATTGCATAATTAAACCTCAACAGATCCAATAAACACATAAACAATCAAATTTCCATTAATTTAAGAATAAAATTCTGAAGGTGAGTTTAGAACATCTTCAACATTATATATAATATCATCAACTGTTCAATCAAATTCTATACAATAATAAAACTGAAATTAAACAGGAAATATAATCTAAATGGATGATGGGAAGCAGCGACATTAGGAAACCTCCTAATTCGGGAAGTACGTAGAGTTAGCTTCTTCTCCTCTTCTATCTTCCTTCTTCTCTTCCTCCAGTTCTCAATGATTTCTCTCTAGGGTTTCTCAAAGTGGCTGATGCAAAAGCTCCTTATCTACCTTTTTTGTTGTTCTTTAAATATCCTCTTGTGTTTTTACCAATCCTAGGGTCTTTTCGGGGTTCGAAAGGTCTAAAAATCCTCAAAACTTGACATTTTTGAGTGCTTACGCATCTGCCTGATATAGGCTATAATTGTGGCCCTGTAAGCCATGATCGTGGGCCATTTCTTGGGCGTCTGTCACGATCATAGGATATAGGCCATGATCGTGAGTCAACTTAGGTGCTTCTATCTCAACACGATCATAAGTCGTTGTTTTAGCCTGAATGTCTTTGAAACTTCTCCGTTCTTTAATGGTGACCCTAAAATACTAGCAAACACATCAAGGTAACTCGAAAATATAACATTTAAGCTTAAAAGCTTATACTAACCTCTAAAACACTTAAATCACAAATAATGAACAAACTAACAAGATTTTAACCTAAACACATACTAAATGATTGAATTAATGACTAAACACATATCAAATTATACTTTAAAACATGATGCAGTTTACACTTATCAACATCCCCATACTTAAACGTTTGCTTGTCCTCAAACAAACAAAATAACAAACACACAAAAATCACAAAGCATACAATGTAGTAAAGAGACAATGACTTCAACTTCATGAAATAAATTTAACTTTAAAAGCAATCATTCAAACTGTTCCAAATCATTAACATGCAAAAATCACATCTAGGAACCCTGGACTAAATATACATATTTAATCAAAACCCAAATGTCAAGTTATTCACCCTTTTCAACAATACACACTCATTAATAATTATTTGGTCCTTCAATCTTTGTAACTACTCCTAAGTACATTTTCATGAAAAATCAAGCTACTTACAAGCTCAGTAGGTTTTATGAAAACTTTTTTATTTAGTTTTTTGTGGAGATGGACCTAGTATTTTACATGGAGGCAAACATTGGTAATGAATGTTGATCTGATTACTCAACTAAGTCATGTTTTTATTAAGCTACTTAGTTGAAACGCCATTATAGCCTTTTGACGTATATCCAGTTACTTAACACATTTGTGATGCATGACGATGTAGTTACTCAGCTATATCATATTCTCAACTAGCTACTAACTCTATTCATAACTCGAAGGCCAAAAAAATAGTTATTTATTTAAAATTTACAAACATTTTTTATTTTTTATTATTTAATGCCTATCTTGTTGCTTTAGCTACTTGTTTTCATAAAAAATACTAGCAAAGCTAATTTAGTCAAAAGGCCTAAAATTATCAATGGATGTGACAACTTATAAGGTGATAAATTAAGAGATGTTCGATAGCGCACTTTCCAATGCGTGAGGAGATAGGAGGTGTACGACTGAAAGGAGATCCACTGAGTTGGTTGGAGAGCGCAGAGGAAGCGCCATAAGCCCCAAGCTACCTAGCCTAGACGGATGCAACCAATATAGTAATAAACGAATAAAATGAGTGTTAAACTGGATTTAGATTCTATTCAACTATATTTAGGTAAGTCTTACTTAAACGAAAAATCATACTACAACAACTGTAAACATTCCCAAGATAAGACGTCCTTAAGTGAAAACTTTCAATCTAAGTCCCATTTGTAGTTGGAGAGGGCATGATTTTGCCTTCCCTTTGGGACTCTTCTTTCAACGAAGAGGCTAAAAGAAAAAAAAAAGAGTCTCGTTGGAATGCTTGAAAGCGACTTGGCACACTGAACCGAGAACATCCTACTACTTTGACTCACTCCCCTTAGCCTTTTCTCTTTTACCATGTCTCCCGTCATCACACAAAGGCTTACTTGAAGACTGGAAATTGAAAATATGCCCTCGTATCCATACAACAAGGCAATAGCTTCTGTTAAAGCAAATCCCAAAAAATTATCAATGGATGTGACAACTTATAAGGTGATAAATTAACACTTATTCCTAATTAACTTGTATATTTAGTCAAAGAACTCAAATTACTAATTTCGTGAGCTAATGACTCTTTACAACCTAATAGATTATGTTTAAAATTAAATCGATTTCATTCCATCTAACCCTACCCACAGTTGAACAACACATTGTCCTTAATGTGAGAAGGAGGTAAGCAAACATGCTTGGAAGTAAGAAAAATTAAACAAAAATAAAAATGAAAAACTAAATTTTAAAGAAAAGGGTTAGAAACAAAGCCTCAGGTGATGGAGGTAGGGATGGTGTCAGAGGTGACAGTTGGACACCTTGAACCTCAAAGTATCGATGAATACGATGTATATCCTAGCTCTGACATCGTTATTTTTAGACCAACTCCTTCATCTTTTTAGAGTTCTCTGCAAGTATATTTGTAATTACCTTAGTGTTGGTATAGATTGTATCAAGCACTTTCTTCCAACTAGGTTCTTCTGTGTCTTCTCCCTCTTTAGACTCCTCACTAGTCAAGTCCTCTTCTGCCTATTGAGGTGGGGTTGTGCTAGAACTTGCCTGGCTAGTCTTGATCTTTATATGAATCTTTTGGTTGATGACCCAGAGTTCCATGTCATAGGACTTAAGGATTTCATCACGTCACAAATGATGGTGATTTAGAAAATCTAGGAGGTACATGGTTAAACCATTACAATCCACGCCATATTACTCAGCAATGGTGGAAACCAAATACTCCATACCCAAATTGTTGCTCCTCTTATTTAGAGTCGCAACAATAACATTCAATATATGTGTGGAGGTGTATATTGGGATGCTATAATCCATATACCATAACATAAAAAGTTCCTTTTGTTGAGTAGTTATTGGTTTCTGATTTGTCAAAAACTATTTGACACATGAATTTATGCAATAATAAGTGCTCATGGGTTCTTATGATATTGTTGTAGGCATTTTAGCGTTGAATCACTCTAACCTAGTGAGCTCATTTTAATAACAAAAAGCATGAAAATTATCGTGCTGATCAATAATGGAAGGTTCAGGGAACCCACAAATATCACACATGATTCCAATATTTAGCTCATAAGTTCGTACCCCCAACCTAAACCATAATTCCTTAGGGTTACCAGGTTCATAATAAAGGGAAGTCAAGAATTTGAGAGTGAGCTCCTGATAGATAGGATATTGAAAGTGTATAAACTTCACCCACTAAATTCTTTATGCTAGATTCTCTACCTTATCTCACAATTCTAGCCTATCAAGTGTATCAGAATCAAAATATTTCAGGACTATTATTTGTTTAACATTAAGGGATTGGAAATAAATACCTTCCTACTCTGTGTAGATTGGGAAGGGTGCTCTGAAATTTACAACCCTATTCCTTCGCCCTCATCCTGAGATTTGATTTCATCTCAATGATTGGTTGCGCTTCATTGATTGCTTAATATGTAGCATACTGGATTGCAAGTAGGTGAAGATTGGCATAAAATGAAAATTTGGAATTTGGTTAGAGAGAAATGAGAGTATTTGGAGGTTCTAAACTTAAAGATATAAAGTTAAAAATGAAAAAGACTGAAAAATTAAGTAAGAAATGAATATATAAGTGAAGGAAGGGTAAAATAGTAGAAATTTTAGCTGGAAATTGCATGGACAATTTTACCCTGCCGCAAGACATAATCATGGCCTGCAATATTTTTGCCAATTTCTGATTTTTTTTCTTCTTTTTCCCTTCTACACATTCCTAAGATCACTTCTTAACTCTTTGTAACTCTTTCACCTCTCTTTTTCTTACTTCCTCGGTCATCTAACTCATGTTGAAGTCCTATGCCTTCTTATCCCTATTTGGAAATGAATTAACCTACTATAGAATTCAAACTATCCAAAAGTCAGAGGAAATAATAATCCATGGGTTACCTCCCATGTAGAACTTCTTTTAATGTAGGTAGCTTGATGCTCTTCTTGTTCAAGGTGGTTCAAATGAATAGTGTAATGATAGAGCAATCATCGATCTTACATGAGCTACCATACCCTGGGTTCCACCTTCCATCGCTTTCTCCTCCACAATCATTTCTTTCTAAATGCATTCGCAGGATCCTCAATATCTAATACAAAGAAGTTTGTAAGGAAGGTAAATATATCAACCTATACTTGCACATCCTTAATAATACCCTTTGGCCGATGAACTGTTATGTCTGTTGTCTTCATTAGCATCGTAGTGGGTTATAACCTTTTTAACCTTAATTTTTGACTAAAGGTATAGGACATCATAGTAATACTTGCTCCCAAATCTGTGAATGCCTCGTCTATTTTAACTCCATTGATATTGCAAGGAATGTAAAAATCCCTTGGATCCTCTTTCTCTTATGCTATATTAGGGTTTTTTCTTCTACTATGCCTGTCACGATCGTGATAGGGGGTGTCATGATTGTGAGCAGGATAAAAATCATTTTTCACAATCATGGCACTCCATGGATGGTATTGACCCTACCTTTTGGCCCAAATATGTTCTAACTTCCTTTAATCTTCAATTATCTAATTTCCAACACTCACAATCATAGCAGTCACCTCAAGAAATATAAAGTTAATATCTAAATCATGCTCTAAACCAAAAAAAATACTTAGAATGTAAAAAACATTAACAACAACACAATTCTAAGCTTATAAATATGATAATCATCTAATAAACACTTAAAAACACACTTAAACATCTATGAAAACATGATATAATTTATACCTATCAACATCCCCATACTTAAACCTTTGCTTGTCCTCAAACAAAACTAAACACGCAAACAAACAAAACACATAAACATATAAAAACACTTTAATGCAAAATTACAATAATGGTACAATGGCATTAAATCTTTTGGAATTAAATTAACCTTAAACACAAATCATTCAAAATGTGCCAACACACTAACTTATTCCTTTCATGTTTAAGTATTTGGAATTGAATATACATATCATTCAAAACATTAACACCTAATTCCAACACCTATGACACTTATCAACATGCATTTATTATTATTAATCAATTAAAAGGGCAAACTATCACTAAGTAACCTTTCATGAAAATTCTTGCTATTTTTAAACGATCAATAGGTTTATTAATTGTAATACTTTTTTTAACGATAACCTAGTGTTTTAACATGAAGGTAAATGCCTTATCATGAATGTCCCTTAGTTTTTCAATGATTAGTGTAATTGCATCGTATTTTAGGGCATAGTTTAATATGCATTTAGTCATTAATTCAATCATTTAGTATTTGTTTAGGTTAGAATTGTGTTAGATTGTTAATTATTTGTGTTTTAAGTGTTTTATGTGCTAGTACAAGTTTTTAGGCTTAAATGTTATATTTTTGTGATACCTTAATGTGTTTGTTAGTATTTCAGGGTCAACATTGAAGAACGGGAAAATTTCAGAGACATTCGGGTTGAAACAACGGCCCATAATTGTGGACCACAAGCCACAATCATGACTAAAGCACCAGAGTTGGCCCACGATCGTGGCATGTGCAAGAAATGGCCCACGAATGTGGCCTACTTTGGGTAAATACGCAGTATTAGAGAAATTGTGCGACGTCGTGATAAGCACTTTCTATGCATTACATATTTTGTATCTTTTGATTTTTTTGGGCTATTTTTGAAATAAAATGACCTAGGTAAACCCCAAAATTAACCCTAAAATATAAAAGAACAAACATACTCCAAAACGGAGAAACCACCATCTTACCAAATTGAGATTAATCCAAGGAAGATCAAGAGGAGCATTAGTTTTCCAACATTTTCCAGATTTGGAGGTTCAGCTCCAAATAAAGTTTTTCTTTCTTTTCTTTTCTTATTTTCATTAAACTTAATGTGTTAACTAGATTGGAAGATGTTATACATGTTAGTGATGTTATAATTTCATTTTAGGATATGTTCTTGACTTATTTTGTGATTTGATTATTTTGTATTTCAATGAAATGTTTTGGGTATTATGATATTTATGTTTGCCTATACTTCAAAAATAAATCAAGAGAGTGAGTCAATAGTAATTCAATTCAGTTGGGTAATGAGAGTTAACAACCTAATAAGTTACGTAAATATCAAATCGATAATCATATGAAGAGAGATCTTGTGTGAGAACCTGATTATCTGATATACTGTTTAAGAATTAGTTGAAAACATTGGGCTGTTTTTGTTAATCGAAAGATTGCAAATCTGGAATATTGGAATCAATTAATTGGGGTTAATTGATTTAGTTATGAGAGATAGTAATAAACCCTTCTTAAATATAGGATCGATACTCATTAAATAAAAATGGTTAAGGTAGTATAATGACAATAAAATGAATTTTATACTTTTATAATTGATCAATGTTGTTTTATCGTAGCAACTAAATTATTAAGTGCTCAACTGGATTGGATTGTTTAATTTCTGAATTTTATTTTCTCTCAAACCATAATTCACAACTTTAGACAAAGTTAGGTTCATTTAGTTTTAGTTAATTCCTCATAGGATCGAAACCTCAATTACTACAAGTTTTCGATCTATATACTTGCGGATTTTGAGAGTTTTAGACTAGGTAAAACTTGCTCAATAATTTTTGGATTGAGAATTTAAAGGCATTACTTATATGGTGTTCCTTGTAGGATTTTCACAAATCACAAGAATCCAAAATATTTGTTCACAGAAAGGGAACAAAATATGAGGCAGATGAGGTGGTTGGAATTAATAAAAGATTATGATTGTAGGATAGAGTATCACCCTGTAAAAGTCAATGTAGTGGTTGTGCCTTAAATAGGAGTCCTACCAGTTTGATAGCACAACTGAAGACGATATATCTTCCACTTCTAGTGGAAATGAGGTCTTTAGGAGTGAGAATGGATAGACTATGGGGCATTAATTTCTACCTTTCATGTTGGCCTATTTTGGTAGATCATATTAGAGAGGGACAAAAACAAGATCTATAGATGATGAAGTTGAAAACCAAAGTTGAAATTGGGCAAAGAATAGATCTTATAATAAGGGAAGATGGTATAGTGATGAGGGGTCAACGATTATAGGTATCAGATATAAGAGACTTAAAGAAAGAGATATGAGAGGAAGCTCAATACTTAACTTACGCTATGCATCCATATCAAAAGAATGTACTACACTCTCAAAGAACACTATTGGTGGAGAAGACAGAATAAGGAAATAATAGAAGTCTAACCTATCAATAGGTAAAAGTAAAATATCAGAAGCCTGCGAGATTAATACAACCCCTCCTTATCCCAGAATGGAAGTGGGAGAAGATTACTATGGACTTTGTAGTAGGACTTCCACGGAGTCAAAGGGGGAACAATACTATATGGGTGATAGTGGACAGGTGAACAAAATCTGCATATTTCCTTCCAATAAAAAATGATTATCTCTTAAACAGGTTAGCCCAGCCTTATGTAGATGAGATTGTAAAACTCCATAGTATGTCAATTTTTATTGTCTCAAACCGTGACCCTAGGTTTACATCGAGCTTGTGGCCTAACTTACAAAAAGCCTTAGGTACACACTTAAAGTTTAGCATTGCCTTTTACCCCAAATAGATGGGCAGTCAGAGAGGACTATTCAAACACTTAAAGATATGCTTAGGTCCTCTATCATGGAGTTTAGGGGAGGATAGGACATGTAACTACCACTAATAGAGTTCGCGAACGATAACAATTATTAGGCCAATATTGGCATGGGCTGTTTTGAGGCACTTTATGGAGGAAAAATGCAAAACTCCACTATGTTGGGATGAGGTAGGTGAGAGGAAATTGACAGGTCCCGATCTTGTATAGGTAACAATGGATAAAGTTTAAGTTATTCTATACAAATTGAATATAGCCTAGGAGAGGCAGAAAAGTTATATGGATAATCTTCATAGGGATCTTAAATTTGAAATTAGAGATAGAGTATTTCTCAAGATTTTCCCTTAGAAAGGTGTACACAAATTTGGGAGCTAAGTCTGCGTTACATGGGACCATTTGAGATCATAAAAAGAATCGGGTTAGTGGCGTATCGATTGAAGCTACCAGAAGAGCTCACGACGATTCACAATGTCTTCCATTTATCTATACTTCACAAGGACGTAGCGGACCCTTCACATGTAATCACAGCACAACTGGAGAACCTAAAGAAGATTTGACTTTCTAGAAGGAACCAGTATATATCCTCGAATGCAGAGAACAAGTTCTCCGTAATAAGATCATTCCTTTAGTTAAGCACTGTGGAGGAATTACGTAGTAGTGGAAGCTACATAGGAGCCTGAGTAGCAAATGTGGACATTATATCCCCACACGTTTTAAATATGTAGCTTAGTTAAATTTTGAGGATGAAATTTGCATAAGGAGGGGTGATTATTTGTATTATTATGATCTTTATGGCTTTATTTGAATTATTGTGTCTTACATTTAATTTGTCTTTACAGGGACAACAATTGTCGTATTTTGGTTTAACTGTGATAAATTAATTTTTAGACAATTGATGCTACATTATTTGTAATTTTTGTTGTAGGATATTTGAAGAAATTAAAATTAAAAAAGCATTAAAAGAGTTAGAGAAGAGATGCTTAAATGCAAGCATCACTTGACATAAACGACAACGTTGAGATAAAGCATTAAAATAAGGGAAAGGAAAACGACAACATGGGAGAGTAGGTTTTGGACGAGAGAATTATAAATTAAGGGTTTTGGCAGCACACAAACTTAATCTATCACAAAAAAATAAAAAGAGAAGAGTGGAGGGAGCGTTGAAGGAGCTGTTATGTGGTGTGGAGGTTGCCTGCTACATGGCTGTGTGATCTGCATCCAGGTGTGAAGGAGATTAAGTGTTGTTGGAGAAGAGAGCAGGTCTCTACGTGTTGCATGAGTTTTGCATGAAGGCAGAGGCGTGGACATCTAGTTGGATGCGTGGGCTGCTGTGGGTCTAGAAATTAAGCGATTAATTAGGAACGCATGATGAAATAGAAAAGGAGCATGCGTTTAAGGAGCTATGCGTGTGTGGGCAAAAACGTGAGAGTGGTAGCTAGGTAGCAGGCATTGTGTGAGTGTGTGAGGAGTGTGTGGCGTTGTGCTGTGGAGTGCAGGTGGCGCAAGGAGAAATAAGCTGAAGGTTTAGAAGTTGGCTTGTGTGTAATGTGCTATAAAGATTTAGAGATGAAAAATTAATTATTCACATTAACCAAAAACAAAGGAGCTGGAGGCGTGGTGTGAGCGTGGGTTTGTGGAGAAAAACGCTGAAGTGGTGATCTGGTCTGGAAAGGAAGGAAAATAAAACGCAATAGTGTAGAAATCCAAAGCCATTATTATCACTTCCTATAGGTGACTGTCGGAGCTCATCAATTACAGCATCTCTCATGAATTTTCGTGTTAATTTATCATAATCCTTTGGTTCAATGGCAATGGTAGGAGCTTGGGATTTTATAGGGGAGTTTAAACTGCATTTATCTTCCAACCATTTAATTATTTAGTAATTTTAGATCTTAGGATAACTATTTAATTATTTGGAGTTGCGTTTTGATTATATCTTTGAATTGGAAGACTTTATTGACTGAATTAATGTTTAGCAATTGATATTGTGTTAATTTTGGTAATTTCATTACTTTGTTTTGGGTCAGGACTTTGTATTGAGATTTTAGCGAAATTGGTGACTATTGAAGGTGGCTTGAATTATTGGATCATTATATCTATTGTTGGCATTAATTCTGTTTTCTTAATTATTACGTCAAAGTCGAGCATTGGTGTTAGTATCCTTAGTTCTATTTTACTAGTCTAGTGGCAATCAGTAGATTGGGATTTTGAAAAATACTTTTGTAACAATTCAAGGTGGCTCGGTTGTTAGATTAAAAACTTGATTTTAATTCTTGATTTAATTGTTTTAACTCTTATATCGGTTTGAGTGATGATTGTCTGCGTTATTGAACTAGAGGATTGTGTTTATCATTTTTAATTACTTGTGTTTGTCTTCTTATTTAATTCACTTATTGTAATTTCATATTTCTCATTTCAATTTTAAAATACCAAAAAACAAGTCCTAAATGTTTATTTCAATTCGTCGCAAACTTTAGCGATAATTGTTTAAAATCAAACCCCATTTCATAGTTTAGGTTGCATTGCATTTAGTTACTTAAGACATTAATGTTATCTTTTGGTTCCTCATAGAGAACAACCCGAGGTTGCACTATATGCAATCCTTGGTTAAATTTTTGAAGTAATCCCAAGGCGACAATCGGACAAAATGGCCATTTCAAGTGGCACCATTGCTGAGGAACCAAGAAATTGATTCCTTGTAACTAAGTGTCAAGTAACATTTGACTGGGATTTCTATGTTAAGCCTCATACTTGTATTTTTTCCTTAGGTAGATAAAAGTTTTGGGTTGTTTTTTTTATGAATATTGGTAAAAAAAATTTACATTCTTTGATTACTTATGCATATTATAGGTTTTCACACTCTTTCATACACTACAAAGTACATCGTCATCATACTCATACATTCATACACACATGCACTTGCATTCATTAGATTCTTCCTTTGTTTTTACTTGAATCTTGTTATGTGAGTCAGTTTTGCACCTTGTTCTTATTGCTATTGTTTTATTCCTAGGAGTGATATGGCTTTACCTTTGAATCCTTTAAATCTTGAACTTGAAAGGTTAGTGAAAAAGATTAGAAAAGAGAAGAGAGTAGAGAGGGCAAGTCTTATTGAGGAAGAGCATATTTCAAAAGAGTCAAGTTTGTCATCGAGTGACTAAGAACCTAGCGAGAGAGCTACTTTTGGTGAACTCTTATCTACTAGTGATTTTGAATTAGAGCAAGATACCATGGATGGTGATAATGGTAATAATAGATATGTTGGGCAAAATGGGAACAACGGATATGGTGAGAACAACATAAGGAATAATGGTGAGGATAATAGAAGCATGAGGGAGATTAATAATTCCAATGTTGATTATGATCCTTATAGCTTTTATACTGATGATGTGAACTTCAAAATTAAAGGAGCATTAATTTCTTCCTTACTTAGATTCCATGGCTTTGCAGATGATGATCCAAATAGGCATTTGAAGACTATGTACATGGTGTGTTCTTCTATGAAACCACCCACGACAAATCTTGAAGATGTATTGAGGAGAGCATTCCACTTCACCTTAGAAGGAAAAGCTAAGGAGTGGCTTTACACACTAGCTCAACATTTCACCACACTGACCTGGGATCAATTGAAAGGAGCATTCTTATATGAGTATTTTCCCCCCTCTAAGACTTCAAGGCTCAAGAAGGAGATAACTAGTGTGGTGCAATGATACAATCAATCCATGCATGAATATTGGACAAGGTTCATTACACTTTTAGCCTATTATCCCCACCACAACATTTCGAAGAATGATCTACTCAAATCTTTCTATGAAGGGCTTCTTCCATATTATAAGCCCTCAATTCATGTCGTTGCAAATGGTTCACTCAGAGAATTGAGTCCCAATGTTGCATCGGACCTACTTCAAAAGATGGCTACCAATGACTCTCAATCTAGAGACTCGAGAAGGGTGTCCAATACCTCTTTAGTTTCTTCCCATGATATTCTTACTGAAATTGTTACTTTGGAAAACCGAGTGGAGAAAAGACTCAATATTTTGGAGAATAATGTGAAGGCTAAGCAAGTTAATTTAGTGAGTCATCCTTAAGCTATAATAGCCGGTTATGAGTACTATGGGTCTATGATGCATGCTTCCACTAATTGTGCCAGATATAAAGAAGTTCATGCCCTCTACCAAAATAGGAATGGCCAATATCAAAAGAGGGATCTCTACTCCAACACTTTTAATCCAAGTTGGAGAGATCATCCTAATTTTAGATGGGGTAGGGATTAAGGAAATATTCAAATTCTTCCAACCAAATGGTGTCTAATAAAGGGACGTCATCTACTGTTTCTAAAGGTGACGAATTTGCTATGATCATGAAGGGCATTGCCAGGATAAATTCAAGACTAGATCAAGAAAAGGCACAAACTGATGCGAAGTTGAATGCTATGGGAAATAAGATGGACTCTTGCTTACAAAATGTGTTCTCTAAGTTGGAGAAAATGGAGATTAAGCATGAGAACTTGAACACTTTTGTTACTAAAATCTCCAACAACTTGAGTGAATAGCAAGCAAAGAGTAGTGGTTCTATACCCTCCGATACAGTGATAAATCTGAAATCTTTGAATGCAATCACACTGAGAAGTTGTAAGAAAATTGGTGCTAAGAAAGTGAGTTTCAAAGAGAATGAAGAGGATGAAGAACCGGTTAATGAGGAAATGGAAGTTGAATCTCCTCCTGTCAACAATCCTCAAGAAACCTCCCAAGCTGAGAAAAAAGTTTCTATTCAATTTGAAAGCATTCAAGAAAAGAAGCTCATGGAGAAGTCTCGAAAATAACCAGTGGTACAAAATGAGAAAGAGGCAACAACTATCCTGAAGAGACCAATAGAGGAAGGATCACCTTCCAACTCCAAAGATAATGAGGTAAAAATTCGTGACTTGCCTTTTCCAAATTCTTACTTGGTTAGTAAAAGTATTATTGACAAGAAAGATAATGATGAATTATTTGAAATGTTTATCAAACTTGAGGTAAATTTTCCATTACTTGAATTGATTAAAAAGATGCCTAAGCGTGCTAAATTCTTGAAAGACCTATGCACAAACAAGAGAAAGTATAGGCATAGTGAGAAAATTCAACTGGGGTTGAGTGTTAATGCCTTATTTAAGCCACAATTGCCCATTAAATGCAAAGATCTAGGTTCTTACACCATCCCCTCTACCATAGGTAGAACGATTGTTTCTCATGCCTTACTTGACTTAGATGCAGCAATCAATGTCATTCCGATCTCTGTTTATATGACCTTGGGTATTGAAGCTTTGAAAGACACTAGTGTAGGGCTTAGTCTAGCTGATAGGATAGTGAGGTACCCTAAAGGCATTCTAGAGGATATCCTTATGCAAGTCAAAGGTCTTGTTTTTCCTGTCGACTTTTATGTTCTTGATATGACTAATGAGCTTCCTTCTGAGAGTACCTTAATTCTAGGTAGGCCTTTCCTTTTGACTGTCAAGACCATAATTAACATGAAGAAAGGCCTTATCACTATAGGAATTGGGGATCAAGAAATGCAATTTAATCTTTCAGAAGCTATGAGCCATGGTTATGAAGATTGTTCTTACTTGGGTTTTAGTTTGATTGCATACCATAATAATAATATGGAAAATTTGCATGAGACTGAGGTGCATAAGCCCGACTATTGTAACATGGGTGTGAATCATCATGATGCACTTGCTTGCTTATCCTCCTCCCGTGCTTCTGATTTTTATGCATGTTAGGGTGATGTATCATGTGTCTATTGTTTAGAAATAGATAGCTGGATTTCTACTCCGTAAAATTCTGACGCTTCTTTTAATTTTGATATTACTACTAATTCTGCACTTGATAGCCTTGAGGAAGGTGTGTTTCTTAATTTTGCAAGAACAGGTGAAAAAGAAGTTTTTATGCAAGCTACGAATGTAGCTTCTCCTTCAATTGGTGCTGGAATATTAAAAGAGGATAGCAGTGATCCTACTACTTTTCTAAACCTTTCTAATACCACTCCCACTTCTGATTTACTTTCTTCTTCTACTGATCAGACTGATCCTAATTTTGTTGTTTCCAGGTTATCTGATTGTGGAACTGAGATGGGAAGTGGAGGACATACACACCGCACAGAGCTTATATCCTCATCCCGAAGCCACATGGATGCACCACTCTCACTGAATGCATTTAATACACTAAAGTTAGTTCCTTCTATTGTACAACCCCCTGATTTAGAACTGAAACCCCTTCCCCCTAACTTGAAATATGTCTTTCTTACTGAGGATTGCAAATTGCTTGTTATTATTTCCAGTTCTCTGAGTAGTTCTGAAAAAGAGAGATTAGTTTCTATGTTGAAAAGGTATAGGAGGGCTATAGGTTGGTCTTTATGGGACATACCCGAAATTGATCCCTTGGTTTGCACACATAAAATCCTTTTGGCTGAAGGGTCCAAATCAGTTAGGAAGCCACCCCAGAGGTTGAATCCTCTTATTCATGATGTGGTTAAGAAGGAGGTCTCTAAATTGTTGAGTGTGGGGGTCATATATGCCATATTAGATAGTAAGTGGGTGAGCTTGGTACAAGTAGTACCAAAAAAGAGCGGTATCACAGTGGTAAGAAATGAGAGTAATGAACTCATTCCATTAAGAGTTCAAAATGCTTGGAGAATGTGCATAGATTATAGGAAGTTGAATGAAGCAACTAGGAAGGATCATTTTTCATTACCTTTTATTGATCAAATGTTGGAAAGAGTATCTGGGAAATCTCACCGTTGTTTATTGGATGGCTTTTCAGGTTACTTCCAGGTACCGATTGCACCTGTAGACCAAGAAAAGACTACTTTTACCTACCCTTTTGGTGCCTACGTTTATCGAAGGATGCCATTTGGATTGTGTAACGCTCTAGGTACCTTTCAAAGGTGTATGATGGCAATCTTCTGCAATTTATTATAGCAAAATATGGAGGTTTTTATGGATGACTTCACCATTTATGGTGATAGTTTTGATGATTGCTTATTTAGTCTTGAAAGTGTTCTTGGTAGATGCATTCAAAAAATTTTGATTTTGAATTATGAAAAATGTCATTTTATAGTAGATAATGGCATAGTGTTAGGTCATCACATCTCCCAAAAGGGGATTGAGGTTGATAGAGCCAAGATTGAAATCATTTATTTACTTCCTTATCATACTTGTCTAAAAGAATTAAGATCTTTCTTGGGACATGTATGATTTTATTGGCGTTTTGTAAAGGATTTTAGTAAAATTGCTTTACCTATTTCTACATTGTTGAAAAAAGAGATTGAATTTCACTTTGATGATAATTGTAGACATGCTTTTAACACTTTGAAGTCTTTGTTTGTTTCACCCCCTATTTTGACTCCAACTAACTGGCATTTGCCTTTTGAGTTGTCTTGTGATGCTTCTACCTTTGTAGTTGGTGTTATATTTAGTTAGAGGGAAGAAAAGCGGTCTAGAGTGATAGCCTATGTGTTGGGACCCAATCCGGGAAATGTTGGGACCCGATTCGGGAACCGGATCCCAACCAAAAAGACAAGCGAAAAACGGAAACGAAACAAAGTGGCGAAATTTTCTAATCGGAAACAAAGCAATAGATGACGCGAAACGAAAAACGAAGCGGAACCGAATCGCAACATACGGAAACAGAATAAAACGAAAGCGGAAGCAATAATTAACCGAACCAAACAAACGGATTTCGAAGCGTAACGAAATACAAAAGTGCCAAAGCAAAACGAAGCGAAGCAGAATTGATACTTAACAAACAGAGCCGACATTCGAGAACAAGAACAAAGAAACACAATCGCGTTGGAAATCTAGACTAAGACATATCCCGAAATCCGGTATAATGTTTTTTTCTTTTCTTTTTCTTATACTCATATATCAAACTCATACAAGGCTTTGAATTAAATACAAATAATTCCCACATTGGAAATTCATCCATAACCAAATCTCAAAATTTTCATACTCTTATATACACTCCTACATATCCAAAATCTCATTTTTATCCCAATTTTATCGAAATTTCGGCAACATAACGGCTGCATTTATCCTATCCCAAAAATTCCTGCAAAGGTAAAATACACTTCTAATATCACAAAATCCAGAATCACACAAAGTCATCGGACTCCCCGTCCGGAATCCAAACACCGGCAGAAACACACATCTATACCTAACACTCCAATAATTCTCAAACATCATCAAACACATCCATATCTCAATTCACTCTTATACAACCCACAGTTTACTTACATCATCATAATGATACACAATTCCATATACAATCTCATACTCTCATACATTAATTCATAATCTTCATACATGCAGAAATACATGCTCGAAATACATTATAATCACTTACTTAACGATAATTTACACCATTTACAAAATATTCCAATTCTCAATTCACATAACTATACAAACAATGCAAAATCGGACCAAACGTCTTCACATTCTTTCATCCGATCTCCTGCTCGAAACTTGGAGATGGGGATGAAAGGGGTGAGCTCTAAGCTCGTGGATAACACATTTATAAATCGACAAATAAGCGTAAAACATTTTCATAAGCTTTTGCCAAAAGGGCTTATTTTTCAAACTTTGTAACTTTTCAAAACGGTTTCCTCAAACCTTTCAATTTTCTTTCGAGCTTTTCATAACAAAAATCACTTTTTTTTCCTCAATTTTGTTTAAACATGAATGCAGCACACAGAATAAATCAAAACACATAACATATCAGAATGGTCTGGTTCGGTTCAAACAGAACGTACTGCACATTCCCGCATAGCGGTCCTATGTAGCCATGAACAGAACGTACTACACTTTTTCGCAAAGCGGTCCAGTGTAGCCGTAAAGGGAGTCCGAAATCGGAGCTCCGTGCCACTAGCGGGCAGCCGGGAGAAGGCTATACAAATAGAGACAGTGCACTGACTCACCAAAGGAACCTGACCAAACCCACATAACACATAATTCAATACTGAAACTTTCAGATTGCCCGAAGACACTTTTCAAAAATCTTGCTTTTCATCGAACACAAACAAACTCACAATTCAAATACTTCATACAATTCAATTTATTCAATCAATCAATGCAACAATTTGCATAGTTTGTCAATGCATACACAACAAATGCATATTCAGAAATTTCTATCAATTTATCAAATCATTTAAAACAATGAATTTAAGCATATAATAATTTTTCAGAAAGCATTCTGAGATCATAATTTCAAACATTTACAAAAACAATAATTTATCAAAAATTCACATTTTTGCTTTCTTTAATTTTCGAAAATTCATATTGAGCTTACAGATCAAAATATAAATATGCTACCCACTTCGAATTGACGCTAATACTTTGTCCAAAGCATCGAATCTCCAAATTCCTTCTTCTTTCCTCAACCTTAAAATTCCCTAAGCCATAATTATCCAAAATAAATATCATAATTCACTTAATTCATCAAATTGGACTTAGAAAACACCAATTCCATATAAAATCAATCTATCTAAATCATAAATTCCAAAAATCTCCAAATCGTAAAATTGGCCTAAACCAATTTACACAAATTCAATATCATAAATAATCTAATCCTTAAAATTGAGGTCACAATTCATCAATTCATACTCATTTCAAGATATCTAAATCCTCAATTTCAAAAATCCCCAAATCTCAAAATTGGCCTAAACCAATTTATCCAAATTCAATACCATAAAATACAATTTCTTCAAAATTAACTTCACATATCATCAATCCATAGTATTTTTCATGATTCTATACTAACAATTTCCAAAAATCCCAAATTATAAAATTTGGGCATAATCCCAATTAAATTTTCATCCAAAATTAAATCAATTTCAACATGTATTCTCTAAAATTGATCATGGAATTAGTAAACCCATATCATTTCTAATGATTCTAAACCAAAAACTTATCAAAAACTCAAAATCCAAAATTTTTTCCTTACCTATTTCTCCTTCAACCTTCGGATTTATGGAGCTTTAGAGGAAGTTTCCACTTTCTTCATCCTTCTTCCTTTAAATCTACACAAAAACAAGCTTGAAGTCTTAAAAAAATCACAAATCCATAAGCTTCCTCTTTCTCTCATGGCCGAAATGCTTCCTTCTCCTCTCCTTTTTGTTTTTCTTATTCTTTCTTTCTTATTTGCTCAAGTCTTCGACTCTCATCTCTAAAAATCAACTGCCCACTTGATTCTTAACTTAAACCTATAATAAAACTACACGTTTCTTACTCTTCTTCTTATTTCCTTTGAAATTTCGTGTGGCTCTCCTTCCTCCATGTGGCCATACTTCCTTTCCTCTTATTTTTAATCATTTCATTCTCAAACCTTCTAGCTTTCTCCATTTCAACGACACTCATCTGACTTCCAAGATGCCAAGTCATTAAAAAGGAGGGGTAAATGACCCTTTTACCCTTACTCTTTAGCTCATTTCCAAGTTTGCCCTTGGACGTTCGTTAAAAATCTGATACCTTGCGTCCAGAATTTGAGCAGCTAAACGAAATAATTTGGGCAAACTTTCTTCTAGAGAAATGTTCCTCTCAATCATACGAATCCAACTCCACTGACCGCGCTCAATTCGGATCACTACATCAAAAGTTATGCACAAAATGGTTCGGGTATATCCATATTCTAACATATTTTCCATGTACGATTATTTCCGTCCAAATATTCATATTCTTAATCCCAGAATTTAAACTCGATGTCTTCATAACAATTGTAGCCTTATGTCTCTAGTTTAATTCAAATCAAGAATCGTCTCATTCCGATTCCCAGATCAAAAGTTATACTCAAAATACTCTTAGGTGTTCCTAATCCAAAAATTACACTCTAATCCGAACTTCCATTCATAATTCGAAGGTCTTAGGGGCAAAATTGATATTTCATTTCTTCATATGATTTGTAGCCCCTCGTCTTATCTTTATTTCTTCTCAAGAATCGCTTCAATCGGATCTCTATAGATCCCGAATTTCACAAAATACTGAACTATGTTCGGAAAATTTCCCAACTCAATTTGATTAAATTAATCACCATTAATTTAATCTCATAAAATTACAAATTTCCCATCAAGATGTAGGGAATTGTCTTAGGAATCCAACGCCGCAAGAATCAACTCAATCGGATGTCGGACGGAAAAGATATGAGCAAAATAGTGAACAAAGGTCGGATTTGAGAAAGTAAAGTCAAGAAAACCAAAGAATCAAAACGGCGTCGTGCGGGCGAGATCGCCCTGGCGACGCATCGCCCTGGTGACGCAGGCGGAACGCCCGCCGTCGCGAGGGCGATGCGAGCGAAACGCTCGCCATCACTAGGGCGATACGTCGCCCTAGCGACAGGGATACAACATTTTTCCTTTTCTTTTTTTTTTTTAAACCTACTTAAAATCCGAAACTTTCAAAATTCATAACTCTTAATCCCGAACTCCAATTTTGACAAACTTAGTCTCTATAGAAAGATTAAAGGAAGCTCTACATCTTCCATGAAGAACATAAAAATCAATTCGACTCCTAAGGGAGTCCATTTTTCGGTCAAAGATACTATCCTCTAATAATCATGCTAAAACCACAATATAAACTTGTAAAAATCATAACTTATTATTCCGAGATCGAAAAATTGCATACTTTATATCGAAATAAAGATCAAAACAAACCCTTCAATTTTTATGAAGAACATCAAAGCTCAATTGTAATATCCCATCTCCTATAGGAAAGGGTATTTTGGTAAATTGGGAAAGGTTAAGAATATTGAATTATATCGCGGCATGCACATACAGCATTTAGCCTCTATGATTCACGATTAGTTGTATATGCACATAGTATACATGCATTCATGACATTTTCCGGCTTAGGTTTTAAATTAGGATTCTTTGTGAAAATTATGGGCTAATCGTATTTGGAAAATTTTTCTGAGTGCACCATAAATGGTTTTACATTTTTAGGAATTTATGAGAATTTTTCTGGAATTTTTCGGGGTTCGTACCCGGACCGGAAAATTCCAGCTGACTGACTGTGTGGGCCTTTTCTATACTGAAAAGGGGGCTGCATAAAGGCATTAGGTTAGTGAATAAATAATTATGGAAATTGTTTTGGACTATTAGCATAATTGGGATTAAGATATAATTAGATTAAAGCTTATGATTAACTTATGTTAATTAAATTCAAATTTGTCTTTTTTCCATTTTAAAAAGCCAAGTGGCTTCTTGATTTAAGTGAATTTGTCCTATATGAACCCTCACCATCGACTTTCTCCAATGTTCTACTTAGAAACTCTTGTTGAAAGCTTGAAAACTCATCTTTTTACTTCTCATCCGAAGCTTGCAAGTTTCCTTGTCTTTGAGTTTGTTTCTTTCCCATCGAAAATTCCTCCCTTCCATATAAGTTCCACCTACCAAATTGCTTGCTTCTCTCCACAAACAAACTAAGTTGAAGCCTTGAGTTGAAGATGGTCCATGTGGTTGGTGATAACCGTGGGTGAAGTATCAAGGTAGGAAGTAGGAGAGTTTGAAGACTTGGAGATTGATAGCTTGTAACTTGTTTAAGGTAAGATTTGAGTTTGTATTCATTCTTTTGATTGTTAAAAGCATTTATGGGAATCATTAATGCATGTATTTGATTATGGAAGTAGTAGGTTAGAATGGGTTGAATGCATGTTTGTGTAAGGGAATTGGTTATGGTAGTTTAAATAGGTGATAAGTGAGGTTATTAATGATGTTTATGATGTCTAATTCATGGAAATAAAGTATGGGAATTGTATATAGGTGTGCTGCCATTTTTGTGTTATTATAGAAGAGTTTGTTGTGATTAGTTTGTGGTTGAATTAGTGGTAGACATGAATGCTTAGTGATGTGTAAGTGATGTTAGAAGTGATAGGAGATAGGTAGTAGTTGAAAAGCTGGAAATTTCATTTTGACCTATTGTAATGTTTTAATCACAACTAATTGTGTTGGTGTGCAAATGAGGTAAGGTTAGTGGCCACAGAAAATTTGGAATGTTGGCTTCAATTTAGTGTGAAATAGGTGTTGTTGAATTGTAATGTTATAAGGTCGAAAAGTTACATGGAAAGTTACTGTTTTATTGCCTGTGAACAGTAACCGACACAATGACCTGATTATTTTGTTGATTTTTATAAATTAATTGATATGAAATTTAGGAAAATGGTCTTCATAAAAGTTGTAGCATATTGAGTTAGCTTTCCATTGCCACTAATCTTGCTATTTTTCGAGCTGTGTATTAGGAGATATGACTTGATAACTACTGACTGTTTTGTATTGAGGGAAACCTAGTTGGATTAGCAGATTTGGAGTACATTCTGTTTTGGAGCAATTTTAGTAATTTTTGTGAACTGAACTGGTTTTAGGGATCTACTGAAGAGTTCTAGATGATATATTGATCTTGAAATTGGTGTATAGCATGTAATTTTTGGAAATCAGATGTGGGAGATATGGAATTTCAAAAGCTGAACCTACATTGTGGTTTTAAGTGTTGATTAGGTCAGAAACTTGCATAACAGATTTGGAATTGTTAGAAATCGAATTGGAGTTTGAGTTCTTCATGAAACTTGAAGTTTGAGGATTTATCTTTTTAGGGATGTAAAGTTTGGATTTTTCTGACTTGTGTACAGGGAGATATGTTTGTTATAAGTTTACTGTTCAAATTGCATGGTTTCAGGGACAGTAACATTGAGTGAATTAATTGACTTGTTTAGTAATGGAATTTGATTTTGGGTTGTTCATGTCAATTGTAGCTGACATTGTGATCTTATTGAGCATATTTATGTAGGAATTTTAGCTAACTAATCAGTGAGTCCTTGCATTTGTGAGTTACTGTCCTATATTTTTGAGTTTTGAGTAAGCAGTATCTTGGATGGGATTTTGACACCCTTAGAGGTTGAATTGATTTTATGGTCTTCTTGAGAGTTGTAGAGCTTTTCATAAGCTTTCCAATGAGGTATAGTGGGTATTTTTCTGATTTGTGTGCTAAAAGTTAGAGTAATTGGAAATTAAGATTGAAATCTGGAAAAAAAAAAAAAAAAGGCAAGAAAGCGGTGGAAACTTCGCCGTCTCATGAGGCGACGTTTAGCCTCATGAGGCGAGATTTAGGAGGCTGGTCGCGAGGCGCCTACGCCTCGCGACGATGTGAGACGAATTAGCCTGAGGGCGGCTCTCGCCCATGAGGCAGCGATCGATATATATATATATATATATTTATTTTTATTATTTTTGATTATTATTTGGCATTAAATGGTCCGTTTATTCTTTTGTCAAATTCTTTCCCGTCCGACGTCCAATTGACCTGATTCCAGAGGCATCGGATTCGTTGAATATTTAATTTCATTTTCTGAGAAAACGGGAATTTTTAGACGAGAATTTGACGTAGCCCCTATTGACGGAACATGCAAACACTGTTTTGTTTAATTGGGGACCTATAGAGGTCCGAATTGCGCACCGTCAGCGCCTATAGTTTTCTAATTTTTAGACGGATTTTTATGATGGGAAAATTTTAGATTAGGGCCGGGAATGCCATGAACATGCATTATACACGTTTTAATTATTCAATGTGCATTATTTGGTCATTCGAACTATACAGTGAGTAATGTGAACCTATTGTGTTTGCTATAGAGGCTCAGTTGGACCGTAGATCCACGGACATCGCAGAGACTTCCCGGCATTAGCTCGGAAGTTATTCGGTGAGTAACCTAGATGGTTTCTCAATTTTTATGTGTTTAATATCTCGCACTTATGCCATGTGGAGATAATGGATGGGAACATGTGTGTTTGATTTTGATTGATTTGGACCATGGGTGTCCAAATATTTGGTATGAGATATCAAGTGGTATATGTGATTACTTGGAAATGACTTATGGGCATATGTTAAATGGGAATCGGTTATGGTGTGGATTTGGATATTGCATTCATACATAATTGCATGAACAAGAATTGGCGATTGTGACCGAAGCGACCAACGAGAGCTTTAAGCTCAACGTGATTGGGCCTGAGTCCTGATGATTTAGAGCCTATGGCTCACCGATTAATCGCGCCTTTAAGGGACAGTTTCAGCGCCAATCACAACAATGAATTAAATTGGAAAAGCGTCTCATACACATTTCATGTGCATTTGAATTGGTTTCTTTGACTGATAACATGATAATCATGTGGTACTTCTGAATGTGTTTGAGTGATATAACTATGTAAATTCTGTGTATATGCATGAATTGGGTGAACCATCGATGATGGTTCCTCACTGAGTTCGCAAACTCACCCAAAATTGCAAATTATTTTCAGACCGAGATCGTAGACTCATAGCTCGAGAGACTTTTTCGCTAGTGTAGATTGTGTTGGCAAGAGAAGTCATGGCACATGTGTCGGTCACCGACACTTTTGAGGATGACCTAGCTAGCTTTTTGTTTGATTTTCTTTTGGAGTAATGTACAGAAAATGCCAGTTGTGTAAATTAACTACTTTGAGGTTATGAAATGAGAATTTATGGTTTCAAAAATTAGTGGATTTCATATTAATGCTTTATGATTTTGGATGCCATGTGGAGTATTAGTGTTTGTTCATAGCGCACCCTTATCGTAGGGTGTGTACCGGAATGACCTACGGGCGTCCCGGTACATATCCTATGGTAAGGGGGTGCTACATCAATTAACCTCTAACTAGGTTAATTTCTCAGTCAAAGTTTCAACCATAATAAAAGTCAAATCTTTCAAACATAAACTTTGGTTGATCATAACTTCCACTCCCGATATCGAAAAATTGCAAACTTTATGACTACAGAAAGCTCTTAACGTAACCTACAAGTTTCATATTGAACATTTTCTCAAATTATGCCTAAATCAAAAGTCAACTTTCAAAGGCCAAAAAGTCAACTATTTCACAATTTTTCATATTTTCACACTTTCTCTTTTCAGTCATGATTTTCAACTTAATTTCAATCAACTCATCTACTTAATTTCATAAACCATACCAATCCACTCAAAACCCCAAAGATATCAAAATCAAATCATTTCTTTTCTTCTCAATATTCTTTAAATTTTAAGCCATCTATTATACAATACATTCACCAAGCACTCCTTAAATTTCATTTTCATAATTCAAATTTCACTCAAAGATCGGGGTCCAACATTTCTCCCCCTCTTAAAAGAATTTCGTCCTCGAAATTTATACGAGATTAAACTCCAAGTACCTCATCCTTGCAAAACTGTCTTTCTAAACAAAGATCATCAAGCATTTTTTTTCTAATTTACTCATCATACATATTCTCAATCTCTTCACAATTTTCATTTCCTTAAATCACATACCACTCATATCATATCAAATCACTATAGTCATAACTCATTGATTCTACACTTATTGACACAAATCAATGGTCCATTTCTTAAGAACCCTAATATGGTTCACTCATCGTTTAATCTGTCTCATTATGTCATCATTCTTTCATCTATATCAATTCACCACAATTTCTCAAGAAATACTAATCTTAAGTTCCTCAACACATTCTGAAAATCAATCATATTCTTAACACTCAAATCGAACCAATCACTTGAATTCGTCAAATAATCATACACATCAATTTCACATTTCTAAAGACAATCATACTTCTTTCATCAAAATCAAAAGATCACTTAGCATATCCTCACTAATTCAATCTTATCCTCACACATTCTTATCAATCTTATATGCCCAGTTAAGATCCTAATACTGGGCTCTGATACCATAAATATTGGGACCCAATCTAGGAAATGTTGGGACCCGATCCGGGAACCGGATCCCAACCAAAAAGACAAGCGAAAAATGGAAACGAAACAAAGTGGCGAAATTTTCGAATCGGAAACAAAGCAATAGATGACGCGAAACAAAAAACGAGCGGAACCGAATCGTAACATACGGAAACAGAATAAAACGAAAGCGGAAGCAATAATTAACCGAACCAAACAAACGGATTTCGAAGCGTAACGAAATACAAAAGTGCCAAAGCAAAACGAAGCGAAGCAGAATTGATACTTAACAAACAGAGCCGACATCCGAGAACAAGAACAAAGAAACACAATCGCGTTGGAAATCTAGACTAAGACATATCCCGAAATCCGGTATAATTTTTTCTTTTCTTTTCTTTTTCTTATACTCATATATCAAACTCATACAAGGCTTTGAATTAAATACAAATAATTCCCACATTGGAAATTCATCCATAACCAAATCTCAAATTTTTCATACTCTTATATACACTCCTACAAATCCAAAATCTCATTTTTATCCCAATTTTATCGAAATTTCAAAGATAACTAATTGATTTATCCTATCCCAAAAATTCCTGCAAAGGTAAAATACACTTCTAATATCACAAAATCTAGAATCACACAAAGTCATCGGACTCCCCGTCCGGAATCCAAACACCGACAAAAACACACATCTATACCTAACACTCCAATAATTCTCAAACATCATCAAACACATCCATATCTCAATTCACTCGTATACAACCCACAGTTTACTTACATCATCATAATGATACACAATTCCATATACAATCTCATACTCTTATACATTAATTCATAATCTTCATACATGCAGAAATACATGCTCGAAATACATTATAATCACTTACTTAACGATAATTTACACCATTTACAAAATATTCCAATTCTCAATTCACATAACTATACAAACAATGCAAAATCGGACCAAACGTCTTCACATTCTTTCATCCGATCTCCTGCTCGAAACCTGGAGATGGGGATGAAAGGGGGGGTGAGCTCGGAAGCTCGTGGATAACACATTTATAAATCGACAAATAAGCAGAAAACATTTTTCATAAGCTTTTTGCCAAAAGGGCTTATTTTTCAAACTTTGTAACTTTTCAAAACGGTTTCCTCAAACCTTTCAATTTTCTTTCGAGCTTTTCATAACAAAAGTCACTTTTTTTTCCTCAATTTTGTTTAAACATGAATGCAAAGAAATGTAACAAATCAAAACACATAACATATCGAATAGTGCGGTTCGGTCCAACAAAGCGTCGCGCACATTCCGCATAGCGGTCTGTGCGGTACCGAATGAGCGAACGTACTACACTTTCGCAAAGCGGTCCGGTGTAACCATGAAGGAGTCCGAATCGGAGTTCCGTACACTAATGGGCAGCCGGAGAAGGCTATCTGAATAGAGACAAGGCAATCGACTCACCAAAGGACTGACCAAACCCACATAACACATAATTCAATCTGAAACTTTCGATTGCTCAAGGCACTTTTCAAAATCTTGCTTTTCATCGAACACAAACAAACTCACAATTCAAATACTTCATACAATTCAATTTATTCAATCAATCAATGCAACAATTTGCATAGTTTGTCAATGCATACACAACAAATGCATTTTCAGATATTTCTATCAATTTATCAAATCATTTAAAACAATGAATTTAAGCATATAATAATTTTTCAGAAAGCATTCTGAGATCATAATTTCAAACATTTACAAAAATAATAATTTATCAAAAATTCACATTTTTGCTTTCTTTAATTTTCGAAAATTCATATTGAGCTTACAGATCAAAATATAAATATGCTACCCACCTCGAATTGACGCTAATACTTTGTCCAAAGCATCGAATCTCCAAATTCCTTCTTCTTTCCTCAACCTTAAAATTCTCTAAGCCATAATTATCCAAAATAAATATCATAATTCACTTAATTCATCAAATTGGACTTAGAAAACACCAATTCCATATAAAATCAATCTATCTAAATCATAAATTCCAAAAATCCCCAAATCGTAAAATTGGCCTAAACCAATTTACACAAATTCAATATCATAAATAATCTAATCCTTAAAATTGATGTCACAATTCATCAATTCATACTCATTTCAAGATATCTAAATCCTCAATTTCAAAAATCCCCAAATCTCAAAATTGGCCTAAACCAATTTATCCAAATTCAATACCATAAAATACAATTTCTTCAAAATTAACTTCACATATCATCAATCCATAGTATTTTTCATGATTCTACACTAACAATTTCCAAAAACCCCAAATTATAAAATTTGGGCATAATCCCAATTAAATTTTCATCCAAAATTAAATCAATTTCAACATGTATTCTCTAAAATTGATCATGGAATTAGTAAACCCACATCATTTCTAATGATTCTAAACCAAAAACTTATCAAAAACTCAAAATCCAAATTTTTTTTCTTACCTATTTCTCCTTCAACCTTCAGATTTATGGAGCTTTAGAGGAAGTTTCCACTTTCTTCATCCTTCTTCCTTTAAATCTACACAAAAACAAGCTTGAAGTCTTAAAAAAATCACAAATCCATAAGCTTCCTCTTTCTCTCATGGCCGAAATGCTTCCTTCTCCTCTCCTTTTTGTTTTTCTTATTCTTTCTTTCTTATTTGCTCAAGTCTTCGGCTCTCATTTCTAAAAATCAACTGACCACTTGATTCTTAACTTAAACCTAAAATAAAACTACATGTTTCTTACTCTTCTTCTTATTTCCTTTGAAATTTAGTGTGGCTCTCCTTCCTCCATGTGGCCATACTTCCTTTCCTCTTATTTTTAATCATTTCATTCTCAAACCTTCTAGCTTTCTCCATTTCAACGACACTCATCTGACTTCCAAGATGCCAAGTCATTAAAAAGGAGGGGTAAATGACCCTTTTACCCTTACTCTTTAGCTCATTTCCAAGTTTGCCCTTGCACGTTCGTTAAAAATCTGATACCTTGCGTCCAGAATTTGAGCAGCTAAACGAAATAATTTGGGCAAACTTTCTTCTAGAGAAATGTTCCTCTCAATCATACGAATCCAACTCTACTGACCGCGCTCAATTCGGATCACTACATCAAAAGTTATGCACAAAACGGTTCGGGTATATCCATATTCTAACACATTTTCCATGTATGATTATTTCCGTCCAAATATTCACATTCTTAATCCCAGAATTTAAACTCGATGTCTTCATAACAATTGTATCCTTATGTCTCTAGTTTAATTCAAATCAAGAATCGCCTCATTCCGATTCCCAGATCAAAAGTTATACTCAAAATACTCTCAGGTGTTCCTAATCCAAAAATTACACTCTAATCCGAACTTCCATTCATAATTCGAAGGTCTTAGGGGCAAAATTGACATTTCATTTCTTCATATGATTTGTAGCCCCTCGTCTTATCTTTATTTCTCCTCAAGAATCTCTTCAATCGGATCTCTACAGATCCCGAATTTCACAAAATACTGAACTATGTTTGGAAAATTTCCCAACTCACTTTGATTAAATTAATCACCATTAATTTAATCTCATAAAATTACAAATTTCCTATCAGGATGTAGTGAATTGTCTTAGGAATCCAACGCCGCAAGAATCAACTCAATCGGATGTCGGACGGAAAAGATATGAGCAAAATAGTGAACAAAGGTCGGATTTGAGAAAGTAAAATCAAGAAAACCAAAGAATCAAAACGGCGTCGTGCGGGCGAGATCGCCCTGGTGACGCGGGCTGAACACCCGCCGTCGCGAGGGCGATGCGAGCGAAACGCTCGCCATCACTAGGGCGACACGTCGCCCTAGCGACGGGGATACAACATTTTTCCTTTTTTTTTTTTTAAACCTACTTAAAATTTGAAACTTCCAAACTTCATAACTCTTAATCCCGAACTCCAATTTTGACAAACTTAGTCTCTATAGAAAGATTAAAGGAAGCTCTACATCTTCCATGAAGGACATAAAAATCAATTCGACTCCTAAGGGAGTCCATTTTTCGGTCAAAGATACTATCCTCTAATAATCATGCTAAAACCACAATATAAACTTGTAAAAATCATAACTTATTATTCCGAGATCAAAAAATTGCATACTTTATATCAAAATAAAGATAAAAACAAACCCTTAAATTTTCATGAAGAACATCAAAGCTCAATTAACCTCTAACTAGGTTAATTTCTCAGTCAAAGTTTCAACCATAATAAAAGTCAAACCTTTCAAACATAAACTTTGACTGATCATAACTTTCACTCCCGATATCGAAAAATTGCAAACTTTATGGCTACAGAAAGCTCTTAACGTAACCTACAAGTTTCATATTGAACATGTTCTCAAATTATGCCTAAATCAAAAGTCAACTTTTAAAGGCCAAAAAGTCAACTATTTCACAATTTTTCATATTTTCACACTTTCTCTTTTCAGTCATGATTTTTAACTTAATTTCAATCAACTCATCTACTTAATTTCATAAACCATACCAATCCACTCAAAACCCCAAAGATATCAAAATCAAATCATTTCTTTTCTTCTCAATATTCTTTAAATTTTAAGCCATCTATTATACAATACATTCACCAAGCACTCCTTAAATTTTATTTTCATAATTCAAATTTCACTCAAAGATCAAGGTCCAATACTATGCCTCCAAGACACTTGACTCCACTCAAGTGAATTATACCACTACCAAGAAAGAACTTTTTGCTATAATCTTTGCTTTGGATAAGTATAGGCAGTATCTGATAAGGTTTTACAGATCATGGGCTTGGGCATTTTAGTGCTAATAGGACTACTAATAAGGTTTTAGAGTGTGAGTTTTACTGGCTTACCTTATTTAAAGATGCTTATACTTTTTGCAAGTCTTGTGACAAATGCCAGAGGTTTGAGAGTCTGGTAAAAAAGCATGAAATGACTTTAAGACCTACGTATTTTTGTGAAATTTTTTATGTCTGGGGCATGGATTTTATGGGTCCCTTTCCTCCGTCATTTGGGTTTTCATATATATTACTTGCAATAGTTTATGTATCTAGGTAGGTAGAGGCAGTGCCAACTAGGAAAGATGATGCTTCTACTATTGCCAAGTTTTTATATGCTCATATCTTTTGCAGGTACAGCATTCTAAAAACAATTGTCAGTGACCAAGGAACCCATTTCTGTAATAAGACTATCAAGTCTTTACTTGCTAAGTATGGAGTTAGTCACAAGCTGGACACTTGTTACCACCCTCAGATAAATGGGTTAGCTAAAGTCTCCAATTAGGAAGCGAAGCGTATACTAGAAAAGATTATGAAACCATCTCAAAAAGACTAGAGTGAATGGCTTGAGGAGGCATTATGGGCTTATAAGACTGCCTACAAGACCCCTATAGGCATGTCTCCTTTCCAGTTGCTCTATGGCAGGTCTTGTTATTTACCTATAGAGATTGAGCACAATTCTTATTGGGCAATCAAGGCATGTAATGCAGACCTTGAATGTTTACTTGAAAACCGAACAATGCAACTCCAAGAGCTTGAAGAGATGAGATTTGAGTCTTATGATAATGCCAGAACCTACAAAGACAAGCTGAAAATGATTCATAACAAATAGATTTTGAGGAAAGAATTCTATGAAGGTGACAAGGTTCTAAAATTCAAGGCTCAGTTAAAGTTGATGCCTGGGAAGTTCTTCACCAAATAGGAGGGCCCTTTTAAAGTTACCAAGGTGCGTTCATTTGGAACGGTAGAGCTAGTAGATGAAGCAATTGGTCATGTTTCATAAGTCAGTGGTCATCTACTTAAGCACTACCATGAGGATCAAAGACTCCCTTAATTCCACGATTGTTCCCTTCTACCTTTCTCCTTTATTCTCTATTATATTGATGGTGATATCTGTCTATTGAGATAGTTCGGAATAAGTGTGGGAGAAGGGAACTTTTTTAGTAGGAAGTAGTTTTAGTTGTTTATTTCATTTATTTATTATTAGTTAGTTTCCCCTTGCTTTTGACATTTTGCCTATAATTATTTTTCTTACATTGAGGCCAATGTATTGACTAAGAGTAAGGGAGGGATTGCTTTTATTGAATTGTTTGCCATTTTTTAGATTGCCATTTTATTGATTTCATTAGGCAATGTTTGTTGATTGAACTAAATTGAATTGATTGAATTTATTTTTTGAAAATGATTTGTTGCGTTGATTCTCACTTCTCACTTGACTTTTGCAATCCTTGGGTTTTGTTTTCAAATCCTTACTTATACATATGAACATTTACATGTCAAGGTTTGAATGCATTTTATTTGAGTAATTTTTATTCTTAGTTGATTAGCATAGTGGAGTGCCTTTGGTGCAGTGTTACTAACCTTGTGGTATAACTTGATTTGAGGGAGGAAATATCTTAGAGAAAGCCTTGTTGGAAGGAATTTTGAGCCTTATTTTTCATTCTCATCTTGTGTGATTTCTACCTAGTTTGGTTGGTCTCTAGAACTTGTACAGATTCTTTTTCAAAGCTACCTTGATTTGTGAGCATGATAGGGGCATTCTTTTCTAAACCCCCTTTTCCCAAACACAAGCCATTTCCAATTGACATTTGCTTACCCCCTTGAGCCCTTCACTTTCATTCATTCCATTTTTTTAACAAGGATTTTGCATGAGTTACATTATGTTCTTCATGATTAAATGTGCATAATTGATGTTGTTATTTTTATCTTCTTGGGTTAGGGTATGCCAAATTTGCAAAAGAAAAGAAAAAAAAAGAAGAAAAAAGAAAAGGAAAAAGAAAAACGAGAAAAAAAAGAAAATAATTTGGTCAAAAAGAATAAATTTTAAAATAAGGAATCCCTTGGTAGATTGAAGATTAAATATTGGGCCTTGAATGTTGATAATTGCACATTGGTGTTCAATTGATGGTTGCCCTTTAACTCGTTTTGAGTTGTTTTTTAATACTCATGAAATACATTTGTCATTTTTTTTTCATTTCATCCATTGATTAGCCTTTCATCAACATTACAACCCTACAAAGTCCCCTTGATCATGAATCTATGGTATTTTAGTGGTGGAGATAGCAGAATCTTTACAAGCTTATGGTAGGTGCTAAGCTAGGTAGTTGAGTGAAATTTTCCTATTTGAGAGATGAGCGAAACACTTGTACCTTATAAGAGATATATTATGTTTCTTTTTCTTCTATCTTGCTAAGTCTCTTGTGTTAGTTTATTTCCACCGAAGCATTCCATGAATGTTAGTTGATTAGGGATAAAGGTTGCTTGAGTTGATTGCATATTCTTGCCTTGTCGGTTTTATGTTTGCTTGCATTAAGTTTAATTGTTAGATTTCTCTTTATTGATAATTTGCCTAGGAGTGCAAAAGGCTAAGTGTGGGGGAGTTGACAAACTCATTTATTCAAATATATTTTCATATCATCTGTATGAGTTTTTGTCACTAAAAGTGATCCTTACGGCTTTATTTGAATATTATTTGAATTATTGTGCCTTACATTTAATTTTTGTTTATAGGGACAAAAATTGTCATATTTTGGTTTAACTATGATAAATTAATTTTTGGACAATTGATGTTATATTATTTGTAATTTTTGTTGTAGGGTATTTGAAGAAATTAAAATTAAAAAAAGCATTAAAAGAGTTAGAGAAGAGATGCTTAAATGCAAGCATCATTTGACATAAACGACAATGTTGAGATAAAGCATTAAAATAAGGGAAAGGAAAATGACAATGTGGGAGAGTTGGTTTTGGACGAAAGCATTATAAATTAAGGGTTTTGGCAGCACACAAACTTAGTCTATCATAAAAAGAGAAGAGTGGAGGCGGCGTTAAAGGAGCTGTTGCGTGGTGTGGAGGCTGCCTGCTACGTGGCTGCATGATCTACATCCAGGTGTGAAGGAGATTAAGTGTTGTTGGAGAAGAGAGCTGGTCTCTAGGCGTTATGTGAGTGTGTGAAGCGTGTGTGGCGTTGTGTTGTGAAGTGTAGGTGGCGTAAGGAGAAATAAGCTAAAGGTTTGGAAGTTGGCTTGTGCATGATGTGCATTGTGTGGGTTTCTTTGCACCTAAGCATTCCATGAATGTCGGTTGATTAGGGATAAAGGTTGTTTGAGTTGATTGCATATTCTTGCCTTGTCGGTTTTCTGTTTGCTTGCATTAAGTTTAACTGTTAGATTTCTCTTTACTGATAATTTTCCTAGGAGTGCAAAAGGTGAGTGTGGGGGAGTTGACAAACTCATTTATTCAAATATATTTTCATATCATTTGTATGAGTTTTTGTCACTAAAAGTGATCTTATGGCTTTATTTGAATTATTGTGCCTTACATTTAATTTGTGTTTATAGGGACAAAATTTGTCGTATTTTGGTTTAACTATGATAAATTAATTTTTGGACAATTGATGCTACATTATTTGTAATTTTTTTGTAGGGTATTTGGAGAAATTAAAATTAAAAAAATATTAAAAGAGATAGAGAAGAGATGCTTAAATACAAGCATCACTTGACATAAACGACAACGTTGAGATAAAGCATTAAAACAAGGGAAAGGAAAATGACAACGTGGGAGAGTAGGTTTTAGATGAAAGCGTTATAAATTAAGGGTTTTGGCGGCACACAAACTTAGTCTATCACAAAAAAATAAAAAGAGAAGAGTGGAGGCGGCATTGAAGGAGCTGTTGCGTGGTGTGGAGGCTACCTGCTACGTGGTTGCGTGATCTGCATCCAGGTGTGAAGGAGATTAAATGCTGTTGGAGAAGAGAGTTGGTCTCTAGGCATTGTGTGAGTGTGTGAGGCATGTGTGGCATTGTGTTGTGGAGTGCAAGTGGCGCAAGGAGAAATAAGCTGAAGGTTTGGAAGTTGGCTTATGCGTGATGTGCGTTGTGTGGTGTGTGGTGTGTGTGAGGAGAAGTAGACATGTGGCAGTATGTATGTGCGTGGGTGGAGAAGAGAGGCTATGCTATAAAGATTTAGAGATGAAAATTTAATTATTCACATTAACCAAAAACAAAGGAGCTGGACGCGTGGTGTGAGCGTGGGTTTGTGGAGAAAAACGCTGAAGTGGTGGTCTGGTCTGGAAAGGAAGGAAAATAAAACGCAATAGTGTAGAAATCCAAAACCATTATTCTCACATCCTATGGCTGATTGTCGGAGCTCTTTAATTACAGCATCTCTTATGAATTTTCGTGGCTAATTCATCATAATCCTTTGGTTCAATGGCAATGGCAGGAGCTTGGGATTTTATAAGGGAGTTTAAACTACATTTATCTTCCAACCATTTAATTATTTAGTAATTCCTAGATCTTAGGATAACTATTTAATTATTTGGAGTTGTGTTTTGATTATATCTTTGAATTGGAAGACTTTATTGACTAAATTAATGTTTAGCAATTAATATTGTGTTGATTTTGGGTTTAATTTCATTAGTTTATTTTGGGTCAAGACTTTGTATTGAGATTTTAGCAAAATTGGTGATTATTCAAGGTGGCTTGAATTATTGGATCATTATATCTATTGCTTACATTAATTCTGTTTTCTTAATTATTGCATCAAAGTCGAGCATTGATGTTAGTATCCTTAGTTCTATTTTACTAGTCTGGTGGCAGTCAGTAGATTGGGATTTTGGAAAATATTTTTGTAACAATTCGAGGTGGCTCGGTTGTTAGATTAAAAACTCAATTTTAATTCTTGGTTTAATTGTTTTAACTCCCATATCTATTTGAGTGATGATTGTCTGCGCTATTGAACTAGAGGATTGCGTTTATCATTGTTAATTACTTGTGTTTTTCTTCTTATTTAATTCCCTCATTGTCATCTCATATTTCTCATTTCATAGTTTATCGATAATTGTTTAAAATCAAACACCATTTCATGGTTTAGGTTGCATTGCATTTAGTTACGTAGGAAATTAATTTCATCTTTTGGTTCCTCAAAGAGAACGACCCGAGGTTGCATTATATGCAATCCTTGGTTAAATTTTTGAAGTAACCCCAAGCCAACAATTGGACAAAAAGGTTATTTCAGTTATATCCTTCAACTTGATCCTCATGTTATGAATAGATGTGTATGAGCAATTATATAAGATATGCCATTCATTATTTGGTGATTATGTAAATCATAACCTTCAACTTGATCTTCATATCTAAAACTTTGAATTGAAATTGCTCGGAATTATTGGAAATGAAATTTTTGGAAATAGAAATTGTTTATGCATGTTTTGTGATTATTGGAAATGGAAATTGTTTGTGTATGTTTTATGTTATTATGTTTGTTGAATAATTAAATTGTTAGTTTTTGACTCATGGTGAATTGTGTTTGATAAAATTGAATTATGTACGATGTATGAGTTATATTATATAAGATGGACATGTGTATTGTGTAATGAAATTATGTGTTCTTTATGTTGATATATGCATTCATTTATTTTTATAGATAAATGGAAGGAAGTTCAAGTACTCTTGATCAGGAAGATATAATGATCCAGCTTAGGCTCATGTTGCATTAGTTCCTAGTATGAGAAACCATACTATTTTTTTGTTTTGTAACAAACATTTGAAAGGTGGAGTAATAACCTGATTAAAGAAGCATTTAGCTGGGGTTAAAGGAGATATGAGACCCTATGAAAACGTAAGTTATAATGTGAAGTGGAAATTGAAAACTTTTCTTGAAGAGTATCACCATGAGAAGGATAGAAGGGAAAGATTAAATTTTGAAATTAGGAGTAGAAGTTTGTTTGCCAATTTTTGTTATGATTTTGGAAATGTTGAAGGTGGTAGTGCTAGTGCTAGTGTTCCATCCTAGGTCTAGCAAGAAGTGAATGTTACATCTGGACCCGATGTTAGGAAAAGAACAAGGTAGGTGACTAGTTTTTTGTACCATGAACAACTCCTAAAACCCAACCTTTAATTCATAGTATAATGCAATCAAGAGATGTGGCTCACAGTGTCGATATGGTAGTAGCTAGATGGTGGTATGATATAGGTTCATCATTTAATGCTTCCTAGTCTTACTATTATCAACCTATGGTGGATTCAATAGCCTCTTACGGTCTAGGATACAAAGCTCTTTCGATTAATAACTTAAGAGGTAAACTTTTGAGTTGCTCAATTTTTAAAATTTAAAAGTTATTTGACTGAAGAAGAGTGAATTGGGGTATTTTTGGGTGTTCAATCATATATGATGGTTGGAAAAATAGGTAGATAAGAGCCTATTAATAATTTTTTGGTTTAGTCTGCAAATGGCTCAATGTTTTTGAAGTTTATTTATGCATCTGGCCTTATTAGAAATATTGATACTTTATTTGAGATAGTTGATGAAGTTGCAAATGAATTAGGGCCAGAAACATTATTCAGTTCATTACTAACAATGATTCCACTTATAAAGTGGCAAGAAGAATGTTACAAAATAGGTACAATTCTTTTTTTAACTTCTTGTGTTGCACATTACATTGACTTAATAATGTAGAATATAGCAGATCTTAGGTATTTTTCTGTTATTGATAAGACTATGAAGAAAGCTAAAAAGTTGATCAAGTTCATCTATAATCGTGTATGGGTGTTGAATTTAATAAGAAAGGAATTTACAAATGATAGGAATTCGTGTTGTCCTAATATGACAAGATTTGCAATAAATTTCTTATCACTTCAGTCTTTTGTCTAGATAAAGAAAAAGTTAAGACAAATGTTTACAAGTAATAAGTGGGTTGCATCTCAGCATGCTAGGTCTAATGTTAGATTGGAGGTTTCCAACATTATATTGAAAGATAGAAAATTTTGGTCTTAATGTCAATTTGTTATTTGTGAGCCTTTGGTGAGAGTTCTTTGCTTAGCTAATAGTGAAGAAAAGCCAAAAATGGGTTATTTTTTGATTCCCTAAAAAGAGCAAAGAAAACAATTAAGGCCAATCTGAAACATAGGCCTTCTTTGTGCACGTCGAATATTGCAATCATCAATGAGAGAAGGAAAAGACAACTTTCTTCTCTATTATTTGTAGCTGGGGTGTTTTTGAATCCTAATGTATATTTCAGATTGAATTTTACAAAGAAAGCTAAAGTTAGTAGAGGAATGTTATTCACTATTACAACAATTATTGGTCATAAAATGATGCATGATCTCTTAAACTCAAAAATGGAGCTTTATAAGTTGTCTTCTAGAGATTTTGGATAGTCAATTGCTATTTGAAAAAGAGCAAAACTTTCTCCAAGTATTAGTTATTTCCTTTTTCTTATTTGTTAAAGATTAATTATAACTTTATTTTGGTTATAACACTACTTTTGTTATCTTACAAGTTACAATTTCTTGGTGGGATCAATTCGGAAGTGGTGTTCTAGAATTGCAAAGATTTGCAATTCAGATTTTAAGTCAATATATAAGTGCAATAGGCTATGAATGGAAATAGAGCACATTTGAATTCATCCATTCCAAGAAAGGGAATAGATTGGAGCACAAAAGATTGAATGACTTGGTATTAATTCGTTACAATCTAAAGCTTCAGGAAAGGTATATTATTATCATTATTAATTTCTATATAATTTCTTATCATTTTCTAATAAATAAATTTTATTGTTCACTAGAAGTCGTAATAGTACAAGTAGTTCAAAAAATCTAATTTTTATTAATAATATTGATCTTTTGGCGTATTGGGTTTATGAGGAACTGGATTTGATATATGTGAATGACTTGGATAATAATCTTGGTTAGTAAAGCATTGACATGTCATTTGGTGCATTGAATTTGAATGATGATGATGATAAAGCTCCTCTCAATGATAAAGATTTTGAACCAAATGATAAATGGGTCAATATAGGTATAGCAAGTATCCTCCTATAGACAACTGAATGAAGTTCTAGGTTTTTGTTTTTCCTCTTCTTTTAATTTTACTTATATTTGATGTATATGTTAAATTATATATATGTAATGTAATTATAATTGTTTTGTTACAAATTTCACTTCTACTTGATTAGTTCCTCATCACGAACTCTTGTCGAAAATTGTAATGGCTTGAGAGTTAAGGATATTTATTATTTATTGGATTTTTGTGGAATTATTATTTATTATATGATGAAATTGTAAAATTTTAAATACTTTGTATAGTTCTTAATGTTTAATTTGTATGATTGATAATTGTCTTTTTCCATATTAATTATGGTTATTATTTATATGTGAAATATCCAGAACATTATTGTTATTTCATATTAACTATGGTTATTATTTATTATTATGATTTTTGAAAAAAGGTTGATGTAAACTTATAAAGTATACAATATAACTGTACAATATGGCAATGAACTATTTTGTAATTTCTAAAAAAATTCAGGGACTATTTCATAAATTTAAACATTCCTAAAATAGTATCCGATTCGATTTAGATGCAGATAAAGACCATACCGTAACTCAATCTGTACTAGGTTGATGCGATATTTGTAACATTTATTTTTATCCTTTTCTTTTTATTGCTTGTTAGTTTTAATTTCTCTTAGTTTTACATTTTGTCATGTTTGATATTTTTTGTGACTTACGTCCCTCTTCTATTTTCTTATCACATTAGGGATAACGTAATATTTAAGTGTGGGGGGAGTAATAGTTTAATTAATAAAATTGTGTGTTATGTGTTTTTCCTATTTAATAGTTAGAGATGCATTGTCATAAAATAAACTTGATCGGGATTAGAAATTCATAATATGAGTAAATAAGTATACTTGTATACTTACGTTGATTGACTTGGATTTTGATTAAAAGGACATTAACTTGTTATGATGGATGAATGATACTTTCTTTAGTAAGATTTTTGTGCTTCTTTGAAATATTAAACACCAAAATCAATTGTTCTTTGTTGAGAGTACACTTTCATGATTAGGGATTTTTAGAACTTACTTGCAAATACTATTAAGATCACAAAATCTTATGCAAAAATTGAAATGATGAAGGAAATTAAGATTTGCCCCTTTTTGCTTAAAAAGTCACCATAATTTTACCCTTAGTGAGGCCCTTTTGACATTAACGTAAAACCCTTTCTTTCTTTAAAACCAAAATATGAGGCTTAACCTTGATTATTTTCCCCCTTTCATTATACCTACCATAAAGGTGAGTTGAGCATTTGAAATCGTATGAATGAGTTTAAGGAATAATTGCTTGAAAAAGTGTAAGGGAATAATAGCATATAGTTGGCTTTGAGTTTGGAATGGGCATGGTTGTAACAACTTATATCTCTCCTCTATATTTTTCCTCTTCTAAACTTGATCTCTTTGTTCCAAATAAAGCAAAAAGAAAAAAGAAAAAATAGAAAGAAAAGGAGGGAAGAGAAGACAACTAGGAAATGAAAAGAAAAAGGAGAGACATTAAAAAAAGAAAAAATGGTGAGTGCTAATCTTGTCAATTAAAAGGAAAGAATTGAGTGCTGTATGCTTCATTGTTCTATATTATTTTAATTGCTTAATTGATTTTGTAGTCTTAAACTTTGATTTTCCTTTTTTTTACCCTTAACCCTGCCCCATTACAACAAAAATAAAGACCTTCATATTGATGTTTATGTTTGATATGAGTGGTGAAGATTAGATTAGTAAACAAGCTTATGGTAGATGCCCTACATAAAATGAATGATGAGTGAATATATCCTACCCTTGAATGGTTAAGAGGATGGAGAGTTGAATGAGTGTCTATCACATTTGTTAATGATTCTTTAAATTGAAGTGCTTCTTACTTTTGGCTAAAGTATGAGGAGAATATCTTGATCATAGAGTATCATAAGTTTCAAGTTCTTGGGTTATGTTTATTAAAATGATTCTTGATATCTCCGACTATTCTTTGGAAAATTGTTGGTTTTATCATTTGTTCTTTGTATTGTTTATTTTTCTCAATTTTGATTGGGGACAAGCACAACATAAGTGTGAGGGACTTGTTATGTTTAATTTTTATTGATTTTGCTAGCTTTTATATTCTGATTTTGGTTTAAAATCCTAGCCTTTTAATCCAAATTTAAATGAAATTAGTTATGTGGAATTGTTTGTTAATATTGTAGGAAAAGAAAGAAATTGGGCAAAAGTCACCTAGGCGTCAGCTATCATGCACATGACAAGGGGGTCACCACTATGCAAGAGTTGTCACCATTATGCAAAAGAATTCTAGCATTGAATTAATTGTCACGTGAGTCCTGCATGATTAAAGCGAATTAAAAAACCTATATTTTATCTATATAAACAAAAAATTTATAGAAAGAAAAGAGAGGTCGGCAGAGCAAGAATAGAAAATAGGAGAACAGTCAGCATAAGCAATAACAAAAGACAGAAGAGCTAGAAAGCACGAGCAACCATTTCTAGGCACAACAAGGATAGATGAGGTAGAACACGGTAGCGTGAGCAAGGCTAGTGAAGCAAAAATAAACAGTGATTACATTGGGCAGGAGATACACCGCCACTCTTCTTCGTCTGAGAGTTCTTCATTCTGTTCGTTGAACTTATTTCATCTATTTATTGCTTTTATTTCTCTATTTTCCATTAAACATAAGATTGAAGTTAATGAATATGATGAACAAATTTCATTCCATTATGGGTTCATTATTTATTTTTGAGAATTAATGGAACTGATTTAATCGATTATGCATGATTAAGTTATTGTTTTATTATATTGTTATTTTCTATTATCTCTAAATATATTGGATGTAATAGTTTGGCTAGCTTTTGTATTGATATTAAATGACTAATTGAGAGAAAAATTTTAATATTAGAACAAAAATTAAAGTCTTAAGTTATGAAGTAGAAATATATTAACTTAAATAGGTAATTATCGGTTGGATTTAAATAATTGATTTCGATAATAAACTTGCCGAATACGAAAGTTAGGTCTACTTTATTATTTGATTTGATTTTAGAACCTAACTGTTAATTTTAGCAAGACAATTATTCAATCAATTTACCTTAGTCAAGCATAAGAGATTAAATTAGTGAAATTATTTTCTCAAGAGGTCACTAAATTGATTGATCAATTTTTCTTTGCTTCCAATTAAATTAGTTTACTTTTTAGTTTATTTTGTTTTAATTTCTTTAAATCCTTAGTTTGAGTGGACTAATTTCATCTCCTTAAAAGACGAACTTAGGTATTCGACTACAATTAACTTATATATTTACGAGTGGGTTACCCTAGGTTTTTGGAACTTATTTTGGCACAACACTCATCCTCCTACAAATTCCCATTAATAGATGTTGTTTTGACATCCATCTGCTAAAATTCATAATCATGACATGTGACTATAGCCAATAAAATCCTTATGCATTTTAGTATAGCTACTAGTGAAAAGGTTTCACCAAAATCAACTCTTTGTTTTAGTTTATAACCTTTAGCCACTAACCTCGCTTTATATGTATGCACATTACCATCCATATCAGTTTTTCTCTTAAAAAACCACATGCATCCAATAGGTATAATATCATCAACACATCCTCTAAAGTTCATATTTAGTTAGTGTACATTGATTCTATTTCAGATCTCATGGCTTTATGTCATTTTAAAAAATCAATGTTGGACATTGCTTATTTAAAAGTAGTAAACTCATCGTGTATAAGCGATACATTATCCTTCTCATGCTAAATATGTAGATCTAATCTAGTGGGAGGACGACGTATCCTACTAATGTGTCGCAAACTATGCATCTCTATATGTATCAACTTGAGGTTCTTGTTCCATCTCATTGCAAATTTGTAGCTTTTGAACTTCTCTAAACCTCACTCCCACTACTTTATTTGAGAATAAATTCTCTTTCTAAAAATGTGGTATGTCTTGAGACAAACATCTTTTTACTTAAAAGGATGGTAAAATTAATATCTGACACTCTCTTTTAGATACCCTACAAATTTGCATTATCTGATTTAGCTTAAAGCTTATCAGAAATCGCATGTTTCACATAAGCATCGCATCTCTTAATCTTTAAATGTGACAATCTTGGTCTTGTACCAATCTATATCTCATATGATGTTTTGTTAATCGATTTGGATGAAACTCTATTTAGAAGGTAAGCAACAATTTCAATGGCATATCCCCAAAAGGAAATAAGAAAGACTGCAAGACTCATCATGGAATGTACCATATCTAATAGAGTATGATTTCTCCTATCAGATACTCCATTCTGTTGTGGAGTTATAAGAGGAGTCCATTGTGGGAGAATCTCATTCTCTTTCAAGTAACAAAGAAACTCGTGGTCCAAGTATTCACCACCTCGATCTGATCTAAGTGTCTTAATAATTTTACCAGTTTGTTTTTCAATCTCAAGTCTTAATTCTTTGAACTTTTCAAATGATTCAGACTTTTATTTCGTCAAGTACATATAAGCATATTTAAAATGATCATCTGTGAACGTAATGAAATATGAGAATCCACCACAAACACTTGTAGAAACAGGCTCAAATACATCTGAATGTATTAGCTCTAGTAATTCATTACCACATTCTCTCTTTCCACTAAAGGGTAGTTTGGTCATCTTCCCCAACAAACAAGATTCAAAAGTTTCATATAATTCATAATTAAAATGATCCAAATATATTGGTTAGGGACAAGCACAATATAAGTGTGAGGGACTTGTTATATTTAATTTTTATTGATTTTGCTAGCTTTTATATTCTGATTGTGGTTAAAAAGCCTAGGCTTTTATTCCAAATTTAAATGAAATTAGTTATGTGGAATTGTTTGTTAATATTGTAGGAAAAGAAAGAAATTGGCAAAAAGTCACCTAGGTGTCAGTTATCACGTATATGACAAGGGGAATTACCACTGTGCAAGAGTTGTCACCGCTATGCAAAAGAATTCTAGCATTGAATTAAATGTCATATGAGTCTTGCATGATTAAAGCGAATTAAAAAACCTATATTTTATCTATATAAACAAAAAATTTATAGAAAGAAAAGAGAGGTTGGTAGAGCAAGAATAAAAAACAGGGGAACAGTCGGCATAAGCAATAACAAAAGAGAAAAGAGCTAGAAAGCATGAGCAACCATTTCTAGGCATAACAAGGATAGATGAAGTAGAAAATGGTAGCGTGAGCAAGGCCAGTGGAGCAAAAATAAACAACGATTACGTTGGGCAGGAGGTGCACTGCCACTCTTCTTCGTCTGAGAGTTCTTCATTTTGTTCGTTGAACTTATTTCATCTATTTATTGCTTTTATTTCTCTATTTTCCTTTAAACTTGAGATTGAAGTTAATGAATATGATGAACAAATTTTATTCAATTATGGTTTCATTATTTATTTTTTAGAATTAATGTAACAGATTTATTCGATTATGCATAATTAAGTTACTATTTTATTATCTTGTTATTTTCTATTATCTCTAAATTTATTTGATGTAATAGTTTGGCTAGCTTTTGCAGTGATATTAAATGACTAATTGAGAGAAAAGTTTAATATTAGAACAAAAATTATAGTCTTAAGTTATGGAGTAGAAATATATTAACTTAAATAGGTAATTATTAGTTGGGTTTAGATAATTGATTTCGATAATAAACTTGTCGAATATGAAAGTTAGCTCTACTTTATTATTTGATTTGATTTTAGAACCTAACTGTTAATTTTAGCAAGACAATTATTCAATCAATTTAACTTAGTCAAGCATAAGAGATTAAATTAGTGAAATTATTTTCTCAAGAGCTCACTAAATTGATTGATCAATTGTTCTTTGCTTCCAATTAAATTAGTTTATTTTTTGGTTTATTTTGTTTTAATTTCTTTAAATCCTTAGTTTGAGTGACGAGTTTCATCTCCTTAAAAGACAAACTTGGGTATTCGACTACAATTAACTTATATATTTACGAGTGGGTTACCTTAGGTTTTTAGAACTTATTTGGCACAACACTCATCCTCCTGCAAATTCCCATTCATAAATGTTGTCTTGACATCCATCTGCCAAATTTCATAATCATGACATGTGACTATAGCCAATAAGATCCTTATGCATTTTAGTATAGCTACTAATGAAAAGGTTTCACCAAAATCAACTCTTTGTTTTAGTTTATAACCTTTAGCCACTAACCTCGCTTTATATGTATGCACATTACCATCCATATCAGTTTTTCTCTTAAAAACCCACATGCATCCAATAGGTATAACAGCATGAGCGCAACCTCTAAAGTTCATACTTAGTTAATGTACATTGATTCTATTTCAGATCTCATGGCTTTATGTCATTTTAAAAAATCAATATTAGACATTGCTTCTTTAAAAGTAGTAAGCTCATCGTGTATGAGCGATACACTATCCTTCTCATGTTAAATATGTAGATCTAATCTAGTGGGAGGATGACGTATCCTACTAGTGTGTCGCAGACTATGCATCTCTATATCAACTTGAGATTCTTTTTCCATCTCGATGCAAATTTGTGGCTTTTGAACTTCTCTAAACCTCACTCCCACTACTTTCTTTGAGAATAATTTCTCTTTCTAAAAATGTGGTATGACCTGAGACAAACATCTTTTTGTTTAAAAGGATGGTAAAATTAATATTTGATACTCACTTTTAGATACCCTACAAATTTGCATTTATCTAATTTAGCTTGAAGCTTATCAAATATCGCCTGCTTCACATAAGCATCATATCTCTAAATCTTTAATGTGACAATCTTGATCTTGTACCAGTCTATATCTCATTTGATGTTTTGTTAATCGATTTGGATGAAACTCTATTTAGAAGGTAAGCAACAATTTCAATGGCATATCCCCAAAAGGAGATAAAAAGGACTGCAAGACTCATCATGGAATGTACCATATCTAATAGAGTATGATTTCTCCTATCAGATACTCCATTATGCTGTGGAGTTATAGGAGGAGTCCATTGTGAGAGAATCTCATTCTCTTTCAAGTAACCAAGAAACTCGTGGTCCAAGTATTCACCACTTCGATCTGATCTAAGTGTCTTAATAATTTTACCAGTTTGTTTTTCAACCTCAAATCTTAATTCTTTAAACTTTTCAAATGATTCAAACTTTTATTTTATCAGGTACACATAACCATATTTAAAATGATCATCCATGAACGTAATGAAATATGAGAATCCACCTCAAGCACTTATAGAAATAACCCCAAATACATCTAAATGTATTAGCTCTAGTAATTCACTATCACATTATCCCTTTCCACTAAAGGGTAGTTTGGTCATCTTTCCCAACAAACAAGATTCACAAGTTTCATATAATTCATAATTAAATTATCCAAATATATTGGCTAGGGACAAGCATAATATAAGTGTGAGGGACTTGTTATGTTTAATTTTTATTGATTTTGCTAGCTTTTATATTCTGATTTTGGTTAAAAGTCCCAGGCTTTTAATCCAAATTTAAATGAAATTAGTTATGTGGAATTGTTTGTTAATATTGTAGGAAAAGAAAGAAATTGGGAAAAAGTCACCTAGGTGTCAACTATCACGCACGTGACAAGGGGAGTCACCATTATGCAAAAGTTGTCACTGCTATGCAAAAGAATTCTAGCATTGAATTAAATGTCACGTGAGTCCTGCATGATTAAAGCAAATTAAAAATCCTATATTTTATCTATGTAAATAGAAAATTTACAGAAAGAAAAGAGAGGTCGGCAGAGCAAGAATAGAAAATAGGAGAACAGTCGGCATAAGCAATAACAAAAGAGAGAAGAGCTAGAAAGCATGAGCAACCATTTCTAGGTATAACAAGGATAGATGAGGTAGTGGAGTAAAAATAAACAGCGATTACATTGGGCAGGAGATGCACTGCCACTCTTCTTCGTCTGAGAGTTCTTCATTCTTTTCATTGAACTTATTTCATATATTTATTGCTTTTATTTCTCTATTTTCCATTAAACATGAGCTTGAAGTTAATAAATATGATGAACAAATTTTATTCCATTATGGGTTCATTATTTATTTTTGAGAATGAATGGAACTGATTTAATCGATTATGCATGATTAAGTTATTGTTTTATTATCTTGTTATTTTCTATTATCTCTAAATTTATTGGATGTAATAGTTTGGCTAGCTTTTGCATTGATATTAAATGACTAATTGAGAGAAAAGTTTATATTCTTAAGTTATGAAGTAGAAATATATTAACTTAAATAGGTAATTATCAATTTAGTTTAAATAATTGATTTCGATAATAAACTTGTCGAATACGAAAGTTAGGTCTACTTTATTATTTGATTTGATTTTAGAACCTAACTGTTAATTTTAACAAGACAATTATTCAATCAATTTACCTTAGTCAAGCATAAGAGATTAAATTAGTGAAATTATTTTCTCAAGAGCTCACTAAATTGATTGATCTATTGCTCTTTGCTTCCCATTAAATTAGTTTACTTTCTAGTTTATTTTGTTTTAATTTCTTTAAATCCTTAGTTTGAGTGGACTAATTTCATCTCCTTAAAAGACAAATTTGGGTATTCAACTACAATTAACTTATATATTTGCGAGTGGGTTACCCTCAGTTTTTGGAACTTATTTTGGCACAGCACTCGTCCTCCTGCAAATTCCCATTAATACATGTTGTTTTGACATCCATCAGCCAAATTTCATAATCATGACATGTGACTATAGCCAATAAGATCCTTATGCATTTTAGTATAGTTACTAGTGAAAAGGTTTCACCAAAATCAACTCTTTGTTTTTGTTTATAACCTTTAGCTACTAACCTCGCTTTATATGTATGCTCATTACCATCCATATCAGTTTTTCTCTTAAAAACCCACATGCATCCAATGGGTATAATATCATCAGCACATCCTCTAAAGTTTATACTTAGTTAGTGTACATTGATTCTATTTCATATCTCATGGCTTTATGTTATTTTAAAAAATCAATGTTAGACATTGCTTATTTAAAAGTAGTAAGCTCATAGTGTATGAGCGATACATTATCCTTCTCATGTTAAATTTGTAGATCTAATCTAGTGGGAGGATGACGTATCCTACTAGTGTGTCGCAGACTATGCATCTCTATATGTATTAACTTGAGGTTCTTGTTCCATCTCGATGCAAATTTGTGGCTTTTGAACTTCTCTAAACCTCACTCCCACTACTTTCTTTGAGAATAAATTCTCTTTCTAAAAATGTAGTATGTCATGAGACAAACATCTTTTTGCTTAAAAGGATGGTAAAATTAATATCTGATACCGCTTTTAGATACCCTACAAATTTGCATTTATCTAATTTAACTTAAAGCTTATCAAATATCGTACGTTTCACATAAGCATCACATCTCTAAATCTTTAAATGTGACAATCTTGGTTTTGTACCAGTCTATATCTCATATGATGTTTCGATTTGGTTGAAACTCTATTTAGAAGATAAGCAACAATTTCAATGGCATATCCCCAAAAGGAGATAAGAAAGACTGCAAGACTCATCATGGAATGTACCATATCTAATAGAGTATGGTTTCTCCTATCAGATACTCCATTATGCTGTGGAGTTATAGGAGGAGTTCATTGTGAGAGAATCTCATTCTCTTTCAAGTAACCAAGAAATTCGTGGTCCAAGTATTCACCACCTTGATCTGATCTAAATGTCTTAATAATTTTACCAGTTTGTTTTTCAAGCTCAAGTCTTAATTCTTTGAACTTTTCAAATGATTCAGATTTTTATTTCATTAGGTACCCATAACCATATTGAAAATGATCATCTGTGAACGTAATGAAATACGAGAATCCACCTCAAGCACTTGTAGAAATAGGCTCAAATACATCTGAATGTATTAGCTCTAGTAATTCACTATCACATTCTCCCTTTCCACTAAAGGGTGGTTTGGTCATCTTTTCCAACAAACAAGATTCACAAGTTTCATATAATTCATAATTAAAATGATCCAAATATACTTCTTTATGTAACTTTGTGATTCTAGTTTCATTAATATAACTTAAACTTCAATTCCATAAATAAGATGAATTTTGGTCACTTAACTTTCTTTTCTTACTATTTATATTAAGAAATGGCCTTTCAAGATCTAACTCATATAAACTATTTGTAAGTAATCCAGTCTATAATAAACATCATCTTTATTAAAAAACTCTTATTCTTAATAATAAAGACAAATCCATTCAAATCTAAATAAGAATAAAATGATGTTTCATGTAATAATGAAACATAATAATAATTATTTAGTTCTAATATACGGCCAGAAGGTAAAACTACTAATCACTCAACTAGCTTCATATGATTCATACTGCATTCAAGCACTATCGATTGAATAATTCTAGGACAGTCCATAAGTAGCAAAACACAGTAATTCTCATACGAGATACTTTAATAATCTCAAGTCTAATGATTAATTATACAATCTTCATTATGAAAAAAATCTCTAGACACATAAATAATATTTTATTTGGGATTCTCATAGTGGGTCGATTCGGTAATTTATTATCTAATAAGTACTCACATATTAGTTTAAATATTTCTATAATTTAATTTAAGAGATCAATTAATTTCTTCATAAGAAGAAACATAATATGTATTAGTTTTACTATTTCAACAATATCTCGTATTGATAAGACTACAATGAACATTTAGGAACAATACATAAATATAAAATAAATCGATCGTAATTTTAATTACACAATAATTATTCCAAAGATTTTATTAAGATATCAAATATAGTTAACTTAATACACAAAGATAAAGAAAACTTTTTATTAATTAAATATAAATAATAATATCATATATCAAATTATAATTAGCTACTAGAGCATAAACTAACAATCGCCACCTATACTATCTTGAACGAGAAAACAATTGATGATATTGCCATAGCTTGAAGAATCTTGGATGTTATTGCTATCAACTATCAAAGCAATCATCAAGTTGACAAGGCTAAAGATGCTTATGTCCAAACCGGCATTTGATGAATATGACAAAGGCAGAGACTTCTCCTGCAAGACGACCTAAAAACTTTGAAGCCACCTACCGCCATGAAAATAGAAAACAACAGGCAATCTGGTATTATCATTGGCAACCTTTAAAAGGACTGCTGTGGAGTTTTACGAGCAAAGTGAACAGTGATACCTTTGACATAATTTTAGAGATAAGCACAGGGAGACGTCAATTTAACAAAATTAAATTAAATTTTAATACGAATATTAATATTTAATTTGACAAACTCTTATTATTTTAACCTTTTTTTTTTCGCGAACATAAAAGTTTCCATAAAATAAGAAGGGTCAGATAATGACATGTCCAGGAACTTCCTGTTCTTCGGGCTTCTTCTCTCTTCCACTGGACGCCTCTCACTCGCTTCTTCTATCTTCCACCTGGCCTCGTCTCTCTTTGTCTCTCTCTATCGCTGCCAATTCTCTGTGCGCAACCACAGGTATGTTATCTCCGCCGTCTTCCGCCAACCAGATTATCTTGCCCTCTTCTCTGACTAGCTATCCGCTTGTTATTGCAATTTGTTGTACCTGTCTAAACTAGGGAGAGACAGATATGAGGTTGCTGAAGCAGTGCCATGAAGATCTGTTATCGAACCTGTGATTGGTTGAAAAAGTTCCAAGCGTTACAGAGTCCCATTGTCTGTAGCTATTCCACTCGAAAGAGATTGATTCTTTCTTGAAATTAAAAAAGAAAAGAAGACAAATTTGCCTTTGGGTCGTTTCTTTCTAGTCCCATATAGTGTTTTATTCTGCATTTCTATCATGCCTTACTATATACAGAGACTCTACAATACTTGCAAAGCTTCCTTCTCGCCCAATGGGCCCGTTTCCGAAGAAGCCTTGGAGAAAGTTCGCAATATGCTGGGTAATTTTCTTTTGCTCTCCTCATTTTCCTTATTGTTTGCTCTTGTTTCGGATATGAATGCCTTTTCTTTGCTGATCATGGTTGATATTTATTGACCCTTTCTACCTAAATGATTGATATCCCTGCGGAAAACTTTGCTTACTGCTTAGCTTTCACTTTTTAAAGAGCAAGAAAAGAATTGTTAATGTTCTATGCAAACTTGTCTTTGAGTACCCTGATTAATCATACCATCTCCTTCAATCTTGAAAAGAGAAGAAAAATTGCGAATTTGGTTCTATTGCTACAATCTACAATTGTTTGATTTTCTTTTAGATTCTATAGGTAGGGGGCAAGCTTAAAAAGGAAAATGGTGGTGAGTTTTGTATCAATGGTTTGCTTTTTGAAATGCTCGTTTGTCTAAAAGCACTTCTTTGCTTGTGTTCCAGATCTTGAGTATGAGCTTTGAGGAATTTCTTTCATGAAGGGTTCTAGTCTAGCCTTAATGTTTATATAATGTTGTAGGAAGAATGTAATATCTTAGCCTAGGTGTTGGAATTGGAAAATAGTTGTTTTCAAATTAATTAGCTTGCCATCTATGGATATGCACAAACTTTGTGGATGTGAACTTGGGCCTTTGTTAATTATATAACGAGTTAAGCTCGTTGCCGTGTTATTTTATCAATATCTAGTCACTTGTTACAATCCTATTTCTGTAGTAGTGTATCCACTTTCCTAGAGGTTGAGTTGGATATGGCTTTTGAAATCTTTTTCAAAAGAAATTTGTAAGAATGAGTTGCATGCCGAATGTGTAAGGTTGTACCTTCCATAGTGGCTTGGTTATATACTGGGCTATTCATAACAATCACTATATTGTGGTTGTATCCATTTAGAAATGAATAGCCTTTGGGGTTTTTAGATAGGAAATTATGCAAAACCAATGGGTTCAAAAACTTCTTGTGAGAAGATTTTTCCAATTTAATGTTCTGGAGAGGAAAAATGAAATCTCTTATTTTGTTAAGGTCCATGTTTTAGAAAAGTTTTGAAATGGAGAATTTGCATGAATCATAATCATTCTCTTGTTGTTGGAACCACGTTATTTGAATTTTTCTATTGGTTTTCTCCGCATTCACTCTATGAGTGTTTATGTATATGTCTCTGTGTGTATAAGTATATATGGGAACATGCATACGTAGGTGTATGTGTGTCCTATCTATATAAGCATACTTACTTTGGAAGCTGGATTCACCACCAATTTCAAGCCCTATACTTCCTTCACTTTATATAAGGACCTTTACAGTGCCAATTATCATTACCAAAAAGACGGGCTTTCTCTATTTCCAATCCTATGGAACATCTGGTTGTGCATCCATTGTATGGTTTCTAGAATTTCTTTGAGAGTACTTGACTTATTTTGCCTTGACTATAGGATCCAAATACTCTTGTGCTTAATGAATTAATTGTGTATCCATTTCAATCATAAATCCTTCCTTTTGTAACATAACCACCACAAATTCCACCCCTTACTCACCCTATGGTTCATCCTTGTAGAATGGATGCCCAATCCCCCATGTTGCTTCGGTCTACAAATTTTGTCCCAACTGATCTTAGCTTTGCTTCTGCCTTGGTTTGAGCCATTCCACAAGAAATCCCTAAGCCTCTTGTCAATTTCCTTTACGATACTTTTGGGATTGGATAAATGGTTGAGAGATTATTGCATGTGTACTCCAAAGGTAGACTTTGCATTATTTTGTAGTATCCTATAATAATTTATTATTCTAAAATATGCTTGTGACTTATATTTTTCATAATATATATTTCCATGAGTATTTTTGAAGGGATTAATATCAATAGAGTCATTTGGTGGTGAGCTAAGTCATAGAATTTGTGAGGTCTTTTTCTAAAAGTATACCTAAGAAATAGTAGCTTAAAGTTATTTTTAATTCCAAATTGAGTGCAATGTTTAGTGTGTTTGGTAAGCATGTTACTTTAAATTTGCAAGGATTTAAACTAAAATTCTAACTCGAGCATCAAAATGTTTGGAGGATTACTATGGTCTCTATGAGATCAACTCTTCATCATCCAAAAGAAGCACTTGTTTAGAGACATTATGCAATACACTGTGAAAATTTTAATATTATTCTTTACCGAAGTAATAGTATTTTGTATTTAGGTAGGCTGTTCAATGCTTGAGCAGAGCATTCATGGATCAACATTTTAATTTATTTATTTACTCTTGAAAGCACTAAAACCTAAGTGTTCCTATTATTGTTTCATTTTTATTTTTAACCCTGCTTAAAATTGTCTTTCAGAAAAAATGAAACCCTCTGATGTTGGTCTCGAACAAGAGGCACAATCGGTACGTAATTGGTCAGGTCCAGTGTTTGAACGTAATGGGAGACATCAGACTTTATCACCCATCAAATATCTGCATCTACATGAGTGTGAAAGCTTCTCTGTAAGCTCTATCTCCAGGCGATTCACTTAATATTCTCTATAGTTCAAAGGTTCAAGAAATTGGAGTTTGGACTAGTCCATCGAAGTAATCAACAAGTGAAGCTAGTTTTACACTTTTGAAAATTTTCTCCTTGCATTTTATTCTAATAAGAAGAGAATATTTTAGGAAAACTTAATGGATATATTATTCCATTTTTAAGAATCCTTTGGAATTGTACCACTTAAAACATCTCCAACTTTTGATATTATAACTTCCTTTATTTTTGTAACCAAATTCATGAGAACTGGCAAAGGAAATTGTCATGCAAAGGAAATTTTCACACACACTGTTTGGTAAATAGAAAATAGGCATGGTTTCATGAATTTTCTTCCAAAACTAAGAACTGTTTAGAGATTTCTTAGTTTGATCACTATCTTGATTGTTGTGTAGATTGGAATTTTTTGCATGCCACCTTCCTCAGTCATACCTCTTCATAATCATCCTGGAATGACCGTTTTGAGCAAACTTATTTATGGTTCAATGCATGTGAAGGCTTATGATTGGATTGAATTGCCAGAGCCAATTGAATCATTGCAAGGTTTGATTTTTATACTAAATGTTTTATGGGATTTTAGTTAACTTTTGTCGTGTGAACATACTGCAAAAATGTGTCACTTCTAGAACTTATGTAACGCCTTGTCATTACTGCTATTTCTTTTTTCATGATGCTCATATTTTTGATACATAAAGAGCGCATCATCATATTAATAATGATACTCTTGTGAATAGTAAATGAAACATAGATGAAGGCCTAGACTTCCTAGGATCACAAATCAATTGTTGGTACTCTTGAGAATTGCTTAAGCAAAGCACTTAAGGAGAGACATAGTGTTCTATTTTAATTTTTTTTTTGGATGACATCCAGGGTTAAAAAGTTTCTTATATCTCCAATAACATTTCATTAAGGTCGTCGAAGATTATAGAGATTCAATATTTAGTACAAAAATATTATGTATCCAATGTAGGACTATTTAGTTTCCAATAATGAAGTAATTAGGAGTGTTTAGTTTCCAATAATGAAGTTGTTCAATTGCTAATTGAGAATATTGTATTTTCTTATTATTGAATATTGTACTGCATTACCTTTAATAAATAAATGGGTTAAACCCAATCAATAGCTCCCCTCAAAACCTTTCAGGATCCGTGTCCATGGTCATAGGCTTTATAGTTGAGCTACTTTAAAGCAGTGGGTATATTATCTTCTTTTCCATTTTCTTTAATTTCAATTTCACATGATATTAGAGTTAAGTTCTAATTCTCAAACATAAAATCCTTTGTTTCTTCTTCTTCAGCATCATTAAGCCTTTTTCTATCTTCTCTTCTAACAACTTATAGATAGTGCAATTAGCCCTCTTCTATCTTCTCTTCCAATAGTTTATTGAGAGTGTTACATGTTTTTGTCTTTCTTTCTGGTAGCCTATTGAGATCACCATTACCTTTCTTCTATCCTTCCTTTTATATACTTACTAAGAGTACCATTATCTCTATTCTATCTTTCTTTTTGATAGCCCAATGAGAGTGTCACTACTTGTATTCTTGTTTTTTCTTTTCTTTTTCTTTATTTGTTTAGAGTTAGCCAAAAGGAAGAAATGAAAGTAGCCAAAAAAGAAAAATTACATTTGTTTTTGCAAAATTCTCCATTCATAATTTTAAAATTCATATGTGAGGTTGAGTAATCAATTACCCCTTTCAAAAGATTGACGACATTATTTGTTTTAGGGATTGTGATTCCTTCTGTGTTCCGTTTCTAAGTCCCCTATCTAGTTGGCTTAAGCCAGATAAAGTATTTTTGACCTCCTATAAATTATCCTTTTTCTCTTCTTTTTTTTTGGAAGAGTAATTGGTATAGAATCCTTGGAACACTAGTTTTTTTGTTATTATATATATAGATCTTCAGCAATGAAAAATGTGCTACTTCTGATCGAGCTTAGCCAATCTAACCAAACTTGTTGAAAATTCAATTAGGCCTTGACATTATTTAGATTGAAGAATTTAACCATCTTTGAGGAGATAATTTATTGTGTATAAAAAATTGAAAAAATGGTTAAACTATGTTAATATATAAAAATACCAAGGTTTTGCTTGAGTGACATGATTTTTTTTCCTTGAACTACAAATTGTAGTTTAGAAATTGACTTTAATAAATTAATTTAACATGCAGCTGTAATTGGAGATGAGTCCCTTAAATTGGATTTATATATGTTATATGTTTAACCCTTTATGTATTTTTGTGGACAATAGTTAATAATTTGTTGAAATACGAACTAGATTATTCAATTTAGTAATATTAGGGGGTTAATCAAAGTTTTAAAATGTTAGGGACTAAAATGTATAATTTGTCCAATTTGAGGAGGTTGACCCTTTTGCCACAAAGGTACGGTTCTGCTCAGTGCCTTTAGGAGTAGTAGTCTTTGAAGAGACTCAAAGATACTAATAACGAGTGGTTATGCTAGGGTAGTAGAGACACATCCGTTAGATTGATGTAGGATTAATGTAGGAGAGTAGAAGATATATCAAACTAGGGATTAAGAATCACAAAATTTATAAATTCTGGTTGCTAGATTTTGAGTTTTAGTTTTGGAATTTCACCTAAGGGTCTTGCAATTTCAAGTTTAGAATAGCTGAAATTTTAGGATTTGATATGGCTGGAAATTTAGGTTTGATATGGCTAGAATTTAGGATTTTGGTTGCTGGAAATTCAAGTTAAGACTTGGAATTTTAGTGAATTAAATAAGTTAGGGGTAAGATTGCGTTCTTTTGGACCTCTCGTGTCAGCGGGACTTTTATTGGGATGTTGTTATTATGGTAAACAAGTGAGGGAAAGTAGGGAACTAGAAATCACTCCTATGACCTAAAAACATCTTATTACTATTGAATTACTAAATACACTCATAGATACAGAAAAGTGATTAGAACCCTTGTTCTAGTTGTAAAGAGGTGTTCCTAACTAAAATATCCAAAAAAACTGAATCTTGTTGTAATAAGAATTCTATATTCTTAAATAACTTTTAAGTCCTAAACAACTAGGATAGCATATATTCAACTAGGATAATATCTAACTTATTATTACTTCCTATATAATACGAAAACCTAGCATAACTAAATCTCAACCCTTATTGGCTTTGTTGTCACATCAACTCCTACTCTTCAACTCACCAAATTAAATGATTAATTTGTCCTTGTTTATTTCTTTTATAAAATCTTAAATTCTTTTGTAACAATTCTCCCTGACTTGTTTGAAGTCGTCGTCGATGTAAAATGTGACAAATATTGATCATATAAGTTCATATTCAACTTCTGAAACTCAGACTCTAAAATCCTAGAGATGTCAATGAACCGAGCTCGGCTTGGCCCGTGGCCTAGCCCGACCATGGGCTAATCGGCCTGTCATATATTTTTTAAAGAAAAACTTTGAAAATGATGCCGTTTTTGAAGTAACGATTGGGCCATGCGCCAGACCGGGCCGGTTCGTGGCCTAGTCGGCTCGACCATGGTTAATTTGACCTTGGCCCGTGGCCCGGTCAACTTAGGCCAAAATTGGGTCTGGCCAAGTGGGTTTTGACATCTCTATAAAATCCAAATGCTACCACTAATTAATCTTCCCGTTCACTTGACAAGAAGTATATCTACCGACTCTTGTGGCTATAATTTATTCATCAAGAACATCTTTTGTCTCCTCTTTAAGATGAGGAATGACTAAAAGTCTCACATATGCAATAAGAGATTGTGTATCATCTTATTTATGATAAATAGTTTAGTTTGTAACATTAAAGAGGACTAATTCCGATGTCTCTTGACAATTCCAAAATATAAACATTAGTACTTATCTTCTTGAGGATCTTGTAAGGTACAGAACTCTGTGAATGAAGTCTCTTTTTTTATTTTTTTTGGAAAACACTCTGAATGAATTCTTACCATCACCATATCTCCTTCATTAAATTCCACCAATTGATGATGTTGATGCACATGTTTTTTATAAGTCAAGTTGAAAGATATCTCTCATGTTGTGCAAAACTTTTAGATTCAACACTAACTCATGTTGCTTGTGGTAAAACAACCAAATCAATAGGATTCCTTGGTTGAATTTTCAAAACTATCTTAGGAGGACTCTTACTATTTAACCTATTGATAGAACTATTGTATTCTAATTCTGCCATTGGAAGAACCAGTTCCCAATTATTAACATTGTCCCTGACCAAGCATCTTAGGAATTTCATCAAGCTTCTTTTAACCACATTTGTTTGTCCATCGATTTAGGGATGAAAAGAATCTGAAAGTTAAAGCTTAGTGTTCAATATTTTATGTAGAATTATCCAAAATAACTCATAAACCTTACTTCACGATTAGAGGCAATGGTTAAAGGTAATCCATGGAGACTTACAACCTTTTCTAGAAGAGCTTAGCAATGCGGATGGTGTCATAAGTCTTGAAACATGGAATGAAGTGACTCATCTTTATGAATATAGCCACTGCAACAAACAAAGAATCATAGCCTTTTATAGGCTTATGAATTCCCAAGAATAAATCCATATATATGCCCTCCCATGGTTTATACGGCATGGGTAGCGGTGTTTATAGTCCAAATTTATGCTTCTTTCCTTTTAACTAATTGACATGTTAAACACTGTCGTATAGCCTTAGGCTCTTCCTACTTCAAGGAGGGTCAATAAAAGTACTCTTCAATCATTCTTACCATTTATCTCTTTCAAAGTGACATGGAGGGGAAGTATTGGGTAGGTAAAGCCAGTTTTCTCTAGAAAGGTAGTCGTCATGGTGATTGAAAGGGAAGTGGTTGCCCCTTTCTTTAGCTGTAATTTTTGAATAAATTATTCCAAAATCTCGATTTGAAACATATTCTTTTTTTAATTTTTCAAACCGTACAACTTTTATTTCCGTCATGTTAAGCAGATGGCTCTTTCTATTCAATGCATCCACTACCTTATTCTTATCTCCTGTCCAATGTTTAATAATAAAGTTAAATTGTTTCATATATTCACTCCATAAGGTGCATCTTTTGTTCAAGTTCTTGGCATTTGAAGTATTTAAGAGATTATGATTTGAATAGAGAATAAATTCTTTGTCTGAGAGATAATGACAACAATTGTAATGCAAATGTATGATTGCATAAAATTCCTTATTATAGATCGAATATCATTGTTTCTCTTAACTTCTCACTGAAGTAAGCAATTGGGTGTCCTTCTTGGCTGAGTATGCTTCCAATTTTATGTCAAATACCTTAGAAAAATCTGGATGTTGCAAAATAGGAGATTCGTTCATCTTTTTCTCCATTTCTTCAAAGGCTTTAGTTGCTGGCTTTGACCAAGTAAGCAGTCATTTCTTCATACAATCAGTAATGGGTGCCACTATGGTGCTGAAATTATGAATAAATCATATGTAGCATGTTGGTAGGGTATGAAAACTGTGTGTCTCATACGCATTTTTTGGCATAAGCCAATCAAGGATAGCCTTAATCTTCTCAGAATCCATCTCCACTACTTGGTAGGATACACTAAAGCCCAAAAATATCACACTTGGTTGTATGAAAGAACACTTATGAAAGTTGATATAAAGTTTCTATTGCCTCAAAACAGTCAAGACTTGTTGATGATGTACTAGGTGGTCTTCTATAATCTTGCTATATATTTTAATATATCATCCAAATATACCACCAAAAATCTGCTTATAAATGGCCGAAACACTTGGTTTATAACTTTCATAAAAGTGCTCATTGTATTTGTAAGTTAATAAAGGATTAAATCCATAAAGATATGTTATGTTGTCATATACCCATTAGGATGAGGATTTGTTATGATTCCTATATCCATTAGGATTTGTTTCTGTTTTATTTTATTTTAAGTTTCCCAGTTAGGAAGGTTTTCTTGTCCGGCAAGAAAAGAAATAAGTTAGAAAAGGATTTCAATCAATCGTTTTCACATTAGAATTAGGACTCTTATATACCATAGTTAGGGCTATAAAAGGGAGGGTTAACATATGTTTTAGGCAGCCCAAAACGTTATTATTTGTAATAAACTTTTGCAGAAATTCTCCTAAGAGAGTGTCCTTTTCTTGTTTATTAAATCCTAAGTTTTATGCTTGGATTTGGTTCGGAGATTAACCTAAAATCTCTACCTAATTACTTCCGCTGTGTCAGTTGGTATCAGAGATTAAAAATCCAGTTTTCCCTGGATTTCTTTCCTGGTGCCTTTGCTGTTTTGTTTACCCTTCAGCCATCTTCTAGCCCTGCTTTTTATTAGTTTTGTTTCTATTCCACACCCTCCAGCCCATCTTCTAGCCCTACCTACCCAGAAAATTTTCCTGGATTTCTTCCTTACCTTTTCTCAATTTTGTGTCTGTTCCACACCCTTCAGCCCATCTTCCAGCACTGCCTTTCCTTACTGTTGTTTCTATTTCACACCCTCTAACCCATCTTCTAGCCCTACAGAAAATTCACCCATAAAATTTATCCAATACACATTGCTGATCAAGGAAATAACCAGAGATTTGATGAAGTTTTGGAGGCTATTAATGGATAAGCGACTCGTATGGATCAACTTCTAACCATTATGGGCCTTAATCAAGCCAATAATGGAGGAATACCACTTGCGGAAGCTCAAGGAAGAGGTTTACCTCAACTCCAACCTATTGGCAGACCTGATCTTCGAAGGAATGCAGAAAATAGGAGAGCTCATGGGCATAATCAGTTACCTCTTATGGAAGATAGTTCAGATGAAGAAATTCTAAACCAAGACCAACCAAGAAGAGACCAAAGGGGTAAAGATGATTACAAGATTAAAGCTGAAGTCCCTTCCTTTAGTGGAAATCTAAGCATTGAAGGCTTTCTTGATTGGATTGATGAGGTGGAAAGTTTTCAAGAGATGATGGAAGTCACAGATAATAAACTAGTGAGAAGTGTGGGCTATAAATTAAAAAGTGGTGCTAAAGTTTGGTGGAGTAATCTTCAAAAGAATCGGGAGATGAACAGAAAACCACCAACCAGATCTTGGAGGAAGTTGAAACAAGCCCTTTTCCTTAGATTTTTACCCCCTAATTATGAGCTGCACTTATTTGATCTTTATCAAAGTTGCGTCCAAGGCTCTAGGAGTGTGGAGGAGTATCATTCGGAGTTCTTGAGGCTGGCAGTATGCAATAATCTTGAAGAATCTGACATGCAGCAAGTTTCAAGGTATCTTAGAGGATTAAGATCGTCCATAAGTGAAAGGCTTGGAATGCATACTATTTGGAATGTAGAAGAGGCCTACCAATTGGCCTTGAAAGCTGAAAAGATGGAAAAGGCGCCTAAGAGGTTTTAATACCCTAGGAGACCAACTCAACCAAGTCCAAGTGTAGTGGTAGGAAAGGGGAAAGCATTAGTTGAAACATTGAAAATCGATAATGCCCCTAAAGATCTAAGAATGGACTAAAGGAAGCCTGTTGAAGGAGGTGGCAGCAGTAGTAGAGGAGTTCCTAAGAGTTCCAACCCTTATGCACCACCAAAAATAGACATGTGTTATAAATGCCAGAAGCGTGGACATATCTCTAGTAATTGCCCTGAGAGAAAGATGGTCAACGTTGCTGAAAAAGGAGACTACCTTAATAAAGGTGAAGAAGGTTTGGAAGAGCTTCAAGAAGAGGGAGAAGAAAAAGAAGAAGATGAGTTTGTTAAAGAATTTGCTGAAGACAGAGTTAGTCTAGTGGTACGGAAGATACTTTGTTCATCCAAAATCGAGGAGCCACATCAAAGGAGAAGCATTTTTAGATCCTTCTACACTGTTAATGGTAAGGTCTGCAACTTGATTGTAGATAATTGCAGTGATGAGAATTTAGTGGCAAGAAAGATGGTGGATCATATGAAGATTCCTACTGAGAAACATCCTCATCCCTACACCATCGGTTGGCTTACTGATGGACCAGCATTGAGAGTAACTGAAGTATTTCAAGTTCCTATTTCTATAGGAAAATCTTACAAGGCTACTGTTTACTGTGATGTGGTGGACATGAATGCAAGCCACATACTCCTAGGAAGGCCATGGCAATTTGACATGGATATTACTTATAGAGGAAGAGACAATACCGTCTCCTTCCAATGGAAAGGCAAGAAAGTGACCATGCTACCCACAAATGCAGCGTTTGATAGGCCAAAGACTTTTAGAAAGGAGGGAAAGACATTGCTGACCCTTAGGGGGCAAGACTTTGAGAAGGAAGTTAAGGAGACCCGAGAGGTTAATGTCTTGGTGGTAAAGAACCAATTACTGGAGGAGAAAGAGGAGAAGAATGGAGTTAATTCAGATCTGGTCCAATCGCTTTTGGAGGAGTTTTCAGATTTGGTCCAGTCCGAATTACCTAATGAATTGCCTCCTGTGAGAGATATTCAACATCACATTGATCTAGTACCTGGAGCTAAACTTCCTAATCATTATAGAATGAACCCTAAAGAAGCTGATATTATAAGAGAACAAGTGAAAGAATTGATGAACAAGGGCTTGATCCGAGAAAGCATGAGTCCCTATGCTGTTCTTGCACTTTTGACACCCAAGAAGGATGGATCGTGGAGAATGTGTGTTGACAGTAGAGCCATCAACAAAATCACCGTAAGATATCGATTTCTTATTCCCAGATTGAATGACATACTTGATCAATTCTGCGGTTCTCAAGTATTCTCTAAACTTGACTTGAAAAGTGGTTATCACCAAATACGGATCAGACCTGGGGATGAGTGGAAGACCGCATTTAAAATGAAAGAGGGGTTGTATGAGTGGCTAGTCATGCCCTTTGGGTTGTCCAATGCCCCTAGCACTTTTATGAGACTCATGAACCAAGTGCTTAGACGTTTTAATGGAAAGTTCGCAGTTGTTTATTTTGATGATATCCTTGTCTATAGCAGAACAATTGAAGAGTATCTAGTACATTTGAGGAGAGTCTTGTCTGTTTTACAACATAATAAGCTTTACCTAAACTTGAAGAAGTGTATTTTCTTGACTAGCAAGCTACTATCCTTGGGATATGTGGTTAGTTCTGAAGGAATTCATGTGGATGAAGAAAAGGTGAAGGTAATTAGTGAATGGCCTACCCCTAAGAATGTTAGTGAGGTTCGATCTTTCCATGGGCTAGCTACTTTCTACAAGAGGTTCATTAGAAATTTCAGTTCAATTATGGCCCCTATCACAGAATGCATGAAGAAAGGAAAGTTTGATTGGAATGATGAAGCTGAGAAAAGTTTTGAGAAAAGTTTTGCTTTGATTAAGGAAAAACTCAGAACTACTCCTATCCTAGCCTTACCAGACTTCGACAAGCTTTTTGAGGCTGAGTGTGATGTATGTGGAGTAGGTATTGGAGCTATTTTATCTCAAAAAGGCCGACTTGTAGCTTTCTTTAGTGAGAAGTTTAACGATACAAGGAAAAGATGGAGTACCTATGACCAGGAATTTTATGCAGCTGTAAGAACATTGAAACATTGGGAACATTATCTGATTCAAAGAGAGTTCATTCTATACACTGATCATCAAGCTTTAAAGTTTCTGAACAGTCAAAAGCACTTGAGTAATATGCATACTAGATGGACTACTTTCTTACAAAAATTTCCTTTTGTTATTAAACATAAATCTGGTGTGACTAACAAGGTGGCTAATGCACTTAGTAGGAGGATAGTATTGCTTTCTACTGTGTCCCAAGAGGTTGTTAGATTTGAAGTTTTAAAGGAGCTTTATGAGGATGATGAAGACTTCAAGGACATGTGGTTAAAGTGTGTTCAAAAGCAACCTGCTGGTGAGTTCCACATTACTGATGGTTTTCTTTTCTACGGTAACCAACTTTGTGTTCCTCATACTTCTCTTAGAGAAAAGTTGATTCGTGATGTGCATAGTGGAGGATAAGCCGGTCACATGGGAAGGGACAAGACCATTACTAGTCTTGAAGAAAGGTTCTACTGGCCTCAGTTGAAGAAAAATGTTAGGAACTTTGTGACAAGGTGCTATGTTTGTCAGACTGCTAAAGGAAGATCCTAGAATACAAGGTTGTATATGCCACTCCCTATCCCGGAAGATATTTGGGAGGACTTGTCTATGGACTTTGTCCTTGGACTACCTAGAACACAAAGGAGAGTTGATTCTATTTTTGTAGTAGTTGATAGATTTTTCAAGATGAAGCATTTCATTGCATGTAGGAAGACTGCTGATGCATCTAATGTGGCTAGACTATTCTTTAAAGAAGTAGTAAGATTACATGGAATTCCTAAATCCATTACATCTGATCGAGATTCGAAGTTTCTTAGTCACTTTTGGAGAACTTTGTTGAGGATGTTTGATATTTATTTAAACTTTAGTAGCACTGCTCATCCACAAACAGATGATCAGATTGAGTCACTTAATAGGACTCTTGGAAATCTATTGAGGAGTATTTGTGGAGACAAGCCTAAGCAATGGGATTTAGCTCTAGCTCAAGCTGAGTTTGCCTACAATAGTGTTGTCCATAGTGCTATTGTTAGATCACCATTTTCCTTGGTATACTTGAAAGTTCCAAAGAATGCTGTTGATTTGATAAAACTTCCGAAGTTACCAAACTTAAGCATAGCAACTGAAAATATGGCCAAACAAGTGAAGAATGTGCAAGAGGAGGTTCGAGAGAGACTTGAAAGGACTAACGCCAAATATAAAGAACAAGCCGACAAACACAGGAGGTTTAAAACATTCCAAGAAGGTGACAAAGTGATGATTTTCTTAAGGAAAGAAAGATTCCCTATTGGAACCTACAACAAATTGAAGCCGAAGAAATATGGTCCTTATGAGATACTACATAAAATCAACGACAATGCTTATGTTATCAATCTGCCTGAAGAGATGAAAATTTCAAAGACTTTTAATGTTGCTGATATCTATGATTTTCATGGAGAAGAAGAGCTCTATCCTAATGATAACTCGAGGTTGAGTTCTTTTCAAGTGGAGGGGACTAATAAAGGATTAAATCCATAAAGATATATTATGTTGTCATATACCCATTAGGATAAGGATTTGTTATGATTCCTATATCCATTAGGATTTGTTTCTGTTTTATTTTATTTTAAGTTTCCTAATTAGAAAGGTTTTCTTGTCCAGCAAGAAAAGAAATAAGTTAGCTTTAAAAAAAGATTTCAATCAATCGTTTTCACATTAGAATTAGGACTCTTATATACCATAGTTAGGGCTATAAAAGGGAGGGTTAACATATGTTTTAGGCAGCTCAAAACGTTATTATTTGTAATAAACTTCTGCAGAAATTCTCCTGAGAGAGTGTCTTTTTCTTGTTTATTAAATCCTAAGTTTTATGCTTGGATTTGGTTCTGAGATTAACCTAAAATCTCTACCTAATTACTTCCGCTATGTTATAAGTCCATATGGCATCACAGACCATTCATAAAGGCCTTCTATAGTCTTGAAAGTTGTTTTCCATCCATCCCCAGGTCTAATTTTGATTGGATGATAGCCACTTCATTAGTCTATCTTGGTAAAGATAGTAGTTCTAGTCAGCATGTCTAACCTGCATCAAGGAAAGGGACTGGAAACCTATATCTTATGTTAACCTTGGTTTTTGCTCGACATCAATGTATATTCACCAACTCAATCTTTTGTAGGAGTCAATAACACTAGAATTGCACACATATTAAGACTTTCTTGAGTAAATCCCTTTTTCAGCCACTCATATACGTGTCTCTTCAACTCTTCATTCTCAATAGGATTTAAGTAATAAGTTGGAAGCTTTGGTAGATTGGATTCAAGTATCAAGTCAATAGCATGTTGCATATTTCATAAAGTAGATAATTTACTTACTAAATCATATGATGTTAGGTCTGAAAGATTAGCCACTTCTTTTGGTAATGCAAGGGGTGTTTTGATGGTTGTTTTTGTTACTTCTCTCACTACCATTTCAAACACAATTCCCTTCTCCTTGTTGAAAGCTTCAAACACTGTCTCCTTAAGGCAAATTAAATCTTATCGTTTTAACTCGTTTAAAAAGAATTCTAAGATTTTTTAAATGTACAAAAACAACCTCGACTAACCATTTCCGTTAAACCTCTTAAGCAAAATTCACTTTGCGTATTTCATTAATTTTTTATAGGTGCATGTCACATTTATCCTATGTGGCGAAGGACCAAAGAAATTATCAAAAGAAGTCATCAAACATTTGGTATAAACCCAAAATTTCAACAGTTTTCGTGTCTCCAATCCAGTTTGGGACTTAGCTAGTTAACAAGTTGTTGCTCAGATTGAGAAGATTGTACAAGCAAGCCTATGCATTATGTTTAGGACGTACCCAAAAAACAAGTTCATGCTGAAAGCAACAGCGGCAGTTTTTTTTTTATGCAGAGTTAATGAAAATGGTTAGTCGCGGTTGTTTCTGTATGTATAGAAAACCTTAGGATTCTTTTTGAATGACTTAAAATGATAAGGTTTAATTTAAAATTTGATGTAAATGTTTGGGTTTTTTTTATAATCCCTTTTGCCCTCTCCTTAAGGATATTAAGATGCTTTTTCTTGACATTTATGGCTCCCTTATTACTCTCTCTTTGGTTTTCTACTTTGTCCACCTTCGCAAGCTTGAAAATTATCTTCTTTTCATTACACATAAATGATGTGTTAGCTTTTCCAAAATGCTGCACATCACGATCATAGTCACATTCTACCAAGTAAAATATGTGATACTTCTATATAAATAACATTACACCAAATAGAATCTTCATTTATTCTTAATTTGAAAAATACCAAGCACCTTGGAGTAAGCGGTATAATGCTTTCATCAGCCCAAACAACTTTGTAAGGATATGGATGTTCTTTGAAAGTAAATTCAATTGCTTGACCATGTTCCTCGATGCCACGTGCATACTATTGCTCCATCAATAACAAGCTTACATTCTTTAACGCCACTTCTAACTTGAGTAAAGAAAATAGTAATACAGAGATATTTTTCCTTTTCTTCCACCTTAGGGGTTGTAAGTATACATCTCATTATATTAAGATTTGTAGGACCAACTTGTTCATCATTAGAGCCTCCTTTCGAGTCCTTCCCAACATCTTGTTCACACACATTTATTAGATTCTTCCTCTTCTTCTTCCATCATGTGTAAACATTTATTAGTATATTCATAGCCAAGGTAGTCCCTCCCATTATGTGGGAAACACTTCTTGTCATTTTTGCCTCCTTTGTCCTAGTCTTAACTATAACGTTGCCTTTAGGTTTAGTTCCTTGATAAGTTTAGTAGTTATGTGGTGCAAATTTTGATGCATTACGTATTGGCCTAAAATTTTGCATAGTTGTAGTTCTTTTCATGTCAAACTTCTTAGCTTGATTTTGAAACTTTTTGGTTACTTGTTGTCCTAGATATTGTTCTGCTCTTAAAGTCAAGTGATTTGCATTTTTGAGGCTGCAAATCCTTTACATTAGTCGTTTTTGTAGTGAGATATGAGTTCATGTTCAGATTACATTCTTTTACACCAGTTAGAAAGTTTATCAAATATTTTTGTGTACTCTGTTATGGGCATAATATCTTGTCCAAGTATTGTAAATTGATGTTGGAGATCTTCCAGATAATGAAATAGTAAGTATTTTTCTGATAACTTCAGCCTTATCTCTTCTCAATCAATAATTGGTGGCTGACGTATTTTTTGAAGTCTATCTTCTATTGATCTCCAACAAATTTTAGCATCTCCAACTAGCTTTTTGTTTGCAAATTGGACTTTTCGATCTTCTGACATGTTGTACTAGTTAAAGAAGTCTTCGATAGCTGCTAGTCAGTCCAAGAGTAGATGTGGATCAATCTTTCTTGCAAAATCAAGGGCTTCAGCAAGAACATTCTTGGTAATACCATCAAGTATGTTTATGTGTTTCAGCTCTATCATGGCCTCTAAAGCTAAGCAGGTGTTGTCCAAGTGTTACTGGTTGGTTTCTTTGTTTAGGATCTCTCGATAGGTGTTGTTTCCCTAACTCACTTGTTCACTAGTTTTAGCCTCTTCACCTTGGATTTCGCTTTCTCCGCCCTTAACATCAAGTGTGGTTTGTTGTCTGGTGTTGCTTTTGTATTAGTTCTTGGAGTACATTGTAATCGAGGATCGTAAAGGTCTAATTTTTTCATTATTTTTAGAAGGATTTTATCTCACTCTTGGTTGTTGAGTATTCTTTTATATGCCGCTCTACTACGCGTTACCATTGTGAATGAAAGCTCTGATGCCCCAGCACATGTCAAACTAGTGGCTAAGAATCACAAAATTTATAAATTCTAGTTTCTGGAATTTGAGTTTTAGGTTTGGAATTTTAGCTAAGATGGTTGAATTTCAAGTTTGGAATAGCTGAAATTTTGGGGTTTGATATGGCTATAATTTAGGAATTTGTTTGCTAGAAATTCAGGTTAAAACTGCTGGAATTTTAGTGAGATTAAACAAATAACAGAGAATAAGGAATTAGGAACCAATCACAGGACTGAAGGATCACTGTTCAAAGAAAGTATCAAACCTTCTAATTATAAATTCAAATTTATAGAACATAAATCAGAATCTTATGATTAATGAAAAGTTATTAGAACCCTTATTTTAGCAGTAAAGGAGTTCTAACTAAAATATACAAAACCAAATTGAATCATATTCTAATAGAATTGTATATTTTTTAAAAAATTTAGGCCCTAAACAATTAGGATAACATATCTAACCTGTTACCTCCTTTTATGTAATAAGGAAACTAACTAAATTTCACCCTTTGTTGTCTTTGCTGTGACCTCAACTCACACTCTTCAACCCACCAAGTTAAAGCTTGTGGTTGATTAATTTTTTCTCTTTTATTTATTTTATAAACTCTAAGCTCTTTTACATCAAGATGGTTGTAAAAGATCTTAATGCTATGCGGTTGAAATACACAAACCTTAAATTTAGGGTGTTAGAATTTAGGAATAAGGAGTCTAGCAAGAGTAGAATAAATTTTGGAAATCACTACTATGCTTTGTCCCTAGAATTAGGAATTATGCTCAGGGATTTGAACAAACAAAACTATTGGCTACTAATATGTTGTTTCATCTAAAATGGTTGGAAAGGAGAAAGAATGCTTCTGAAGCTGAGTTGTGGGTACTTGGTTATTCTTGCTTGTGGATGTGATGTTACTTTTTTGTATGTTTAGATTATGTTTTATGGCATATTTACCTTTGTTTGTTTGGTGTGGTTTGCAGCAAGACCTGCTAAGCTTGTTAGAGATGATGAGATTACATCTCCAAGTGGGACAACTGTTCTTTATCCAAACAGTGGAGGCAACATCCATTGTTTCAGGGCTATAACACCATGTGCTATATTCGACATCCTATCTCCACCCTACTCTTCTCAGCACGGGCGACATTGCACATATTTTAGGAGGTCCCTAAGAAGGGATCTCTCCCTATCTGGTAATAATATTAACCATTTTATGATTATAAGTCCTGTTAATATCATCATCTATAGATGGACTGATTGATTTTGTTAATTTTGCAAATGAAGGCGAGCTTGAGTTGGAAGGAGTAACAGATGTGACTTGGCTAGAAGAGTTTCAACCTCCTGACAACTTCATTATTCAGAGAGCGCTTTACAGGGGTCCTCAGATTAGAACTTGAGAAATGTTTATTAAATAGCTTTAAATTACAGAGGTCCCCATTATTGGAACTTAAAGAATTGTTATCTAGAAAGATTTGAGGGGAGCTGTGATGTAGAAATTGGCGATGATTACTGTAAGAAAAAGACATTTGAACTTGTACATACTTACCAGTTGGAGCTTTATTTTCAACTACTGACCTCACATATAAATTATTAAGACTGGAATGTACATGGAACAAAAGATATGCTTAATAATAGAGCAAAGTATGTTACGCGTGGAATAAGAGGAGTAAAGATGGTTGTGTACTTAGACAAAGACATCGAAAAACTTTAATTGTTTTGATCTTCACACATAATAAATTGGTATAAGAGCATTTGATTCTTAGCAGAGAAAGTATGAGAGGAGATAAATTGGAGGAAGACATGAAAGCTCAAATATAAGATAAAGTTGGCCACAAATGTAAAAGGAGACATTTGCATATGTTAGTAATTGATGACAATAAAGGTTTGGAGAAGGAGATGAGTGGAATAGAGGAGATTGAGCATCAACCAAGTATTTCTTGCGAGCAATGATATGTATAACCAATGTCAAGTTTCAACAAATGAAAATAATAGGAATTTATTAGATCAAAGTAGTTGATGTACTAATTGATGGTGAAAGTGCACATAACTTTGTGGATGAAATCTTGATTATAAAGGAAGAGGGAGGTATTGCAAAAGTTAAACCAGCACTAACGAGTAGAGCAGCCCACATAAACAACCCATTTGTAGGGCTTAAATGACGTACCATTCGGTATTTCACTTAAACCAGTAGGAAAGTCACGTTTTCTAGCTCCTCTCCATGTCAAAGCTCAAGTTTTAGACCTCCCATGCCAGAATTGCGCTCAGCCCTTCCCTTGGTACAAAATTAAAGAGTTAAGCTTCTCTGTGCACTAGTTTCACTTAGTGGAGGAGTTTCTGTTAGACATTTTTGTCCTTAGGGACAATTTTGTCTATGTCTCGTAAAGTTGGACAATATTAGTTACAATTTTAGTTTTTAAATAAATTATAAGTTAAGTTGCACCATTTAATCCAGATAAAGATAATAAAGTGACTCAATAAATGATCTAAATTAATAAGTCAAAATCTGGGTAAAAAATGAGTTTCGATTAGTGTAGACCGGGGCCATATCGACCTTGTGATGAGGAAGTCCGATATGGAAGCTATATAAAGATTAAGATCTCCTGCAGTTACTTAGAGATAGAGATATCATTCACGAGCATAAGGAATTCCTAACCTGTTAGGGAAGCTTGTGTTTTGAGGAAACTGTAGAAAGACCTAACCTGTGAGTCGAGAAGTATTTTCCACTAAAAGTCTCTGGAGATTCGGAGATGTTTGGAGCTCAGAATCAGCATCGAAAACACAGATGGAGTCGAAATCCAGGTATTCCGCATTACCTTCATTTTTAATCCTTTCATGTAAATCCGGGATACGTAATAAGGCTCACACTACGTATTACATGTGGTATCAGAGCGGTTACGTGATCGGATTGCCGGAAACGAAGGTTTTTCAGTTTTTCATCTCTTTTGGTTTTCCTTAGTTTTTGATTCGTTTTTCAGTTTTTTACGTATATAATTACGTAAAAGTGGTATACATAAGGTTAACTACGAAAAACGGGTTGAAATGGGTCAAACGGAGTAAAAAACAACCTCTCGGGACACCGAAAATTGCCTCCGATGTTGGAGGATGCGGGGGACGTTGGACACGTGCAATGCATGCACCAAACTGTGCTACAGTAGGGCGGGGTGTCGCGTACGCTACACGGAGCGACGGACGCGTGTCACGGGTGCGCCGCATGAGCGACTCGCGGCTCGCGTCAAGGTACGCACCCATTCGGGTCGTCCACGTCGCTAAACATGTGGCACCGCTACATGTGCGACACGTGTCGGCGTGTGCAGTACATGCGCCGCACAATGTCCGCGTGTGTGCATGTGGGAGCACGCATCAAACGCATGTGGGGCACATCTGGCCGCACGCGCGCCCTCCGATGACGTGCACTGACGTCAACGATGGTGTCGGCAGCTGACGTTAGCCATATGGTTTTTCTACAATGCGTAAAAAAAGACCCCAAAAATTTCAGATTTCTCATAAAGGTACCCCGGGGTGTTTTGGGTCAGTTTTCGGGCGCGACAAATTTATAAAGTAACCTTTTTCTATTTTTCTGGATTTATTACATTAGTAATAAATTAAAGTTTAACTCCAGAAAAATGAATTAAGGTATTCTGAATCCGATTTCGATTGAATTTTCATGCTTCGGACTTCGTATGAGGGAGATACATGAGGTTCTTGTGTCTCAGGTCTCATTTTCAGTATTTGAGATTGCATGATAATCAATCGAAAAAAGGAATTGAGACATTCTGAAGCCATTTTTGAGTGAAATTTCGTGCAATGAACTTACCATAAGGGAGATACATGAGGTTGTCGTGTCTCATGAGGTCGTTTCAGTATCCGGTGACACACGATAGTCACTCTAATGAGATTTTTCTTTTATGAAAGTCTCAAATGAAGTTTTCAGAGAATGTCTTCACCACGTTTGTGTGACAATGAGACTGTGCATTCGGATTTTTGTATTTATTGAGGTTGCATTGTCACATATAGTATGCCCATAAAGAATGTGAGGATGACATAAAGATGTATCCCTTGTGTTTACGAACTTTTTGGGTGCTGATGATAATATAGTCACCAAAGTGGCCTTTCAAGTCAGTATTCTGAATTATTTTGCTTGCATGTTGGGGGATGTGTCTAATTTTATATTTGGTTATTGTGCCCAAAGGTGTTGGCCTTACATAAAATTTTGAGATCTGCATAAAGGCATTAGATGGAGGAAAGTTGTTGCTCAAGTGATTTATTAACCCAAAGGTGGTAGTGTCATGAGAGTTGATGGTTTGTACTCCGATCGCTTTTATGTGTAAAAGTCTAATTGCATATATTATATATTCAGCCCAAAGGTGTTTCATAATATATGTGAACGGATTTTCAGGAAAGATACTATCTAATAGCTTTAATATCGTCGTTATCCTACATTTGTGCGGGTTTAAAGACTATCATCTTGAAGTCACCTTTCCAGTTAACTAAACCAGTGTCACTATTGAAACCCTTGCTGGTTTCAATATAAAGAATTGGACGGAGGATGTTTTGAAGGTTATGGAGATAGTTGTGGTTGAAATGGCCATACGGACGGGTAGACCATCTCCACTTACATCCACGAACTCGAGAGTTCATAAAGTATCTTATGAATCCTAGGAATTGGTCTAATAGATTATATCTGACGACCATTAAGAAATCCAATCCTTACCATCTGCAAAGTGGACTCCTGGACACAGACATAGCGAAGGAGTTTCTTGGTAATGTCTCCCAGAGGTACACAGTCTCATTTGGTGTTGAGACAAGTGCCTTGATGAAAGTATTATTCTCCATGAAGTATACAGAAGAAAAGGGGAGTAATGGAGTACTTATCAAGAATAATTCACTTTCACAATAGGTGAAAATATTGAGACTTCAATGCTTTGATATCTCATTGTGTTGCTGAGGTGGAAAAACTCAAGTTTGTTACTCCTACAATCCTCAAAGCGACTTAAGGGAAGACAAAGGTGAAGCTCATTAAGTTCAAAGGTAGAAAGTTCAAATCTTCTCCATATGCTAACGCTGGTCAAACCAATTCTAGTAAAGGTCCTTAGGACATAAAGAAACTTGTAGTATAAGGTTTAAAGGAAAGACTGTGACCATCAAGTTATTCCTTGGTTTATCAATTATGAATCCAATTTGCAATAGTCGCATTAAGTATAAGTGACTATTTAGTGGAACATCTAATCAAGTTGCTTCCACAATGCAGTAGTTCATATCCAGGATAAAGCCACATAAAGGGAAGGAGGAACTAATAGTTCACAGCTAAGGTTGAGAGATTGATCAAGGAAAGCATTTCTCAATTCTAGATTAAGATGATCTGGGAACATGTAGTAACGATTACAGGGGTAAGTTAGCTAATAAGGACATTGAGGCCAACTTATACTTCTAACTTGTTGAGTCTGATACATAAAGATTTCGGTAGACCTCATACAATTGCATTGTGCAATTATAAAAGTATTCTAATATTTCTTGATGATTATTTCCATCAAAATTATGTGTTCTTGCTTAAAGACTGAAGGTTGAGAACCAGCTTGGAAAATTCATCAATATAGTCAGATTTAACCATGGAGGAGAATATCATGGCAAACATGATATTTTAGGACTTTAAAAGGTCCATTTGCCAAATATATGAATTCAGTTGGAATAGTGACTTAGTTTACTATGCCGAGTAGGTCTGAGCAAAATGGTGTGTTGCCGAAAGGCATAATAGTACCCTAAAGGACTTAAATAAGTCAATGCAGAGTAGGACTAATCTACCTATCTAGAAGTTAAAAAACTCAGCCTTGCGCACATTTGTGTAAAGGGCTGCCCTACTAAGGTAGTATAATCCTTATAAAGAAAGATTGCATGCTCGTTCCCTTCATTGCTATTTAGTAAAATATCTCAACCACTTTAGGGCTACAGATGTTACTGTAGAGAAGGAGGGACCAGAATAGTGGATTACAAACAGTTAAGTTTCTGGAATACCATGTTTATGATGATGGTGGGCCCCTTGAACCTTCAGACGATAGTAGGGTGGATACTATAGTTGTCACGTACCCGCTACTCATATAGCTAGATCCGGTGGATCTACATTTTTGTATCGTACCTATACAGGAACAGGAACCCATACCTGTGCGCACAGGGTTCCTGGGGGTACAAGATCTAATAAGGTTAAGTAAATCCACTAGATTAAGACGACCTGCTATCCCATTTGATAACATAGTCTGTCAGGTGTACTGAACTATGTTATTAGACATATTACAGATCTAGTTACTTTTACAGAAGCTATTTTTGGACCCAATACGAATGCCTAGTGGGATGCGATGAATGACGAGATGCAAGTCATGAAGCATAGTAAGGTCTAGGAGCTAGTTGATTTACATCAAGAATTACAAGCTCGTTAGTTGTAAAAAAAGTTTTGGACCTAAAGGATTTCAGGATAAAGTTCAACAGTTTATGGGTTCGCTCAATTGCCTTAAAGTTCACTCAGGAAAAAAGGTTGACTTTATGATACCTTTTTTCTCGTATTCCCGTAGGACACATTTTGAGTGATAAAAACAATTGTAGCTTATAATGATATAGAGTTACATCAAATGGCTGTCAAAACTACCTTCCTGAGTAAAGACCTTTATGAAGTGGTCTATATGGTACAATATGTAGGGTCCCAGGATCCAGACAGTGCTGACATGTTTTGCGAGTTATGCAAATCAATATATGGTTTACAATAAACCTCCTAAAATTGATACCTTACATTTGGTGAGGTTATGGCCTCTTTTGGCTTCATGGACGATAAGGTCAAAGGATGCCTGTACTATAAAGTTGAGGGGAGCAAAGTTATCTTCCTATTATGGCATGAGGATGGTGAATTGCTCACATTAAGTCATTTGACCATGTTGTATGAGGATAAGCAACTTTTGGTCAAGAACCTTAACATAAAGGACCTTACTATAGCATTTTCTGTCCTAGGTATTCGAGTTCATCAGGACATATCTCAACACTCATCAGACCTCTCAAAGAATGCATACATTGAGTAGGTGTTACAAAGGTTTAATATAGTTGACAGTAAACCTATCGTAACACCTGTCTCTCACAGTGAGAGACAATCTTTGGTACAGTACCCAAAGAATAAAGTAAAGAGAGAGATTGTGAGGAATGTTCCGTATTCTAGTATGGTGGATAGCCTGATGTATGCTCGGCTATATACTAGATAGGACATTGCATTCATTGTTCGACTATTTGGTTAATATCTGGTTAATCCAGTTATAGATTTTTGAAATACAATCTAGCGAGTGTTGAGAGGCTTAAAGGAATCAAGTATTATATGTTGACATATAGTAAAGTCAACAAACTAAACCTCGTAGGGAATTCAAATTTAAAATTAGCTACGTGTCTGGATGATCGAAAGTTCACTTAAGGTTACAGTTTAAGTTTGTAGATGGTATAATGCCGTATAAGTGTGTCATAGAGACACGTGTAACTTCCTGGACTGGGCATGCATAGCGCATGCCAAGGGGCTACTTCGTAGATGGTTTAGCTCAAAATTTTAATTTCTGAGTGGTCCGTGGTCCATTCAGTGGCTAGACTCATTTGGTTTTATTGTGGCACTCTTCTTACAGTGTTGTTTAATGACAACGAAGAATATCACAGGGTCATAGCATTTAAAGATCAATTATTTGGTCATAAAGGTGTTGACACGAAAAGGTGACATTAAGGTTTGAAGCATTTAAGGACTGAAGAATTGTGAATCAATTCTTTAATTAAAGGACTTCACCTATTTGTGTTTGTAACACAAGTATACAGTATGGGTGTTTTGATGTCCTTAGACACTGCTAGTTAGGGGATCGTTATGTTTGCTCCATGTACATTTGTACATTTTAAAGTATTATGATAGTATGATGGTTTATTAATAATGATGATCATCGTTTATCCTCAGTATTACGTGTCATCATACATTGTCATAATACGTATGAAAGTCTTAAGATTTGTGTCAATCTTAAGCATTTGAAGGTCATTGGGCATATATGCAGATTGACCTTGTGCCTATGTCATTTAGACGTATACAGTTTAGCATTTTGACATGACATAGGGGGATATAAGTTTTTAATCCCATAAAGGTTCTCTAATGCAGTTTAGCATTCAGTTGGAGAACATAAAGGTTTACTCTAATGCTATTTGGCATTTGGTGAGAGAAAATAGGATTTCTCTAATGCAGTTTAGCACATGCTGTTTATCATAAAGTTGGAGAAATCGAGACCTACAAGCGAAGATGATACAATTTAGATTATAAAGATATCATCGTAGTTTGCCACACTCTATTTTCCCATTCATGTTAGTGAGATATTAGGTATTCGTGATTGTATTAGATATGTGTCATACAGGACATATGCATCTGATGCTTTTCGGTATTGAAAGTCATGCAGGACAGAGTGATGGACTTTCGTTATCTTTGGATAAGTTGTTTTGGTTTTAAAACTTAGTTGACTAATACAGTAGAGTGGCTTAACCGAGTTTTTAATTTGTTTTTAAACTAGAGTATACTGCAATTAATGCTTGTCCAAAGGGGAGATTGTTAGACATTTTTGTCCTTAGGGACAATTTTGTCGATGTCTCATAACGTTGGACAATATTAATTGCAATTTTGGTTTTTAAATCAATTATCGGTTAAGTTGCGTCATTTGATCCAGATAAAGATAATAAAGTGGCCCAATAAATGATCTAGATTAATGGGTTGAAGTCTAGGTAAAAAATGGGTCCCGATTAGTGTAGTGGACTGGGTCCATATCGGCCTTGTGATGGGAAAGCCCGATATGGAAGTTATATAAAGGTTAAGGTCTCCTGCAGTTACTTAGAGATAGAGATATCATTCACGAGCATAAGGAATTCCTGACTCGTTAGGGAAGCTCGCGTTTTGAGGAAATTGTAGAAAGACCTATCCTGTGAGTCAGGGAGCACTTTCCACTAAAGATACCGGGAGATTTGGAGACTATTGGAGCTCAAAATCGGCATCGAAAACAGATATGGAACCGAAATTTAGGTATTCCGCATTACTTTCGTTTTTTATCCTTTTATGTAGATCCGGGATACGTAATAAGGTTCACACTACGTATTACAATTTCAGCTCTAGCCTCTTGATTTAATCACGCCAATTGAGCCCTATTTCATGGTTGTGATCTGTGATTTCAGAGCTTATCTAAGCTCTTTTGGATGTGTTCTAATGTTTAAAGTCAAGCTAGATTGAGTTAGAAGCAAGAAAAGAGGAGGAGGAAGTGAATTGTGCAAGTTGCACCCTTAGAACCTAGTTGCTGTCGAAATTTCCAGCAAGGTAAGGGACATGTTCCTTGCTCTTTTAATGCTTAATTTGCACCTATGTCAATCATAGAGAAGTATTAAAATAGTTAGGAAGCATTTGGTTAAGGGACGAGGTCCCGATGAGATCAAATGATTGCAATCGAGCCATACTGAGCATAGAAAGCTCTACGAGCTTTTCCTCCTATGTTATTGTTTTATGGAAGCTCTTAAGAGGTTTCTAGAGCCTCAGACTAGTACTAGTTATTGTGTTTATGCCTCCCATGATTTAAGGGGAGAGGCCTCAGACTAGTACTAGTTATTGTGTTTATGCCTCCCATGATTTAAGGGGAGAGGCTGTCATTTTGATCAAGAAGTGGAATTGGTTAAATATTGAAATGTTCTTAATGTTTATGAGTTATTTGAGTTATGTTTGTGCACTGCATTTGTTTGAATTTTGTTTTGAGCATTTGGGGGCATTGCTGCCATATTTTTCTTTTGGTATATGTGTGTTTTGAGGAGGTATTGATTTGGGTGCACCGAAGCGTCCCTTACTAAGTTACCCCTTTAATGTTTACATTTCAAGGAATAATGACCGAAAGGGCCCTAACGAGCATTAGGACAGTCTTAGACTTTTGTAAAGTTTAGGTACTGAATGCTTCTTTAAGTTTTAGCGGTCCTTTATTGATTCATGATAATTAAGGAGTTTGTTAAAAGAGGGTTAACAACTAAGGCCTCCCAAGTTTAAGTATGTACTCTCTTTTGGTTTAGGGCTCTTGTATACATAAATGGTCCATGCATGTATTTTGTGTACATTTGGATATGGAAGATTTGGAATGGTTTGTATATGATTTAGGTGTTGTCCTGTTTATTGGCAGCAAGGGCAAATATTGTTAGCAAGACATGTATGCCCTAAAACGTATGTTAATGTATATAGACTAGAAGAATAGGCACTATAGAGGTTAACATCACTACATCTTACTAGGGAAACCGTTAATTCTCTTGGCCGCCCCTTCTAAACTTTTGTTGTTTTCCTACATGCACAATGAAGTTAATTAAGAATAAATTTTAAAGACTTCAAAAATCAATTGGCTGTTGTTATGAAAGTTTAACATAATATTTTCTTTTCTTCATTGATTCAAACAAGAGCATAACCTTTAAATTCATTGTATCTGCTTGCTTCATCCTTTTTAAAATAGGTAGTGACTTCCTTCATGAGGAAAAACATCAGTAGCACATACAATAAGTGTACTAAAAGTATTCAAAGTGATAGACACAAACTCATGCCTCATTAATGGAAGTGAACTCTTTGAATTCTTGCCCATGAAACATTAGTTACCATTTAACAAATTATGTGGTTCAAACCAGTTCTCATCAAAAATAAAATACTAGATCTTTTCAAAGAATTAATATTTTGAAAATGATAGATAGTCAATGAAAACGAAAATACTTGTCATTGTCAAATATGGATTCACAACTACTAATCTTAGTGTGGGCTCTCTCATTATATGACTAGGGCTTTATGTTTTTTATACCTAGTATTTTTAAGACCGTAAGCACTTAATGCACTCATTGCTTAAATTCACAAGAATAAATTAGGACAATGAAGTTACCTTTTGATGTGGAATGGGCACCAGGAAAGCTTTTATTTGAAGCATACTTTATGTTTGGCTTATTTGGGAAGAAAAAAGAAGAAATGTATAACAATTATGCGATTGTGACTAGTATAATCACAATGGCGAGAATGGGAAATGTTGAAGAATAGAGATTTAGATAAGAACAATCTTATGGGATGAGATTATTAGAAACAAAAATCCTTATAATCAAAGGATTTCTACTATAGACTTCTAGTTATCGTTTAGTTAAGATTAGTACTTATTTCCTACTGGTATGTTGTATTTATATGTATTCGTGTATATTAAATGAAAGATAAGTTTTCCTGGAAATCTTAACATGTTATCAGAGCCCTAAGGTTTTCTGGAAGTATTTTTCATTTTTTCTCGATGCAGCCTTCATTGCTGCCTTAATCAGCCTTCATTATTGCTCATTCTTGTTAGATTTCTCAATCTCCATAACTATTATTTTACCCAATCTTTTCCTTATTTCACCATGGAAAATTATGGAACTTCTTAAACTACCATTTCCAGTTCAGATGAATCTTTCTTTGTCCAAAAAAATGGGGAACTACAAAATGTTCATGTCTCCAACAGACTCAATGGCAAGAATTGCCTCTCAAGTGGTCACTCCTTGTTCACACCTATCTCAAAGGGAAAGGACAGCTTGATCACCTGCTAAAACTAGGACCTGCAATAGGGAATTCAGAAATAGAAACATGGGAAGAAGAGGACTCTATGATCATGTCATGGTTGTGGGACTCCATGGAACCTTCAATCAGTGAAACGTGCATGCTTTTAACCACTGCAAAGGAGATTTGGGATTGTATTCAATGTATGTATTCAAAGGCATGCAATGCTGCTCAAATCTATGAATTTAAGATCAAAGCCCATGCCACCAAGTAAGGAGACAAATCAGTTACAAAATATGCTAACACTCTGCAAACTCTATGGCAAGAACTTGACCATTATTAAGTCACTGAGATGAAAAGTCTTGAAAATGTTGTTTTTCTAAAAATTCGTAGAAAAAGAGCATATTTGTGATTTCTTGGCTGGATCAAACCCTGAATTTGATCAAGTCAAGGTTTAAATTCTTGGAAGGGAGTCCATACACTCACTAGAAGAGGTTATTTCCCTTATTAAAGTAGAGGAGAGCAGAAGAAATGTGATGCTCAAGCCCCAGAACATGGATGGGTTAGCAATGGTGATAAAGGCAGATAAACAAGACAAAGAAAGGAGTGATCAAGCCCAACCTAAGCAATTTGGAAAAGACAGCTTGTGGAAGGAAAATAAGGATAATCTATGGTGAATTTACTGCAAAAAAACTGAGACACAAAAAAGAGACCTACTGGAAATTGAATAGGAAGCCACCAAATCGTGAACGGGGAAACCAAGGAGGTCAATCACGACCACGGGCACATTCGACTAAACAAAAGGAAGATGAAGAAAATCCAACAGCAGGGAGTCTTAGTGATGAAGAGATTGAGAAAGTAAGAGGTTTGTTGAGTTCCTTTAGACAGTCTAAAGGTACATATTTCTTTGCTCTCTCAGGTAAACCTACATTCTCTTTGTATATAGACACCTTAGAAATTAAGCACTACAATAGCTCTTGGATTATAGACTCCGGTTCCACAAACCACATGACCCCTATATCACAGTTTTTCCACACATGCAACCCTAGTCTAAGTAATAGGAAAATCATAGTTGCCAATGGAGAATTAGCCACTGTTGCCGGTTTTGGAGACATAAAATTGAGCCCTACACTCTCTCTAAAAAATGCCTTACATGTACTAAAATTATCAGCCAATCAAATCTCTATCCAAAGGCTTACTAATGTCCTTAATTGTGTTGCCATTTTTTCTCCTTCTTGCTATGTTTTTTAGGACCAGGACAAGGGAAAGAGGATTAGAATTTCTAAGCAATGGAATGGTCTCTATCACCTTGAACCATATCAAAAGGCTAAGATAAGTACACCTTAATCCTCCCTTAGTTCTTTGAATAAAGATTCCATTTAGTTGCATCATCTTTGTATAGGTCATCCATCATTTGGAGTTCTAAAAACTATGTTTCCCCACTTGTTTAAAGGATTAGATATCTCTGACTTTCTTTATGAAATTTGTGAATTGGCAAATCATACTCGTGTATCTTTTCCTATTAATAATAAAAGAGCTTCTCATCCTTTTCATATGATTCATAGTGACATATGGGGTCCATCCACTATACCCAATATTTCTGAAGCTCGTTGGTTTGTCTCTTTAATTGATGATTGTACTCGGATTACATAGTTATTTCTCCTTAAACAAAAATCTGATGTAGGAATTATTATTCCAATTTTTCATTCAATGATTCAAAACCAATTTGGGGTAAAGATAAAGAGTTTTAGAACAGACAATGCTAAAGACTATTTTAACCAAATCTTATCTCCTTACTTCTAATCATATGGTATTATTCATGATTCTTCCTATGTTAATACACCTCAACAAAATGGAGTGGCTAAAAGAAAAAATGGACACCTACTTAATACCACTCAAGCCTTACTTTTTCAAGGAAATGTCCCTAAATATTATTGGGGTGAAGCAGTTCTTAATGCCACCTATATAATCAATAGACTACCTGTTGGACCCCGAACATTTCTATGAGCAAGGACTTTTAACCGAGGAATTATTGGCAAGTAGTTATGTGTAACTAAGAGAGGAAATTATGAGATTGAAATGAAATGAAAAGAGATTAATTGAATCAAAGTGAGACAGGAAAGTTTGTGAACATAGTTCAAGATTTTTGCAATTTCGGGATTTGTAGAGATCCGATTGAAGCGAGGTTTGAGGTGAAATAAAGTTAAGATATGGGGCTACAAATCATATGAAGGGATTGAGTTTTAATTTAGTCCCTAAGGTTGTAAAGTTTTGAGTCAAAGTTGGGTTAATGTTCAGTCTCGGATTTTGTGCAAGTCCGATAGTAATTCGACCATAACTCTTTCGTTTCTGACTCGATTTGAGCGTTTTTGGTGTCGTTGGAAACGTAAGACATTGAGGAACATTTTTCTAGAAGGAAGTATTGGCAAATTCCTTCAATTGATCTAAGATAATTAATTAGGAAGTTAGAAGTTTAAGTTGTGAGGTTAAAGAGCAAAGGAGGGCAAAATGGGCAAGACAAGGTTAATGAGGGGCATTTTTGGAAGAACAAGAGTAATAAAAAGACAAAATAGAAGAAGAAGAGGGAGGAGGTCGTGGCTGCCAAAGGAGAAGGAGAAGAACGAAAATGAAGAAGAGGAAGGAGAGAAGAAGATAAGAAAATCCAAGGAAAAGGAGGAGATTTTCGTGGATTCAAGGAAGAAATCAAGATTCTAAGGTAAGTTCCATCATTTTTCTTCTTGATTGTTGAAGAAATGGGTTAGGGTTGTGATGGAGAAAAACTCTAGTGAGAGAAAGTAGTAGAAAGAAGATGATGAATAGTGAAACTCATGGGATTTTTGAGTTCTTAGGTTAGGGTTGGGTTTCTAGCCCATCGATTTATAGATAGAGTTAAATTGAAACTTGATTCAATTTAGGGTTTTTGGAAAAAGGGGATTTCGAAATTTATGAAGAATGATGAGGTTATTGTTGTATTTTAAGGAATCAAGAGCCTATTCAAGGAGAAGGAAGCCATTGATTTGGAATTCTCAAGGTTATAAGGTGGGTAAACCCTTTATGGTTTTTGTGCAAATGGGCAAAATGTGTGTATGTGTGTTATGTGTTAAATGATTGACTTAGAATGGTTGCTATGTTGATATGATGTTTGTCTAATTGATGAAACAAATGAAATTGTGAATATGCCATGTTATGAAATTTCAAATGCTTGACCTTGGATATGATTATCATGCCATTAAATTGAATTATGGCATTTGTATATGAATGGATGATTGAATCATGAAATTGTGATTATGTCATGCCATGCCTTGTGTAATGCTTGACATTTACACGCTTGTTATGCCATTGGGCTAAATCATGGCATTTTGTATAAGAAAGAAATGAGAGTATGAACAATTGAATTATGCCTTGTCATGTGAATCATGGCATTTTGTCTATGAATGATTAAATTAAGCATTGAATTGAATTATGTGCCTTGTGTGGGCGAGAGTGGAACCGTTTCGAATCACGTGCACGTTGACGACCAAAGCCTTCTCCCAGCTGCCCGCTTGTGGCTCACGAGATCCGAAATGGACTCGTTTCGTTCATGACACAAACTTCGGTTTCGTCATTTTGTTCACGGAACCCTCAAGCTATTTGATTGTGCATTTTCCTTTGATGTGCATTGCATTCATGAATTGTGTGTTACACTTGAATAATACAATGACCTAAATTGTGGTTAATAAGTGATGATAATTTGAATTATGAAATGTCACTTGCTTTGCAATAGATGAACTATTATTGATGTATGGATGTTTATATACATGCGTGTATGTATATGTATTGGTTGTTTGTGTGGCTCAAAAGCCAATGGCTATAAATGGTTTAGCCACTGAGCTGTCAAGCTCAACCCATGTTTTTCCCCCCTCAAGTGCAGTCTTCGAAGGCCGGTAATCCTTGCAAGACATTTGGACGCGTCGAGATAGTTAGCTTGTATTAAGCTAGATGAACCCCTTTGTATAGCTTCTTAAGAATGATAAATTTTGAGTATTCATTGTAATGGTTTAAGTTGTGATGTGCACTTCAATTTGTAAAGAAGATTGTTCAAATGTTTATTTTGTTTATTTATGAGAGTGCAAAATTGGGGATGTCCCTATGTATTTGAATATGTCTTTTAAAGGCTGAAATATATGATTTTGTAAATGGATATTGTGTATAGTATAATTATTTGTATGAGTGCCATTTTGTTGTTTGTGCTAGAATAGCATGATGGATATTGAAAGGTGTGTTATGAGCATTAGAAGAAATAATGTTGTATGAGAAGTATAGACTTGATGCCTATAATGAATGATAGGAATTTGTGTGTTTTATGAGTTAGTTGATTGAAGTTTGGGAGTTGATGTATGTGGATTGGTATTTGAATGGTTAGAGAATTGGAATGTGAATTAGGTATGGATGATGAGTTAAGACTTGAGAAGTTTATGTTGTATGATTATGTTCATTTAAAGTTTGAATATGATGTATGTGGTTATCTTTGGTTGAGATTGCCAATGGTTGTTAATGTTAGAAGAACATGGTGATATTGGGTTGAATATATGTGACGAATGAATTGGAATTGAATTCCAATGTTGTTTGATGTTGTTGAATGAATTTGGAGTGATTATGAATGTATATGGGGTTAGGATGGAGTTTGGAAGCTTTGGAAAGGCTTTAGAAGGAGTTTTGGAGTGTTAGGGCAGTATGTGTCCGTTAAACGGACATGGATGTCCGTTTAACGGACAGTCTCGGGTGAAACTGGAGTGTTTTGCCAGTCTGTGTCCGTTAAACGGACATGCATGTCCGTTTAACGGACAGCCTCGGGTTTACTTATGAAAAATCGTGTTTTTAACCAGTTTTGAGGCCGAGTCTCGTTTTGAGGCATCTAATACGAGTTGTAGATCTTGATGTTAACTTTCAAATGGAACTATAACGAAGGCATTTGGATATTTGTAGAGATAGTTATGGCGTTTGCGCCAAAAGAGTTTCAAATCGATTTAGGGTTTGAACATGTTGTATTGTTTTGATCATAACTCACTCATCCGATCTTGGATTGAGGCGATTCTTGAAGCATTGAATTCCTAAGACATGTAGGTACCTCTCCATGGAAAATTGTATCATTTAGAGTTTATTTGTGAAAGTTTGAATAAAAGCTAGTGAGAGGTCGGATAGGAGGGCTTGTTTCGAATATGAACACATTATGATAATTTGTTGATATCTTGAGTTGTATAACTCCGTTTGAGGTGATTCTTGCTTCGACTTAAACAAGAGATTTAGAGCTATGATTTATATGAAGAAGTAAAATTGAAATCCCGATTTGAAGGTTTTCAAATTCTGTCTACAAATAGGCGAATTGAGTATAAGCTTAATGACTGATTTGTACGAACATCCTTGAGCAAATTGTGAGCAATTTTTGGGGATGTTATGAAGAAAAAAAAATAGTAATGAGTTTAAATTGATAATGTCTTTTAAGGGTTCAATGAAAGAACCTTTTCGAGGTCATATCCACGCTCAAGGTTTCATGTTTTCGCAAGAGGGTTGGGTTTCGAAAACGAGGCCCAACATTTGTGGTATCAAAGCGCCGGAATTGAGATCTTATATGGGCACATATGTATAAGTTACATGCAAAAGAGATTGTTAAGAGATTTAGCTGTTAGAAGTTGTTGGAAGAAGAATGATTTGTGAGAAAATAAGAAGTTGTTGATATGTACTTGAATTGATGATGACAATGAAGGTCAATTGAAGTGACCTTATAGGGTGAGCTCGGCTTTTGGCTTCCTAGGCTTAGAATGTTTGTGGTATGAATTGTTAAGTTAGGTGACTCTTTGTTTGCATTGTGAGTTAATTGATTTCATTAATTGACATGCCTGTCATGCATCCATGTAGGAAATCAGATTAGAATGAGACGTAAGTTAGATGTTAGAAATTGCATTAAAAGAGTAAGATGTCACCTCGCGAAGGAATACGAGGAGTTTTGCAAGGATCTACAACACCTGATTCCGTACCTTTAGAAAAGGATACGAATGAGTATAGAGTCCCATAAATTGAAATCGCATGATTTATATGTATGAACATTTGCTAAGTGTGTAGTTTTGTCAGAAAGTAAGATAAGGATCGTTGTGGCCATGTTAGTGAATTTTGAATTTTGTTATTGATGTATATGTGCTTGAATTGATATGGATATGAAATTATTTTTATGAATTGTTTGACTTTCTATGATGTGGGAATTGTTTTATGTTGCGTTCATGTCATGTTACGCATTGGCATTTTGACATGATGGACTATAACCATATCAAACCTTGAAAAGGTTATGACATTTTGAATTGAATTTGAGCATGATTGTGATATGCCTTGCATTGGCATTTTGATAAAATGGAAAGAATGATTGAAGTGTGAGAATGATGGTTATGCCATTGAAGTCAAGTCATGGGATTTGATTAAATGGAAAGAAGGAAAGCATGAAACTATAAATTTGTGAATGATTGAATTGGAAATAGAGACAAGGGTAGAAATGACAAGATTTATGGTATACAAACAAAGTAAATTTGACAAGCGAACTCGGAATTCATGATTCGAAATGGAATGGTGCTCGTAACTTGAGATTGGAATGTAAAGAGGGCTATGTGGTTATTCTTTTTATGAATGTAGGTATGTAAAAGGGAAAATGAATGAAGCAAATGATAGCGATAAATAGAAGTCTTTGAGGCTACGTGAATTCATTCTAATGAATACTCATTTGATATTGTGGATACATTAGTGAATAATGTGATTAAGTACATATGAGATTTATGGTTGGGTATGGCATATGAGATAAGCTTTGATCCCTACAGTCAAAATGATGAGATGAAACAGAGTACCGTGATGGAAATATGGAATAGGTAACTATGTTAAAAAGGTAACTATAATGGAGCTGAACCTTTTGAATAGTAGTAAAATATTTAGAGATTGTTGGGAATAAGTTATGAATGATGTATTAGTAGCGTAAGATCTAAAGTAGTGACCTGCCAAATATACGAGTAAATGAATATGTCTTATAATTAATGGAAATTCTATTAGAAAGGATATTTTGATCATGTAAAGTATGACAGGGATTGGAATTATTGAAATATCGCGAGAAGTTGAAATCGATCGTATTGAAGTGTTAAGAATAATCGAAATAGTATTGATGATAGTAGTTGATTGATAAAGATTGCACGAATAGTATGATAGTGGCAAGAAATCTTCTTCTGATGAGGAAGAATTTCATTGAATTAAGTTGATTGGATTTGATAGCTATATTAAGAATGATCAATGAAAAAGCAGACCATAAATGAATATGAAATGAGTCAAAAGCGAATATTGGAGTCATATCCTTAGTGAAGACTCAAGCATAAAAGATAGAGTATGCGCATGAAATATGAAGTAGACTTTGATGAGAGTATTAGAACCAACGCGGAAAGATAATTTTGCAAATGAGTGGAAATACACAGAGAAATCAGTATGATTGAGCAGATAGTAGAATAAGTCAATGTGAAATCAAAGGAAATTGAATGAATTGGGGAAAAATTATTAGAGAAAGGTAAGTCAGTTGGAAATTGAAAATGACGTGAGATAATGTAGCCTTATTGAGGAATTGTTATTTGAGGAATTTAGAGGACTAATTATGGGCCTATGGAGTTTTAGAAATATTTATTCGAGTTATCAAACGCTTTGACAATACGATGGTATTGGAGATTAGAGTGACCCAAGCAAAATTTGATGGTCTATAAAATGTATTTGAAAAGTTGAGAAGAGTAGTTTGAAATACTTGAGGAAAATGTGTAAATCGTACGAGTAATGAAAGTAAAGAGAAATTTGAGGAATTATAACACCGATATTGATTTTATGAACTAGATTGGGAGACCTTATCATACACAATGATGCAATATAAGAGATTAGGATGAAATCTAATACTACATGATAAAGTGATTTCAGATATATGGAACACTTAAACTCTATGAGATGATCAATTGATGTATGAATTGGAAACTGCTACGATAGTGATCATTTTGAAAGTGGAGACATTATTTGTACAGAACACATATGGGATGTATATAATTATACAGATCATTAAAGTTTGAGTAATTATTGAGTTGAGAGAATTGAATATTTGACTAAGACAATAGATGGAAGTACTAAAAGATTTTGATGATACAACTGAGTTTCCCAGTAACGTTAGTGTTATATTTGATGCATTAAGTAAAAATCCCGATAGTAGTGAAACATGAATTTCGGTATTGAGGATACTAAATTTAGTAAAATAAAGAGCATAGAACATGGAGTAAATTTCGAGGCAAATCAAAGTGTTAACTGCTATGGAATTAAGGATCGGTCTCATATGAAACAATTTAGAAAGCCCAAATTAAGGATTCTGAGTTAAGAATCTTACTAAGTAATTGGAAATGGATTTGAATTCCGGAGTTCGAATTGGAAAGTGATGCTTTGTGATCGAAACGAGAAGTAAGTATACTTGATAGAAAGGATTAAGCAAGGAAATCTTTAGAGAAAACACAAATGATTGCGATTGTGAGTTGATAACAGTCTTGACTGTTGTGGAGATGCTTAAAGCCTATAGTTTTGGGGTTTATAACATATAGGATCAATGTACAGTTTGATTGACTTTAAGCATAACAAACATTACCGCGTTAATGTTAATAGAATATTGTATGGAGCATTATATGAAAAATTAAATCTTTAGTTGGAAGAATAAGATCAAAGAGGGTCGAAGGCCAAAATCGATTGGAGATGTTATTGATAAGGGAGATTGATCTATATGAGAATTGCATGACTCAAATCAAAGGTATGGAATACAGAGAGATAGACGTAAGAGCTAAGTGTACGGACATTATAGAGATATGGATTGCGAGTCAAATAATATGATATATATGAATATGCTAAGAAATATCGATACGATGCGATATGGGAAGTATTAACGAATAATTTGAAACATATTGAGGAAATAGTAAGAAAGTGGAGGATTAAATGAATGATTGGAAAATCGAGTGAATCAATTGACTATGATCATTTGGAAGAAATTATTCAAGTAAATAAGTTACTTGGGAGAATGAGGAAAAAAATATGATAGCATTATCTCCAATTGTTGGATTTCTCAGGTAAGAATTTCGAGGCCGAAATTCTTTTAAGAGGGGGAGAATTGTTGGACCCCGAACCTTTCTATGAGCAAGGACTTTTAACCGAGGAATTATTGGCAAGTAGTTATGTGTAAATAAGAGAGGAAATTATGAGATTGAAATGAAATGAAAAGAGATTAATTGAATCAAAGTGAGACAGGAAAGTTTGTGAACATAGTTCAGTACTTTGCAAATTTCGGGATTTGTAGAGATCCGATTGAAGCGAGGTTTGAGGTGAAATAAAGTTAAGATATGGGGCTACAAATCATATGAAGGGATTGAGTTTTAATTTAGTCCCTAAGGTTGTAAATTTTTGAGTCAAAGTTGGGTTAATGTTCAGTCTCGGATTTTGTGCAAGTCCGATAGTAATTTGACCATAACTCTTTCGTTTCTGACTCGATTTGAGCGTTTTTGGTGTCGTTGGAAATGTAAGACATTGAGGAACATTTTTCTAGAAGGAAGTATTGGCAAATTCCTTCAATTGATCTAAGATAATTAATTAGGAAGTTAGAAGTTTAAGTTGTGAGGTTAAAGAGCAAAGGAGGGCAAAATGGGCAAGACAAGGTTAATGAGGGGCATTTTTGGAAGAACAAGAGTAATAAAAAGACAAAATAGAAGAAGAAGAGGGAGGAGGTCGTGGCTGCCAAAGGAGAAGGAGAAGAATGAAAATGAAGAAGAGGAAGGAGAGAAGAAGATAAGAAAATCCAAGGAAAAGGAGGAGATTTTCGTGGATCCAAGGAAGAAATCAAGATTCTAAGGTAAGTTCTATCATTTTTCTTCTTGATTGTTGAAGAAATGGGTTAGGGTTGTGATGGAGAAAAACTCTAGTGAGAGAAAGTAGTAGGAAGAAGATGATAAATAGTGAAACTCATGGGATTTTTGAGTTCTTATGTTAGGGTTAGGGTTTCCTAACCCATCTAATTTATAGATAGAGTTAAATTGAAACTTGATTCAATTTAGGGTTTTTGAAAAAAGGGGATTTCGAAATTTATGAAGAATGCTGAGGTTATTGTTGTATTTTAAGGAATCAAGAGCCTATTCAAGGAGAAGGAAGCCATTGATTTGGAATTCTCAAGGTTATAAGGTGGGTAAACCCTTTATGGTTTTTGGTGCAAATGGGCAAAAATGTGTGTATGTGTGTTATGTGTTAAATGATTGACTTAGAATGGTTTCTATGTTGATATGATGTTTGTCTAATTGATGAAACAAATGAAATTGTGAATATGTCATGTTATGAAATTTCAAATGCTTGACCTTGGATATGATTATCATGCCATTAAATTGAATTATGGCATTTTGTATATGAATGGATGATTGAATCATGAAATTGTGATTATGCCATGCCATGCACTGTGTAATGCTTGACATTTCGCTACATTTGTTATGCCATTGGGCTAAATCATGGCATTTTGTATAAGAAAGAAATGAGAGTATGAACAATTGAATTATGCATACGCTACGTGAATCATGGCATTTTGTCTATGAATGATTAAATTAAGCATTGAATTGAATTATGTGCCTTGTGTGGGCGAGAGTGGAACTGTTTCGAGTCACGTGCACGTTGACGACCAAAGCCTTCTCCCGGCTGCCCGCTTGTGGCCCACGAGATCCAAAATGGACTCGTTTCGTTCATGACGCAAACTTCGGTTTAAATCATTTTGTTCACTGGAACCCTCAAGCCATTTGATTGTGCATTTGCCTTTGATGTGCATTGCATTCATGAATTGTGTGTTACACTTGAATGATACAATGACCTAAATTGTGGTTAATAAGTGATGATAATTTGAATTATGAAATGTCACTTACTTTGCAATAGATGAACTATTATTGATGTATGGATGTTTATATACATGCGTGTATGTATATGTATTGGTTGTTTGTGTGGCTCAAAAGCCAATGGCTATAAATGGTTTAGCCACTGAGCTGTCAAGCTCAACCCATGTTTTTCCCCCCTCAGGTGCAGTCTTCGAAGGCCGGTAATCCTTGCAAGACATTTGGACGCGTCGAGATAGTTAGCTTGTATTAAGTTAGATGAACCCCTTTGTATAGCTTCTTAAGAATGATAAATTTTGAGTATTCATTGTAATGGTTTAAGTTGTGATGTGCACTTCAATTTATAAAGAAGATTGTTCAAATGTTTATTTTGTTTATTTATGAGAGTGCAAAATTGGGGATGTCCCTATGTATTTGAATATGTCTTTTAAAGGCTGAAATATATGATTTTGTAAATGGATATTGTGTATAGTATAATTATTTGTATGAGTGCCATTTGTTGTTTGTGCTAGAATAGCATGATGGATATTGAAAGTTGTGTTATGAGCATTAGAAGAAATAATGTTGTATGAGAAGTATAGACTTGATGCCTATAATGAATGATAGGAATTTGTGTGTTTTATGAGTTAGTTGATTGAAGTTTGGGAGTTGATGTATGTGGATTGGTATTTGAATGGTTAGAGAATTGGAATGTGAATTAGGTATGGATGATGAGTTAAGACTTGAGGCCGAGTCTCATTTTGAGGCATCTAATACGAGTTGTAGATCTTGATGTTAACTTTCAAATGGAACTAGAACAAAGGCATTTGGATATTTGTAGAGATAGTTATGGCGTTTGCGCCAAAAGAGTTTCAAATCGATTTAGGGTTTGAACATGTTGTATTGTTTTGATCATAACTCACTCATCCGATCTCGGATTGAGGCGATTCTTGCAGCATTGAATTCCTAAGACATGTAGGTACCTCTCCACGGAAAATTGTATCATTTAGAGTTTATTTGAGAAAGTTTGAATAAAAGCTAGTGAGAGGTCGGATAGGAGGGCTTGTTTCGAATATGAACACATTATGATAATTTGTTGATATCTTGAGTTGTATAACTCCGTTTGAGGTGATTCTTGCTTCGACTTAAACAAGAGATTTAGAGCTATGATTTATATGAAGAAGTAAAATTGAAATCCCGATTTGAAGGTTTTCAAATTCTGTCTGCAAATAGGCGAATTGAGTATAAGCTTAATGACTGATTTGTACGAACATCCTTGAGCAAATTGTGAGCAATTTTTGGGGATGTTATGAAGAAAAAAATAGTAATGAGTTTAAATTGATAATGTCTTTTAAGGGTTCAATGAAAGAACCTTTTCGAGGTCATATCCACGCTCAAGGTTTCATGTTTTCGCAAGAGGGTTGGGTTTTGAAAACGAGGCCCAACACTACCCTCACGTGTTCTAGACAATAAGAGTCCTGTCGAGCTCCTAACTCTTTCTACCCTCATTTTAGAACTTCCAATGGACTCACTCCTAGGGTATTTGAGTGTACTGTTTTTGTTCATATCCATAGCCAAAACTAGGGGAAGCTTGATCCTAGAGCCATTAAGTGTGTGTTTCTAGGATACTCATCAACTTAAAAGGGATATAAGTGCTACAATTCATTTACAAAAAGGATCTATACCTCAACTGATGTCACTTTCTCAAAGTACAAATTCTTCTTCTCAAAGTCCTATCTTTAGGAGGAGAATAGCATAATGGAAGATAATCTTTTTAGTTCCTTAGAACCAATAAATACCCTAGACCTCACTCATACTTCAACTCCTGTCCACTCAACCCAACCAAATTCTATCAGCATCATAGAACCCAAGCCAAGCCAGGCATAAAAGCTCCTGAGTTACCTCCCATCCTAGCCCAAACCCCCCATAAGTTTCCAAGTTCTCCTCAAGTATACTCAAGGAGAAAATGCATTCAAAGCAAACTCAAGATATTCTAGCACTGAAGCAAGTTCAAGAGTCAAATCCTAGTCCTGGAAATGAGATCACCATGAGTCCTCAACCATGCTCAAATATCCAAACAGGTAAACATTCCACTAATCTAAGTGATGATTTAGACCTTCTTAATGTTGTTAGAAAAAGGAACTAGAGAATGCATTCATCAATCCCTCTATCCACTTTCCCATTATATCACCTTCAAATATCTCTCACCTACCCATAAAAATTTCATTGTGAGTTTAAATACAATTGCTATTCCTAAAATGGTTTTTGAGGCCTTATTGAAAAAGGAATGGAGATGATTTGGAGAAGAATCATACAAGGGAGGTTGTTGACAAACCAAGAGGGAAGAACATTGTTAATTATAAGTGGATCTACATACTAAAATAGAAGTTTGATGGCTTCTTAGAGAGATACATAGCTAGGTTGGTAGCTAAAGAATATACTTATACCTATAGAGTGTATTAGAAGACATTTGCCCCAGTTGCGAAGATGAACACAATAAGGATCTTACTTTCATTGGTAGCCATTTTGAGTGGCAGCTTCTTCAGTATGACATTAAGAATACTTTTCTTCGTGGAGATCTCAATGAAGAAATATATATGAATGTTCCACCCGAATTTACAGAAGACACAGGTAACAAGGTTTGTAAATTAAGAAAGGCTCTCTACGGACTAAAACAATTGCCAAGAACCTAGTTTGACAGGTTCGTAAAAGTAATGAAAGAATCATGATATAAGCAGAGTCAAGGGGATCATACTCTTTTTATAAAGCACTCAAAAACAAGAGAAGTGAAACACTCAAAAATAAGAAACAACGAAAGAATTATGATATAAGCAGAGTCAAGGGGATCATACTCTTTTCATAAAGTACTAAAAAACAAGAGGAGTGAAACACTCAAAATAAGAAACAATCTTCTTATCACAGCTAGACTTCACTAATTGGAACCGATTAAGCATAGATGATATTCCCTAACACATCTAATAGTTTCTAACATACAGGAAGTTTTAGAAAATATGAATATTTGATTCACCAACAACCTCATAAATTAGACAAATATTCTCAATATCAACATATTTATAGACTAAAGTAGCTTTGGAAGTCAAATAATTAAAGTAAAATCTCCAAAGCAAACTACATGCCTTAGGGAGGATTTTTAGGTTCTATACCTTTCACCAAAAGCCAGAAGAATTAATTGCAAAAATAGCATTACGTACTTCTACCAGGTGACAATAGGTTGAAAGAACTGAATAAGCACCTAGATCATGATAGAGCGTCCTCACATCAGGTCATGCTGAGTAAGATACTAAAAATAAAGTATCTATCTCCACTGTTCAACAGAGTTAATATCAACTTTGCATTCTATGTTGAATGACCAAGCTAAAACATGTCCAACACTCTATAGACTCACAACTAGGATGAGGATTAAGGCTAGCAATGTAGCACCTCACTCCCGCGAGACCCGAACCCGACATCGACGGTGATATCCGAGCCCGCGACCCCCGAGGGTGGTATGCTAGAGCAGTCAATACAGTTTAAAAACTCATTATGATATTTTCTTTTGAAAACAAATGAGTCGCTGAAATAATAAGCAGTTCGGTCCGTGATACGAAAACCCTTTTCAGTCATACACTTTATCAAAGATCACATTTCAAAACAATATTTATCAATTAGGGCCCTCAAACAATTGAAGATTATTTTTATGAATATAAATTTACATAATTCAAAATGACACAAATGCGGGCGTGAATCGATCCCGACTTCAAACACAGACTCTCTTGCAGTAATCATACTCCCGTTCCACTAACGGGGTACTCTTCAATACCTAAAAAATAATTGCAATGTTGGTGAGTTTGCGAACTCAATGAGAAACCATCATCGATGGTCCACCCAACGCATGCATATACAATCAATTCATATCATAGCACATATTAACACATTCCAATTTATCCCATGCATTGCCAATTTTACACATATAAGGCGTATCGCCTTTCACACAAATCACATTTAATCATTCATATATATGATGCACATGTGACACTTTTCCATTTTCATTTCATTGTTGTGACCGTGAGCCTGAATTGTCTCAATGACGGGCATATTGCGTTGAGCCTGAGGCTCTGATACTCGTTGGGCGTGATATGCCCTGATACATTGAGCCAGTGACTATGTAAACATTGGACCAGAGGTCCTGTGCGTTGAGCTTAAAGCTCTCATATATGTTGGGCATAGCCCTGATCATCGAGCTGAAGCTCGGAATTACGTTGGTTCCACCGGTCACAACTGTCATTATCTGATCATGCAATTATGCATGAATGCATATGCCTCGTTTTACAATAATTTGTGTCACAACTTAATACACTAGGTCCAATTTCGCATTTAACCAATTCACTTTCAATTATGCACATTTAACACTTCTATAACACATTCCAAATATTTCGAATACCTGTGGTTCGAAATCAATCAAAACAAACACACATAATCCTTCCTTAACTCCACATGGCAATCTTACATGAAATTAAACACATACAGGTTGAGAAACCAACTAGGTTACTCACCTATTACTTCCGAGCTAATGCCGGGAAGTCTCTGCTACGTCGGTCGATTGACGCTTCAGTTGGGCCTCTATAAGAATCAGAGAATAAAACCATCACTAATTGTGCAATCCGAACTAGTAATGATACACATGTAGGTGTATAATGCATGTTCATGAATTCCCGGCCCTAATCCCATTTTTTTTTCATTAAAAAATCCGTTTAAAATTTTGAAATTCAATGGCGCTGACGCGCTCAATTTGGACCTCTATAGGTCCCCAATTAAATAAAATAGTGAGTAAAGGCTCCGTTACCCGGGCCCACGTCAATTTTCCGTCCACAAATCCCCAATTTCTCAAAAAATGAAATTAAATAATCAATGAATCCGATGCCTCAAGAATCAGGTCAATCGGACGTCGGACGGAAAAGTTATTCACGAAAGAAACCAAAATTCAAATAAAACAATTAATATATCTATATCTATAAGCTCTTATTTCCTCCTTTTTTTCCTGTTTTCCAACCGACTTTCAATCCTCTATAACTTTTTGTAAACAATTCAGAAAATTGCAAACCATACCTTGTTGGAAAGATAATGAAATCCTCTACAAGTTTCATTTAGACCATTCAAATGAATTCCACCCCTAAGGGTGTAAAAAATCCCATGAAAGCTATGCTCACTAAAAGTCACTTAACACAGTACAGTATCTTGTAAATTCAGTAACTTTCATTCTCTTCAGTCAAAAATTACATAATAAATATGCTCATCAAGATCACAATGTTATCTAAAACTTTCATGAATAACCAAAATCCCAATTCATTTAATACCTAGGTCAAATAATTCACCGAAGCATCTGTCTACTAAACTGTCCCAATCTGAGCAGTAAATTTCCAACCAGTATATCTCCTAGCACAAATGTCAAAAAAATCACTACTTTATATCCCTGAAATGATAAGATCTCAAACTTCAATTTTTATGAAGAACCCAAATTCCAATTCAACCTCTAACAATTTCAAATCTTCCAAACAATGTACTGATCAGGGCAGCAGTGAGAAACCTAATGTAGATTCAGTTTTTGCAAATTCATTACTCCCAAATATGACATCCAAAAATTACATGCCATATATCATTTTCAAGATAATTTCTTCCTCTACAACTTTTCAGAAGATCACCCAAGCCAATTCAATTCACAACAATTGTTAAAATTGCTTCCAATCAGAAAGCTTACAAAACTGACATTTCAGCTAGGTTTCACTAAAATACATTTTACCAGCCAATAGTCATCAATGCATATCTCCCAATATACATATCTAAAAATTGCAATATCATTGGCATTGGAAAGATAACAATACAGGCTTCAACTTTCATTTAGACCATTTGTCCTAATTCCATCTCAATTAATTTAGAAAAATCATCAAAACTAGTAGGTCATTGGTTCGGTTACTGTTCACAGAAACTACAACAGTAACTTTCCAATCCAAATTTCAACCTCTTAAGGCTAAAATTAGACAATACCTATTTCACAAAAAAATGTACCCAACAAACCAAAGTTTAAGTGGGCACAAACCTCAATTCATTTCCATAACCACACAATGAGTTGTGTTCAAAACAATACAGTAGGTCAAAAACCAATTTTCAGCTTTACTTCTCCAATACACTTCCTATCATGCCAATTCAAATTCTACTACCATAAGCATCTCAATTGGACACAAAATCAGTCCCTATATCATGCCTACATTCACTAGGAATAACCACCATAATTTGGCAGCACTTACCTCTTACATTTCATGCAAGAATAAACATCAATATTCAATCCAAAACAAGCTTAAACATTTCAATAATATGACTTTAGCAAGTCCTACTTAAACCTAGTCTTATACCCACCAATTCAAACACTAATTTTCATTAAATTAATGCATCAATAAGCATAATAATTACACCATAAGTCCCATTGAATGCATCTAACAACTAAGGCATTAAATTCATAATCAAAACATCATTTAAAGCTTAGCTTAATCACTTACCTACTTAGCTTCCAAACTTCAATTCTCTTCACTTCTTTCTTTGCTATTCTCTCTAACAACCTCTTCTAACCCCATGCAAGTGTAAGTTCTCCATGGCAAGACAACAACTTGGTTGCAAGAAGAAGAAGAGCTCTTAAGGAGAAGGAGAGTAACTTAAAGAAGGAGAAGAAATGGATGGAGATGGAAAGAAGTGAAGGATTTTCGGATGGGAAGGAAACAAATAAGCAAAACCTCTTCTTTTTATCCCTTTAATGTGAAATCACCGTAAACACAAAGAAAGGAAGAGGACAAAAGCATTTACTCCATGGACATGTGGCATTTTTATTAAGAAAGAGACAAAATAGTAATAAAACAAAATTTGTAATAGGAGTTAGGAACCCTAATGAAATTTGACCCATTCTAGTCCAATGGCCCTAATTCCAATCCCAAAATAATATACCCAATATTACAGTGCCATTGGATAGAAATTTTCGCTACCGAAAATTAACCGGTTCGCCACTTGGCGATTTTTTTCCGGTCCGGGAATTTTCTCCGGAAAATTTCAGAAAAATTCCTAAAAATTCCTTAAAATATAAAACACTCAATGACGCACTCATAATATTTTTTAAACCCAATAGCTACATTAATCACAATAAAATTGCCTTAGGTACAAAAACCGGGAATGTCATGTATGCATGTACAGCAATTTTATGTGCACAAATGATACTGTGTATCAATCCAATTACGCATGAACAGTACTAATTAATCCCTATTAATCCCATCCTATGAAAAATTTACTATTTAACCCTTCCTGACGAGGGTGGGATGTTACAAGCAATATATTTGTATTATCTAGCAGATACAAATCTTTAAAAACAAAGAAAATCCCTCAATAATCAACCACTACTAGCCCCTCTCAAAGATGCAAAGGTTGTTGCATCAAAATTCAACTTTAACTTCTTAACTGAAGACTTTCTCCAACTCATAACAACATGAACTATGGAATAATTAGAGGATACTATAATATTTTTTAACTGTGTTGTTTCTCGTTGTTGTAAAGTAGAAGTTGTCATTCTTATAACTGTATTCATAATTTGAACTTTACCATCTCAAATTGCTTGATTATGAACAAACCACAAGCTCCAACGTAATATGGGATATCAAGAAACAGTCTTCTCATCATATATAAACATTACAATTGGAACCAATCAAGTATAGCTAATACTCCATCTTTGAAATAACTCATACTTAACACATTTGATCACTTTCTAACATACATGTAATTCAAAAAAATATGAATATTTAATTTATCAACAACCTTATAAATTTGACAAACATTCTCAATATCAATATATTTATGGACTAAAGCAACTTTTGTAGGCAAATAATTACAACACATTTTTTAAAGCAAACAATGTACTTTAAGGGGACTTTTAGGTTTTATAACTTTCTCCAAAAGCTAGGAGAATTACTTATAACAATATTCTTTGTTAGGTGATGATAGGTTAAATGGATCGAATAGACACCCCTCCTCTTATAAGATCATGATAGCAAATCCTCACCTCCAAGTGAGATACTAAGAATAAGGCCTCTATCTGTACTTTTGAACAAAGCCAATATTAACTCTACATTCCATGTTGAATAACTAATTAGAAATAGGTCCAACACTCTACAGAATTATGTTTAGGATGAGGATCAAAGGCTAATGAACATATTTGTATTATCTAGCAATTATGGATCCTTAAAAACTAAGACATTCTCTCTTGTCCCAATATGACATCATATCCTACTAACTAACTAACTTTTTACTGACCAAACTCTTCTCCACTAATAGCTCGAATTGCTACCAAATTTTGGTCTAAAGAAATCCTTTTAGAGTATACTTTGCTTTAATGACATGAGACAATCATGTTTCAAGTTGAGTCACAAGCCTTGATGCCTACTTACTAACTAAGGCCAAATTGAAAGATCAATTGCTTTAGAGCATAAAGATCTTTCCATCATTTTCATTCAATGCTCGGATGATCTCTCCTTGATGACCACCAAAGTGTTAGTAGTGTGCCCTAGGCCAATGGATAGTTGTGATTCATGTATTAACATTATGACTTGTTAATAATATATTATGAGGTATTCCTTTCATATATGCATGTATTTCATTTATGTAATGTGATTTACATTCCATGAATGGTTTTAGACTTATGTCATCAAGTATGTGACTTGATAGTAAAACCATAAGCGTTATAATACTATTCTAGACTATCCCTAGTCGATCATTATTGGTGGAACAATAATGAATTAAGGCTAGTATGTGTTCTTGTTGATGATCACATTTTACTGATCATGGATATGAGATATCAAATCAGAAACATAGATATATGTTAGAGAACATATATTGGATCGACCCACATAAAGAATACTACATGGTTTCATGTCATTAGTGATGCTTAATATGGTTTGACTTTAGTCCTTTGAACTGAAGTCATCATGGTTCCCTACATGAGGAATTTGGTGTTTTGATATTAGACTAAGTTATTTTTAACCGAATAACAAGTAGTCTTATGTTGGACATCAAATGAATCATGCGGAGGGATGTGAATGACGTAGATGGGATTTGTACCTCTCTTAAATGAGAGAGATATCATTTGGGCCTCTTGACAAGTGTGACTGAAGAAATACATGGTCGTGCTCAAACGAATTGATGAAGAGTCATCAATGTCATTTGTTATAATCAGTCAACTTGGGGATCAAGAAACTATGATTAATCAAAGGTTGACATGTACCATGCCTTGTGATTAATCTTGATATCGTGTTACTAAAGGACTGAGCTTATAACCATAGTTACAGGTTAAATCGGATTATCGATCCTCATTTGATTTGGGTAATCATAATGTCTTACTAGAGGCCGCTTATGACTTATGGGCCTTGAAGTGTGATCAAGCCCATTTCCAACATCAAATGAGCCTACAGGGTCGCACACAGAGAGTGATCTGATCTGGGCTTATTCACTTGGGCCTAATTTATTAGGTATTGAATAAATATATGTAGATATATTTATTGGGCTAGATTGAATTAAGTTGTCGGGTTTTTATTATATGAGATATAATGGGCCGAAACTTATTAGGCTTCAATGGGATTAGGGTTTCTCTATAAATAAAGAAACTTAGGTCTCATTAAATGAGACACCATTGTCACACAAAACCCTAGCCACCATCCGAGAGGAAAATCGTGTGGCGTTCGGGAAGAATTTCAGGACGTGCTAGTACACCATAGCCACAACCCGGATCGTGCATACTCGTGTGGATACCGGTAGAGGACATTCGCGTATTGCAGTGTCTTGGAATCCGAAAAGAATCAACCTACCCACGGCATAAAGGTATTTTTGTACATCCGAAGTATTTTCGATTATACTTCATGTTGTTGTATGGTCATTTCCGCAATGTATTGTGAATATTCAAGCCATACGCGATCCAACAGCCCATGCAATAATTTACCAAATCCTTACAAAGACTCAGAGGAAGCAAATATGCGCTCAGAGCGAAGTTGGACAAAGATTGAACTACAAACTTTAGTAACTCCTTCTTATCTGCCTTTGAAAAGAAACATATCTTTCAACCCTACATTATCTTTTACATTTTATCCTTAAGAAAGCCAAACATCTTCTTTTTATCATGACCAATAACAAAGGCATACCTAAATACTTTTTTTGATAGGCAATCTTCTTTACACCCAACAAAGAACATAAACTTCTTACATGAGCGGGAGTATCAATGCTTAATGAATAGACAAAATTATTGAAATTAATAATCTGGCATGATGCCTTTTCATACCTCTTGAGGATATCATTAATGTTCGTACTTACTCCTTCTTAGCTTTGATTAAAATTTCAAGATTTTGTGAGCACTTCTGGCAATATTACAACCATGAATGAGGCTTTGATTTTCCTCTTTTACATCAAAGTAGCTAAACCTTTAACACATACAATAAATAAATATGGGCTCAAAGGATCCTTTTGACAAAGGCTATAGTGCAAAAGAATAAAGCCAATTGAGTTTTTACTTTTATCATCGGGTATGAGAAAGAGGAAACACAAAGTATCGTCCAATTAACCTGAACAAAAGTTATGATAATTTATGTGTATTATTTCTCATAAATGACAGAAGTACTTATAGGAAAAATAAGTAATTGTTTTACAATTCAATCCCTTGATTATTGCCTAGAAAGAAGTAAATAAGATCCCATGAAAATAGGGACCTGAAATGGAAAGGATATTTTAGGAAATAAACTATTGAGTAAATAAGGAAACAAATAAAGTAATAAAACTGAAAATATTCTTCCAACACTCCCCCTCAAGTTGGTGAATAGATATTGATCATTCCCAGCTTGTTGCGTAACTCTTCAAATCTGACTCTGGTAAATGCTTTTGTGAAAATATTTGCAACTTGTTTGCTAGTGGGAATGTGAGCTAGAGTAATCAAACCAGAATCTACTTTCTCCTTTATAAAATGACGATCTATCTCCACATGTTTAGTTCTATCATGATAGATAGGATTCTTTGCAATCCCAATAGTTGCTAGGTTGTCACACCACACCCTCATTTGAGGCTCTACTTTGATCTGAAGTTCTGTCAAGAGTCTTTTAATCCATATTCCTTCACAAATTCCCAACGCTAGTGCTCTATACTCAGCCTCTGCACTGCTTCTGGCAACCACTGGTTGTTTTTTACTTCTCCAAGTTACCCCACGAAAAGTACAATAACATATTGTAAACTCATATTAGTCACTGATCCAACCCAATCAGCATCTGTGAATACTTCAATACTCCTTGACTTGCTTTTCTTAAAGAATAATCCCTATTCAAGAGTCATTTTCAAATACTTCAGGATTCTAAGTACTGCATCCATAGTTCCTATTGAGGGTTGCTCATAAATTGACTAACTACACTTACAGGAAAACTAATGTCTGGTCGAGTCTGAGACAAATAGATCAGTTTTCCAACTAATCTTTGATATCTCCCTGTATCCACTGGTGTGTTGCCTTCTTTAAGACCCAATTTATAAGTTGATTCCATGGGTGTCTTAGCAGGCTTTGACCCCATCATCCTAGTTTCCTATAAAAGGTCAAGTGTATACTTCCTTTGGGACACTGAAATGCCCTTACTAGATCTAGCCACCTCCATCCCTAAGAAGTATCTCAAATAGCCCATATCCTTAACTTCGAATTCTCAGGCCAAAGCACCTTTTAGCTCCTTTATGCCTTCCCAATCATCACCTGTAATAACAATATCATCAACATAAACTATAAGAATAGTCATTTTACCACTAGTCAGCCATGGAACAAATAAGGTGTGATTAGTTTGACGTTGGTAGTAGCCAAGTTTCTTCATTGCCTTTGTAAATCTATCAAACCAGGCTCGAGTTGATTGTTTCAAGCCATAGAGTGATTTTCTGAGCTTGCATACCTTCTGAGGATGTGTAGCTTCTTCTAGTCCCGAAGGTATTTTCATGTATACCTCTTCTTTAAGATCACCATTGAGGAAGGCATTTTTTACATCTAATTGATATAATGGCCAGTTAAGATTTGCAGCTAGTGATAATAGAATCTTAATAGTATTAAGTTTAACTATAGGTGCAAAAGTCTCCTAGTAGTTAATCCCATGCGTCTGTGTGAAACCTCTAGCTACAAGTCTTGCTTTGTACTGGTTAATACTTCCATTAGAATTATATTGATGGTGAAAACCCATTTACAACCAACCACTATTTTTCCCTGTGGTAAATCTGTTATTACCCAGGTCTGGTTCTTTTTTAGTGCATTCAACTCATCATCTATAGCTTCTCTTCACTTAGGATCCTTCACTGCTTCCTGGAAATTTTCAGGTAAGTTTACAGTAGATAACTGAGTCAAAAAAGCCTTAAAATATGGTGATAACCTGTTATAAGAAACAAAATTGCTGATTGGGTGCTTTGTACAAGATCTTACTCCCTTCCTTAGAGCTATTGGCCATCCTAATTCCTCAGAATTTGTAGTAGGCTCTGATTCATGGCCTTGTTCAGGAAGTGTGATGGATTTTTTGGTTCTGCTTCACATCGTACATGTTGTTTACCTTTCCTCCTTGAGTAAAACTGTGGTTGCACCTCAGGATTTTTGTCTTCCTATCTCTCCACCCCAATTTCAATATCCTTTTTATCACATTCATTGTTTTCTGTGCAATTCTGGTCAGATTTGTGACTGGAACAGGCTATATTAGTAGCTTCAATGGGAATGGTGGTGTCAGGATCTGCTATCTCAGGTCTGATGTTATCAAAATTGTGTGTTTCAGAGATGGTTTCATAAGAATCAGGTCTAGTTTGATCGAGAGTAGGCAAAACAGAGGTGTTTTTAGGAGAATTAGAGTCTTTTATAGGTCTGGTTGAGTCATGGCTAAGTGCAGAGGCAGAATTTCTTGATGTAGTGTGTCCGGTAAGCCATCACTTCCCAAAAAGAATCATTCACTCTCACTTCTCTCCCCCTAAATGGGTATTTTTGGATAATAGGCTTGCGTTTCAAAGAAGGTCACATCCAAAGTAACAAAATAACGCTTTAGAGTAGGAGGGAAACACTTGTAACCTTTTTTAATAGAAGAATAACCCAAGAAAATACACTTATGGGCCCTAGGCTCAAGTTTGTCACAATGGTAATTATGCACAAACGCAACACAACCAGAAATCTTTTGAGGTTAAGTATTAACAAAGGGAACTAACTAATAAATCTCAAGCAATTTTTGTAAAGTTGTATAAAACCCCAAAACTTTTAATGGCATTCTATTTATTAAATAAGCAGAAGTGAGAATAGCATCTCTCCAAAAAAGTTTTGGAACATTTGTTGTGAGTATAATAGATCTAACAACCTCAAGCAAATGTCTATTTTTTTTTCTTTCTGAAACACCATTCTGTTGTGGTGTATTGGTGCATGAGCTCTGATGTATAATACCATTCCTGGTAAAAAATTGACCAAAGGATTGACGTAGATATTCTTTACCGTTATCACCTCGTAAAATATGGATTTTTGTGTGAAATTGGTTTAGTATAAAGGAATAAAATTTCTTAAATACCTGAAAAACTTCTGCTTTTTCTTTCAAAAAATCTACCCAAGTCAATTTTGTATGATCATCAATAAAGGTTACAAACCATCTAACATTGTTTTTGGTTTTGACCCTTGATGACCCCCAGACATCACTATAAATGATGGAAAAAGGCTTAGTGGGTTTATATGTTAGACCCCGAACCTTTCTATTAAATGAGAGATTGTTGGCGATTATTCATGTGTAGAGAAAAGAGAAAATTCTTGAACTTGAAATAAAATAGAAAAGATGGTTTAGACACAAGATGGGTTATATGTGATATGTTAGAAGTTAAAAGCTGAAAAATGTATATGTCCATTGAGTATGCTTCGGTGTTTTAGCTATAACTTTTGCTCTAGTTATCCAAATGACATGATTCTTGATTTGGATTAAACTAGAGAGATAAGGCTACAAATTGTCTTATGAAATTGAATTTTAAGTTAGTCTCTAAGAATATCAATTTTTTGGATGGAAGTTGAGTACAAAATATCGTTTTAGTATAAGAACAGTTCGGAAATGTTTGAGATATGACTTTTAAATTTCTGAACCAAATTGAATGATTTTGCTGTCATTAGAAAATTGATACAATGAGGAACTTTTTTCTAGAAGGAAGTGCTATCAAATTCCTTCAATTGCATGATTAGAATAGGTCTTGATTGTTGGAAGGAGTTAAGCATGATTTTAAATAATTTCGAGGTTTTGCAAGATTAATTATTTTATTTGGAGTTAATTATTGTGTTAATGTTAGTTGGATTTTAAGATATGGTTGGTTGAATTAAGTAGCAAGAGTGTGAATGTATGAGGGCATTTTGGAAAGAACACTTGAGCATTAAGATTATAACGCTTTGAAGGAGGGGAAAAGAGGTCATTGCTCACTCATTAATGGCAAACTTGTAAATAAAAGGTAATCTTGCTTTTTAAGAAGGGGGAGAAACGTGAATTAGAAGAGGGAAAGGCAAGAAGAATGAAAATTAAGAGAGAAAGAGGGAGAGTTTCGGTTTTAGGAGAGAAGAAGAAGAAAAGTTAGGGTTTCTTCATGTCTTGGATTTCAAGATGGATTTTGAAGTTTATTCAAGAAGGAAAAAGGAAGAGGATGATGAGAGCTTTCATTCAAGTCAAGAAACTCTACATTTGGTGAAGGATCAAGGTAAGATTATTTGTGATTTGTTGGATGTTTTAAAAAGGTTTTAGTTTAGATAGCTTGAGAAATGTATGGGTTTAAGTTTTCTAAGACCAATTTTAGTGATTATGTCTTATGAGTTGTTCAATTTGGATGCCTATTGATTAGGGATTTTTGCCATTGATGAAGGAGATTAAAAGAGGAAAGAGGAGCAAGAGGGGATGCATTTTGAACAAGTATTAAGCAAGAAATTAAGGTGGGTTTCATGTTTATAATTTGAGTAATGAGTTACTAAGGTTTCTTTCTAAATCAAAAAAATAAAAGGATTTCAATTAAATGCTGTTTTATTGTTTTGATTGATTTGAGAATTTGCTTATATGTGTGTATGTATAAGCTTGAATTGATAAGTTATGAATTGCTATGATATGTTGTTATGTTATGTGATGTATATTAGTGTATGACATTGTGATGAAAATTGAAGTGTGGGCATGTTTATGCTATGCCTTGTACCATGGCATTTTGATTGAATGGAAAGAAGAAAAAGCATGAGAATATGAAATTGTGAACAATTGAATTAAGCATGAGATTTGAATGTGTTTGGGCGAGAGAGGAGTCGTTTCGTAGTCACGTGCACGTCGACGTAAAGCTTTCTCCTGGTTGCCCGCTTGTGGCCCACGAGACCCGAAAAGTAGATTCGTTTCGTTCACAGTGTAAACTTCGGTTTCGTCTTTTTGTTTCACGGAATCCTCGAGCCATTTGATTGTGCATTTGTATTTTGACATGTTAAGTATGATTTAGTTTGGGTGTTATGCTTGGATGATGAATTTCATAAAATGTGTTTAATGTGATGATGCATTGAATCATGACTTATGATATTTATTAATTGTTTGATAAGTCGTAAATTTGGAAAATATGTGTTACATGGATTTCAATGTGAGTTTTTACAAAAGAAATAACTATTTCAATGATTTTTGCTTATTTCTTGGTTATAAACATGTCACCTACGAGCTGTAAGCTCACTCCCTTTCATTCTCATCTTCAGTTAATGAGAAAGAGATCGGATGAAAGAAAGTCAAGGCATTTGTTTGATTATGCATAAGTTGTATTTTTAAGTTGGATGGATGTAAAAATAAGACTTTAGACATATGTATGGAATTATAGGATTTGGTATCTTTTGTTGTATTTTGGTGTTTTGAGATTGATGATGTAATATGGCTTGGAATGCCATTAAAATTTGTAAACATTTATCTTATGATGTTAAATGTCATATGAGTTTGTATATAGATGATTGCCAAATTGAAATGTGAATTTGTATATGGATGAGGTGGAGTTGTAATATGAATTAATTAAGGATGCGATTAAATTGAAATTAATTACAATTGAAGAAGTAATCCCTTTGAGTTGAATGAACTTTGAATATGAATTGTGTATGATGATGTGGGTTGAATTAGATATAATGGAATGAGGCCATCCACTTGAGATAATAAATGACCTATTGTTATATATATATGTGAGCGATTTTGGAAAAGAAAGATAGAAACGTTATGAATGATAAGTTGTGGTTAAGTAGGAAGAGTAAAATAAATTGAAGTTGATGATTTGATGAATTCCAATTGGTTGTTGAATGGATAAGAATGTGTTGCTTTAGTTAAGGAAGTGAAGATTAGATGAAATTCAAGTTTTCACAAGGACAAGATTTGTATTCTGATTTCCATGAAAAATTTGGAATAATATAGGTAGAATTAGCCAAAGTTTCCTTCATGAAAGTTGTAGTTTGTCTTTATAACTTTCCAACGCTATAAATTATGCGATTTTTGGACGTGGGAGTTGAAAGAGGTGAAGTTTTGAAGTTTGAGTGCTGTCTAGGATGGCAAATTTCGGGACAGTAAATTTGAGTGGGATTTTAACCCTTATAAAGGAAAATTTTGTTTATAAAGTCTTCTTGAAGGTGGAAGATTATCTTTTTATCTTTTCATTGATATGAAGTATGACATTTTTGGACCATGAAGCTGAAAGATGTGATTTTTAGAGGTTATGTTACTGTTTAGAATGACATTTTTTCAGGCAGCTACTTTGAAGTGGATTTTGACTCCCTTATAGGCCAAATTAGTTTTTAAGTCCTCATGGAAGTTGTAGAGTTTCCTTTTAAATTTCCATTGATACCAAATTTGCAAATTTTGTAGTTTTGAGTCAAAAGATATAAATTTTAGAAGTTAGGTAGTCGGAGAAAAAAAAAGTCGCAACGTCCTCACGCGCGTCGCGAGGGCGACCCGACCATCTTCCATTCTTTTGCTTATAACTTTTCCGTCTGATCTCCGATTGACCCGATTTTTGAAACGTTGGATTTCTAAGATATTTTTTACCTCTCCATAAAAGTTTGTAGGCTTTGATATTAATTTGAAAAAGATTGATTGAATCAAAATGAGAGGATCGGTTAAAAGAGTATGAGTTGGATATGTTTCTGAATATGCTTCAATATTTTGGAGATATCTTGAGCTATAGAGCTCTGAATGAGGTGGTTCTTATTTCTAAATAAATTAGAGACATGAAACTACAATTCATATGAAGGAGTTGAATTTCAATTCTGTCTTTAAGACTTTCAGTTTCTGGAGTGAAGTTGGGTACAGTGCACAGTCTCAGTTTAGTAATAGTCCGAAAGTATTTGGGCCATAACTTTTAGAGTTCTAAACCAAATTGAATGTTTTTGGTGTCATTAGAAGCTTAATGAAAAGAGGAAAAAATATTATGAAGAAGACCTTTTGAAATTCCTTTTTAAGATGTTCCAAAATCTGTTCGGAAGTAAGTGAGATGAATACTTTTGTTGATGTTTGGCTTGGTGTGGGCGCATACCATTTTGAAAAAGGTAATAGTGATTCTTGTGATTTCGCTGTATGAGTTCACCCTTTTTTTAGCTTGAGATGTTATAAGAATGATGAGGAACCGATGATGGCTAATGAAAGTACTTTGAAGTAACTCTATAAGGAAATTCGCTCATGCTTTATAAGGGTTAAATGAATTAACCCTACAGGGTAAGACGTACATGTTTTATGTTTTCGAAGAATATGGAAAAAAATTCTAAGGAGAAATGAAGAAGATCACGTTTCATGATTTCGCAAGCGTTAGATTCCGGACTCAAGTGGGATCCAACATTCGTGATATCAGAGCAAGAAGATGAATCGTTGTCGTTTAAGGAACTTCCATAGGTTTAAGTTCACGTTAATGATCCGAGGTTGGGTTCTGAAAACGGTGCCCAACATTATAGGCTTTAGGTGTATAAAAAATTTTAGTGTGTTTAGAAAGTTGACATAATTCATACTAAAGAAACATTTCCTTTTTATTGAAAAAAGTAGGATAGAAATGTTTCAGGTAAGATAAACTAAGATGGCCTAACCTATATTGCCAAAGCACAATTTCTTCATTAGAAGATAAAATAGCATGAGCTTTATTTCCTCTTGAGTTGCAGATGTAATATAATCCATTAAACTCCCTAGCACTACCAATCCTCTTCCTTGACTCCAAGTCCTAGAAAACACAACCATAAGCACCAACATTAGTTGTATAATTATGTTCTTTAGTAATCCTTTTCACAGATAACATATTACAATCCAAGCCAGGCACATAAAGAACACCACTTAAGATCAATTTATCAACAATTATAACAGTCCCAATCCCCTGAACTTTTAGAACATGTCCATTAGCTACCTTGACAATCCTATGAATAGGACAAGGCTATACATCAACAAGCAATGACTTATCACAGGTCATATGATCATTAGCCCCTGAATCAACAATCCAAAGACCACAATTTAGGGTTTGAACCCCTAAAGCAGTACTAGTATTACCTGTTTGGACCATGTTACTTGTGGATACAACCTTTTCAGCCTTCAAATCATACTTGCTAAGGATTTTTCTTAGCAATTCAACTTCTTCTTTGCTCACTGGTATGTTATCTCCCTCAGTCTTGTCACCACCAATAGCTATGTAGCTTTTGTTCTCAGCCTTCGATCTATTTTTCTGATTTGATGGTTTTCCATGCATCTTCCAACATATGTCCTTGGTATTCCACCTTTTTGACAATGGTCACACCGAGGCTTACCCTGTTTTCTCTTTATTTTTGGTCCATTTATTCCTTTTACAGCCATAACAAAAGATTCAGAAGGATTTTTATTGCTTGGAGTACCTTGCATTAGCAGTTTTCTACTCTCTTCACATTTCAAATTAACTGCCTCCATAATGGTTGATAGTGGTCGAGTTGCCATGATTCTTCCACAAACCTCCTCATAAATAGAGTTTAGTCCCAAAACAAATTCATACACCCGTTCTCTTTTCACAATTTTCTTATAGCATGCCATATCTTCACTGCAAGCCCATTGGTGTGGGTCATAGAGATCCATCTGTTGCCATAATTCTACTAACGTGGTGTAATAACCAGTGACTGGTTTCTCACCTTGTTTAGTTTCCCTCATAATTCCTTTGATCTGAAACAGAGCAGCAATATTTTCTATAGTAGCATATGTAATTTTGGCATTCTCCCATATCTCTTTTGTAGAGGTTGCAAGGACAAACTGCTCACCAACTTCGAGAGTCCTGGAATTAACCAACCAGCTCATTGCCTGGTTGTTTTTGGCCATCCACACCTTATATTTTGAGTTAGACACGGCTGGTGGCTCGGTTGTGAGATATTTCTCCTTCCCTCTCCCTCTTACGAACATAAGCATGTTGTGGGACCATTGTAAATAGTTGTTCTCATTCAGCCGATGGTTGGTTACCACCGACAGCTACGTGTCAATGTTGTTCTAGGAAAAAGACGAGTTTCCTATGCCAATAATGATATTCGGCATTTCTAGGATCGATTCTTGTGGAGCGTTGCCTGACGAGCCCGTGGCAGAATTTTCTCCTGACTCGACGTGCCACGCTCCTGTCGTCCCGAATGAAACCATCCTCCTCTGTGTTGAAAGCTCTGATACCATGAAGAAACTTGAGGATAATTTCTATGTATTATTTCTCATAAATGACAGAAGTACTTATAGGGAAAATAAGAAAGAAGTAAATAAGATCCCATGAAAATAAGGACCTGATATGGAAACGATATTTTAGGAAATAAACTATTGAGTAAATAAGGAAACAAATAAAGTAGTAAAACTGAAAATATTCTTCCATCATAACCCATCCACTATCAAAAGCATAATTGATCAAAGATACTCTTATTCAACACGGTCATAAACTTTTGACATGTCAACCTTCAGAGCCAAGTAAATGTCCTTACCTTGTGATTTTCTTTTTAAGTAATGAAGAACCTCCACCATTATCATCACATTATCTATTTTCATCATCCTCCACACAAAAGTGCTATAAAATTCATAAATAATTGAATGTAGAACTTGACACAATCTGTTAGCTAAAACTTTAACTACAATTTTGTAAGGACTTGACAAAGATATGCCAAAGATCACACATAGTAACTGCAGACTTTATTTTTAGGACTAAAATAATGATGGTTTCAAACAGGGATGCTAGGGAAGAAATAAGACCACAACCAATCAACACAAATCCAATGGATATCAATACCTATGATTAACCTGAATTTTGGGAAGAACGCATGGATCATCACATTTAAACCATGGGATTTATCTAGGCTCATATAAAAGAAAGGCTCCTCTCACCTCCTCCAATGAACTTCTCTCGTGAGTCCCTCATTTTGCTCCTATCACCCTTGAATTCACACAATCCAGATTATCACTCTTTTCCTTATACAAAAAGGTGAATAAAGATTCTAAATCACTCCTCGTGATGTCCTCTAGCCTATTAGACCAACCACACTAATTAACATTCTTGTCTTAAAGCTTAAGCAACTCATTATTCTAGTTGAATAATAAAGTAGTGTGTTACCTTATAAAAAGGAATGAACATTATGATTTGTGAGTCAAGTCAACTAAATTCAAGTAAATGTTATATATAGATAAATTTTCTAACACCCTGTATAGAACATCTAGATTGTTTTATTTAGAAGTAAATTAAAAAGTGATATTAGAATGTTTTAAAAGTTTTTGGAAATTAAATATCAAATATCATTGCAAAGTAGTAGCATTATAACATGTGGTACAACCATTTAGGAATGGTCAAAAGGGCTAATAAAACCCCTAATATAATGAGTTGCTCATTTATCACTTGCATAGTTTCACATAATACATATTCCTTTGCTTTTCCATGTCCTTGAAAGGGTCTAATATTCCTTTCTTTTGGATGTAAAATTCGTTTAAATAATTTTATAATATATAATTTTCTTTTAAAATAATAAATTATAAAAGTTCTAATTTTTATAATCAAAATATAAAATTGTAAAAGTTTAGACTTCAAATTAAGTAATAAATTTATTTTAAATAATTTATAATAAAATTTTAAAATAATAACTCAATATGTAAGAAATAATGAAATATTAATAAATCATGTGGTTATTCATTAAATAAAATAGGTCTTTAAGGAGTTACTTGCAGCCTTTTTTAGATGAAGACAACGAAGAACAATTTTTTTCTTAAGTCTATGGAGTCGCCATCCCCGCCGTTCCATTTCCAACCCCTAAATGGCCTCCAACACATCCTACAGACTCGTCGTTATAAGGTTTTAGCATCAGTATCATCCCATTTAAGTTTTTCTAAATGCTTTGTTTCCTTTCTTTAATTGCTCAAATTCACTTGCTTTTCGTTATGTGGGTTGTGCAAGGCATGGTTGTTGGATCAATTTGGAGTGCTCCATGATGGCAAGCAGCCTTACCCTGGTGCAATTTCAGCCTGTATGTGAATGATGTTTCTGTTATGGATTTTGCTTTCAATTACTTGCTGTGGAAAGTGACTGGTTTCTCTACATATCTGCGTGCTGACAGTAAATAAGCTGGCAAGCAATGGTGCCAAGATGGTGATTATAAGTAATTCCTCGAGACGGGCTTCAACAACAATAGAAAAGATGAAGACTCTTGGATTTGATCCCTCTCTTTTTGTTGGAGCCATCACCAGTGGGGAATTAACCCACCAATACTTGCAAAGGTTCCACAATAATCCGTTCTTCTTGTTTTCATTTAATGAATTATGTTCTGTCATTATACTAGTTAGTTAGACTAAGACGTCTTCTTGGATTGCAATTTATAAGAAGCGTCCATGTGATTTAAATTTACCTTTAAAAGTCCTTGTTCTTTGATAATTGACAAAACTGATCCTTTTGTCAGCATTTTACACTGTCAGTTATTAGTATAATATTGCAATTGAAAGGATGTGGAATTTTTGTTTAATAAAGCAGATAAAGGTGAAAGACATAACATGTGGAAAGCAACCTATTTTAGTAATTGTCAAATTCAAGCATAGATGTTCTCTTAAAACAGCAAAACCAATGGGTTTTTGGAGAAATTAAAACTAGCTAGTGCTTAGTTTCAACACCTTCAACTGAATGATTCTGGTACGTGTAGGAGAGAAGATGACTGGTTTGCGACTTTAGGAAGATCTTGCATTCATATGACCTGGAGCGACCGGGGTGCCATATCTCTAGAGGTATCTGCCACATGCATCATTGCTAATTTTTTCATCAAAGTTTACATTGAGGGGTTTATTTTCTTATAATTTGGAGATAAACAGAAGTTTTGCTAGTTCTATGTGCTCAATTTGCATAGTTCTGTTCTGAAATTTAATACTTTTTTGTGCACTTATTGTATAGAATGCTTAACAATTAAAGGAAAAAAGGGAGATTTAAATTTGCTTAAATGAAGTATCTTTTTTTTTTAATAGTTTTCTTAATGTTTCCAGGGCCTAGGCCTACATGTTGTGGAAAGGGTTGAACATGCTGAGTTTGTACTGGCTCATGGTACAGAAGCCCTGGGGCAATCTTCTGGTGCCACTTGCCCCACGAGTCTTGAACATCTTGAACAAATATTGGAACGCTGTGCGGCAAAAAGAATTCCTATGGTGGTAGCCAATCCTGACTTTGTGACTGTCGAAGCTAGAGAGCTGCGGGTCATGCCTGGTAAATGGTTTTTGCCACATTATCTTGAGCAATGCTTCTTATTCTAATGTATTTGGCCAAAGTTTATGAAATAGCTTTTAACAAGCCTACATATGCGTGCTTCATTTGGTAATTGAAGATGAAAATAGAACAATTTGTGAGAATCAAAGTCATTGAAGTTGGCTGTACTTTGATTGGGATATTGTTACTGGTAATCAAGCTACAGCATGTTACTCTTCAGCCTTGATCAATTTCTTGCTGCTTTTCCCCGATCATCACTTTCTATGTTATTGGCAAGGTTGATACTTACTCTTCTATGACTAGGCAGCAAGTTATATTATTTTTATTTCCATTTTCATTTCTGATAGTTTACACTTTTTCCTCTGCTGCGATTGGTTTGATGTAAGTTCGTCAATTGTGTCAGGTACATTGGCTGCCAAGTACGAGAAACTTGGGGGTGAAGTGAAATGGATGGGCAAGCCTGGTGAGGTAATGTAATCTAATTTGCCATTTTCACACTTGTCTTTCTCTCCTACTTTTCTGTGCACGTATACAAAACAGCCTTCCATAAGGATGTATATGCTTTGGAGTGGACCACTACTAGTTTCTCTTTTGATATTTTACATGGCTTTATAGATACATAACGATCCTCCACATGTGTATTTGAACCCATCAGTCTATATATGGCAGATTTGAATCTTTTCATTATTAGCACACTTGATATGTAGGTATTCTTTACTATTTTGTTAAGTGAATGCTCTTGTTACCTTGCAGATGATTTACAAATCAGCCATGGCCATGACTGGTATTGATGCCTCTGACACTATTGCTGTGGGTGACTCACTTTTCCATGACATCAAAGGTGCAAATGCTGCTGGAATCCAGTCAGCATTTATAACCGGTGGGATTCACGCAACAGAGCTTGGAGTTGGTGGTGTCGGCGACAGGGCAGACTTATCTGCTGTAAAATTCCTCGCATCAAAGTATGATGCAATTCCATCGTATGTGTTACCTGCATTTACATGGTAGAGATTCTTTTTGGTAAGCACATTTTTGTTATCTCTCTTTTACTCGGCTCATGATAAACCAGCTATTGCTAAAGATGATTTTTTTTTTTCAAATTTAAAGATGAATATTTTAATCATGTTAGAATATGGAAAGAATAGTGTAAAGATCTGATTGACTCTCAATTAAATTTTCAAGTGAGAATTATCAAAAATGGTAGGCACCGATTCAAAAAATAGCATAGCATTTGGTTGGAATTTTAGTCATAATATTACAAATTAAATTCAAAGTTGGACTCAAAATTCATTCAACTTGAAATTTTCATTAGAAAACGATAAATTTTAAAAGTAATTTACATTACTTTATAAACTAAAATATTAAATTAATTTGTTACATCTGTAATAAGTACAAAATGAAATATAAAGATATTGTGAGTTACTTATAAATTATGGCCTTACCACTTCTAAATGAGTTGGGCTTCAACTTATTATGCTCTGTGTATCAAGATGATTTTGGTATTTATACCTATTATAGAAAATAAGTTTAAAGAATTTGACCATATATTTTGTTATTTAACAATTTTTACCGATGTGGTACTCCCAATTCTCTTAAAACTTCTGCAATCAACTAAAGAAAAGGTAAAATCCCAAAATATAAAATAACTAAACAATTAAATCCCAAAATATAAAATAACTAAACTAATTATACAAGAAATTTTCTTTTTAACCATTTCATTGAACTACCTCACTAATTTATGGAAATATGAAATAATTTGTTGTTGCAAAATAAGATTGGGAGATACATTTACACAACTTCTCAGCTATGTTTCATCTTTAAAGCTCAAAAGAATATGATTTACAACCAGTAATTGATAGAAATTAATTATGATCAAAGCTAATTCTTAGTTGGTACATATTTATTAGCTAAAAGTGCAGCATGGAACTTCAACGTTTTAAAACATTCAAAATATACCATAAATGATAGAAAATTTAATGGAATTAATTCCTATTAGCTAAGTGACATTATTTTTTATTTTAATAAAAAATAGGTCCCACTATCTTATGACAATTAAGACTTGTTATTTGAAATGTATAATAGTGAGTCTCACTTAAAATGTATAACAGTGGCTCGTTGTCACACGACAGTGAGACCACTTCTGGATTAATTTTTAAAAAAGTTAATTATGTGGTAGTAAGACCTACTTTCTATTAAAATAAAAATAATTTCATGTCAACGTCAACATAACATTTAACTAGCAGAGAGTTAACCTTATCAAATTTTCTATCCATTTAGGATCTATTACGAACATTTTAAAGATGTTAAGGTTCAATTTGAATGCTTCAAAACATTAAGATTCAAATTGTATTATGTCGTAAAGCGCGAGGTTCAAAATGTACTTTGGACCGTATTTCTTTTACTTAGTTGATTCTTAGGTTTGATTGTTCCTATAGTTCTACAACCCTTGCTCATTTCTCATCAAGTTTGGACTGACATTACTATGGATTCCATAGACGGTATCACTAACTTAAGGACGACCTTTAGTAATATTGTCAAGTTACCATCCATAAACAGATGGCCAGATTGAAGTTCTCAATCGTATTGCCCGGCTTAATGAACTCTTTAGTTGCCTTTAGCTATGGGTCCGTCCTCCCCTATACATATTCCCTATTTTGCAAGCAATTCTAAATTGTTAATGGTGGATCCAACTTTGAAGGAGCGCAGAGGAGCTTTACAATTGATCAAATTCTGCACTCAAAAGAACTTAAGTTCACATGAAACAACAAATGGATAAGGAAAGTATCGATAGGTGGTTCTTTTGTGAGTAATATGGTTTATCTGAAGCTCCAACCTTTTTATCAAAAGAGTGTAACTTTTCGTTCCAACCACAAGCATTCATATCTATTTTACGGTCCCACCCATGTTTTGCAACGATAGATAAGGGGCTTATAAGCTGGAATTACCACAAACTTCATGCCTTCATCCTATCTTCCATGTATCTCAACTTAAACAGCATATTTCAAATGGTAAACTCACTCAAAACTTTGTTACCTATGGCGAGGCCTTCCATTTTAAAGCAACTTATTACCACTAAAGATGGAAGGATTGTGAAGCATTGCAGCAAACCTTCCCTTCAACTTCAAGTGTTGGTTCAATGATCCTCTGAGGATGACACTAACATCACCTACAACCATCTTTATGATGTCCAACAAAGTTATTTGGACATTAATCCTGTGGACAAGTTACTGAAGGAGGAGAAAAAAAGACAGACGAAAAATGAATTTATGTAACCGAGCAATGACTATGTTAGCATTGGTATGTTAACCATTATACGCAGCTTGTACATACTTTAGGAATGAATAACAGATTCTTGACCTTCTTTCTCTCCTCCCTCTCTTCTTAGCTGAACTCTTATTTCTAAATTTCCCAAATCATAAACCCTAATTGTTTTGATCTTTACACACAAGATGGTAATCGCCTTATAACAGCATTTGGGGTTTTGTTTAGCCGAAAGCATCTCTTTTCTCTTTTCCCAACAATGACAAAATAACCAATGATCCTGAATGGATGATGCTACAGGTTAGTTAAGTTAGGAACCACAAGTCTGCAAGTCAAGAAAAATGTCTTCCGGAATAAGTGTAATCCTAACCTAGGATATGAGGTCTAGGTAGTGAAACTTGGTGTAGAACCTAAGCTGAACTGGGTAAGTGTTGGGGCAAATTACATCAAAGTATAATAGGAGAATGATTTAACGAGATTTGATGGCTTTACAATCAATAAAGATATCCAACTGAAATGAGACGAATTGATTTTTGCAGCCATCTCCTCAGCACATGGCGTGTCAAGGGCATTTTCTTTGTACATAAGAAGCTCCATGCTCGTCATACCTGCCATGCGGATATTTTCAGAGTTATATTTTGCTTTCTCATGTTTTAACCAATCCTATTTAAAAGATTCTTCATTTTTTACTTATAGGCGTTAGCAAAACAGCTCATGCTACAAAGACATTCCCGAATCCAACTTACTCAGTTCTGGAGAACCACATCTGTTGAAAGGAACCAAGAGATGCCAATATGCTCCCTCCTATCCAAACACTTCCATAATTACAGAACGGATATGTTAGGCGATGATATGAAACAGTAAAGAAAGCAATAGGCACATTTCTAGAAACAGGTATTAGCTTGGTTTTTGTACTAACATTCATATATGCAATGTGTCTAACTGTATTTCGAGTTGATTTTACCTATATGGACGCACTTTAGTAAACACATTTAGAGGTGTGTACAGAAAAGAACGCCATAAAAAGCACGATCAGGAAACAGTCTGCATCAGATGCAGAAGCTCAGACAACGTTTTTTAACCTTAGAGATTCATGTACTAGTTCACCAAATTTTCTAACAACTAATATCATCTACAACAAAGCCATGCTCCAAACTTTCAGTAAAAGTGGACAGCATATAACTACTGTTTTTGCTCAAATGTGGCATTAAACTGTTGTTGAGAAAATAAATCACACCAAGTGATATGTTTCTAGAATGAGAGCAAGGACAGAGGGGGAGAAAGAAGACAAAAACCTGAATCTCCTTTCAATTGCATTTCCACTGGCCAGCACTTTGACTCTAGCAGCTTGAGGTGATTCCTTCAAATGGTTGAATCACCATGTATTATAACGCAGTGAAGAGACTTGCATATCATTGCACAAGCACATTCGCTAAGCAGACATGTTTTTGTAATTATATGGATGCAAAAAAGTAGTAAGCACAGGTTTCCTTACACATGAGAAGTATTTCATTTTTGGGTCATATATGTACCTAGCTAGTGGCATTAAAAGTTAAAGGTTGGGATGCTACACATTGGAGACAAGACAGACAGTATCAATGATGTGCAAGCTTCCTTCAGGAGCTAATAAAACCATCAATACTGACAACCATATAGCGTGGAATTGGTCAAGATGCAAACATAGGAGCATATTGATCATGTAACGATAATATTTATAGACAACAAAAGGAGGAGGAATAAAAGTATTGTACTTCAAACAAATCTTTCTCTAGCCGCTCCTTCAACTGTTGCATTGATGCTGTACCACCGGCAAGCTGTAACAAAGATGAGAAGAAAAGGATCAAATCATTGCAGAAGCCAAACCCAGTAATTTAGCAATCATGATTGTGTAAACCATAAGCACCCCACAAAGCACCATCTGAACACAAGTAGAATATCCGAATGCTTGAAACAATTAAGGCAAGAAATCCACGCATCCCAAGAACTCCCCCTATTTATGATTTGCCAAGGTGCTTATGTAGATCCTTCCTTTCCAGATTGTAGCTAATAACAGGATTATCTTTCACCATACACTTACTGCATGGAATTTTAAAAGGGAAGTCTTTTCATCATCTTTGGCTGAAAGGCAACTATTACGAAAAAATAAATACCACTTATTTTAATCTGAAAAATTAATTGAGACACTTAATCAACAATAGTGATACGTAGGACTTCAGATAAAAAGAGGGAGGGTGTTGCAGGGAAGAGGGGCAAAATGTTGAGAAGTTTGCATAAATAGTTGTCCATCATGTAAGAATTCAGAAATTAAAGGAAAGGAAAAACGGCAACCACAATGACTTACCAGTATACTGCTAAACAGTTCCCTCCGAATGTCCACATCACACTTGTTAATGCTATCCAAAACCTGTGAAAGGAATAAAAAGATAGTAAATGGAAGTTGGAGAGGAAAAACCCAATTACTTTTATGCCCAAGAAAGGAACAAATTATACAGATAAATTTTTACCAGTTGTGGCAAACCACGGATGTAAGAAGTGATCTCCGTAAAATTCTCCATTCCGGGAATTTTCTGACATACAGATTCAGAATAAGTATAGCCAAAAGATGCTTAAAGAAAACTTCCCAACACAAACATTTCAAAAATTCAGTGAATAAATGTGAATTCACAAGTAGCAGATCATTTAAAAGTATTTTAGATTCAGTAAGTAAACTCAAACAAACGTAGCACTAAACATCAGGGATTGATGATTCATAGTGACATTCAAAGCTTTTTTGCAATTACATGAGTATGTTACAACTTAAAACCCGTGGAGCTTCCCAGTTAGGAAACAGATAACCATAAAAACCTCTGAATTCAAGTACAAGCATATTCAGAAATATTCCCCATCACTCATTAACAGAAAAGATTGTGCATACTTCAGCTTACCTCTTAGGGTTTAATTCTTGATTGACCATCCGCAGAAAAGCTTATGAGTCAGTCAAAAACTATTCTGGATTACATATCAAATTTTCTAATAAATATGTGTTAAAAAAAGTAAGCCACAAACCTGAACCAGGGATGGGTTGAATAAAACATCTGGAATCTTGAATCTATCCGCTCCTATTTCGATAGTCCTGATTAGCATTTAGATATGCAAATGAGAAATTCAAATAACAAACAGAATGAATGCAGTTTAAAAGCTAACCATAATGTATCAAACTGAGGTACATCGAATTGTAAGGAGCTTACTGCCCATCAGGAAGCTCATATGAAGTCATTGGAATATTTGAGTATGCCGCTTCTGTAATTTTGTAGTTGAGATAGAGGTGTGTTACAAAAGAGTAGAAACATTATATACTTGAAGCATCAAAGGGTAAAGAATGTTTCAAAGGTTTTATGCGCAGCATCCATGACATAATCAACACAATGAACCAAGAGAACGTAATTGTTATATTCAGCAAAGCAGAAAGAGTGATTCATCATAATTTGCTAAGGGTATCAATTACCCCCTTTGCATACGAATTTGCTGAAATTCAAATCACAGTTTTAAGAAAGCCAATCTATCTTGCTTAGAGATTTTGCTTTCCCTCGAAGGGGAAATAATAAATCTGCTTTGAAATATGTTCCTAAAACCTCATAATTTCATTTATCATATAATGCTGATAGAGACCAATCAGCCAAATAACTTGGGAACAGGCTTAAATCACGTGATATAAAAATTGTTATCAAAATTACTAAAAGTCAATCATCTCACTCTCTCATGTATTAGAAAATGGTAAACAATCTGTTTCATACTATTTACTTAAATTTGTCATTGGGTGTACGCCTGTGATTGAAAAGCTCTAGGACGTTAAATTTATCAATGAGCGTAAGCCTGTGTTCAAAAAGCTCTAGGACATTAAATCATTTCAGGCAAGTAAAGATGGCATTAAACTTCACTTTTCTCCCAGCATGACATATTGAGAAGGACCATAATTTTGGTAAATACAAAGTTTCGGTTTACACCTGACAAAATGATAAAACCAGAAAAACAATAAAAAAAAACATTGGCCCCCATAACACAGGAAAAGCTGCAGAAGCACTAGCAAAACTATGGTGCCACAATGGGAAAATAAAACCTGCAAATGTTAAAAAGGCAGTTACAGGTCTCTGTGATATGACCTTAAACTACAGGATTTTCATGACTCTGGACAGAATTGCTGAAAATACTTGCCATAATCAGCACTGGACACTGTTTCAGGTTATTAACACCATAATACTATTTAGTCCCTTTGGTTTGACTTTTCCCATTACGGTCCAACTATTAAGAACATAGTTATAAAGGCCCCCACATTATGAAAGAAAAGGAAAAATACCATCATATGTTGTATCAGGGGCTCGACACACACATTCCTTGATGTCACTTGCTATTACCCTCTACATTGAAAAAGATCATGATCCAGATAAGTTCAGACGTTAGTAAATATGTACAGCATTTCATCTCTACAAAGAGGAACATTAAGCTAAGTAGAATGCCTGTGAGTAGAGCTTGTAGCTTTCAGTTGTATTTGGAAAATCCAGATCCACTATCTGCGAGGTTAAGAAAATGAATCTGGAATGTCAAGATGAATGTACAGAGAATAACTTCACATAAGAATTGGCTTTAAATGAAAACAAAAATATGTCCAGAAAGAGAAACAATAGGACTAATTCCATCAAAGAAGCAAAAACTAGAAAAGGATATTTGGAAAATCAGGATCCACAATTTTGAGGTTCAGGAAATGAATATGAAAACTTCAAAGCAAGATGTGCTTACAATCTCCTAAATAACCTCGTATGGGCAAATGGAATGATGTTAAACATAATAAGCATATTTGGAGAAAGATTTCGAGGTTCACTCAAGAAAAGAATAGAAGAAATAGATTTTATCAGCGGCCTTTCCTTTGCTGGTGATCTCCGTGCCAAATGGCAGACCGACCATCTACAGTAATTAGAGAATCTATGGTGATTATTATTTTAATCAGGTTGATGCAAAAGAACTTAAAAGTATATGGAAGAAATAAAGGAGGAAAGATTAGTCAACCACAAGTCCTAATTTGGTGGAATGAGGATTGAGAATTGAGTTAACATCAAAGATAAAGGCTAAAATCCAGACTGTATTTGGATTCCTTATTAGATAGGGAGTAGAAATATTATGTTGTTCTTATTAAGATATGCTATCCTAGTTGTATAGGAATTATAGAATTTCTATTATAATAGGATTTAAGTAAGAAATCCTTTTCCTACTAGAATAAGGATTCTAAGAACACTATATATATGTACTTAGCCTTTCATTAATAACAAGCAATCTGGAATTTTTCTACAGCTTGAGAGTTTTCAACTGGAAGGTGTGATGTTTTCTTCTAAGAGTGATTCTTAGACCCTAGGAGTGATTCCTAGTCTCCAATCTTTCATTCTTTGTGTTCTTCCCTAAATTCCATGAACTCTGACCCAAATTTCAGCCATCTTAAACCTACATCCTAGCCACTCAAAACTATATTCCAACCATATTAAACCCTAAATCCTAAGCCTAAAATTCCAGCAATCTAACCCTAGATTCCCAGCTTTACAAAATCTGAAATTTCTACATTCCTAGCCAAAATTAAAACTTGAAACCTAATGTACCAGCAGCCTAATATCATCCACACTTCTTAATTTCGTGCTTTTAACTACTAGTTCATAATTCTTCTATTTTTCCTACATCAATTCGGTATCAGAGCTATGGCTCACGATGGTAACATGTAGTGGAAGGGCATATAGAGGAATATTCAATGAACAGGAGCGAGATGAGATACTTCTAAGAGTTATAAAAAGATTAGACCTTACTGACCCTTGATCACAAGATGCTCAAAGAACTAGTCCAGAAAACAATCTCAGACAACAAACTACACTTGATGGTGAGGGTGGAGAAAGTGAAATCCAAGACGCGAGGCTAACACTAATCAACACCGAATGGGGTTAGGAAATGAATGCCTACCCAGAGATCTAAGACAAAGAAATCGACTAGTAGCACATGGAGAGTGCACGCAAGCCGTTAGAGGCCACGATAGAGTTGAAGCCCACAACGAACTTGAGGACATTACTAAGAAAGTTCAGGTTGAAGCCCCTGATTTTGCAAGAAAGATGGATCCACACCTATTCTTAGATTGGACAACAGCAATGGAAGATTTCTTTGACTGGTACCAGATGTCAGAAGATCGAAAATTCGATTCGCAAAGATGAAGCTAGTTGGACAGGCTAAAATTTGGTGGAGATCACTAGATGATAGACTTCGAAAAATAGGCCAACCACCAATTGTTGATTAGGAAGAGATAGAGCTGAAGTTGTCAGAGAAATACTTAGCATTTCATTATTAGGAAGATCTCCAAGATCAACTCACGACCCTTAGACAAGAGACTATGTTCGTAACTGAGTACATGAAACTAGTTGATGAACTTTCTATAAGACGTGAAGGGATGGAATCAAAACGACAACTTATATCTCACTACAAAAATAGTTTAATGGCAGAAATTCGAAAGGAGCTGATAATGCAAAGGATTTATAGCCTTGAAGATACCTATCACTTGGCTTTAAGAGCGGAATAATTCTTGGGGCAACAAGCTAAAAAGTTTTGAAGTCAAGTCGGGGGGTTCGACATGAAGAGAACTACAACGATGTAAAACTTTAGACCAACACCCAATGCATCAAAATCTGCCCCGCAAAACAACTACACAATTTTTCAAGTAGCTGAACTTTAAGGCAAAGCCATAACTGAAACTGGGACAAAGGAAGGCAACAATGATAAGAAGTACTTCCGATGCAACGGGAGGGGCCACTATGCTTATGAATGTCCTACTAAAGCTTTGCATATGATGGGAGAAGAAGAAGAGGAAGAATCTGATGAGTACGTGTGTGAGAACGAATCTGAAAAGGAGTTGGAAGGAGACTCCAATTATGAACCAGCTAGTCCTACAGATCTTAACGTAATGAGACGTATACTTACAATCCCCAAAGTAGAAGAACAAGAAGAATGGCTTGGAGGAAGCAATATGAACGTGATATCGGAGAACATGGTGAAGCGATTGAATTTACTCATAGAGAAACATCTATATCCCTACAAAGTTGCTTGGGTAGATGATAGTACTATACCAGTAGCTCAAAGGTGTTTGGTGTCTTTCAAATTAGGAATATACGAGGACTCTGTTTGGTGAGATGTCATTCCTATGAAAGTATCCACATGTTACTTGGGCGACCATGGTTTTATAATCGAGATGAGCAGCACTTAAAGCTAACACCTATCATTTTATATTTCATTGAAAGAATATAGTTTTGAATCCTATGAAGGTAGACAAGATAGAAATATGTAAAAAAAAAAAGTGGATTCTTTGGCAAACCCTAAAGCTGAAAAGCCTAAACTAGAGGTTGAAATACCTGAACCACAGGCTAAAACCCCTTAACAACAAATCAAAACACAAGGGCAACAAGCTGAAACACCAAGGCAACAGGCTAAAAGAATTGGACAGCAAGCTAATATAACAGAATAGGAAGCTAAAAAGATTAACCAACAACTACTTGGGATTCAGGAGCTTGTTGGTTCAAAACTTGATGATATTATTGGTGTTGTTGATAAAGATGGTGTTGTAGTAGCTGATGAAGTAAATTTGAATGAAGATATGAAATTAACACAATATAAGAATAAAGGAGAAGTTATGAATACACTTGCAAAGTCAGAATTCAGCAACAACAAAAAATTAAAGGACCTGACTACAAGAAGCAGCAATAGGTATGTTCTTGATGCCTATGTTATAGAGAAGTCATGTGGTTTGGTTATGAAACCATTTTCAAATATATTGAGCAAGACATATGATGTTGTCCACACTGCTAAACTATTCTTCAAAGAGGTTGTACGTCTCCATGGATTGCCTTTAACCTTCGTCTCTGATTGTGACGTTAAGTTTATGAGTTATTTTTGGTAACTCTATGGAAAACATTGAACACTAAGCTTCAACTTTCAAGTTCTTTTCATCCCCAAACCGATGGACAAACAGAGGTAGTGAATAGAAGCTTGGGGTACTTGTTAAGATGTTTGGTTGGAGACAATGTGAAAAATTAGGACCTAATTCTTCCTATAGCAGAATTTGCATACAACACTTCTATAAACAGGGCTAATCGTAGAAGGCCTTTTGAGATAGTCTTAGGAATTCAACCAAAGAAGCCTATCGATCTGGTTCCTTTACCACAAACAACAAGAGTTAGAGTTGAAGCTGAAGCTGAAGGTTTTGCAAAGCACGAGGGACATCTTTGATGAGATATGAAGAAATATAACAACCAGTAATTAGAGTTGAAGCTGAAGGTTTTGCAAAACACATGAGGGACATCTTTGATGACATACAACAAAAGATAACAACCAGTAATTTGTTTTATAAAGAACATGCTAATCAATATCGTCAATTAGTGGAATTCAATGAAGGGGATATGGTGATGATTAGGATTTGTCCAGAGCATTTTTAGAAAGGAAAATATAAGAAACTTCATTCACGAAATGTTGAACCTTATAAGATCATCAAGAATAACTTGAGAATAAGTCCTATCCTTAATGTTGCGGATTTAACTATTTATCAAGGACAAGATGATGAACAATCCCCTACTGTAGCTGTAAGAATTCCAACCATTCCCCATCTTAAAGAGGAGATAGAAGATGTTTTAGATGAACAAATTGTAGCTACCAAAGATGGAGGATATCGACAATTTCTTGTCAAGTGGAAAGGAAGGCCGAATTCTAATAGCACCTGGATTTTAGCGTCTGAATTTCAGAAGTTGAATCCAGATTTGTATGATCAATATTTATCACAATCAATATCGAGGATGACTTCCGACAAGCCGGGGAGAATTGATGCAAAAGAATTTAAAGTATATAGAAGAAATAAAAGAGGAGAGATTAGTCAACCATAAGTCCTAATTTGGTGAAATGAGGATTGGGAATTCAGTTAACATCAAAGATTAAGGCTAAAATCCATATTGTATTTGGATTCCTTATTAGATAGGAAGTAGAAGTATTATGTTGTTCTTATTAAGATATCCTAGTTGTATAGGACTTATAGAATTTCTATTATAATACGATTTAAGTTAGAAATCCTTCTCCTACTAGAATAAGGATTCTAAGAACACTATATATATGTACTTAGCCTTTCATTAATAACAAGCAATCTGGAATTTTTCTACAACTTGAGAGTTTGCAACTAGAAGGTGTGATGCTTCCCTCTAAGAGTGATTCTTAGACCCTAGGAGTGATTCCTAGTTTCCGACCTTTCATTCTTTGTGTTCTTACCTAAATTCCAGCAACCCTAACCCAAATTTCAGCCATCGTAAACCTACATCCTAGCCACTCAAACCTATATTCCAACCATATTAAACCCTAAAACCTTCCAGCAATCTAACCTTAAATTCCCAACTTTACAAAATCTGAAATTTCCACATTCCTAGCCCAAATTCAACCTTGAAACCTAATGTTCCAGCAGCCTAATATCATCCACACTTCCTAATTTTGTGCTTTTAACTACTAGTTCATAATTCTCCTATTTGTCTAACATCACAGGTTTATCTCCTCCTTCTACCCTTTCCATGTCGTCAATCCTCATCCTTTTCTTTTCAATCCCTCTTCATTCTTCCTAACTGGTTACCTCCCAATATTTCCAATGTTGGTCAATCATGTTGGCAGAGACAATTGCTAAGTTGGTTAGATGTAGAATTTAAATAAGAGTAATAATTTAGAGTTATGTTTATTAAGGAATAATAGGAATCTTTATTACACAATATTCTATTCTTAGTGTAGACATTTAGAAGGTTTTCTTATTCTATTAGGATTAGGGTTCCAAGAAATTTTCTATATTTTTTTAATCAACATTTCCATGAGAAATGTGGAATATTAGCAGATGAAGGGGCTGATACTACCGCCGAGAACGTGCTTTATGTGTGGTATGTGTGGTGGGACTGTTGGCAGCTCTCATTAAAAGATCAATTAGAACCTTTGAACCTATTTGCAAACAGTTGAATTTAGGGTAAAGAATATATTTCTGTATTTACTGGAATTGTATGATAATACAAGTATGTACAATGCTGTCTCTTATATAGATTAGAAACCTGAAATCCTAAAACTGGATTTCCTAAAAATTGGGGATACCGGATACCTCTTACCGTAATTAGGGAATAAGTATCTCCTACATTTATTGGGAGATATATCAATCATAATCTTTAAGATATAGCAGAATCCCTAGGATAAGAATGACAAGAAACAACATTAACCAACACTCTCCCTCAAGCTGGTGGATGGATATCTATCATTCCCAGCTTGCCAGTGAGGTTCTGGAACTTCTCATTGGGAACTCCTTTTGTGAAAACATCTGCCAACTATAGTCCTGAAGGTACAAATGTAGTAGTAACAAGTCCTTTATCCAACTTCTCCTTGATAAACTGTCTATCAATTTCTATATGTTTGGTTCTATCATGCTGAACCGAGTTATGAGCGATACTGATAGCTGATTTGTTATCACAGAGTAGCTTAGGAGTTGTGTAATTAATTTTGAGATCATTTAGAACTATTCTGATCCACAATAGTTCACAAATCCCTTGGGCTAGTGCTCTAAATTCCGACTCTGCACTTGACCTAGCCACCACATTTTGTTTCTTGCTCCTCCATGATACTAGATTTCCACCCAAGAATAAACAATATCCAGTGGTAGACCTTCTGTCAACCACTAATCCTGCATAGTCAGCATCTGTATAAATCTCCATGGACATATTTCCATCTCTTCTGAATAACAAACCTCTCCCTGGAGTACCTTTAAGGTACCTCAAGATCTGATCTACAGCTTGCATGTGTTTCTCCCTGGGGTCATTCATGAACTGACTGACTACACTTACAGAATAAGCTAAGTCTGGCCTGGTATGGGCTAGGTATATTAATCTGCCCACTAATCTCTGGTACTGGCCTTTGTCTATCTTTGGACTATCCTCTTCCTTCCCTAACCGATGGTTTTGCTCAATTGGAACGTTGGCAGCTTTGCTGCCCATCTTTCCTGTCTCCTTGAGGAGATCCAGGATATATTGCCTTTGGGAGATGCAGATTCCTTCCTTAGAATAAGCCACTTCAATCCCAAGAAAGTATTTCAATCTACCAAGACTCTTTATCTCAAAAGCAGTGGCAAGTTTCTGCTGAAGTATGTTTCTTTCAATAGTGTCATTCCCTGAAATAATGATATCATCCACGTATACTAGAAGAATAGTCAGTTTTCCCTCCTTGGAGTGCCTGAAGAACAATGTATGATCCCCTTGGCTTTGCTTGTACCCAAAGGACACCATGGCCTTTGTGAATCTGCCAAACCACGCACGAGGGGACTGTTTCAGTCCATAAAGAGCTCTCTTCAACCTGCATACTATATTTTTTCCATTAGATGGCTTGTATCCTGGGGGAACTTCCATATAGACTTCTTCTTCCAGATTTCCACGCAGAAATGCATTTTTTACATCAAACTGCATCAATGGCCAATTTAGGTGTGCAGCCAAGGATAGTAATATTCGCACAGTATTCATCTTGGCTATTGGGGCAAAAATCTCCTCATAATCTATGCCATAGGTTTGAGTGTACCCTTTAGCTACCAACCTTGCCTTATACCTTTCCAATGAGCCATCAGAGTTGTATTTTAAGGTGTATACCCATCTGCAACCCACGGGTTTCTTGTTTTGGGGACTTTGAACAATTTCCCACGTTCCATTCTTCTCTAGGGCTTTCATCTCCTCATTCATGGCCTTGGCCCAATTCTTGTCTCTCAATGCTTCTTGTATAGTTTCTGGTACCTTTATGGATTCTATAGCAATCAAAAAACTCTTATGTTGTAGGGACAAACGTTTAGTAGTGACAAATTGGGAGATGGGGTGTTGGGTGCATGACCGTTTGCCCTTTCTCAAGGCAATTGGCCAGCAGTCTTGGTTAGATGAGGGAGTCACTGTATTACTTACCTCATATTCAGATGATTGGAGTTGAGGTGGAGCAGGTGTAGCCAACTTTCTCCTCTACTATACAAACTTGGGTGTGCTTGCCTTTTGGAGAGTGGTGGTCTCAGTTTGTTCAGTGTGTGTGTTACGGGCCCTTACAGGTGTACACTCGCAGAAGAAAACAGCAGCCACGTTTAATGCTTATTGAAGATATGGACAGCAGCCACGTTTAATGCTTATGGAAGATATGGATTAAGGAAGTAGACCACGTACAGTTCTGTTTTATTTTTTTGACTTTTTCTTGAGCACTTTGTTTTAGTTTCCGACTTTGTTAGAGTGGATCTCCACTTTCTGTTATTTCCTTCATTTTTGGAGTTCATGATCAAGTCACGATTCCATCGATGTAAAAGGATGGTTTACATCCTCTATAAATATTGAATATTCATCAATGAAGAAAGGGCTTGGAATTCATTACAGTTTTGAGTACTTTAACTCAGAGGTTTAAGGTTCCCTCTAATCGAGCCTTTAATTCTTCAAAAAATAGGTCGAAAAAAGAAATCTTCTCCATCTAACCCTCAAACATCTTCCACCTCCATTCCAGATAGACCCATAACTCGATCCTACATTCGGGACCATAACATTTTGGTATCAGAGACTACTGTTATGGGGGAATCAATTCAAGAACAGCTTAATAAACTTTTCAACCTCGTCCTTTATGAGCAGAAAGCTAATCAAGACCGTCATGAGAAGGTCGAACAACTCCATGCTAAAATGGATGCCATGTCAATCGATTTGGAATCTGTTAAACAGGTTCGGTCCTCTTCTCCAGGATCGGAGAGTCAAGTCCGGATGCGGCGCGATAAGGGACCAGCTGGAGCTACTAGTTCTGAAACTTCCAGAGACAGTGTCATTGTTCCCAAATTCACCAAACTGGATTTCCCTCGCTTCAATGGCAAGGAAGATCCTTTAGGATGGATTAGCCGTTGTCAACATTTCTTCAAGCATCAGTCCACCCCAGAAGATGAGCAGGTGGGGTTAGCCTCTTACCACCTCGAGGGGAGTGCACAACTCTGGTATTTACAAATGATCCAGGATATTCCAAATCCCACATGGAATGAGTTTGTCACTCAATGCAATTTGCGTTTTGGGCCCCCTATTCGAAGCAACAAGCTGGGGGAACTTGCCAAATTAAAACAGACGGGAACAGTGGAGGAATATCAAACTAAATTCGAGATTTTGGTTTCTAGGGCTGGTACCTTAGATCAAAGCCAGAAAGTTCAGTTGTATCTCAGTGGGTTGCAGGAATATATCTCAGTAGAGGTCGAGCTCCACCACCCAAAAGATCTTGTTACTGCAATGAGTATGTCTCGCCTGTACGAACGAAAGCTCTACTCCAAGAGTTTGGCTCACCGACACGTCAGACGTCCTTCTCACCTTCCTGACAACCGACCCGACCGTATCATCAAGAGACTCACCAGAGACGAAATGGATGAAAGGAGAAAGAAAGGACTGTGCTTTAATTGTGATGAACAATTTGTACGCGGTCATCAGTGCAAGCGTCTGTTCTGGATTGATTTGGACGACGGCACAATCTCAGAGGAAGAGGCCGATTCCGATTCTCCACCAGAAATCTCCCTGCATGCCATAACCGGAACTCGCAGTCCACAATCTATGCGGCTTCTGGGTTATTGGCGGGGTCGCCAGGTACTGATACTTGTAGATTCGGGAAGCACTCATAGTTTTGTTTCTGATTCTGTGGTGGCAGATTTGCAAGCGACAGTGGATGAGCAAGATGGGTTGCGGGTAAACGTTGCTAACGGTGAACAGCTCCACAGTCCTGGAATCTGCAAAGGGGCACCAATTGAATTAGGGAGTTCTATTTTTACGGTGGACCTATTTGTTTTACAATTAAAGGGTTTTGACTTGGTTCTTGGTGTTAATTGGTTCGCAACTCTAGGCCCCATCTTATGGGATTTTTACCTCATGTGGATGTCTTTCTTTGTCAATGGGAAACAGGTGGATCTTAAGGGTATTAACTCCAAATCAGGGGCACAACCGACCCTCCATTCTTTGTTGCCGTCTACTGTTCACGAGCATCAACTACAAAAATTGCTAGCCGATTTTGCAGAAATTTTTGAATCGCCCACTGACCTTCCTCCTGCTCGCCCCTACGACCACCGAATTCCTCTAGCACCCAATACTAAACCCGTGGTGGTACATCCATACAGATACCCACATGGCCAAAAAGATGAGATAGAACGCCAATGCACTGCTATGCTGAATCAAGGAATCATTCGACCCAGTAGATCTCCCTTTTCATCTCCGGTAATTCTGGTTCCTAAAGCTGATAAAACTTGGCGCTTATGTGTTGATTACAGGGAACTAAATGCCAAGACGATCAAAGACAAGTTCCCCATTCCGGTGATTGAGGAACTTCTGGATGAATTGGGCGGAGCAAAATATTTCACCAAATTAGATTTGCTGTCGGGGTACTTTCAAGTGCGCATGCATTCTCCAGACATTGAGAAAACGGCGTTCAGAACTCACCACGGCCATTTCGAATTTCTGGTCATGCCATTTGGATTGTCAAACGCTCCTTCCACCTTTTAGGCCTTGATGAATGCGGTATTCCAAGAACACTTACGGAAATTTGTTTTGGTTTTCTTTGATGACATTTTGGTTTTCAGCAAATCTTGGGATGAACACATACACCATTTGCGTCAAGTATTTCATATTCGGCAAAGAAATGATTGTTCTTGAAACGTCCAAGTGTACTTTTGCTCAACCACGGGTTTCTTACTTGGGCCATATAATTTCACAAAATGGAGCATGTGTCGACCATTCCAAAATTTCGGCAATTACAGATTGGCCGAAACCTGTCTCTCTCCGTGGTTTGCGGGGCTTCCTGGGGCTTACTGGCTACTACAGAAAGTTTGTATTAAACTATGGGGTCATTGCTGCTCCTCTCACTGCAATGTTGCGAAAGAATTCTTTCCACTGGACCGATGATGCGATCAAAGCCTTTGCAGATCTGAAAACGGCACTCACTACTACACCTATATTGGCTCTCCCTAACTTTGAGCTACTATTTATTATTGAGTGTGATGCCTCTGAAACAGGTATTGGGGTCGTTCTATTGCAGGAGAATAAACCAATTGCCTTCTTTAGCCGAGCAATGGCAGCTCGCCACACCATATTGCCAGCATATGAAAGAGAGCTGATCGGCCTGGTCAAAGCAATTAAACACTGGCAGTCTTATCTTTGGGGAAAAATATTTTTGGTGCGCACTGATCACTACACCCTAAAATTTTTGTTGGAGCAACGCTCACTGTCTTCACCACAACAACACTGGTTGAGCAAACTACTGCCTTTTGACTTCACTGTCGAGTACAAGCCAGGCAAATCCAATACTGTTGCCGATGCACTTTCCTGCAGGGATGCCGATCAACACTGCCTTCTTGCTCTTTCTATGCCGCAACTGGATTTATTTGATGAGATCCGTCATGAACAATGAAGATCCCAATTGAAATCCAAGCAGACTTCTCATCATTGCTCATAATAACTCAGCTGCCACTACCTGGACTTTTAAGCAAGGTCTACTTTTCTTTAAAGACCGGGTTTATATTCCTCACGAATCTCCCTCAATTCCTTTAGTTATGGCTGCCATTCACAATCAGGGTCATGAAGGCTACCAAAAAACATTGCATCGAATTACTCGGGATTTCTTTTGGAAGGGAATGAAAAAGATGGTGCGAGATTTCATTCGAGCTTGTGATGTTTGCCAACACACAAAATGTAAACATTACAACCAGCCGGTTTACTGCAACCATTGCCCGTTCCACAATAGATATGGGCCGATGTGTCTCTTGATTTTATTGAAGGGCTTCCCACTTCCAGGGGCAAGAATGTGCTTTTGGTTGTTATTGACAGATTCTCTAAATACGGGCACTTTGTGGCAATATATCACCCTTTTACTGCTGTAAGTATTTCTCGTATTTTCTTTGATAACATTTTCAAACTTCATGGCCTTCCAGAAACTATGGTCAGTGATAGAGACGTCACCTTCACAAGCTCTTTCTGGAAGGAATTATTCAGATTGTGTGGTACTAAATTATGCTTTAGTTCGGCATATCATCCACAATCGGATGGTCAAACAGAGGTCACCAATCGAACGGTCGAAATGTACTTGCGTTGCTTCACCAGTTCTCATCCCCATAAATGGTGTGATTGGCTCTCTTGGGCAGAATTTTGTTACAACACAAGCTATCATTCTACCCTCAAAACGACACCATTTGAGACCGTGTATGGGCGAGCCCCACCCCGACTACTTTCTTACTTGCCTGGAAGTTCTACAATTGAAGCAGTAGATGCTATTCTTCAACAAAAAGACTCAATGTTGCAACAGCTTCGCAACAACCTTCAGATAGCTCAAAACAGAATGAAAATCCAATATGATAGGTCGCACCGAGCGTTGGAATCTAATGTTGGGGATTTAGTTTTGCTTCGTCTTCAACCGTATCGTCAATTCTCCCTTGCCGCTAGGAAAAATCAAAAATTAGCAGCCAAATACTATGGCCCTTTTGAGGTTTTGGAACGAATTGGTTCAATGGCATACCGATTGAAGCTTCCTCCGGATTCAAGAATACATCCAGTCTTTCACGTGTCTACCCTCAAACCGTATCATGCTGGTTCTACTGATTTTGCAACTATGTTGCCTCCTACTACTGAACAGCAGCCTTCGGTTCTATTAGCTATTTTGGGATAGCGGACTCGTGCAGGAAAAACGGAAGTTCTGGTACACTGGAGCCAAGCTTCCCCAGTTGACTCCTCTTGGGAAACTGTTCACGATATGTTGGCTCGTTACCCAGATTTCAAGCTTCGTAAGGGGGAGGGAAGTTGTTAGCTATGGACCGAAACCATTACGGGTTTATCATAGGAAGAAGAAGAGGAATGTTGAGAATGTCGGGGTGGCGAATGAGAATGCTGAGTTGGCAACTGTTGTTATGCTTAACCGTTAGGGAGAATAAGGAATGATTATGTTGGGTGTACGGGTACTATAGGAGCATATAAGTTAGTTAGCAAGGAGGAGCACATTATCGATTATTCTTGTTATCAAGATCTTCAGACGGCCTAAAATTTGGGAGCAATAGCTCTAAAAGATTTATCAATACATTCTATTCGGTTTCGAATTTCCTATCCTTACTCTATCAATTGGTGCGGTGGCGTGGAAGGAACCCCATGACCAACACCGAATGGAAAATAGATTGGAAGTGGTAGAGAGGAGTCAGGAGCGATGGAACAAAGATTGTGAGGCTTGACGGAGGCGGCGAGATTAAATCGATGCTAGTTGTTGTATTGAAAGGAAAAGCCACAGATGAAGCTCGGTGGGTGGGCGATCGTCGATGTGAAGGGGTCGGCTAGTGCCTCTGCTCCAGGGAGGTCATCGGCGCGGGTAGTGACTCGGATGATGTCCAGTAGCGATAAACGTATAGAATTGCGAACTTCAATGGGGTTGATCCCATGAGTTGGGTCCGGCGAGCAGAGCAATATTTTCAGGTGCAAGAAACTCCGGAAGAGAAGAAGGTCACGTTGGCTTTAGTGTGCATGGAGGGTCATGCTCTTCACTGGATCAGCTGGTTACAAGATCGGAAGCCACTCATGACTTGGGAAGAGGTTAAAAAAGAAGTGCTCACTAGATTCGGAGGCGCACTAGCAACTAACCCTTTGAAGCCTTAGTTGTTGTCCGTCAAAGCACGGGGTAGTGGAGGATTTCATCCAGGACTTTGTGGCCAAGGCAGTACAAGTCAGAGGATGTTCGGAAGAATTCTTCATAGGGCAATTTCTGAATGGATTGAAGGCGGAGATTAGGGCTCTGATTCGTTCACATGAGGCGGTGGAGCTCTATAGCACCATGAATCTAGCCAGGGAAATCGAACATGAACTAGAAGTGGTCGGTCGACAGAAATTTGCTCAGCCATCTTCTTACAGAGAAAGCTTTGGGTTGGGCGCAAAGGCAGGGGCAGTAACCGGGGTCAAAGGACCTCAACCAACCTTTCAGGTTATTGAAGGAAGGAGTGGGGTCGGAGCTGGAGGTACTCACCTAGGTGGAGGACCGGCCCAATCTTCGGGTCATGTGAGGGGAACCACCGGACCTGCTCATTCTCAGGCGAATATCTTTGGGTCAAATGGGTATGGTTCACTGGCCTGAGGGGTCCAAAATACACCCAAAAGAATTTCAAGATCTTAGGGCAAAGGGCTTATGTTTTCGTTGTCTTCAGCCCTACCACCCTCTTCACCAGTGTCAAGGAGCATCCCTACATACTGTGATTCTGGCTGATGGAGATTCGTTGGAGGATAAGGGAGAGGGGACGCTGCCGGAGATGGAGACGCCGGAGATTCCAGATGGCCAACAGTTTGCGAATCTTGAACTTCCTTATTTTGCCCTGGGGGGGTGCGGACGTCACCAAACCATGAAGTTACGAGGGTTGATCTGTGGGGTAGATGTTATTATTATGGTGGACAGTGGGGCGAGCCACTGCTTCATTACAAAAGGGGCGGCTACGAAGATGGGACTCCATGTGGAACCAAGCAGTCTTGGATGGTGTGCGCCTAGGAGATGGGCGACGGAGGAGACCCAAGGTGTATCTTAGAAATGTTTAGTAGAAGTTTGGGTGCTGAATTTAGGGTTGATTGTTTCGTGTTTCCGCTAGGGGTGTTGACCTCATTTTGGGGTATCGTGGTCGCAGCATTGGGAGATGTTAAGGCCAACTGGGACGGATGTCTATGGAGTTCGATTTGGTGGAAGAACGATTAAATTGACGGAGACCCTTCTCTAGTTAGTATTCCAAAGATTCGTTTCTTACAAAAGTCCAAACTACTTCATGCTTGGTGCTCTAGCAAGTTTCCTTGGTTGAGTTGAATTCGGCTGAGGGGAACCTTTCAGAGGAACAGGAGTCAACCCTACAACTATTACTTCAAAAGTTTGCAAGACTGTTTATCGAGCCTTCGGGGCTACCACCACATCGCGCCATTGACCATAGTATACCACTACAGCGAGGGGTTACAGCTGTGAGTGTTAAGCCGTATCGCTACGGTCACATGCAGAAGGACGAGATAGAACGGCAAGTGTCCGAGATGCTAGCGACTGGGATAATTCAGCCAAGTTTTGGGCCCTTTTCCAGTCCCGTTTTATTAGTAAGAAAGAAAGATGGTGGGTGGCGTTTCTGTGTTGATTATAGGGAGTTAAACAAGGTAACTGTGGCAGATAAGTATCCAATTCCGGTTATACAGGAGTTACTGGATGAGTTACATGGCGCTAAGTTCTATTCCAAGGTCGACCTACGATCTGGATACCACCAGATCTGATACGCAGTGAGGACATTCCTAAAACGACCTTAGGACACATTTCGCCATTATGAGTTCAAAGTAATGCCTTTTGGACTTAAAACGCCTGACCACGTTTCAAGCAACAATGAACGAACTCTTCCGACCTTACTTACGAAGGTATGTATTAGTATTCTTTGATGACATCCTTATTTACAAGAAGGATTGGGAAGACCATATGGGACATTTGTTGGTTGTTTTGAGGATCTTGGAGGATCGACATTTTGTTTGTAAATGAGAAGAAAAGTCAATTCAGGCGGACCAAGATCGAGTATTTGGGACACTTAATATCGGAGGTGGTGTATCTATGGATCCCAAGCAAGGTGGCTAGTATCTCGACATGGCCACAACCTCGATCGGTGAAAGGGTGAGAGCTTTCCTTGGGTTAACGGATATTACAGACGGTTTATCCAAGACTATGGGCACATAGCGCGCCTAATCGATTTGACTCTTCAAAAGGAGTCCTCTCGAAATTTTCATGGACAATTTGAAGCACAAGTAGCCTTCATCGCCTACAAGAAGCCTTGATCTGCCGCACCCTACTAGCTATGCCCGATTTTCACCAACCCTTTGTGGTAGAATGTGATGCATCCGGGGAGGGTAGGAGCAGGTCCTAATGCAAGAAGGCCGTCCGATTGCTTTTTACAAGAAGAATTTGGCACCAAGGAATTTAGCTAAGCGGCTTATGAGAAGGAGTTAATGGCTCTTGTGATGGCCATCAGACATTGGCGACCATATCTAGTAGGGGTAAATTTACGGTCTTGGATGACCATCGTAGCTTGAAGCATTTACTCCAAAGAACAAATCACGACTCCTACCAACAAAACTGGGTAGCGAAGGCGATTGGGTATGAGTTTGACATAGAATACAAGCCGAATATTAAACAAGGTGCAGACTCGTTGTCAAGACGACAAGAAGATGTGGAGTTGTCCACAATTTCTTTTCCATCTTTGGACTCAATGGGCGACTTGGACAAAGAAATGGCGCAGATGACACTTATCGAAACTCAAAATGCGATCACCGATTGCCCTACCGAATTCAAGAAATACAAGATTGTGAATGGCGAATATTTTTAATGGGAAGCTCTTCTTACTGCTACTTCTTCGTGGATTCCTAAGCTCATTCATGAGTTTCTTGCACCCTCAAGGAGGGCATTAGAACCTATAGAACTTACTCAAGAGTGGCCTCCAATGTTCATTGGGTAGGGATGATGAAATAGATTGAAGTTTGTGGCTGAATGTACAACATGCCAACGCCACAAATACAAAGACTCAAGCTCCTCGCCGGGTTATTACAACCATTACCCATTCCTAATCGGTATGGGAAGATTTATCCATGGATTTCATCAACGGCATGCCTCGTTCTCATGGCATTGATTGTGTTTTGGTAGTAGTGGACCGTTTGAGTAAGTATGGTCACTTCATTGGTCTTCGCCATCCTTTTCGCTAGATCGATGGGTGAAGTGTTCTCTAAGGAAATTGTGAGACTTCATGGAGTACCACACTCCATTGTTAGTGATAGGGACCCTTATTCATGAGTAATTTCGGTTAGAATTCTTGAGGATGGGGTACCCAACTAAAATGAGCATCGTGATACCATCCGGAGACGGACGTGCCAAATCAAGTCTTGAATAGATGTTTAGAAACATATTTAAGATGTTTCTTCGTAATGACCTAAATCTTGGAGTCGATGGTTGCATTGGGCTGAATATTGGTACAATACCAACTTTCAAGGCGCTACTCAAACCACCCTTTTGAGCTAGTGTACGGTGGAAACCACCCACTCTTGTTCAAGATTTGCCGGGAGTTTAAGATTGCGGCGGTGGCGCGCAGAACACCGTGATCGCAATGAGATATTGAGGCATTGCGTTATAATTTGCTAAAGGCACAACAAAGGATGACTAAGGTGCCAATAAACACCACCGACAAAGTTGAATTCAGTGGATGATTGGGTCTATTTAAAGATTCGCCACATAGACAGCCTCCTTGCACAAATGAGTGTATCACAAACTCGCTCCTCGTTATTACTGACCCATTTAAGGTCTTTGCAAGTTTAGTCCGGTGGTGTACAAATTAGCCTTACCACAGAGCTCAAGAGTCCATCCTATTTTCACATTTCTCAACTTAAGAAAGCAAAGGTGTTCATCAAGTTTCGGTGAGCTTCCTTCCAACTTGGTTCTTTGAACGTTCTAGTTTTATTCCGAGCAAATTCGCAAATCAGTCTTTCGACCCTCCTACTCTCCCTTGTCACCGGTTGTTGGTCAAATGGATCGCCAAGGATCCGATGAAGCTACTGGATTAGCCGCTTTCGATTTTAGGGGCCAATTTCTGAATCGGACCACGTGGACAAGGTCTGCTTCAAATGAGGAGTCTTGTTAGCTATGGACCAAACCATTACGGGTTTATCATAGGAAGAAGAAGCGGAATGTTGAGAATGTCGGGGTGGCGAATGAGAATCTTTGAGTTGGCAATTGTTGTTATGCTTAACCGTTAGGGAGAATAAGGAATGATTATGTTGGGTGTACGGGTACTATAGGAGCATATAAGTTAGTTAGCAAGGAGGAGCACATTATCGATTATTCTTGTTATCGATATCTTTAGACGGCCTAAGGTCGGGGAGCAATAGCTCTAAAAAGATTTATCAATACATTCTATTCGGTTTCTAGAATTTCCCTATCCTTACTCTATCAGAAGTATTGTTACGAGCCCTTACAGGTGTACACTCGCAGAAGAAAAAAGCAGCCACGTTTAATGCTTATTGAAGATATGGACAGCAGCCACGTTTAATGCTTATGGAAGATATGGATTAAGGAAGTAGACCACGTCTGATTCTGCTTTTATTTTTGACTTTTCTTGAGCACTTTGTTTTTAGTTTCCACTTTGTTAGAGTGGATCTCCACTTTCGTTATTTCCTTCATTTTGGAGTTCATGATCAAGTCACGATTCCATCGATGTAAAAGGATGGTTTACATCCTCTATAAATATTGAATATTCATCAATGAAGAAAGGGCTTGGAATTCATTACAGTTTTGAGTACTTTAACTCAGAGGTTTAAGGTTCCCTCTAATCGAGCCTTTAATTCTTCAAAAAATAGGTCGAAAAAAGAAATCTTCTCCATCTAACCCTCAAACATCTTCCACCTCCATTCCAGATAGACCCATAACTCGATCCTACGTTCGGGACCATAACAGTGTGGGGCTGAATCTAGGCAAGTGATTGGCTCAGTTTCGGGCACATTATCTATGTCACACTTGGTTAGGTTGACCAAGCTTTGGTTCAGTCCCTTAAATCCTCCTTTTCGAGCCAGAACTTGTTCCTTCCCATGGTGCTTAAAGCAGTTCTCGGTGTGGTCAGACTTCTTGCAGTAAGAGCACCACCTAGTTGATTTTGTATTGGAGCCTGAGTTTGATGAAGAACCCTCAATAAGCTGTTTAGGGTTCTTGTTGGGTTTCTTGCTCACTATAAGGGCTGATCCGTCAGAGGATTCTAGAGATTTTTCATCCAGCATAACTCCTCTCCGCGTTTCCTCCCCTCGAATCACATAGAAGACCTCAGATAATGTAGGTAGAGTTTCCTTACCAAGAATTTGGACTCTTATGGAGTAAAATTCAGCATTGAGTCCAGAAAGAAATTCAAAAATTCTGTCCCTTTCAACTACACGAGCTAGAGTGGCTGCATCTTGACTGCATACCATCTTCAAATTCTGGTATTGATCCAGTTCATTCCACAGGCCATTCAAGGTTCCATAGTAATCAGTAACAGAAAGGGAACCTTGTTTGGTGTGGAAAATACGGGTCTTGAGTTCATAGCATGTAGACATGTCATCCTTCTTGGAATAAGTCTGCCTAAGGTTATCCCAAATCTCCCTAGCTGATGATAGAAACATACGTTCTCACGATTTCGAGTCATAGAATTCCTGACCAAGTCATGATAAGAGAATCATCATCATCCCGTAAATCATGCGTAGTTCTGCTTTTAGCCACAGAACCCCTTCATGTGGTCAACCTCAAATCGGCCTTTGAGAGTGGTACGGATCACCGAGCCCATTGAGGTAATTTTTCCATTAAGATGATAGGTGGGGTGCGAGATTGGCAAATCATTGGGGTTGAGAGGGATGAGGTTGGTAGTAGACTTCGTGATAAATCAAGAGCTATAATCATAAGGGGCGTGCAAAGGACCGGAAGAAGAGATTAGAAAATAGCAATGAAGGTCAAGGGCAAAGATGTAGAAGGTGCTTTCGCAATCAAAGAAGAATAGGCGATGAATAGTAAGAGAAAAGCTCCTTAGGCTCGCGCAGCTTTGATACCAAGTTGAATTTAGGGTAAAGAATATATTTCTGTATTTACTGGAATTGTATGATAATACAAGTATGTACAATGTTGTCTCTTATATAGATTAGAGACCTGAAATCCTAAAACTGGATTTCCTAAAATTAGGGATCTGGGATACCTCTTACCATAATTAGGGAATAAGTATCTCCTACATTTATTGGGAGATATATCAATCATAATCTTTAAGATATAGCAGAATCCCTAAGATAAGAATGATAAGAAACAACATTAACCAACACAAACAGTGCTCAGGTATTTCAAGACATGAAGAGTTTGATAAGGGGAGAAGATAAGAGCATTGAAGACGAAGAAAAGTGCAAGGAAGTTGATGCTTTGGCACACCATAAAGTGAAACTACTGAACAACAAATAGAAACACTTAAACAGCAAGCTGAAAAAAACTGAACAATAAATCAGAACACAAGAATAGCAGGCTGAAGCAACAGGACAACAGGCTAAAATAACAGAACAAGGAGCTGAAAAGATTAACCAGAAACTACTAAGGGTTACAGAACTTGTTGGCTCAAAACTTGACGTATTCTTGGTGTTGGGGAAAAAACTAACCAAGTTGATGCAGATACAGTTGTAGTGGGTGATGAACGTGAAGTAGATTTAAATGAAGATGCAAAATTAACATAGTATATGAATAAAGGAGAAGCTGTGAGTGACTTTGCAAAGTCATAATTCAACAATGATGGCAAGTTAATGCTTCTGACTGCAACAAGCAACAATACTTCTATTCTTGATGCCTATGTTGTAGAGAAGCCATGTGTTTGTTATGGAACCATCTAAAAATACAACTGTCAATGCAAATTTTACCATAAATGGCCAACATGTGAAGCTATGCTCAGAAGATGGTACACTGCATGTTTGGAATATCAACACAAGAAAGGAGGTGGCATATTGGAAAAACTACAAAGGAATTACATTCTCTTTGAAGCAAGGGCAGTAATAGGGGGGAAAAAAAGGAAGACATGCTTGACATCATTTAGTTGTCGAGGTTGATTCTCATCAAGTTAGAGAGAATGATGCAAAATAAAGACAAAAGTTATTACTTAGTTTTCCTTATAAAAAAGGAAAAATATTTCTACTTTATTTTGGCTTTATTAGTTTTGGGTCAAGTTTATTAAGGAATAACGAGAATCTTTACTAAATAGGATCCTATTCATATTTTAAAGTTTAGTAGGTTTTCTTATTCCACTAGAATTAGGTTCCGAGAATTTCTTTTTATCTATATGAATCAACCTTTCAAAGAAAAAACAAAAGCGTGAATTTTCTCTACAAACTTTGGATTTCCAAGTAGAAGAAATGTTGTTTACTTGTAAGAGTAATTCTTAGTTTCATATCCTAAAGGCGATTCCTAGAACTACTCATTATTGAGTTCTCTCCTAAAATCCCAGTAATTGTAACTAAAAATTTCCAGCATCCTTAATCTGAATCTTCAACAACCTATACTGATATTGCAACAACTTATTCAGATCTCAAACTCAAAATTCTAGCCAGCTCAGCAAATTTCAGCAGCCCAAAATTCCTAATTTTCTGTAAGTTCTAGCTAATAATTTGGTATCTATTCCATTCGTCCTACATCATGGTGAGGACGCAGTTCATAGTTAGCACTCCCACTGGGAGAAAAATATGAAGAAAAAAAAAGTAGAGGAGGAGAATCACCAGAACAGAAGCAATACTTGCTCCTCTGGGAATGCAGGTTAATATTGACCAAAATCATCTGGTCAAATTTTAGGAATACTCTAATGGAAATGACATACTAATTCTCAAATTTGGCCATCTTTCCTACAAATGTTATCAAGTTATCGACCACAAGGATAAAATGACTTGTAAAAGCACCCAATTTCTTCCAAATAAAATGACAATGTTAGAAACTCTAGCTTGAGAGGCTAGGGATCCGAATATTATTGATAGTAAATCTGTAGAAATACTGCTATTACAAGTAAACCGATGATCACTCACTAACCAGAGCAATGGTTGCTCCTCAGGGAAAGAATATCTTCTTTCACTGTCACAATACACTTCTTACTTCTCCGAATGGCTCCCTACTCTCTCTCTCTCCCCTCCTATTAGCTTCCCCTCGTACATTCTGTTATTCCTTGTGCCACCTCATCAATTCTAACTAACTCGACATCACCCTCTTTCTTTCTACGTGAATACACCTCCATATTCTAGGCTTAGTATTATTGCTATCATTGACCCTAACATTGCCCCTCCTAGAAGATCACCTTGTCCTCAATTTGAAATGAGGAATTGGCTCAAGAACGCATTCATCTTCCCAAGTAGCATTCTCTATAGGCTTGCCTTTCCAATGAACCAACCACTGCCGAATTGAGTGTCCCTCCTTGGATATAACCCTGCTGGCTAGGGCAGATTCGGGTTCCACCATATCCTCTACTTCGACCTCCATTCCCTCTTGTAAGTTTGTGTGAGAATCTGTTTTATAGATATTGTATTAGGTAAATATCAGATATAGGATATGTATTAGGATCCCTAAAAATAAGGAATCCTCAGATAGGGTTAGATTCCTAGTTCAGTAAGGATTAGGAGATTTAGGGTTAGATTCCTAGTTAAGTAAGGATTAGGAGATTTGTTTCCTAATCTATGTTGTACTCTTTATGTATATATATCCTATGAAGTTTCAATAAAGAGGGCACCTTGAAACCCTAAATTCTGATATGGTATCGAGCTTTAGGCTCAATTTTCTGGAAAATAAAGAGAGGATTGAGCCTTCATTGCTATTTCTTCTTCTTCTTCCTTCAATTCTTTTTCCTTTCTTCCTACATCACCTTCATCGCCGATTAGAGCTTTTATTGCTGTCCTATTTGGCTGTATCCAAAACCCTTGTTCCTTTGTTCCGACCCTCATCACCGATTAGTTTTGATAGAAACAATGGCGTAAACCAAGGAGAGTGGTTCAATAATTGTGGCTTCATCGGATCAAGCACCCAAGATTCATCATCGATCAAGCACCCAAGATTCAATCTTGGTAGAAGTTACGATCATTCAATCACCTACAATTGGATGGAAAAATTATCTCAAGTGGTCACAACTTGTTCAATTTTGAAAGGAAAGGAAAGATCAACACTTGTTAGAACCGGATCAAGGCCAGAGATCCGTGTTTTGAGGCATGGGATGAGGAGGACTCAATGATCATGGCGTGGCTTTGGAACTCAATGATGCCGAAATAAGTGATACGGTGATGTTCATGGCTCTGACCAAAGATATTTGGGATGCAATTCAGCAGATATACTCAAAAGCTAGGGATGCAACTCAAGTGTATGAGGTGAAAGTCAAGACTATTGCCTCTAAACAAGAGAATAAATCTGGATCGAATATGCTAATTTGAAGTCACTGTGGCAAGAACTTGATCATTATCGAGTAATTCAAACCAAGTGTGGGATGATGTCGCTATACTAAAGGAGTTCATTGAACAAGATAGAGTCTATGATTTTCGGTTGGGTTAAATTGAGTTTGATCAAATAAGGATCTAAATCCTAAGGCGAAAGTTCCATGCTTTAATGAGGTAGTGGCTATTATCCGGAGTGAAGAGAGTAGGAGGAATTTAATGCTTAATTCTCAACCTTCCGATGGTTCACTATGGTGGCTAGGAGTGAAAACATTTGGAAAAAGATTTGATGCTAAACGAAAAAGGAGTCAATCCAAGACCCAAAACCGTGATGATCTATGGTGTAGCTCTTGCAAAAAATCACGTCATACAAGGGAAAAGTGCTGGAAGTTGCATGGAAAGCCTCTAGCCGTGAATGGGGATGTAGGGATATCAATCTAGGGTAATGGACAAGTGCGATTTCTGCAAGTACATCTCAACAGAAGACAGACCGGACACAAAGGGTTTTAACCCGGAAGAAGTGGAAAAGATGAGAGCATTTGTCGACAACACGTAGAAATTGCAGTACATGCACCTTTGTGCATTCGGTATGTGTTCATTTGGGTTAAATGTTTCAGATCCGGTTTTCAGCAATCTTGGATTATGGATTCGAGCTCTCGACCATATAACCTATTCCTCCAAACTCTTTACTACCTATTCCCTTGCCCAAGCAATAAGAAGATAACCACGGTGATGGATCCTTAGCAGCGATGAGTGGCATAGGAGATGTAAAATAAACCCATACATAACATTGAGAAATGTTCTCCATGTCCCTAAACTAGCCACAAACCTAATATCTGCTCGTAAACTCACACTTGATTTACTTTGCAATGTTACATTTCACTCAAGTCATTGTTTATTTCAGAGAGAGGATTCGGGAAGATGATTGAAGTGCTAGAGAACGGATGGCCTCTACTATCCCGAGGAAACTAACGGATCAAGCTTATCCAAGAGCGATCTCCTACTCATTCTTATGCGAATCGGTGCTAACAAATAAAGAAAAATATTCTTACATCATCGTAGGTTAGGTCATCCATCATTTAGGATTATTCGGTCTTTGTTTCTCGCTTTGTTTACAAAGCTAGATCTTGAGAGTCTTCATTGTGAGGTGTGTGAGCTTGCTAAACACAACCAGTATACCTTTTCCTATTAGCAATAAAAGAAGCACTTTTCCTTTCTATCTTATTCATACCGATATTTGGGGTCCCTCAACTGCTTCAAATGTGTCAGAGCAAGGTGGTTTGTAACTTTTATTGATGATTGCACTAGAGTTACTTGGGTTTTTGCTCAAACACAAGTCCAAGTGAGTTCTGTCCTTCCACATTTCATCTCCATGGTAAAAATCAGTTTGGTATAAAAATCAAGAAACTTAGATCCGATAATGCCAAGGACTACTTCAACTAAACTCTTACTCCTTTTGTCAAAAGAAGGGATAATTCATGAGTCTTCTTGTGTCAAAACACCTCAACAAAAAGGTGGCGAGAGAGAGGAAAATGGACACCTTTTAGACCAAACTAGAGCATTGTTATTTCAGAAAATGTACCAAAATACTTTTGGGGAAGCGATCTAATGACCACTCATCTCATTAATAGGTTACCCTCAGAGTCCTAGGATTCAAAAGTCCAATGGAGATACTCTCTTCATTCTACCCGCATATACCTACTTCAAACAATCTTGTACCTTGCATTTTTGGGTGTGTGTCCTTTGTTCATATTCACAGCCAAGACCGTGGGAAATTGGATCCTAGAGCATTGAAGTGTATTTTTGTAGGGTATTCCCCAACTCAAAAAGGGTATAAGTGCTATCCTCCTCCTTCTAAGAAATTTCATGTGTCCCGAGATGTTACCTTTAATGAACAAGAAGCCATGGATATAGAGATGGAAGCACTAAGAAAGAATAAAACCTGGAGTTTGGTGGAATTGCCGGTGGAAAAGACCGATGAAATTTGCAAGTGGGTGTATACGTAAAATATAGAATGATGGGTCGATAGAAAGGTACAAGGCAAGATTGGTAGCAAAAGGATATACTCGGACTTATGGGATTGATTACCTAGAGACATTTGCTCTCGTGGCTAAGATGAATCTGATTAGAGTAATTTTATCTCTAGCGAGAAACCGTGGTGGGAACTACAACAATTTGATGTAAAGAATGCATTTCTGCATGGGGAGTTAACAGAGGAGATTTACATGGAGGTCCCACCAGGGTATGAAGCAAAAGTGGCTACTAATATTGTATGTAAGCTGAATAAAGCTTTGTATGGATTGAAACAGTCCCCACGGGCATGGTTTGGTAGATTTGCAAGAGTTATGTTATCTATAGGATATAAGCAAAGTCAAGGAGATCACACCTTGTTCATTAAGCATTCGGCCCCAGGGAAGGTAACAGTATTACTAGTCTATGTGGATGACATCATACTTACAGGAGATGATGAGATGGAGCAGCAGATCTTGAGTAAGTGTTTAGCCAAGGAGTTTGAGATTAAGACCTTGGGAAAGTTAAGGTATTTTCTAGGATTTGAAGTTGCACACTCCAGGAGAGGAATTTTTATATCCCAACAGAAGTATGTTACTGATTTACTTGAGGAGACAGGGAAGACTGCATGTAGACCCGCAACTACACCTATAGAGCCGAACCTTAAGCTAGGAAAGGCAGAGGAAGATGTTCCAGTCAATAAGGAAATGTATCGACTTGTAGGGCGACTAATCTACTTGGCTCATACCAGACCCGATATAGCCTATGCAGTAAGCATGGTAAGCAGTTCATGAATAGTCCTAAAGAAGTTCACTTACAAAGACATAGAATTTTGCAATACCTTAAGGAACTCAGAAGAGGGATTTTGTTCAAAAGAAATGAGGATATGGCACTTGAAGCATATACCGATCTTGACTATGCAGGATCGATGGTGGATAGGAGATCTACATCGAGTTATTGTATCTTTCTTGAGGAAATCTGATCACATGGAGAAGTAAAAACAGGGGTAGTAGTACGATCTAGTGCGAAGCAAAATTCGTGCTATGGCACAAGGTATATGTGAATTGCTTTGGGTAAAAATCATCCTAGAAGACTTAAAGATTAAGTGGGATGCTCTATGAGGCTTTTTGTGATAATAAATCAGCAATAAGCATAGCTCACAATCCATTCAACATGATAGGACCAAGCACATTGAGGTGGATAGACATTTCATCAAGGAGAAGTTAGGCAGTGGTTTGATATGCACCAGATCTACAAACACAAGGACAACTTGTCGACATTTTCACTAAAGGATTGAGTAGCTCAATATTTGAGTACATTGTATCCAAGCTGGGAATGGAAAATTCCTATTCACCAGCTTGAGGGGGAGTGTGAGAATCTGTTTTATAGATATTGTATTAGGTAAATATCAGATATAGGATATGTATTAGGATCCCTAAAAATAAGGGATCCTCAGATAGGGTTAGATTCCAAGGATTAGGAGATTTAGGGTTAGATTCCTAGTTCAGTAAGGATTAGGAGATTTGTTTCCTAATCTTGTACTCTTTATGTATATATATCCTATGAAGTTTCAATAAAGAGGGCACCTTAAAACCCTAAATTCTGATAGTTTGCTGCCACTGTGTAGTTGCCAACTGCTTTCTTTAGTTGGGACACATGAAAAACCGAGTGGATCCTAGAATGTTGTGGGAGTTTAAGTTTGTAAGCAACGGCCCCCAACTTTTCCAGAATTTGGAATGGTCCAAAGTATCTGGCCGCCAATTTCTGATTAATTCTCCGGGCCACCGAAAGTTGTTTGTGAGGGCGGAGCTTTAAAAACACCCATTCTCCCACCACGAAGGATAAGCGAATCCGCTTTCTGTCGGCAAATTTCTTCATCTGATCTTGAGCTCTCTGAAGATTATGTTTCAGCTGAAGTATAGCCTCATCCCCATCCACCAGTTCCCTTGCTACAGCCTCCACTTTTGTTTCCCCTTGTGAAAACCGAACTAGTGTGGGAGGTTTTCTGCCATAAACCAATTCAAAAGGGGTAGAACCTGTGGATATGTGAAAAGTAGTGTTGTACCACAATTCAGCCCATGGAACCCAATAAGACCATTGCTTGGGTTGTTCAGAAGCAAAGCACCGCAAATAGGTTTCTAAACATCGATTGAGGACTTCGGTTTGTCCATCCGTCTCCGGATGATAGGATGAACTCATATTAAGCATAGTCCCCTGAAGTCGGAATAATTCTCTCCAAAAGTAACTCACGAACAAAGGATCTCGATCACTTATGATTGATGAAGGAACTCCATGTAGACGGACAACCTCTTTTACAAATACTTCAGCCACGCTCTTGGCAGTATAAGGATGTTTCAAAAGAATAAAGTGGCCGTATTTAGACAATCGATCCACCACCACCAACACCGCTTCATATCCCCTAGACTTAGGAAGTCCGGTGATGAAATCCATGGAGAGATCTTCCCAGATTTGGTTAGGAATAGGTAAGGGTTGCAACAAACCCCCCAGTGAAGTTGTTGCATATTTTTGCCGCTGACAGGTATCACAAGACTTAACATAGTCTTTAATAGACTTTTTCATGCCAATCCAATAGAGATTTTGAGCAATCCTTCTATATGTGCGAAGGAAACCTGAATGGCCCCCTATAGGTGAAGAGTGAAACTCCTTTAGAAATAAAGGTATAAGAGCAGATTGAGCTGAAATCACTAACCTCCCTTTGTATAAGAGAACGCCTTGGTGCCACAAAAACCCCTTCCTTGCAACTGGATTTTGTTGCAGTTCCCGAATAATATCACTGAGCACCGGGTCCTTACCAACCTCCTGCTGAAGAATGTGATGATCAGCTCACGATGGATATGACAAAAAACTTCCCAATTCAGCCTCTTCACCGATTCTGGACAAGGCATCAGCAGCCTTGTTTTCGGGTCCCGGTTTATAAACTACCTCAAAGTGATACCCAAGTAGTTTAGAAATCCAACATTGTTGGTCCGTAGTGGAAACCCTTTGTTGTAGCAAGTGTCGAAGACTTTTCTGATCCGAATAAACAACAAATGGTCTACCTAACAAGTAATGACGCCAATGTTGTATGGCCAAAACCAATGCCATCAATTCCTTCTCATAAGCTGATTTAGAAAGATTACCCTATGATAAAGCCTTACTAAAATAAGCAATCGGTCTTCTGTTTTGCATTAGTACCGCATCAACCCCCTTACCCGAAGCATCACACTCCACTTCGAAAGTTTGGGTAAAGTTTGGAAGAGCTAGCACAGGTGATGTAGTTAGGACCCTCTTCAAAGTATTAAATGACTCTAAAGCCGCTGAGTTCCAATGAAACCCATATTTCTTTGTCAATTCGGTGAGAGGCTTGGCTATCTTTCCATAATTCATAATAAACTTTCTATAATAACCTGTCAATCCCAGGAATCCCCTCACTCCCTTCACATTGTGGGGAACCGGCCAGTTCTCCACACAAGACACCTTAACAGGATCTACTGCTACCCCTTGGGCCGAAATCACATGACCCAAATAGGCAACTGCCCTTGTTCCAAAGCTGCACTTCTGCCTATTGACTACAAATTGATTGGCTTGTAAAACCTCCAAGACATTTGCCAAATGTAAAAGGTGAGTGTCCCAATCAGCACTATAAATGAGGATGTCATCAAAAAAAACCAGCACAAACCTCCTAAGAAAAGGCCTGAAAATGTCGTTCATAACAGATTGAAAAGTGGCTGGAGCGTTTATTAGCCCGAAGGGCATCACAAGAAACTCGTAATGTCCATCATGCGTGCGGAAGGTTGTTTTATGAATGTCTTCCTCCTTAACCCGAATTTGGTGATACCCCGATTTAAGGTCTAATTTTGAAAAGACTCCAGCACCATTCAACTCATCTAACAACTCATCCACCACCGAAATAGGGTATTTGTCCGGTATGGTAACCCGATTAAGGGCCCTATAGTCCACACACATTCTCCAAGACGCGTCTTTCTTTTTGACCAAGATTACCGGACTAGAGTAGGCACTAGAACTTGGGCGAATAATTCCCATTGATAACATCCGTTGCACCTGTCTTTCTATCTCATCCTTGTGTTGATGAGGGTATTTGTAGGGTCTCACACTAATAGGACCTTGTCCTTGTTGCAACACTTTGGCATGGGAATGATTCCGGTCAGGAGGTAGCCCTCGTACTTCAGAAAAAAACTTCCGGGAACTTATCTAGCACCTGGTTCAGCTCCTGACCCTCCTTGCTAGTAAGTTGCATCTGATGTTCTGCACCTTGAAGTTTCCCTTCCACCGACACCAATTCACCCCCTATGCTAGCTAAAAGGCCCTGCAAGCTCACAGAATCTTCCAAATACACACTGCCCTTGTGTTGAGGGGACTGAAACCCTGCATTCCCTTGTAGCTGAACATGTTGCCCCTCATGTTGGAACTGCATCAACATCTTCCAATCCACTACTACTTTTCCTAAAGTTTGTAACCAGGCCACCCCGAGGATCATATCCATTCCTCCCAAATTCAAGACATATGCATCAATCTTCCATTGTAGGTCTCCCATCCAAATAGGAATTTTCAAACACTTCCCTTGAGTAGTTACCCTATGGCCATCTCCCAGCTTGATTCCCAACACCTTGCTTTTCTCCACCGTCAGTCCCAAACCACTAACCAATTCAGGGGAAATAAAATTATGACTTGCCCCGCTGTCCACTAAGATCACAATCGAACTCCCTGCAATTGTGCAGCCATCCTCATAGTTTTTGCCTCTGGCAGCACCGCCTCATTCATCCCAAACACCCCCATTGTTCTGCATTCCAAAACCATCTCAGCCTCCTCCTCAACATCGGCTTCTAAGGCAACGATTTCTCCATTTTCATCCAAGGTCTCATTGTCGTCCAAGATTAACAACCTCAGCTGTTTCTCCGGACATTGATGAAGGGGATGGAACCGCTCTCCACATCGAAAACATAGACCTTTTGCCTTTCGGTCCATGAGTTCCTGGTACGACAAATGCCGCATTCCCTGCTTTCTCTCAAATCTACCCCGTCATCACTCTCAATTAAATGCCTCGATGGGAGTCGCCAAGGGTGGAGCAACCGTCCTCCGCTGCGCCAAGAACTCCGATGAAGCCCTAGAGAGATCGAGACCTATCCCTGATCCGACACCACTCTCCAGTCTCCCTCGACCCGTCGGGTTTGGAGGCTCCGGGTCACACTGGGTCGGGTTGACCCGGAAGTTGCCCCTAAAAGGGCTCCTTCGGTGCGAAGACCACAGACGCATGCGAGAGCCACTACCTTCGACGCCCCCGATCTCACCATTCATCTCATCCTCCACCACCCTCGCTATCTTCATCAGCTAATGCCTATTAGCAGGTCCGAAAGTTCGTACCCTTCTCCTAATATCCTCCCTCAGCCGACTCATGAAATACCCCATGAGTTGTTCTTCTAGTAATCGTCCCACTTGCGACGAAATAAATTCAAAAGCCTCAATATATTCCTCCACCGATTCCGTCTGCTTCAAATCCGACAACTCCTCAAAAGGATTATCAAACCTTCGCCCCCCATAACGGTCGATAAGGGCCCGCTTAAACCTCTCCCAGTCCAGCTCTGGCTAGGTCTCCCACAGAAGGTTAAACCAATGGATGGTGGAACCTTCCATGCTCAAAAGAGTTAGCTTCATCTTAATCGAGTCCGAAGTATTATGAACCTCAAAATATACTTCGACTCTCGTAATCCATCCTATAGGGTCTGATCCACCAAACATGGGTAACTCCACCTTGCGCACGGACATCCTATATTCTTCCATGGTATCCTTGAATTGCCCCATCGGTTGTGACTGCTCATGACCTGTGTTCCTCGCCCCTCCAGTATTCGCCCCCCTTTCTGACACATCTCCACTCCCCTGTCCTTCCTCTAGCCTCTTCCCCAACATTTTACTCATTTCCAGCAGCAAGGATCGTTGCATTTCCCCCATCGCCATTCGCATGGATGCCTGAATTTCCTCCACCCCTGCCTCCAAGTTAGTCATACGCGATTCCAATACGTCTACCCTGTCGGACATCTTCGGTGGCATCAAGGCGAGTTACTCAACTTCGCTAGTCTTCTAAAACTACAAGGTCGTTTCTCCCCAATTGGTATCCGGCAGGTCGGATCAATGTTAGAAACTCTAGCTTGAGAGGCTAGAGATCCGAATATTATTGATAGTAAATCTGTAGAAATACTGCTATTACAAGTAAACCGATGATCACTCACTAACCAGAGCAATGGTTGCTCCTCAGGGAAAGAATATCTTCTTTCACTGTCACAATACACTTCTTACTTCTCAATGGCTCCTACTCTCTCTCTCCTCCTATTAGTCGCCCTCGACATTCTGTTATTCCTTGTGCCACCTCAGTCCAATTCTAACTAACTCTGACATCACCCTCTTTCTTTCTACGTGAATACACCCTCCATATTCTAGGCTTAGTATTATTGCTATCATTGGCCCTAACAGACAAAGAAAAGGGGATGATAATCATATCTGGCTTAACATAAGTAGAAATATATATGTTTTGATCATACCTGAAAATCTCCTGGGCGTATTTCTTTTCTCTTGAAAGAGTACCTGGGTTTTATCTAAAATAAAAAGTATAAGATCATCTTCCAAAGAAATCATATCCCATTTAACTAGCCTCTAGGTATATATGCTCATCAATGGTCACTCACCTTTATACCTTTGCTCTCTAAACTTTTCATCAGGCAATCAGTAAGAAATTCTCCTCCAACAGGAGTACTAGTCACTGCCTACAAAGAAAATTAGTGAGAGGAAAAACTGCCAATTTTGACACTGACCAATAAGTCCGTGTATCCCAAAGTTCAAATAATATAGAACAGGAATTTACATATTTTCTTGATTGGATGAAGAGAGGTACCTTTTGAAGGACATAACCATCGTGTACAGGGGCAATTGTTGTTGATCCTCCACCACTGGCAATAACATTACAAAACATCACTACTTGAAAAAGATAATTACGTAAGAGTGTGTAAATAAAGATTAATGGTTTTAAAATTTTTAAGGGTTTTACATTGTCTACAAAGCAATAAACTCTAGAAACAATGGTGGTAAACATCCTACCAATCAACAACTAGTGAGGTAGCGCGTCCGGACGCGAAAGATGTGAGAACCTGAGATTTTAAATGTGTTAGTGACAGCAAATCATTATCAAAAGTTGTTAGGATAGGACATGGAAAATAAGTATGCCATCAGTTATATAATCAGTATAATACAAGTTGGAGATATAGATATAGGATGGACTAGGGAAATACAGCATTTTTCGCCAAGAATAAGGCAGGAACATTGTACTTTTCAAACATAATCTCGGCTGTCCTGTCATATATGTGATAATCACCATCATTAGCAAATAACAGAGCAGAATGATAATACTGCTTAATCCTTCCTTCACACCTCTATCATAACCATAATGAATGACAAATCCTACAAATACTGCTAAGTGGAGTTAAAAATGAAAGAAGGAATATAAAGTATTGGATGTGGCAACAAAATCACCTCTCTCTCTGTTGCTGAATGTTGGTTGAGGGTTCTGCAAGTAGCATTGGATGCTCCTTAGGATCAACTAGGAGACATGTCCTAACATACATAATAACCAATTGATCACCAAGAAACACATAATAACTCGAGAAGACATAAAATTAACGTACACCGGATACCAAGTAATGGCTCTTCTCTTCACAATTACCTGAGAGCATGGTCCCATATACTATCAGCAATATCCCAGTCAACAACAACTCCATCCTTTAAAGGAGACAGTACCTAATGAAACAGAAGAATAAACAACAAAACCACAAAACTGTAATGTCTCACATTGAGATGCAATTAAGAGAGAAAAAAAAGAAGACAAAAAATTTAGAAATAGCGAACCTCCATATGATCGCGGCGAAATCCTAAAGACTGTGATCCCACAAATAGTTTGCGGTTTAGCTTAGGCTTGTCAGAATCCTTCGCATCGTTCTTAGCATCCTTCTCGTTATTGGCAGGCTCATCAACTTCCATTGTATCAATTGACCCCACAACCTTTATTAAAAAAGTTTAAGAGGGAAATTACAACACGAATGAAAGTTCAAAAATTGACACTTAAAACATAGAAAGAAACAGAAACATTAGACACAGAGAGGGAGACTGACAGAAGGGAAAACCGCCTTAGGAGAATCCTCGCCGGCATAACCGGCCTTGCAAGTGTGAGAACCCAGGTCAATTACTATAGCTGATACTTCGTCTGTTGTTCACAGAAACACACGCAAGAATTGACTTTTTTAGGATTAAGAATTGAATTTGTACAAAAGGCATTGTGGAGATTTGTTCACTTACCACCTCCATACATCGTTGATAGCGAGTAAGATCGAAATGAGTGTATTAGGGTTTTAGGAGTGACCTCGGACAGGTTATGGGTTTAGCTAAAATTTAGATTTTGATTTGGTGAAAACAATTTGGATGACGAGAATGGTGTACGGTAAAGGGTCTCAGGCTACTATTCTAGGCTGTTAAAGACAGTAATCTGTCTGGTGAACTAAGCTACTGTCCGCTGCCGAAGTCTCGCGAGGATCGGACTAAAAAATTGTCTGTTTGGTTAGCGTAAATGTTTTAAAAATCGGACCGAACATCGAACCGATCGAAAGAAAAATTTAAGATTTAGAGGTTTAATCGGTAGTGAACCGCTATCAAACTGAAATATAATAAATAAGATGAAAATTTTATGTTAATAAATAAAAATAAAATATTTTATTGAAATGAAAAATACACCAATGTTTATTATTATCTAATGAACTAAAATAAATAAATATATAGCCTAATATAAAACTTAAAATAACATTTAAGAGAAAATCAGATTTACGAAGGAAGCGATAAAATCCCATCATCGCCAAAAGCTCCAAATTCTCCAACGCTATTTAAAGATTAAGTAACTACGCTTTCATCCAAAGTATTTAGATCCACTTCTTTGATTAAAATAAATTACAAATTAAGAACGTATGAAATTGTTTTTTGATCTATTAGTCAAATAGTGAATTTGGTCATACTTACTTTTATGTGAGAATATACAACTAACATCAAAACAATTAATTTTGCACAATAGTGTAGTTTTAATAATTAAATATTTTATTTCAAATACATAATTAATACTTTGTAACCATGTTAAAACGAATAGTCATAACATCATTAAGAAATAACTTTAATACGGTTATTCTGTCAAGACCTCTAAGTCTATTGCCACTACTTTTATTATAGAGGATGCAATAGAGAATACATCTATTCCTTGAAAGATCTTCGGGTCTATGACAATTTCAATCAAATTTAGGTATTGTTTTCTCTTCTACTTTATTTGTCACATTAGGAACTTCTTCTCCATGGGACCTTGATTTTGCTTATTGTAACTATGTGACTTCTAATTATTTCATATTTGTTTTTTTTAATCCTTCAATTGACATACTTTTTATATTGTATGTAACTCTACCATGCATGCTCAAAATGTAGACACTATTCAAACACCTAAATTGTCTGTCCAATACATTACTCAAAATGAGTTATAAATTTCATGAGACGTCTAATGAACTTTTGTGTTACTCTATAGAAAACAAGATAAATTAACACATTTTATAACTTCTTAAATATTGATGAACTCTATCTATTATTCACAATAAAATTTTTGTATTTTTTGATTAGATGGACTACGTTTACTTCAATAGTAACAATTTAATGGTTGAAGTGTCATGGAAATTTTTCTAGACATTGTGAAATTAGAAAAAAATTATCAAATTCATGATACATTAAGTTTGCTTAACTCAGTGTTTCCTTTTGATTAGTAAACAATAAATTTGCTTATTTTCAAATGCCTTACAATGCTCATGTTTAGGTGTTTCATTCACTCTTTGCACAAAAGTGTTTTATACAAATTAATTAAAAAAGATAAACAAAAGAGATACTATAAAGTTAAACTTTTTTTTAATCTATTCATAAAAGCTTAAAAAATTGCTAATGACAACTTAAAAGCTTTTATATAGGATTTACAGGAATGGGTAACCTCAATGTTTCTACAAACTGGCTTATTTCCTAATGGTTTGATACATGGACACCATAGTAAAAATATGCAATAACATCTATGATAGTTGTATAAGGAAAGCTAATGAAACAAATGTCGTAACCAGAGTTGTAAGCAAGCAATCCACTTCATAACCAAATTGAAATTAGCAGTAATGAAATTTGAAAGCATACAAAAAATACCATTACAGAAACAAAAAAAGTTCACTTACGAAAAGCTCTCAGCCTCTCAGCCACCTTGAGTCAACAAAAAAGATCATTGAAGCCAACAATGAGGTGTGTTTGAATTAATGGAGAAAGGCTACAGAAGTATACAACAATGCCAAATAGAGTATATATAACCGAACTATCAAAAACAGAGATTGAAGTGAAATGGAGTTCTAACTATTTCAGAAAACTAACTAATCAATACTAGTAATCCTTATCTCCTTATCTGTTAACAAATTAACATATTGAAAGTTTGAACTTTGAAACAATAACACATCACAACGGCAGTACAACTCCTATTAGGCAATAACACATAACTAATCAACACTTAACATATATCCTATTACGCAAACATTTCCTCTTGTTGTTGCTTAGATCCAGCTCGAAAAGTTGCTTCAAGTTCTTCTGTTCTTCAACCTGTGAATACATTGAACCGTGACCTCGCAAATCAGACTACAAAATTGAAATTACCCAATCCGACCCAAAAAAGCTCACCCAATGCTATGTAAACTTACTCACCCCATAATCCTCGAGCCCACCTCAACAAATTGGAATCTCTCTCTTTCTCTGCCTTCTTTAAGCCAATCGAAGTAAGATCTAAGCTTCGTTGTGTCAAATCGAGGTCGTCGGAGGTTGCGTTGTCTACAATGGAGGAGGTGCTAGAGCTCGGCCTTGTCTACAATGGAGGAGGTGCTAGAGCTTGGCCTTGTTTGATCCGCCTCGAGCATTTCCAAATGACTTCTCGTGGATCTTTGCTCAGATCCGGCCAGATCGAAGATAAGGCCGATCCAAACAAGGTCAGATCTGAAGCAAGGCCGAGCTCCTCCGGCAAGTATCCGGCATCTGAGAAGAGAGAGGTGCGACGGAGGCATGAGACGGAGGCATGCTGAGAAGAGAGAAGGAGAAACGATTAGAAATGATAGGTTTTGAGTTTTGATAACTTTTTATCTGGTTATCAAATAACCGGTTTTTGGTCAGACCGGCCAGTTCTCTGATAAACCGGCCAGTTTTTAAATTCCAAGGTTAATAACTATAACCGAACCGAACACATGGCCGGTTCAGACAATTTTCGGTCTGATCGACCGGTCCGGTCTGATTTTCACATCATTGGTTAGCATCTTCAACATGTAAGGATAGGACAAGATAGGACAGGATAGAACAGGACAGAACAATAATTGAAGACAGTGAGATGTTTGGTTGCGGTGGACAGAACAGAGAAAATTGTCTTCGTCCTGATAACAGAAATGTGTTTGGTTGCAATTGACAGAACAAAAAATAGTGTTTAATGATAAAAATGCCCTTACAGTATAATGTATTGAAAAGATGTAATTCATTGGTTATTTCATAATTGGCTCAATATTTATATGAAGTGTATTTGCAACTCTAATAACATTAATTATCTTATTAATTATAATTTTGTTATAAAATTATTATTGATACAATTAATATTAATTTTGAAATTGTTGTTATTATAATTCATTGGTTATTTTATAAGTGTAAAATATTTATTTGAAGTTTATTTGCAACTCTAATAATATTAATTATGTTATTATTATAATTTCGTAATCACAAAAACAGTAAAATTAATATGAATATGAATATTAAGTAAAATTATGTCATCATCATTATCATTGGTATGGTAATAATTTTATGATTATTATTAGTATTATTATTATTATTTATTGTTATTATTTTGCTCAAGATTATTATTATAAGATAAGCTGAAATAAAATTAATTATGTTGTTGTTGTTGTTATTATTATTATTATTATGAACATTATTTAGGGCAAAATAATTTAATAAAACATCTAAGCATTCATATAATTGATTACATAATGGGTTCAAATAACTCTGACAACCAAAAAATCCTAATACATAATAATTTAATTAAGCATCTAAGCATTCATAAACATTAATTACATTCAAGTCTTAAAATTTGTCAAGAAGGTTGTTGATAATAAATCCCAAAATTACTCCAATGGCAATTAGTAAAAATGCTTGATTTATAACCATTTGTTGCTTTAAAGTAGCAACTTCATTTGGTTTTTCAATTGTTGGTAGTGGAAATTGATGCGGGATTGATGAGAGGTCATTGGCGATAAGTACAATGTCTTCATTTGAACGACTGCGCCTATTTTGATCCATGGCAAAAGCAATTTCTGCCTCAACCAATATCCTAAACCCCTTGAATTTAGCATTAGGATAACCCTCAGTTACCAATTTCACTTCATCCCAATTTGTGAAAATTTTGACTTGACGTTTAACGAATACCACATAGAAATTGTATCTGCCCATAGTGATGTACCTGTAAATGAATCATACTCTAATCATTCATAAACGTGCAGAAATTAAATAAATTAAATATTTAATAAAACAACAATTCATCATTGATAAACATGTAGACAAACACAATCAAAAGTATATCACATCAGTTAACATGTAACACCCCACTCCCGAGTGACCCGAACCCGACATTGTTGGCGATATTCGAGTTCGTGCCCCACGAGGGTGGCGTACTACATCAGTCAGTAGATCTCAATATACATTTTATTTTCTTGAAGCCATTGATTCCACGTTAGCGCGACAAAAACAGTAAGTAACTAAAACCCATGTTCATAATAAACCAGTTTCAGTTATTACAGTCATCCAAGAATAATTTACAATCAGTCAATGAGTAAAACATTAAAACCACAATGGGCTCAGTAGAAATACAAAGCATTGTTATACAGTGATTGTGGAACACAATTTGATAAGACACTAATGCTGATACTGACCGATCCCGACCTCTATCCTTTACTTGCCTACGAGAGACATACTCCGTGTCAACGGGGTATTCTTCAGACTCAAAATAGATGCAAATTTTGGGTGAGTTTTATAACTCGGTGAGAAACTATCATCGATGGTTCACTCAAATCACGCATTACGCATACATTGCATACTACATAATACAAGAGTATTCAATTAGCGAGAACATAACAATTTGACATTAAATAATAATTTGCAGAATACATATAACGCTTTCTGATAAATCATGCCATCACGTAATCGTAATTTTCACAAAACAAGAATTCATGTGAATGCAATGCATATGTGACTCTTTCCAATTATTGATGTTGTGCCCAAGTGCTCGGTCAAGATTCAGTGGGGACGAGTCAGGGATTTCTTTCCTCGAGCTCGAGGCGGTCAAGACAATATTCAGGATAAATCCCCGGACTCGAGGTCGGTCGCCAAGAATAATCGCAACTTGGGTCACAACGTCCATTATCTGTTCATGTATTTATGCATGTAATGCAGTATTCAGTGGGTTTACAGTAGTATGGCTATAAAAGCCCAGTATTGCAGTACTCAGTAATCGAGTGATATGGCTATAAAAGCTCAGTATTGCAGTTTCCAGTTTCATGCAGTAGACCAATCCAATACAATAAAAGTATGCAACTTAATCCTATACAGTTCAGTAACCATACAATTCACCTTTGCAAGTAGTTCCATTCAGTACAGTAAAAGCATGTAATTCCATCCAATATGTTTCAGTAATCTATGTAAATCACCTCGACAAGTAATTCACATAGGGCATTTAGACATTCAGGAATTTGAGAAACCAATTAGGTTACTCACCTGTATTTTCGAGCCAAATTCTGGCCGTCTCACTGACGTCGGTGGATCGACGCTCCAAGTGTGACTCTATAACAGTGACAGGATACAAACATTATCAATTGTTCAATCAGAACTATTTCAGAATGCACATGTAACACTTAGAAGGTGCACAATGCATTATCATGATATTCCCGGCCCTAATCTCATCTTTTTCCACTGAAAAATCCGTTTCAAAAATAAGAAATCCAATGGCGCTGACGACGCTCAATTCTGACCTCTATAGGTCCCATAAAATAAAACAGTGACCAGAAAGTAATAAACCGGATCCACGTCAATTTCCCGTTCAATAATTCCCAATGTCTCAAAAAATGAAATTCAATAAGTCATGAATTCGATACCTCAAGAATCAGGTCAATCGGACGCCGGACGGACAAATTATAAGCAAAAGAGTGGAGGGAAGTCAGTTCAGCACAAATACATGTCCTAGTTGACTAGAACATGTTGTAGTCGACTAGGACGTCTACAGTGCCTAATTGGATACTTTCATTTTTCCGACTTCCCAACTTGCCTAGGTCATAACTCTTTACTCTGAACTCCAAATTGGACAAACTTAGTGTTTATTTCATAGAGAAAAGAGAGATCTACAATGTTCATGAAGAACACAAAAGCCAAATCCACCTCTAAGGGTGTCAAAAAGCTAGTCCGAGTTTCTGTCCAGTCAATAAGTTCCTAACCAGTGCAGTATTTTGTAAATTCAATAACTTCTCATTTCCTTAGTCAAAAATTACAGAATAAATATTCTCATTAAGATCACAATGTGATCTACAACTTTCATGAACAGTCTAAATGCAAATTCAATAGCTAACTAGGTCAAACAATTCAGTGAAGGCTGCTGCCCCTGAAAGTACTCAAATTGGACAGTAATTTTTTCAAACAGTATAACTCCTTGTACAAATGTCAAAAAATTGCATACTTTATACCCATAAAAAGATAAAACACAGTACTACACTTCTCATGAAGGGTTAATAATCAAATTATATCATTAACCAATTCAAAACAGTCCTGCAAGTTACTGCCCTGCTCAATGATCCACGACCTAACTTCAGTCCAATCTTTGAAAAATCATAAGTCCCAATTCTGTTATCTAAAAATAGCATGCTATATACCATTTTCAAGATAATCACTTCTTCTACAATTTTTCAGAAGATCACTCACACCAATTCAGTTCACATAAATTGCTAAAATTGCTCCAAATCATAATGTGCACCAAATTTGACATTCCAGCTAGGTTTCATTCAATGCATGAAAACAGTCAATAGTCATCAGTCCATAACTCCTACTATACATATCGAAAAATTGCAAAATCAGTGGCATTGGAAAGATAACTTAATAGGCTTCAACTTTCATTTAGTCTATTTGTTCTAATTCCTTCTCAATTAATTTAGAAAAATTAGCAAAACTCTAGGGTATGGTTTCAGGTACTATTCATTCCAGTCAATAGCAGTAACTTTTCAAGCCATATTGTAACCTCTTAAAGCTAAAATTGGACAACACCTATTTCACACAAAAATGTAGCCAACAAACCAAAGTTTCAGTGGGCATAAACCTTGCCTCAATTGCATAACCACAGAATGAGTTATGCTAAAATCAATGTAATAGGTCAAAGTAAATTTTCCAGCACTTATGTCTACACCATCTTCTATGGTTTCTATACCATTTCCACCCCATTTCTAAACCAGCAAACATCCTAAGTAATTAGGAATTCGACCAATACCTCTTCAATACCTTCACCTAAGCATTTTAACTAAAATTGGCAGCACTAACCTCTTACCTTTCCATGCAAAATTAATCATCAATATTCAATCCAAATCAAGCTAAAACACTTCAATCACACACTATAATGCATTTATTTCATTCATCTTTTCTCAATCAACCATCAATTAAACAAACCAATTACATGCCCACATATACCAACATAGTTCCCATACAATTAGGTTCATAAATATCACAAATAATACATTGAATTAACAAAACAACACGTAAACACCAATCTTACCTAATCAAGCTTCCTCTTCTTCACTTCTTCACTTACTTCAAAACATTCCAATTCTCTACCTCATACGACCCTCACTTACACAAGGCTTAAGGTGAATATTTTTCCTTGTTAAACACACAAGGGGAAGCCAACAAATCACAAAGAAGAGCCTTAGTTTTTAGGTGAAGAAGAGTAGCAATGTTTTTATAAGGAGGGCAACCAACGAAAGAAGAACCAAAGATGGAGAAGGGGAAAAGAAGGTTTCGGCTGAAAGGAGATAATAAAGCAATAAATCATCTTTTTATTCACTCAATTAGAAGAAGCACCGAGAACAACCCAAGCATTATGTGTGTTGATGAGGTGTCATCTAGACACTTGGCATAAAAATGGGAAAAAGACAAAATCCATTAACCATTTATATCATTCAATAAAAGAAAACCTAATAAAGGAAATCTTTAACCCATTCAATTCCAATGGTTCCAATTTCAAGCCCGAAATAATATACTCAATATTGTAGTGCCCTTGGACAGCAAATTTCGATATCGAAAATCAACCGGTTCACCACTTGGCGATTTTTCCGGTCCGGAAATTTTCGCCGAAAAATTTCAGAAAAATTCCTGAAAATCCCTTAAAATATAAAACACTCAAAGGCGCACTCAGAATAATTTTTCAAACCCAATAACCACGTTAATCACAATAAAATTCCGTTTAGGCCTTATACCAGGAAATAATCATGAATGCATGTACAGTTATTTCATGTGCACAGATGATACTGTGTATCAATCCTATTATGCATGAACAGTCTTAAGTCATTCCGATCCATCTCATCCTATGCCAAATTTACTATTTTACCCTTCCAGTAGAGGGTGTGATGTTACATAACATCACTTGGCAGGACCACAAATAAGTTAAGTTACACGCATAATTATCATCATACATGACCATATAATAGTTGAGATTAATAGACACATTGAAGAACCTAACATAAAATCAGACATCTTGACGTAAGAGCCTCCGCACATAAGCCTGCTTTTGTTCTGCATTTAAACCCCAAAAAAGATTCCCAAAGATGAGGATTCTCGCGAGAAGATCATTGTAATCGTAATAACGTCTTGGTGGAGAAACCCAAACTCCCAAGCTCGTCACCTAGTCGGGAATTTGTCGCCCCGCTCTCCATAGCATTTGCAATGATTTGTGCACTCCTAACATTGCATTTCGTTGCACGGGAAAGTGTGTCAGCAATGGTTTCTAACACTTCACTGTCCCTTATCTTCCTTTTCGCTTTAGTTGGTCGGTTTGTGTCAGTGTTGGAAGAAGAGGCGACAGAACCAGCTATATGGACGGTTGCAGTTGCCGCAGGAGTGTCTGCTATACCTGGTTTAGTCAATGGGGAAGCATGAACAGGTGAAGCTACTGTTGTATCAGCTTCCATTTCATCGACTTCAAATCGAAGCGGCGAAAGATCGGCGCGTCTTAAGCGGTGCCCCGTGGCTGTCCTTCCCAAAGATAAAATCAAGTCTTGGGTACGTTGGAAACGGCTTCCCAAGAGTATAGAACTTATTAGGGTGCTTATGTAAACCAAATGCACCATGTCGTTAACATGATAAACAATAATAATTACCATGATGCGTGTATTAACAACTTACCCTCATCCATTCCTCCAACACTTGCTTGTTGTCAACCTCGACGCATTGTTTGCTTTCATTCTACCCAAACCCACTATAGTTCAACATGTCATAGGCTGCCTGATATTTTTCCTTCAACCTCTTGAGTTTATTTTGTACATGCATCTTCTCAATGCCACACCCAGGACACTTCTCAACCATTAGTCTAACAAGAAGTTGGAAAGTCTCAGGCTTAAATTGCCCATTATCGGTTCTCTGTCCAGCAACCACCGCCTCCCCCAAGAAGGTAACAAATGCATCTGTTTTATCATCTGTCCAAACCTGTGACATTGCACCTAAACCATGCAATGTCATACCCCAAACCATTCCAAATCATTTCCATCAATGAATAATTAACATATAGTTTGAAATGTGCATGAAATGAAAGAAGACAACATTAACTTAAATGAAACATGTAATTCAATACAATGAGAGTCAACAATATGAAGAAAATTTTAAGCAATGCCTCAATTCAGTTACAATGAACGTCAACCAAATATACGAGTAAACAATTTAATGGTTTATTCTCCAGTCATCAAATATGTTGTTAGCTAAATCCTCTCTCCATTGACTCCATTCATTACTTGTCTCAACACGATCAACAAATTCTGGTAACGATGTATCTTCCTCAATTGGCATATCCTCATCTTCAAAAGGACTAAGCTCGGTTGGATCAACACTCATATGTAACCTAATAAAATTGTGCAGAAGGCAACATGTAAGAATGATGTGCACATGAGTAGCTGCAGCATAAAAAGATGGATTTCGTAGGATTTTCCATCTTTTTTTTCAGTAAACCAAATGCACGTTCAATCACATTTCTGGCAGAGTGTCTCTTATTAAAAAGCTCTTCTGCATTCCTAGGTGCCCTTCCATCTCTTGCCCACTCTTAAATATGGTATCTTGTCCCTCTAAAAGGTGCAAGAAAACCAGGACCATTGGTATAGCCAGCATCTACTAAGTAGTAATTTCCTATAAGCAACAAACACAATTACCTTTGGATATGCAATCATACCTTAAAAAAAGAAATTGCAAATTTCTAGCAATTCGTTTGTTACATACCCCTCGAAACTTGAAGTCCATTCGGCCTACTTACAGCATCATGCAGAACCTTTGAATCTGCTGCTGAACCCTCCCATCCAGCAAGGACATAGACAAAGTTTAAGTCCTTATCACATACTCCTAATACATTAGTGCATATTCTCCCTTTCCTACCTCTGTATCTGGGTTTGTCTGCTAGAGGAACTATTATGTCTAAATAGGTCCCATCTAGAGCACTAAGGCAACCCTATGTTTAAAATTCCATCATACAAAAGTTCTCGTTAACTAATTGCATAAAGTTAAATTAGACAATGTATTGTAGCTAAGTTATTAAATTTACTGACCTTAAACTATTTCCATCTATTGTCTGTGCAATCCTCAGGAATTGGTATGGGCTTGACAAACAGGAGATGTTGAAGCTTGATTATAGCCTTCAACATATAATGGAAGACCCTACTTATTGTTTCTCCTGACCTCATAAACCGAACTTGTAATACTCTATTGGATTCATTTTGTGCTAATATTCTTAGGAAGATTAATACTTTTTCTTCAATGGGCACATGTCCAAGATTCAACCCACCTTGAGTCAAGCATTTCACATAACAATTTAAATGCATTCGTGTCCATCCTTAAATCCCACTGGGTATTCCTATCTCCCTCATGCAAAATCCTATATATATTGGTTTTCCTATTTGGTACTGCCAATGCCCTGCTTCCTTTAGCATTTTCACTTCTACGCCGTTTTTTGGTGTATACATATAAGCATAACAACATAATAATTCTCATCAAATCCAATTGTTGATTAAAAATCTCATAGAAAGCCAAGCAGTTAAACATATCATCATCATCCATTGCCTCCAACTTTGTAATAAAAACTGTCAGCAAAGCGAAAACAATTTATTGATCATTTACTGCATTTGTATATATGTATTGAATAGTAACATTTATAAACATGTAGAGAATATAGAAATCCTTAGCAGGTTGCTTTCTTTAAGAACCATTCAATAAGTTTCAAAATAGTTGGATGACCAGAAAAAAGGCAAAGAAGGGAACAACTCATCTCTTCCAAACAAACCAATATGAGGAGCAGCAACTATTTGTAACCCCACTCAAGTCCAAAAATTCAAATACAAGTCATTTATTGACTAGTTGTAAATCTCATAATAATTGAACAATGATATGAATTGGATCTCTATACCTTGAATGGTGGAGGTAATAAGCAGGAGGATAGAGAAGAAGGTCTTGAAGTAAATCACACGTTAATATATTGAGTAATAATATGATCAGGATACACAAGAAGGAGGGGGGTTGAATTGTGATAAACTTTTCGTTAATCCCTTCAATAACAATTGCTTGTTCTTTCAGAAAACTTATCTTAAATCAATTCTTGACTAGTTTGAAAACTTTTGATAATAATGAGAACTACGATTTAAGTAAAGTAAGAGTTAGAGAGAGAAACACAGCAATTTATCTGGTTCACCCCAAATCGTGGGCTACGTCCGATCCTCGATATCCTTACGAGATTTCATTATCTCGAACTGCTTACAAGTATTCTTTAGATCGGCCTCTTGTGTCTCTTAACAACAAGTATTCTTTTACTCTTAGCCTCTTCAAAGCTATCTCGTAACACTTTTCAAAAATGAAAAACTAATAAAGAGCTTTTTACAAAAGAGTTGCTCTTTCTAATGTACACTCGAAAAATAGTTCACAATTTTCTCGAGATAGTCGAGATGTTTGAATACTCGAGTTTCATTCACTTTTCTCAAAAGTCGTTTTCCTTCAATCTCGACTCTTATTTATAATCGGTTCTTCAACTGTTTTTGAATATCTGCTTCTTGAATCTTTAAAAAAGCGGTTATTCAGTTTAACTCAGAATTTATTTTAAAGCGATGTTTCTTTCTTCGATCGATTCTTGTATCGCTCGCTTTTCTCTTCGTAAAGCTTAGTCGATTTTTGTTCCTTCTTTTTTCTTCCGTCATTATTCTTCCTTACCTTTTTCTTCCGCCTCGCTTTTCCTTCCTTCGCTTTTTCTTCCTTCGCTTTTTCTTCTTTCGCTTTTCTTGCTACCTTTTCTTCCTTACGCTTTTCTTCCTACCTTTTCTTCCGTCATTTTTTTACTTTGTTATTTCTTCCTTCATTTTTCTTAGTCTATTTTTCCTTCCTTCATTTTTCTTCCTTCATTTTTCTTAGTACATTTTCTTTTTATTCAACCATCTACTTTTCATTTGTATATTTCTCTTTGTTTATCATCAAAATTATTTAATCGTGAAGTCCGGTTTGACTTAACATTCTCCCCTTTTGATGATAACAAATACTGTGAATTAGAGAAATATGAAAAGTATCAAATATCTGATATTGAGATAAAAAAATAACTTCTTTTCTCTTCGGTGATTTCTTCCTTCTCCTTCTCTCCTAATTGTTATTGATCAAAAATTATTTCCCAATCTGCTTCACCAACTTTTTCAAACATCTTCTTAATCTTCTTCATATCCTTATCAAGTTTCGAACATGCTTCTTTAAAGTCGATGATTCATCTGCAATCGAGGATTCTGTCTCAACAACTTGCTTTTCAACGATAGCCTTGTTGTTGTATAAGCTTCCTTGTTAAAGACATTTGTTTCAATGATTTGTAGAGAGGTGGAGGAACAAATATAGCTTGTTCATGAATATCAAGATCATAGGAATCATGTATTCTTTGATAAGTGCTTAGAACCATGGCATAGCTTCGCAATTGAGGTGATCTCCCACAGAGGTCGATTTCGCGAATGTTACGTAAAATAGTATAAAACATTCGAGTTGCCAATCGTAATAGAACAATCTCGACCCTTCGATAGTCCCTCCCTGTGGATCCTCTCTTTGTAGCCTTAGTTAGGCTTGGTCCTGGATCTTGATATCTGCAGATAAATTTCCCTCCTTTTCTCTTCACATGCTTCATCAATCAATTTCTTGCCTCTTTAATTTGATCAAGTCATGTCATCCACAACTCTCTGGTTGAACTTTTAGCTTGACTTCTCATACTTGAGTTCAACAAAATTTGGTGGTTGAAGATCGGTACCACCTTGATTCTTGTCTTTATTCAATATAGGATAAGAAGTGAGGCGCTCTCCAAATGGCTCTGGTGGATATGGTTCTCTTCAACTCTCTTGAGCTTGATCATAGAAGTTTTGTAACCTCTATCCAATGATGTAAAAGCCATTATCATATTCAATTGATTTGAAGAAGGCTTTCACATATCTCTTTGGTTTGTCTCGGATGATGGCAGACTTGGTCTTCTTCTCCTCTATTACAACCAATCTGTGTTCCCAACTGTCTCTTTGAACAGTTAAATACTTGGATGGAACATTAGTCATCACACTCACAACTTTTTGAGTAGCCTTCTTACCCATAACATGAGTAGCAACTTGTTTGTGGACAAGTGTAGACTGAAAAGTAGTAGGAACTACTTCTTCAAAAATTAGATTATTAAGAACTTTGTGAGAATCCTTAATATTACCCGTATAGCTTTCACAATCGCTTCGAAGAGCGCTTCCATATTAACTTCAGAAGATCAACAAAGACTAATAAATATTGCGGCAGACTTTTCTATAGTGTCAACAACGGTCTCTTCTTGCCTTGCCTTCTTAGACTTTGTCTCATTGTTGGACTTTCTTCTTTCTCGCACTCATTTTCTTTATCCTTGGTGACCTCTTGGATTGTGCTTTCTTCTTTTGAGGCTCTTCTTCTTTTCTTTTCCTCCATTTCCTTGAGGCGAGTTTACGAATCTTTCTCGAGGATTGATGATAGTGATTTTGTAGTTTTGATCTCGTCGTTCATAATGCTTTGATTGGCTTGAATCTCGGATGGGTGGCTTCTTTTGTCATACGGTTTACATTACGGTGACCTTCTTGCTTGCTTAGGAATGTCACTCTCCAGAGGTTCCCCTTACGCTTCAAGTCTCTGATTCAAAAATCGAACACTTCTCGACTTTGATTCACGAGTGTGATCTTCTCTCCTTCATAGAGGATTTCTTGGTGATAGGCTCCCCTCGGTTGTTGCTTTCCTTGGTGCTTCGCTCCTTTTACTCTGGAAATCTCGGACCCATTTTAGCAATAGTTGTTGAATCGATATAGCTTTTGACGACTATCTTACATCGATTCCCTTTCCAACTCGATGTCGATTCTTTGAACACTCTGCCAACAACATCCCATGGGGCGGTGTTTGTATCCTTTATAGATTTTACCATGTCTTGAAAAATCAAATATGGTAAATCTATTGGGTGATGATTTAGAAGATGAAAGATGCATTGTTCATCCGGGGTAGTGACACGATGTCTTGAACCTATTCTCGGTGAAGATACAAATCACGTAGAATCGTGAACAATACCCTTGCCTTTGGTACCAGCCAAGAGGCTCTCCTTTCGATTGGGTTATTGTGTCCATAGAGTTGACGATCGACTTCATCTTCGTTCATCTTGAGCTTTGTCATCCATTTCACCATATTAGTGGGTTGAACTCCATCCATTGGACATTGATAACTTTCTCCAATAACTCCTTTGTTACAATAACAGAGTGTGTGTCTACATATGACACGATTGTATCATCTCTCGATTTAGTATTCTTCCGTAACTCATAAACTTCTTGGAGATAGACTTCATCTCGTATTTGAAAGAAGTTTCTCCATCCCGCCGCCATTATCTCGGCTCTATATCCATCTGTTCTTTTCTTAGTTTTCAAGTTTACCAATCTTCCCATCCCCGATCCTGGATCAACTCGCAAAATAGGCTCGACATACATCTTCCGATTACATTGAATAGGAACTTGCTTGAAGATTTTCGGAGAGATTTCAGAGAACTAGCAATTTCGAATTTGGTAGGAATCCCAAAAGTCGGCTTTTAGGGATTTTATAGCAAATTCTAGAATGATTGTACTTCACGATGATCTCGACCTTTTTCCTCTAAAACTTTTCCTTGTGAAAGAAGTTTTAAGTGCGAAACCGTCAACGCCGCTTAACTCCACCGTTTCATTGTCTTTTCTTTTTGAAAATCGATGATTAATATGTTAACTCGCCATCTATCTCGTCTTGTCTTTATAAAAAAAATGATGAATGGTCCGTTAACTCCTCCGTCTGTCTGCTTTCTTCTTTCTGAAAAACCGGATGAATGGTCCGTTAACTCCTCAAATCATGCATTTCTTCTTTACGAAAACCGGATGAATGGTCCGTTAACTCCTCCGTCGTCTGCTTTCTTCTTCGAAAAACCGGATGAATGATCCGTTAACTCCTCCGCTCATCTGTTTCTTCTTTACGAAAACCGGATGAATGGTCTGTTAACATCACCATATTGAGGTTGCGTCGATTTCTTTAAAGCGATCTTCACTTAGTGGTTTTGTGAAGATATCCGCCACCGATATTTCGTTTCCACGTAATTGTAGGTCGAGCGACTTTCTTGAGCGTAATCTCTCAAGAAATGATGTCGACTTCTATGTGCTTCACCCTTAAATGTTGAATTGGATTCTTTGACAAGCTGATGGCGTTGGTGTTGTCACAATATATTGGAATCTCTTCCTCTTGTATTGAGTAGTCCTCCAATTGATACTTGATCCACAACAATTGTGAACAACAACTTCTGCAGACATATATTCGACTTGAGTTGATAATGCAATCGAGCTTTGTCTCTTGCTTGACCATGACACTGTGTTTGGTCCGAGGAAGTGACAACCACCACTGTGCTCTTCCTTTCGATCCTATCACCGGCGATAGTCCGCATCGCAATATCCATTCAACCTGAAATCTTTACATTTCTCATACATTAAGCAAAGATCAAGTAGTACTGCGAGATATCTCAAAATTCGTTTCAAAGAATGTAATGAGATTCTATGATCGACTGAAACCTTGCACACAAGCATACACCGAATAGAATGTCGAGGTCTACTTGCTGTAAGATAAAGCAAAGAACCAATCATCCTCTAAATAGGGTTTGATCCACCTTCTTACCACTTTCGTCTTTTGACAACAGTTTGAAGGATGCATCGGTGTAGACATACTTTTAACTTCGCACATATCAAACTTAGACAACAATTCTTTGACATATTTTGTTGATGGATAAAAATCTTATCCTTAGTTTGCTTTACTTGCAATCCAAGAAAGAATTTTAACTCACCCATCATGCTCATCTCAAATTCATTTTCATCAAATTTTCAAAGCTCATGCATAACCTTTTGAGGTTGCTCAAAAATAATATCATCAACATAGATTTGCCTGATAATAAAATCATTATTCAAGTTCTTCCTAAAAGAGTTTTGTCTACTTTACCTCTAGTAAATCCATTTCCTATAAGAAATGAGCTCGGGCGATCATACCATGCTTTAGGGGCTGTTTGATCCATATAAGGCTTTATGAAGTCTCAGACATGATCTGGATACTTTATATCCTCAAATCCAGGAGGTTGCTTGACATAGACTTCTTCATCTATAAAACCGTTCGAAATGCACTTTTTACATCCATCTGAAAAAGCTTTATGTCATGGAAAGCAAAGATATGAAAGCGATATCCTTATTGCTTCAAGTCTTGCTCTTTCGGGCATATGTCTCATTGTAGTCTATTCCTTCCTGCTGATTATAGCCTTGTGCTACTAATCTTGCCTTGTTGCGACTTTTTCATCGTCTTTGCCGCTGTTCCTTCTAAATGTTGAATTTCCTTTGGACTTCTTTTTCCACATTCTTCTTATCTTTCTTGAAATAAAAGATAGCTCATCGTCTTCATCACTCGATTTAGATTCTGACTTACTGGAATCATCATCCTTTGCTTCTTCAATCTTTAAAGCCTTTGATGTGTTCCTCTTTGTTTTCTTCTTTTGGATTTTGTGATTCTTTTGACTTGCTTTGAGCGCTATGGACTTCTCTTTCTTGGGCTTATCTTCGCATCAAGCTCTACTTGTGTATCTTCAACGATCCAAGCAATTCATCAAGCTTGATGACGCTTAAGTCTTTGGCTTCAGACAGTTAGATTACTTTGGGTCTCCATCTTTGGGCAGACTCCTCAAAATCTTTCGAACATGGTCTTGATGTTATACGTTCTTCCAAGAGCTTTTAGTCCATTAACAATTGTTTGGAATCTTCCAAACATTTGATCAATGGTCTCTTCTTCTTTCATCTTGAATAACTCGTACTGATTCACCAAAATACTTATCTTGAACTCCTTGACTTGATTTGTTCCTTCACGTGCAATTGATAATGTATCCCACATTTCTTTGGCAGTATCACATCCATGAACTTTGTCATACTCGCTTTTGCTCAATGCACAACTCAAGAAAAATTTCGCTTTGGAGTTTAGTTGAAATCTTGCTTTCTGCTCAACCGTCCATCTTTCTCGTGGAATTGGATTTTTATCATCATCTTCAGGTGTGTATGGTCCATTCTCGATGATGTCCCAAAGGTCAATGTGAGTAGACTCGATAAACAATCTCATCCGATCCTTCCAATAGTGGTAGTCTTCACCATTGAATCTTTGGAGGTCCGGTGGTGAGGCTCCTTCGCAATATCGTGTGTGATTCCACCATTTTCTTTAGTTCACACTTTATTAGAGTGATTCTTGAACACCTTGCTCGATACCAATTGAAGTAAATCACACGTTAATATATTGAGTAATAATATGATCAAGATACCAAGAAGGGGGTTGAATTGTGATAAACTTTTCGTTAATCCCTTGATAACAATTGCTTGTTCTTTGAAAACTTATCTTAAATCAATTCTTGACTAGTTTGAAAACCTTTGATAATAATGAGAACTACGATTTAAGTAAAGTAAGAGTAGAGAGAGAAACACGACAATTTATCTGGTTCACCCCAAACCGTGGGCTACGTCCGATCCTCGATATCCTTACGAGATTTCACTATCTCGAACATTTACAAGTATTCTTTGATTTGAGCCTCTTGGTCTCTTAACAACAAGTATTCTTTTACTCTTAGCCTCTTCAGTTATATCAGTAACACTTTTCAAAAATGAAAACTAATAAAGAGCTTTTTACAAAAGAGTTGCTCTTTTACAATGTACACTCGAAAAATAGTTCACAATTTTTTCAGATAGTCGGATGTTTGAATACTCGAGTTTCATTCACTTTTCTCAAAAGTCGTTTTCCTTCAATCTCGACTCTTATTTATAATCGGTTCTTCAACTGTTTCTTGAATATCTCGCTTGAATCTTTAAAGAAAGCGGTTATTCGGTTTAACTCCGTAATTGTTTTAAGCGATGTTTCTTTCTTCATCGATTCTTGTATAAATCGCTTTTCTCTTCGTAAAGCTTAAATCGATTTTGTATAAATCGCTTTTCTCTTCGTAAAGCTTCCGTCGATTTTGTTCATACATTTTTCTTTAAATACATTATTCTTCCTACCTTTTCTTAGTCTATTTTTCCTTCCTTCTGTTTTTCTTCCTTCGCTTTTCTTCCTTCGCTTTTCTTCCTTCCTTTTCTTCCGTTTGTTTTTCTTCCGCCTGTTATTTCTTCCATCTGTTTTTCTTCCATCTGTTTTTCCTTCCTTCTGTTTTTCTTCCTTCTGTTTTTCTTCCGTCTGTTTTTCTTTTTATTCAACCATCTACTTTTCATTTGTATATTTCTCTTTGTTTATCATCAAAATTATTTAATACGTGAAGTCTGGTTTGACTTAACAGGTCTATAATCAAGCACTTCTATAAAATCTGAGAAATCAAACAAATCATAATTTGATGTTTGTTATATAGGTAAGAAACATAACATCCGATCCAAACACAAAGGTTATCAAGTAATATACAACATTCATAACAAAATTCATCCAAGAACCAACCGTACCTAGCTGTCTCTAAAAAGATGATTCAACACAAATAACCTTACAAGTGCATGTGGAATAATCAAGTAGCGGCGACAAAATGCTCGTTACGGCGGACGCCTAGCATGAGAGGGTTCGTCGCGATGAGCTCTCATGGGACACGCCGCGGCGAAAGATCAGCATCCACGTCGCGACGAACTCCCAAGGGAAGCGCCACGGCGAGCTCCCAATTTCCGAAACCAGAATCTTCAGATCCCATCACCCATAGCAATAAAAAACAACAACGAGGAGTTTGAATATTGCGTCTAACCTAAAAGAGAGGGAAGATGGTAGCAGGTGGGGTTGGCGAAGACTAGATGTCGTTGGAGAGATTCCAAATCTGGCAACACAGACGCAAAAGGAAATACCCATATGCGTTAGAAGGGAAAAGATTCATATAGAAGGGTAAGAAGGGGGAAGAGAAGACAAGAATCTGGACCAAAAAAAATTACTTACCATCCGTTTGGCAGTGGAGACAAAGTCGAAGGAAGGAGGAGAGCTGCAAGGAAGACGAAACTTCGTAACCCTGCGTTTAGGTTTCAGACGTAATAAAACGAGGGTAGTTTCGCCATTTCCTCATCCTGTCCGTTGGACAGATTTTCTCTGTACCACAGATGAGGAACGGACATAAATTTTATGTCTATGTCTTTTTAGGATAGGACAAATTTTGTTGTAGACAGCAACCAAACACGATGACGGACATGACTTTAACGTCCTTGTCCGCTGTCCTCACCCCTACGGACACTAACCAAACGCAGGGTAAGGGTTGGGATAAGGTCAATTCGGACGGTGCCGTTAAATCCGAGTCTCACAAGGTCTACACTGGCAGTTTAATTCGAGATTGTAATGGGACCTAGTGTGGGGGGTTTCAGCAAAGACTTAGTAGGGGTTCGCCCTTAGAAGGGGTATCGTAGGGTCACTGTCAAAGTTGACTCCCTTGAAATTATTAATATACTCTCTGACCCTCACTTTGTGCTTACTGACAGGTATACAGGCGCTTCTCCACCGGTCTTGAGAGATTCTTCTCTAGCATGTCTGCCGTAAAGGAAATCAGTGTGCAGATAGATTGGCAAATCTTGCAGTAATCCTTCGCCTAGGCCTCTATACTCTTCCAGAGTCGCGAGTTGGCATCTAGGCGCTGCTCCGCAGAATGCAGACAACATGCTATATTCCAGAGTTTGAGTTTTGAGTTTTTGTTTTTTCCTTCTTAAACAAAAAAAATGTTTTTTAATTTTATTTGTCTTGATGTGGTTGTAATTCTTTGCCCAACATGAACAAGCACAAGATTAATAAGATTATGGCTTTTTATAGGTAATATTTGAACTCCCTTATGCTCTAGCAAATCCTTTACTAGAAATTTTATGAAGATCATGATTCATATTTGTCCGTTTTAATGTCTACTTTTACAACCATGCTCTATTCAATGGAATAAAAAAATAGTAAAATAGAAATTATCTTTCGGATAAAAGGCAGAGTGATCAATAGTAACGTTATTAAAAATTCATATATTTATTTGATATTATTGGTCATTCAAAGCTTTACCAAGTTCTGTAGACCATTCCTAGCTTTAACAAGTTATCTCATATGGATTGCCCTTCTTTTAATTGCTTAAACTTTGTAATTGTCTAGATCTTATAGTTAGATTTCCCCTAAATCCCATACCTATTGGTTAGAATGTTAACTTGAATGTACTTAGATAGTATCTCTAAGTGTCTGTTTGGATGAGCTTATATCAGTAAAGTTTTTGTCAGTAGAGCTTTTATAATAAATCAGTTGATTGTTTAGCTGTCATTTAAAAAGAGCTTTTTTAAATGAGTTTTATAAAATAGACTGTTTGACAACATAAAATAAAAATCATTTTAATTTTAAAAATATTTTATTTTATAATAAAATTATTTATGCATATAAAAATTATTTAAAATATATTAAACAATATGCAAAGCACAATATATTAATTATTATATATTTTAAACCATATAAAGTATAAATAAAATATATATAACCAAATCTTTTATATGAATTATAATATAAGTAAAACTAATATTAAAATAAATATTAAAATATATTTAAAAAAGTCAAATAATATTATATATGTAACATCCCATCTCCTATAGGAAAGGGTATTTTGGTATATTAGGACGGGTTAGAGGTATTAAATTATATCTCGGCATGAACATACGACATATAGCCTCTATGATTAATGATTTGGTTGCACATGCACATAGTATACATGCATTCATGACATTTTAAAACAGGTTTCAAATTGAGTTTCTTTGTGAAATTTATGGGAAAATGGTGTTTGAAAAATTATTTGGAGTCGCCATAAATTGTTGTCTATTTTAAATGATTTTAGGAATTTTTAGGAGAAAATTCCTAGGCAGGAAAAAATCGCCAATGGCGAACCTACGATTTTTAGTAGCGAAAATTTCTACCCAATGGCACTTTGTAATATTGGGTATATTATTTTGGGATTGAAATTGGGGTCAATTGAGTTGATTGGGTTAGTTTTGATGGATTAAAGAAATATTACTTTGACTTTTCTTTCAATATGTGGACCAATCAAATTTAGCCACCAAAACCATCATTTAATGCTTCCTTACCATCTCTTTCGTTAACCTAATGAAATACCTAAGGAAAACACTACATATTGCTTGCTTTTCATTAAAACCAAATCCTCTCTGTAAACTTCTCCATCATCATCGATTTTACTTCTTTTTGTTCATCTTTCTCCACAAATTCAAAATATCTCTTATCTCTTATTACATCAAAGTTAGATGATGAGGTGATGCATGCTTGGTCTTGGTAGAAGTAGTTAGAAAGCATAGGAAAGAATTGAACAGAAGAAGTGAGGATTGGAAGCTTGATAGGTAAGGTTCTTTTAAGTTCTTTGTTTTAATGATGTTTATGATGCTTAATACATGGAAACAAAGTATGGGAATTGTGTATATGTGTGTGCTGCCAATTTTTGTGTCATTGTAGAAGTGTATGTTGTGATGAATTTGGGGTTGAATTAGAGGTAGGAATGGATGCTTAGTGATATGTTATTGATGTAAGAAGTGATATAAGTTAGGTTGTTGATGAAAGCTGGAAATTGAGTTTTGACCTATTGGAATGTTTTGATCATAACTAATTGTATAGGTAAGCAAATGAGGTGAGGTTTGTGCCCAAGTAAACTTTGGGATGTTGGCTTCAATTTAGTGTGAAATAGGTGTTGTGAAATTGTAATGTTAGAAGGTCGAAAATTTACATGGAAAGTTACTATTTTATTGCCTATGAACGATGAACCACACTATGACCTGATTATTTGCTGATTTTTATAAATTTATTGATATGAAATTTGAGAAAATGGTCTTCATGAACGTTGTAGCATATTGAGTTAGCTTTCCATTTCCACTGATTTTGCTATTTTCGAGTTGTATATTAGGAGTTATGGCCTGATAACTATTGATTTGTTGTTATGTATTGAGTGAAACCTATTTGGATTAGCAAATGTGGTGTACATTACATTTTGGAGTAATTTTAGTAATTTTGTGAACTGAACTGGTTTTAGGGTCTACTGAAGAGTTTTAGATGATACATTGATCTTGGAAATGATATATGGCTTATAAATTTTTGGAAATCAGATGTGGAGATATGGAATTTCAAAAGCTAAACCTACATTGTGATGTTATGTCTTTGATTAGGTCGAAACTTGCATAACATATTTGAAACTTTAGAGGCTGAATTGGAGTTTGGTTATTTCAGGAAGAATTTAAGTTTGAAGATTTATCTTTTCAGGGACATAAAGTTTGGATTTTTATGACTTGTGTACAGGAGTTATGCTTGTTATAAGTGTCTTGCTCAAATTGAATGATTTCAGAACAGCAACATTGAGTGAATTAATTGACTTGTTTAGCAATGGAATTTGCTTTTGGGTTGTTCATGAAAGTTGTAGAGGACATTGTGAACTGATTGAGCATATTTATGTGGTAATTTTTGGCTCAATAATCAGTGAGTTTGTGAATTAGTAAGGTACTGTCCGGTGTTGATGGGCTTTGAGTAGGAAGTAGTTTTGATGGGATTTTTGACACCCTTAGAGGTGGAATTAATTTTTGTGGTCTTCTTGAGAATTGTAGAGGGTTTCATTAGCTTTCTAATGAGGTATAGTTTGTATTTTTATAAATTGTGTGCTAAGAATTATGGTTGTTGGAAATTCAGATTGACAATAGGAAAAGAAAAGGGGAAGGAAAGAGGTAGAATTTATTATTGTTTTATTTTATTTGGCATTAAGTGACCTAATGGTTTCTTTTGTCAATTTCTTTTCCGTCCGACGTCCGATTGACCTGATTCTTGAGGCATCGGATTTGTAACATATTGAATTTCATTTATGAGAAATTGGAAATTTTAGGCGGAAATTGGCGTGGTCTCGGGTAATTGTCAGGTGATCATTATTTTAGTTCTTTTGGGCGATTGAGGTCCAAAATGGTGCCGTCGGCGCCTATAGTTTTCTAATTTTTTAGGCGGATTTTAAGATGGGAAAATTTTGGGTTAGGGCCGGAATGCCATGAACATGCATTATACACGTTTAGTTATTCCATGTGCATTATTTGGTCATTCTAACTATGATTAGTAATGTGAACCTATTGTATGTGCTATAGAGGCTCGGTTGGACCGTAGATCCACGGACATCGCGAGACTTCTGGCATTAGCTCGGAAGTTATTAGGTGAGTAACCTAGATGGTTCCTCAATTATTATTTGGTTATATTTCGCACTTATACAACTGTGGAGATAATGGATGGGAATATGTGTATTTGATTTTGATTGATTTCGGACCATAGGTGTCTGAAATATTTGGAATGAGATATCGAAGTGCTATAATTGATTTTCATGTGATTACTTGGAGTTGACATATGTGAATATGTTAAATGAGAATCGGTTATGGTGTAGATTTGGCTATTTGGACATTTGCATTCATACATAATTGCATGATCAGTAATTGGCAGTTGTGACCAGAGCAGCCAACGAGAGCTTTAAGCTCAACGTGATTGGGCCTTGAGTCCACAGTGATTTAGAGCCTATGGCTCACCGATTTTCGCCTTTTAAGGGACGAGCCAGCGCTTCGGTCACAACAACGTAATAAATTGGAAAAGCGTCACATCGTATTTCATGTGCATTTGAATTGGTTTCTTTTGGTGATATCGTGATAATCATGTGGTACTTACGAATGTGTTTTAATGATATAACTATGTGAATCAGATTATCTTGTGTATATGCATGAATTGGGTGAACCATCGATGATGGTTCTCATTTGAGTTCGCAAACTCACCCAAAATTGCAAATTATTTTTCAGGATCGAGATAGTAGACTCATAGCTCCGGAGAGACTTTTCCTGTCGTGTAGATTGAGTTGGCAAGAGAAGTTATGGCACACAGGTTGGTCAGCTGGCACTTTTTGGAAGGATGACCTAGCTAGCTTTTTGTTTGATTTTCTTTTAGAGACATGTACAGAAACTACCAATTGTATTATTTATTGCTTGAGGTTATGAAATGAAAATTTTATGGTTCCAAAACTTAGTGAATTTCATATTAATGCATTATGATACTTGGATGCCATGTGGAGTGTTAGTTGTTCGTAGCGCACCCTTATCGTCGGGTGAGTATCGGAATGACCTACTGGCGTCGATACATATCTATAGTAAGGGGTGCTACATTAAATAATATCGAGCCGAGTTTGGCATCTGTTGGGACTAGGACATAATTAGGCTTGAATTATTGTGAAAATGCGGCCGATTAGAGTTCTTGTTTGGTTATAGGTCATCCGTATTCGGTGATCGATAGATCAACCGGTGACGTGGATCTGTTGGAGCTAGAGAGAGTCCTCGATGCCTCGATCGAGGAGTTACCTCTAGAGTTCCGTGAGACGGGAGAGGAGATCTGATTTCTTTGTGGGGCGCCGATTTGTCGACAAGATGCGATCTGAGACCGAGGTCGAGAGTTGGTTGGAGAAGGCGAGAGAGTTCTCTATCAGATGGGCTGCGAACGATGAGAGGTTCGATTATGATATCTCTTCTGCGGGGCCGGTTTATACATGGTGGAAGACATTAAAGGCGGTACCACAGGCCTTGCTTATCGACTGGTGATTTTCCGAGGCTTTGGAGATAACTATATGCCCAAGTGTATCTGGAAATGAAGATGCAGGAATTCTTGGGCGGAGGCAGGTGGGATGGCGATGGCAGTCGAGGTGAGGTTTAATGAGTTGATGGGGTATCGGCCACTCTGTGGTTTCTCTTGAGACGAGATAGAGTGCGGGAGGTTTGAGATGAAATTTGAATTTGGAGATCCGTGCGGTTTGGCCCGATCGATATGGGCTCCTTTATAGAGTTGAGCTGCTTCTTTGTGAGTAGAGCGGATAGTGAGACAGAGACAGTCGAGAGATGAGTCGAGGGTCCAGAGGAAGAGTTAGTAGTGATCAGGCGGCTCTGGTAGGAGTTTTAGCGAAGCGCCAGCGGGACCTTTAGATCTTGGGAGGATCAGACGGTCGAGTTTTGGACGAGAGGAGATTTACCTGATGGCGATGGCGGCAAAGCATGGTAGAGGTTTTGGGCAGATTCCTCCATTCTGTGAAACCTTGTGAAGAGGCACTTTGGAGAGTGTTGGCGATTGATTTGGAGCTTGCCTTAAATGCGCTCCATGGATCACCAGATTCGGGCCCTTGACTACTTTGGGAGCTCGGTCTGGGGAAATGTAGCCGAGGCAGAGTAGTACTACTGATCAATGAGTAGTAGTGGGTGGATCCGGCGTGGATCAATCTGAGAGGGGCCGAGGTAGAGGCCGAGGTAGAGTGAGGATCCTTTGGATGATCGAGGGTGAGGCGGTGACCACAATCCAGTCGAGTATATGCCATGACGAGGCGGGAGGCCCAGATTCCCCGATGTTGTGGTGGTATGCTTCTCCTCTCGATATTGAGGCATTTGCATTCTTGGATCCGGATCCACGATTCTTTATCGCACCTCATATGACATGTAGATTGCATGAGGATCGGGAGATGTTACGGTATGGGCTAGAGGTGAGTACACCTCTAGGTATTACTACTGCATTGGGAGAGGTTTGCAGGGGATGCTCGATCCAGATTGATCAAGCAGTGTTGAGGGCAAACCTTATAGTATTGCCTCTGAGAGAGATCGATGTCATTCTAGGGATGGAGTGGCTGACGGCCCATAGGGCTATTATGGACTGCTATACCAAGGAGGTTGTATTAGAGTGTCTGGTCGACAAAGTGTTGAGAGGAGTTAGTCGAGCGGTACCGGCCGGATGATCTCTTTCCTTAGTGCCACGAGGCCGATGCGAGGAGGCTGTGAGGCATATCTGGCTCATGTGGTTGACACGAGTTGAAAGCGAGAGGCTTGAGGATATTCCGTGGTTAGGAAATTTCGAGATGTGTTTCTGATGAGTTCTGGGTTTATCACGGATCGGGTGTGAGTTTTCTATTGACCTCGTTGTGTACCGCTCTTATATCTATACCTCCATATAGGATGGCTTTGTGGGCGAGGGAGCTTAAGGCTCGATTCAGGGAGTTCTTTGGAGTTCTTTGGAGAAGGGTTTATCGGACCTAGTGTTTCACCATGGGAGCTCGGTTTTGTTTGTGAAGAAAAGGATGGGACTTTGAGGTCATGCATCGATTCTGAGCGGTTGAATGGGTGACGATAAAGAATAAGTATCCACTGCCTAGGATCGATGACTTATTTGATCAGTTGCAGGGGGCTCATGTATTCACCAAGTTAGATCTGCGATCTGGTTACTATTAGTTGAAGATTACAGAGGCCGATGTGCCTAAGAGTGCCTTCAGAAGCAGGTATGGGCATTTCGAGTTTCTAGTGATGCCGTTCAGGTTGACTAATGCCCCGGCAGCCTTCATGGCCTTGATGAATAAGGTATTTCAGCCCTACCTGGATCAGTTTGTTATTGTGTTTATTGATGACATTCTAGTGTATTCGAGGGACAGACAGGAGCATAGTGAGCATTTGAGGATTGTGTTACAGACGATGAGGGAGAGACAGTTATATGCCAAATTCAGTAAATGTGAATTTTGGCTGGATCAGGTGATCTTTTTGGGACATATAGTACCGGAGAGGGTATTGGTGGATCCGAGTAAGGTTGAGGCGGTCTTTGAAGTGGGAGGCTCCTAGGAATGTGTCGAGATTGAGTTTCCTCGGATTGGCGGTTATTACGGAGGTTTGTCGAGGTTTTCATTGATTTCAGCCCTCGACAAAGCTTCGAGGAAGAATGTGCCATTCAGATGGACCGAGGAGTGTCGGAAGAGCTTTGAGGAGCTCAAACATCGGTTGACCTCTTGTCGGTGTTGGCTATTCCATCCGGGACCTGGAGGATTTGAGGTATCTGATGATGCATCGCACTGTGGATTGGGATGTGTTACGATGCAAAGACGGTAGAGTCATTGCCTATGCCTCGAGGCAGTTGAGGTCTCACGAGGTAAACTATCCTGTTCATGATTTGGAGTTAGGCTGTAGTTGTATTTGCTCTGAAGATTTGGAGGCATTACGTATGGTGAGACTTTTCAGATCTTCACCGACCCTGAGTTTGAGATACCTATTGAGCAGAGAGAGTTGAATTTGAGGCGGAGGAGATGGCTTGAGTCGTTGAAGGACTATATGACCGTACTATCGAGTATCACCCCGGGAAAGCCAATGTAGTGGCGAGATGCTCGAGTAGGAAGTCACATACTAAGGCTGCTTTGATTGTGCAATGAGGTTGCCTAATTTGATTCAGTTGAGGGCTTTGAATGTTCAGATGAATCTGGAGCAGGATGGAGTCTTATTGGCTACTTTGCGACTGAGACCGATGCTACTGGATAGGATCAGGAGAGTACAGAACAAGGATCTTGTTTTGGTGAGACTGATTGAGAAGCTAAAAGCTGATTCGAGTTCTGAGTTTGAGTTAAGAGATGAGACTTTATGGATAGGGCAGAGATTATGTGTGCCTGATGTGGATGATCTGAGGCGAGAGATATTGGAAGAGGCTCATATGGTCGCCTATGCTATGCATCCTGGTACTACCAAGATGTATAACACTCTTAAGCAACATTTCTGGTGGCCTGGCATGAAGAAGCAGGTAGCTGAGTTTGTATCTAAATGTTTGACGTGCCGGTGAGTTAAGGTGAGCACCGTGCTCCGATGGGTAAATTGCATTCGTTGCTTATTAGAGAGGAAATGGGGCGAATTACCATGGATTTCATTATGGGTTTGCCCAGACACGAGGCAAAGACGATGCGATCTGGGTCATAGTGGACCGGTTGACTAAATCGGCCAATTTCTTGCCAGTGAGGGAGAATAATACTATAGATCAGTTGACCCAGAAGTATGTGGCAGAGATAGTGAGGTTGCACGGGGTCCCGGTGTCGATAGTGTCGACGAGGATCCCAGATTTACTCGAGGTTTTGGCGAGTCTGCGATGCTGCTATGGGCACTAGGTTGAACTTGATCTGACATTTCATCCTCGCACGGATGGGCGAGTGAGAGGACCATTAAGGCTGTTGAAGATATGCTTCGGGCATGTGTATTGGAGTTCAGAGGAGCATGGGATCAGGATTTGGTCTTAATAGAGTTTGCATATAATAACCATTATCACAGTAGCATCGGAATGGCACCTTATAAGGCACTGTATGGGCGACCGTGTAGATCGCCGTTGTATTGGGATGAAGAGGTGTGAGGATGATTGAGGTCTGGTGATTCGAGGATCTGATGGATAAGGTGTGGCCCGATTGAATCGCATCAAATGGCTCGGGATAGCAGAAGAGCTATGTGGATCGGCGATAGGAGGGAGATGGAGTATAATGTGGGCGATAGAGTATTCTTACGGGTGTCACCGTGGCGTGGTGTACTAAGATTCGGCAAGAAGGGTAAGTTAAGCCCTAGGTACATTGGTCCATATGAGATCACCGAGAGGATAGGACCTTTGGCCTCTGTGCTAGCTTTTACCGAGTGAGATGTCTCGGTTGCATGGCGTCTTCCATGTGAGTATGCTCCGTAGATATCGGTCGATCAGAGCACATGTGATCTGGCTCGGGGAGATTGAGGTGTCTAATGTCGAGTTATGTAGAGGAGCCGTCTGATTAGCCGGGACACGGTGAAACAGTTGAGGAATAAGAGTATTCCTTTGGTGAAGGTTCTCTGGAGGAACCACTCATTGGGAAGCTACTTGGGAGACCGAGGAGCATATGAGGAGGCAGTATCCTCATCTATTCGATCAACTGTAAGAATTTCGAGGACGAAATTTTTGTTAGGAGGGAGAATTGTAACATCCCATCTCCTATAGGAAAGGGTATTTTGGTATATTGGGACGGGTTAGAGGTATTAAATTATATCTCGGCATGAACATCTGACATATAGCCTCTATGATTAATGACCTGTTGCACATGCACATAGTATACATGCATTCATGACATTTTAAACTTAGGTTTCAAATTGAGTTTCTTTGTGAAATTTATGGGAAAATGGTGTTTGAAAAATTATTTGGAGTCGCCATAAATTGTTGTCTATTTTAAGGATTTTAGAAATTTTACGGATTTTTAGGAGAAAATTCCTAGATCGGAAAAAAATCGCCAAGTGGCGAACGATACGATTTTAGTAGCGAAAATTTCTACCCAATGGCACTGTAATATTGGGTATATTATTTTGGGATTGAAATTGGGGTCAATTGAGTTGATTGGGTTAGTTTTTGATCTGGATTAAAGAAATATTACTTTGACTTTTTTTTCAATATGTGGACCAATCAAATTTAGCCACCAAAACCATCATTTAATGCTTCCTTACCATCTCTCTCGTTAACCTAATGAAATACCTAAGGAAAACACTACATATTGCTTGCTTTTTCCTTAAAACCAAATCCTCTCTGTAAACTTCTCCATCATCATCGATTTTTACTTCTTTTTTGTTCATCTTTCTCCACAAATTCAAAATATCTCTTATCTCTTATTACATCAAAGTTAGATGATGAGGTGATGCATGCTTGGTCTTGGTAGAAGTAGTTAGAAAGCATAGGAAAGAATTGAAGAGAAGAAGTGAGGATTGGAAGCTTGATAGGTAAGGTTCTTTTAAGTTCTTTGTTTTAATGATGTTTATGATGCTTAATACATGGAAACAAAGTATGGGAATTGTGTATATGTGTGTGCTGCCAATTTTTGTGTCATTGTAGAAGTGTATGTTGTGATGACTTTGGGGTTGAATTAGAGGTAGGAATGGATGCTTAGTGATATGTTATTGATGTAAGAAGTGATAGAAGTTAGGTTGTTGATGAAAGCTGGAAATTGAGTTTTGACCTATTGGAATGTTTTGATCATAACTAATTTTATAGGTAAGCAAATGAGGTGATGTTTGTGCCCAAGTAAACTTTGGGATGTTGGCTTCAATTTAGTGTGAAATAGGTGTTGTGAAATTGTAATGTTAGAAGGTCGAAAATTTACATGGAAAGTTCTGTTTTATTGCTCGTGAAGCGATGCAGACACTATGACCTGATTATTTTGCTGATTTTATAAATTTATTGATATGAAATTTGGGAAAATGGTCTTCATAAAAGTTGTAGCATATTGAGTTAACTTTCCATTTCCACTGATTTTGCTATTTTTCGAGTTGTATATTAGGAGTTATGGCCTGATAACTATTGACTGTTGTTATGTATTGAGTGAAACCTAGCTGGATTAGCAAATGTGGTGTACATTCTGTTTTGGAGTAATTTTAGTAATTTTTGTGAACTGAACTGGTTTTAGGGGTCTACTGAAGAGTTTTAGATGATACATTGATCTTGGAAATGATATATGGCTTATAATTTTTTGGAAATCAGATGTGGAGATATGGAATTTCAAAAGCTGAACCTACATTGTGATGTTATGTGCTGATTAGGTCAGAAACTTGCATAACATATTTGAAACTTTTAGAGGCTGAATTGGAGTTTGGTTATTTCAGGAAGAATTTAAGTTTGAAGATTTATCTTTTCAGGGACATAAAGTTTGGATTTTTATGACTTGTGTACAGGGAGTTATGCTTGTTATAAGTGTACTGCTCAAATTGAATGATTTCAGGAACAGCAACATTGAGTGAATTAATTGACTTGTTTAGCAATGGAATTTGCTTTTGGGTTGTTCATGAAAGTTGTAGAGGACATTGTGAAATGATTGAGCATATTTATGTGGTAATTTTTGGCTCAATAATCAGTGAGTTTGTGAATTGGTAAGGTACTGTCCAGTGTTGATGGGCTTTGAGTAGGAAGTAGTTTTGATGGGATTTTTGACACCCTTAGAGGTGGAATTAATTTTGTGGTCTTCTTGAGAATTGTAGAGGTTTCATTAGCTTTCTAATGAGGTATACTTTGTATTTTTCTAAATTGTGTGCTAAGAATTATGGTTGTTGGAAATTCAGATTGACAATAGGAAAAGAAAAGGGGAAGGAAGAGAGGTAGAATTTATTATTGTTTTTATTTTTATTTGGCATTAAGTGACCTAATGGTTTCTTTTGTCAATTTCTTTTCCGTCCGACGTCCGATTGACCTGATTCTTGAGGCATCGGATTTGTAACATATTGGATTTCATTTTATGAGAAATTGGGAATTTTTAGACGGGAAATTCACGTAGCCCCGGGTAATTGTCCGGTGATCACTGTTTTAGTTCTTTTTGGGCCGATTGAGGTCCAAAATGGGTGCCGTCAGCGCCTATAGTTTTCTAATTTTTTTAGACGGATTTTTAAGATGGGAAAATTTTGGGTTAGGGCCGGGAATGCCATGAACATGCATTATACACGTTTTAGTTATTCCATGTGCATTATTTGGTCATTCTAACTATCTGATTAGTAATGTGAACCTATTGTATGTGCTATAGAGGCTCAGTTGGACCGTAGATCCACGGACATCGCAGAGACTTCCCGGCATTAGCTCGGAAGTTATTAGGTGAGTAACCTAGATGGTTCATCAATTATTATTTTGTTATATTTCGCGACTTATACAATTGTGGAGATAATGGATGGGAATATGTGTATTTGATTTTGATTGATTTGGACCATGGGTATGCGAAATATTTGGAATGAGATATCGAAGTGCTATAATTGATTTTCATGTGATTACTTGGGTTGACATATGTGAATATGTTAAATGGGAATCGGTTATGGTGTAGATTTGATTTATTTGGACATTTGCATTCATACATAATTGCATGATCGAGAATTGGCGGTTGTGACCGGAAGCGACCAACAGAGCTTTAAGCTCAACGTGATTGGGCCTTGAGTCCACAGATCATTTAGAGCCTATGGCTCACCGATTATCGCCTTTTAAGGGACAGCCAGCGGCTCGGTCCAACAACGTAATAAATTGGAAAAGCGTCACACACGTATTTCATGTGCATTTGAATTGGTTTCTTTTTTGGTGATATCGTGATAATCATGTGGTACTACGGATGTGTTTTAATGATATAACTATGTGAATCAGTATTATCTTGTGTATATGCATGAATTGGGTGAACCATCGATGATGGTTCCTCATTTGATTATGCAAACTCACCCAAAATTGTAAATTATTTTTAGGATCGAGATAGTAGACTCATAGCTCAGAGAGACTTTTCTGTAGTGTAGATTGAGTTGGCAAGAGAAGTTATAGCACAGGGTTGGTCGGTGGCACTTTTTGGAAGGATGACCTAGCTAGCTTTTTGTTTGATTTTCTGTTAGAGACATGTCGAAACTACCGGTTGTATTATTTATTGCTTGAGGTTATGAAATGAAAATTTTATGGTTCCAAAACTTAGTGAATTTCATATTAATGCATTATGATACTTGGATGCCATGTGGAGTGTTAGTTGTTAATGGCGCACCCTTATCGTCGGGTGAGTATCGGAATGACCTACTGAGGCGTCCCGATACATATCTATAGTGAGGGTGCTACATTAAATAATATCGAGCCGGGTTTGGCATCTGTTGGGATTAGGACATAATTAGGCTTGAATTATCGTGAGAAATCTGAAGCGATTAGAGTTCTTGTTTGGTTATAGGTCATCCGTATTCGGTGATCGGATAGATCAATCGGTGACGAGGATCTGTTGGCACTAGCAGAGAGTCCTCGGTGCCTCGATCGAGGAGTTACCTCCTAGAGTTCCGTGAGGGAGAGGAGATCTGATTCTTTGCGTGGCGAGGGCTGTCGACCTATAGCGATCTGAGACCCGAAATTTGAGAGTTGGTGGAAGGCGAGAGAGTTCTCGACCGGATGAATCTGAACGATGAGAGGTTCGATTATCGATATCTCTTCTGCGAGGCTCGGCTTATACATGGTGGAAGGCATTAAAGGCGTTACCACGGGCCTTGCTTCTGACTGGGCTGATTTTACGAGGGCTTTCAGAGATAACTATATGCCCAGGTGTATCTGGAAATGAAGATCTGAGGAATTCTTGGAGGTGAGGCGAGGTAGGATGTGATGGCAGTCGAGGTGAGGTTTAATGAGTTGATGGGGTGTCTGACTCTGTGGTTTCTCTTGAGACACGGATAGGTCTGGGAGGTTTGAGATGGGGGTGAATTTGGAGATCCGTGCGGTTTGGCCCGATCGATATGGGCTCCTTTATAGAGTTGAGGCTGCTTCTTTGTGAGAGTAGGCGGAATAGTGAGACGAGCGATCGAGAGATGAGTCGGGGTCCAGAGGAGAGAGTTAGTGTGATCAGGCGCTCTGGTAGGAGTTTTAGCGGCGTGAGCGGGACCTTTAGATCTTGAGGAGGATCGAGACGGTCGAGTTTTAGACGAGAGAGGAGATTTGCCTGGTGGCGTTGGCGGCGTGAGTGGTAGAGGTTTTGGCGATTCCTCCATTCTGTGAGTCTTGTGAAGAGGCACTTTGAGAGTGTTGGCGATTATTTGGAGCTTGCCTTAAATCGTCTCCATGGATCACAGATTCAGGATCGCCACTACTTTGGGAGCTCGGTCTGCGGAAATGGCCGAGCGGGAGTAATCTTCTGATCTGTTGAGTAGAGTGGGTGGATCCAGGCGTGGATCAATCTGAGAGGGCGAGGTAGAGGCCGAGGTAGGTGAGGATCCTTTAGACGGTGAGGTCTGGGCGGTGACCACAATCGAGCCGAGTATATGCCATGGAGGCAGGAGGCCGAGATTCCCCGATGTTGTGGTGGTATGCTTCTCCTCTCGATATTGAGGCATTTGCATTCTTGGATCTGGATCACGCATTCTTTAATGCACCTCATATGGCATGTAGATTGCATGGGGATCGGGAGATGTTACGGTATGGGCTAGAGGTGAGTACACCTCTAGGTATTACTCTTGCATTGGGAGAGGTCTGCAGGGATGCTCGATCGAGATTGATCAGCGGTGTTGAGGCGGACCTTATAGTATTGCCTCGAGAGAGATCGATGTCATGCAGGGATGGGTGGTGGCCCATAGGGCTATTATGAATTTGCTATACCGAGGAGGTTGTATTAGAGTCTCTGGTCACCTGAGCGGTGTTGGAGGAGTTAGTCGGCGATACCGGCCGGGTGATCTCTTTCCTTAGTGCCACGAGACCGATGCGAGGAGGTCATGAGGCATATCGGCTCATGTGGTTGACACGAGTTGAAGCGGAGGCTTGGGATATTCCGTGGTTAGGAAATTTCGAGATATGTTTCTGATGAGTTCTGGGTTTCTGCGGATCGGAGGCGAGTTTTCTATTGACCTCGTTCAGTGCAGCTCCTATATCTATACCTCCATATAGGATGGCTTTGTGGGCCGAGGGAGCTTAAAACTCGATTCGCAGGAGTTCTTTGGAGAAGGGTTTATCGGACTAGTGTTTCACCATGGGAGCTCAGTTTTGTTTGTGAAGAAAAGGATGGGACTTTGAGGCGTGCATCGATTACGAGCGATTGAATCGGGTGTGATGAAAGAATAAGTATCCTTGCCTAGGATCGATGACTTATTTGATCGATTGCGAGGGGCTCAGGTATTCACCAAGTTAGATCTGCGATCTGGTTACTATCAGTTGAAGATTACAGAGGCCGATGTGCCTTAGAGTGCCTTCAGAAGCAGGTATGGGCATTTCGAGTTTCTAGTGATGTCGTTCGGGTTGACTAATGCCGGACCTTCATGGCCTTGATGAATAAGGTATTTCAGCCCTACTAGATCGGTTTGTTATTGTGTTTATTGATGACATTCTAGCGTATTCGAGGGACAGACAGGAGCATAGTGAGCATTTGAGGATTGTGTTACAGACGATGAGGAGAGCGATTATATGCCAAATTGATAAATGTGAATTTTGGCTGGATCGAGTGATCTTTTGGGACATATAGTATTTGAGAGGGTATTGGTGGATCAAGTAAGGTTGAGGCGATCTTTGAAGTGGGAGGCTCTAGGAATGTGTCGAGATTGAGTTTCCTCGGATTGGCGGTTATTACGGAGGTTTGTCGAGGGTTTTCATTGATTTCAGCCCTCTCGACAAAGCTTCGAGGAAGAATGTGCCATTTAGATGGGTGAGGAGTGTCAGAAGAGAGCTTTGAGGAGCTCAAACATCGGTTGACTCTTGCCGGTGTTGGCTATTCCATCTGGGATTTGGAGGATTTGAGGTATCAAAGTGATGCATCGCACTGTGGATTGGGATGTGTTTTGATGCAAAGACGGTAGAGTCATTGCCTATGCCTCGAGACAGTTGAGGTCTCACGAGGTAAACTATCATTCATGATTTGGAGTTAAGCTGCGATTGTATTTGCTCGAAGATTTGGAGGCATTACAGTATGGTGAGACTTTTGGATCTTCATGACCACAAAGTTTGAGATACCTATTGAGCGAGAGAGAGTTGAATTTGAGGCGAGAGGAGATGGCTTGGTGTTGAAGGACTATGGTGTACTATCAAGTATCACCGGGAAAGCCAATGTAGTGGCGAGATGCTCGAGTAGGAAGTCACATACTAAGTACATTTCAGTTGAGCAATGAGGTTGCCTAATTTGATTGATTGAGGGCTTTGAATGTTCGGATGAATCTGGAAGCGGGATGGAGTCTTATTGGCTGCTTTGCATTGAGACCGATCTCTTGGATAGGATCGAGAGAGTGCAGGACAAGGATCTTGTTTTGGTGAGGCCGATTGAGAAGTTAAAAGCTGATTCGGGTTCTGAGTTTGAGTTAAGAGATGAGACTTTATGGATAGGGCAGAGATTATGTGTGCCTGATGTGGATGATTTGAGGCGAGAGATATTGGAAGAGGCTCATATGACCGCCTATGCTATGCATCCTGGTACTACCAGATGTATAACACTCTTAAGCAACATTTACGGTGGCTGGCATGAAGAAGCGGTGGCGAGTTTGTATCTAGATGTTTGGCGTGCTGTGAGTTAAATTTGAGCACCGGGCTCCGATGGGTAAATTGCATTAGTTGCCTATTAGGAGTAGAAATGGGAGCAATTACCATGGATTTCATTATGGGTTTGCCCAGGACCGAAGCGAGACGATCGATCTGGGTCATAGTGGACCGGTTGACTAAATCGGCCCATTTCTTGCCGATGAGGAGAATAATACTATGGATCAGTTGGCCCGAAGTATGTGGCGAGATAGTGAGGCCGCATGGGGTCCGGTGTCGATAATGTCGATGGGATCCCAGATTTACTTGAGGTTTGGCGAGTCTGCGATCTGCTATGGGCCTAGGTTAAACTTGATCTGACATTTCATCCTCGAGACGGATGGGCGGTGTTGGACCGAACTTTTGATGATAATTAGAAATATAACAATGAATATTAATGATAAAGAAATTGGTGAGACAATTTATGAATTTAAGAAAATTCTTTGAAATTAAGAAAATTTATGAGAAAAGAATTGTTTAGTTTAGAGGACTTTGGTATTTGAATGAATTTATATGGATTATGAGAGGAAAGTGGATGAGTTGATTGAAATGAAGTTATATAGCAAGAATTAGAAAGAAAAAGTGTGAAAATTTGAAGGATTTAGAAAGTTTGACTTTTTGGAGAGAAAATGTTTGACTTTGAGAGTTGACTTATGATTTAGGCAAAATTTGATAAAATGATCTACATGAAACTTGTAGATTATGTTGAGAGCTTTTTGTGGACATAAAGTTTGTAATTTTTCGATATCGGGAGTGAAAGTTATGATCAGTCAAAGTTTATGTTTGATCGGGTTTGACTTTTATATTGGTTAGAACTTTGACTGAGAAATTAACCTAGTTAGAGGTTAATTGAGCTTTGATGTTCTTCATGAGAATTGAAGGATTTGTTTTGATCTTTATTTCGATATAAAGTATGAAATTTTTTGATCTCGGAATATTAAGTTATGATTTTTACAAGTTTGTATAGAAGATAGTATCTTTGACCGGAAAATGGACTTCCGTAGGAGTCGAATTGATGTTTATGTTCTTCTTAGAAGATTTAGAGCTTCTCTCAAGTTTTCTATAGAGACTAAGTTTGTCAAAATCGGAGTTTAGGAGTAAAAGTTATGAATTTGGAAGTTTTGATTTTAAGTGAAAAAAAAAAAAGTTTTAAGCGCCTCGCTAGGCGACGGCCGCCTCATGAGCTGTGCGCCTCGCTAGGCGACGCCTCGCTCTAGCGGGCGCCTCGCCTCATGAGCGGGCGGCTCGCCCTCATGATTTGGGCGTCCGTCGCCATCCGACAGCTTTTGCTCTTGATTTTCTTGACTTTCCTCCTTTAATCAGACCTTTGTTCACTATTTTGCTTATATCTTTTCCGTCCGACATCCGATTGAGTTGATTCTTTTGCGTTGGATTCCTAAGACAATGAATTTCATTTTGTAAGAAATTTGTGAACTTTTGAGATTAAATTAATGGTGATTAATTTAATCAAAGTGAATCGAAATATTAGAGCATGATTCAGTGTTTTGTGAAATTCGGGATCTGTAGAGATCCGATTGAAGCGATTCTTGAGGCGAAATAAAGATAAGACAAGGGCTACAAATCATATGAAGACATGAAATGTCAATTTGCCCCTAAGACTTTTAATTTTGAATTTAATTTCGGATTAGGGTGAAATTTTGGATTAGGAACACCTGTGAGTAATTTGAGTATAACTTTTGATCTGGGAATCGAAATGAGACGATTCTTGTTTTGAATTAAACTAGAGACATAAGGCTACAATTTTTATGAAGACATCGAGTTTCAATTCTGGGATTAAGAATGTGAAATTTTGGACGGAAATAATCATACATGAAAAATGTGTTAGAATATGGATATACCCGAACTGTTTTGCACATAACTTTTGATGTAGTGCTCGGAATTGAGCGCGGTCAGTGGCGTTGGATTCGTATGAGTGAGAGGAACATTTCTCGAGAAGGAAGTTTGGACAAATTCCTTCAAATCGATAGTGCGAATCAAACCGCAAGTAAGCGTAACTTTACGTTTTGAATGGAGGGCAATTTGGTCATTTGACCTTCAATTAATGAAACACATGCAAGAGATGTCGTTTTGGCTTATTAAAAGCCACAAAAGTGTCTGGAAAATTTCAGAAGAAGAGAAAGAGAAATAAGAAGAAGAAGAGAGTGGAAGCTTGGTTATGGAGGAAGAGAGAGAGAAAGTTATTTTCGATTTTCTTCTTATTTCTTAAGGATTTTGGGATGGTTCAAGAGAGAAAAGGTAGAGGAGCATAAGAGCTTCCTTTCAAGCCAAAAAATTGAATTTGGAAGAGAAAGAGGTAAGAGAAATTTTCTACTTTGAGATTTTGATTAATTTTGGTTTAGAATTATGACATATGAGATGAGTTTATGGATTGTGGAATTAATTTTGTTGTATATGCTTTAGGCTGGGTTTAATTTTGGATGAAAAATTGATTAAGGTTTAGGCTTAATTTTATGATTGAGAATTTTGAGATATTTTGGTGTAGAATTATAGGAAATATGATGAATTGACGATATATGAAATCAATTTTGAAGAACTTGTATTTTGTGGTATTGAATTTGGATAAATTGGTTTAGGCCAATTTTAAGATTTAGAATTTTGAAATTGAGGATTTAGATGTCTTGGAATTAATGTGAATTGATGAATTGTGAGATTAATTTTGAAAATTAAGTTATTTATGAGATTGAATTTGGGTGTATTGGTTTAGGCCAATTTTGAAAATTGGGGATTTTCAAAATTGGAGATTGAAATAGCTTGAATGTAAATGGAATTGGTGAATTCCTAAGTTGATTGTGAAAATTAAGTATTTTTTTGATGTGAAATTTGGATGATTATGGTTTAGATTTTTGGTATTTTGGAAGAGAGAGAAAAGCAAGGATCAATTGGAGCTTGAAATCAAGTTTTCGGCAATAATTCGAGGTGGGTAGCATATTTATAATTTGATCTGTAAGCTTAATATGAAGTTTGTGAAAATGAAAGAAAGCAAAATTTTGTATGTTTGATAAATTATTGGAAATGTTTGAAAATAAGAATTGATTTAAAGTTGGAAAATATGATTTCCGAATGATTTCCGAGAAATTGGTACAAGTTTAAATTCAATTGTCATAAATGCATTATTGAATTATGCACACTGATTGAATGATTTGATTTTTGAAATTCGTATTTGAATGATGAATTGATCGAATTGTCTGCGTTATGTGAATGTGTGGAAAATCAAGAATTTGAAAAGTGCCTTCGGGCATTCTGAAATCTCGTTTTGATTATGTGTTATGTGGGTCGGTTAGGTCCTTTGGTGAGTCAGCGCTGTCTCTATTCGTAAAGCCTTCACTCAATTTGCCCGTAGTGTACGAACTCGATTTGGATTCCCTCACGGCTATTTGGACCATGATGCGGAAAGTGTAATCGTTCTATTCTGATCGCCTGCAGGACCGCAATCGGGGATATGTAATCGTTCTATTCTGTTATGCAGGACCGCTATGCGGGTATGCAAGACGCTATTTGGACCAAACCGGACCATTTTGATCTGTTATGTGATTTTGATTTTGTTAATGTGCGTGATAATTTGCGATGTGATTGCATTCATGTTTATGAGAAATTTTGGAAAAATGAAGAAAAGGGTTTTCAATCGGAAATTTATGAAATTTGATATGAAAAGTTTGGAAAAATTGAAAAGAGTTTGAGAGAAATATTTCAAAGTTGAAAAGTTTGAAACATTAGCCCTTTGGCAAAAGTTTATAAAAAAGCGTTTTACCTTATTTATCGGTTTATAAATGTATTATCCACGAGCTTCGAGCTCACCCCTTTCATCCCCATCTCCGTGGTTTGACGGGAGATCGGATGAAAGAATGTGAAAACGTATGTCAAGGCGTCGATTCGACATTTGAATCGTTGGTTTTGAGAAATTTGGATCTTGTGTATGAATATGTTTATGACTTTAGATAAGTTTGGAAAAATGTATTTGTGTATAAAGTTGAGTTTTGTGAATGATTTGTAAAATCGTATATGAAATTATGGATAATCTGGGGATATATATGTATGGTGATTTGGGAATTTGATTGAGTTATGAGTGGTATGTTGATTTGAGAATTATGGAAGTGTTAGGTTTAAATGTGCGTTTACTGGTGTTGGATTCGGACGGGAGTGTCCGATGATTTTGAAATGTGTTTGGGATTATAGAAGTGTTTTGAACCCTTGCGGGTTTGGGTTAGGATAAAGCGCGTAGTTATCTTGCGAAATTTCGATAAAATCTGGGATAAAAATGGAATTTGAGATTGGTATGGATTTATATAAGATTGCGTATAAGAATGAATTTTCTTATGGGAAATTATATGGATGTGATTGATGTAAGAAATGAGAATAAGAAAGAAAAAAAAAATTTCATAACGGATTTTGGAGCGTCTTAGGAATTCCAACGCGATTCATTTCTGTTCTTTGCTTATTCACGGATGTCGGAAAGTGTTTCAGTTTACATTGATTTGTTTGCTTACTTTGTTTTCTATCCGTATTCGATTTGCATTCGATTCGATCCCACTTTCGCTTATTCGCTCCGCTTTGTGATTCGTATTCGATTATTTCGCTTCGCTATATTCGATTGGTTTTCGCTTTGTTCCGATTAGTACTTTCGGATTTGTTCGCTTCCGCATTTTGTTTTCGATCCGAAATTTCCGCTTCCCTTCGTTTAATCCGAATTCTCACATGCGATTTGTATTCCGCTTCCGCATTCGCTTTGCATTTGTTTCGAGTGTGCGCTTCGCATTCGCAGCAACCTTAATTTCGCTTCCTTCGTTTCCGTTTGCTTCGGTTTCCGTTTTGCTTACGTAGTTGGGTCTCGAAAGCGGGATCCAACATTTATGGTATCAGAGCATAGAGTGAAAATGTTAAGTTTATTCGGTTGGGATCCGGTTTCCGGATCGGATCCCAACATTTATGGTATCAGAGCCCAGTAATATGATCTTACTTGGGCGTGTGAGTATGAATAAGGAATTGATACGAGTTTGTACAGATAAGAGTGAATTTGTGAGAGTGTACTAGGTGATCATTTGATTTTGATGAAAGAAGTATGATTGCCTTTAGGAATTTGAAAATTGATATGTATGACTATTTGATGAATTCAAGTGATTGGTTTGATTTGGGTGTTAAGAATATGACCGATTTTTGAAGTGTGTTGAGGAACTTAAGATTAGAATTTCTTGATAAATTGTGATGAATTGATATAGATGAAAGAATGATGACATAATGAGACAGATTAAGCGATGATTGAATCATACTAAGGTTTCTTCTGAATTGGACCATTGACTTGTGTCCGAAGTGTAGAAACGATGAAGTTATGAATATAGTAAGTTGATATGATATGAGTGGTATATGATTTAAGGAAATGAAAATTGTGAAGAGATTGAGAATATCGTGATGAGTAAATTAAATAAAAGAGTGGTGATTATGAGTTTTGGAAAGAAATTAGTGAGAAAGTGCTTGATGATCATTGTTTAGAAAGAAATTTATGCAAGAATGAGTTACTTGGAGTTTAAGTAAGAGTGAATTTCGAGGACGAAATTCTTTTAAGAGGGGGAGAAATGTTGGACCCCGAACTTTTGATGATAATTAGAAATATAACAATGAATATTAATGATAAAGAAATTGGTGAGACAATTTATGAATTTAAGAAAATTTGCTGAAATTAAGAAAAATTTATGAGAAAAGAATTGTTTAGTTTAGAGGACTTTGGTATTTGAATGAATTTATATGGATTATGAGAGGAAAGTGGATGAGTTGATTGAAATGAAGTTATATAGCAAGAATTAGAAAGAAAAAGTGTGAAAATTTGAAGGATTTAGAAAGTTTGACTTTTTGGAGAGAAAATATTTGACTTTGAGAGTTGACTTATGATTTAGGCAAAATTTGATAAAATGATCTACATGAAACTTGTAGATTATGTTGAGAGCTTTTTGTGGACATAAAGTTTGTAATTTTTCGATATCGGAGTGAAAGTTATGATCGATCAAAGTTTATGTTTGATCGGGTTTGACTTTTATATTGGTTAGAACTTTGACTGAGAAATTAACCTAGTTAGAGGTTAATTGAGCTTTGATGTTCTTCATGAGAATTGAAGGATTTGTTTTGATCTTTATTTCGATATAAAGTATGAAATTTTCGATCTCGGAATATTAAGTTATGATTTTTACAAGTTTGTATAGAAGATAGTATCTTTGACGGAAAATGGACTTTCGTAGAGAGTGAATTGATGTTTATGTTCTTCTTGGAAGATTTAGAGCTTCTCTCAAGTTTTCTATAGAGACTAAGTTTGTCAAAATCGAGTTCGGGAGTAAAAGTTATGAATTTGGAAGTTTTGATTTTAAGTGAAAAAAAAAAAAAAAGAAAAGTTTTAAGCGCCTCGCTAGAAGCGACGGCCGCATCTAGCGAGGCGAGCGCCCATATCGCCTCGCTAGGCGACGCCTCCCCTAGCGAGGCTATTGTCTTCGCCTCATGAGGCAAGGCTCGCCCTCATGATTGTCAGGCTCGCTAGGCGACGCGTCGCCTAGCGAGCAGGCGCCTCGCCTCATGATGGCGTCTCGCCCTCATGATTTGGGCGTCCGTCGCCATCCACGCCTGCTTTTGCTCTTGATTTTCTTGACTTTCCTCCTTTAATCAGACCTTTGTTCACTATTTTGCTTATATCTTTTCCGTCCGACATCCGATTGAGTTGATTCTTTTTGCGTTGGATTCCTAAGACAATGAATTTCATTTTGTAAGAAATTTGTGAACTTTTGAGATTAAATTAATGGTGATTAATTTAATCAAAGTGAGTCGGGAAATATTAGAGCATGATTCAGTGTTTGTGAAATTCGGGATCTGTAGAGATCCGATTGAAGCGATTCTTGAGGCGAAATAAAGATAAGACAAGGGGCTACAAATCATATGAAGACATGAAATGTCAATTTTGCCCCTAAGACTTTTAATTTTTGAATTTAAGTTCGGATTAGGGTGAAATTTGTGGATTGGGAACACCTGTGAGTAATTTGAGTATAACTTTTGATCTGGGAATCGAAATGAGACGATTCTTGTTTTGAATTAAACTAGAGACATAAGGCTACAATTTTTATGAAGACATCGAGTTTCAATTCTGGGATTAAGAATGTGAAATTTTGGACGGAAATAATCGTACATGAAAAATGTGTTAGAATATGGATATACCCGAACTGTTTTGCACATAACTTTTGATGTAGTGCTCGGAATTGAGCGCGGTCAGTGGCGTTGGATTCGTATGAGTGAGAGGAACATTTCTCGAGAAGGAAGTTTGGACAAATTCCTTCAAATCAATAGTGCGAATCAAACCGCAAGTAAGCGTAACTACGTTTTGAATGGAGGCAATTTGGTCATTTGACCTTCAATTAATGAAACACATGCAAGAGATGTCGTTTGGCTTATTAAAAGCCACGAAAGTGTCTGGAAAATTTCAGAAGAAGAGAAAGAGAAATAAGAAGAAGAGAGTGGAAGCTTGGTTATGGAGGAAGAGAGAGAGAAAGTTATTTTCGATTTTTCTTCTTATTTCTTAAGGATTTTGGGATGGTTCAAGAGAGAAAAAGGTAGAGGAGCATAAGAGCTTCCTTTCAAGCCAAAAAATTGAATTTGGAAGAGAAAGAGGTAAGAGAAATTTTTCTACTTTGAGATTTTGATTAATTTTCGGTTTAGAATTATGACATATGAGATGAGTTTATGGATTGTGGAATTAATTTTGATGTATATGCTTTAGGCTGGGTTTAATTTTGGATGAAAAATTGATTAAGGTTTAGGCTTAATTTTATGATTGAGAATTTTGAGATATTTTGGTGTAGAATTATAGGAAATATGATGAATTGACGATATATGAAATCAATTTTGAAGAACTTGTATTTTGTGGTATTGAATTTGGATAAATTGGTTTAGGCCAATTTTAAGATTTGGGAATTTTTGAAATTGAAGATTTAGATGTCTTGGAATTAATGTGAATTGATGAATTGTGAGATTAATTTTGAAAATTAAGTTATTTATGAGATTGAATTTGGGTGTATTGGTTTAGGCCAATTTTGAAAATTGGGGATTTTCAAAATTGGAGATTGAAATAACAGAATGTAAATGGAATTGGTGAATTCCTAAGTTGATTGTGAAAATTAAGTATTTTACGATGTGAAATTTGGATGATTATGGTTTAGGTTTTTGGTATTTTGGAAGAGAGAAAAGCAAGGATCAATTGGAGCTTGAAATCAAGTTTAAGCAATAATTAGAGGTGGGTAGCATATTTATAATTTGATCTGTAAGCAATATGAAGTTTGTGAAAATGAAAGAAAGCAAAATTTTGTATGCTTGATAAATTATTGGAAATGTTTGAAAATAAGAATTGATTTAAAGTTGGAAAATATGATTTCGAATGATTTCAGAAATTGGTACAAGTTTAAATTCAATTGTCATAAATGCATTATTGAATTATGCTGCTGATTGAATGATTTGATTTTGAAATTAGTATTTGAATGATGAATTGATCGAATTTCTGCGTTATGTGAATGTGTGGAAAATCAAGAATTTGAAAAGTGCCTTGGGCATTCGAAATCTCGTTCGATTATGTGTTATGTGGGTCGGTTAGGTCCTTTGGTGAGTCGTATTGTCTCTATTAAGTAAAGCCTTCACTCGGCTGCTCATTAGTGTACGGAACTCCGATTGGATTTCCCACGGCTACTACTGGGACATGATGCGGAAAGTGTAGTACGTTCTATTCTGTTGCGCAGGACCATTATGCTTGGGGTATGCGAAGACGATCTCGTTGGACCAAACAGACCATTTTGATCTGTTATGTGATTTTGATTTTGTTAATGTGCGTGATAATTTGCGATGTGATTGCATTCATGTTTATGAGAAATTTTGGAAAAATGAAGAAAAGGGTTTTCAATCGGAAATTTATGAAATTTGATATGAAAAGTTTGGAAAAATTGAAAAGAGTTTGAGAGAAATATTTCAAAGTTGAAAAGTTTGAAACATTAGCTCTTTGGCAAAAGTTTATAAAGAAAGCGTTTTACGCTTATTTATCGGTTTATAAATGTGTTATCCACGAGCTTCGAGCTCACCCCCTTTCATCCCCATCTCGAGTTTGAGCGGGAGATCGGATGAAAGAATGTGAAGACGTATGTCGAGGCGTCGATTCGACATTTGAATCGTTGGTTTTGAGAAATTTGGATCTTGTGTATGAATATGTTTATGACTTTAGATAAGTTTGGAAAAATGTATTTGTGTATAAAGTTGAGTTTGTGAATATTTGTAAAATCAGTATATGAAATTATGGATAATCTGGGGATATATATGTATGAGTGATTTGGGAATTTGATTGAGTTATGAGAGTGGTATGTTGATTTGAGAATTATGGAAGTGTTAGGTTTAAATGTGCGTTTCTGCTGGTGTTGGATTCGGACGGGAGTGTCCGATGATTTTGAGTGTGTTTGGGATTATAGAAGTGTTTTTGAACCCTTGCAGGTTTGGGTTAGGATAAAGGCAGCCGTTATGCTGCCGAAATTTCGATAAAATCTGGGATAAAAATGGAATTTGAGATTGGTATGGATTTATATAAGATTGCGTATAAGAATGAATTTTCTTATGGGAAATTATATGGATGTGATTGATGTAAGAAATGAGAATAAGAAAGAAAAAAAATTTCATAACGGTTTTGGAGCGTCTTAGGAATTCCCAACGCGATTACATTTCTGTTCTTTGCTTATTCACGGATGTCGGAAAGTGTTTGATTTACATTGATTTGTTTGCTTACTTTGTTTTCTATCCGTATTCGATTTGCATTCGATTCGATCCGCCGCTTATTCGTTCCGCTTTGTGATTAGTATTCGATTATTTAACCGCTATATTCGATTGGTTTCGCTTTGTTCGATTAGTACTTTCGGTTTGTTAAACTTCGCATTTTGTTTTCGATCCGAAATTTCCGCTTCCCTTCGTTTAATCCGAGTTCTCACATGCGATTTGTATTCCGCTTCCGCATTCGCTTTGCATTTGTTTCGAGTGTGCGCTTCGCATTCGCTTGGCTTCTGCTTAATTTCCGCTTCCCTTCGTTTCTGTTTGCTTCGGTTTCCGTTTTGCTTACGTAGTTGGGTCTCGAAAGCGGGATCCAACATTTATGGTATCAGAGCATAGAGTGAAAATGTTAAGTTTATTCGGTTGGGATCCGGTTCTCGGATCGGGTCCCAACAGGCAGAGTGAGAGGACCATTAAGACTGTTGAAGATATGCTTCGGGCATGTGTATTGGAGTTCAGAGGAGCATGGGATCAGTATTTGGTCTTAATAGAGTTTGCATATAATAACCATTATCACAGTAGCATCGGAATGACACCTTATGAGGCACTGTATGGGCGACCGTGTAGATCGCAGTTGTATTGGGATGAAAAGGGTGTGAGGATGATTGAGGTCTGGTGATTGAGGATCTGATGGATAAGGTGAAACCGATTGAGTCGCATCAAAGCGGCTCGGGATGAAAGAGAAGAGCTATGTGGATCAGCATAGGAGGGAGATGGAGTATAATGTGGGCGATAGAGTATTCTTACGGGTGTCACCGTGGCGTGGTGTACTAAGATTCGGCAAGAAGGGTAAGTTAAGCCCTAGGTACATTGGTCCATATGAGATCTTTGAGAGGATAGGACCTTTGGCCTCTGAGCTAGCTTCTGAGTGAGATGTCTCGGTTGCATAGCGTCTTCCATGTGAGTATGCTCCGTAGATATCGGTCGATCAAACACATGTGATCTGGCTCGGAGATTGAGGTGTCTAATGTCCCAGAGTTATGTAGAGGAACCGTCTGATTAGCCGGGACAAGGTGAAGCAGTTGAGGAATAAGAGTATTCCTTTGGTGAAGATTCTCTGGAGGAACCACTCATTTGGGGAAGCTACTTGGGAGACCGAGGAGCATATGAGGAGCGATATCCTCATCTATTCGATCAACGGTAAGAATTTCGAGGGCGAAATTTTTGTTAGGAGGAGAATTGTAACATCCATCTCCTATAGGAAAGGGTATTTTGGTATATTGGGACGGGTTAGAGGTATTAAATTATATCTCGGCATGAACATCTGACATATAGCCTCTATGATTAATATTTGGTTGCACATGCACATAGTATACATGCATTCATGACATTTTAAACTTAGGTTTCAAATTGAGTTTCTTTGTGAAATTTATGGGAAAATGGTGTTTGAAAAATTATTTGGAGTCGCCATAAATTGTTGTCTATTTTAAGGATTTTAGAAATTTTCTGGATTTTCGGAGAAAATTCCTAGGCAGGAAAAAATCGCCAAGTGGCGAACAGATACGATTTTAGTAGCGAAAATTTCTACCCAATGGTACTGTAATATTGGGTATATTATTTTGGGATTGAAATTGGGGTCAATTGAGTTGATTGGGTTAGTTTTGATCGGATTAAAGAAATATTACTTTGACTTTTTTTCAATATGTGGACCAATCAAATTTAGCCACCAAAACCATCATTTAATGCTTCCTTACCATCTCTCTCGTTAACCTAATGAAATACCTAAGGAAAACACTACATATTGCTTGCTTTTCATTAAAACCAAATCCTCTCTGTAAACTTCTCCATCATCATCGATTTTTACTTCTTTTTTGTTCATCTTTCTCCACAAATTCAAAATATCTCTTATCTCTTATTACATCAAAGTTAGATGATGAGGTGATGCATGCTTGGTCTTGGTAGAAGTAGTTAGAAAGCATAGGAAAGAATTGAAGAGAAGAAGTGAGGATTGGAAGCTTGATAGGTAAGGTTCTTTTAAGTTCTTTGTTTTAATGATGTTTATGATGCTTAATACATGGAAACAAAGTATGGGAATTGTGTATATGTGTGTGCTGCCAATTTTTGTGTCATTGTAGAAGTGTATGTTGTGATGACTTTGGGGTTGAATTAGAGGTAGGAATGGATGCTTAGTGATATGTTATTGATGTAAGAAGTGATAGAAGTTAGGTTGTTGATGAAAGCTGGAAATTGAGTTTTGACCTATTGGAATGTTTTGATCATAACTAATTGTATAGGTAAGCAAATGAGGTGAGGTTTGTGCCCAAGTAAACTTTGGGATGTTGGCTTCAATTTAGTGTGAAATAGGTGTTGTGAAATTATAATGTTAGAAGGTCGAAAATTTACATGAAAAGTTACTGTTTTATTGCCTATGAACAGTAACCGACACTATGACCTGATTATTTTGCTGATTTTTATAAATTTATTGATATGAAATTTGAGAAAATGGTCTTCATGAAAGTTGTAGCATATTGAGTTAGCTTTCCATTTCCACTGATTTTGCTATTTTTCGAGTTGTATATTAGGAGTTATGGCCTGATAACTATTGACTGTTGTTATGTATTGAGTGAAACCTAGCTGGATTAGCAAATGTGGTGTACATTCTACTTTGGAGTAATTTTAGTAATTTTTTGTGAACTGAACTAGTTTTAGGGGTCTACTGAAGATTTTTAGATGATACATTGATCTTGGAAATGATATATGGCTTATAATTTTTTGGAAATCAGATGTGGAGATATGGAATTTCAAAAGCTGAACCTACATTGTGATGTTATGTGCTGATTAGGTCAGAAACTTGCATAACATATTTGAAACTTTTAGAGGCTGAATTGGAGTTTGGTTATTTCAGGAAGCATTTAAGTTTAAAGATTTATCTTTTCAGGGACATAAAGTTTGGATTTTTCTGACTTGTGTACAGGGAGTTATGCTTGTTATAAGTATACTGCTCAAATTGAATGATTTCAGGAACAACAACATTGAGTGAATTAATTGACTTGTTTAGCAATGGAATTTGCTTTTGGGTTGTTCATGAAAGTTGTAGAGGACATTGTGAATTGATTGAGCATATTTATGTGGTAATTTTTGGCTCAATAATCAGTGAGTTTGTGAATTGGTAAGGTACTGTCCAGTGTTGATGGGCTTTGAGTAGGAAGTAGTTTTGATGGGATTTTTGACACCCTTAGAGGTGGAATTAATTTTATGGTCTTCTTGAGAATTGTAGAGGTTTCATTAGCTTTCTAATGAGGTATAGTTTGTATTTTTATAAATTGTGTGCTAAGAATTATAGTTGTTGGAAATTCAGATTGACAATAGGAAAAGAAAAGGGGAAGGAAGAGAGGTAGAATTTATTATTGTTTTTATTTTTATTTGGCATTAAGTGACCTAATGGTTTCTTTTGTCAATTTCTTTTCCGTCCGACGTCCGATTGACCTGATTCTTGAGGCATCGGTTTGTAACATATTGAATTTCATTTATGAGAAATTGGGAATTTTAGGCGGAAAATTGGCGTGGCCGGGTAATTGTCCGGTGATCACATTTTAGTTCTTTTGGGCGATTGAGGTCCAAAATGGGTGCCGTCGATGCCTATAGTTTTCTAATTTTTTAGACGGATTTTAAGATGGGAAAATTTTGGGTTAGGGCAGAATGCCATGAACATGCATTATACACGTTTAGTTATTCCATGTGCATTATTTGGTCACTCTAACTATCTGATTAGTAATGTGAACCTATTGTATGTGCTATAGAGGCTCAGTTGGACTGTAGATCTACGGACATCGCAGAGACTTCCCGGCATTAGCTCAGAAGTTATTAGGTGAGTAACCTAGATGTTTCCTCAATTATTATTTGGTTATATTTCGCACTTATACAACTGTGGAGATAATGGATGGGAATATGTGTATTTGATTTTGATTGATTTCGGACCATGGGTGTCTGAAATATTTAGAATGAGATATCGAAGTGCTATAATTGATTTTCATGTGATTACTTGGAATTGACATATGTGAATATGTTAAATGGGAATCGGTTATGGTGTAGATTTGGCTATTTGGACATTTGCATTCATACATAATTGCATGATCAGTAATTGGCAGTTGTGACGGAAAGCGACCAACGAGGCTTTAAGCTCAACATGATTGAGCCTTGAGTCCACGGTGATTTAGAGCCTATGGCTCACCGATTATCGCCCTTTAAGGGGCAGTTTGATTTCGGTCACAACAACGTAATAAATTGGAAAAGCGTCACATCGTATTTCATGTGCATTTGAATTGGTTTCTTTTGGTGATATCGTGATAATCATGTGGTACTTCGAATGTGTTTTAATGATATAACTATGTGAATCAGATTATCTTGTGTATATGCATGAATTGGGTGAACCATCGATGATGGTTCCTCACTGAGTTCGCAAACTCACCCAAAATTGCAAATTATTTTTCAGGATCGAGATAGTAGACTCATAGCTCCGGAGAGACTTTTCCTGCCGTGTAGATTGAGTTGGCAAGAGAAGTTATGACACACAGGTTGGTCAGCTGACACTTTTTGGAAGGATGACCTAGCTAGCTTTTTGTTTGATTTTCTTTTGGAGACATGTACAGAAACTACCAGTTGTATTATTTATTGCTTGAGGTTATGAAATGAAAATTTTATGATTCCAAAACTTAGTGAATTTCATATTAATGCATTATGATACTTGGATGCCATGTGGAGTGTTAGTTGTTCGTAGCGCACTCTTATCGTCGGGTGAGTATCGGAATGACCTACGGGCGTCCCGATACATATCCTATGGTAAGGGGGTGCTACAATATAAACCTCAAAATAAACGTGAAGATATGTTTTTGGGTATTGTAGAAATTATGTGTAAAACATAAAGGTAAATAGGACTAAAAATAGGCTCATTAATTAATCTAAAAAATCTATCTGGAAAAGTTTTTTTTAAGCTCTAAATTTGAGCTTATCAAAAAGTTGTAATTTAGCTTCCAAAAAGGACATTTCTATTTAAAAAAGTATTTTTGAATTTTATAGTCAAACACTCAATTTTCTTAAAAATAACTTTTACAGTGAAAAAAAAGATGCTTATTCACCCTCTAAAAGTTGAACCAAACAAGCACTAAATTTACTTTAGATAGTGTGTATGGGGTTACTAGGCTCACTTAGTATAGTACCTAATGTTTGACTATCCATTTATGTTACTTAGACATTAAATCTAAGAATAATGCATTGTCAATTTTATTATATTAATAATAGGAAGTAAATTGTATCTATAATTTACTTATGACGATCCGTTATACGATGTTATTAAAGCACCTTGTCCCAAAAAGGTGGAATCGCCCACCCCAGGCGCCCCAACACCCCAGCCCGACAGAGTAGTGAGGGGGTAAATCATGATTTAATCTCAGCCAGCTTCTCAGCAAGGCAGCCCACTCCTCCTATTGCCGAGATTCGAACCCTGGTCTTTGTCCCAAGTTAACCTTGCCAATGACCAACTGAGCTTCTATCACCCAATTGTTGCTCTTGTAATAATACAATGAGTATAATAATTTTTTTTTGAAAATAGAATTTAGAAATACATTTAAATATGTTAAAAGTTATCAGTTAAACCAATATTTGATAATTGCCATGCAACAATAAAGGGTCGTTTAGTTCCATTTATTTTTTTATTGTGATTTTAGATTTTAATTTTAATTTTAATTTTAATTTTAGTTTCTTTTTAAGTATAAATCTATTTGGTTGTTAATGCCATATAGTTTTATTTAATGATAATAATTATATATTAGATAAAAACATTAAGATAAATTATTTTAATTAATTAAATTTATTTTAATCTATTATGTAATATTTATCTATATATTATCAACGAAATTATTATATTTTATTAAAATAAGTAATTTAATAATTAATTTTCATTTATTTTAAATATATTTTAATTATTAAATCAATATTTATTTAAATTTTATGTTTTATAAATATCTTAAATTCAAATATATTTAAGAATAATTTTAAATTAATTTTATTTAATTTAATTATAAAATTAATATTAAAATATTCATAATTTTAGTAATAAATAATATGAAATAATTGCATATATAATATTAAATTAAATTATTCATAATTATTAATTAATATATTAAATAAATTAAAATATATTTTGTCAATAATAAATCATATTATGAAGAAAAACGAAAATAGAAAACAAAATTACCTTTTATGATTTTCATAAGTTACAAAATTGGAATAAACTAAAACAAAACCATAAATGAAAATTTCAAATAAACAAGTTTCTTTTAAGTGAAATTGAAAACAAAAAAAACCAAAAATGAAAAAAACAATTCCATTTTTCTGTTGTAATTTTAATTTTTAGTTTTAGTTCTTAGTTTTGTTTTTCTTTCAAATAAAAGAAAGATTTGTTTGATTGTTCAATGTAGTTTATTTTTTTATCATTGATAATAATGACATATTAGATAAAAATTAAAATAAATTATTTTAGTAAAATAAATTTATTTAATCTCTTATATAATATTTATTAATAGATTATTAATAAAATTATTTTATTTTATTAAAATAAATAATTTAAAAATTAATAGTTATTTTAACTATATTTTAATTATTAAATCAAATTTTGTTTGAAATTTATATATTTTGAAGATATTTTAAATTTAATGCTTATTAAATTAAATTTATTTAATTTAATTACAAATTTAAATAAATAAATTATTCATAATTCATATCAATAGTTGATTTTAGTTCATTAAATATATAATATTAAAGTAAATTATTCATATTTCTTATTAATTATTAATATATTACATAATTAAATAACATATATTTAGTCAATAGTAAATCAGATTATAAAAAAGAAGAAGAAAGCACAAACCACATTTTATGGATTTTTATAATTTTGAAAACTTGAAGAAACAAAGAAAAAATAAACAATCACTTTTACTAAATTTGAAAACTAAAAATAAAAATGAAAACAAATAGTCGTTAAAGTAATCAATTTTGGAATTCACACCGGCTAGATCTTGGGTATGAATAATTGTTGCTGTTTTTTCACATATTTTGTTATTGTGCCAAATATTTCCAAATTTTCTACACTTTTGTGTTTAGTCCTTTTGCAACATTTTATCTAGGTTCAATTTCTTTAGTTTATTTTTATCCTCTCTTCTTACATTTTTGTCTCCCTAGCATGACCCTGTTAAGGTCAATTTGTTCATTATCTGTGGATGGCCACAATATCTCTCCCCTCATTAGCTATAACACATATAGATAAACTTGTTAAAATCTATCTTTTTTATAGTAGTTGTCAACAAATGCTTTAACCTTCTACTTAGAATGAGTATCGTGCTAACATAAGTAATCATAAAGTTTCTATGCTTTACAACTACAAGTGAGGTTATTATTGAGCCTACTTATGCACTTTTTAATGTCCTTTTGACACCTCATAAGCTTTATCCTCTCTATATGATATGTGCTTAATTTATTATAAAATTATTCCATAACACTTAGTCATTATTGACATGAAATTACTTAATATACTCACTTTGACTCATATGTGATTTTAGGCATAATTCGGAAGTAAAAAAGCTAAAGTGAGTTGAAAGCACGATATTTGGACTGTTTTTCGGAGAGTAATTTTTACTTGCCTTCATGAAGTAAGAAGAAGAAAATTAAAAGACAAGAAAGATGGGAACACAAAGATGAAGAATCAAAGTTGCAAATGGTTGTGCTGTTGCCATACAACTACGTGAATTTAATGGTCTATGAATAAAACAATTGGAGAAAGTAGGAAGCACGCCTGTTAAGTCAAAATAACTTTACGATTAATTTTGATGAAAACCAAGTAATGATGAAGCTGAAGAAAAATGAGACGGAAGCAAAAACAATGTGAGACGGAGATAAAATGTTAGCCCCAAAATTTTTTTTTAAAATTTAAGCATGATTAGATTAATTGAGTAAGTTAAGTTAGCGTAAATTGAATTGAGATTTAATTAACATGTGATAGCATTAATGAGTTGGGTGAAGAATTAATGGAATTAAATGAGTTAGTTGGGTTTTAATGAGGTAGGAAAGAAAAGAAAGATAAAATGGGCTTAAAGATAATTGGGCCTAAGTAAGTTGTAGGATAAAGAGGAAATAAAGAGGAAGAAGAAGAAGGAGTTAGACTTGGGCCTTTGGGCTTGGGTTAAATGAAGAAGGAGTATAAAGGAGAAAGAAAGAAGTAAGTTAGGAGGGAAAGGAAGAGGAAAAGCGAAAATAGAAGAGGAAGAGGAGAGAACATAGTAAAGAGGAAAGAAGAAGGAGAAAAGAAAGCCTTGGCTAGGGTTTTGATTTTTCAAGAGATTTAGCAAGTGTTTGAAGAAAGTTCAAAGAGAAAGAAGATAGAGGAGGAGCTAAGCTTCACTTTGAACAAGAAACCACTTGTTTGGTTAAGGAATCAAGGTAAGTTATATTTTCAAGGTTAAGTTTTGTTGGTTTTATAGTTTAAAAAGCTTAGAAAGAAGATGGGTTTAGTGATTCTAGGGTTAATTTCATGATTTAAGTTCATGGGGTTTTCAATTTTAGAAACCCTAAATGATATGAGGTTCTTTTCTTGTTATGGTTGAAGTGGGACAAGAAAGAAGAGAAGAGCAAGAGGAGGAACTCCATTAGCAAAGATTTAACAAGTCTAAAAGGTGGGTTTCATATAAAAGCAAAGTGAGACGGAGACAAAAACAAAACGAGACGGATGCTAAAGCAAAATAAGATGGAAGCAAAATGAGACAAAAGCTGAAGCAAAATGAGACGGAAGCAAAATAAGACGGAAGCTAAACCAATATGAGACGGAAGCCAAAAATGAGACGGAAGCAAAATAAGATGGAAGCCAAAAATGAGAAGGAACCAAAATGAGACGGAAGTTAAAGCAAAGTGAGACGGAAGCAAAAATGAGACGGAGTCCAAAAATGAGACAGAAGCAAAATAAGACGGAAGTTAAAGCAAAATGAGACTGAAGCAAAATGAGACGGAAGCGAAGCGAAAATGAGACGATGGAGTTGTAGACGCAGAATCAAATTAGTTTGAGTTAGTTACAGAACTCAACTGATTAACCATTTCTTTAAAGACCAAGAATCAAGAAGACAGAAGCAGTTGAAGACGAAGACTATAAATATGAGTTAAAGTCGAAGACTGAAAGAATTAGTGATTTTTCTTCTTAGTGATATTCAAAAGCTAAACACTGTATTTGTACGAAAACACGAGAGTTATATTTTCTGTAGCAAAGCTCACAATATCTTTCTGTAAGAAAGAATAATAGCTGAGAGCCTGAAGAGGCTAAGTGAGAAAAAGAATACTTACTGTACGAGACCTGAAGAGGCTCGGTGAAAAGAATACTTGTACTATTGTGAAGTATAGTAAAATCTCAAAAAGGATTTTGAGGACTGGACGTAGTCCACGGTTTGGGGTGAACCAATATAAAATTGTTGTATCGATTCTCTCTCAACTCTTAACTCCTATTTCTATTGATGACATAAATACTTTTTAATATTGTTTGTCAATCGTTTGGAGAAAGCAAATTTTTAAAAAGCGGATTGTATTAAAAAATTCTAATACACAATTCAACCCCCCTTCTTGTGTACTTTGTATATCGTATACTAACGTGTGATTCACTTCAATTGGTATCAGAGCTCGGTGTCTAAGAACTACCGTAACAAAGTGTGGATAAAGATCCATGGCAGAGTCACACGTATATATAGCTGAAGGTGCCTCGGTAACTAGACCTCCTACGTTCAATGGAGAAGACTATCATTACTGGAAAGACAGGATGCGGCTCTTCATTGAATCTACTCATATCGATCTTTGGGAGATAATAGAAAATGGACCCTACACACCGGTAGATGAAGAAGAAAATGTCATTCCACGAATCAAATGGTCTGCAGAACATAAAGCAAGATTCCATATGAATTCAAAGGCCAAGTTCTTCTTGAGCTGTGCCCTAAGCAGAAGTGAGTACGATTAATTTTGATGAAAACCAAAATAATGATGAAGCTGAAGAAAAATGAGACGGAAGCAAAAGCAAAGTGAGACAGAGACAAAAACAAAATGAGACGAAAGCAAAATAAGACGGAAGCTAAACCAATATGAGACGAAAGCAAAAATGAAACGGAAGCCAAAAATGAGACGGAAGCAAAATAAGATGGAAGCCAAAAATGAGACGGAACCAAAATGAGACAGAAGTTAAAGCAAAGTGAGACGGAAGCAAAAATGAGACGGAAGACAAAAATGAGACAGAAGCAAAATAAGACGGAAGCTAAAGCAAAATGAGACAGAAGCAAAATGAGACGGAAGCGAAGCGAAAATGAGACGAAGGAGTCGTAGACGTAGAGTCAAATTAGTTTGAGTTAGTTACAGAACTCAACTGATTAACCATTTCTTTAAAGATCAAGAATCAAGAAGACAGAAGTCGTTATCAAGAAGCAGTTGAAGACGAAGACTATAAATATGAGTTAAAGTAGAAGACTGAAAGAGTTAGTGATTTTTCTTTTTAGAGATATTCAAAAGCTAAACACTGTATTTGTACAAAAACATGAGAGCTATATTTTCTGTAACAAAGCTCACAATATCTTTCTGTAAGAAAGAAGAATAGCTGAGAGCCTGAAGAGGCTAAGTGAGAAAAAGAATACTTATTGTACGAGACCTGAAGAGGCTCGGTGAAAAGAATACTTGTACTGTTGTGAAGTATAGTGAAATCTTAAAAAGGATTCTGAGGACTGGACGTAGCCCACGGTTTGGGGTGAACCAATATAAAATTTTTGTATCGATTCTCTCTCAACTCTTAACTCCTATTTCTATTGATGACATAAATACTTTTTAATATTGTTTGTCAATTGTTTTGAGAAAGTAAATTTTTAAAAAGCGGATTGTATTAAAAAATTCGAATACACAATTCAACCCCCTTCTTGTGCACTTTGTATATCGTATACTAACGTGTGATTCACTTCAATTGGTATCAGAGCTCAGTGTCAAAGAACTACCGTAACAAAGTGTGGATAAAGATCCATGGCAGAGTCACACGTATGCAAAGCTGAAGGTGCCTCAGTAACTAGACCTCCGACGTTCAATGGAGAAGACTATCATTACTGAAAAGATAGGATGCGGCTCTTCATTGAATCTACTCATATCGATCTTTGGGAGATAGTAGAAAATGGACCCTACACAACGGTAAATGAAGAAGAAAATGTCATTCCACGAATCAAATGGTCTGCAGAACATAAAGCAAGATTCCAGCTGAATTCAAATGCCAAGTTCTTCTTGAGCTGTGCCCTAATCAGAAGTGAGTACGATAAAGTTCACGAATGCGATACTGCGAAGGAAATGTGGGATACGCTATCCATCGCACATGAAGGCACAAATCAAGTAAAGGAATCCAAGATAAGCATTCTTGTACACCAGTATGAGTTGTTCAAAATGAAGGACGAAGAGTCTATTGATTAGATGTTTGGAAGATTTCAAACTATCATTAATGGACTTAAAGCTCTCGGTAAAACGTACGACAATCAAGATCACGTTAGAAAGATCTTAAGAAGCCTACCGAAGAGATGGAGACCAAAAGTTACAGCCATACAAGAAGCAAAAGATTTAAACGTATTAAAGCTTGATGAATTACTTGGATCTCTAAAAATACATGAAGTTGAACTCGATGCTGAAGATAAACCCAGACGGGACAAATCCATAACATTGAAGGCTAGAACGAAGAATAAAAAAGAATCAAAGGAAGAAAAGTTCATCGTCAAAAGCGCTGAAGGTTGAGGCAATCAAGGATGACGATTCAAGTAACTCAAATCATACTTCAAGCGATTAAGATGATGAACTATCCTTTATCTCAAGAAAGATCAGACGCATGTGGAAGAAAAAGGCTAAAGGAAATAAAGAATCCTACTTCAAGAAGAATAACAAAGATGAAGGGAAGAATAAGAAAACATCCATCACATGCTATGAATGCAATAAACTGGGACATTACAAGTTCGAGTATCCATTGTTAAAGAAAAAGTCAAAGAAGAGTAGAGAAGACAAGAAAAGTGTGATGGCAACCTAGGAAGATCTAGATTCGTCTGAATCATATACGAACTCAGAAGCATCGGTGCAAGCAAATATCTGCCTGGTAACTGAGGAAGAAAGTGAAGAGGAGGTAACCTCAAAGCTTAATGAATTACAAGATGCATACTCAGAACTATTGGAAGATTCTCATGCAATTCTAAAGAAGTATAAGTTGCTTAAAAAGAAGTATGTTGAAAACTTGAGAAACACGCAAGCATTAGAAGAGGAAAATGTCTGCCTAAAGAAACAAGTAGATGAGTTGAAGAAAAAGGGTGTAGTAGATAGATATGAAGAAATCAATAAGTTGAAGTAGAGAATAAATAGTCTTTCAGCTGATCTATCAACATTTACGGAGAGTACGAGGAAGATGAATGATATGCTAGGGAAATACAGACACCCTAATGATAAAACAGGATTAGGTTTTAGTAAAAACCATTCTCAGCATAAAAAGGTTTCTGCTCCTTTTAGGAAGAAATTTCACCAACCGAATCATTATCGGAGATATCATCAATTGCATTATCATACTATGAATTATGCACAGACTAACCCTAAAGGACCCAAGAAAATCTGGGTACCTAATAGACAAAAAATACCACTTGCAGATATCCTTCCTTGGAAAAAGCAGCCAGTACCATTGGTACTTGGACAATGGATGCTCGCGACACATGACGGGAAGAAGGTCTATGTTCCTACATCTTTAGTATAAGAAGGGAGGATCGGTAACTTTTGGAGACAACTAGCAGGGCAAGATAATTAGAATCAGTAAGATAGGTAAAGATTCCTTTGTATGCATTGATAATGTGCTGCTAGTTGATGGTTTAAAACATAATTTGATTGGTGTCAGTCAATTATATGATTCTGGTTTTGAAATGTCCTTCAATCAAAATTCTTGTGAAGTCAAAAACAAGGATGGGTCCATATTCTTTTCTGCCAAGAGACAAAACAATCTTTACAAAATCAATTTGGAAGATTTTTAAAATCAAAATATTTCTTGTTTTATATCTACTGATCAAGAAAATTTGATTTGGCATAAAAGCTAGGTCATATCAGTTTTAAACATATTTCTAAGTTTATTAAACATGATGTGGTAAGAGGTTTACCAAAAATATGTTTTAATAAGGATTTTTTGTGTGAAAGTTGTAAAAAAGGAAAACAAGTTAAAACAACATTTTCTTCTAAAAATGTTGTAACTTCTTCTAGACCTCTAGAGTTGTTACATATGGATTTATTTGGTCCAATTATAACATTGAGTCTTGGAGGAAAAAGGTATGGTCTTGTTATTGTTGATGATTTCACTAGATTTTGTTAAATATTATTTTTATCACATAAAGATGAGTCTTTTAAGTGTTTTAAGGTCCTATATAAAAAGTTACAGGTTGAGAAAGGAATGTCTATAGCAAGTATTAGAAGTGATCATGATGGTGAGTTTAAAAATGAGAAGTTCAAAATATACTGTGAAGAGAACAGAATTTTCCAGAATTTCTCTGCCCCTAGAACCCCACAATAGAATGGAGTTGTTGAAAGGAAGAATAGGACAATTCAGGAAATGGCTAGGACTATGCTGTGTGAGATGAATCTTCCTAAGTACTTCTGGGCAGAAACTGTGAATACAACATGTTATATTCAAAATAGAATACTTCTGCGACCTTTGTTGAAGAAAACTCCATATGAGTTATGAAATGGCAGGAAACCCAATATATCCTACTTCCATCCTTTTGGTTGCAAGTGCTCTATATTGAATACAAAAGAAAGTCTAGATAAATTCGACTCTAAGAGTTCTTCTATAAATTTTTTGGGCTATTCTCTATCATCAAAAGCCTATAAGGTTTACAACCTTACCTCTAAGACTGTTGAGGAAACTATTCATGTCAAGTTTGATAATAGTTCTCAACCAAGTAGGAGAGATGATCCTGATAATGAAACCCTTTCAATACTCTTGGTTGATAATGAAGAAGTATCACCATCAGAAATTTCCTTAGACAAAGTTGAAGATATTCCTGAGATTCTTGATTTGAAGAGAGATTGGAAATATAAGAGTTCTCATCCAGAAGAGTTGATTATAGAAGAGACTTCAGAAGGTGTGCGGACTAGGTCCAAATTCAGAAGAGAAGCAAATAGTGCATTTATTTCTAAAATAGAGCCTAAGAAAATTGATGAAGCTCTTTAAGATGAAGCTTGGATTTTAGCCATGCAAGAGGAGCTGAATCAGTTAACTAGGAATAAAGTTTGGTCCTAGACCACCGAAAAAATCCATCATAGGAACTAGATGGGTTTTTAAGAATAAGCTGGATGAATCAGGTAGAGCGAGTCGTAACAAAGCAAGATTAGTAGCACAAGGCTATAATCAGCAGGAAGGAATAGACTACAATGAGACTTATGCTCCTGTAGCAAGACTAGAAGCTATTAGGATATTGCTTGCATATGTTGTCTGTCACGATATAAAGCTATTTCAAATGGACGTGAAGAGTGTCTTTCTAAATGACTTTATAGATGAAGAAGTTTATGAGAAGCAACCTCTAGGTTTCGAAGATGTCAAGAAACAGGATAATGTCTATAGACTTCATAAGGCTTTGTATGGCTTGAAACAAACTCCTCGAGCTTGGTATGATCATCTGAGTTCTTTTCTTATTGAGAATAAGTTCACTAGAGGTCATGTGGATAAAACCCTGTTTAGAAAGTGCATGAAGAATGATTTTATTATTGTTCAAATTTATGTTGATGATATTATTTTTGGTGCTACCTCTGAAGTGTTATGTGCTTCTTTCTTGGATTGCAAGTTAAGCAAACCGAAGAAAAGATTTTTATTCATCAACAGAAGTATGTGAAGGAACTGTTGATAAAGTATGATATGGGAAAAGTAAAATCAATGTCAACTCCGATGCATCCTTCAAACCATTTGTCCAAGGAAGAATCTGGCAAGAAGATTAATCAAACTCTGTATAGAGGGATCATTGGTTCCTTACTTTACCTTACAACAAGCAGACCTGACATTTTGTTTAGTGTTTGTCTGTGTGCAAGATTTCAGGAAGATCTTAGAGAATCTTATTATATTGTTGTCAAAAGAATTTTGAGATATCTATCAGGTACTACTGATCTTTGCTTAATGTATGAGAAAGGTAAAGATTTCAGGTTGATTGGCTACTGTGATGCGGATTATGTCGGAAATAGGGTTGATAGAAAACGTGCGAGTGGAGGATGTCACTTTCTTAGCAATAACCTAGTTTCAAGGTCAAGTAAGAGGCAAAGCTCAATTGCTCTATCAACAGCGAAAGCCGAGTATATGTCAGCCGCAAGTTATTGTTCACAGACGTTGTGGATTAAGTACCAGCTAGAGGACTACGCAGTATAAGAAGAAGAAATCCTAATCTACTGTGACAACACAAGTGCCATCAATCTGTCGAAGAATCCCATACAACATTCGAGAGTTAAACATATCGAAGTCAGACACCATTTTCTACGAGACTACGTTCAGAGGAAGATCGTGAGTCTTCAGTTTGTTGAGACGAACCATCAATGGGTGGACATCTTTACTAAGCCATTAAGTGAAGAAAGATTAAGAGAAATCAGACGAAACCTTAACATGGTGATGTTAAGTAATCAACTGTCTGATAAGTCATGACCTAGATGAAAAGTTTGAAAGAGTTAACGGTAACCGTAACTATGAGTTACAGCTAATAACGTTCGTTAGAAGAAAGTTTTGGAGGGAAGGTTTCTCATAGCCTTGAGAACACCACCTATTCTAGAACACTCATGATAAATTCTGACAACCAACCCTTGAAGAACCCTCAACAAAAACCTTTCATTACTCTGTTTGGATTTCAAACTTTCCTTGCTCACACTCTCAACCTTACAAACCGACTTCACCTCTTTGAAAAACTTCTCTGTTTTTAGTTCGTTATTAACTACAAGAAATGGAGACAGCCATAAAAAGCGGAAGACTTGCTAACTTTGAATCCCTGAAGCAGGACAACATAGATATTGAACCAGAGATTGTAGCAGCCGGATGGAGGAATTTCTTTCAAATTCCAGAGACAGTCTACATGAACGAAGTTTATGATTTCTGGAAGAATATTCAATTGATAGCTGATATGCTTGTATCTTCGGTGGATAACTTGTCGATTGTTGTGACCATGAAGATGATTTAGAAGGTCACAGAGTGTCCATTTGAAGGAGAGATCACAAGCAAAGCTAGATGGATGACACAAGCCAGCATGAAGGAAACCTAGATCAATTTGCAATTATATGGAGGCAATGATCTAAGGGAAAAGAAGGCGTCCAATCTTGTTCCAAAGGCTAGGGTATTACACTCACTTCTTTTTCATTGTGTACTATCGAGAACAGGGTCAAGGCATTTGGTAACAACACTAGATGAACAATGCCCATTTCATCTACTAAATCGTCAACCTATCAACATAACATTCCTTATCTTTCATTATATGGTAAAGTCCAAGAAAGACTTGACTGCTCTACTATACGAAATGATACTAATAAGGATATTCAGAGACTCTAGAGTACGTCTGGATAGGGGAAACAGAATGATGATGAATATTGAAAGTGTCATCAACTCTGCAACAATTGACAAAATGGGCTTGAAGAATCTGTTGGTGTTGGAGTCGTACAACAGAAGCCAGATGAAGATATTAAAGAGAAAGTTGATTATCTGTGTGCTTTTGTGGGTGACTTGCATAAAGAAATAGCAGATATTCGTCAAGATATCAAGTCACTTCACATTGAGATGAGAAAAATGTTTTCTGAAGTTATGAAGCATCTGCGATCATGATTTTTTTTGATCAATAACAAATAGGGGGAGAAAGAAGACGAAAAAGAAATGACAAAGATAAGGGGAGAAGAAGAAAAGAAAAGAAGAACACAACAGAAGATGGGAGATAAATTTTTTAATGATTATTTGTTATCATAAAAAAAGGGGAGATTGTTAAGTCAAAATGACTTTACGATTAATTTTAATGAAAACCAAATAATGGTGAAGCTGAAGAAAAATGAGACGGAAGCAAAAGCAATGTGAGATAGAGATAAAAGCAAAGTGAGACGGAGACAAAAGCAAAATGAGACGGAAGCTAAAGAAAAATAAGACGGAAGCAAAATGAGACAGAAGCTGAAGCAAAATGAGACGGAAGCAAAATAAAACGGAAGCTAAACCAATATGAGACGGAAGCAAAAATAAGACAGAAGCTAAAGCAATATTATACAGAAGCAAAAATGAGACGGAAGCCAAAAATGAGACGGAAGCAAAATAAGACGGAAGCAAAAAATGAGAAGGAACCAAAATGAGACAGAAGTTAAAGCAAAGTGAGACGGAAGCAAAAATGAGACGGAAGCCAAAAATGAGACGGAAGCAAAATAAGACGGAAACTAAAGCAAAATGAGACGGAAGCAAAATGAGACAAAAGCAAAGCGAAAATGAGACGAAGGAGTCGTAGACGCAGAATCAAATTAGTTTGAGTTAGTTACAGAACTCAACTGATTAACCATTTCTTTAAAGATCAAGAATTAAGAAGAAAGAAGCAGTTATTAAGAAGCAGTTGAAGACGAAGACTATAAATATGAGTTAAAGTCAAAGACTGAAAGAGTTAGTGATTTTTCTTCTTAGTGATATTCAAAAGCCAAACACTGTATTTGTGCGAAAACACGAGAGCTATATTTTCTGTAACAAAGCTCACAATATCTTTCTGTAAGAAAGAATAACAACTGAGAGCCTGAAGAGGCTAAGTGAGAAAAAGAATACTTGCTGTATGAGACCTGAAGAAGCTCGGTGAAAAGAATACTTGTACTGTTGTGAAATATAGTGAAATCTCAGAAGGGATTCTGAGGACTGAACGTAGCTCACGGTTTGGGGTGAACTAATATAAAATTACTGTGTCGATTCTTTCTCAACTCTTAACTCCTATTTCTATTGCTGACATAAATACTTTTTAATATTGTTTGATCGTTTTGAGAAAGCAAATTTTTAAAAAGGGGATTGTATTAAAAAATTCGAATACACAATTCAACCCTCTTTCTTGTGCACTTTGTATATCATATACTAACGTGTGATTCACTTCAACGCCAAGGCCAAAATGCAGCGCAAAAGCAAGGAACAATTAGGAGCAAAATACAGCATAAGAGGTGGAAGTAGAGAGAGAAAACAACGCAGCATTAGGCTAGAACGTCTGCATTTAACGCAGATGTTTGCTTTTGTCTGCATTTATCAATGATTCCTTTGTGTTTTCCACTTCTGTGGACCAAAATTGCCCCTTTTTTATGTTCTCCATTTCTGGAAATCATCTCCCCCTGGTCTCCTCCTTTCATTAGCCATTGAAAATGTCTTTTTATATTAAAAACTAGGGTTTTTAGGATTTACACGATCTAGTACATATTTGAGAATCAGACCGTGTATGTCCAAAAACACCTGAAAATTGCAAAAGTGCACGGTTGTGCACTCCTTCCAAATTGTTAATTTTTCGTTTTACGCAGCGTTTTCATCCGAATTCTTCTCTTTTAAGTCCATGAAGGCAATTATAACCTATAAACACATTTGAAGTATATTAAGTACCAAATATACAATAAAAGCATCAAATATCAAGTTAAAACACATCAAATATGAGGTAAATTTATGATCAATTATACATCTATTAGATATCCTAACACTTAAGCTTTTGCTTGTCCTCAAACAAACCATAATCAAAATTATAAATTTCACAACATCAATCCATCATCAATTTCAATCTATTCATTTATACTATACATCATCATATCTTATTAAATTAAATTAACATACAATTAGAATCAAGTCGTCCTAAAATTGATTTCCCAAGTAATATTAATAATAATCACATAAAAAATCGCATTGAAATAAAAAACATATCTCTTTATAACCTTACAAAGATTTCACTCAATGCGCTCAAGTGTTTAGGGTGAAAGCATCAAAACTCTCATTCAATGCGTAGTAGAATTCTTACTATAAGCTTGCAATAAAACCACATCTCCACCACTTATGTATAAACTAGAAACAAAAATTCAAAGGTTTTTCTAAAGGTTGTAATGGGGCCTATGTATGATATGAATGGGATAATAAAAAGGTTTAAGTGAAGGGAATTTACTCAAAGAAACATTATAAGACTTGATTACAAAACATACAGGTCATTTCAACGCAACTCTATTAGTACCATAAAATTTTCTTGTTTTGTTCCTTTTTCTTTCTTTCTTTCTTTTATTTTATTATTTTCTTCTTTTTTTAAACATTCCAGTTAGTACCACAATTCAACAAATGTTGGACCTTTCATAAATTTCAAGTCTTAAATGAGTAAATAATGTAAATAACCTTCAGAGTTCAAAACAATAGGTCTTTGAAGAAAAATATGATAAGGGTATATAACTTAGGTTTAATTAATGAAAAAGGCTAAGGCTCAACTTGGTTATTCCAAAAGTTAAATTTGAGGGTATGGTAATTTTCAAAGAAATAAGCTAAAGCAAGTTGTTGAATCTAAGTGCCTTCATCATATCAATGCTTCTAATTTAACAAATACGATCTCAACATGCATAATAAAAACAACTTCTAAAATTATCCTACTATGCAATGATAACACACACATGATCGAATAACATGAGTTTTAAAAATTTTGAAAATTTGCTCTTTAAACTCAAAAATTCACAAAAAAGTGTATATATATGTGTCAATAATATGCAATTTGCATTTAACTTGAAAATTTCAATGATTACTAAAAATATCACATAAAAAACTAATTTCATTCTAACCATCATCCTTTTGCACACTAATTCAAGTCAATATTCAACGATAACATATAGTATTCATTGATAGATCTCAACCAATTCAAGATATCAATTAATAAAACATATAATTAGGATTATAATAAGCTTGAAGAAATCAATTAAAATTCCATAAACTCATCCCCACATTTAAAGTTGTACATTATTCCCAATGTACATAATACATTATTCCCAATGTACATAATACAAGTAAATATGCAAGTGAGAGGGTTGTTTGGTACTTTCTTGATTGTGAAGATTTTGTGATTTCTCATTTTGGTCTATCTAATAGTAACTACATCCTTCCAAAATATGCAGAAAAATAGATAAAAGGAACAAAAGAAATAAAAATACCAAAAATATAAAACAAATATAAAATAACATTAACATTAATGTTTAACCAAAGGAAAAGGAATAAGAAAAAACATAATTAAAAGGAAAAGAAAAAATAGCTAATCATCTCCCTGATTACGTGTCATGACTAAGTCCTACACATAATGGAAGGTCTTTGAAGGAGGAGCTGAAGATGAAGAGCCAGTGCCAAATGATGAAGGATAGGGAGTAATGCCTTGATGGTTCGCCATTAGCATCAGTAAATTTCTATCCTTCCAACTGAGGTCTCGAGCTGGCTCATCCACTCCACAAGTGCATCTGTTGTCTCCCCAGCTAAGCTATCATTGGTTGTTTCGACTTAAGCTCTTATGTTGTTGTCCCTCCTGTCTGGGATGACAATGACTGTGGTTGTGGTTACTCCTCTTATGGTCCACCCACTGCTGCTGGCTCATCAAGGTACCTAATGAGTTTGTATGTGTTGCTTGTGGGTCCCTGATATCTGTGGACCATAACATATGATGCATCACAGTAAGGTTCAATATTTCCATAATAGCCATCTGTTGTATTAAGGGTAGTATATCAAATACTCCCATCCATCATGCAAGTTTAGTCATATAAGTCCGACACAGATTATGCTGACCTTCTTCTCCTCGCTCTGCCCCCTAATGAATTAGGCAAGTGTATGCCCTAGGTGGATCAATGTCCTATCTTGCATGCTCTATAAATAAAACATGTCTATGCTCCTAACCACTCCCCAACTATCACCCAAATTGCTAAGGGTATGACTCTGGATAATGTGAATGTATCTGAGTGCTGGATGACGTAAGGTTAAGGCTTTGGACTTGCTTGAGTTGTCGTCCTCTTCGGTGCTAATGGTACGTTAGAAGTGTCATACTGACAATACATATTGAAAGTTTATCTACAACGTAAAGTACTCTGGTGTGCCCACAAACTCCTGGTCTTAAAGACCCATCGTGATGGAGAAAGTCATGTAACTCAACTAGATCATCTCTCTCATCAACTGGAACTGGATCATGTTAGGACGATCCCCATCATATAGACTTCTCTCTATGGAGAATGTGGAGAGCACCTCTAATGTCAGCTCCCTGTAGGAAGGCTTTACAATGTCAAACAGTCAGGACCACGCACCAATGTTTATAATGTCTCGAACTTGCTAGGCTAAACCTAATTGCCTCAACGCCTCCCAGTCGATAAATTGATCGGTACTAAACTTTTTCTCCTTCAACTGTTGGTATTGTTCCTCCCGGGCCCTGAAATTGAACAATAACGTCTGCGGCCGCTCTGGGGGCAGAGTTATGGATAAGGAACCTTCTCCTTGTTGCCTCTTACTGGGGTCTCTTGTGCTCGTCATGATCTCGACATTGTGCCTGGAACTTAAAACAAGTTTGAGAGCTTTCTAATAAATTGTGTGACTATCGTTTTTCCCACACTTAAAAATTACCATGCTTACTAAATTATTAAATGTGAAAACACATAAACAACAAAAATTAAAACACATAAAAAAATAAATTGACACAAATAAATAAATACATAAACAATTAAGTAAGAAAAATAAACATAAAATTAACAACCTAATCAATGATGAAATTAAAATTAAGAATATTGCAATTAACAAATTAGGCTAACCTAATTGATTAATTACAATTAAGCACTAAAATTGAAATAAAAAACCCTAACTACACAATTACGCAAAATTAATAAAATTGAACACTAAATTCATGCAATTTGTTGGGCCCCGATTCGCATTAAGCATGTTTTCTTTATTTGGAGGTTTAGATTGATTAAGTCCTTTTAGTTAGAATTTTTGTGTTTAGTTAACAGAAATAAATTGAAAGGATTTAGTTAAAATTAAAATTTTAAGAAATTCTTAGAAATTAAAGGCATAAGTTGGTGTATGATTAATTTAGGAAGTTGCTTAGGTTTTTAAGGCTTAAGGTTTAGAAAAATGGGCTTTTAGCCCATTTAAATGCCATCAAACCAACAATAAAGGAAATCAAATGAAGGGGCTTGAATGAATAAGTGTAATGGACGAAAATTATAAGGGAAGGAAGAGCTTTAATGAAATGACGTAGTTTTGGTGGAGGGGCTTAGGTTTTATAAGTTAGAATAAGACTTACCTAAGTCTTTTAAGAAGACTTACGACAACTATCAAAGAAGGAGGCTTACGAATTTTTATGAGAGAAAGAGAGGAGAGTAACTTCGGTTGAAGGAGAAGAAGAAGAAAAGAAGAAAGAGCTTTGTCTTATTTTGCTTTAGAAAAGGGAACTAGAGTGATCTTTAAGAAGAAAGAGGAAGAGGAAGAGGAAGATTTTAATCTTTCCTTGGAAGCAAAAAGAGAATTTCGTTGGTTTCATATAGGTAAGGAAAATTTCAAAAGTTTTGAAGTTTCTTGATGGGTTTTGGGTTTAAATAGCTTAGTTAAGGTATGGGTAAGGTTAGGTAGTTGTTAATTCATGTTTTCCCATTCCTTAGAAAGTTAAATTTTGCTATTTTTATGCTTATGGGATAATCATGTTTAATGAAGGTGAAGTGAGGCTAGTGGAGGAAGAAGCAAGGCCATTTGATCAATCCTAAAGCTAAAGGAATTAAGGTGGGTGATTGCTTAATAATTGAGTTGTAGGCTAAATAAAAGTTTTATAATAAAAGTTAATTATGCTTTCCAATGATTTAAGAATTTTAAATGAATTACCCTTTGTGTTGATTATAATTTGTATAAAGTATCTTTTATATGTAAGTTTATGTTGAAAGTGTTTGTTAAATGATTTGTTAAGTGAATAGGTTCGGATATGTGATTTTTGGCAAATTGTGAAAATCAAGTGAAAGTGAATTTAGTAAAAGCTATTTGTGGTTAATGTATGTAAATTGTGTGAATTGGGTGTATGTTTTCTTTGGGTTTGTGGTGGTCCAGTCTGAGTCAGGTGCACCTGTCTACCCATAGGCTTCAAATTACTTTGCCATTAGTGGTAGTGGAGTTCCTCTCAAAGACTCCTATCCAAATCACGGCTACATAGCAACCAGCGGAAATGTGTAATATGTTCTGTTTCGGATCCACCCGAACCATCTTGTTTGTGATTTTGTGAAAAGTTAGATTGTTTTGTGATATGTTATATTTTTAAATTGTTTGATGTGATAAATTCTACGAAAAGATTTGAAAATTTTCAATGTTTTCCTTAATGTGATGTCGTTTTGGAAATGAAAGAATGAATAATGATTTTTGCTTATATTCTCGTTTATTAAGTTATTACACACTGAGCCGTCGAGCTCACCCCCTATTTTTCCTCCACAAGTGTCGAGCGAGAAACCGAGTCACCGCATCGGAATTGAGGCATACTCCGATGCATTTTTGTTTTTGAAATCATATGTTAGAAAACAAGGCTTTAGATAGCATTTTGGAACTCATGAAGTATTTTGTATTTTGTTCTTGAGATGTTGATGTATCTAGGCTAAAATTCCCTCTAAGGCTTTGTATTCACTTATTTCCATGTAAATGTAAGAGTTTTGAAGTTTGAATGTATCTTATGTATGGTTTTTAAGAATGTATTGTTGTATGGTTGAGAATGACCAAAAAGGAAAGAATGAAATCATGTGACTTTATGGATTGTAAATGAGTAGATGCTTAGGAGTGAGATTTTGTAACATCCCCTCTCCTATAGGAAGGGTATTTTGGTAATTAGGATGGGTTCGGGATATTAAATTATATCTCGGCATGCACATACAGCATGTAGTCTCTATAATTCTTGTTGGTTGCACATGCACATAGTATACATGCATTCATGTCATTTTAAACAGGTTGAAATTGAACTCTTGTGTGAAATTAATGGGGTAATTGAGTTTGGAAAATTATTTGGACTGTGCCATAAATCGTTTTACATTTTATGAATTTTAGGAATTTTCTGGATTTTAGGAGAAAATTCTGGGCCAAATAAAATCGCCAAGTGGCGAATCGGTCAATTCTCGGTAGCAAAAATCGCTACCCAATGGTACTGTAATTTTGGGTATTTTATTTTGGGACTGAAAGTAGGGTCATTGGAGTTAAATGGAGTAATATTTTGTACTGGATTAAACAAATGTATTTTGACTTTTCAACTTAAAAGCAACCAATCAATTTGTGCCATTTAAAAGTATCATTTAATGCTCTTTCATCAACACTCTCGGACTTGTTTTAAAAGAAAGGAAAGTAGTAGAAATGGTAAGGCTTTGTTATACTCATCCGAAACACAAACACAAAACAACCCTTCAGTGTAACCATCGCAAGTTGGCTCTTCTTTTCTCCATTTTCTCCATAGCTTTAAGCTCATTTCTTTGGTCTCATCAAAGCTAGATGATGAGTATGGTATATACTTGGAAAGGAAAAGGTGGTAGCTTGGTATAGAAGTTAGAAGGTAAAGGTTGGAAGTAGAAGCTTTGAAGGAGAATTGTGTTAGGTAAGTTTCATTTAAGTAATTGAGTTTTAAATGATGTCTTTCATATGGATTAAATGCCATGATAGTGTGGGGTAGTTAATAAAAGGGTTTAAAGCATGTATTAGGTTTAGGTAGGCATTAAAGTGATGATTATTATGATTTGAAGAAAAGGGATGAGGTTTGATGAAGATGCATTGAAGTTAATGTTATGGTTTGATATTGAATTGAATAAGGGTAATTAATTGAGTTTTGAATGGAGGAATTAAATGCTGTAAATTTTTCAGTGTTAGCCCTAATATATGTATGACTGTATTTATATTTAATTTGTATTTATTTTGATGTCTAGTGATGTGAAAAGGAATTGGAAGTGGGTGAACTAAGGTTAACCTTAAATCTGGAAAGTTGGAATTTTAATTGATGTTACTGTTTTATTCATAACTTATTGTGTAGAAATGCAAATGAGGTAAGGTTAGTGGCCACTGAAACTTTGGGATGTTGGCTTTAATGTAGTGTGAAATAGGTGTTGTTGAATTTCAATGATAGAAGGGTGAAATTTTGCATGGAAAGTCACTGTTCCATTGCCTGTGAACAGTAACCGCAACCATGACATCTGAGTTTTGTTGATTTTATGAATTAATTGAGATGGAATTAGGAGAATGGTCTTCATGGAAGTTGTAGTATATTTGATTATCTTTCCATTGCTACTGATATTGCTATTTTGGAATTGTGTGTTGGGAGATATGAATTGATTACTAATGGCTGGTTTTGAGCATTTTGGATGAAACCTAGTTTAAGTGTGATTTTGTGAGTTTACTGATTTGAGGCAATTTTAACATTTTATGTGGACTGAATTGGTGTGAGTGAGCTTCTGAAAAGTTGTAGAGGAAGAGATTATCTTGAAATTGATATTTGGTATGTAATTTTTAGAAGTCAGAATTGGGAGATATGATTTTTCAAAAACTGATTCTACATTAGGTTATGAATGGCTGATGATAACAGAAACTTCCATAACAGTTTTCAAATTGTTAGAGATCGAATTGGATGTTGAGTGCTTCATGAAAATTGAAGTTTGAGATGTTATCTTTTCAGGGATATAAAGTTCTGAATTTATTGACTTGTATACTGGAAGTTATACTTCTTGTAAGATTACTGCCCAAGGTGAAGGATTTCAGGGACAGTAACATTAGATGAATTAATTGACTTGGTTTGCAATAGAATTTGATTTTGGGTTGTTCATGAAAGTTGTAGAAGACATTGTGAACTTGTTGAACATATTTTTGTGGTAATTTATTACTGAAGAATCAGTGAGTTATGACATTGTAAATGTACTGCCCTGTGTTGATGAAAATTTAGTAGGCAGAAGGTTTGATGGGTTATTTGATACCCTTAGGGTTGGATTTGATTTTTTTGGTCTTCTTGAGAATTGTAGAGCTTTTCATAAGCTTTCCAATGAGGTATAGTGGGTATTTTTCTGAATTGTGTGCTAAAAGTTAGAGTGGATGGAAATTAAGTTATAAATCTGGAAAAAAATAAAAGCGAAGGGTGGGAACTCGCCATCTCGCGAGGGCGATGTTTCTCCTCGCGAGGGCGAGATCCGAAGAGGCAGGCGATTTCGCCTCGCGAGGGCGGCGTCTCGCCCCCGCGAGGCGGCGCTTCAGTATATATATATATATATATATATTTATTTTTGATTATTATTTGATATTAAATGGTACAATTGTTCTTTTGTCAATTTCTTTCCGTCCAACGCCTTGATTGACTGATTCGAGGCATCGGATTCGTTGAATATTTAATTTCATTTTCTGAGAAAGCGGAATTTTAGGCGGAATTTGGCGTAGCCCTATTGATGAAACTTGTAAACACTGTTTTATTTAATTGGGGACTATAGAGGTTCAATTACATGCCGTCGCTTTATGGATTTCTAATTTTTCATAGAATTTTATTATGGGGAAATATTGGATTAGGGCCGGGATTGCCATGAACATGCATTATACACATTTTACTGATTTCATGTGCATTGTTTAATTATTTACACCAATGGTAATGGTTATTCATTTAATTTGTTATAGAGGCTCCAGTGGACCATCGTTCCACAGATTTGGCAGAAACTTCCCGGCGTTAGCGTGGAAGTTATTAGGTGAGTAACCTAGTTGGTTATTCCAATCTACGTGTTTACTGTGCATTGATTGCCCTACGGGGATTACATGGACTGACTATTGGACTGTGAACTATCATGTATACTGCTATGGAACATGTGCATTCATGCACTGTTGCATCCATCGTTAAAAGGAAAATTGTGAACCGAGGCGCCTTTAGATTGAACCGAGCCTAGAGCTCGATATCTGAATCGAGCCTCGAGCTCGACGGAGATAATTCTCCCAGACGCGTCTATCTTGATCACCGATATCGCTCGGTCACAATCATGAAATGAACTGGAAAAAAAGAGTCACATGTGCATTGCATACTGGATTCTATATCTGGCAATATTTTTAACTGAGTGTATATTTACTGTACTGTGACTGCAATTTTACTGTGACTGTATCAATGTTGTGTTTTGTATAATTACTGCATGTATACTGTTTCATGCTTATATGATGCATGAATTGGGAGGACCATCGATGATGGTTTCTCACTGAGTTCGCAAACTCACCCAAAATTGCAACTTATTTTTCAGGCATAGCATAGACAGATAGCTCCCTCAGGACTGTAGAGCCGTATACTGGGAATTGGCGAGAGAAGCAATGGCTCAAAGGTCGGTCAGCTGGGCTTTCTTTTGGAGACTGATAGTTAGATCTGGTTATTGTACAGTACAGTATGTGAAACATGTGTAAATTAAAAAGTACTGACAGTTGTGAATTACTAAGTTTTGAATGAATGAAATGGAATCTAATTTGGTTTTAAAAAGTAGCCAGTTTCTTATTACTGTCTTATGATTGTGATGCCATGAGGAGTGTAGTGGTTGTTGTCGGTAGTGGTCTCTTGTCGTAGGATATGTATCGGAATGACCTACGGGCTTTCCGGTGGATACCCTATGGTAAGGGGGCGCTACAGATTGCCTTATGGTTTGAGAAATATTTAGAAGCCTAGGAGTGTGTTGCTGTCATTGGATATTGAGTTTTCATGTAGGTACTTAAGTCGGGATGAATTGAATTGAAGAGTTTGGTTACTGACATAATAGGGGAGGTGCTGTCCAGTTTTTCCTAAAATTGGGCATCAACTTCACTTAAGTTTTGGACCACTTTAGAGCTTGAATTAGTTTGGGTGGTCTTCTTGAAGAATGTAGAACATGTTTATATCTTTCCAATGACATAAAGTTTGTCACAATCGGACTTAAAATGAAAAAGTTATGAGAGGTGAAAGGTTTCAGCTACTGTTGATGGAAGTTACAATTTTGCAGTCCCTTTGAATGGGTTTTTCACCCTCTTAGAGACAGTTTCAAGTTTTTCTTTCTTCATAGAAAATGTATATTGTCTTTCTAGCTTTAAAATGAGGTATAATTTGCAATCATTGGAGTTAGGAATAAAAAGATATGAGGTTGGGAATGTTGCGATTCATCGTTCATTGAGACAAATTACTGTTCCATTGATTTTCACTTAGGCTGAAACTTTGAGAGTGTTTTTACCCCTTTAAATGATTGAATTGATTTTTACTTCCTTCATGAAACTTGTAGGTCATCTTCTTATCTTTCCAATCAGGTAAAATGTGTCATTTTTAGAATTGTGTGCTAAAAGATATGAATTTTCAAATTCTTGGCATTGTATAGGGAACTTGAGTTTAGTGGCAGCAACTTTGAAGTAATTTTGACCCTCTTAATGGCTAAAGTAGTTTTTAAATCCTTCTAGGAAGTTGTAGAGCTTCCTTTTATCTTTTTATTGACACTAAATTTATGAAATTTCGATTTCGTGGTGAAAATTTATTAAAGTTTAAAGTTAGAGAAGTTTTCATTAGTTTTAAAAGTTGAATTTTCAATTTGGAGAAATTAAATCCCGTTTCCTATTTTATTCGTTTCTCCTCCGTTTGACCTCCGATTTTCACGATTTTCGAAGCGTTGGATTTTTAGAAAAATTTTGTACCCCCTTTTTGGTAAAATGAGAGTGTCGAGTTTTGGTCGAATTTTACGGATAATATTAAAGAGAGTCAATTGCGTGACGGTTTCGAATGTATTTCTGTTTTCGGGCGATTTTGTGAGCTGTAGAGATCCGATTGAGGTAGTTTCTGATTCTAATTGACCTGGAGATATGGAATTTCATTTTAGCTTATGAATCGGATTTATTAATGGGCCCTAAGCAGATAAATTTTATTGGAGGATAATTAGGGTGAATTTATCAAGTTTTGTTCAGATGACGTTAAATTAAGTTCGATTTGAGGTTTCTTTCGTGGTGAGGAATTCCTCCCTCGTGAGATGCGCGTCCAGATGTCACGTAGGACGTCGGGCACGCGACTCACCGGGGAGGGATTCCAACACAATTGACACAAACCTAATCTTCAATTAATTGTCAAAAACAACCTATCATCATTGATTTAATGAAAAACTTCACAAATTAATGACTAGTGAGTCGTAATCGTACAATGATGTTAGTCAAGTTGAATTTTTACCCCATTCACGTGCAATTAATTGAATTAAACTACAAAAACAACTAGGTAAAGTGATTATTCAACTATTAAACCACGATTAAGTATTAAATCATACAAATTCTCCAAAAATTCCCAAATCACGAAATTAACAATTTTTCTTCAATAATCAACAAATAACAAAAAAATATCTAATGAATCATGCCTAAACAAGTTAAAGAGACAATAAAACTTACTTGGATGTCATTAATTTGGTAGAAAATTGCAAAGAAATGGGTGGTAAAAGTGGAGGCTAATGGTGAGAGAAGAGAGAGAATAACAAAATGACATAATTCAGGGTTTTTAATCTGTATCGCAGACTTTGCGAAATTTGTTACACGGTCTAATACACAACTATATATCATACTATAAAAGTAAAAAAATTTCAGATTTCGCAAACTTTCACGGTTTGATACACATTTATCAAACCATATAAGTCACACTTTTGTGTTCCAAGGGCATCAAACCCTCCGTAATCATGTGCAACTTCAAACATATGTGAACAAACTTAAATTTTGCACTTTAGAGTTACAAACCTTTAACACACATACCCTAAAACCGAAATCATGCACGATTCATGAAGATGCTTAATGTTATACTCCTAAAGCACATCAAAACTTAATTAAATCCTAATCTAACATGACAATAAGAATGAAATATGTAACTTTTAAAGTAAAACTAAGCTAATTTATATGTTACCTCCCATGTAATGTTTGTTTATCTTCGTTAGCTCGACATAACCTATATGTTTAACATCATCTTGGATCAATAATCAGCATTGCTTTCACTTTTTTCTCCATAAAGCAGCTTCATGTCCTGTAAACAAGCCACTTGTTATAGGATGATCAAAAGGACATAATTGATTAGATTAATAAAACCAATTGAAACATCCCATTATCCAATGTTAAGGGTTAAAATCCTAGAATAGTGTACACGAGAGATTATTGAGAAGTTAGAAAGTGAATTTTGTGCTCATGCATAATATAGCATACACACACACATGTGAATATTGATTTTTGCACATTAACATAATTGTATATGCATTCATTGATATTTTTCTGGTGTAATTGCTTTATAAATGTGATTATATTTAGAATTGTGAATTATATGTTTTAAAAATTGATTTTGAGAGTATATTTATTGACTTAGAATTTTTTATGAAAATTTGGAAAATTATGAAATTATGGGTATTTTGGATTAGAAAAATATCAAATGGCAAGACAATTGATAAATGACAGTAGAAATAAATGTCAAATAGTAGTAGAAATTATTGATATGTGACATTAAGATTTAATGACAAGTGTCATAGAAAATTAGGAAACAATTGGATTAGAATTTAGTGACAAATGCATTAGTTATTAAAAGGTGTTCAAATGGAGACCATAATAAAATGACAAGTGACAAGTGTCACAACACTTGAATACTCACCACTCACGATACTTTCTTCTTTGAAAGACCAACATCCTTGTCTTTCACTTTTACTTTTAACACTTGTTCTCATCTTCTTCATTCATTTTTATCTCTTCATCTCAAGAAACTCAACCCAACTCTCTCATGTTGATTTTTTCAAAATCCCACACTACCACTTCAAGATCCTTACTATCTCTTCTTGTTATAAAGAAAACATAGTCTATTCCTCCTTCAATGATGAAGATCATATGAGGCTTGGGAGCTAAGGTTAAGTGATATTTTGAAGAGCTTTTTAGTAAAACAAGTGTTAAGCATTATTCTTTATGATTGTTAAATGAAACATGTATGATGATGGTTGGTGATAGATTGATGAGATAAATGGAGTGAATCACATGCTATAACATAAGTAAAGAAATGAGCATATAAATTTCTTGCTTTTGTATATGTGATGATTAAGTATTCACAAGTTGTTGTAGAGATGTGATTATATCCTATTTTTGTGTTGTTAATGAAGGTAGGAAATTAATGAATGAATAGATATTTTCATGTTCTATTTTTGATGTATAAAAACGTGGATCATTAGTTGTTTTATAAATGGATTGGATTGATTATTGAAGTTAAAGAAAAGGCAAGTGTAGTGTCTTGAACAGAGAAGAAAGTTTAGAGATAAAGTGATAATGGTGTTCAAAGTGTGTTGGAATATGTTAGCTGTAACATTTCCACTGGATATGTATTTGCATTTTAGCCATGAATTGATCTTTAGATATCAAAATGGGATGATTTTTAATTTAAATTAAATTAGAGACATATGTCTACATTTTTCATGAAGACATCGAATTCAAATTTTGTCTTTAAAAGTTTCAAAATTTAACTTGAAATTGAGTACTGAGTGTAGTTGCAGTTTGAGAATAGTAGGTAGTATTTTATGTATAACTTGCAGAATACTGAACCAAATTGTATGAAATTGGTGTCGTTAGAAACTTAGTACATATGGAAACATTTTTTTATAATAATGTATTGCTTAAATACCTCATTTTCTATGTCAAAGTGGACATGCAAAATTGATCAAAAAATCTGTCTTGAGAAAAAACTGGAAAGGCCATCAACGTGAGTTATTATTATTTTATGTGATGTTTGAAACAACAAATGGTAAGATACTTTCCTATGATTCATTTAGACGTGAATGGGACTTGAAATGATCTTAGTTTGAGGTTGAATAAGTTGATAAAGTGTTGGATATGTATACGTTGTAATTGAGGATATAACATAGCGAAAGGATTGTTGATATCAAGTGTATAAAATCTGGAAATTTATAAGTGTTATAAGAATAAAAGTGTTCTTAGGAATGCTAATGCGATTGTAAGGAGATGAGTAATGTGTATCAAGTAAGAATGAATGAGAGTTTAGATATTATGTGATCATATAATGTTAGAATAATATTGGTGAATGATTAATTGATGATATTATAATAATAAAGTGTATTGAGCTATGAACCTTAGTGCTTGATTGAGTGATGAACTTGGAATAAGTTTGTATTATTGAGGTGTAAACCTAAGTTCAAAGTAGAGATATATTAGTTTTGAAGTGTAAATGATCATGAGATGAAAAATTAAAGAAATATACCCAAGATTGTCATTAAGCATGCATTGTACATAATTTATATACACATTTATGCATAAAAGCGTGCATAAAAGAGTACTTATATAATTGTGCAATGTTGTAATGTGTGTACATGTGTATTGCATGATATAGAAGAGCGAATTGAGTGATAACATCCAGACGTTGCCGGGACTTCGAGGCAATAGCTATCTGGAGCATCTTGTGAGTAACCTAGAAGGTCTCACCTGATAAATTGTTTGTTTTAAATTCTATATTGAATTATTATGTGAATGTGATTATGTTGCTTATAGACATTGAATGTCCAAGGCTTTTGATGCATGAATAATATATTGGAAGAGTTCCGTGTATATGAATTTGACAAAAAAAAGTGATATTCCACATTATTGTTAAATGCCAGACCAAGGTCCGATGAGAAATGTGTATAAAAATGAAATCAAGTTACTGATTGTAAATATGTGAATCTGATGCATTTCATTACATGAATGCATGAAAATATAAAGACTGTTGTGACCAGAGTAGCTATAAAAAAAGAGAGCTTAAAGCTCAGAATGTGGTAAGAGCCCTAAGATTAGTTGTAATTGTACCTAGTATCTACTAAGGGATATGAGACAATACCTGAACAAGCCTGATAACCATAAGAGATATGGGCCAGTAAAAAGACACTCAATCATGACAATAATAAATGAAAGTGAGTCATATGAGCATTTCATAAACATTTAATATATATGTTAGAATGATTGAAATATATTATTGAATTATGTTAAACGTGAAATGTGAAATATGTGATCAAAGTAATATGTGATGCTATATCACATATTAGTGAAATGATGTGAATTATGTGATGAAATGAACTGTTTGTGTTATATGATATAAGTGAACCATCGAGGATGGTTAACTCATTGAGTTTGCAAAACTCTCCAAAATTGTAACGTTGACATTTCAGATAAGAGGATACTAGTGACAGAGAGACTCCAGAAGAAGTACAATTTTTGTACTTTGGGAAAGAAGAAACGACTCAAAGGTCGGTCAGCTGAGATTGAAGCATTTAGATATAGTTTTTATATAATCCCTCATGTATGTAGCATGTTAGGTATACAGAGATGAAAACGCTGATCAGCTTTGATAATGCAATTATATGGATGTTTTGTAAAGCTACAATGTACATATTTGGTTTTTATGAAATAAAATCATGAATATTTGTGTTTTCAAATAGTATGATATTTATCATATAAATGATGATGCCATGATTAAGTTAGTGTCGTGATCGTTCTAGCATGCCACTCTTGTGGGGTACGTATTCTGATATCACTCAGGATGTCGAGTATGTGTCTTGTGAGAGTGGGGTACTACACCAATAGACTCCATTAATGCCCTTTTTAGTAAAAAGTGTTAAAAACCTAAGGAATAACAAAACTCCCTGTATCACCTGCTAGCTCAAACAATTTGTCTTCAAGGAAGTGGGAACCCTTCACATTTAAGGTCACTATTAATACCTCGTCATAAGTTTTCTTACTTAGTTCCTCTGCCAGTTCTTCCTCAACCACCTCTATCCACTCTTCTTCTTTTTCCTAAATAGAGGTTTTTAGCTTATATTCTCCAATTACCTTCTATTACTCCTCTACTTTCTCTTATTGGATGGAGATTTCTTTGTCTTCTTTTTGAGGAAGCTCTTCTTATAACATCACTCCAATCATAAAGCCAACCCTTGCCTTTTTTTCTCTCTCAAATTCATGTTGATCAGCTTTCATGTGAATAAGGAGTTCCATTACTTTATTTGTAATACTTATTTCCTTTTCCTCTTCTTCTTGTGAGACCTCCTCTCCACTACAAAAGGTGATTGCCATTCCAAATTCATTAAGATATGGTTTATTAGGACTAGGCAAACTTCCTAGTTGTTCGTTGGATAATATCTTCACCAGATAATCGATTTAATTCACCATATTTTGTATATGAGCATCTATTTCCTGATGCCTCATGTTTGATTGTTGAATAAACTCAGTCGTCACATCTTTCATAGTTACAGTTACCTCCTTGCCTTCTTGAAATGTATGTTTATTCATGAAATCGATTGTTGCCTCTTCTTCACTCTGAAACAGTTGGAAACTTAAATTAAACTCATCATATATATGCAAAGAAAATCTCTTATTAAAGTGATGATGACTAGTTACTCTCTTGATAAGGCATTCTATTAGTTTATCTGAAATGCTTTCCTTTTCATTCGAAAGCTCTTTTTGAATTGTGCCTTCATTCATGAAGCAAACTCTTGTCTTTTCTTCACTTTCGAATTTGTGTTGTAAGCTGTCATTTCAACAAGGATCTCCAATAATTTATCTTTTAGAGTTAACTCGTTAATTAGAGGTGCCTAATGTTGTAAGTATTTAGTTAGAGCATGATTATTCCATTCATAAGCATAAGAATTGCTCCAATTTGAATTATATTTGTTCCCGTATGCTGCATTATAAGGTTAATAACACATATTTGGTCTCCTATATGATGATGTCATAGTTTGTAAAGATGTATTCTGGCTCCTATAAAAATACTGTCAACTTCACCCTTCTATTGTGAGTTGTGGTCATAATAATGAATCATAATTCCTACAGTAAACCACAAACTCAAGATCAACTAGAGAAATTCAAAAGATAATTAAATTAATAATCCACAAATATAATAAGATACAATAAAATAAAGAAAAGAAAAGAAATACAAAAGAAAAAGAAAAAGAAAAAATGAAATAAACACAAAAATGACTAGATTAATAGCATTTAGGCTTTTCTAATATTAAAGTTCCTAATAACGATGACAAAAATTTGATTGACCTATTTCGTGTTAGTCAATATTGTAATAAACTGTAAGTGCATGACGTAACGACAGCTAATATTGACAAGTGGGTTAATCCCACAAAAATTATGAATACTAATAATTACGTTTCCCCTATTATCTAACCTACAGATTGATTTTAGATTTTTAATTAAAAATAAAAATTAAACAAGTAAAACAAAATAAGTAACGAAATTGAATAGAGAATTCAGGAAGGACTTCAAAATTATCGATATCGAATAATTAGTATCTAGGTTTCGAATCCCCCTAAACTCATCATGCAATTGTTTTTTATGATTCATTGGAATGTGGAGACTCTTATGGTATGCTAGTAGCTGACCTTAAGTCTACTAACAACTAATCATAAGGTGTGTATTACTTAGATTAAATCTTATAGGATTCTGTCACCGTTTTATGAATCCCTCTTTTATGTTTGACCCTTATTAGGAAAATTTACGTCATCTTATGTCTAAGGTTGCAATTAACTCTTTCCAGCTACTATGGATCTACTCAAACTCAGGATTTCTCAATTGTTACTGAAATCAGATTATGGTCTAAAATTTTGGATTACTAGAACATAAATAAAAACAAATAATTGGATCGTAACAATCAATCAATTAATTGCATTAACAAAATAATCAATTCATGTTAAGATATCGAAATAGGGTTGATCTAAATTAAATACTAACTAGATGTTTAATTACACATATAATTAAACATGAAATCAAGCATACATTGAAAGAAAAAAAGAGAAAAAACAACGAGTTCATAATTATAAATCTCTCTGAGTGTCTTCTATCGAGTATTCTTGCGATGTAGAGACATGATCTTGTATTTCGATAAATTTATTGATGATTTCTTCGTATTTTCTACTTTTTTAGACCAAAATCGTCCTTTTGGATGTTCTCCATGTCTGAAAATCATCTCCCTTCAGTCTCTTCCTTTCATTAGTTACCAAAAATATCTTTTTATATTAAAAACTATGGTTTTGGGACTTATATAGTCTAGTACACAATTTTGTATGTCCAAAACGCTTGAAAATAGCGAAAGTGCATGACTAACACTCCTTTCAGATTGTTGATTTTCTATTTTACGTTGCATTTTCATCCGAATTATTCTCCTATACGTTCATGAAAGCAATTATAACCTATAAACACTTGAAGTACACCAGATATACAATAAAAGTATAAAATATCAAACAAAAATGCTTCAAATATGAGGTAAAAATTATGATGAATTATGCATTTATCAATAACTATTTGATTTATGCCAAATTAACATACACTATCACTTACATGCTTGTGTGGCTAGCCGTGTATAGCCACGCAACCTTAATGTTGCACTATAAAAGGCTATTTAAAAGGCCAAAAAAAGGTATGGAGATAGTAAAGAATTAAAAGCAGGCAAATTCCTTTTTCTTTAAAAAGTTAAGGGGAGCTAAACTTCATCTTTCTAATTCAAAAAGATATCAAAGTCAACTAACATATTTGTAACTCTCTTTTGGGATTGGTTTTTAATGTTTTGGATTTATATGGGAAAAGTTTATATAGACCTACTAAATTATTGATGCATGAAATCATTTCTACAATAATCATTACACATCTAATTCACTTATAGTTAACTAATGGTCCATCATCATTAAGAAAGAAAAGAATAGTGATGATGACCGTGAGTTATTAAAAATATAGTCTTTTTGTATAATCAAGAATATAATTAATTCATTTTCTCAACTCAAATCAAGTAGTTAGTATTTTAAATGCAAATTAAAATGTTCAATCTTTGACCTTTTCTTTGACGTAATTACAAAAAAAGAAGAAAACAAATGAAAATGGAGAAGATGTGCCACCGTATATTCTCCAACTTTCGTATAAATTTGATCCTTCCTTTTCTTCCAATATCAAGCAAGCAGGCAGCTAACCTACAACCGCAGTGCACCAAGCTTCTCGTGTTTACTCTATTTTGACCGCCGGATGATGGGAAAGCAGCGTATACCTAAACAGCCGCCCGATTAACAGCTCCCCCAACGCACAGACACGGCAATAGAAAAGCTTCGATCATACTTGCAATCGGAGGGATCCAAAAGTAATCTAATCGGACGGATCTACGTTATTAGGAGGAAATTGAGAAAGAGAAGTAATTTGGGTTTGTGGGGATCGTCATGGAGAAAGAAGAGAAGGCACTAAATGATAAAGACGCTGAAGAAACAGAAGCCATTGAGCTTCTTCTCTTTCAAGTTGCTGAATGCTACGCTTATGTGGTAATTTCCTTTTCAGTAGAGTGAAATGTTTTTGTTTGCTTGTTTTGATTTTTGTTTGTTTGTATTTTCTATTTACCTTTTGAGGATCTAGGAGCTTGAAACCAGTTATCATGGTTCTGCAGGTGACCTATATGCTTGTTATTACGATATGTAGTGAAATTAGGTGACCTGTGAGCTACGTCATGTCAGTGTGGGCACCTTTTGAAATTGAATTGGCTGCGGAGTCTCATGTTCATGCATGTTTTTGAAATTCATATTAATTATAGATTGGTATCTGTTTGGTGGGAGTTTCTTAATGTCAAATTGAGTAAAGTGACTTTAGTTGGGCATTATTTGTCTAAAATGGGAATCATTGAGTCGCTGCTCGGGTAGATTTTGATATAGTTGGTTAATTGTTTAAACAAATCACTAATGCTTGCCTATGTAATGATAGAGCTTGAATTAAATATGTGTGCTTACTGTTACTAAATGCATTCCTTCGTGGGCTTGTACTCCTCAAATTGTGATGCCTTCATGAACTTCAAGGCAATTGCTTTTGTCTTCAATTGGATGATTCACTGTTGCTTCTTTCATTCACATAACACATCTACTTGAAGACAATGATAAGATGATGCACAACTGACTATTGTGGACGTAGTTAAAAGTGATATTTGTCCTGGTCCAGGGAAGTTACTCGTACATCTGATTTTATCTGTTAACTTTGCAGATACCACCCCGAAAAAGTGCTGCTTCTTACAGGTTCTTGCTCAACTTGTCTAATTCTTCGTGTTATTCATCATAATTCATTTCTGAACTACACCTTCGATATAACATTCCTGTTTTCTTCTCTTCTTGACCTACCGTGAAAACTGAAGTGTGTTATATCCTATTCAAGTTCAAGTTGCTGAGATGGTTTTGTCTCTGGAAGATTTTGCATTTTATCAGTGTTAGCTTGAATGAGTTTCTGAATTTGGTTAGGAGCTTAAATGATATAAAGAATGAAGACAGGGGACCTTCAGATGGTCTAAGTAAAACAAATAGCAGAAACATCTATATAACTTGAGAGATTGACAATCCTTTGATAAGTGACTTCATATGACTCGAAGTTGTAAGGTCAATAAATTCTCTGAGTCAAATCCTTGAAGGCTAAATTGAGGACTTCAAATCACTTTAACTATCTGCAACCTGTTACCAGTCCAATTTCTTTTTCAACTTTGAGATATATTTTGCAAGAGTGACATGGAACCCCAATAAAATTGATCCTTATATTTTTAGAATATTGAAAATTTTGTTTGACCCTGATGAATATTACTAAAGAAGCAGAATGTGCTTGCAGTATGAATGCTATAACAAATTCCTCTAGTTTCAAAACTGCAAATGCTAAGATACATGCACTCTCTCACTTTGCCTCTGGCCCTATGAGTACCTTTAGGGTAGGTTTTAGAGTCACCCGCTTAATATTTTGTATCTCGGGTTTCCTCTGTTAGTAAAAGTGGATTAGTCAGAGGCAATGTTTACAACCATAGTTTAAATTTCAGTTTCTATTGAAGGACATAATTTTATCATCTGACAATTGGAAATGACAGTTTAGTATATAACTTGTGGTTTGTTCTCTATTGAGAAATTTTTTTATAAACATCTTGTAATTTAAAGTTATAGGTTTTTTTGTGTGGTGATAACATGAAATTAGGTTTGCATCTTTCTACATTTCAAAGATAATGGACAATTATGCAAATCTAGTGATGCAAAAGGACTCAAACTATATAAAAGAAATAAAAAAAGAAAAAATTATTCAACCACAAGCCTTAATTTAGTGGGAAGAAGATTGGGAATTGAATTGACAACAAAAGAAAAGGGCTGAAATTTAAATTACATTAGGATTCTTTATTAGATAGGAAGTAGTAGTAAGTTAAATATGTTCTATTTTACATATGTTATCATAGTTGTTTAGGACTTAAAGAATTTTTATTAGAATAGGATTTAAATTTGTTAGGAACCTTTTTAAAATAAGAGTTCTAAGAACCTTTTTCTACAAACTTGAGTATTCAATTAGAAGGTGTGATGCTTTCTTCTAAGAGTGATTTTTAGACCCTATCACTCCAGGTTCCTACCTTCAATCTTTGTGTTCCTTACTAAATTCCAGCAAACCTAACCTACATTCTAGCCATTTCAAATTCTAACTTTCAGCATATTAAACCCAGAAATCCTAATCTTAAAATTCCAATAGTTAAACCTTAAAAATTCAGTTCTACAAAATCTGAAATTTCAGCATTCCTAGCTGAAATCCAACCTTGAAACTTGATATTCCAGCAGGCTAATATCAGTCATATTTCCTAATTTTGTGCTTTAACTACTACTTAATAATTCTTCTATTTGTCCTCCATCATCTAGAAATCCTAGATTAATCATTGTTAAAAGCACTGTAGAGTTAAAAGTATGTGGCTTTCGTGTGATAGTAACAAATATGGTATGAGAACTTACTTTCCTATTTCACAGAGGCTGAATTACTTTTTTGTAAGGCAGTGAGTTACATTTGGTCCATGTACAAAATACAGCTCCTGTGTATTGAACTATGTTAAACATTAACGAGTTTGCTAATAAATAAGATGTATGGTTTTGACATGCCTTTAGTAAATCTAGGTGAGATTGCCACTAATATTTGAAAGTTTCACTAATAGCTCAGTAAACAATGAATAATTTGGGTGACTGGCTTAATTGAATACCATATTTCATATAGTTTCTTCAAAATATCAGATGTAACTCATAATATGAATTGTTGGAATTGTTTTCATATCTTTTAGATGAATGTTCATTTGTCTAAAGTTAATTTCAGGGCTGATGAGTGGAACGTTAATAAATGGGCTTGGGAAGGGACCCTTAAAGTTATTAGCAAGGGTGAAGAGTGTATTATTAGACTCGAAGATAAGACAACAGGTTATGTAACTTTTGAAATTCTATCAAGCTCATTAGCAAATGCTACTCATTGAAATGTTAAAGGTTATTTTTAATTGTTATCAGGCGCAAATGAGATTTGGAATTTTGTATCACAGACTTTATCTTTCTTCTGATAAACCTCAACTAATTTGTCTCAGGTGAATTGTATGCTAGGGCATTCTTGAGAAAGGGGGAGCCACATCCTGTGGAATCTGTAATTGATAGCAGCAGGTCAAGTAAAGTTTAGAATGATATTGATTCTCATCATCATTGAGATTCATTCTGTTATGACATGCGTGCATTATGTGAAGCTAATTCTTTTAGTTTATGAAGCCTGAAATTGAAGCTTGGGTTAGGGAGAGAGGAAATGGAAACAATATGCGACAATTGGTGTAAAATCTAGATAAAATTCGTGAAAAGGAAAATAAAGTAGAAGGGTTTGATAGAGATCCCAGTAAGCAGAGAAGAACTGAGACAATATAAATATATGACGAGTACAATTAACCTGCAAAATTTTACTTGCAGGAACAAAGTTAAATATACAACTAAAAGATCAATAAATACTGAATAGGTCAGGGAAGAAATCATAGTCCTGAAGTTATTTTCTTAAAATCTTCCTTTAGTTCTCCAATTCTGCAGTCTAGCTTTCAATTTAGCTTTCTTCCTCAAGTTTTGTGTGAACTATCTTTTGTAGTATATTCAAAGGGATGTTTTTTCTTTTGCAGATATTTTGTTCTTCGAATAGAGGAAAGCATTGGTAGGCTACTGTCGCTAACTCTTAATCTGAGTGTGATGTTACATTAATTTTGGTTGGACAGCTTTGTTCTGTATTGTGTGCCTTACTCAAAAATCCATTCATCTGCCACCGAACTTTTTGACTTGTCTGCCTCAAATAGCAAACCAGGGGAGATGGAAATTAGTTCGTTTGGAGATTAAATTCAAGATTTCCCCTTTTCTCCGTAATTTTATCACCCTTTCAATATCTATTCAACTCTTAACTATATAAAGAGTTGGTTTCCCTTTCCTCTTTGCATCAAGTAGAGAACTTCAAAGAGCTATGGTATACTCTGTTTTGAATCCGTGCCCATTGATATGAAAATATCATCCAAATGGTATAATACCGAACTTTGTCCACCTACTTCTGAAAACTTCAGTACTTGTTTGTGGGACAAATAGTTGTTGTTGCTCTCCACAGCTATTGCTATGTGATTTATCACTGTCGAATAATTGTCATTGAGGATACTACACTTACTTTTTGCGATTCAATATTACCGTTAGCAGGAGCATTAAGATCTAAAGCATTTACTGAAACCATGTGACTGGGACTTCTCAGAATTTGTTGCATTCACCATTGGCATTCTTGCTACTATTTTATCACCACCGCTGTTAATAGGACAAGCACCCTCATAGCCATTACTAAGAGTGATTCTTATGGGTTCATTATCTAAAGAATAAGCCATTTCATTTTCATTTACCCGCTGGACAATGTTCTCCTTGATTGTAAAACCACCGGCTTGTCTTTATTGAACTGCAGTCATTACTAAGAAGGTCGCTATTCATTGACACTGCTATATCTGTCATTGTTATTGTCAACCTTTACATTCACCATTGTTTATATTTATTGTAAACAATTAATTATAAGCTCAGTGGAATTGACATTCATTGCAATTTAGGTTCTGAAATAGTAAGAGCAAAACTACAAACTGCATTTACTATCTTGTATTACAGAGTTTTGAGACTGATCAGTCAAGCAGATTGGTATGCTTTTAGTTGGGAGTCCAATACTTGACAAAAGTGGTTTATATATAGATTTTGGAGTACTCTTAACTTCCCGTTAATTGTGACTAATTTTGTAGAACTCATAAGATATTATCCTCACCGTTTTGATACTTTTACCATAAAATCTTTATTACCATATGAATTAATCCAATCTTTTGACCAACATTTTTATCTTGCTCTCAAAAGTCACAAAATCTTGCTTTTTTGGTGAACATTTCTTCCATCTATTTGTTCTGTTTCCTGCGGTATTTCTTCCGATGTTTCTTTATGAAATTCATTTAACTTTCATGCTGAAATTCATTTAACTTTCATGCTGACCAAATATTGCAATTCATCTCATTATTCAGAACTCATGCAGGTGGTCGCATACGGCGTGCTTTTATTGGCATAGGGTTTCGTGAAAGAACACAAGCCTATGACTTTCAAGCAGCCCTACATGATCATATGAAGTACTTTCTTAGCTACTTTTGCATGGTGTAATTTATCTATGCACGGTTTATATGAGTGTATGCAATTGATAGTTTTCTTCATAAATAATCATTTTAATTCCCCCTTCTCTTGAATTTTTGCTTTAAGATATCTCGATAAGAAGAAAACTGCAGAAGAGATGGAACAGCAGTTTCAGAGCACTTCCTCGGTCGATTACAGTTTAAAGGAAGGGGAGACCCTTGTACTCCAGATAAAAAATGTAAGCAGATTTGCATCTTCTTTACAAATACATAGAAATTTGTTCCATGGAAGCTTGCAGAAATGTGTCTTACTAAGACTTGAGAGTCAGAATGCCCAATCTTTAAAAGAAAGAAAAAGAACCTCAAAACTTTCTTTTCATGGTTATCTCAGCAGAAAAATGTTTGCAGCTCGAAATCCAAGTTTTTTGAGCAGGGCGTAGATAATCTCTCCCCAGAGGCGAAAGGTGATCGGAAAGAACCTATACTTAGTATAAGGCCACCCCCAGCACCGCTTTCACCGGTGACAACTACTCAAAATTCTCCATCAAATACACCACCTAAAATCACTCTTGACGAAGGGAAACTGACAAACCAGGCACGGAATGACAACAATGAGAAACATTCGGCCGACAATGATATTACCCAAGACATAGATGATGATTTTGGGGATTTCCAGGCAGCTGGTTAATGTGGCCTATGGACTGTGCAGTTATCGATTGGAACCAAAGCTGTGAAAATACTCTTAAATCTTTATAGATTGTTAAGATTATGGTGTACTGTATATGAGCTAATGAGATGTTTACTTAAGATACTGAAACCTGCTGTAACTGAGTGATTTCTTTTATTCTTTTTCTTCCAGACGAACTTTCATCCGCGACAAAGGCAAGGTTAAACAATTTAGTTTTTGCAGATTGCAGGTTTTATAGTTAAAAGGAAAGTAGAGGCCTAAAGTTTCACCGTTTGGGTGCTAGTAGTTATTTATGTTGGGAAACTAGGGGATTCGACTGTGGTTTTAGAGGAATAATTACGACATTTTTAGTATTTTTTATTTAAAGAAAACTAAGATTTCTTTAATTTAATAAAATGATTAATATATAATTATAATAAATTATGAATTAAAATTTGTACTTTATTTTAAAGGTTGATCGTTATCGTAACTTTTGAACTATTTTCGAAATTGATTCGTTTCAACCATTCTAATCGAACAAATGTTCGACCTTTAATAATATTCATAAAATAAATTGAGAGAATTCTGTAATTTTAATAGAGAGGCTTACGCAAGAAATGTTAGATTTATAGAGCTCCAGTCTATTTAAAATAGATTTTGAAAGTTTTAGTAATTTAATTGAAATTAAATTTTAATTTATAAATAATTATAATTAAATATCAATTATGCTCAAATTAGATTCAATATCTCATTTTAATTTTAATTAAAATTACAAATAATTTTAATTAAATATAAATTATGATAAAATTAGATTCAATATCTCATTTTGATCATTATTTATTAAATATCTCATATTTAATCATAAAATTTTTCAAACTTTACAATCCAGTCCAACTTGATTAAAATAATTTCTTCTCTTCAACTCATTCTTTATTTGAGACCCATTAGGTTCTCAAATATGATGACAATAATTATAATTATAATTATAATTCATAATTAGAATTAGATAAATTGAAACTACATTTAATTTATCTTAAATTCTCCAATTAAATAATTTATAATCATAGGTCAAGATTAAAATCTAGCAACACATCATGACTACTCAAATTTTAAAAATATAAAAGTGGTTTTAACTACTCTTTCTGTGCAAGATTTTTCCGTATAATTCAATCTTTTCATCATATAATGTTCCAATTAGACATAAAAAATGAAATTAATGTCTACTCTATTTTGAGTCCAATCATATTAATTCTTCGATATTAGCTATTGATTCAGTTAATAACATTTATAAACTATTTGCAAAACATCATTATACCTTGGTCAAGGATTTTTCGAAATAATATTAATCGAGAACAACAGAACATTCTCCTTAATTACTTTAGGGTGATGAATGATATCTTTATCACACAACTACCTCCATATAGCTCATGCTACATCTAATGATTATCGATTGACCAATCTATCATTAAATAGATCATAAGTAATATCAAAACATAACAATTCGTATATAAGATAACTTTGATGACCTCAAGTCAAAGGATTACTTATACAATCATTACAATGAAAATTTCATAGAAATACAAGTAATGTTCAAAATGAATTTTTCATATCAAGTCTATTAAGTGAACTTGTTCTTTAATAAGTACCCATACGTTTGTTTAATTATCTCCATACTAGCCTATGAGATCGACTTCTTCTTTTATAAGAAAAAACAAAACATGTGCTGGTCTTTTTGTGTTTTATTAATGTCTAGTCTCAATATAACAATGAACAATTTATGAATAATACGTAAATGCAATATGAATCCTATAATTATAATTTTATTTGTAATATGTACATCTTCATGTACTCCCACTAACCTTTTTGAAGACATGATAAATTCAAAATCATCTCCAAAGCAAACTCCTTGAGTTTATCATGAAAGTGAATGTTTCAATGTCTCATAACCTTTCAACTATACATCAAATGTATCAATACAGACAATAGTTTCAATTAAATGTATTGTCAATTTGAACCTTTCAAATGTCATCATATTCTCACTACTTATCTTAAGAACCATTCTCTTATACGTATGCATTGAAACAAACAATTTGTTCAATAGATCTGTAAGATTATATCCAACCTTTAGATATTTCATAATCCTTTTATTACCCAATTTATTTATAAATTTAATGGATAATCATACATTTGGGTACTCCCATTATTTTCTTTGAAATAATAGCCCTCACTAGTGTTTAGAAAGATAACTCTAATCTTTCTAGTAAGCTAGGATCTCATTCAAACATAGCTGATATTGAGTTTGCTCAACAATTCAACTAAATTGAAATTAAGTATATAACAACTTTATCAATCATATCTCATGTTACTCCTATATCCATTAGGTGACAACTCTCGTCAAAACATATCTAATATGTTTTTTCTATTCCTGCCTCTAAATTCATGTGATCATAAGTTTGTTCATCCAAATCACACCAATTTAGTTAAGTATAACCCACTATCATAAGACTAAACATGTTTGTATTAAAATGACTTGAGTTTACGTAACAAGCCTAAAAAAACAAAACTTTGATCTTATTTTGTTCTTGGGTTGATCTTCTTTTCGATGGTTGTAAGCTTGTTGATCTTCTTTTCGATGGTTGTAAGCTTTAATTGCTCTTTATCAACTTCATAAACTATCTTTTTAAGTTTAAGATTTCATTTTGTTCTTATATTGCTTTTCATCAAAATAATAAGATCATTAGTATTAACTATGATTTTTGATCATCAAAATATTGATTGAAACCTCTCTTGGTTTAACATATTTATCATTAAATGCTTCACAGAAGTTGAGGCACAAAAGGTACTGTAGATTTATAATTGTCCCATTTTCCTCCTTAATTGGAAGCTTAGAAATCTCTCATTTGACTTGAAAAACAAGAGCATACTGTTGTGGATTGACCTCCATATTGTCCCATTAGAGTACTTGACAACAAATGGTTTGAGCTACACTAGAAGCATCATAGGAAAGCCTATAGCTATAGATGAATCCACTAATACTTTGAGAAGGAATATCTATTGTTGATTATGTATTTTAACTAACATTAATCAAACTCTGATTCCATTGATTTAAATGGGCAAAAATGGGGAACTTATTAAGGATGTTACCTTGGTGACCTATCATTGGAGGTCCTAACCTCACCATTAAGGAAAGGAGTGGAGACTTATGAGTAGGCTTTTTAAAATAGGTAACTATGATGAATTGGTGGCTACAAATACAAGTATAAAAGAAGGAAAAGTGCTTAAAGGAGAAAAGATTTTAAATTTGTCGTTGGAGAGTGAAATGAAACTAAGAACAAACAATAGAGAAGGGCTATAAGAGGAAGCTAGAAGACTACAAGAACATATTGAATTACAAAAAAAGTAATGAGGATATGTTTAATTTAGTTTGTTTATCAATGTCTGAACAAGCTAACATACATGTAGAGCCTCACAATTTTGAACATGGGATAGACTTGGTTGGTTGTTCTAAGCCAAACTTGGCTAAAGTCTCTATAGGGGACTCATTCCAATTTCTAAGATAGGTATAACAGGAAGAAAAAAAAGCTCATTTGGTGTGTTTTTTAAGACCAAGCTCATTGAGAAAAGGGCTTAAGCATCTTAGTTTTTTTTAATAACACTTGGTTTGTCTTATCTTATCACTTAGCAAACCACAATGGTAGAATTCTGATTACGTATGACCCATGGAAAATAAGGGTATTGAATACCTCTATGAATGATCAATTAGTACATATATAGCTAATTATTTTGAGCACTAATTTGTGTTGGATCAAAAAAATAAAGCATGCACGATTTGGATAAAATGGTAGATTTCAAAACATTTTAGAAATCAAAATTACTGCATAAGCAATATAACCAAATCAACATTCATAGCCATACATGATACGGTATAAGAATAAACATTTGCATACTAACAAGATAGAAATTTTTACCAACTCCTTCGCTACATCTTTAACTCCTCACTGTGTTATCCTATCCTCGATAATATATCCTCTTCTAGGTAATGTATCCTCTTCTCATTATTGTTTCCTCTTCTCGATATTGTATCCTTGACCAATCCGATCCACCACTTATTCTTCTTGGAAAACTTTGTTAACAAGATCGTTTGGTGGGAAAGGAGAAGAAACATTTGAAGATATTTTTCCTTAGAAGAATGAAGCCAAAGATGAGACACCTCTCGTGCAATTTTTGACTATACCATTCAAGATAGGAGAGAGAGAGTAAAAAATGCAGGAACATCTTCTCACTTCTTCTCAATTTCGGTTAACATCAAAAGAAAGAAGAGATATGCATCAAATGCATCACTTCATTCTTTAATCAATCATAAAGAAGTCAATAAATGAGACTCTTCTCATTTATCTTTAAGATGGCTATATGAAAAGATTATTAACCTAAATAAAACATATCAATTTCAGTTTTTAGTGATGAAAGAAGGAAGATGGTCCATCAAATGCATCTCTTTCTTCTTTAATCTAATGAATACTAATAGGTTACATGTTATCATTAAAAGACCACCATTAAACCATTTAATGATAATAAAGCATGTTAAAAACCATCATAAATATAACAAACTAATGTTAAATGTGTAGCTGCACCTTTTGTCCATTAAAACTGAAATTCCTCTTCCATTTATCTTTAATAACTTTGTTTTAATTTAATTAATCTAATTAATCAAATTAAACCAAAGTCTAGCCCATTTCTAAATGTTCATTTGGGCTTCTAATTAACAATTAATTAGTCTAAGCCCAACATTCAATCATAGGCTTTAAAACCTCTATTTGTATTTTTTTACTTTGCTTGATAATCTTCTTAGAAGCCAAATGAGAAATCTAATTGGACTTATATACTTCAAGCTCCAATAAGTTCGGGATTAATTTAATCTGATTTGAATTAATTTCAGCTTATTAACTAAATGTCATTCCACTAAAGGCAATTAGTTGAACTCTTGAATTATTAAATATTATGAGAACACATGTTTCAAATAAGATATCCAATTGTAAACTCTAATATGAATCATATTATAGCCATTCGCACAATAAAGGGTAAAATTACCATTTTGCTCTTATGTTAATTTTTTCTTCTAGATCTTTTGTTTTACTCTATATAGTGGTTAACACATAAGATCTCATCTTAGTGTTAAGACTTGATAGGTAGCTAGTCCATTTAACTATTGGCGCCAGTTTAATCACCAATTTCTATAAAACATCTAGAAGTGATGATATCACTATAAACTCTTTATTTGACTTAATGTTCCCCGATACGTGTTTCAACTAATAATTCCAACATGTAGACACTAGATTGATACTCTGTAAAAATTCATTTCAATCATATCAAGAATTATAATGATACACATATGAGTTCACCACTTATCAAAATTGTAGTCCATAATAAACGAATACTTAAGTTGTATGTTGTAAGATTAAAGTAACGACCCACTTTATTCTTTAAAATATACTCAATTCCAGATTCATTTAATAGTGTCATTATCGATAGTCAACTACTATCATGATATGAAACTCATCATTCTCTTGAAGTAAACTCTTTTACTTACTTGGAGATAAATCGCAACACTACAGTCTAAACCATAATTAAGCGACCAACTTGATTATTCAACTGTAAATTAATTATTTTTAGATTCTAATAATATACATGTTTCTCATACATCTCTATGTATATGTATATTACTTACAAAAGAATCTCGGTACCTTATGATTAGATATATAATGCACCTAAAAACCAAACTCTTTTGCTTTATTAATAATAAATATTTTCATTACAAAAGTAACTAGAAGAAAATTTAAGTTATAAGTAAATACACTTACTTTCCAGGACACTATATTTACATAACTCCAACAATCTCCCACTTGTGCTAAAGCAAGTTTGACATATTCTTAGTTCCTATCCTTATTATGTGAAACTCAAAACTCTTTTGAGACATCGTCTTTGTAAACAAATCAACAAATTTTTTCTTTATAGAAATCTTTACCACATTCACCTCACCAAATCGTATTATCTCCTTTATAAGATGATACTTTCTCTCAATGTGTTTGGCAGCTTTATGGTTCTGAGGTTCAATAGAATTAGTCACTGCCCCACTATTATCACAATAAAGTGTAATAGTCTTTTTTGCCTCAGGAACCACCTCCAAATCATTTACGAACTTGCGGAGCTAGACTACTTCTTTTGTTGCTTTACAAGCAGCAACATAGTCAACCTCCATAGTCAAATCAACAACACAAGATTGCTTGATACTCTTTTAGACTATGGCTCCATCTCTTAAAACAAGTATAGAACCAAAAGCTGATTTCCTTGAATCAATGTCTGATTGGAAATCAGAATCTGTATATCCTGTCAAAATAAGGTTACTTCCAGAGTAAACAAGCATTAAGTTCTTCATCCTATAAAGATACTTTAGTATGCACTTCACCGCAGTCTAATGCTCCATTCCTGGAATGGACTGAAATATACTTACAAGTCCCATTGGGTAACAGATATTTGATCTAATGCAAAGCATAGCATACATTAAACTTCCAACTAATGAAGCATATGGAATGTTATAAATACGTTTGACCTCCTCTTGGGTCTTAGTTGCTTGCTCCTTTGAAAGTTTGATTCCATGTCTAGTAGGTTTGAAACCCTTCTTGGAATCTTGCATGGCAAACTTATTAACCATGTTCTTAATGTAGGTTATTTGAGACAAGGCTATCAGTTTGTTCTTACGATCCCTTATAAGTTTGATCCTTAGAACATAGCTAGTCTCTCCTAAATCGTTCATTGAGAACTGTTTGTTTAGCCATCTCTTAACTGTAGATAACATTCCTACATCATTCCCAATGAGAAGAATGTCATCAACATATAGGATTAGAAAAATAACCTTGCCTTCTTGTATCCTTTTATAGACACAAGGCTCATCTAGGTTTTGTATGGACCCATAAGTTTTGATAGACTTATCAAAAATTATGTTCCAAGACCTAGATGCTTGTTTAAGCCCATAAATGGACCTTTGCAACTTGCATACCTTGTAGTTACTTCCTGGCTCAATGAATCCTTCTAGATGGGCCATATAAATAGTCTCCTCAAGATCCATATTTCATAATCAAAATAGGCTACTATGGCCAAAAGAATTATGATGGACTTAAGCATGACAATCGGAGAAAATGTCTCCTCATATTCTATACCCTCCTTTTGAGTATAGCCTTTAACTACCAATCTAGCTTTAAAGGTCTTTACTTTTCCATCTGATCCACTTTTCCTTTTGTAGATCCATTTACATCCTATGGCTTTTACTTCTGGTGGCATATCTACAAGAATCCAGATTTTATTGGTGTACATAGAATCTATTTCCGATTCCATCACCCTGAGCCATTTTTTTACATCAACATCATTAATAGCCCGTGTAAAAGTAATGGGATCTGTTTCTTCTTAGTATGAGATGGCTATAAGTCCTTCTCCTAGACATAGATACTTGTCTGGTTGTCTCACAACACTTCCACTACGTCTAGGCATTACTTAATGTTCAAGTTGCTTTTTCGATTCAACTATTGAATCCATTTCAACATTTTGTTCTGTTATATCCAAATCAACTCTTAGTTTGGATGAAATAGCTAACTCTTTGAGTACTACTTCACTTCTTCCTTTGTGATTTTTCATAAACCCTTTCTTTAAGAAGGTTGCATTTATCAACACAAATACCTTTTTATCTTGAGGACTATAAAAATAATACCTTTGAGTACCCGTAAGATATCCTACAAATAAACATACTTCTGACTTTAGTTCTATCTTTGTGGATTCAGGCCTTAGAACATGGGCTAGGCAGCCCCAAGTCCTTAAGTGTCGCAATGAAGGCACTTAACCATTTTACAACACCCTAGGTTTTTTAGGTACTGATTTGGATGGAGCAAAGTTAAGAAGATAAGTTGTCATCTGTATGGCATATCCCTATAATGATTCTGGAAGACTAGCGTAGGACATAATTGATCTTACCATTTCTAACGAAGTCCTATTTCTCCTCTTAACTACACCATTATGTTGAGGTGTTCGAGGAATTGACAAGTTAGATATTATTACATTGTCAATTAAATATTGTTGGAACTTTTCAGATAAGTACTCACCCTCTCTATCCAATCAAAGTTATTTTAACGGCTTGCCTAGTTGCTTCTTAGCTTTATCTTTGAATTCTTTAAACTTTTCAAAGGACTCACTCCTTTTATGCATCAAATACAAATAGCCATGTCTAGAGTAATCATCTATAAAGATTATGAAATATTCATAACCTCCTCTAGCTTGTACGTTCATAGGCTTACACACATCAATATGTACCAGGTCCAACGTAGATTCAGATCTGTTTCCTTTGAAAGGAAATAAAGCTTTGGTCATTTTTCTTTTAATACAAGATTCACAAGTAGGTAATGGATCATTATCTAAGCTCATAAGGATCCCATGCTTTATTAATCTATCAAGTCTTTTTTCATTGTTATAACTCATTTTTAAGTGTCATAGATATTTTGAATTAATGCTAAAGACATTGCATTGTCTTGGTTTTATCAATTATGTGGTGTTTAGTGAGCCTGCTATACGTTCTATAAAAAAATCCTTGTTTAATTGTCTCATTACAAATAAAATCCTTATTCTCAAATATTGAAACAATATTTTCAAAATATAAGGAATAACTTGATTTTATTAGACAAAAAGTAGAAATCATGCTCCTTACAATCATTGGCATGTAATAAACATTCTCCAAATATAACCTATGAACATTAGGAAAGTCCAAGATAACTACTCCCACTAATTCTGCTGAAACTTAGGATCCATCTGCTATCTTGACTTGAAATTGACTTTTAGGTAGTCTTTTCCTTTGTTGGAACTCCTATAAAGAATTGCAAACGTGGTTAATGGCTCCCGAATCTAGAATCCAAGAATCAGATAAATCTGCCACATTTTTAGTTCCTAACAAACTTAGGAAACCCATAAGTTGTTTAATTTTGAGGGACTCAAGGTAGACTGGACAGTTTATTTTTCAGTGGTCTATCTCATTACAGTGGAAACACTTTCCCTTGATGTTCTCTTTGGCCTTCTTTTTCATAGGATAGGCCTTGACCCCTATTTGGGCCTTCTTTTTTATTAGACCCTTCTTCTTTTGCTTGCCCTTACCTTTGGGCTTAGAAGAAGATGTTACATTAGCTTCTGGCCCATGAGCCTTGATATTCAATATCTCCTCTGCACTCTGAAGAGTATTCATCAACTTACTCAAGGTGTAATCCTTGTTGTTGGGCTCATAGTCTAACTTAAACTGCTAAAAAAAAGAGTTTAAGCTATTGATGATCATAATCATCTGTGTATCCGCATCCATGTTGACCCCAAGCATCTCAAACTCAGTGACGCAGAGATTACCTTAAGCATGTAATCCCGCATCGGTTTCTATTCCCAAATTTTGAAATCGGCCAACTAGCTCTTCTAGCACTTTTCCTTCTCTTCTTCTTTAGCTTTGCTTGATGCACCAACTAGAAACACCACAAATACATATCTCAATCCCAATTCCAACCTTATAATTCTCACTTTTCATGAGAAAAACAAGAAAAGATAAATATGAAGAGAAAAAACACAAACACTAACTTTCACCTTGATTTCCACCTAGGACTAACTTCATTCCTTATAAGTAAAATGGTGTGATGAGGAAGATGAAATGGAGAGAAAATGAGAAGAGGAAAATTTGGAACACATTATTAACATCAAATTGTTGCAGATTCCACTCAAAATTAGCAGCTAATGATAACAGTATCCGTACCGTGTTCATCTTAGCAACATGGGAAAATGTCTCTAAATAATCGATGCCATAGGTTTGAGTGTATCCTTTGACCACCAATCTTTCCTTATATCTTTCCACCAAGCCATCAACCTTATACTTTATGGTGAAAACCCACCTACACCTAACTAGTTTCTTCCCTTTCGACAATTCCACTAACTCTGATGTCTTGTTCCTCTCAAGGGCCTCCATTTCAGTCTTCATAGCATCCTCCCATTTTCTGTCTCCTAATGCCTCAGTTAGATTTCTCAATGTGGGAATTGTATGGAGATTAGTTAGGAGAGCTTTTTGTTTTTGGGATAGATTCTGATAAGACATAAAAAAGACATTGGATGTTTTGTGCAGGTTATTGTTCCTTTCCTAAGTGCAATTGGTTGGTCTTCAGTATTTGTTTCTTTTGGGTCATCTGCTGGTTCAAATGGCTCACCACCTGATGTGATGTTGTCAGTTGGCTTGAGAGTAATTTCTAGAATTTGAGTAACAACAAGAATGGGATACCAGACTTGTGTTGATCGAGAGACTAGTATCTTCCTCCTAGAATAAACTTGCAGTGGCTACATATTATCTTGATTTCCCTTTATCTTTCATCATTTCAACAGATGTGGCTGACTCAATTGAGGGAGAAGTGGGTTCAGGCATAGTTTTGGGTCAAAATTGAACAAAAATAGGATCAAGAAGAAACATTTCCTTTGCTTTATCTTCACTCAAGGTCTCCCACTGAAGATAAGTGTGTTGAAAAAAAAAGGTTCATTTTCAACAAAAGTAACATTAGCTGAGTCAATTTTTTTTAAAAGATGGATGAAAGCGTTTATAACCCTTTTGTGTGGAGGAATATCCAACAAAAATGCATCGAAGAGCATGTGGATCTAATTTGCTCCTATTGTGAGAATGAAAATGAACAAATGTAACACAGTCAAAGATTCAAGGTATACGACTGTTTGAAACAAAAAAAATTGGGAAAAATTTTGTGAGAGTATCAATTGGACTTTTGAACCCAAGGACATGTGTTAGAAGTCGATTAATAAGATGGGCAACAGTTAATACGGCTTCACGTTAGTATTGTTTGGGAACATTTTTAAGAAACAACAATGCTCTAGTGATCTCTAAGAGATGTCCATTTTTTTGCTCAACTACACCGTTTTCTTGTGGGGTGGTAACACATGAGGATTTATGAATAATTCCTATTTTCTGAAAAAAAAAATGGAGAAAGGGTTTGATTGAAATAGTCCTTATCATTGTCTGATCGAAATTTCTTAATTTTGACATCAAACTGAGTATTGATCATGTTGTAGAAATTAGGAAAAATAGTACTAACATTAAATTTATTTTTCAAGATGTAAAATCATGTGACTTGGGTACAATCTTCAATAAATGAAACAAACCACTTAGCACCCGAAACATTTAGGTTGGTAAAAGGTCCCCAAATATCACTATGAATGAGAGAAAAAGGCAGGTTTTTTTGTTGCTTATTAGAAAGGAAGCACATTTGTGCTTGGTGAGTTCACAATCATCACAATGAAAAATTTCAGACGCAAGACCTTTAAATAATGAAGGATACATCAACTTGAGAACTCTAAAAGATAGGTGATCTAAATGATGATGATGAAGCCAAATTTTATCTTGATTTGACATGACAAATTTGGAAAAGAAGGATGTAGATAAGGATTTTCCAACTTCTGATATACTGTGTTGTTTTTCCAATCATCTTCTTTGTGCCTAACTCCTGAAAGACACAATGTGAAGGAAAAAATGTTATATTGCAATTTGAATCTGTGGTTAATTTTTGAACGAAAATAAGTCTTACAAATAGCTTTGGAACATGCAGAACATTTCTTAGTGTAAGGTCCTTGTTTATGTATATATCCCCTTGTCCAGCTACAGTGGTGATGGATCCATCAACTATTGTGATCTTTTTATGGCTACAGTTGGGGTTATAAGAGATAAAATGTTTAGAGGAGCAAGTCATATGACCAGTTGCTCCGGAATCAATCATTTACATGGGAGGAGATTTTCTTTCTGAGACATTAGTATTAGAGGAAGAAGAAATACCTAAAAAGGCCAATGAATAAGTACCCATTGAGGATGGCTTCTCAAAGGACTCCACAAAAGTTTTTAGTTTCTCAATTTCTTCGGTGTTAAACTTAAGGACATATTTTTTGGAAGTTTCTTCATTAATTGACGAAGTGCTCACTATATGTGCCTGACTTGGGTCGTTCCCACTTCGATTGGGCTTGCCATGAAGTTTCCAACATTTCTCCATGGTGTGTCGATGCTTCTTGCAGTATGTACAGAATAGGGATTCTCGGTTAATGGTTTGGATGAATCTCCTCTAGTAACTAATGTAGGATTGTTTGCCTCCTTCAATTCTATGGCCTTGGTAATGAGTGCATAACCATCTCCTCCTTGAGGTTCAAGCATAACATTTTGACATCCCTCTTTCACATGTATAGTAGAGATCGTCTCATTTAGAGATGGTAAGTCTAGTTTTCCTAAAATCTGTACCCTTACAGTATCAAATTCCACTTTTAATCCTACCAAAAAAATCATAAATATGATTCTTTTCCATCAAACGCTTCAGAATTGCTGTATCTTCACTACAACGCATTTGGATGTATTGATAATGATCTATTTCTTACCACAAGCTTTGAAAGAGACTCGAATATTTAGTGACAATTCGAGTCTCCTGTTTAATTGCTGAAATTTTCATCTTATCGTAGATATGTGCAGCATCATTAACCTTGGAATATGTCTGCCGAGTAGCTTCCCAATTCTCCTTGGCAGTTTCGAGGAAATGTGTCATTAATCTCTGGCAGCATCGAGTTCCATAACCAGGATATTACCATGGAGTCTTATTCATCCCACGTCGCAAAATTGGGATCATCCTGTAAAGGACCTATGCCCCATTAAATGACTCAATTTCCCTCTTCCCTTTAGGAATGTGCAGACCAATTGTGACCACTTCAAATAAGTATTCCCATTCAATCAGTATACAGCTTGAATATTCTACAAATCCCTGATTATAACAGTAGCAGTATTCTCGAATGCAAGGCTGATGATTTTAACAAAACTTCTGGGTGATTCCGACATGATTGATTAAGACTAAGGATAAGAACAGAAACAAGAAACAAGGAAATATGAGAAAGAAGACTAGGACAATGAGAGGAACAGTGGAGATGGATCTCAGTTGGTATGGCTCGAAAAAAAAAAGAGTTTTAGTAGGAAAGAGCCAACAGCTTTAATACTATGTCCAATATTAGCAAAGAAGAACAAATTTCTTTCTCATATATCTTAGGTTACAGTCTTAGTTTATATATACAATTGTCTATCCTAAATATAGTAACAAACTCTCTAAAGATTAGGAAAATCTATATCTTATTCTAATTCCCAAAAATCAGGGATTTATATGATCTCTATAACTATACAATCTTTCTAAATAATACCACATAACCCGACAAGAAGTTCTGGGAATAACCTCTTTGATCCAAACCAAATTGTGCAAGGTTATCTTATAAGAATGGATCCTTTAAGAGGAGATCCCTGCAAGAAGCATTTGAGAATAGCCCTAATGAGTCAGATCCACATACGGTGTCATCAGAGTTGTTAGCATTAGAATATTATGGACTTGTTCGAAATTGAAAACATAAGATTAATGAAATGGGTAAATGCTTTATTTTGAACAACTTTTTCTGCACAAAAAAGATCTGCAAGGATTAACTCTCAAACAAAACCCTACAGTTGGCCAGAGCACAAACTTCTGAGAAGCAATTCTAATTTAATGAGCTTGAATTACACACTTTGCTTTTTGTATTAAGATAAATCCTGAACATGCTACCACAAAATCAACAGAATGTGTCACTGAAACTACAGCAGTAGCTTTAGTTAGCCATTTACACGTGCCTAGGAAACCAAACCATCTTGTACCTAATCATAACCAAATCCTACAGGATATTATACAAATTTCTGATCAGATAACTAAGCAACTCGTAGATTCAATAAACCAGTCCCAGCAATACACGAAACAAGGGCCCAATTGCAGTAGTAGGATAACTGGTCTCGCAATCTTTTCTGTACACCAAAAGCAGATTCCTAACCGCAGACGTGGTCTGGGGCTCATCAGATCACTAAATTTGGGATCAGCGTCTACCCTATAATGCCAGATAGCTGCCAAAGTAAAGAAAAGGTAAAACATCAGTCAAATAGTTTTAAAAAAAATATTTACGTCCTGCTAATATCCAAGATCAGGTAAAATGTCGGTCAAATAGAAAAACATATTATTATTTCTTGCTAACATCAACTACCGGGCCAGAAGAAAGCCATAGAGATACCTTAATTGCCAACTGACAGCAATTACTGTGGCAATTTATCAGAAGTAGTACGCTTATCAAAGAACAAACAAGTAAATAACTTGAAAATAATTCACAAAGGATGCCTGTGCAAATGTTTTATGGAATAGGCAGCTACGTGACACTAAAGACGCAATGTTTAGTTAGTCCATATGTGACGTACAAACTATTAGGATAACAAATATAACAGAAAATAAAATGCCAGAAGGGCAGTAGTTAACTGAAAAACAATGTTTAGAAAGCAAAAATGCTTAAATAACCAAAACCATCCGCAAATTACCCAGCTTGCGTGTGATTCGGGCCATTACAAGGCAACTCAAATGAGCCATTTCCATTTAGTTCATGCTTGAATTATAGCCTACAGTTCTAAAAATTATAACATATAAAAATTGCATTTTAATCGATGTGATCCTTCGGTGATTTTGATAGGAGATTTATACAATCAGTAGTCCGCAAACATACGTCAAGAGAAGATTTTGTTGTTAATGCTCTCACCAATCACCACTTCAAAACAGTGCATAAGACTTCAATTTATTTAGTTAGTTGGCATTAACAGAAGTGGAGAAAGGACTAGGGACATGACATGGAAGTGTCTATACTATACATCAAGTTCCGACCCATGTTACAGCTTTTTCATGGTCTTTGTTCTGTAGAAGTCATAAAAACACCATGAACTTCCTAAAAGTAGCATGTATACTGTTTTGTTAGTTATTAGGCAGGGGTGTTACCTCAAGCCAGTACCTTGCACTCCCCTCCAACAAAAAACGAAACTAACCACAAGTCCCATTACAAGGGCATCCAACCAAAACTTTTGGCATATGATGTATTTATAAATAATTCATTCTTAATATATGATAAACAGCATTCTCTCCGCATCTCCCCTTTATTTTAAAGAAAAACACACAGAAATAGTACTAAGGGAAAGAAGTATAAAGCCAAAAGAGACAGTTGCTCTTCCATAAAACTTTAAAACAACCTAGAACAGACAAATGTGAGAACTTGAAATGAAATGTTTATATGGCAATGATATGATCACATCTAAAATGAGATTAAATACCATTTGAAAGAAAATTAAGGATAAACACCAATTAATGACAAACAAGAGCCTAATAACTCCAGGTATGCAGCCACTGTCGAACCTTATTCAACAAGGTTTCAGGCCGTAACAACATTTGCACAGTAAACAAAGGTACAAACACTTACATAAGAAGTGTGTAGTATTCGTTTGATGCTATACAATATTTAGCGGAGCATATTTTCTACATTTTACAAGAGTTTTTGCCAGTTTTTATGTCACATGGCAGCAGTATCATTGCAAGAGGTGAACATGCAAGAGATCTGCAGTAATGATAAACCAATCCCATAACAAATTTTATGCAATATCTTTTCTTTGTAGGAGCTTCTTTCTTTTACTTATACTCAAGTATAAGCAAGTCGATTCCCAAGTATCATAATGTAAATAGAACTGTCATTAACCACTATTAACCTTCAACAGCAGCAAACAACACAGGCTTATGAGAACAACAACAATATATGAACACTGAAAATCCCAATTCCATCTTATAGTCTATATAAGCAATTAAAAGATCCACAGTCATAACCATACCTCTGCTCAATTACAACCTTCTCCAAACCTAGAAACTGCTATCATGTATATAGTTCTTCTGAATCCAAAGCGCTGGTCAAAATTCTATGTCCTAGACTATCTATTTGAGCATTAAATTAAAGTAGAAACACACAATCTTCACTACCTACTCACTAAATAGTCAATTCATGAGAGAAAGCGAATAATGCCTATACAATCAATCTCATAGTTGATACCTATCAATAGACAAAACAACATTACAAACTATATACAAAACAAAAGTAGCTTCAGATCTTGGTAGCAAGCATAGCAAAATAGGTTTACCTGAACTACCGAAGCCCTTAGTTTAATTCCCTACGTCAGATCCAGATGCTGAGGAGCTATCACTATCAGTGTCTGCAAAAAGGGAGTCCATAAACTTCCATGAATACCAACTTGTGAGACTAGTATAATATAACTAAATAAGCACACAAAATACCGCTTGAAGAAGATCCAGAATCACTGCTGGAGCTACTTGAACTACTAGACCTACTCCCATCATCTCCCTCTTTGCCATCTTGAACAGGGGATGAAGTTGAAACATTTCTTTCATCTACCAAAAAGTAAGAAAACTGTCAAATGAAAATCGAACTGAATATCAGAAGTTCCATTGGATCACATAACCGAGTCAGTTTCACCTGTTTTGTTTTGTTTTGCAGTATCTGCAACAACTGCTGCCAAAGTCTACAAAGAAACAAGAACATAAAAAAACATTTAGCCACTGTGCCTTCCTAAAATAATTGAAGACTAAGATAATAATGGTAACTTTACCTTCTCCTGGACATTCTGTGCAGCCTCAGCTCTGGCTTGCATCGCAAGTTCTGCTTTCCTCTTTTTCTTGCTAAGACTCTTTTTATAGTTGGTTACAAACCTGTCTAGCTCCCAAAGAGTCTCTGCATCGACACTGTCAATATCCACCTCAATCTCATCATCATGTTGGAAAAGTGCTGAATTTCTCTTTTTAATTATCTGTACAATATTGTCCAACTTCTCAGAAGGTAAGCTCTGGAGGTTTGTGCTAAGCTTTTGTTTCTCCTCATAAGTCATGTCCCTTTTATTTGGATCTTTGGCTTTAGGCTTCTTCGGCGCAGGGATTCTTCCTGAAGGAGTAGTACTAATGACTCTAGATCTAATGTCAAAATGCGGATATGTCATTGATTCTGATCTGTCCAAAATCCTTCTCATATCAAGAGGTGGAAGAGGCAATGGAGGGGCCTTTCTTGATGTTGGTGTGGGAAAGCCCAAGTCATAACTAAGAGCAAACCTCATCTCACGATCATAATCTGCCTTTACTGTAAGCCATTTGTCTTCAAATATATTCAGCAACTGCTCTGCCATTATATGAACATCTTGCCCTTTGGGATTATAGGTCAAAGCATTGTGAAAAGTAAGTCTGACATCCTCTGCAAACTCTTCAGGCGACTTGTACCAATTCTTGGTCAGCTTTGATTTTACTGTTCCCAAATCCATAGGATGTGTGATAATGGAAAAGTAATCATGCAAACCAAGAGCTTTCACATCAACTGGAGAATTGAACACCCAACCATGCTTATGCTTCATCAACTTTTCAAGCAAAGAAGAACAACTCTTGAAAATTTTAGTACCAGGTCCAAACCCATGACCCAGATCTCCTCTCCCTTGTTTTTTCCCATTCAACTTTGACTTTTTGTTACTCTCTGCCGGTGGAAACTTGTCTTTTGCCAATAAAAATTCAGAATTTCTATAGAACTGATTGGCTTTTGGAGTCCTCTTCTCTTTCTCCACATTCTCACCAATGCTCTGGCTCTCCAGCAAAGATATGCTAATTTGATTCAAAGGCCTAGACTGCCTAGGTGTAGGAGTAGGAATAGAAGTACTCTCACGAGGAACAACCGCTGAACCAACATCCGAAGTAACCCTCTTCAGCCCATTACTTACCCCATCATTTATCAATATCTTTGGATTGCTAAAACCACCAACACCAAGTTGAACTTCTTTGGCCTCAATCCTTTTTACCAAACTCCTAACCACATCAAGTTCACTCTCCAACTTCCTTCTCAGCTCTCTCATTTCCTGTTTTGACTTTGAAGCCAAATTTATCTTCACCCTGTCATCTGATACTTCCTCAGCTGGCCCGTCACTGAAGGGAGCATCTGGAGCAGTTGGCACTTCTATAACTGGCTGTCTATTCAAACTTGAAGAATCATCAGGAGTCGCATCCAGTACTGAAGTAGGCGGTTGCTGCGTTAAATTCACATTGTCCACACTTGAGGGCTGCAATTCTGGATTTTGAATTGAGGTTTCCTCAACAATTTTCTGGTTGTTGTTATCAACATCAGCACCATGGTTGCTGTGGTCATTATCCTGGACGCCACCTTCAGACGTGAGCAAAGTAGCAGTGGTGGCAGTTGCTGCAGTATTGTTAGCGTTGGTGGTCGGGGTTGCTACGCTTTGGATGTCCTCCTTATTGACGTCGCTGTAATTGGTAGCATCAGCACCGGTGGTGGTGGTGGTGGTGTTGGCGACGGCGGCGGCAGTGTTGAGGGAGGTTAAGTTGGTAAGGTTCTTTTTAAAGGCCTTTCTGGTATAAACCTTGTTCTCACTGTATCTCTGCTTCTCCCTTGCTCCTTCACTTCCTCCTCCCTCTCCTACTACACTCCCCGAAGCCATACATGTAAGTACCCCCAAAACCCTAACTTCTTCACCGGCAAATCTGACTCAAATTACTAGGCTCAAACTAGGGTTTTCCCCACCCAAAACCCCAATTTTGCCCCCGACAAACCCAAATCAATCACAACTCTAACTCACCAGACGACAATAAACAAAGAAGCTTATTCGATCTAATCTCACCTGTAAAAGACGAATACAAGTACACACTTTACTCGCTCTCTACCACTAGCAGATTCATATATGACGATAGATTGATGTACAGAAGAAGCTTGAAGAAGTAAAATTTGGTACTATGAAAAGAGATTGAGACTGAGACCCGATTAGGGCTTCGAGGCCGTTACCTTATTTACGATTCGAGCAGATCTTCTCGTATCGTTTCGCTCTCTCTGGGAAGGAAAAAAAAAAAAAACCCTACTTCTCTCTCTATATCCTTATCTCACAGGTGTACGGTTGATATGCGTTCGTTGTGGTGGGGAAGTAAAGTATGATGTGGGCCGCGTAGACTAACGCGCACTTCAATGCACGTGGTGAACACTGTCGTCAAAGAGTGGAAGCGCGTGGACAGGACGGGAGTGGTGGGGCGTAGAAAATCAAAGAGTATTGGTACAGCTTATTTATGTAATAATATGTATTAGTCATTTACAAAGCAACCTAAACCCAGCTATTTGCTACTATTCATCCTGCTAATACTACTCTTTTTTTTTTGGGTTAAGAATCGGGGCTAACGCCCAAAATAAGAACTACAGGACTGTGAGACGAGATAAAGTAACCCCAACAACATCAGCAAATAAAAGTGAGAGACTCTCAACAACATCACAAAACCAATGGACACCCATCCTTTTTATCATTTGGTCCCAACTCCCCATATACTACTCTTACCTTAATTCACTATCATCAATACCAAGCATATAATCCATATACCCATGCCTTATTCACTATCAGCAATGCAACACTGATCTTTATCCTTTGATAATATTTGCTACTCATCTTATATATTAGTTAGCTCAGAGAACTAATCCTCCTATGCAACTTATATTTGCATAAAGGGTGCTATAAGAACAGCATATATCTTCTTGGAAACAACCCACACTACTCTTGAAAACCGCCAAGCTTCAGCTTCCCCAAAGGGTGTCTTCGCCCCTAAATGGTTCAGACATCAATTGCATCACTTTATACTTCTAGCCTTCTGGGTCTTTACAACCAAAACAATGTACAGAAGCATCAAACTAGCAACTTTCTAGCTTTAAATAACAGGATAGACAATCACCATTCAAGAGTAACTATGTGCACGCCCAACCATTTGGTAATAGATTGACTTTTGGCATCCCCATTACTTGACATCGATCCAACACGAAAGTACTCCATGCAAGGTTTTCATGTCTTTAACTCTGTGTCCCACAAGCCAAGGCCTGCCTGCGAGTGCCTTGCCTTCTCAAGTGCTCAGGTATTAGCCTATTAATTAGTTCCGGAGAAGCACCGGCTAGCTGCAAAATGATATAAATAAGAAGTGAATTAACTAACAATAATTGCAACATTGAAGACGAAAGAAAATAGACCAGTGTCCATCCAGTACCCACAACCTTCATCCAGGAAAGAAAGCATCATAGATGTCATTGCCAATTCTTATCAAAAGTTACCCAAATGCAATCCTTCATATTGGTGGGGTTGACAAGAAGTAGGGTATTCATTAAAACAGCAGAAAAATAAGGATATGGCCAGACACATAGGTAGGTAACCTAGGAATCTCCCGAAAAAATATTTACAGGCTGTCACCTAAGCAACAATTGTTAGCAGCAGAATTATGGCCAATTTCATAAAAGGAGGACCAATAGTTAGCAGCAGTATGATGCCTAACTTCATCTAAGCATTCTTATGAAGAGGACCAATGGTTAGCACCAGTATTCTACCCAATCAGGCATGCTACAAAGATGAACGAACAGGACCCAAGCCAGTATGGATGACTCCAGAAAATTAAATTGAGGAAGCTTGAACAGAGCACCAAACCATGTGGAGTGATTCACAGATGTTACCAAAGCAGCAAACCCTGGAGGCTGAGAACATAAAAGTCAAGTGTTTTCTGCTGCAAGTGTGGCGACTGGAAAGGAAATGGTGAGGTTCTGACCTCATGACCAGTTCAACCAAGGTTATAGCTTTGATAGTGGTCAATCATAACTCCAATATGTAGATTAGTTAACATTCAGTAGTTACAGAAGACATGCCCACTAATTCTAGCTCAAATCAGATGATTGAGTCCAGTGAACTCCAGGCGTAAGGTAAGCATTTATAATTAAATATTTTGTAGTTCAGCAAAGGACTTAGGACATAGGTGAGATAGTCATGTGAACACAAAATCTTTTAATTCCATATCTTAGATAGTTCAAGTATGAACAGTTGAGAAATAATTTAATCTTGTCATACTTCCTCTTTAAAGTCGAAAAGATGGGGCATTGATTTGCCATTTGGAAGGCGGGCATTGGGTTCACGAAGCTCATCAAAGAAAGGATGTGCACATGCTTCTAGCTGCAATAACAAGGAAAGAAAATATCAGTCAAGATAAAGTTCATTAAGATCAAGTGAAAATATGAAACCTCAGAATGTATCCAAGGAGTAGTTGCAGTCTCAACCGAACAGAAGATGACATGCCAAATAAGTTCTGATGCAATGCTCACTGAAAAGTAAATGATGAAGCATTGCATTTTACAAGTACTACTTCTTCGATGAATCTCCAATAAGATATGAAACCTCAGAACGTAGCCTAGGAGTAGTTGCAGTCTCAACCCAACAGAAGATGACATGCCAAATAAGTTTTGATTCAGTGCTCACTGAATAGTAATTGATGAAGCATTGCATTTTACAAGTACTTCATCTTCGATGAATCTCCAAGAAAAGGAAACAAACTCACCGCAGTGCAGCGAAGACTAGGTGAATATTGAAGAAGCCGTGAAGCAAGATCAATTGCTTCAGGAGGCATCCATTTCTGGAAAACCTGGACCAATGATAATTACAGTTGATTTACTACATGCTTACTCCGAAACAATTACTGTATGTGTCAAATGAAAAATAAACAGAAAATTCAGATTTAATAACTTTCTGCATGCACAGAGATAGCCACAGCAGCAACACAGTGATCCGAGAAGAGTGGTCAATGTATGTACTTGTACTCATGAACACTCAGTTTAGCATGTACCTACGCTTGTGTTTCTAACATTGCTTTAAATATCTTAGCTTTTGCAACATCCAAATTTTAATGCCCCCCATAAGCGTAAGCACACAAACCATACATTTGCAGAATAGATAAACGCACACTCGTGTACTACGGAGGACTTCATATCGTCACCATACTTGCAAAAAAAAATTCCTAATTCAACTATTTGCAAAGAGTTTTTTTTTTTTTCTGTTCTTGTCAGATAATCTAAGTTCTTGTTAACTATAGACGGTTTAAGCTATGAGTTGAGACTTGTTCATCATCATTCTTATATTAACCACTAGTAAAATATTATTTCAAACAAAAACTATTAGGATGGCAACAATATTGTTCTGTCACCGACTCATTGTGCATTATCAGGAATATGACTGAAGCCATTTGAAATCATAGGCCTGGCATATTACATACCTTATGCCAAGGATGTGCTTTAATCTGGGGAAACCTAAAATCTGTATAGTTGGGATTCATACACCGAATTTCTTCCCGAGTTGGAGTACCAAGAACCTACAAGAGAGCGGCTAAGGATGCTTTTGTGACCTGTAAGGTTCTTTGAACCTTAGTATTTCCAGCAAAAGATGTATTATGACTTCACCTTGATGATCTCAACAAGTTGTTCCACTGCATTTTCCCCTGGAAACAATGGCTGTAAAAAAGACAGTTTCTAATAAGTGACTGTAGCACAAAAATACTATAGAACATGAAATGAAGAAAGGAGGAGAAAGGGCTAACCAGATAGCTTTTTATAGTGCAATAAAATAAATTGCCATAAAGTCACAAACCTGGCCTAAGAGAAGCTCAGCTAGAACACAACCAGCCGACCAAATATCAATTGATGTCGAATACTCTGTTGCACCAAATATCAACTCTGGGGCTCGATAATAGCGAGAGCATATGTATGATATGTTTGCTTCACCCTTGACCTAATAGCAAAGAAAAAATGTGAGAAAGATGAATAACACAACAATTTAATTAGGGAAATAAATATTTTAAATTTGTCCATATCCCTGACAGTTAGAACATTTCTATTCCCCCATTCAGGTTCTCATGCATCAAGTATCCATGTTGTGGTTTGGACTGATTAGTTTCTCCATTATAGCCAATGTAAACTGCCAAATTGTATCCTTCAAAATAGTAGAAATCTTCTGAGTACCAATGTTAACCATAAATGAGGAAATGAGCCAACTAACTTAAATGTTACAGAAACACCAGATGCATCCTCAAAACAAGGAAAAAAAGAAAGGGAATTAAGCCACTTAAATTCTTAAATGTAACCAAAAAAACAGATGCATCTTTTCAAGATGCAGCATTTAGAGGTAAGACGAACAAGGACAGTTCATCAAGGTATACAATCACCAAGAAAGTTTGTATATAACTTCCCATAAAACATATTGGAAAAACAGGCTTACAAAATACAAAGTATATCAACAATAAGAGTACCGAAGTATCAAGCACCTTCGGACTCAGTTTACCATTTTTCAATTGCTTCTTCAGAATCTATATGCTACTAAACAAATACTTTGCCCACTTGAAACTATTAAAGAAAACGTAATAGCTCATGACAAAATTATGCGTAAGAACCATACTAGAGCAGATAAAGCTCCAAACAAATTAAACAAATTACCTAAAAGGCAAGAAATTTAAGAGTTTTAGTCAATTGTCCAAGTCAGATATCACATACCATTCTTACTTTTGCATTAATTTAGGATACTATTGTAATAAATTAAATGAGGCAGAACTAACAAATGGAAATGCTTACCAGAACTTTAGCACTTCCAAAATCACAGAGCTTCACTTGGTGGCTCAAAGGATCAACCTGTATAATGTTACTAGGTTAAGATAACCAGTCAACTAACTAATAGGAAAGCGAGAAGAGAACGCAGTGAGGAAGTGTAACAGAGAAATGCATACTAGAAGATTTTGTGGCTTCACGTCCCTGTGGCAAACTCTAGGAACTGTATGGATATATGCCAGACTTCTAAAGATCTGAAATGTGTTTTATTTCGAGACCCAAATCACAAGAAGGAAAGGTTTTAAAATAAAATACAGCCACAGATAAACAAAGGTCCATACTTGGTAGGTGTAGAGCTTCACATATATAAGGGGCATCCTCTGGTTCACAGTGCTATAATGCTTCAAAAGACGGTACAATGTCTCAGGGACAAATTCCATAACCAAATTCAGGAAAAGCTCATCGTTACTTGTTGTAGAGAAGAAACAATGTTTCAGGGAAACCACATTGGGGTGTTCCATCAAGCGCATTAACTGCAGCTCACGGTTTTTGTACCGCCTATCCTGTAAGACCTTCTTTATAGCTACCGTTTCTCCCGTTTCTAAGCATTTTGCCTGCAGAGGACTTATTTGAGAGACTAACAACAATAAGGAATGAGTTAACCGTTTTTTCTACTGTAGATACCTGGAAGACAATCCCAAATGATCCAGTACCTACAACACGCTCTGCCATGTAACTGACTGTCTGCAAGCAGCATTAGAAAGTACTAAATACAAATTTGTAAATTTAGGAAAGAAATTAAATAGTAAATTCATCAATAACTTAATTAAAGGCACGTTCATTGGTAGGTTCTTTTAAAAGAATATTTGGAAACAATGTAATGGAAGAACTCCTATAGATCATAAGCCATCATAAGCATTTATTTAATCTTCTTAAAACAGAGCTCAAGTTGCACAAAAAATCATACATCAAATGATAAGTGTGTAGAAGAGAGAAAGGGCAGCATTAAACCATAAAAAACAGATCAATATGAACAGGAAAGGACAAAAGTAGAAATGGATAGCTTTATCAAGTCCCAACCTGTTTGGGTTCACCATTCTTCCCTCCAATGGTGGTCGAGATGATGTGGCCTGTAACTGCATCGTTTCCTGCAATGACTGCTGCTGTCATATCCTGCATTTCAAAATATAACATCAAACTACTGATGACGAGAAACCAGTTTTAAAAATACTGCTCAAGCTATCTAGATATAAATGAGTAGCACTTCCTAAATTTGTGCGAACAAAATACTTATGTCTGAATTAACACAAATCAGAACCTTATGAAAAGCTCCACTGTTTAATGACCAGAATTTTACCCATCTATTTGTTTGTTCATAGAAACAACCGCACAACCAATTTCTCTTCACCAATTAATCTGTATGACTCTGCCAACTCAATTAAAGAGCAAAAGATAATAACTATTCTTATAGACATAAGTTGCCATTTAAGGTCACCATTCATCAACTACAGTGGTGCTAAGGTGGTATCGAGCCAAAAAGGAGATCATAGGCAGCCAACTTGGATGTATAATACATTCTTTGCTTCTTAGACGAGGTAATCAATAGAAAGGAATTTTGAAGGTGACAGACAAACTAACATCTTAAAGTTATGCTAATGAGAAGAGGAATGAATTTAGAGTAGAAAGAAAAAGGCGGGATGGTTCTGGATTGAAGAGAGACGAAGGAAAGGAGACCACAAGAAGGTTGACCCCAAAGGGAAACCAAAACTATATGTCAAGAAAGCATCAACAATATCACAACCTTTATATATTTGAAAGGAAGGGACTTGTGATATAAAGTCACCATTTCTTTTTCTTTCTTTTTTTTCCGCTAAACCAAGCTACAGCTCATTCATAGGGCATAAGTCTCCTAACCAACAAGAAAAGTAGCAAGCAAAGAAACTATAGCGTAAAAGAAAGTAAGAATCTTTGAGGGAGTCAAAAGGCTTTAGTATAACAAAATAGAGTGAAGGATTAAGTGCATGTCGCTCAATTAGTATTCTAGCCCTTGAAGATCATAGAAAACAACATTTCCAAGTAAGTGACAAACGATTAAAGAACAGCGAAACTCAAACAACAACAAAAGCAGCAAACTGGGTGCTAAAAATCTAACGAATTAACGAGAAAAATGAAATTAAAGGATAAAAAATAGGTAAAATAAGGAGATCTGTGAGAAGAAATGGAGTAAATTGATCAAAGTTAAACTCACTTTAAACTAAGCAAGAAAGAGTGTGTGTATGTGTTTGTGTGTAAAATGGATGAAAACGTTTACCTTACCCGAGGAGTCCATATCACGGCGGCGATGGTGGAGCTGAGAATGTGCCCAGGGGACTGAGCCCATGTGCTTGGTTGCTTGCTCACTCCTCTCTTCACCTTCTCTTCTTTTTTCTTTGTTTTGCTTCCCTCACCTCTGTCTCTCGCTCTCTCTCTTATTATTCCTTCATTCTTTAAACATTTTAAAAAAATATATATTGGTATTTAAACGTTTTAAAAATTGTTCATTTTCTCGATAAGCACTTTTTTTAAAACAAAAAAACCCATAATCGTTATCTTTTTCTTTTAGATATATACGGGTTAAACCTCCTAATTGACAAGTACTTTGCTTATACATTTTACCCATATAATAAGATTTCTTTTAAAGGAAGAGTAAAGTTATTTATTTTTACCGTAAAACCTTTTAATATTGATAAGAGGAGAGAAAATAGTAAATAGTGAAACTTGATCTTTATAAATTGATGATGCATGAATTAAGAGGAATTGTGCATTACATGTTACTTTAATATTTGGGAGGCTATTTTATGTCTTTTACTTTTCCTAATATCATTAAATGTAATATCAATAGGAGAGATTATTGAACCAAGTGAGTTCTCAAATGTAATTTTGAAATTAACAAAATATTTGAATACTAATAATTTTGATATTTGGTAATTTAAAAAGTCAATTTGTTAAAGATTTAAGCAAAAAGGTCAAAGATCTAGTTCAATGAAAGAATAAGTTGATCAAAATCAAAACGAGCAAAGTGGAGTACCAAGCATAATTCAATAAATTTACAAGGTAATTCAAGCTAAGTGGACTAATAATAAGAAAAAATAAAGTCATTCTATATGTAAAAATTATTGTAATCTTTCTTGTAATGTTATATTACTGATTCGAATGGTTTATGGGATCAAATATTGTATAATCATTTCATTATCATAATTCATACATCTTTTTGTAATTAAGAGGAAATTTGGTTTGAGTTTAAGGAAAACCGTCTTAATGCATCGAAAATATCTCTTTAGGAACTTTTAAAATGGATTTGGATTAAATTCTTATTAAAAGTGTGTTTTGATCTTTGAAATGACTCGAGTTTAAAATACTTGTGTTTAGGAGGTTTGATCCACTTATGTTGGAATTAACTTAACTTATGATAGAGTTTCAAAGTGGTTTCTATATTTTTTACATACACTAGTTGGCCAATATGACGTACTAATCAACCATTATTCTTAAAAGAAAGATACTGTTATCTATAAAGAGCTTGTGCAATGACACTAGTTGATACACTAGTCAATTAATGTTTTTATTATACCTATTATAGTGACTAATTTGTATCTTTAACAGGCATATTTTGTTGTTTTGAGTATATCTTTATACTACAACTAAGTTATGGGATGAATATCTTGCATACTAAAGAATTAGTAAGATTTTTGTGAGCTTGAAGACTGCATTTGTTCATTGTATGACATATACTAAGCCCTAGTTCATTTGTGGGAACAAGAAAGAAAGATCTTAAGTTATATATGATTATACAATTGTTGCGGGAAAATTACTAGAATATAAATTGTGATGGTTTCTCTTGACCTTGAACAAGAGTTGTAAAAGATTTTCTCTTCACTCATGATAAAATAAGATGATTATAAGAGCTACATTTCACCAATGACAAAGAAGATGATGTATGGAGGATTACTCATCACCCATTAAAGGAAGCAAATAGTGAAATCCTAATGGATCCTAGGAAGTGAATGTTGGCAAGGTTGTTTGGATTAACTATTAAATTTTGGTTTATATATATATATATATATATATATATATATATATATATATATATATATATTGTACAATCATAAACTAAGGTATTAATCCGGTGATGAGCTATTGGAAAGAGACTATTGAGGTATACCATATTCTTTAAAACTGTGATCATATATCTTTTATTAGTGTGGGGGAAAACGAGTACTAACTAACTTAGGAATATACATTAGAGAACCCATGAACAAGTTTAATTTAGTCCTAAAGCTAAAACAAACATATAGAGGAACTAATATGTTGATTATAAGGAATTAAGAACCAAAAGAATTTGAATGTCACAAAAAAAAAAAGAATTCTTTAATAAGTTCGAAATTGAATGAAGAATAAGGAAAACAAGTTTTGACGAAGTTAGACACAGTCTAGAATACTCCTGTAACTTTGATAAGTTTGCAAAATTTATTCAACACCTATATCGGAAATTACGCTCATCTAAAGATAATTATGTTTCCTCCAACTCTAGCTCTTGTGATTGACCCAAATTCATATGAAATGGATCACTTATTTGTGCTCAACGTATTTGCATTATACCTGTTAAGTCAAAATAACTTTACATAAATATGATTTTGATGTATAACAAAAAGATATCAAATACAAAGAAAAACAAAACAGACGAAGTTGTACACAGACGGACCTGATTACGAATTTCGATACGCAGGCGAAGTTGAAATAAGCTGAAGTCGGACACGAGCCTTATTACGAATTTAACCTGAGGCGAAGTTGAAATAGCTGAAGTCGGACACGACGCCGCCTGCATTTAATTAAAACACGGCGAAGTTGAAGCAGTTAAAGTCAACACTGAGGCGAAGGCGACACGAGACGATGAAAGACGCGGAAAGATGCGAGATGCAAAGCAGACGCAGACGCAGACGCAGATGCAGATGTAGACGCAGACGCAAATGCAAAAGCAAATGCAGACGCAGACGAAATGCGAAGAGACGCAGACATACGAAAAAAGCGACGCAAAAGTCGATTCGAGTTAGTTCTGAACTCAATGATTAACTGTTTTTTCAAGATTCAAGAATCAAGAAGCAGTTGGAGACGAAGGCTATAAATACAAGTCGAAGTCGAAGATTGCAAAGTTATAAAAAGTTACAAAAAGTTACAGACACACACACAAAAAAGTTACATACTTACAGATACTTACACGAAATAGCGAGAAAAATTACTACGTGAAAAAGTGATTTAACTGAGTGCTATTTTTCTGTAATAAAGTGTTCAAATCTTTTTCCGAGAAGAAAAGTTATACAGATAGCCTGCAGAGGCTAAGTGTGAAAGAATACTGGTTGTAGAGACCTGAAGAGGCTCGAGGAAAGAATACTTGTAACGATTGAAGAGATAGTGAAATCTTAGAAGAAACTCTAAGGACTGGACGTAGCCCACGGTTTGGGGTGAACCAGGATAAATCTCCGTGTCTACCACTCTTACTCTCTATCTCTATTTTAGTTTCAAAATTTATCATTACTTAGTTTTTATATATATAGTATTGAAAATTTTGATTAATCGAATCTATAAAATTTCGTAAAGAATTTTATTTCTAACAAATAGTTTTCAAAAGATTTATAAAAAGGGGAATACACAATTCAACCCCCCCTTCTCGTGCATTCTAATATCGTTTTCTAAATGCTGTATTAACGTGTGATTCACTTCAATTGGTATCAAAGCAAGGTATCCAAGAATCACTTTGGCGAAGTGTGGATTAAAGATAATGGCGGAATCGCATGTATACATCGTTGAAGGAGCCTCAGTCACTAGACCTCCAGCATTCAACAGAGAAGACTATCACTATTGGAAAGATAGGATGCGGCTATTCATCGAATCTACTCATATCGACCTTTGGGACGTAATAGAGAATGGACCATATACACCCGTAGATGAAGAAGGCAATTCTATTCCACAGAACAGATGGACGGCTGATCAGAAAGCAAGAATACATCTAAATTCAAAGGCGAAATTTTTCTTGACGTGTGCCCTAAGCAGGAGCGAGTACAACAAAGTCCACGGATGCAACACTGCAAAAGAGATGTGGGACACATTGTCCATTGCTCACGAAGGCACAAGCCAAGTTAAAGAATCCAAGATAAGTATTCTTGTGCACCAATATGAACTTTTCAAGATGGAAGACGAAGAATCTATTGATCAAATGTTTGGAAGATTTCAAACAATTGTTAATGGATTGAAAGCTCTTGGAAGGACATACAACAATCAAGATCATGTTCGAAAGATTATAAAAAGTCTTCCTAAGAGATGGAGACCTAAAGTTACTGCGGTGCAAGAAGCCAAAGACTTGAGCGTGTTAAAGCTGGATGAGTTGCTGGGATCTTTGAAGATTCATGAAGTTGAACTCAACGCTGAAAACAAGCCCAAGCGGGACAAGTCGATAGCACTGAAGGCCGGACAGAAGAATCATAAGACTCAGAGAAGGAGGAAGTCATCAAAAGCGTTGAAAATTGAAGAATCAAAGGATGACAACTCCAGCCAATCAGAATCAGAGTCAAGTGATGAAGATGACGAATTATCTTTCATCTCCAGAAAGATAAGACGCATGTGGAAGAAGAAATCCAGAGGGAACCAGACATTCAGAAAGAATGGGAAAGATGAAGCTAAACCAGAGAAGTCTTCTATTATCTGCTACGAGTGCAATCAGCCTGGACACTACAAGTCCGAATGTCCTACTCTCAAGAAGAAATCAAAGAAGAGTAGAGAAGGCAAGAAAAGCATGATGGCAACTTGGGAGGACCTAGATTCATCCGAATCGGATCTGAGTTTCGAGTTATCAGAACATGCGAACATCTCACGATGGTAGGAAGATAGTGATGAGGAGGTAAAATCTTACTACGATAATTTGCATGATGCCTACTCAGAATTGTTAGAAGATTCTCATGCTATTCTGAAACAGTACAAGTTGTTAAAGAAAAAGTATGTAGAAAATATTAGACATCTTGAGGTAATAGAGAGAAAATATTTGTTTAAAGAAACAATTAGAAGATAAAAGGAAGTTTGTAGCGGATCGAAGAGATCAATCAACTTAAACTAAGGATTAAGAATTTATCGGTGATTTAGCTACTTTCACGAAAGTACAAAGAAAATGAATGAAATGCTTGGAAAATGTAGACATCGAGTGATAATCTGGATTAGGGTTTACAGAAACAAGACTCGGTCTCGTAAAAATCGTCTTTCAAAAGAAAGTTATAGGATAATTCATTTTAATCAACGTCCTAGTTATATGCATCAAAGATCACATCATATGCATACTACTAACCGTAAAGGACCCAAGAAAATTTGGGTACCAAAAATAAAATAGTTTCTCCTACGATATCCTTCCTTGGAAGATACGGCAAGCACCATTGGTATTTAGGCGGTGGATGCTCGCGACACATGATGGGAAGAAGGTCTATGTTCCTAGACCTTCAATATAAGAAAGGAGGATCGGTAACTTCGGAGACAACCAGCGAGGCAAAATTATTGGAATCGGAAAATAGGTAAAGATTCCTTTGCATGCATAAATAATGTCTTGCTTGTTGATGGTCCAAGCATAACTTGATTAGCGTCGATCAATTGTGTGATTCGGTTTCACGATTACATTCAATCAAAATCTTTGCGAAGTCGAAACAAAGATGGGTCTATACTTTTCTCTGCCAAGAGAAGAAACAATCTTTACATAATCAATTTAGAAGATTTTCAAAGTCAAAATATTTCATGTTTTCTATCTTCTGAAGAAGAAAGACTAATCTGGCATAAAAAGCTAGGTCATGTCTCTTTGAAACATATTTCAAAATTGGTAAAACATGATTTGGTAAGAGGTTTGCCAAAAATAAGTTTTGACAAAGAATTTTTCTGTGAAAATTGTTTGAAAGGAAAACAAGTTAAAACTTCTTTTTCTTCTAAAAGTTTTGTAACCTCATATAGACCTTTAGAATTGTTACATATGGATTTATTTGGTCCAACAAGGACAATAAGTCTTGGCAGAAAGAAATATGGACTTGTTATTGTTGACAACTTTACTCGATTTTGTTGGATATTGTTCTTATCACACAAAGATGAGTCTTTTAAGTGCTTTAGAACCTTATCCAGAAAGTTACAGAATGAAAAAGGAATGTCCATAGCCGATGATCGGGAGTGACCATGGTGCGAGTTTGAAAATGAGAAGTTTAGAGTATTCTGTGAGGAGAATGGAATTTCCCACAACTTCTCAGCCCCTAGAACTTCACAACAGAATGGAGTTGTTGAAAGGAAGAATAGGACGATTCAAGAGATGGCAAGGACCATGCTATATGAGATGAATCTTCCTAAGTATTTCTGGGCAGAAGCTGTGAATACAACATGTTATATTCAGAATAGAATTCTGTTGCGACCCATATTGAAGAAGACTCCTTATGAGTTATGGAATGGAAGAAGACCAAGCATATCTTACTTTCATCCATTCGGGTGCAAATGTTCCATTTTGAATACAAAAGAGCTGTTGGATAAATTCGATTCGAAGAACTATCTAGGAATCTTTCTAGGCTACTCATCATCATCTAAGGCATTTCGAGTTTACAATCTTACTTCAAAGATTGTTGAAGAGACCATCCATGTCAAGTTTGATGATAGTTCTCAACCCCATAAGGAAGATGACATGAAAAATGAAGGTCCTTCAAAGAACTTAGATGATACCACAGAAACTCCTTCATCAGACACTCATGAGAACAAAATTGAGGATATTCCAGAAACTATTGAACTAAGACGAAATTGGAAGTATAAAAGTTCTCATCCAGAAGAGTTAATTATCAGAGAGACCTCAGAAGGAGTTAGAACAAGGTCCAGATTCAGAAGAGAAGCTAATGTAGCTTTTATCTCTGAAGTAGAGCCTAAGAAGGTTGAGGAAGCTCTTCAAGACGAAGCTTGGGTGTTAGCCATGCAAGAGGAGCTGAATCAATTTACTAGGAATAACGTCGGTCCTTAGTTAGAAACCATCTAAGAAATCCATTATAGGAACCAGATGGGTTTTAAGAATAAGTTAGACGAATCGGGAAGAGTGAGTCGAAATAAGGCTAGATTAGTAGACTGAGGCTATAATCGCAAGAAGGAATAGACTACAATGAAACATATGCTCCGATGGCGAGACTTGAAGCTATAAGGATTTTGTTGGCATATGCGATCTGCCATGATATAAAGTTGTTTCAGATGGATGTGAAGAGTGCATTTCTGAATGGCTTTATAGATGAAGAGGTGTATGTGAAACAACCACCTGGCTTCGAAGATGTTAAAAACCCAGACTATGTCTATAGACTTCATAAAGCCTTATACGGCCTGAAGCAAGCTCCTAGAGCTTGGTATGATCGTCTGAGTACCTTTCTAATAGAAAATGGTTTCAGTAGAGGTCAAGTTGATAAGACGCTCTTTAGGAAGAATTTTCAGAATGATTTTATATTAGTACAGATCTACGTTGATGATATCATTTTTGGTGCTACTTCAAAAGAGTTGTGCTTGAAGTTTGAGAGTCTAATGAAGAAAGATTTTGAAATGAGTATGATGGGTGAGTTAAAATTCTTTCTTGGGTTGCAAGTTAAGCAAACCGAAGAGAAGATCTTCATTCATCAACAAAAGTATGTGAAAGAGTTGTTGAATAAATTTGATATGAATAATGTGAAGCCTATGGCAACTCCGATGCATCCTTCAAACCTTTTGTCGAAAGATGAACTTGGTAAGAAGGTGGATCAAACCCTATATAGAGGATGATCGGTTTTCTTGTATCTTCTGACAAGTAGACTGATATTTTGTTCGGTGTATGCTTGTGTGCAAGATTTCAAGCCGATCCTAGAGAGTCTCATTTTATTCTTTGTTAAAAGAATTTTGAGATATCTCGCAAGTACTACGATCTTTGCTTAATGTTTGAGAAAGGTAAAGATTTCAGGTTAATCGGATATTGCGATGCGGACTATGCTGGAGATAGAATCGAAAGGAAGAGCACAAGTGGAGGATATCACTTTCTTGAGAAAATCTAGTCTCTGGTCAAGCAAGAGACAAAGTTCAATTGTTTATCAACCACCGGTTGAATATATATCTGCCGAAGTTGCTACTCACAGACGTTGTGGATCAAGTATCAACTCGAAGACTATTCAGTTCAAGAAGAGAAGATTCCAATCTATTGCGACAACACTAGTGCAATCAATCTATCAAAGAATCCAATTCAGCATTCCAGAGTGAAGCATATAGAAGTCAGACATCACTTCCTGAGAGACTATGTTCAGAGAAAAGTGGTGCTTCTACAGTTCATTGAAACAGAGCTTCAGTGGGCAAATATCTTCACTAAACCACTGAGTGAAGAACGATTTCAGAAGATAAGACGCAACCTTAACATGATTATGTTAAGTGAATGGTTAGGACTAAAGAAACGTCAAAACTAACGACATTAGTTACAGTAAGTTACAGCTGGTAACTTCTCTCACAAGGAAGATTTTTGGAGGAAAAAATCTGATAATCTCGAGGTTCTTAATGATTCTAGAACTCACCGGACTATAATCCTACAAGTAGATTGAAGGTGAAATTATTGCGGTCTTTTCATCATCTCCTGACGGTTCATTTCTGCTTTACCAATTCTCTTAAAACATCTCACTCAAAAAGCTCTCCAGAAGACAGTTTTTGCTCTACACAATGGAAGCAGCTATGATTTATGGAAGACGTGTGAACTTTGAGTCACTAAGAATAGACGACATGGATGTAGAACCAGAAATCATAAGAGTTGGTTGGAGGAACTTCTTCCAGACGCAAGAACCACTATACACGAATGAGGTATATGAGTTTTGAAAGAACGCTCGTCTAATAGAAAACACCATCGTATCTTCTGTAGATAGAATATCTGTTATTGTGACAAAGGAGCTTATAAAGAAGGTGACCGATTGTCCATCGGTTGGTGAGAAACTGTCTACCAAGGCCGGATGGATGTCCCAAGTCAGTATGAAAGAAGAAGATATCAGAAGGCAACTATATTGCACCAATGATCCATGGGAGAGGAAGACATCCAATTTGATTCCAAAGGCTAGGGTGCTTCACGCAATTTTGTTTAATTGCATTCTACCCAGAGTTGGTTCAAGACATTTGGTGACCACTCTGGATGAACAATGTCATTCTACCTCTTGAATCGAATCCCATAGATTTACCCTTCTTAATCCTTCATTATATGATTAAGGGGATAAAGGAATCAACTAGTTATCCTTATGGTATGCTTCTGACGAGGATTTTTAAGGAATCCGGTATTCGTCTACACCAAGGATTTAGAAGAGTTATTCCTGTGAAGAGCAAGATCGATGCACACACGATACGGCGAATGGGTCTAAGCACAGTAGACAAAGACCAAGTCGACTCTTCAAGGAAGTCAAGAACTGAGGGAGAGCGTGTATTGAAGAAGACTCCCGCTTCAAGTTCTCAATCTCCAGTGAGTACCAATCGCCTGCGGATGAACTAAGGAGAGTGTTAGGAAGACCTCTCATTAAACAGGCGAGTCCTCATATCGAAGAAAGACAATCCCAGAGGACAGAACAAAGTGCGCCAAAAAGACGAGGAGAAAGTTTTTTTAGCGAAGTTATAAAGAAAGCAAAGAGATCATCGAGGATTAGGACTCTGAGGCAACAAGAAGAAAAGATTGCCAGAGAACAGAGTCGAGAAGAAACCTCTCAATCTTGTGCACCCAGAGCCACAAGATCCTTAGTCTCTATTTTGGAAGAAGATCTGACGAGAAAATCCAAAGAGACCGAGAGGAAGAAAATCAAAATCGAGAGAGAAAAATCTCCAAAGAAAGAAATCGGTAAGACCGATCAAGCAGAGGCAAAGACTAAGAAGATTAGTCGAAAGAAGACCATTTCAACTGCTGAGGAAGTTAGTCAACAGAAAGAAACTATTGATGCTGTTCAAGAAGAAACAAAAACTGAGCAATGTACAGTTCAGGAAACCCCTATTATTCAACAGGAGGAACCAGTGGAGGAAAGCACGGTTCAGGAAACACCTATTGCTCAACAGGAGGAACCGGTAGAGGAAAGCCCAGTTCAGGAGACTCCTACTGAAGTACAACAAGAGGCAACAACAGTATCAGATTCGGATGATAATAAATCGTGTCTGATGGTATACAACTACCATAAGTTTTTTAGGAAACAGAAGTTGAAGATCAAAATGGTGGAAGTAGTTACCAGACGTAGGACTGCTATTGCAATCGGTGTTCAACCAGTGAAGAAGATAGTGGCTATGGTACAACCTATGGTGATTAATAGTAACACATGGCAGTTACTCATAGAAGATGAAAAGATCTTCTACGAAACTTTGAAGTTTGCTGCTACTATGCTATATCCTTCAAAACGTCCCTGCCCACCGTGTACTATTTTCCCAATCACAGAAAACACAAAGATAATGGTTGCACCAGATATACAGCCAAGATATCTACTAGATTTGACTAGGGGAAGTCAAAATTATTTCTGAAGAAGATGCCGGTGATGATCGTCCATGAGATCAAATTGCGAAGAAGTGCGAAGAATTGATGAGGCATGCGCTTACGCACGAATCCAGATAAAGCGGTGCAGCTATACTAATAAGGAGGAAGACCGCCCGATGGGGAAGAATAAGAACAGAACATTTATTGAGTCCTTTGTTGAGACAGTTCTACATATTAGCCCTTTGTCTAATACACTGTCTATTCAATCACATTTATTAGCCCGCAAGGAAGGCGATTCTTGATCTTTGCTTGTTCCTTTGACTTAAATCTTCCGAAGTGAAGCGTTCATTCGTCCACCTACCTTTGAGATCAATGAAGACTACATTCCATCCTCGATGCTTACACTACTTCAATTCCTTCACTCCTCCATCGCCAGATATTGATCAAGCCTCCTCATCGATTGATCCACCGGATGAAGTTAGCGATTACGTGGTGAACTCAACGACATGAAGGAGGCGGTGAATGATCCGAAAAAGATTATAGCGAAGCTGCTGAAGAGCGATGTCGTTAATCATTTTTATTATAATAAATAGGGGAGAGTAGAAAAGAAGAAAATGAATGAAGAGGAGAGGATGTTCGACAAAGAAGGTGTGACCACAATGACGAAGAAAGGAAGAAGATAAATTTTTTTACTTTTGCAACATCTGTAAATTTTGTTTTCTTTTCTTGTATATAATTTGTTATACTAAAAAGGGGAGATTGTTAAGTCAAAATAACTTTACATAAATATGATTTTGATGTATAACAAAAGAGATCAAATCAAAGAAAAACAAAAGCAGAGCGAAGTTGTACCTGAGCGGATTACTGAGCGAACTCGAGATACGAGCGAAGTTGAAATAGCTGAAGTCGGACACGACGCCTGAGCGAACTCGAACCTGAGGCGAAGTTGAAATAAGCTGAAGTCGGACACGACGCATTACGCAGGCGAATTAAAACACAGACGAAGTTGAAACAGTTAAAGTCAACACAGACGAAGACGACACAAATGATGAAAGACGCGGAAAAGATGCAGATGCAAAGCAGACGCAGACGCAGACGCAAATGCAAAAGCAGACGCAGACGCAGAAAAGAAGCAAACGCAAGAGTCAGTTCGAGTTAGTTACAGAACTCAACTGATTAACTGTTTCTTTCAAGATTCAAGATTCACGATTCAAGAATCAAGAAGCAGTTGGAGACGAAGGCTATAAATACAAGTTGAAGTCGAAGATTACAAAGTTACAAAAAGTTACAGACACACACACAAAAAAGTTACATACTTACAGATACTTACACAAAATAGCGAGAAAAATTACTACGTGAAAAAGTGATTTAGCTGAGTGCTATTTTTCTGTAATAAAGTGTTCAAATCTTTTTCTGAGAAGAAAAGTTGTACAGATAGCCTGCAGAGGCTAAGTGTGAAAGAATACTGGTTGTAGAGACCTGAAGAGGCTCGAGGAAAGAATACTTATAACGATTGAAGAGATAGTGAAATCTCAGAAGAAACTCTAAGGACTGGACGTAGCCCACGGTTTGGGGTGAACCAGGATAAATCTCCGTGTCTACCACTCTTACTCTCTATCTCTATTTTAGTTTCAAAATTTATCATTACTTGGTTTTTATATATATAGTATTGAAAATTTTGATTAATCAGAATCTATAAAAATTCTGTAAAGAATTTTATTTCTAACAAATAGTTTTCAAAAGATTTATAAAAAGGGGAATACACAATTCAACCCCCCCTTCTCGTGCATTCTAATATCGTTTTCTAAGTCCTGTATTAACGTGTGATTCACTTCAATACCCTCACTCTTCAAATGATTCATTCTTAAACCTTCATTTACAATAAAAGGGAAATAAGTCTATTTTTATAATCATGGCTGGGTTAGTGTAAAGAACACTCTTAATTTTATTCCCTTTTTTCTATCTCTCATTATTCTTTCCTTCATTCTCTCTTTTCAATCTTAATTAGTCTTCATATACCTACTTAGGTGTTAAAAGTACATGAGTAATAGGTCCATCATCCTTTATAAAAGTGTAACTATTCTTAAAGCCTTCATATGCAATGTTTATGTCATATTTTTATAACCTTCTTAATAAGATGTGACCAACTAACATAGGTATGATATCACATAATACCTCATCTTAATAGCTTCCATTAGAAAAGAAAATCATCACCTACTTGTTCACCTTGATCTCTTTGCACTCTTTAATGTATTGAAGTTTATATGACTTTGGATGATTTATAGCAAATAAACTTAATTTCTCTTCAATGGTATTGTTATCCATATTATTGCAACTTCATCCATCAATAATCATAATATATACCTTGTCATAAATGTGAAATTTAATATGGAATATATTTTCCTTCTACTACTCTAGCCCATCCTCCTTGATTTTAAAGCTTAATACTCTCTAAGTGATAAGAATATTGGTCTTAATAGCATATTCAATACCCTTATTGTTATAATATTTAAGTGGTGGTATAGCTTTTTTTTTCATTCGAGTCAGCCATCCTCTCTACTCCTCCATCATCTCTCATGATCATAACTCTTTTATTTAGGCATTGCCATGTAATATGTCATATTCCTAAACATTAAGAACATTTAATGTCTATTTCAAAAGGGTTAAGAATTAATTTTTAGCTTTAGGTGGCTCAATTTTTTCTTTAGAAGAACTCTTATCATACTTTTTCTCCTTTCAGACCTCTAAAAATCATACTACTAGTGGAGTATCTAGATATTTCTTTACGAATTAGTTATCTCTCCAATATATAGTTAATTCATCTTGACTATTCATTTAATTATTTTGAATGGTTGAGATGTAGATCTATTTCAATGGCTAAGATTTAAACAATGCAAAATCAATGAATAAGATGATACAAATTGTGTAGCAAATAACTCAAATGTTAGATTTTTTATAATAAGTTTTAAATGAATGAGTATGATGATGCTACATTTATGACAAATCAAAGACTTCTTCTTTTTTGTTCATGTAAGCTTAATTTTGGCAAACAAGAGTGTGACATATAGAGAAAATATTGAGATAAAATTATGTATTTTTTAAGAAAGACATGCCCTAAATTTGTTAGATTCTTTTAGATCTAATAGTTCATAGCTAGCTACCTGACTTTGAAGGAAAGGACCAGTAACATATTGATACATGACATGATATAGGTGATAAGTGTTAATTAGACTATGTTTTTAGCATTATTGAGAGAAATTTGCTTAAACTTTGATGACTTTTATAGATTTTGGTACTTAATGTGCATTAGAACGAAATCGAGCAGATTTAACTCAAACTAGAGCAATTTTGACATAATAGAGGAATGACTCAAAACATAGGTCAAACATAGACTTGTATTATACCTATGTAGGCTACTAGTTCATTTTGTTTCTTTAAGAATTTGCCACATGGAAAAATAAGGTCCAAACGTGATTTCAAATTTAAGCCTTCAAAATTGTTGCTCAATATAAACCCTTAGATTTATAATATAGGGTAATTATTGAGTTACTAAAGCAACATGAGTATAACAAAAACCTATTTTGGTTCCGTATTGGCGATAATTTTTATAAAAATTATGTGCGTTTATGCCTAAAAAGATTAAAGATGAATAAAGGCTAAGAGAATAATCTTAAGGAATTAAACTAGAGTATCTTAGGATTGAAAAAAAGGAGCACTTTTGGAGATATAGAAGGGGATTACATCAAGTTTAATTAAAGGATTTCAAATTTTCAAGATTCCATAAGAATGGGAAATTAATCTTAAGGGTAGGAAATGAGGAAAAACTTTCAAGATATCTAAATCCATAAGGCATCCCATTAACAAAGATGATATTGTTTCTTTATAGATATGATTTATACTAAAGTTTCTCATGTTATATAGAAAATAATCACAAAAGATCCGTTGAAGACTTATATCATGCATGGAAAAGAAGGGGAGATACATAGCCCTATTCTAATGGAGCATATGGCACACATGGAAGCTAATGAGTCTATGAGTAGGAAAAGGAAATTTAAGGAGATTAAGAGACCAAAGAAAAGTATAATTAAGCCTTCATTTGAGGAGCTACCAAGATGAAGAGTTAAAGTAAAAAGTCTAACTAAAAGACTTATAGAAAAGCAGTTATTGTGAGACAACTTAATGATTTACATATTTTTGTTTCAATGTAGTTGCGTTTATGATCTTTATCACTATATTTAGATATTTTTGTCTAATGTTTATTATGTTGCATGTGCTTTAAGTTAAAGTAATTTTAAAATCAAGAATTTAAACATGTTTTGATGTCTTTTCATTATTTTATTAGGATTATCCTACCTATAATTAAATTTAGTTGAGTTTTGTTGGCTATATAAGACAATAACCAGCATAGGTCGATGTTTTTTTTTTCATTTTTCACAAAACATCACTATTTGAATTTAAAGAGTGAGCCAATACTTGAGGATCCCCATTAATGGATTAAATATTAAGGATTATTAATGGAATTTGACAAGGCCAACATTATTTTATTATCATAAGAGTAGCAATTATCCTAAATTCCCTTTTTCCTTTTTTTTAGGATTTCTATTGTTTTTATATGACATGTGCATTAAGGATAATGTACGACTCAACTATAGGGAAGGGAATCAATTGCTTATCAATTTGGTTATAATTAGCTTAATGTGGAATAACTCTAGGAAAAATTTTTAACCTTGAAAGAATATCGGTTGAGATAATTCAATAAAAGGTTAGTTGTTTTGTGATTTGATTTATTTAGGCAAATAGCCATAAGTATTAATTATTAAGTTAATTTTAATTTGCTTTTTAATTTTGCAAATAATTATTTGATTTTCACTATGGTACTTATTGTGTAATCTAGACATATGATTGAGTCAAAAGTAAAAATTTTAAAGCATTTTAGCATTCCATTAAAAAAAGAAAAAGTGTAAATAAGTGAACATTAAATAAATTCACTCTATTAACTTCAAATAGATTAAAAGGTTGAATTTGAAAATGGTGCGATAGCTATTAAAAATACTGATTTAATTGGGTAATTACGAGTATTTGTGATTAAGTGTTTACTCTCCCATCAAAAGTTAGGTGACTTTTTAAATAAGTCTTTAATTGTTTAATTTAAAGTCAATTTTTTTGCTTTACTATCAATATTATTCATACAAATGTTTGAAAGTTGAAGCATTACTCTTATCTATGTTGACTTCACACTTTCGGTTAAATTTTATAGATTGAGTTAAAATTTAAAGGATCGTGGAGATGTATGGAATTGATTTATGACTTAATGCAAGTTGAAAAATCTGGGAAATTGATGAGCTTTGCCTTCAGAATCAAATTCTCAATATAGACCCCTATATGCATGATTTAAGATTTAAATATTGAGTTACTAAGCCAACATGGGTGCAACACAAACCTATGTTGGTAATAATTTTTATAAAAATTCTAAAATTTTGTGCTTTAAGGATTAGATGGTGGTTTTAAGGTGCTAAACTAGATTGTTTTAGAACAAGAAAGGAGCAATTTTATAGGGAAAAAAAGAAGAGGATTCTATCAAAATTCAACTAAATAACTACAAGATTTTAAGAATTCATGAGAATCTTCTATCTTCTTTCCTTTCTTGATTGTTATTGGATTTCTTTATCTTGATATAAACTTAATTAGGATAGATCTAGATGGGAAGAGCCTTAGAACCTTAGAACTATATGTTTGGATTGATTCTTCGATTTAATAAAAGAATTAAGTTTTTTGTGAATTATTCATGATTATGTCTTATGTTGAGTTGAAATATGCTAGCATTTTGATTTAATTTTAGATTTTATATATGGAGATTGAGAATTCATATGTATAAAAATATCATAGTTTAAATAATAAGAATTGCATGGAATCCTAAAGATAGGATCATATAAATCTTATGGGTCAAAGTCAAATCTATCAAATAAAATTCATTAAACAAGTTAATATGCACTTAAAACTTTTTATTATAAAGATATTTCAATTAATCATTTTACGGATATGGAATGTTGATTAATAATTTCTCTGCTTATAAAGATTTATTAGTTTTAAGCTGTAAGTGTATGTTATAGTTGTAGCTAACATTGACAACTATAGGTCGATCCCACCAGGATTATAAGTACTTGTATTAATCCTTTTTCTATTATCTAATTGTCAAATCAAGTTGTGGATTTAGTTAAAAATCAAACTAAACAAAATAAACTAAGATTGACATAATAATGAAATTAGGCAAAGGAAAATACTACGAAAAGTTAATATCAAGTAAATAGTACCTAGGTAATGAATCCCCTAAGAATTCTTAAATATTAACGCTTTATCATGCAATTAAACTATTGATTATTGGACAATACAAATTCCTATCTTATATTAATATCTTTTCAATACTATTAACATCTAACCCTCAATTGATTAACTAAAATTTCTTTATAGTTAAACCCTAAGATTGCATTATTGAAATGTGAATTTCACTATTAGGTTTGAACCAAATTTAAAGGATTTATGTCAACCTATCTCTAGGTTTGCATGAAACTCTTTCTAATTATGGTAAAACTATTCACATAAAATTATTTCTCAATCTCAATCATATGAAATCAAATAATAAACTAATATTTCGGATATATTAGTTCAAGAATATAACCCATAATTGAATCATAATAAAGCAATCAAAAAATTACATTGCATTGAATTAAATATTAAATCATATAGTCATCACAACTTAGTGTTAAATCGCACCTAGGCACTAATTAATTTAGTTCCTACATATAGAAAACAAACCAATAAAAATATTTAGAAGAAAAATAGAAATAAAATAAATCATATTCTAAATCCCTCTTTTGTCACTAATGAATCTACTTATAATTTGGATAAATGATGCTCTCTATTAGATCTTGTGACGTAATATTCATGTTTTCCTCATCCTTTATTTTTAACTACCTCTTCTTTGTGTTTCTTATGGCTTAAAAATGCTTAAAAGTTTGCCACTCTCCTAATCTACCTCTAATAATATCTTTTTATAGTAAAAAAAAGATTTTTGGGATATATACAATCACTTTCACGATTGTTTAAGAGACCGTATATCTCAACATATAAATTCACTATTTTACATAGGCACAAAGACTTACATGGGCAGCACACACGACCAGAAACAATATTTTTTAATTTTCATACGTTTATAGAAACTTACATGGTCATTGGACATGTCCATGTATCTCCAAATTGTTTCAAATCTTCGTTTTATGCCACGATTTCATCTTAATTCTTCTCCTTTTAGTCCAAAAAACAATTATCACCTACAAACACACTTGAAACAAATTAAGTACTAACAATACCATAAAAATATTAAATAATAAGTAAAACACATTAAATATAGGCAAATATAGTCAAATAATCATTTATCAAACATCTCCACACTTAAGCTTTTGCTTGTCCTCGAGCGAATCATAACCTAAATTATCAATCTTACAAATATCCATCCCTTATTAACCTCAAATTGTCTGTCCACACTCTATATCATCATATTATATTAATCAAATTAATATACAACTAGATTCAAGTTATCATAGAACTATCATTCATAAGTCAATATCAATAATAATCACATCAATAATCTTTTTGAAATCAAAAGTATAAATTTTCACATTCTTACCAAGGATTCACTCAATGCACTCAAAATGCTTAGGGTAAAAAGTGTAAGAACTCTTAAATCAATGTATAAAAGAATTATTAACTATAAGCTTGCAATACAAAAATATCTCCACCACTTATAAATACATTAGAAACAAAAATCAGAAGGTCTTTAACAGGGTTGTCGAAGCCCTTAAAATTAAATATGATTCTTTAACTTCTGTAGTAGTCATAGAACTAGGTCAAATCCCAAGAGAACTAAACACTAGTTTTTCTTAATTGTAATTAACAAAATAAAGTAGGAGTTTATGATTAATTAAGTAATTTACTAAAATTAACAAGAAATTAAAAGAAATCAATCGAATATAAAAGTGAGAAATTCAAGAGTGCTTAACTTTGATTCAAGGTAAAGATCTCATATAATTGTAACATTGATCATTGGTCTAAAAAGTATAATTTTTAAAATTCAAGTAGTTAGCCTAAAACATATTAGGATGGCTCTGATAGGCCTCAAAATTTCCTAAATTAATTCATTCAAATCCATCATTCAAGCCAAAAACTACCAATAATTTGTTAGGTATGATAGCATTTTATATCAATTAATTGATAACAATAAGCTTAGTGAAAAATACTAAAACCTAAATTAAATAATTGAGATAGCTACAACTATTTAACTTAGTTTTCTTATTTTTTATAAGTTAACTATACAAATTCATAAATAACTTATTTGCTACTTGTACCAATTATTCATGACAATTTCTGATCATTGAATTTATGGATAGCTATAGAATAATAAATATCAAACTAAATGTTTAAATTAATTGTTGATGTGTGTCAAATGCATCACAAATAAATCTAATTCTGCACACTAAGATTTATAGCAGCGGTGAGTGGGATCGTATCCATATAAAGTGCTTGTGTAGCTTTTGCAATGAAAGAATTGGTGTTTAGGTTATGAGGGGGATTCATTTTGATTTAAATAACAAAATGAAGTGGAATTAAACTAAAGAAAGCAAATTAAAGAAAACAATCAAAAGTGATAAAAGTGATATATGGATTTGGAATTCGGTTCTCGATTTAATCTCAGCCTATACGTAATTAAACATAATTCATTTAGTTGTTATTTTCATACCTCTCTTATAAACTATTAATCGTAGGTTAACTATAAGCACTATTAATCTTAATTTTTCCTTAGGTCGTGTTTAATTAAAACAAGTTCTTTAACTAAGCTTAGCTATCGAATAACTTAGAATAAGCTTTCTAGATTTAATAGGACAACCACATTATGAGATAGGAAAACAAATCAATCAAGGCAATAACCACATAAGCTCAAGTCATTTTACCAAGGTTACGTTATCCTTAATGATTTGACACCATTAGTTGCCACAAATGAATTGGAAACATAACATTTACATATTGTATTCAAGATTTTAGCAATGAGTTTTCGTAAAAACAACCTAATGAACACATTCATATCATCTTTATACAAATTCCTAAATCAATAAACATAGGATAACATAAACAATCCATAAAGAGATAATGATTCAACATTACATAATAAAGAAGTGCTTAATGTGATGTTTGGCTTTGATTTCACCTCTGAACCAAGTTTAGCAAGCTTAGCCCTCCATGGTTCTCCAAAGAGTGCGTGCTCTGCCCCTTTTTCTACCAAAATCGATCCATCATTGTTTCACTGCCCAAAATGTCAATTTATAGTAAAAACTATGTTAATGGGCATGTGCACAGTTGGGTGCAAGACTGTGCATCCAATCGTGCAAACCAATTAAAATGCCCAATTTATGAAAGTGCATGGTTGTCCATCCAGCATTGCATGACATATTCTTCATTTATTGGGCCAAAAAAACAAGGGGAAGGTCAGACCTAGTCAGGGCAAATTTCATATCTCCTTCTCAGTCTTTTTAACCCCTCAAAACAACAATTTTAGGCATCGAGTTCTACATAAGAATTATCATCCATGATGTTGGCTTGAATTTGAGCTTTTGAATGACCTCATTTCGATTTCATAAGCTTCAGATATATCCATGTAAATGTCTAGTGGTCAAGTTGTTGATTCTGTAGAAATAGTTTTACTTTGAACAAACGGTTGCTAGTCCAAACGAATTCAAACAACTACAAATCTGGGCTTCCTGAAAATCATTAGATGACCTTTAAATATGCTTTGTAGACCATGTTTAGATTCAAACTATCTATCTATGTTAAAAAACCTAAAAACATCCTAGGAGGTCAATTAGAGAAGATGTTGGAAGTTCTCATATAAAAATATATTTTATCAATTTTTTCCATATAATGTCTTGTATATAAAAATGGTTGTAAATGAGCATAATAAGACATTTAACATCCTTAATACACTAAATGTAAGTATGAAAAAGATATGAAATTATGAGTGTGTTGTAGCTAGACAAGCCACAAATTTTCAACTTTCATAATCTATTCTCAAACCATTATAAATCAATCTCCATCTAATTTTATGAATGTGATTTGTCGTACCTAATTTTCTTAATTATACACATGCACAACTAAAAATTATAAATATCATATTTTTCCTCAAATTATCAGGCAACACAACATCATAACACGTAACAAAATATAAATCTTGAATATTTTGTACCGTCAATCATCATTTAATAAATAAAATTCTCACAAAATTAATATATTTTAGAAATCCATATAGTTGATTATTTATCATTAATCATTAATTTAATTAATTACTAATTCAAATTATAAATTACCATAAAATAATTTATTGATAATAAAATTTACAATTTTATGAACTGTATACAACTATAAGGGTTCGGTTTAAGATTATCTTTAACTCAACTATTTTGATTGGTCCAATCTACTCTCTAATCATCCTCTGGACCTAGTTATTTATAAAATACTATTAGACTTTATTTGTGAAAATATTTTCAAGCTTAACTATACTTAATAATCCAAAATTACTCCTTTTTACTACTTTGTTCTTAATTATTAAAAATATCCTTACTTTATCTTCCCACCATAATCCTAAACCACTCTTAACTATTAAAATTCCTATTTTACTTATACATTCTTTATTATTACTAAGACATTCTTTTATGACTTAAATTTTAATTTACCCTTAAATATTAATATTTTCTATTTTTCCTTAATATATCCCGAGATTTTATAAAATTATCTTTGTCTTCATCATCTCCTCTTCTCCTAACTCTTCTTTTCTTATTCTTCTAGCGATCTTTTCTCTAATTTGTTTTTTTTACAATTTTATCAAAATTATTATCACAAACAACAAAATACAATTTCAACTAGAAACTAGTTTAGGATGATTGAAATTCATTAATAAAGAGATGAAATTTAACTGAAAATCTTAATTTTATTCTCTAATTTAATGTAAAACAAATAAAATGAGGAAATACATGAGAAAAGTTTTACAAGAAAGAGAAAGATGCCATTTTTTGTATACTTAATACTTGAAAATTTGGAAATAGCCCTTTATATAGTTAGGGGTAACGCTGCATATTACATGATCCCCTCCCCTCTCTTTCTATATATCAATGCTCTTCTGGGGCTGGGTTTGTGAGGTGACAATTAGCAAGGGGTTATGCATGTAGTTTTAAGGTCTTTAAAGGCCTACTAACGTTCAGTTGCTCCACATGAACTTGTAAGATTGTTTAAATATTGTGAACAAAAATAATGCAATAAAGCTCGACGTCAGTGGTTATACAAACTAAAATAATGCAATAAAGCTCGACGTCAGTGGTTCGTTGTGGCATCCACTTAACAATTATATAATCGAAGATGGGTAGCTGTCTTTTGGTACTTTGATCCATGAAATCTACAAGCATTCATCATTTCCTTGTAAACTTTTTCACCTTTTTTACATTAGCTAACCAATCTGAGTACATTAGTTATTGTATAAACCCTATGCTTATCATCTCATCTGCCTTTTCTAAGACTATGTTTAGACAGGATTAGTCCCATGAGCAACATTTGATATGTGAGCTACGACAAGCATAAGAATTCCCTTAGGTCCTGTTTGGTTGTGAAGAAACTGTAATCTAGGGATTTAGTTTTTGGGAGAAAAGTGATTTTGTATTTGCTGAAAATCTCGCCCTATTTCTGTACAGAAAGAATAGATGATTTTATACCATCAAAGTCTACATTATACAAAACGACATTAGCTACAAAACTACAAACATAAAACGCAACAACACATAACATATGTACAGATACAACATACTACGCTATATAGTATAAATGTGATAGGATTGAATTATCTTAGATTTTCTTATACATTTACATGTGATTTCAATCCTATTTTTATGATAAAATGCTCAATTTGTGTTCAATTTATGTTGACTGCTAAGTTGGATTTGTCGATATATTTCTGAGACCAAAATGACAAAATTTTCTAAAGCAAAAAAAAATTGGAGCACAATCATTTATTTACACAAAAAAAGGAAATGAAAATGGTTTTTTGTGCTAAAGAGCCGTGTGTTTTTAACGCACAGCTTGTGCGTTTTAACGCATGGGATTTTAACACATGAGAGGATTTTAGGTGTTGAGTTTTTACTGGTCTTGTGAACATATCTAGGTGGGCCGACGCTGCTCTTGGGCATGGACGAAATACACGCAGACAACAAATGGAGAAGGGTTTTAATGTGGAAGCTTTTAATTATCTGATGATTACAAAAGCATGAGACATAGGGAGCCAACGCATCGTTTGGAGAAGCAAGCACGCAAGGAGACGCAGTGTTTTTGGAGACGCACAGGAGGAATAAAACAAGCAAGACTTGAAGGAGAGTAGCGGCGCTGGAGAATTAACTACAGTGGGAGAGGAATAAACAGTAGAGAAGAAAAGGCTAGGCGCAACTGTGGAGGTCTTCGTTTAACGCAGATTTTCTGCGTTAAACGCAGAATATTGTGCGTTAAACGCACAAACAAGAGGCGCAGGCGCAAGGAGATCAGCGTGGAGGATTTAAGAGGAGAGCAACGTTTATTCGTCACATCAATAAACAGTAAAATTGATGGAAGCTTGCGCAGATGGGCCGAATAAATGGGTTTTTAGCTGGGGATTAAGATGGAGCTTGAAGTCATTTTTCAGAAAATATTTATGAAGGGCTAAATATTTCGACATCGGTTCGGAGGTAATATCGACGCCGACGGCCCGGGTTAAGTATTATTTTAATTATTTTGTTGTTTCTTTCTCTCATTAGGAATTGATTGTGTTATCCTATTTTAATTGATTTAGGTTTTTATATGGATAATCGGATTTTTGTTATTATTCGGTTATTTGTGTATGAACCTATTGGGTATTGTGAGTGATGATTTTAATGCGTCCATTGGATTGTTAATTGCAAAACCCATTGCTAGAATTTCAATATAATCCGTAATTGTTATGATAAAATTCATGTGTAGCGACTAATGATTCGTAATCATTAGGGATAACATGACCTAGGTTAAATGACCCGAGCGTATGTGGTTGTTTCCTTGATTAATCGGTTTTCCTAATTCGTAATGCTACTACCTAATTGAATCTAGAAATCGTATCCTAGGTTGTTAGGTGGTTAGGTTTAATCAACGATCGTATCTTGATTAAACAAAACCTAAGGAAAAACTCGAGTTAATTTTAATCCACGATTAATAATTTTTAGGAGAGGTTAAAGAACAATAAATTAATAAAATATGCTTAGTCAGAGTTTAGGCCAAGATTGAACCAAAGAACTGGGTTCCTACTGAATTCTCCACATTTTTTATTTTATTGCATGTTTTCTTTAATTTGTTTTTATTAGTTAGTTTCATTTTATTTTTGTTCTTTTAAAAATCCAAAACCCCCCTTTTTTCTAAACACCGATTAATTTCTTTTCATAAACTTTACACACGCTCTCTGTGGGATCGACCTAGACTTGCCACTGCTACAGTAGTAGTCTAGTTATTTTAATTTTGATTAGCGTTACGACGCGCAGTCAAAATGCAAGGAAACCTACAGCCCCCCTCAAGGCGGAGCTTGATGCCAATCACACAAGCCCAACTTGGACAACAAAAAAGAGAAAACAGGAGCTGATAAAGCTTTAGTGAACAGATAAGTCAATTGAAGCTTCGAAGGAATATGCTGAGGAAGAACAAATCCTTCTTTATATTTATCACGAACTAAATGACAATCAATCTCCAAATGCTTAGTCCGCTTATGAAAAATCGGATTAGCAGTAAGATGAACAGCAGCCAAATTGTCGCACCATAGCAAAATAGGAAAAGCAATGGACACCCGAAAATCAGCCAACAAATAAGAAATCCACTGCAACTCACAAACTGTAGTAGAAAGACTACGATATTCAGCCTCCACGGAAGATCTAGAAACATTGATATGTTTCTTAGTCTTCCAAGAAATCAAGGCATCACCCAAGAAGATACAAAAACCTGTCAAAGATCGCCGACTAAAAGGACATGCCGCCCAATCCGCATCACAATAAGCTTGTAAAGAGCAACGATTGTTGTAAGGAAAGAATAAACCTGTAGATGGAGATTGTTGCAAATATTTGGGCACATGAATGGCAGTCATCCAATGTTGCTTAGTAGGAGCTTGAACAAACTGACTCAATTGCTGAGTCGCATGAGTGATGTCAGGCCGGGTAAAACCAAGGTAAAGAAGACGCCCAACTAATCTCCGATATCGATCTGGATTCTCCAATAAAGGAGAACTAGCATCATCAAACCGACAATGAGGAGACAAAGGAGTGGCGACCCCTTTTGAACAGGTTAACCTTGCATCGTTAACAATATCCAATACATGTTTTCTCTGATTCACATACAAGCCATTAGATGACCTAGCAAGTTCCAATCCAAGGAAATATTTGGCAGGGCCCATATCTTTAATAGTAAACTGGTCATGTAAAAATCGTTTGACTTGATTAATACATGCCTCCATTGGACCCATGATCAACACATCATCAACATACACAATAAGAGCTATGTAATCACTTCCTTCGGATTTAAAGAAAAGACAAGGATCATGAGCAGATTGCACAAAATTCTGCTTACAAAGAGAAACAGTAAACTCATGATTCCATTGTCGGGATGCTTGCTTAAGGCCATACAAAGACCTCCTCAAACGACAAACTTGATTAGGAGCCACCTTAGTATATCCTTGAGGAGGCAACATGTACAACTCCTCATCAATATACCCATGCAAAAAAGCATTATTTATATCCAATTGATGTAAAGGCCTTTGGCAGCAGCAATAACAATAAAGATTCTCACAGTAACCATTTTAGCAACTGGAGAAAAACAATCATTATAATCCACTCCCTCAATCTGATTGTAGCCCTTTGTCACTAACCTAGCCTTATACCTATCAATAGTTCCATCAGGTTTGAGTTTAACTTTATAAACCCACTTAGAACCTATAGCTTTCTTCCCCTTCGACAAAACAGTCAAGTCCCAAGTATGATTATCATCAAGGGCTGTCAACTCAGCCTCCATAGCATTCAACCAATTCAAATTAGTTTTAGCTTGCTCAAAAGAACTAGGTTCTTCAATTTTAGACACATTCGCTAAAAAAGAATGATAATATGATGTAAGATGAGAAGAGAGTACAAATGGAAATGTAGGTGGAGTGTGAGAGGAATTAAACACAATGGGCATAACAATAGGAGCAATATCAGTAACAGATGCATGTGAAACAAAATCATCCAACCAGTTAGGCCTTCGAGTCACACGAGTACTCCTACGAATAGGAGCTAGACTCTGTGCTAGATCAGTGGAGCATGAAGTATCAGAGGAAGTGGGAACTAAAGAATCTGAAGAATCCTCAGCAAGATTCTCAACTGATGAGGATTCTTGGGATACAACAGAAGGTAAAACATTTTGATTGGGCAAAGGAACTACTTCTGAATCCAAGGAAATGGCCTGAAAAGGAAACTTATTTTCATAAAAAACAACATCCCTAGAAATGAAAATTTTGTTGCTTTGTAAATCATAACGTTTGTAAACCTTTTATCCTGAAGAATAACCAATAAAAACAGACTTGAAAGCCCTAGGTGCAAATTTGTCTTTATGAGGAAAAGTATTAGAAGCGTAGCACAAACAACCAAAAGTTTTCAAGAAGTTATAATCAGGTTCTTTATGGAAAAGAAGAGAATATGGAGACTTCCGATTTAGAATAGAAGTTGAAAGCCTATTGATGATGTAGGTTGCAGTTAAAATGGAATCTCCCCAAAATTGTTTTGGTAAATGGGACTGAAACATAAGTGATATAGCAGTTTGCAATAAATGCCTATGTTTTCTTTTAACAACTCCATTTTGTTGTGGAGTATAAGGAGAGGTTTTCTGGTGTATAATTCCATAGTTGTCAAACATTTTCTGACAACTATGACTCAAGAATTCTGTCCCATTATCGGTTCTAACAACCTTGATTGTAGCATGAAATTGATTTTGGATATGTTTAAGAAATTTCTCTAAGAAAACAGAAGTCTAACTCTTGTGTTTGAGTAGGAAAGTCCAGGTCGTTCTAGAAAAGTCATCTATAATGGTGAGGATATAGTGTGCTCCACTAATTGACCCTTGCTTATAAGGACCCCAAAGATCTGTATGTAACAATTCAAAACATGCAACCGTACTAATACTGCTCCTAGGAAAAGGAAGCCTAGTCTATTTTGAAAGATGACATACATCACACGGTTCATCAGAAAAATTCATGTTATTGATAGAATTGTGCAATTGTTTCAGTACATTGAAAGATGGATGGCCTAATCTTTGGTGCCAAAAAACATCATCAACAACACTATGACAATGTATTGGTTTATTGATGCTGTTTCCTAAACATATGATGTAAGACAAAATGGTTTGTTTAAGAAAAGATGACTTATCAAGAACATAAAGTCCTGCAATTACCTTCCCAACTGCTAAGACCTCATCAGTCACAAGGTCCTGCAGAACATAAAAGGTTGCATAAAAGGTAAATTTGATAGATGATTTACAAGCTAGTTTGTTAACTGAAAACAAATTATATTTGAAAGAAGGTATAAGCAAAACGGATGACAAACTAAGATTATCACAAAGAACAATATTCCCCGTGAAATCCATTGTCTTTACTGTGCCATCCGGTAGGTGAACAGGGGTAAGTTTAGCTACAGGTGTAGGTTTGTCAAACAAGGTAACATCATGACACATATGATTGGAAGCTCCTGTGTCTATTATCCAAGAACCACATTCAATTAAACTAACTGAACTAAAAGATTGATTGAGAATGCTACCTGCAAAATCGTTGTAATGTGCAAAATTAATGACAGCTCCTCCCTTGTCCTTCATTTGCATCTGTTTCCCTTGACTTTGCATAAAACTCATTATGCCTTGTTGTATCATTGCTACCACATCTTGTCTCCAGGCTGGTTCCTTTACATCTTTCTCCATTGAATAATCCAAAGGTGAATCACTCATATTCACCAATTCCTTAGTTACATCACCTCCTTTCTTATCCTTAGAACCCTTATACCAATCTGGATACCCATGGATTTTAAAACAAGTTTCTCGGGTATGTCTTTTCATTTTACAAAAATCACAATACATGTCCTCCTTATTTATTTGTTTCTTAGAACCACCTCTACCTCCCCCTTTTCCACTACTGCCACCAGAACCACTCACCAACATTGCAGCAGTCATGTTATCGGCAAAAGAAACATTCGCTTCCCTTTGTTTTTGAACCCTAACAACCATAGAGTAAGCCCTATCCACATGGGGCAAAGGATCCATCACAAGAATTTGACTCCTAATTGCATCATATTCCTCATTCAAACCCATCAGAAACTGTACTAATCTATCATTGTCCCCAAATTCAACCAATTGTCTAAGAGACCCACACGAACATTGCTTCAAAGCTCCGCATGAACATTGTAGAATAGGAACCAAGCAATTTAACTCATCCCACAAGCGTTTCAGTTTAGTAAAATACCTGGAGATAGATAAATCCCCTTGCGAAATCGAGCTAATCTCCCTCTTCAGCTGATACAGTAACGGGCCATTGCATTCTCCATATCTCCTCTCCAGATCTTTCCACAAATCTCTAGCTGAAACCGCGTACAAGAATGACTCAACGATATCTTTGGTGATAGCGTTAAGTATCCACAAGGTCACCATAAAATCCACCCTACACCATTTGGTCATAGTTTGGTGAATCTTCCTGTGGCCTATCACTTTTATTGGTGATGAAGTCTAGCTTTAACTTTGCCCCCAACGTGATTCTCATCGCATGACTCCACGATAGGTAATTATTCCCATTCAACGGAGTCGTAACAAGCACCATACCTGGATGATCTGAGTTCTGCAAGAACATCGGATTCTCTTCTCCAGCGATGCTTCCAAAGGAGGACCTCGAACCGTTAACGCGGTCGCCCATGACTCAAGCTTGTGGATCTACCCAGTTCTCTGATACCATGAAGAAACTGTAATCTAGGGATTTAGTTTTTGGGAGAAAAGTGATTTTGTATTCATTGAAAATCTCGCCCTATTTCTGTACAGAAAGAATAGATGGTTTTATATCATCAAAGTCTACATTATACAAAACAACATTAGCTACAAAACTACAAACATAAAACGCAACAACACATAACATATGTACAGATACAACATATGTACAAATACAACATACTATACTATATAGTATAAATACAAGGAAACCTACAGGTTGGATGGTTTGGGATGAAAGGGGATGGAACGTAACACACTTCCATCGTTTGTTTGATGGTTTCATAATAGAATGTAATAGAATTAGAAAGAAGCAGAGGTTTTTATGCTATGTTCCATTCCATTCTGAACAATAAAAATAAGAAACCTCCGATTCGGAGGGTCTAGGATAGAACGTAAACTAATAAATACATACTAGCTAATATACCCTCAATAATTCTTCTTAATACTAACTCTGAACAAATCATAATATTAATATATTAAATATAATATAATAAATTTTAATATAATAAATTTTATTAAATAAATAATAATAATTTATATGATTAATAATAAATTATATATATTTAATAATAAAATAATTTTATTTATTTATTTTATTTATATAGAAATATATACAAACAATTAAAGAGTAATTTTAATATATTTTATATAAATAAAATATATTTAAATATAAATCAAAATTTAATATGGTAAAATTTATTAAATAATTAATAATAATATTTTATATAATTAATAATAAATTTTATATAATTAATAATAAATAAATAAATTGTTATTAATAAAAATAGAAAATATATTTAAAAATCATTTTTAATTGTTTGTATATATTTCTATATAAATAAACATAAAAATACATTATTTATATATATAAATCACATAGAATAAAATAAAATAAAATAAAATAAAATAAATTAAATAATTAATAATAATATTTTATATAATTAAAATAAATTATATATAATTAATAATAAAATAAAAATTTAATAAACTTTTTATTAATGAAAATATAAAAATTATTTTTAACTGATTGTATATATTTTATATAAATAAAAATATAAATAAATTATTATCAAATAAAATCACATAAATTAAATTAAATAATTAATACTAATATTTTATATAATTAATAATAAAATAATATAAAAATATAAAAGTCATTTATTATACATTACATCTCATTCTATTAATCTTCTAAACAACATTTCATTATATTACATTATAAATCTTTCCATCTTTTTAAATAATTTTTACTATATTATATTTTATTTTATTATAAATTATTTTATTCTATTTCATTTCGTCGTATTTTATTCCATTAATTAATATGCGATCACAAATTGCTTAACAAACAGACAGTATGGGTTTTGGCTTTAAAAAAGCCGAGCGTTCTTTGCATACCTACCGTTGCAAATGAAAGGCCCCACTACTACCGCCTCCAAGTCCAATCGACACACAATTCAAAATAGACACCCTTTCTTCCGATCCCTAACGGCTACTTCCACCATACAACCCTGTCATGTCATATACTCATATTTCAGACACAAGCCCCATCTCTTACTTCTTACACGACACAACCCCATTTTCTTCCATCTCAGTTCTCAGATATCACCAGAACAATGGACTCAGCAAGAACCACAACGCCACCTTCTCATACTCATAGATCGAACCCCAAATCAGCCACTCGCTTGGCCAGAATCACGTATTCCATCCCACCAACTCTGTCGTTGGACCTTGTACCCTCCTCACCCAACCAAACCCCGTCAACACCCTCAGCTCGGTCTCTCAAGTCTTCCACCACCTCACTCCCTCTCCAAGAACTACTTCTTCTTTCACCTTCCCCTTCTCGGAAACCAAGAGCCCGCCTCTCCGACAGGCTGGAGATGGCGGAGGATGTTGCCCCAGAGCCAAATGCATCTCGCCGAAGATGCAGAAGCAGGGGCAATCAAATTGGTGCATTGGGTTGCGCGTCGCCGAGAAGCCACCGGAGGTTGAGGAGAAGAGTAGAGATGGAGAGTAGAGAAGAGAGAGATTTGGTTGGTTTGATGGATGAGGTTGGCAAAGTGAGGAAGAGAAGGCATAGTGGGAAGTCTAAGAAGGAGAAACTCTCCTTGCCAACTTCTTCTTTTCCTTCTTCAAGTTGCATCCCTAGTATGTTTCTTTCTTTCATAATGAATAGATGCTAATCTAATTTTGATAGCGTTCCTTCTGTGGATCGACAATGCTTAATTTTTTTTTACTTTGTGATTCAGAAGTTGAAGATAGCGATGGCGGCAATTTGGATGCAATTGGGATGGTCATTTATGATCTGATTATGTGGAAAGACGTGGCAAAATCAAGTCTGTGGTTTGGTCTTGGTTGTCTGTGCTTCCTATCTTCTTGCTTTGCTAAAGGGATTAACTTTAGGTGTGTATATCTTGTTTTTGACCATTCCCATCTTGGCTTTGGTTAATAATAATAAATCCTACTCAATTTCATGTTTTTCAGCATTTTCTCGGTGATTTCCCAACTGGGGCTTCTGTTTCTGGGTGCGTCATTCTTATCTAATTCGATATGTCAAAGGTATGATAGTATTGGGGTAATTAAATTCCATTCAACTCTGCATCCTTCTAAGCTTTGATAACTGAAACACAGAAACAATGTTGAAAAGGGACGCGAATTCAAGCTTAAAGACGAGGATATTTTGCAAGTTGGTAGATTGATGCTTCCAGCGATGAATCTCACAATTGCAAAGATGAGGGAGCTCTTCTCAGGAGAGCCTTCCATGACTTTAAAAGTGATTGCCACATCTTACTCGGTAGTTCTTAAAGAAAGTCATCATAATTGCTTAAACGAGTGGCTAAGCCGGACTTCATTATTGGTAACAGGTTACTCCATTATTGCTTCTTGGAGCTGAGTATGGCCACCTTTTAAATCTGAGGAGAATCTGCGCAGTTGGTAAGGTCAACGAATGCCCATACTGACTGTCCTCATTTCATTATAGAAGATGACTGTGCCTAACTACTGTTTTACGAACAGGATTTTTTTTTAGCTTCACCATTCCAAAGCTGTATTCGTGCTACTCTACCCATATAAACCGTAAAGGTAATGAGTATGTTGTCCAGTGTCATCACTTCAGTAACCTACCATCTTCAATAATAGTTTGCTAATATGAATTTGTTATTGATGCGGCAGCTGAGAGCACAAAATGCTGGTTGGTGGAGGCATGGCAAGCATGCTCTCATAAGAAGATTGTGGCAGCATCAGCAATTTCAGCTTTCTGGAATCTGTCAAGTATCAAAACCCGTATTTTCGCTGGTAAGAATGTGAGATTTTTTATTTATTGTGTTTATAAAAATCCTGACAGAAGTATTATGGTATTTTGATATAAGAGAAAGTTGCACCTAGCTCTTCAATTGCCAAAAGACCAAACCATTTGAACAGTACAACTGCAGCCAAAATTTATGTGTTTTCTTGTGTTTTGATTCTGTCTGCAGCATTCATATCTTTGGTTATCCTGCGCTGGAGCCAGAAACAAATGGTCGCAATGCAGCAGGAGGGAGAAGCAGAACAAGTAGAACAGGTGCCAAATGATCAAGCGTTAGTGGTGGCGGAGAAGCACTAGTTTGGTGGCGGAGAAGCACTAGTTTGGCTTCTACTGAAACCAATGTCCCTATCCTTTTTCTTGAGAAGCAGGATGGGATCAGTAACTGCATTTCCTTGCAATGTATACAAATAAGATATCTCAAATGTCAATTCTTTTCCCAAGCCTGCAAAAGTTGATGTTCGCCATCTTCTATCTCTCCTGTCTGCAATCTGTAATTCTTATTTTCAATTGATAAATGGATTCTTAGATTTTTTTTGAATGAAATTAGATGATTGAAACTAGCTGTGGCTTCCATGGCTTGATCGCGGAATAATCTCTTGTTGGTGACTGAATAGGCTAGCTAGTGAGGTATTAGGAAAATCCACCTGTGATGATTTTGTCCCATTCAAATGGTGACAACGATGAAGAATTTCATGCCATGCTTTGTTGGAGAAAGAGCATGTGAACCGCAGATGATCGATTGGACATCTGGTGGGGAAGTTCATAAATATGGTCATCCTATCTTGCTTCATAGCCAACCATAACTTGAAGGATGCACGGCGTAATGCATGCTGCATAATTTATGATCATGAACAGGCGCATTTGGAATATGTGATCGTCATGCTGCATAAACAAGTTATAGGAAAAATTGACGATCACATATTCCAAATGCGCCTGTTCATGATCATAAAATTAACTCCTTTTATCTTTTTTAAGGGGTCATTGGCTATATTTTAAAATATTTTTTATTATGACAACAAAAGTAAAAAATTTAAACCAAAATTAAAAATTCAACCAAATAATTTCTTTAATTTTAAAAAATTAAATATTAAAAGTAGAAATAAAGACAAAGAAATCCTAAATTATGTTTTCATTCCTTTACAGTTCCCACTTAACTTTTAATATTTTTATCATATTCAATTTTAGATTAATCAATCTTATATTTCTTTATTAATTATATGATGTGAAAGAAATTTGTATTATTTATTTTCCTCTTCATTTGGAATATTTAGAAAGAACCTTTATAATAATTACAGATAAAGTTACGTCTACTGCACTCTCCTGGAAAGTGTCAACAAAATTTCTACGGGATGTTATTATTGTTGTTGTGTAAAAAAAACACGGTAATGATTTGTTGATTATGTTGGTAATCATGAAAATAATTAAAAATGTAAGGACAATTTTGAAGTTAAAGTTTTAAGGCAAATTTTAATTAAGATATTTTATTTTAAAATAAAATTTTAGTTTATATTTTGTACATAGTAAAAAAATCAATATTCATCAAAATACACACAAGCAAACACACACATGCAAGGTCTCTATTTTCATTCCACTTCGGGAATTCTTATAATTTAGGTCATGACAAAAAAATTCTAAAGAAGAAAAAAAACCGTGTAACAATGGTTACATCACTTATGTCTACAACTTTGAAGCCATTAAATTATCTTGATAAAACTCACAAAACAAATTTAAATAATAATGAATAAAATTATTTAGCACCAACCAAAACTAATATAAAAATGTTTCACAAAATCTACAAAAGAAATTTCTCAAAATCCTCTTTTGAAAGAATATTTTGAAAAAGAGTTATTTTAACAATACAATTTTTCAGTGCCAATATTTTTGAGGTAACATAAAATTTTTTCCCCTAAAGGTAAGGGTACTCAAAGTTATATTCCCCTTAGCCTCAGATCTGAATATAAAAGCTGCTAAAGTCCCCAAGAACTATCTATGGACCTTGGATTGAAGGTTAATATTATAAATCATGGCATTTATGAAAGCCTCCAACATATTATTTACATATTCTTGTCGAACCCAACAAATTATTTACAAGTTTTATTATCATAAGAAACGTAAAATTATTGACAAAATGATCCTAATTTTAAATTTATTTTAAACATTTCATATTTTAGTTATCTTGGTATTTTCACATCTCAACATAATATTAGGCCTTCTTTTTATTATAAGTAATAAATTCTCTATAAGTTAATCTATTATAAGGTATTTAATCATTATTATTTTTAAATTTTGCTTTTAACTTTATCTACCATAAGAGGGGAAGTTTAGGTGTAGTCTTTATATATATATATATATATATATATATATATATATATAATTATCTTCTATATCCATGTTAAAATTCCTATTATTAATCTATTGCGTACACTTAAGGTTAGTGCACCTTTCATTAGTAAGTAATACAAGTAGTATAGTATGGTCCATCCTTTAAAGGGCACATTGATATTGATCTCGAGAATTATTTTAAAGATAAGTTTAGGAATAACATATAAGATATTATTGAAATTATGTAAATATAATGCCCTAACAAGCAAGTGTATTTACTTATAACTTAATTTTCTTCCAGTTACTTTTGTAATGAAAATATTTATTATTAATAAAACAAAAGAGTTTTGTTTTATTTGTATGAGCATTATATATCTAGTTATAAAGTATCGAAATTCTTTTGTAAGTAATATACATATACATAAAGATGTATGGGAAACATGTATATTATTATAATCTAAAATAATTGATTCACAGTTGAATAATCAAGTTGGTCACTTGATTATGGTTTAGACCGTAGTATTGCGATTTATCCATGAGTAAGTAAAAGAGTTTACTTCAAGGAAATAATGAGTTTCACATCATGATAGTAGTTGACTATTGATAATGACATTATTAAATGAACATGAAATTAAGTATGTTTTAAAGAATAAAGTAGTCTGTTTATGTTAATCTTAAAACATACAATTAAACATTTGTTTATTATGAACTACAATCTTGATGAGTGGCGAACTCATATTTGTTTCATTATAATTTTTGATATGATCAAAATAGATTTTTATAAAGTATCAATCTAGGTCTGCATGTTGAAATTATTAATTGAAACATGTACCATGTAACATCCCATTCCCATATTAAAGGTTAGGACCCAAAATTTCAATACATGTGAGCTCAAAGAGAGATTAAGGAAATGTATTTTTTTTAGCTCATGCTTATTGTTAGCATATATGTACATAAATATTGAATCTTTGCACATAAAAAAGTGGTACATGCATTCATTGACAACTTTAAGGTATAATTGATGTTAAATGTGATTTTTATGAAAAATGAGAAGTAGAGGGAGTAGAAAGAGTGATCTAGGTATGAGTTGTGATAAGGAAAGAGTTGGAAACAAAATTGGTAGTGATCTGAAAAATATTCACGAAGTATGCTTCGGTCTGTTAGCCATAACTTTTTCTCTAGTTATCCAAATAAGATAATTCTTTGTTTGAATTAAACTAGAAACATAAGTCTACATTTCGTATGAAAACATCAAATTGCAATTCTGTGTCTAAGAGTCTAAAAAATTTTATGAAGTTGAGAATTAGGTGTAGTACATTGGTGGATGAATGTAAAATTTATCTTCGTACTTCAAGGGAAATTTGGGATTGATCTAGATAGATTTTGACAAAGTTTCCTTATTGAGAGGTATAGTATAGATCTTTCTTTTATCTTCCCAACGGTATATAGTATGTGAATTTTGGACATTGGAGTCGAAAGTTATGGTCCTTATAAGGGAAGATGTTCAGGAGTAAAGATGTATCTTCTACCTTTTTGCTTCTTTTGTGATGACATCATCTTCTTCTGTATTTCTTCTGTGATGATGTCATCTTTTTCTCTGTTTTGCTTCTTCTGTGATGACTCATCTTCTTCTGTGTTTTATCTCTTTTGTTTTTTTGTTTCTTCTGTGATGACGTCATCTTCTTCTATGTTTTACTTCTTTTGTGTTTTCACCTGGCCTATCTTCTATTCCATTTTTGACCCTTCAGACGATAAAATCTGTATTTATGATCTTCATGCAAGTTATATATCTTTCTTTTATCTTTCCAACAGCATATAGTATGTAAATTTTGGACATTGAAGTCGAAAGTTATGATCCTTATAAGGGAAGATGTTCAAGAGTAAAGATGTATCTTCTGCCTTTTTGCTTCTTCTGTAATGACGTCATCTTCTTCTGTGTTTTGTTTCTTCTATGTTTTGCTTCTTTTGTGATGACGTCATCTTCTTCTGTGTTTTGCTTCTTCTGCCTTTTTGTTCTTCTGTGATGACGTCTTTTTCTTATATGTTTTGCTTCTTCTGTGTTTTCACCTAGCCTATCCTTCTGTTCCATTTTTGACCCCTCAGACAATAAAATATGAATTTGTGTCTTTATAAAAGTTATATATCTTTCTTTTATCTTTCCAACGGTATATAGTATGTGAATTTTGGACACTGAAGTCGAAAGTTATGGTCATTATAAGGGAAGATGTTCAAGAGTAAAGATGTATCTTCTGCCTTTTTGCTTCTTCTGTGATGACGTTATCTTCTTCTGTGATGATGTCATCTTCTTCTGTGTTTTGCTTCTTCTATATTTTGCTTCTTCTATGATGACATCATCTTCTTCTGTGTTTTGTTTCTTCTGCCTTTTTGTTTTTTTATGATGACGTCTTCTTCTTCTATGTTTTGTTTCTTCTGTGTTTTTGCCTGACCTATCTTCTATTCTATTTTTGACCCTTCAGATGATAAAATCTTTATTTGTGATCTTCATTAAAGTTGTAGATCTCTTTCGAGCCATCCAAAGAACACCTTAATCAGAAATTTTGAGTGAAAGTTATGGCTGTTTCTTCGAAACGGGTTCAGTATGATTGAAGACAAAAATATGTTTGATTCTTTTGGCCATAACTTCTTCTCTAGACACCCAAATGACTTGATTCTTGAACCATTAGATTCGGAAGACATTTCTATACATTTCTGCCAAAAATCATTGCCATCTGAAATGATATGAGAAAGATTGAGTAAAAACGTGGGACTGGTACAGTGAGTGTGCTCTTAAATAATAGGAATTGGTTTTATTCTACTGAATATACCTCAATATTTTGATGATTTCTGGATCAGTAGAGCTCCAAAAGAGATGATTTTTGATTTGTGGTAAAATAGAGATATGAAGCTACAAATGGTATGAAGAAATTGGAATCTAATCTAGTCTTTATGATGTTTAAATTCTGGATAGAAGTTGTGCCTAGTATACTGATTTGGACAAGAGCAATCCAAAAATAATTGAAGTGGATCTTTCGAATCACTGACCTGAATTGAACGATTTTGGTGTCATTAGAAACTTAAGACAATTGCATGGAGGGGGCATTTTTCTAGAAGAAAGTATTATGTTAGAATGTTCAAGGGTACTGTTGGCAAGATACTTAAGTATAAAAGACATCAGGCATAAATGAAAGGGCAAATGAGACAATTCTCATCATTAAGGGCATAATTGGAAGAAGAAGTGTTGTCTTGCTTATATATGAAGAAGAAAAACGTGAATGGAAGGATAAGCGGAAGAGAATAACAAAAATGAGTAAGAAAGAGAAAGAGAGTTTAGTGATTGAGAGAAAAGAAGAGAGTTGAGCTAGGGTTTAATTTTTCTTAGTCTTCAAGAAAGACTTTGGAGCTGTTCAAGAAGAGAAAAAGGAAGAGTAAGAAAAGAGCTTCCATTTGAACTAAAGATCTCTTCATTTGGTGAAGAGTCAAGGGAACCAAGAGAATCATACTCAAGAACAAGGGAAAAGACAACCTTAATTCAAGGGCACCCTAATTCATTAACCCTAATTAAATTATGGAATTTGTAATCTCTCAATTAACAAAAGACCTATAATTTTAATTAGATCTTAAGCTCTCTAACAAATAATCGAGTCTCACATGGGATCTCTCTCCATGTAATAACTATCTAAATTGATTGCGTGGTCAATTAGATCATCTAATTCTTATTAACCTGATCTAATCATTTTTATCTGCTTCACCCTCTCAGTTTATTACAAAAATATACAAATACCATAATCAATCACAACACCCAATTATAATAATATAATAATAACCAAATCCATACATATATTCATATTCAAAGAAAAAAACAACAAGATGAAAGAAATACACAATAGAATGGGGATCCGGATGCCTCGGGAGAGCAGCAACTGCGAAGACTTGCCCCTTTCTCCTCTTTCTCTTCTTCTCTCTCTCTTCTTTCTCTCTCCTTAAGGGTCCAAAAGTGGTAGAAATGAAGCTCTTTTAGGGTTTCTTCATTAACCATTTTATAGGTTTTTTCTAATTTGGGCAACCTTAGGGCTTTTTCTAAGTCTGAAAGGTCTAAAAAATCCTTCGAAAACTCAAGTCAGGAAGGTTGTCTACGTGTTCTGTCACCCATGCCACAATCATGGCCCCTGAATGAGCCTTCTATCATGATCGTGGCAGAATTGCTACGATTGTGGCTCCTCTCTGATGCTTTTATCACGATTATGGCTTTTGGGCCATGATCGTGGGCCTAGTTGCTTCTTCATGTTTTCTCCGAATCTCCTCCGTTTTTCTATATTTATCCTAAAATACTAGCAAACATATCAAGACACTTTAAAAACATAAAATTGAAGCTCAAAAGTGTTCTCTGACCTACAAAACACTCAAAACACAAATATCTAACTAAGTAACCAAAACCTAACCTAAACATGCATTAATAATTCAATTTAACTACTAAGCACGTACTAAACTGCCTATTAAAACATTATATAGTCTACAACTATCAATTTTTTCTAGTATTTTATTTATGTTAAAATAGCAATAGATGTTAAAATAATGTTTATCTACTCAAAGTTTTTAAGGATTCTTCTATTATAATGATAGTGATAGTGCAAACAATACACAAAAGGCTACCTATTATGACAATAAGAAAAGGATAAGAAGGCCTTGTATTTTATTCATCAAGGAGTGAATGATGAAGTATTTGAGAAGATTGCAGCTGCAAACCACATCAAAGTAAGTTTGGGATACTTAAGCGATGGCATATAAAGGTGTAAAGAGAGCTAAGCAGGTGAAACTTTAAACCTTGAGAAGTCAATATTAAATTTTACAAATGGAATCCTCTGAGGTAATGGCAAATAATATAAGTCATATGATACTTTAACAAATTAAATGAAAATTTATAAAGAATAAGCTATAATAAAGAAAATTTTATGATTGTTCAACGAGCTTCTTAATTGCTTCAGCTTGTTCACATTGATATATGTGGCCCAATGAGTACAATATCAAATGATAATAATAGGTACTTCTTGACCTTTTTTATGACTTTAGTTCTAAAATACAGGTTTATCTTTTCCAAAGGAAGTCTAAAGTTTTTTTTATAACTTTAAGGAATTCAAGACACATATTGAAAAATAAAGTGGTTATCTTATTAAGAAATTGTGCACTGATGTTGGAGGTGAATACACCTTCAATGACTTTAAATAATTTTGTGAAGGATACAGGATACATTATGTAGACACTTTTCCTTACAATTTGTTGCACAATAGTTATTGAATAGAAAAATAGAATAATTATGGGCATGGCTAGAAGCATATTAAAGGTTAAGCGGATGTTAAATTGTTTCTAGGGTGAAGTTATTTTATATTCTCTCTCTCTCTTTGTTTATACATATATATAGTCCTAAATCTCACTCCTGTAGAAGCTTAAAGTGGTTCAAGACAAGTGTGAAGCATCTGAAGGTATTTGATTCCTATTGCTTGTGCTCATATTTTAGTAGAGATAAGAAAAAGTTGAACAACGAAGAAGAGAAAAATATCTTCATTAGTTACGTGCATAGGGGGTACAAGCTATTTAATCTTATCACAAAGAAAGTAATTATCAGCCAAGACATATTTTTGCTGAAGAAGAACATTAGGAATGGAATGATAACGCCCAAATGAATATATTTTTCTCTTCTTTAGGAAGAAGCAGTCGTGACCAATATAAATGAAGAAAACCTATCAAGTTTTATCCAAGAGTAATTCTTTTACATTTTTTGACATAATCAAATATTTACAAGATTATAAGTAAGCCTTGATGATGAAGGAGAATTGATACACTTTACTTTCTTTATATATATATATATATATATATATATATATATATATATATATATATATATATATATATATATAGTTTATGTTGAAATAGTCAATGGTTAATAAGATAATGTTTATCTATTCTAATTTTACTATGATTTTTTTGCAATAGTTACGAATAGTAGGAACTTTCTATATTTCACCTATATAAATAGGTATTCTAATTTGTTATAAGTATATCGCAATAATTTGTTATGATATGTTTCACTTATTATAAAGAATCATTTGTTTTGTTCCATTATCCTCTCCATATCTTGTTTTTTATTTCTTCTCCACTTATACTATGTTTTTTTCATCTTATTCATCATTACCCTTAACAAATTTGATTAGATGGAATCATTGAAAGAGATTTTGAGGTTTAACATTTTATGCTTAGTTGATCTATTTGCTTTGATTTCTGGCCTTTGTTCACTTCTCTTTCTATGAATTTATCATATTTTAGATAAACAGATAGATTCTCTATGGCTAACTTATATATCTCTCAATTATTTCACCATGGTCTAAATTTTAAGTTGCTTTGATGCATAAACTAATCATAAAATCCAACCTAACCACTTCATTATTTCATTTGTTGTTTTAATGTTATTAAGGTGTCGTTTGGTTGTTTTATTTTCTATTGTGATTTTTAATTTTTGTTTTTGATTTTAGTTTCTATTATTCTTTCAATTAAAAAACTTGTTTGATTGTTAATATCAATATAGTTATATTTTCGTTCTTGATGATAAGTACATATTAGATAAAACTTAAAGATAAATAATTTTAATTAATGAAAATTATTTTAATCTCTTATATAATATTTATTAATAAATTATGAACAAAATTATTATATTTTATTAAAATAAATTAATGTTTATTTTAAATATATTTTAATTGTTAAATAAAAATCTTATTTTAAAATTTATATATTTTTGTGGTTTTATAAATTTTAAAAACTGGAAGAAACCAAAATTAAAATAAAAACTAAAACTCAAACAAACATATTTGTTTATATTAATTTTAAAAACAAAACAAAAACCCAAAACATAAATAAAACAAACTGAGCCTAAGTTAATAAAAAGTAGACCAACTTAGTAAAAGATTTCTCAAAACAAAGGCCAACTTAGTAAAAGATTTCTCATATAAGTGTAGCTATTAAAAAAATGAAGAAGTTTTCGTAGACTATGGAAATATGGAGGCAGAAGGGCTAAGTCTAAAACCATCTTAGAAAGATGAAACCCATCAATGATATGGTCTTTTTTTATATATGTATTTTAAATATTATATATAAAAGTTATTTTATTTATTTTTAAATATTAGACAATATTTAAAGTGGAATTTATTTGAATTAGATCTCTTGTTCTAATTATGATATTTTTATCGTATTATATTAAATCTTCTTTATATACTTATATAAATTTAGATAAGATTTACTAAAATAAGGTTATTGTAGAGTGTATAAGGGATGATTTGACGGGTATACTATACTAGGGGGCGTGCTTTGCTTTATTTTTATACGAAATAATAATAAATAAGAGTTTGGGGGACACGTGCGCAAAGCAAACAATCTTTAACCAAACGAAAAACCCTAAAGTCCCTATCAGTTCTTCATTGTTGCTGCTGCTAGGGTTTAACAGCTCCATCAATCAAATGGCCACGGTAGCGGTAGAGAAGAGAAAGCCAGTATTTGTGAACGTAGAGGAACTGAAGCCTGGTACAACTGGTCACAATCTCACTGTCAAAGTTGTCAGCTCCAAGGTCGTACCTGCTCATAAGCCCCGCCGCGCTTCATCGTCCCTCTCTCAACGACCTCAACCCCCCTCTCGCATCGCCGAATGCCTCGTCGGAGACAATACTGCCTCCATCGTTTTCACTGCCCGCAACGACCAAGGTTACCGTTTTCGTTTTTACGTGTTCCTTTATTAGTTTGTCTTCTTCTTTTGGGATATTGTTGATGTGAGAATGTGACCTTTGAGACCATTTTTTTTACGGTTAATGTTAGAATCTTCGGACGTAGGGGAACTTTTTTTTATCGGTTTTAGTCCTTGATTTTTAAGAATGTGGTTTGATTTATCGCATGGTTGTTGTTGTTGGTAGGCTTTTCGGTTTCTAACCTGAAAGGCTATGAAAAGAAACTCTTTTTGAGGCAGCTGAAGTGTTAATTTGGCATGTTTAGACCAAGTAATGTTGCCACTAATGTGGGATTTCATTGTTTGAAAGGACTTAATTAAGAACTTTTCCGGTTGTCTGTACCTTTATACTACTTTCCTTCAGAAGCAAACCTGTGTCTCGATATTGATAAGATAAAGAACAATATAATAGGAAACTGCTTTAACAATATAGAGAAAATATATAACTTGGTTTAAAATCTCTTTTCTGCATGCTTTGTTTTAATGAACCATGCATTTGGAATTCACGCAACAACTATTTGTGGTTTAATGTTTTAACCACCAGGGGGCTTGGCCAGATGGTAGGGAGGTAGGAGTGCCTTCTCATCTAACAGGTTTGGAATCTTGGTAGGTACAAGGGGATGAGGAGTGTTTGTAATTATCCCAATCTGATGTACCAAAAAAGAATAGTCCATTTTCTCGTCTGTTTTGTCAAGGGGATCAGGAGTGCTTTTAATCGACATGTCTTTACGCTAGTTAATTGTTAAGTTTATTTAATCCCAGTTAATTTCTTGTTACATGTAAACTCTTGCACTTCTGTTCATCTAGGCCTCAAGACTAGTTGCTTTAATCAGTGAAATTATGGTTGCTTAATTAGCTTGCACATCAATGAACTAAATTTACTCTCTTGTTTAGATCCGCAAATTGTATATGGGAGCTGAACTTGACTTTTACTTGCTATAGCAGCATTTAAGAAGTTGCGATAGTGGGTTAAAGTCTTTGTTATTTGATTGCCTGTGCCATTTTCAGTTTTAGCATCTCTAGTCTGTTTGTGTGCTAACAAAGGTTTTGACGGATGTTTTATATGCAGTTGATATCATGAAGCCTGGAGCCACCGTGGTTATGCGTAATGCAAAAATTGACATGTTCAAGGGATCTATGCGGCTTGCAGTTGATAAGTGGGGACGCATTGAGGTTGCAGAACCTGCAAACTTCACAGTTAAAGAAAGCAACAATCTCTCTCTGGTTGAGTATGAACTGGTTACTGTTCAAGCTTGATTAAAAGTGAATATTTCTGAGTAATTCAGTAGCTTAATATTCTCTCCTGGGTTATGAGCTGTTGAGACAATATGCAGTATGGTAGAATGTGACTTTAGCCCAGGGATGGTACAGAATTTAGTCAGTGCTTGTTGCCTGCACAATTAAGTGTCAGCTTGGGAATGATATCTGATTGATTTAGCCCAATTCTACTAGCTATTTTCCTCAAACTCAGTATCCACAAACTGTTAGTTGTTTATTGATTTGAACCATTTCAGATTTAACCATACTGCTGGATAGTATCGACTTATTTAAAGCTCAAGTTCAATGACTTAATATTAGATGTTCTGTGAGCTGGTGAAGAAATGGATAATGTTATCTCATACGTAGATTGAAAAGAAACGGAGACGTCGAAGTCAGTAAACAATGTTATGGCAAATGTCAATCCTAAACAAGCAAAGCTTACGTTAGTATTCTTTAAATGGCTTTGGTGGCAGAATTCTGTTCAACAAGCTTCGACGTACAAATAGTTAAAGACCAAGTGTACTTGAAGAAACCTTTGTTTAATCTTGAGTTACAATATTAATCTTGGGTCAATTTAAGAGTGATAACATCTTTCATGGAAATTAGGAAATCTGCTGAAGCTTTTCATGCACTAACGTTTTGCCAGTTGCCAATATTTCAATGCTACTAGGCGCTTTCTTCAGGCTGAAACAATACATCATTATATGGCTGCACATTCATGCAGGAGCCACCTCTTGAAACCAAAATCTTGTACAAATAGAAAAGGAGCAACTCGTAGTCAAGTAATACAACGAATTCCAAAAATATTATCAACAAAAGCAAATGCAAAATAGAGGAAACGAGGTATCAAAAATAATTCTTCTCGGGTCAGAGTTGCCAACAAATTCTTACAGCCCTAAACACAGAAAACAGAACATCAGAATGATGACAAAAGTCTCAATATGAAATGTATAATGCAATAAATCAGAGCAGCAAGCAAAATCTAACCAGGAAGGATGAACATAATGCCTGATGTGAGAGCAAAAGCACGACTAAATTGAATGGTAGAATTATAAAATTTTTTTTTTGCAGCAAAAGTAATAACAAGAACTTGATTCCAATGTTTTTCTCACTTTTGCTTGGCCCTACACATGTATACCAAGGAAGAATGGGAAATGCTAAATCTAGTTGCCGTAAACTTAGACCCAATAATACAATATGCCCAAGTTCATTATTGAATCCCTTCTATCTGGTTTGTCACAACTTATTGTGTAAAGAAATAATTATCCGCTGATGCAAAAGGATACGTGCATGTGCGAAACGTGGATGGCTAATGCACTAATGAGGAGTTGTATATATGTGTCAGACATTGTTCACGCTATTCACAACCATCAATTGAAGCAAAGGTACTAGAATAATAGAAGGGCAATTCTTATGGAAATTTGCATAGACAGCTCGTTCAACATTTCTGAATTAGCAATCTTCATTTCATAGTGGTGAACAAAATTTTAAAATTCTTAAAAATCAATTGAACGTTCATTAAATACCGTAGGGGATAATGAATAAAACACTAGATGTCAGTATCCTTTAATAATAATGAAATAGAAGAACTGAAAAGAAAGTACTACAAAGTAAAAACTAATCCTGTTCAAATCTTTTGTACATTAATCCAGTTGAACTACATCGTCATAAAAGTAGTAGTGTTAGGAAGGAGAGAATGACAGGAAAGCCAGTAGTAATTTATTAAGGATCTGGAAGCTTGCAAAATCAAACTCGTCCTTTCAGCAGCAGACTCAAAACTTCAAGATATTGATTTTGTACTAATACTTGCTTCCGTCCACTGATCATTCATCACACATCATCATTGCAAGCTGATTAAATAAAAATAATCAGTATTTCCTGTAATAATCAGATTGATTCTTTTTTCCTTTTTCCAGTAGATTGAAACAAGCTAACAGCTCATGCATAGTTTACTGTGAATACGAGCGTGGATGAAAGTAGATGACTTTGCAATCAATGTTTAGGCAAATGCAAATCCCACATGCAGGGTAATTCATTCTGGGTAATTCAAAACACAAAGATCACACATCTTTACTCCATTTATGCTCGTACAAGAGAAATGCTCTGCCTTGTACACCGATATGAAATCAGATACTTCCTACTTGCTTAAATGATGGAGGACATTAATAAATGGAGTTTGTGTCATCATTGCTTCTCCATCTTCATCTAGTCTTGACTCTTCCTACAAGATGAAAGGAGAGTAGCATGCGCATACTCAACCAGTCAAATGACAAAAAGGAAATGGAAAAACGCTATGGTTTTCACGTGATAATAGATAAAGATGGACGAGATTGGTTATAGTTTCTGCAAATGAATTCAACATGATGCGCTGACATACTTCCCTTACGAAAAGGTGAAGAAGGCAATATCATGAAAAGAGAGAACAACCAGGCACTCATAATGCAGTAAATACATATAGCTGCTAAAATTTTCACTTCAGTGAATCTCTATACGCATCATAAAGTGTATTCATTGGTATCTAGTTATAGAAATGCAACAAAAACTACCTTACTTGCAACTTAGCATGAAACACATGAAAATCAAGAGTGAACATCAAAGGAGCCCAATAAAAGCCGAAGGTTAAAACATACGGAAGCTTGAAACCAGAAGCTTATGCATAACAGTAATACACAATAGCCACAAGTGTTCGCCTGAAAATCTATCAACAAGCACAAGCAAACAAGCGAGGATATATTCAAAACTTGAATATTGAAAATAATTAGTTTTCTTAAAAAATCCACATCCTGATTTTTACTCAATTACTCCACCATTTAAAAGAAATAATTTTTCCATACACAAAACGAAGGACCAACAAATAAACCATTCAGTCAAAATTTAAAACCAAACATATATCATTTAAGCACAATAACTCAAGCTGTGGAGAGAGATTCAAAACAGAAACTATACCTTCGGGAAGCCAGCCACAAGAGCAGCGAGAAATGGAGAGCATAGAAGTCATCAAAGCAGAAGCAGTGGCATTGTGATACGGCATCATCGATTCTACAGCGAAGCTCAATTGCGCCGGACGCCTTCAATCACCAAAAACAAATATTAGTACACTTTAACACTGCTATTATTGAATTGATATGCAGTAACATCGACCTGATTACGCGCTGAGAAAGAGGACTGGTCGGGGAAGCTCGCAGCGGAGGAGGCACATTCGAAGCTTTGGGTTTGGATGCTATGCGGCTTAACATGTGGCGGCCGGAGCTTGACCGGAAAATGGACAGGGCGGCGGACGAGGACGTCATTTTAAAATGCGCTTTCGGTGATCTAAGATAGGAACTCCTTTAAACCCTACCAGAATCTGAGTCTTCGGTTGGTGTGCTAAAAACTAATGTTTACCTTTATAAAATTAACTAAATTTTAAATAAAATTAAAAGTTAATTATAAAAATTAAAATATACCCAAATTTATAAATATATTCTCAATTTTAAAAATGATAATTAAATATTTAAAATTTTAATTTCTCAAATATATCCCAACTTAGTGAACGTGAAAAGTCATATTAAGATAAGAGGAACGTGAAAAGTCACATTAAGTATAATAAGTCACACATTGAATGTTACGTAGAAGTCAATTTTCATGTAAATTATAATTAAATTAAATTAATTATTATTAATTCACTATGAGAAGATTAGCCAAAAAAAAAAAAAACAAAAGGAGAAGAGTAAATGAACTAAATCGAAAACTAATCTTTATACAAATATATAAACCTTAAAAACCAAGGCAAGGCAATAGTTTATGTTATTTTTGTGCTTCGTTATTCTCTTTTATGCTTCGTATTTTGTGGTTGAGAACCTTTTGGAAAGAGAAAGTGAGTTAGTACGAAAAAAGAAAATGAAAACGTTTTCAAACGAAAGAAAATTGGAACCGTGTTTGAAACGAGGGAGTGAAGAAGAACATGGATTTTAACCACTATCAAAATCAATTAAATTAGGGTTTTATGTGGATGGCCGAAGAGGGGAGAAGGGTGGGTTAGAATTTTTTGTTTAATTTTATTTTATTAAAATGTGATGTTGATTTAACATGATACATGACATCCTATATTGACCATAGCATAGTTGATGTGGCTTGCCATGCTAACTATGTTAACGAAGGCACCAATGTTAGGCTATATTTGAGAAAATTGAAAGTTAAGGTATCTAATTATCACTTTTGAAAATTTGGGCCATGATTGTAAAATTATGTAAAGTTTAGGTTTTTTAGTAATTAACCCTAAAATTAAAGAATTCAAGATATGATTGAAATAGATTATTTTTACCTATAGAAAATTTAAATTTTAATTAAAAGGATTGTTAAATAAAATTAATAATAAATTAATTTTATTTAACAATAAATTAAATAAAAATTAAAAACTGACCTATTAATTAATAAATTGATCAAATTTTAACAACAAAATTATTAAAATAAATTAAACTAAAAATTAAAAGCTGAAATAATAATTAGATAATTCAAATTTTTTGATTAAACCGACCAAATTGATAGGATTTTTTAATCGCTGACTTCAAAGCATGAAAATATAATATTGTGGTCAAATCACCATTACCTAATTGTTTAGTATTGAGACAAGTCCTTGAGACCTTTTTTTCGACAAAATCGAGTTAAAGTCAACATAATTCTTTTGATAAATTTAATTAGAAAAATTAAATATTTTTGATAAATTCTTGGCTCACTTTTGTGATTGAACTATTGTAGAAATGGTACTTATCATTCAAATTCAAAATATAACTAGGCATTAACAATTTTGGAATCATAATTGCTTTTCTCCAATATTTAAAAACTAAATTGGAAGTTAAATTGGTAAAATAAGATGTTTAAGGTTCAAAAGGTTTAACCAATATTAGATCATCATAAAATTGGCTAAAATTGAACAAAAGTAATTAATTTGAAATATGATTGAAAGAGAATATTCTTATCCATTGAAAATTTGAAGTTTATTTGAAAAGAGATTGTTAAATAAAAATTAAGTGATTTATTTTGGTTTATATGAACTTAGTTAATAGATAAATTTATCGCTTTTAAACAAAAAAGTTATTAAAGTAAATCAAACCGAAACGTTAAAAATCGAACCAAAAGTTGAATGACTCAAGATTTTACAATTAAACTAGTTGAATCGGATGAGTTTTTAAATTATTGTTTTTTCAATCTTTTGTCAAAATCATGAATACCAATTAATGAAATGACAAAGCTTTATCTCTTTATGTCATGATGTTGTTGTTCATTCTTAAAACTTCTTTCTTGGTTTCCCATTTAGGTTTAACCCTTATTCCTAATTCTATCTCTCAATTTTAATTTTTGTTATTATTTTACAATCATAAATCATCCATCATAATTAAAAGATTGTCGCATTATTTTAAGAAGTTGGGTTTCATTTTAGTTTTGTTTTTTATTGTAGATTCCTTACTTTAAGTTAATGTAATAATAGTCTTCTTAGTGAATGTTTCATAAGATTTCTATTAAAAGGAAGATATCACGAAAGAAATAATGGAAAGAGAGGGACAAAGGAAGAAAAAAGAAAGACAAAAATTGAAAATTCCAGAAAATACTTTTGTATTCTTTTTATAATCATTCTATGGTTATATATGATCATGCATGCCAAATGCTTCAAAAAATAAGACCTAACTTTGCATAACTAAATTTATAGTTATGAGTAGAGATTGCATTGACAAAGAGTATGTGTGTAGCTTTTGTAATAAAAAGAATCGATGTTTAGGATGTGGGGAGTAAGAAAACAAAATAAAATTGAAGTAATGAAAGCAAATCAAATTAAACAACATGAAAGTGAAAAAATTGATGCACGAGTTTGGAATCTAATTCTTGGGTCAACCTCAGTCTAACTACAAATAAGCTTATTTAATAATCTTGTTCTCACACCTCTTTCAGAAATTATTAATCGTAGGTTAATAACAAGCTCTGTTAACTCTGGTTTTTCCTTAGGTCGTGTTTGTGATTATACACGGTCGTGTATCTTCTAGTAATGTTGAATTATTCATTTTCTTGCATTTGCTTGTCCCATCTTCACCCTAATCCATCTCCTTCATGTTTCACAAAGATAAATGAGTTTGAACATCAAGACGATGACTTAAGGAACGTACTTTTAACTCATTTTAGCTCTTATGCTTCCAATTTGTACCTAAAACCAAATATGAACAGAAATGAGTATCTTTAGCATTTCATAGCATTAATCACTAAGTATTATGAAGTAAATGTATAATCAATTAAGCACACTTGAAGTTCCTCCACACTTAGCTTTTGACCGTCATCGGGCAAAACAACGAAATCAAATTCACAAATCAAAACACTTCCACATTTTCCATATTTCCCAAGAATAGATAGTCATAAAAAAGAGAAATAACTCTCAAAACTATGGAAGAACTAAACAATAAATTCCTCTACTTATGATTAATCAACAAAATTCCCTTCAGAAACTGAGCAATCTAAGAGTAGACTTTGACAAAATGTGTTTAAGAATAAGATAAATCTATAGGTACACTCAAACATCATTCATGATCAAGACATTATGTAACTTTTCATATCATTTAAGTTCTCTACCACTAGGATTCACACGCATAATTATAAATCAAATGACTTTTTAAGGTTGTAATGTGGGAAAAGGATAAATTGAGATGTATTTAGATAGTGTAGTGCAAAATTCATCAAAGATAATGAAGCAAGAAAAACACTCAATGTAACATTAAGCGTAAAAACTAACATTCACTGAAAACTAGGTACCATCAGCTATAATGAATACAAAAACTATGTTTCACAGCTTAGATTCAAGCTTTTACACCATAAATTAGATGAAGCATAAGGAATTAGAAGGAATCACTCACAAAAATTGATGATAAATAATACATTATAACTAGAAGGAGGGATCCTTCAAAAATAACATCTCCCTCATTCACATCATAATCAAATCACACTTTCCATACAACTTTAGGAAGAAAGACTAATCATGAATAACTTTGAAACACATATGCATTTCCTTTTTGATAATTTTATTTAAACATATTTTTCTTCCTTTTATTTTCTTTTAATTCTTCTTCTTTTTTTCTATAAAAATCAAAAGACGCTACATCAATATTGGAATTCATTGATAAGAGATAAAATGACATTCTTAAAGTATATATACTAAGAGCGACCGGATGGACGACCACGGAATAGATCCCTATCGTCCATTTAATCCAGCGGTTTATATTCTTTCTTTTTCTTTCTTTCTGTTTATTGAATGTTGTGTCTTCGCGCGATATACACGCAATCTTCTGACCCAAATATTTTATCATTTTGTCAGGTGTGCTCTCTCTCTCTTTGTTTTTCCTCTCCGCCCTTGTCTTCCTCTTTTTCTGTTTGTTGAATGTTGTGTCTTCGCGCGATATGCACACAATTTTCTGACCCAATCTTTTGATGCAATAGTTTGTCAGGCGGTCGCGCTTGTGACTACTTAAAGAGCGAATGGGATGGACGGTCACGTAATAGATCCATGTTGTCTCCTTTCTCTGTCTTTGTTTTTCCTCTCCGCCATTGCCTTCCTCTGCCTTTTCCATTCCAGCTGTGGTTGTCATAGCTGTTGTTGGTGTCGAGAGAGTATCAGTGGTTTCGACGTGAATCTAGCACGTGAACCTAACATAAGGTTGTTCACCAACTGGACGTCGGATGTTGTAACCGCATCGTCTCGGTTTCCAGTTGTTCTTTACTTGTAAATCTTCTTTAAGCTTTTTTTTGTTTTGGTGTGTACAGATGTTTTTCGAGTTTCGTTATTGTTGCGATCATTGTTGTTGCATGCCCATTGTTATTCTTGTCATTGTTGTTCTTGTCGAACACGAAATCAATGTTGACCAACCTGTTGGCCTCTGATGAGACTTGGATATGAGCAGATTTATCATATTGCCATCCTGAAAAAGGATGGCTCGAATAAAGAAGACGTAGTGGAGACTTCTGAAAAAGAGTGCCTCAAACAAAGAAGGCGTAGTGCAGACTTGGATATGAGGAGATTTATCATAAATTGCAAAGCTGCTACTTCACCACCAGCATCCTCTTTCCTTGTACATATATTTTTCTCATGTCAGAAAGGAACTCCTCTGTCAAAGCAGAGGTTTCAGGATTATCACCAGGAATCATCTACTTTAATCTGAAAAAGGATGCCTCGCATAAAGAAGGCGTAGTGCAGACTTGGATATGAGTAGATTCATCGTCAGTCTCTGTCCATATAGCAGCTACTTGTGATGCAATAGGAAGATTGTAAATGCGTTGACCAAGATTTTCTTGTAGTCATAAAGTTTTAGAAGACGTAGTGCAGATTTGAATAATATAGTAACTGGACATATCGCTTCGTGCTATTTTTCAAGAATGTGACATATCGCTTTGTAAAGTTTTATGTGTCTTACTTTCACTTGCTAACTTTTTCTACTTTATGTCTTACTTCAGTCTGCTTTTCACTTTTCAATATCTGACTTTGATCGTTTCACTTCTATCGTCTCACTTCTATCGTCTCGCTTCTTAATTGGGAGGTGATTTGCCTTTTCTATCGTCTCGCTTCTTAATTCGGAGGTGATTTGCTTTCGTCTGCTTTCCATCGTCTGCTTTTCCTGCCCTCTGCTTTTGGATAACTTTCGTCTAGATGAAACATCATATGAGCAGATTTATCATGTTGCCATTTCAAGAATTGTAATATTAGATAGCATAATATGGTAACTGCACATATCGCTTCATGCTATTTTTCAACGTCTTTATTTCATCGTCTTACTTCGACATCGTCTTACTTTCGCTTTGTCTAACTTTTATCGTGCTACTTTGGTTGTGTTACTTCCGTCTGCTTTTCAACTCCGTCTGTTTTTCTACTTTCGTCTGTTTTTCAGCTTGCGTCTGCTTTTGCTTTCGTCTGCTTTTCGACTTCCGTCTGTTTTTCTTCTTTCGTCTGCTTTTCAATGTCTTACTTTGATCGTTTCACTTCTTTGAAAGTTAAGATTAAGAGTAAAGACGAAGTGAAAGTGAGATGATAACAATTGATCTTTCTTGTACTCGTTCATAATGCGTGAATAAGTTTTTGGGTAACACTTTGAAGTCTCTTTGTCTATAAGATACCTCTTTAGGTTGTATACAGATGGCCTACAACTTTGTAAAGTTTTTGAAGACGTAGTGCAGATTTGGATATGAGGAGATTTATCATGTTGCGATTTCAAGAATAGTAATATTAGATAGCATAATATAGTAATCGCGTATATATCGCGTCGCTATTTTTCAGCGTCTTATTTTGATCGTCTTACTTGTTAAGTCAAATGACTTTACATATATGATTTTGATGAATAACAGACGAAGTTGAAAAGACAGACAAAGAAGAGAAAAACAGACGGAGTTGAGAAAGTAGACAAAGTTAAGAATAGATGGAGTTGAAAAAGTTGACGAAGGTATAAATATAGACGGAGTTGAAAAAGTAGACGAAGTTAAAAATATAAACAGAGTTGAAAAAGTAGACGAAGTTAAAAATATAAACGGAGTTGAAAAAGTAGACGAAGTTAATAATACAGACAGAGAATACAAAAGTCAGACGAAGACATAAAGATGCATTTAAAAGCGCATTTATCTGAACAAAATAGGCGAAGCAAAAAAGCGCATTTAATCGAAAAGCGGCGGAAGTTCAATTTCCTTGTGAGAGAAGTAACGAGTGTGACGAACTACATCAAATTTGCTATAAAACATAATGGACCTTTGAGTAGGAAACTCGAATGCTTAATAGAATTGATCCCGATATTAGGAATATAATGGAGTGACGCCACACTTGAGATTTCGCACTTCCATGTTCATCTAAATTGAACTTGAACAAGGCTACATCCCCTAACGAATAACCATGGCCATCTATCCACTTCTGCATTTAAATCTATCTCCTGTATTTTGGACACATCCAACCTTATGCTTTCCGCTCCCTAACAAATAACAATCAAATATTTCTTTTTAGTAAAAAAGAAAGTTAAAATGATTTTCAAAATTATATTATAATAATTGAAGGTATGTTTAAAATATCCTTATTTGATAACCATAAGTTCAAAGTTTTGCAATATATTTTTTTTTAAAGATAATATCAATACACAACTTAAAAATCTCATATAGAAAGTAAGTGACTAATTTTACCTTGTCCTCTGCAAGTACTTTAAAGACATCTTTTGGATCCCATAATCTACTACGTGTATTGGGATATCTAGATTCTTAACATACAACTTCCTTTCCCATTTCTTCCATTAAGTCATGCATTTCTAATGTGTTTTCAGAAATGGACAGTTCGTTGAAACAGAGTATCAATGGGTGGACATCTTCGCTAAACCATTAAGTGAAGAACGGTTCAGGGAAATCAAACGAAATCTCAACATGGTTAAATATATCATAAAATCAAAACCAAAGGCCAATATTTTTAGGACAATAAATTCATATTCACGTGAACTTGAAAAGCAGACGAAATGTGACAAGTAGACGAAAGAAGAAAAACAGACGCAAGTTGAAAAGCAGACGAAAGCAAAAGCAGACGGAAGCAAAAGCAAAAGACAGAACTTAACTAAGTAACTGCTTGTTTCAAGGTTCAAGAAGCAAGATTGAAGAAGCAGTTGAACACGAAGGTTATAAATAAGAGTCGAAGTTAACATATTATTTATGCTTTCGCATTCTCCGTCTGTTTTTCTGCTTCGTCTGTGTTTGTACTTCGTCTGTTTTTGTTCGTCTGTTATTCATTAAAATCATATATCTCAAGTCATTTTGACTTAACATGCTTTTCAATAGGTTCCGTTTGTTTTTCTTCATATGTTTTTCATCGTCTGCTTTTTCATCATTATTTGTACTTCATCAAAATCATTGATGTCGAGTCGTTTTGACTTAACAATCTCGTCCTTTTTAACTGCACAGATTTTTTCTGTCACGTAGATTGAGTTTTCAATTAATAGGTACAATCTTCTAGCCGCTATAATAATGTCAAACACTGCCAATAGCGTATTGCAGAAGTAGACCAGAACAGAGATTGACGTTTCAATTCATACGTGAACGTATTCCAGAAGTAAACAAACATGAGGAGTGCAAGGAGAAGAAGAGGACCAGAACAGAGATTGACGTTTCAATTCATAGGTGATAGATTTCTCACGTGCTACTCCTGACAGGTTGACCTTCTACAATTATTTTCTCTTCTTTGGAAATTAGTGTCATTGCTTCCCTTTACTCTTCTTCCTGACAGGTTGACCTTCTACAATCATTTTCTGTTTTTCGCAAGAAGAAGACGACCAGAACAGAGATTGCTTGAATCTTGAAAAAGAACCGGTTATTCAATTGAGTTTTGTAACTAACTCAAACTGATTCTTAATTCACACGTGGTTTGCTTTCATCTGCTTTTACTCCCGTCTACTTTTGCACAGCTTTCATCTGCTTTTGCTTTCGTCTGCTTTTACTTCCGTCTTGCTTCCATCTGCTTTTCAACTTGCGTCTGCTTTTCAACTTCCGTCTTCTTTTCATCGTCTCCTTTTTCATCATTATTTGTACTTCATCAAAATCATTTATGTAAAGTCGTTTTGACTTAACAATCTCCTCCTTTTTAATTGCACAGATTTCTTATGTCAGGTAGATTGACGTTTCAATTAATAGGTATAATGTCAAACACTGCCAATAGCGTATTGCAGAAGTAAACACCAGAACAGAGATTGACGTTTTAATTCATAGGTGAGACCGTCATAATTTTTTACTTGTGGCAAGGAAAGACACGCTAACCCCCAAAATGTATGAACCAGACATTCAGACCTGTTTTTCTTGTATGGAATAATCTTCTAACTGGTATAATAATGTCGATTCCTGCTAAAAATGTATTGAAGAAGTAAGCAAACATGAACATAATTAGAGAAGAAGAGCACCAGAGTAGAGATCGACGTTTCAATTCATAGGTGATAAAATTATTATACACGCTACTCGGACGAGTTGACCTTCTACAATTATTTTCTCTTCTTGAAATTACTATCATTGTTTGCCTTTACTCTTCTTCTGACAGTTCACCTTCTACAATCATTTCCTCTTCTTCCGAAGCTTGCCTTTATGCATCCGTTTATCAATCAATCATTCAAGGGCCATTTCTTTGGCATCAAAATAACTTACAACAAAATTTGATCTCTCGCACGCACTCCACTGACACCTTTATATTCTAACTTCTTACCTGTTCTCCTGTCTTAACCCTTAAAGCAAATCTACCCCAACCGCTGAAACATTTTCTCCACCCAAACTTTACTTCTCTCAACTACCCTCTTCTTTTAGTTATCAAATTCTCCGTTCTAGATTCTGACTGCATTTATACTCCATTTTTGTAAGGCCCCGTGCTTATTCTCTGCTGCATTCTTCGAGTACTAAGGTATATATGCTTAGGTTAAATAAATTTATTGTAAAAATTCAGCTATTGTTATTTATTAACCTGAATAGAGCAAATTCTCCTTTCTACGTTCTGACTGCATGTATACTCCATTTTTTATAGGTCCCCTGCTTATTCTCTGTTGCATTCTTCATGTAGTAAGGTATGTGTAGTTAAATGAAATAATTTTTTAAATAAATTCTGCTATAGTTATTTAAATGGTTTATAATCATGTTTGTTCGACATATTGTTTGTTAGATCATAAACAAAATGTTTTTTTTACATGTTTACTGTGATACGATTTATAATATATATTCAATTTTATTGTTTCTATATATATATATCGATATATCTATATATATATATATGTATATATATATATGTATATATATCAATGTATGTAGGCCTGGATATATATATCTGACAATTCATTTTTACCGAACATCATGAATGGATAGATCAAAGACGTTCATATTATGTCGATTCCTCAGGTATTTACATATGGATAGAAATGCTAAAAGACGTAAAAAATATGCTGAAATGCCAAATGAAAAAAACAAGAATTGTTGCGACATCGTAGAGAAAATCGAGCTGCAAAAAACACAACTTCCACTTCATCTACACTTCAGCAAAGAATTACTCCTCAATAGAAGGATTCTTTCATTAATATTGAACCTTCCACCAGTCAACTTCTGAGTCATGAACCCTCTTATCATCAAATACGTGACCGATGTATTGATATCCATGCTGATCACATAAATGAAGGTACCTTTTCTTCACTATATTGAAACTATGTCCAACCTAACTAGTCCACATAATGATAATGTCCTTTTTATACGTTTCAAGGGAGAAATCATCGCACATTTCCTTCAACATTAACATCCTTGCAGAATTTACCAGTTGAACCTGAACAGCTCCCTTCTGTTCCAGATTGTCAATATTGTAACGCAAAACGATTTTACCTTGAACCTCCATCATTTTGTTGCTCGTCCGGACAAATTTCTATTGTTGCTCCTCAGATGCCTTATGCTTTAAAGTCTTTGTTTCTAAATAGCGACGAAGAATCCGAACATTTTAGAAAGAATGTTCGTACATACAATAACAATGTAACTTTCACTTCCTATGGAGCCAGATATGATCGTGACCTGACAAAAAACACAATGGGAGTTTATATATTCCGTGTTTAGACAAGTTTACCATTTCCTTGACAGTTTAGTGCCGACAAGCAATAAAGTATCTGGAATCCAACTTTATTTCTTTGATACCGATGAAGAACTACAACAAAGGGTGAGCAGTTCTGATAAACTTCGTGAAAGTACATTGAAGCTGATTATGACAATTCTTGAAGATAACCCTTATGCTAGGTTCTTTCGCCGTCTTAAAGATATTCCTTCCCTTGAAAATCACAAAATTGTTCTGAGATATTATCCAGGTCTTGATCGGTAGCGTTTACAATCTTCCCTCTTGCATCACAAGTAGCAATTTATATGGTGGCGATGATGAACAACATGATAAATCTCCTCATATCCAAGTCTACAGTCACTCAGGTCCGAGCTATAGAATTCAATCTTATTATGTATGCTACGACCCGCTTCAATACCCACTTCTATTTCCACGGGGTGAATCTGGATGACATCCTCGCATTAAGCGGTTAAATTCACAAACAAACAGCACCAATGGTTCTGATCAAACAAGCGGTGCTCCTTTATGCACTTTTATTGAAGCAGCTGAATTATTTGCTCTCGAAAACATAGGTTAGTTGTGTGCTTATTCCCTTGGTTCCTAAATATTGTCTAATTGGGCAAAATTAATTTATCAGTTTTTTCTTACTATTACTAATTACTCAAGAAGCGAACTCCAAACATGGCGTAGTATCTGCCAGAGAGTATTACTGCTATCGACTTCAAATGAGAAGTTATGATGAATCTATGCTTATCCACAGCTTAAGACTACTACAACAATTCGTTGTTGGTTCTTATATAAAGATTGAAACATCACGGCTTGACTTCCATAGGAAAAAACAGAAAGAAATACGATCAGAAATTTTGCAGGGTGTTTTAGATAGCGTTAATATTGGTCAAACTGAAGCTTCTACAATTGGCCGGCGAGTTGTCCTCCCAGCTTCATTTATCGGCGGCCCAAGGGATATGAAACGACGTTATCTGGATGCAATGACTCTAGTGCAAAAATATGGCAAACCAGATATTTTTCTCACTATGACTTGCAACCCTATGTGGAAGGAAATACAAGAGAATCTTAAATTCCACGAAAAAGCACAAGATGCACTTGATTTATTGTCCGAGTGTTCAGGCAAAATTTGAAATTTGAAAATGAGTTGATCAAAAAGGAATATTCGGAGATGTTGCCGCATTTGTTTACGTAATTGAATTTCAAAAGCGTGGATTCCCTCATGCTCACTTGCTTCTAATACTTCAACCACAATTTAAGTTGTTGAATCCAGATTCCTATGATCAAATTATATAAACTGAAATACCTAATCCTGATCACAATTCCAGATTATATTCTCTTGTCATTAAGCATATGATCCACGGTCCTTGTGGTTTTATGAACAAACAGTGCCCTTGCATGAGAAATGGTGTATGCAAAAGTCATTACCCCAAGGATTTTACTCCTTTCACTGTCCATGGTGAAGACAGTTATCCGTGCTATAGGCGTAGAGATAATGGAAGAAAAGTTAAAATTTCCAGACACGAGGTTGATAATAGATGGGTGGTTCCTCATAACCCGTACCTTATGATGTTGGTTGACTGCCACATTAATGTTGAAATATGTTCCACTGTGCTTGTTAAATATTTATACAAATATGTATTTAAGGGTCACGGCCTTGTGAACTTTAGCGTCAACGACCAAGAAACCAGTCGATATTGACGAAATCACTAATTTCAAGAAGGCCGTTGGATTTCACCCCCCGAAGCTTTATGGCGTATATATGAATTCCGCCTCGCAGAGATTAATCCATCCATCTATATACTCCAAGTTCACCTTCCAGATCAACAATCTGTTTCCTTCGCAAAAGATGCTAATTTGTCTTATTTATTGAGGAATATTGACTTCTCCAAAATAATGCTGACGGAATTTTTTAGGACCAATTCAACAAATCAAAAGGCTGCAGAAATGAAATGTTTGTATGCGGATTTCCCCCAACATTTTGTCTGGAATCAAAAAACAAGGACGTGGTTAGAAAGAAAGCGTAGAAAAGTCATAGGACGATTAGTGACTGTTGACCCTCGAGAAGGAGAAAGGTATTACTTGAGATTATTGCTCACAAATGTTAGAGGACCAACATCGTTTGACAACTTGTTAACTGTTGATGGTGAAAAGTGAATATTTGTGGATCTTGCACCGCAATTAGGATTGCTAGCATCGACTCTTACATACTACAAACACTTGACGAAATCATCATATTTCAAATGCCAACATCCCTCGATTGTTATTTGCTACACTCTTGTTCTATTGTTCACCGCAAATCCTAGGGAACTCGGGAAACTTTCACAGGCCACCTCTGCTTTGACTACCTATATGCTTATTCTTCCTCTAATACGTATACATATGATGATATTACAAAAATGGCTCTTCAAGATATCAATAAATCTCGGAACAAATGGGATAAAGCTTAGGTGATTATCATTTCATCGAACATGAATTTCAGATCTTGACATCGCCAGCACAGACTAAGGAGGTAGAAAGTGAGATGAATATAGAGATTGATGAACAAGACCTCTTATTACATCAAAACTAAACAGACCAAAGAAAAGCACATATTTGATTTAATAATGAATTCAGTTCTCACTTCAACGATCGCAAGTTATTTTATCGATGGTCCCGGAGAACAGTAAAACTTTCTTATATCGAGCTCTTCTTGCAAATTTACGATCACAAGGACATATTGCAATCGCGATCGCGACATTAGGCGTTCTTGCGTCAATTCTTCCAAAGTAGGACTGACTCACTCAAGATTTAAAATCGCTTGATTTATCAAAGCAAAAGTTTGTCGATTGAGCAAACAGAGCAGTGTTGCAAAATTGATATTTGAATCCAGCCTTATTTTATGGGATGAGGCTTCCATGGCAAAATGAGAAGCCATCGAAGCATTTCACAGCTTACTTCAAGATATAATGAACTCTGATCAGCCTTTTGGAGGTAAAATTATTGTATTTGGTGGCGACTTTCGCCAAACATTGCCAGTTATTCACCAAGCAACGAAACAACAACTCATTGATTCAAGTCTTCTAAATTCACATCTCTGGCGCCACATCTCTAAATTCTGTTTAACGACAAATATGAGAGCTATCTCAAATCCAAAATTTTGTGATTTCTTATTGCGGGTTGGAGAAGGCGCTGAACCAATGGATGAACAAGATCAAATATGTTTACCAAATGAACTCATTATTCCTTACGACAACAAGGATCAATCTGTTAATAGGTCACTTCTTTTTTCATTAAACGACCTACTAACCTTTTTTCCCATTACGATTATACTTTCCTAATATACAATTATCCTCACTAGGTTATTGGAAAACGTCTTCCCTGTCCTAAGATTATATTCATCCGACCCATATTAGATGATAAACAGATGCGTGCTATGTCCAACAAATAGTTGTGTTGATGAAATTAATGACATCATGATTAAAAAATTAACAGGAGATTGGCTCAATGGTGAGAGGCGTCCACATAAAGTGGAATAAAACCTTGAGGTCATGGGTTCGAGTCGTGGCTCACCCATGACCAAAGAGGACAATACTGATTAATGGGGTACTGAAGTTGGTGGGTTTATCCACCCGGTACCTGGATCTGAAGTTGGTGGGTCCCCTTCGTGGGGTTAAAATCCACCCGGGTCCAACACACACAGATATCTTGACTTTCTTTGATCCGATCTCCTGCTCGATACCTGGAGATGGGGATGAAAGGGGGAAGGGGGTGAGTTTTACAGCTCGTGGATAACATATTTATAGCCGAACAATAAGCAAAAATATTTTAAAAAAACTCATTTCCAGTTTATAAAAATTTCACGGTAGGAAATTATCAAATGCTTATTTATCAAAATTTATCAAATTTTCAAATCATTCATGAACAATTCAAGAACATGTATGCATCACAGTTGTTAACAGAAACAAAAAAACCTAACACATCATAAATGGTTTGAGTCGGTCCAAAAAATAGAACGTACTACACAGTCCTGCTGAGCGGTCTCGTATAGCCGTGAACTTATGGGAGTCCTAAAAGGAACTCCAATGCCGCTGGCGGGCAGGACAAGTGCACTTGACTATCTTATGAGACCTAACCAAACCCATATAACAGATAATTCACACAGGAACTTGAATTACCCGGAGGCATCTTTCAAAAACTAAATTCTTATAATCATGTCATAATCAAATACAAATTCATTCATAACGTCACAATTTCACATAGTAAACTGCACAATCATTCACAAACAAGGAATGCAACAATTTTCATAATTTATCAATTCATAATATCATTTAAAACAATGAATTTAAACTTTGTAACCATTTTTCAAAATCATTTGGAAACAATAAAATTTGATAATACTTTCTTTTTTGATTTTTCGAAAACACATAATCGACTTATAAGTCAAATCATAAACATAGTACCCACCTCATTTCCATGCTTAATTTCTTGTCCAAAGCTTCTCTTTCTCCATTTCCTCTCTTAATTTCCTTCTTAAGGCAAAAATTTCCTAATTCATGAAAATCCAAAATTAAACAATTCATCACATACAAGCATCAAAATTCAACTTAGAAATCACAAACCCATTCAATCCTCAAGCTATCTAAATTATAATTCTATCATAATCCAAAAACTAAAATTTTTCTCTTACTTTAAACCTTCTCCAAATTCGAAATTTCTTGGCTTTAATTAAAGCTCTTGTGCTCCTCTTCCTTTTTCCCTCTTGAAACAACAGCAAAGTCGCACTTGAAGGTTACCAAAAATCAAACCCTACATTTCTTGCTTCTTTCTCCCTTTCTCCATCCGAAACTCTCATTCTTCTCTCTTCTCTCTTCTTTCTTCTTTCTTCTTTCTTTTCTTTGTTCCTTTCTTTCCTTCAATTTTCTGCTCCCCTTGTCTTATACGAAGACTTACCTCTTCAATTTACCAACTTGACATTAATGAATGAGAAAAGACCCTTATGCCCTTCCTTATAAGCTTTGAAACTTTAAAGCTTTAGTATTCTTCCAATTTTGCCCCTCATGCATTTTTAACATTTTAATTTTATTTAATCCAATCAACCTATGCCATATGATCTTACTCAAATTAATCTAATTATTCACATTAACATGCTAATTAAATCCTCAAAATCATAAAATATAACAAAGTCTCAAAAGATCATTAAATCATGCTTAACTTAGGACATTTTTCAAATCATCAAATTGAAGGAATTTCCTAAAACTTCCTTCTATAGACATGTTCCTTATAGTCGCAATTTCATAATGACATCAAAATCATTTAATTTGGTTCACTACTCCAAAAGTTATACTCCAAACATTTCGGACTATTCTTATGCAAAAACATTTTCCTGCGATTTAATTTCATTCAAAAATTGATATTCTTCGGGACTAAATTGAAACTCAATTTCTTCAGGACATTTGTAGCTATATTTTTCTAGTTTACTCCAAATTAAGAATCACCTCATTTGGATGACTAGAGCAAAAGTTATGGCCAAAATACTTTCAGCTCTTACTAATCCAAGATTGAACACTATACCCAACTTCTATTCAGAAATTGAAAGTCTTAGGGGCTAAATTGAAATTCAATTCCTTCAGTTAACTTGTAATTCCATGTATCTAGTTTATTTTTCAACAAGAATCAACTCAATTGGATCTCCATAGATCAAGATATCGCCAAAATATCAAAGCATGTTCAGAAAAATTTTCCAACTCACTTGATTCAATCAATATTTTCCAGGTTAATCTCAAAAATCATAAATTTTTCATGAAGAGGTAGAAAATTGTCTTAGAAATCTAACGCTTTAAAAATCAAGTCAATCGGATGTCAAATGGAAAAGTTATAAGCAAAAGATCAGAGTATGTTTAGAAAATAACTATCCTTGAACAAATAGGGAAGTCACGATCGTGCACATGCACGATCGTGACATTTGGGTGATCCTGCGGAGTGGCGATCGTGCGCATACACGACCATGACATTTGGGTGATCATGTGGAGTGGCGATCGCGCGCATGCACGACTGTGACATTTGGGTGATCCTGCGATCCTTTTTCTTTACCAACATCTCAACTTCAAAATTCTATACCTTTTGATCTAGAACTTCAAAATTTACAAACTTTATATAAATGGAAAGCTAAAAGGAAGATCTACAACTTCTATGAAGAACTTAAAAATCAATTTCATCTCTAAAGGGGTCAAAATCTCACTCAAAGTTTATGTCCCATACTAGTCATCCCAAAACAGTAACTCAACTTCTAAAATTTCTATCTTTCACTTATAAGATCCAAAAATGTCATACTTTATATCAATGAAAAGATCAAAATGCAACCTACAACTTTCATGAAGGACAGAAAAATCAATTTGGCCTCTAAGGGAGTCAAAAACTACTTCAAAGTTTCTGTCCATTAATGATCATGCTAAACAGTAACAGAAACTTCTAAAAATCATAACTTCCCATTTCATGGTCCAAAATTTCCATAATTCACATCAAAAGAAAGATCAAAACATAATCTAAAAATTTCATGAAGCAATTAAAGGCAATTTCAACCTCTAACTAGGTCAATTTTTCAATCAAAGTTTCTGCCAGATATTTGTCATCCTAAAATAACATCCAAACTTCCAAATTTCATATCTTCCAATTTCCACAACCAAAAATAACATATTATACATCATTGTAAAGCTATGCAATTTTTCTATAACTTTCATGTAGACCACTTACTCTAGTTCAAACCACATCAGTACAAAATTGGTCTCAAAGCACAGTACACACAAACTTACCCTTAAAAGCATTTTTCAAAACAAAGCAAAATAACCTTAACTTCAAAAGATCATAACTTTCAATCCCGATACCGAAAAATATCATACTTCCTAGCGATAGAAAGCTATCAACAGAAACTACAACTTTCATGAAGATTATTTTCTTAAATTCTGCCTAAATCAAGCCAGAAAAATTCACAAATTTTCAGATCCAATTTGCCATTTTATGCTACTATTCATCCTCAAAATGTCAGACTTTCTTAATTCTCCAAATTCTCACACTTTCACTATTTATTTCTTGTTTTTCAACTTCCATTGCAATCAACTCATTCACTTTAACTTTTATAACCCATACAAATCTACTCAAATCTCAAAGTCATCAAAACCAATCAATTATTTTCTCATCAATTTCCTTAAAACACAATAACATCTATAACACAATACATATACGAAAACACTAATTTCATACATTAACCTAAACATCTCATTGCTGCAATTTGCTCAAACTAACTTTGCTCAAATAGAACATTAAACACAATCATTCAAATTCATAAATTGTCTTTTTCTTTACACATGACCAATTCACCACAAAATCTTCACTTAATGATATTTTATAATTCGAAATCCCACTAAAAGATCGGGGTCCAACATTTCTCCCCCTCTTAAAAGAATTTTGTCATCGAAATTCCTACCTGAGTAATCATCAAGTAACACATCCTCTTAATAATAGTCAATTACTTTCTTAGGTAATTCTTCATCATACAAATCTCAACTTACTCACCATTTATCACTTCTTGTGTTAATACCATCATATCATATAATGTCGATATTTCTTAACATTTGTACACAAATCAATGGTCCAATTTTTAAGGAACCTTAATATGGACCGATCATCATTCAAAATCAACCTTTTAAACTTCTATACATATATCTCTATCATTAATCTCATCTTTCAAGTATCCCTTATTGCATCTTACATATGTATATTCAAAATCAAATCATCCAAATTCATCAAGACATTCTAATCTTAATTTCCATTAACACATTCTTATTATCAATCATACTCTTGTCACCTAAATCAAACAATCACTTTGGTTCTTCAAATAATTTATGAAAAAAATTATTCACATCATTATCACATTCTCACTAATTCACTTCTATCCATTCAAACTCTTATCAATTTCTCATGCATATCACTCATACAAATACTCCTATGTAAGATCCTAATATCGACGCTCTGATATCATAAATGTTGGTTCCCGTTTTCGGAACCCAACCTCGGAACTGTTGGCCCCCGAATTTTTCGTATTGAATTAAGCATGATTATAATTCAATTTAACAGAATTATGAGATTTAATGGATAAAGTTTTGGATCTATTTGTTATGTAAATGTTGATCGAATTTATTTTATGGCTTGGTTGTATGAAAAATGATAAGAATGTATAAGGGTATTTTAGTCATGGCACTTAAGGTTATAAGGCCTAAGGCTTAAGTGAAAGGGGCAAAATGGGCGTTTGATAATTAAGTAGGATTAAAAGAAAGAGTTAGAAGGAAAAGAAGGAAAAGAAGGAGAAGAGGAAAAGAGAAGAAGTCGTGAAAGAGGAAGAAGAGAAGAAAAAAAAGGGACTTTCGATCTTTGCAGTTTTTGACAAGTTTGTGATACTTCCGGGTAAGTTTTGCTTGTCTTAATCTTGTTTTGGTTGGATTAAATCTAAAGATAGGTTGCATATAGTAGAATCGGTAGTTTTAGGGTTTAAAGGTAAAAATGGTTAGATTTCCTTGGGTTTTTAGATTTGTGACTGATTTTGAGGTTTGATTGAGTTAGAAATGTAGTTTGAGACTTGATCTAAGGTTTAGATGTGTTGTATTTGCATTTGTGGAAGGATTGAAGTGAGAAAAACTAGAAAATTTGGGGTTCGAGGTCGGTTCCCCGATCCGCACGTCGCGACGTGCTCTTGAGCACACCACGGTGTGCGAGGAGAAGACATGAAGGTGCACGCCTCGGTGAACGTCCATGCGTGCGGCCAGCATGGCGCGGATCGATCGCTCGCCGTGAGTAAAGCTTCATTGGCGCTAGTAGCCGTCGTTCGCCGCGTCGGCGTGGCCTCGTCATGGCGAACCCCTGCTTTCAAAGAATGATGAATTTTGTTATTTTGGTTATATCTTGGGCTGTAGATATCCAAATGAGATGATTTTGATTCGTTGGAAAATAGAGTCAAAGTTTTACAAGTTTTATGAAGCAATGAAATTGAAAGTCGATTATAAAAATCTTAAAGTTTGGTCGAAGTTGGGTATAGATTCTTGTTTTGTTTGGGGTATAACTTTCGGTTTTGAACCAAATTGAATGCTTTTGAGTCAATAGAAATGTAAGACAATGAGGAGTTTTATGAAAAAGTGACCGAATGTTTGGATTTTGGCGAGTTTGGGTTTAGTTAGAATTTATCTTAGTGAATGTGTGATTTTGGATTCTAATTTTATTCCTATTTGAATAGGAATTTTGCATTTGATTAAGGAAATCAAGGAAGGCAAGAGGATCAAGATGAGAGGTATCTTTTAAGCATGTATTCGAGCAAGGATTTCAGGTGGGTTTCATGTTTATGATTTAGTAATGAGCCACTAAAGTTTTCTCCCAAATCAAGAATGATTTCAATTACTTCATAAATATCGTTTTGTTTCTATTGAATGATTTGCAAAATTTCTACATGTTTGACCTATGAACTTTTCTCGATGAATTTCAAAATAGAAATGAAAATGCATTGAACATTTTATGTCATGCCTTGGAAAACTTCATGGCATTTTGTATATTCGGAAAAGAAAGAATAGAGCATGAAAAGTATGAAAGCTTTGATAACATGCTTTGAGCATGAAACGAATGTATTATGTGCTTTGTTTGGGTAAGAGAGTTACGGATGGAGTCACCTGCACGTCGACATATAGCCTTCTCTTGGCTGCCCGCTTGAGGCCACGAGATCCTTGAGAAATCGGGCTCGTTTTGTTTACGGATTTAACTTCGGTTTATCCGGATCGTTTACGGAACTCTCGAGCCATTTGTTTGTGCATTGCATCTATGAATTGTCAAGTATGTGCATAACTTGAGCATTTGATATTGATGATTGATTGAACATATTGTGTTGATGTGATAATATTTTTCACTATGCAATGACACTTTTCAACTATGGGTTTGAACTCAGAACTTCGGATTTGACTGAGAATTTGGGAGTAAAGCGTTTTATGAACTTATTATGATTTTGTACAACAAATGAACTTTTTCAACAGTTTTTCTTGTTCTTCGTTATAAACCTATTACCCACGAGCTATAAGCTCACCCCCTTCATTCCCATCCACAGGAGATGAGAAGAAGATCGGGTGAAGGGAAGTGAAGGTTTCGATTTCTATGTGTGTTTATTGTATTGTTCTCAATTGCATTGGTATTGGAAATTTTAGAATCGATATATTGTGGCTTGGTATGCCATGAAAACTTGTAAATTTATTCTTTGATGAAAGTGGATATTGTCTGGTTGATAACTAGTGGAAGTTCGCAATTGTGTGTACGGACCGGATTGAGTAAGAATTTAGTTTTCTCGAGGGAGCTATGATTATGATATGATTTTTGGATTGTAAATTTTGGTTATGCATATGTATTTATATACCGCAACGAGATGTGTTATGGAAAAAGGAATGTAGGAATGGCACGAGATTGTAAGCTTCACGATTTCTGTGATTTTCGCCAATGTTCTGGTTCAACGGATGGGTTCCGGGAACGGGATCCAACATTTGTGGTATCAGAGCAAAAAGATGAATCGATGAAGGTTAAGGCAACTCCATCGGATTACAGGTAAGTATGATGGTACTGTTTCGAGATTGGGTTCCGGGAACGGGATCCAACATTTGTGGTATCAGAGCCCAGCATTATGATCTTGCATGGGCGCATGTGTATGGGTTACACGCATAAGTGACTGTTAGAAGTTTGAGGTGTTAGAATTTGAGGAGCCACGGTGATTGTTTGACTTGGATTGATAAGAATTTTGATTGATTTTAGTGATGTGTTCAAGAAATTGAGTTGTGAATATCGTGATGAATTGTGAAAAAGTAAAGTTTGAAGGATGAGATAACGAATAGAAATATATGTATGGAAGATCGATAAGTTGAATGTGAAATGATGATTGGTCCATCTGTCACGATCTAAGAAAAAGGAAAGTTGTGGATAATGAGAAAGGAGAAATAGAGTATAGGTAAGCGGAACAGATAATGACTCAAGGCAATTGTATTGGAGGATTGAACATGACGACAATATTGTACTATTCGAAAGTGATATAGATACGAATGTATTACCATGGATTGTATATATACATGATGAGAGTAGAGTGTACAAGTAGATTGCAATGGAAACATAATGTTGCTATAATCTTACGACGAAGTGGTTGTTCTCGACGACAAAAGTGATGATCTGCAGTAAGAATAAATTAGTGGATTTGAGGTCAGAATGTCATTGTGATTATGCATCGATAATTTTTGAAATTGATTGAGGATATACATGTGGAAGATGAAATAAAGGCTGAATGGAAAATGAGATAGAAGTGAGGAAGTTGTGACCTTGTATGAGACGAATGAAATGATATATAGTATGGGGACTTCACCTCGTAAAAGGACACGAGGAGTTCTGAAAAGATCAGTTGCCCCCAACTCTCTGACAAGAGAGGAGAGTACTGATGAATCAGTAGTCCCAGAAAATGATGAAGCTTCTGTAAGGCAAGGAAGTGAGCCCTACGCAATCAATATGGTAATGGAACCACGATGAAATGATATAGCATGAGAAACAGTGACTTCTGGAAAAACTAGCATAAAATTTGTGTTAGTATGTTCGATAAGGAGAAGCGTAAATCAAGATCAATGGCGATCAAGGTATCACTTATGTAAGATATGAATTGGTAATTTTAAGAAAGAAATCTGTGGATAGAATGGCATGACTTTGACAATGCTCAACCAAGCATTTGCAATAGCAAGAATGTTTGTTACTCCTTAAGTTTTGAGTGACTTGAACAGTATCACCGTATGAGGATGAGAGAAAATGGTCTTCTCGAGGGATTAAAGGTAACTGATGATGTGATGATGATAGCACGTGAGTGATAAAGATTTGTATGAATGGTATCTCTTTTGCAGAAGAACTTCATTAAGTTAGATTCAGCAGATCAGATAGTCTATATGAAGGATGATCAAAGAAAGAGCGGACCAAAAAGGAATATGTAAGGATTCGGAAGCGAGTATTAGAGTCCTATTCCTAGCGGAGACTCACGTAAAGAAGGTAGAAGATACTCTCGAGATCAGTATGTATTTTTTTAATGTCAAGGATCCAACTGTGAGGGTGGATTCCTACATTGAGGAAGCGCTAATTGCCAATATGAGGAGTATATCATATCGGTTCACGTTATGTTTTGGATACGTATGTTTGGGAAATACAAGTTTATCCGATGAAGGTGTGACAAGCACAGGAAGCTAAGATTTCAAATAAACTGAAGTGTGTGGAGGAAAGCAGACATCAGAATACGTCAATGCGAAATATGAGGAAATCTAAAGAATGGAGAAAATCAGTCAAGAGAGGTAAGACAATTAGGAATTGGAAAATAACAAGAGGTAAGATTTCCTCATTGAGGAATCAGTTATTTGCGGAATGACTAGAACCAATGGTGGACATATAGAGTTTTGACGATGTTTGGTCAAGTTAGCGAATTCCCTGACAATGCTATAGGAATGAAGAGTAAAGTGATCCAAGCGAGGTTTGATGATATGTTAAGTGTATTCGAAGAGTGGGGAAAAATAGTTTGACTACTTGAGGAAAATGAGAAAAGTATATGAGAGACGAAGGTAAGGAAAATTTTGAGGATATTAAATATATCATTTGGAATTGGGAATTCAGTAGTATACAATGGTGTTGGATTTGGAGAATGTGATTAGGATTGAGTTTGGATTGTCGGGCGGGAAGTCTGAGGAATTTTGTGATTTGTTTGAGCTGGCGTACAGAAGTATTTAAAGTTATTTGCAGGTTTTGGGTTTGAAATACAACCGTGATGCTGTATGATAGTCTATGGATTTGTGTGGTAAATGCCAGTTGGTAAAAGAGAGTAATGATAAGATTTTGTATAAGTCATGTGTGAGATTCTTTGGCAAAAAGGCATATAAGTTTTGTTATAGATATGTATTGAATAAGGAATTAAGTTATAAATTTGCGTATGATTATGGTTTATGAATTGTGATTGTATATGAATTGGATTGGGGTACGTTAGGAATAAATTAGGAATTTGTATATTAAGTTCGCATGATTTGCAGCTGCAGTGATTGCCAAAAAGTTGGAGACATTATATGTACAAGAAGATTTTGATTTGTGTGTAAGATTTATAGATCATACAATTAAAGTAACGTATTGAGTTGAAGAAATTGAATGCGAGATGGAGACAATGGATAGAGTTACAGGAAGTTTATGTTGTACAAATGAGTATTCAACAATGGTAAAGCTAGTGTTGTAATCAGACGCGTTGAATTGAGAATTCAATAGCAGTACAGTAAGAATTCAGTTTCAGAGGTTATCAGATCAAGTGCAATAAAGAGTGCTGAACGGAGTTGAATTAGGGCAAAATGAAGTGCCATTAGTCACAAAAAATGTAAAGATCAGTTTCATATGAATAAAGCTCAAATTAAGGATTCAGAAATTGTGAACCCTTCCAAGAAAGCGAAAATGAATGTGCATTTTGAGCTCGAGTAGGAAAAAGGATACTGGGTGATTGAGATAAAAAGTATGCGTACCGAGAAAGATGATTGAGCAAAGAGACTGTCAGAAAAGGGCAAGTGGTGATTTAAACTATACGTCTTAGAAGAAATATGTCAAGTGACGGAGAGTTTAAATTGTCGAAGGTCTTAACTGTCCGAGATATGTTTGAAGTCTATAGTGTGGAGTGCATGGGAATATGAGACCAATGTACGGTTCTATTTGACGTTAAGCATCACGATCGTTGTTATCGTGATTCAAATAGAATTCTGTATGAGGAGTTTGATGATAAAAGAGTTATTGCTTTTGTATTATGATGAGTAAGGCCTACTGATTATTGAAGGCTAGAAGTGGAGATGTTATGGACAGGTGATATTAACTAATTCAAGCAAGATGGATGAATTAGGCAGATCCGTGCCAAGAACATGGAATACAGTGAGATAGACATAGAGGCAAATGTGTTGTTACTAAAGGGATGTGGATTGTCTAGTGAAAGATGATTTGACTTTGAGGATATCACCTTAAAGGGTGTGTGCTTACATGAGGTATAAGGCGTACTCAAGTTAGGGCAGAGGGTTTGCTAAGCCCAGTATGAATTGGTCTATATGAAATGATTATAAGTTAGCACTACTCATAAAGGATGTCTTAGCTCGAAATGTGAAAAATTGTGAGTGATATGAAAAGTGAATGGTCAATTAAGGGATTGAAAGACCAAGCGCGTCTGTTGATCACAGTCAATTGAAAGAAAGTATTCGAGTAACGACGTAAAACTGGAATTGCGGGAACATCCTGCACTCCTTATCGGTCAGATAAGAATTTCGAGGACGAAATTCTTTTTAAGAGGGGGAGAGTTGTTGGCCCTCGAATTTTTCGTATTGAATTAAGCATGATTATAATTCAATTTAACTGAATTATGAGATTTAATGGATAAAGTTTTGGATCTATTTGTTATGTAAATGTTGGTCGAATTTATTTTATGGCTTGGTTGTATGAAAAATGATAAGAATGTATAAGGGTATTTTGGTCATGGCACTTAAGGTTATAAGGCCTAAGGCTTAAGTGAAAGGGGCAAAATGGGCATTTGATAATTAAGTAGGATTAAAAGAAAGAGTTAGAAGGAAAAGTAGGAAAAGAAGGAGAAGAGGAAAAGAGAAGAAGTCGTGAAAGAGGAAGAAGAGAAGAAAAAAAGGGACTTTCGATCTTTGCGGTTTTTGACAAGTTCGTGATACTTCCGGGTAAGTTTTGCTTGTCTTAATCTTGTTTCGGTTGGATTAAACCTAAAGATAGGTTGCATATAGTAGAATCGGTAGTTTTAGGGTTTAAAGGTAAAAATGGTTAGATTTCCTTGGGTTGTTGGATTTGTGACTGATTTTGAGATTTGATTGAGTTAAAAATGTAGTTTGAGACTTGATCTAAGGTGTAGATGTGTTGTATTTGCATTTGTGGAAGGATTGAAGTGAGAAAAACTGGAAAATTTGGGGTTCGGGGTCGGTTCCCCGATCCGCACGTCGCGACGTGCTCTTGAGCACACCGCAGCGTGCGAGGAGAAGTTTCGCCGCGTGCATCCAGGGTGCACGCCGCAGCGTGCAAAAGATTATGTGCACGCCGAGGTGAACGTCCATGCGTGCGCTCCGCGGTGCATGCGGATCGTTCGCCGCGGTGCCCAAGGGCCGTTCGCCGTGGCGAGCGTGGCCCTCGTCGCGGCGAACCCCCTGTTTCCAGCAGCGATGAATTTTGTTATTTTGGTTATATCTTGGGCTGTAGATATCCAAATGAGATGATTTTTGATTCGTTGGAAAATAGAGTCAAAGTTTTACAAGTTTTATGAAGCAATGAAATTGAAAGTCAGATTATAAGAATCTTAAAGTTTGGTCAGAAGTTGGGTATAGATTCTTGTTTTGTTTGGGGTATAACTTTCAGGTTTTTGAACCAAATTGAATGCTTTTGGAGTCAATAGAAATGTAAGACAATGAGGACTTTTATGGAAAAAGTGACCCGAATGTTTGGATTTTGGTAGAGTTTGGGTTTAGTTAGAATTTATCTTAGTGAATGTGTGATTTTTGGATTCCTAATTTGTATTCCTATTTGAATAGGAATTTTGCATTTGATTAAGGAAATCAAGGAAGGCAAGAGGATCAAGATGAGAGGTATCTTTTAAGCATGTATTCGAGCAAGGATTTCAGGTGGATTTCATGTTTATGATTTAGTAATGAGCCACTAAAGTTTTCTCCCAAATCAAGAATGATTTCAATTACTTCATAAATATCGTTTTGTTTCTAATGAATGATTTGCAAAATTTCTACATGTTTCAGCCTACGAACTTTTCTGATGAATTTCAAAATAGAAATAAAAATGCATTGAACATTTTATGTCATGCCTTGGAAAACTTCATGGCATTTTGTATATTCGGAAAAGAAAGAATAGAGCATGAAAAGTATGAAAGCTTTGATAACATGCTTTGAGCATGAAACGAATGTATTATGTGCTTTGTTTGGGTAAGAAAGTTACGGATGGAGTCACGTGCACGTCGACATATAGCCTTCTCCCGGCTGCCCGCTTGAGGCCACGAGATCCTTGAGAAATCAGACTCATTTTGTTTACGGATTTAACTTCGGTTTATCCGGATCGTTTACGGAACTCTCGAGCCATTTGTTTGTGCATTGCATCTATGAATTGTCAAGTATGTGCATAACTTGAGCATTTGATATTGATGATTGATTGAACATATTGTGTTGATGTGATAATAGTTTTCACTATGCAATGACACTTTTCAACTATGGGTTTGAACTCAAAACTTCGGATTTGACTGAGAATTTGGGAGTAAAGCGTTTTATGAACTTATTATGATTTTTGTACAACAAATGAACTTTTTCAACAGTTTTGCTTGTTCTTCGTTATAAACCTGTTACCCACGAGCTATAAGCTCACCCCCCTTCATTCCCATCCACAGGTGATGAGAAGAAGATCGAGTGAAGGGAAGTGAAGGTTTCGATTTCTATGTGTGTTTATTGTATTGTTCTCAATTGCATTGGTATTGGAAATTTTAGAATCGATATATTGTGGCTTGGTATGCCATGAGAACTTGTAAATTTATTCTTTGATGAAAGTGGATATTGTATGGTTGATAACTAGTGGAAGTTCGCAATTGTGTGTACGGACCGGATTGAGTAAGAATTTAGTTTTCTCGAGGGAGCTATGATTATGATATGATTTTTGGATTGTAAATTTTGGTTATGCATATGTATTTATATACCGCAACGAGATGTGTTATGGAAAAAGGAATGTAGGAATGGCACGAGATTGTAAGCTTCACGATTTCTGTGATGTTCGCCAATGTTCTGGTTCAACGGATGGGTTCCAGGAACGGGATCCAACATTTTTGGTATCAGATTAAGAAGATGAATCGATGAAGGTTAAGGCAACTCCATCGGATTACAGGTAAGTATGATGGTACTATTTCAAGGTTGGGTTCCGGGAACGGGATCCAACAGGAACCATAAATCATAACACTTATACTCTTGCTCAAAACATACAACGAAAACAAATCCAAAGCAGAATCAAAAGGAGGACAAAGCGGATCACAAAACGAAAGACGGATCAATAAGCTTGCGGATGTTTCGAATTACAAATGTGGGCCATAACAAAAAGATCAAAAAATTAAGGAGCCAAAGAAAATTGAAATGGCTCAGAATCAAGGAAAACAAAACGGTTCGAACAAACTAAAAACATACAGCGAAAACCAAAGGAATCGAAAGATCGCAAAACAAAGGAAACGAAACACTTCAATCTAACTGAAGGACAAATTCCGACATCCGAAACGAGTACCTTAGAAAACAAAACGTTGGAAACCATACGACACACTTGGTCTAACCCTATCCGAAACGGTAAAAAAAAACATCAATCAAAGCAAAACCACTTCCAAATGGGATTTTCATCAATCCCTAAACCTCAATTCATTTCATTCTTCAAATTCATCATTTAAAAATCTTATCTTTCTTTTACCATCAAAACTCACACATGTCTATACACCATCAATTTAAAAAGAAAGAGCACTTCTATATATCAAACCAATTGTCACAATCATCGGACCTCCTGTCCGGAATCCAAACGCAAACAAACACACATATACCCATAGCACTTCAATAATTCAGCTCAATCATCACAGTCATCGGACCTCCTGTCCGGAATCCATATCACAATCAATCATAATCATTACACAATTTTATACCAAACCATAATTCATCATACACAATTTCATAATTCAAGTCCTTATACAAATTCATAAATCATTTACATCATTTCAAACTAAATGCATTACTAAATAATAGTGGCATTTTCAAGCCACAAATACAACATCAATTTCATAAACCAAAATACGAAGATACAAAAATCTCCAAAATACTCAACATAAGCCTAAGCTCTCATTTTTATAACAATTTAACTTCAAATACATCATATACTTAAACACACAGATATCTTGACTTTCTTTCATCCGATCTCCTGCTCGATACCTGGAGATGGGGATAAAAGGGGAGGTGAGCTTTAAAGCTCGTGGATAACATGTTTATAACCGAACAATAAGCAAAAATATTTTTAAAAAAACTCATTTCTAGTTTATAAAAATTTCACGGTAGGAAATTATCAAATGCTTATTTCTCAAATTTTCTCAATTTTTCAGATCATTCATGAACAATTCAAGAACATGTATGCATCACATTTGTTAATAGAAACAAAAACACCTAACACATCAGAAATGGTTTGAGTTGGTCCAAAAAATAGAACGTACTACACAGTCCCGCTGAGCGGTCCTGTGTAGCCGTGAACTTATGGGAGTCCTAAAAGGAACTCCAATGCCGCTAGCGGGCAGGACAAGTACACTTGACCATCTTATGGGACCTAACCAAACCTACATAACAGATAATTCACACATGAAATTGAATTACCCGGAGGCATCTTTGAAAAACTAAATTCTTATAATCATGTCATAATCAAACACAAATTCATTCATAACGTCACAATTTCACATAGTAAAATGCACAATCATTCACAAATAAGGAATGCAACAATTTTCATAATTTATCAATTCATCAAATCATTTAAAACAATGAATTTAACCTTTGCAACAATTTTTGAAAATCATTCGGAAACAATAAAATTCGAAAATACTTTCTTTCTTGATTTTTCGAAAACACATAATCGACTTATAAGTCAAATCATAAACATGATACCCACCTCATTTCCATGCTTAATTTCTTGTCCAAAGCTTCTCTTTCTCCATTTCCTCTCTTAATTTCCTTCTTAAGGCAAAAATTCCCTAATTCATGAAAATCTAAAATTAAACAATTTATCACATACAAGCACCAAAATTCAACTTAGAAATCACAAACTCATTAAATCCTCAAGCTATCTAAATTATAATTCTATCATAATCCAATAACTAAAATTTTTCTCTTACCTTAAACTTTCTCCAAATTCAAAATTTCTTGGTTTGAACTAAAGCTCTTGTGCTCCTCTTCCTTTTTCCCTCTTGAAACAACAGCAAAGTAGCACTTGAAGATCACCAAAAATCAAACCCTACATTTCTTGCTTCTTTCTCCCTTTCTCCATCTGAAACTCTCATTCTTCTCTCTTCTTTCTTCTTTCTTCTTTCTTCTTTCTTTTCTTTGTTCCTTTCTTTCCTTCAATTTTGTGCTCCCCTTGTCTTATACGAAGAATCACCTCTTCAATTTACCAACTTGTCATTAATGAATGAGAAAAGACCCTTATGCCCTTCCTTATAAGCTTTGAAAATTGAAAGCTTTAGTATTCTTCCAATTTTGCACCTCATGCATTTTTAACATTTTAATTTTATTTAATCCAATCAACCTATTCCATATGATCTTACTCAAATTAATATGCTAATTATTCACATTAACATGCTAATTAAATCCTCAAAATCATAAAATATAACAAAGTCTCAAAAGATCATTAAATCATGCTTTAACTTAGGACATTTTTCAAATCATCAAATTGAAGGAATTTCCTAAAACTTCCTTCTAGAGACATGTTCCTTATAGTCTCAATTTCATAATGACACCAAAATCATTTAATTTGGTTCACTACGCCAAAAGTTATACTCCAAATATTTCAGACTATTCTTATGCAAAAATATTTTCCTGTGATTTAATTCCATCCAAAAAGTGATATTCTTAGGGACTAAATTGAAACTCAATTTCTTCAGGAACGTAGTATCCCTATTTCTCTAGTTTACTCCAAATCAAGAATCACCTCATTTGGATGACTAGAGCAAAAGTTATGGCCAAAATACTTTCAGCTCTTACTAATCCAAGACTAAACACTATACCCAAATTCAATTCAGAAATTGAAAATCTTAGGGGCTAAATTGAAATTCAATTCCTTCAGATAACTTGTAATTCCATGTCTCTAGTTTATTTTTCAACAATAATCAACTCAATTGGATCTCCACAGATCAAGATATCGCCAAAATATCGAAGCATACTCAGAAAAATTTTCCAACTCACTTGATTCAATCAATATTTTCCAATTTAATCTCAAAAATCATAAATTTTCCACGAAGAGGTAGAGAATTGTCTTAGGAATCTAACGCTTTAAAAATCAAGTTAATCGGATGTCGGACAGAAAAGTTATAAGCAAAAGATCAGAGTTTGTTTAGAAAATAACTATCCTTGAACAAATAGGGAAGTCGCGATCATGCACTTGCACGACCATGACATTTGGGTGATCCTGCAGAGTGGAGATCGTACGCATGCATAACCGTGACATTTGGGTGATCCTGTGGAGTGGCGATCGTGCACATGCACGATCGTGACATTTGGGTGATCCTGCGACCCTTTTTCTTTACCAGCATCTGAAATTCAAAATTCCATAACTTTGATCTAGAACTTCAAAATTTACAAACTTTATATAAATGTAAAGCTAAAAGGAAGCTCTACAACTTCTATGAAGAACTTAAAAATCAATCCCATCTCTAAACGGGTCAAAATCTCACTCAAAGTTTCTGTCCCATACTAGTCATCCTAAAATAGTAACTCAACTTCTAAAATTTCTATCTTTCATCTCCAAGGTCCAAAAATGTCATACTTTATATCAATGAAAAGATCAAAATGCAACCTACAACTTTCATGAAGGATAGAAAAATCATTTTGGCCTCTAAGGGAGTCAAAAACCACTTCAAAGTTTCTGTCCATTAATGATCATGTCAAACAGTAACAGAAACTTCTAAAAATCATAACTTCCCATTTCATGGTACAAAATTTCCATACTTTACATAAATGGAAAGATAAAAACATAATATAAAACCTTCATGAAGAAGTTAAAGGCAATTTCAACCTCTAACTAGGTCAATTGTTCAATCAAAGTTTCTGTCAAAAATTTGTCGTCCTAAAACAACATCCAAACTTCCAAATTTCATATCTTCCAATTTTCACAACCAAAAATAACATATTATACATCATTGTAAAGCTATGCAATTTGTCTATAACTTTCATGTAGACCACTTATTCCAATTCAAGCCACATCAGTACAAAATTTGCCTCAAAGCACAGTACATACAAACTTACCCTTAAAAGTATTTTTCAAAACAAAGCAAAATAACCTTAACTTCAAAAAATCATAACTTTCAATCCCGATACCGAAAAATATCATACTTCCTAGAGATAGAAAGATATCAACATAAACTACAACTTTCATGAAGATTATTTTCTCAAATTCTGCCTAAGTCAAGTCATAAAAATTCACAACGTTTAAGATCCAAATTGCCATTTTCTGCTACTATTCATCCTTAAAATGTCAGACTTTCTTAATTCTCCAAATTCTCACACTTTCACTATTTATTTCTTGCTTTTCAACTTTCATTTCAATCAACTCATTCACTTTAACTTTCAGAACCTATACAAATGTACTTAAATCTCAAAGTCATCAAAACCAATCAATTCTTTTCTCATCAATTTCCTTAAAGCATAATAACATCTATAACACAATACATATACGAAAACAATCATTTCATACATTAACCTAAACATCTCATTGCGGCAATTTGCTTAAACAAACCTTGCTCAAATAGAATATTAAACTTAATCATTCAAATTCATAAATTATCTTTTTCTTTGCACATGACCAATTCACCACAAAATCCTCACTTAATGCTTTTTTATAATTCAAAATCCCACTAAAAGATAGGGGTCCAACACCAAATGAGATGATTTTTTATTTGGAGTAAACTAGAGAAATAGGGATACAAATCACTTAACTAAGTCAAATTGTGATTTTAAGTGTTTTACTGAGGCATAAACCTAAGTATAAATTATACTTAGATGAGTTTTGATATGAGAAAGATTTTTGTGAAGAAATTGATGGAAAGATACCTAGGATTGTCACGAACATGCATTGTACATAATTCACTTCCTACATGTGCATTATTAAACACTTATAATTGTGCAAATTATGATATGTGTATGTTTTGCATAATATGGAAGAACGAATTGAGCACCATCCTCCAGACGTTGCCGGAACTTCGAGGCAATAGCTTCTGGAGCAAATTGTGAGTAACTTAGATGGTCTCACTTAATTACTTGTTTGCTTAAATTATGTTTTGAATGATAATTAGATGTGTTTAATTGTGGATTCCGGATAGAAGGTCCGATGAATGTGAATGTGGATTGAGATATTGAAGTGATACTTGAATGTGAATGTGAAGTCCTAATTGATTTATAATGTGAGTAATTGTGGTACATGCATTCCATATATGAATGCATACTTAGATAATGACAGTTGTGACCAGAGTAGCCACCGATCAGAGCTTAAAACTCAACGTGTGCAAAGAGCCTCGAGCTCAGACAGTGATTAAGAGCCTAAGGCTCACTATGTATAATGAGCCGTGTATCCTCATCGGATAAGGGACAGTTAGTAAAGAGCCCAGTATCCAAAATGAATATGGGATAGTTCAGGCACTTGGTCACAACAACTTAACAATTGAAAAAGTGTCTCATAAGCATTCCATATGCATTTTGATAAGAATGTTTAATTGATTGAAATGAGTAATTGCCTATGCTTGAGTGAAAATATGTTATATGACCTATTATGCAAAATTGTGGATTACATGTTATGTGAAATGGTGTGTTGTATGAATTTAGCGAACCATCGATGATGGTTACCTCATTGAGTTCGCAAAACTCACTAAAATTGTAACATTATCATTTTAGGACCGAGAGACGACTCTAGATATTGAGAGGCTTTGCCAATAGTGTAGATTGTGATTTGGCAAGAGAAGTCATAGCTCAAAGGTCGATTAGTAGGGATTTTTTTATACAGATTAGTTAGATTATGTATATTTTCCTCCTTCATATATTACTTTTGTATTAGGTTTTGATGATGTACAAATGTTGAAAGACACAATGTAGACATTTGGGTTTTATGAAATGAAGGGAGGAAAAAGTTGGTATTTAAAATATTGTGGTTTTTCTATTGATGCTTTAGAAGTAAATATTGATATGATGCCATATGAAGTGAATGTAGTGATCGAGCGTAGCTCGCCCTTATCATAGGTTATGTACCGAAATGACCTCCAGGCGTCCCGGTGTATATCTTGCGATAAGGGGGCGTCACATATATGCTATCTTCTTTCCTATAACGTGTCTTCCCTATTTGAGAACTTATTGGCTTGACCTTATATACTTTAAAATGCTCTTACATGATTTGTGAAAATAATTAGTTTCAAATGATTCACTAATGCTTCTAGTACTTATATGATCCCATAACTAATATCAACTTTCTTTGAAGTAGGAAATATGAAATTTAGGTGTTTTTAAGATTAATGGAATTGAGGTTGTCCTATATTAGATGCTTTGTAAAAGCCCATCATATAGTGCAGGAAGCAAGTCTAGGCATTGACAAGAGCAGTATAAATTGGTATTATAATATTAGAAAGCGAACCTTCAAAATACTTTATTTTTTCTCACATTTGAGATATATTTTTTTTCCGTTGGTATGAAACTTAGATTAACCATCCTCTAATTTTTGAAAGGATTGCGTACAAAATTGAGGAGAACATTAAAACTTAAGATAATAAAGATAAGATATAGTAATTGTTATAACGACCAGAAATGAAAATTTTATAATTCATTGATGCATATATAAATTGATCAAGATAAATGCACATTAGTAAATCAACTTACACCACTTGATTTTTGTAATGCAATAAGCAAAACTAATAAAATAATACATTTTCTTATATAGGAAAACAATTTATTAGAATTATTGGTACAAACAAGTGGAATCCTAAGTAAACTAGTTTGTTCTATATTCTAGTTATTTACCTTTTCATTTTTGACATAATTTTTCTTTTAATTACTTGAAGTGCAAACTAGTATACTTAATTTTTTGATTTTGCTTAGTTTATTTTTGTTGATTTAATTTATAGGAGCAGTATTTGGTTTCTATAGACTATATAAGGCACTAGCTTGTGTTTTGTATCATTAATGAAGTGATTGTATTCTATTCAATGCCTTTATACTTAATATAAAATTGATATTTATATATAGGTAATTGAAGATTGATGGTTAGGATGAGAAATTAAGTTTTATGGTGAGAAGTTTGTTTATATGGAAGAAGTAGAATATATGGCTACATATATTGAAAGTTAGGATATTAAAATTTGTAGGTTTTGTTAATAGACCTTGAGAGGATGCTTATGGAAGATGTACAAGGAGGTGAAGCAAATAAGTTTATATATAGCATACCAGGTGGTAATACAAAAAAAAAGTTGATGACAGTGTGAAGGAATGATGCTTATAAGATGGAGATATGTAAGCTCAATGCAAAACATAAGGTGATATATATCTATGTTGATCATGGATCAAATTTGATATATTTAGAAAAAAATGTGGATGTTAAAGTTAGTTTTGAATGTTCTAATGATGCTATTGATGTTGAAGTTATTACTAGGATTATATATTATGTCCCTATTATTGTCACTCAATCCATTGTTGTACAATCTATTAATGAAGCAAGAAAAAAAAGTATTGGCTAATGTAAGGATTAAAGAGGAGCTTGAATTGGGTTTAGATAATGAAGAGTTAGAAGCATCTAAGGATTTAGCTATTTCATTTAAAATGAGGAAATTGAAGAAAAATAAGAGTAATATTTTATAGAAAACAAAAATAGGAAAAGTTATAAAAAAAGTGTAGCAAATTGTAGAGATGATAATGATGGGAATGATGTATAAGATGAAAATATGATATAAGCTTGAGCTTGGAATGTTTTTTTGATAACTCTAACTAATTCAAGGTAAGACTTCACAAGCTTATGATTAATGAAAAAAGGAATTTTACTCTTACTTGGACTAGACAATTTGTGAGAGCCAAATGTGTGAGTAGGTGTTGTAAATGGTACGTTTCAACTAGCTTGGTGAAAGATTAAAATAGTTTTTCAAGTAACTATTTTAAACTTTTTGTAGTTATTTTCAATTCATGCATTATTAATATTATGGATTGACTACTCAAATAAATGTATGTAGTTAAGAGTTTTCAAGAAGAAGTATGTTTTCAATCCTAACTTTCACAACAAAAGTATGGGTACAAAGTGTATTGCTAAAAATTACTTAATAACCTCTCAAGACTCACTACATGGTAGCTAACAGACTTGACTAAGTTTTTAAGGAAAATTTTGAGAGTTGATGACAGGTACAATATTTGTTATAGGGCTTAGAAGTTTATAATAAAGCATATGCAAAGAGGAGTAAAAGTAGAATAAGTCAAGCTGCGGGATTACACGAAAGAACTATTTTATAACAAATCCTGGTAGCAAAGTTGAATTAGTTTATGAAAGGCCATCACTTAAGGTTGATTTGTAGCCATCAATTATATAACAAAGTTTTGAATGTTGTAAAAAGGGATTCTCAGCTGGTTGTAAAAGGTTAAAAGGACTAAATAGTTGCTTTCTTAATGGCATTGTAAAAGGCGAGTTATTAACAACAATAAGAATATATGGAAAGGTTTAGATGTTCCATGTGGCATAGGTTATAGTTTATATTGAAACAATGAGACACATAAAGCTATTGAAGAGAGAATTAGATATAAATGATGGAGGTGGATAGCTAGTGATTTCTAATCAGCAAAAGATTGTCTTAACTTTATTTGCTTTTATAAATATATTTTCTCATACTAATTATTTACTAATTTTTGTCAATTGAATGATATGAGGTACTTAGGAAGTAGCTCCTAAAGGATGAAGTAAGTTTTTGGACAAGACACATAATTTCTAATTAGAGAAAGAGCAATCATGAGAGACTCAAATTGGAAACACTATTTTGGAAATATTGTAAGTCATTTGATGAACATGAATTACTTTTATATTTAAACAATTTAGAAGAGAAGTTAGAAGATGCTCATATATACTTACTAAGAATTCTAAAGGAAGAATAGTTAAGAGCATATTTCAATAATTCATTAAAATGTCATATTATCAAAAATAGTATTTGTGAATTGTTTAATGAAAGTAATATTAAAGATCGTGCAAAGAACATTGTAAAAATGTTTGAGGAAATTAGAGTGCTTATAATGAAAATATTTATTAATAATAAAAACAAGGGAGAGATGAAAATCCCGAGAATAAATAACAAATTAAGATTTAATAAGGAGGTATTGATTATGAATTTAAAAGTAATGGTGACGATGGATTTTAAGTAATCATAAAAGAGTAGTTATATTGTAACATCCCATTACCTGTGGGAAGGTTAGAATGGTAAATGTGAGTGATTAATGAGAGCTTAGAGATGTATTTACATGCTTATGCACGATGTGTCATACACATACATGAGAATAGTGAAAATTTTGCACATGAACATAATTGTACATGCATTCCTGAATAATTTCGGGTATAATTAGATTGAGTTATGATTTTTAAGAGTTTTGATAATTTTAAATTTATTTATATGGAGAATTGTGGTTATATGTGTTGAAAAATTGATTTGGAGAGTGTAATTGTTGATGTGGGATTTTTTTTGAGAATTTTGGAAATTTTAGTGAATTTAGGAACAAAATTTGGAAAATTATGGAAACTAGGAAAAAATCAAAAGAAGATTTGGAGATAGTTGAATAGTAAAGATGAAAGTTAAGGGAGTTAGTTTCAAAAGAAACTAAGTTAGAGCTTGATGTGAGGGAAGTGACAATTATCTCTTAGGCTGTGTACTTTTGCTAGAAGTAGGATACTGTTCTCTGAGAGTTGATAGGTTAAGTATTATGTCTAAGTTCTTTCTTCATCGTTATCTTCTTCAAGTTTTCTTTCCATACACTGTGTTTTCCATCAAACACCTCATAAGAGATTTTTTTAATGCTTTTCCTTTCCTACACCAAACCTACTTTGCCATTTGTGTCCTCTACCCTAAGAAAAGAAGAAAAAAAACGGAAGCTGGTCATCGTACTCAGCGAAGTATAGAAGTTATGTGGAGTTTAGAGCTTGAAGATTTTGGAGTTTCAGCAGGTAAGTAGTGAATAAATCCTTTAGAGTTGGGGTATTTATGAAATAAATTTGATAAGTTACTATCATCTGCATGAAAAATGGCATTTATGTGGTTGTCCATAAATACTGTGATGTTGGGGATGAAATATTTGGTTATAGTGTTAATTTAGTGTTTTGAGAGATCATTGGCGATTAGGTGTTGTAGAATATTGAATGTTGGAAAATCGGGAAAATGTTTACTAATTATGCTTCAGTCTTTTATCCATAGCGTTTTCTCTAGTTGTCCAAATGAGATGATTCTTAATTTGGATTAACCTAGAGATATATGGCTATATTTCGTATAAAGACATCGAATTTCAATTCTGTCTCTAAGAGTCTCAAATTTTGTCATGAAGTGAGAACTGGGTGCAGTACATTCGAAGATGAATGTAAAATTCATGTTTTGACTTCGGGAGAAAATCTGGATTGATCTAGAAAGATTTTGGCAAAATTGTCTATTTGGAAGATGTAAATGATCTTTCCAGCTTTCCAACGGTAGAAAGTTTGTAAATTTTGGATATCAGAGTTGAGAGATACGAGCATTACAAGTTGTAATGTTGCATCGTCTTAGTTACTGTACATTCTAAGACGAAGTACTGTTTAAAGTAAGATGATAGAAACTAAGATGAAGTTACTGTTCAAATAAGACGATAGAAACTAAGACGAAGTTATTGTTTAAATTAAGACGATAGAAACTAAGACAAAGTTACTGTTCAAAGTAAGACGATAGAAACTAAGACGAAGTTACTGTACAAAGTAAGATGAAGTTACTATTCAAAGTAAGATGATAGAAACTAAGACGAAGTTACTATTCAAAGTAAGACGATAGAAACTAAGACAAAGTTACTGTTCAAAGTAAGACGATAGAAACTAAAACGAAGTTACTGTACAAAGTAAGACGAAGTTACTGTTCAAAGTAAGACGAAGTTACTGTTCAAAGTAAGATGATAGAAACTAAGACGAAGTTACTATACAAAGTAAGACGAAGTTACTGTACAAAGTGAGACAAAGTTACTGTACAAAGTAAGACAAAGCAAAGTAAGACGATTAATGTTGGAATCCGATTCGAAAACCGGAAGATGAAAGACGGAGGCGAAAACATAACGAAAAGCGCAGCACAAACCAAAGGGAAGGTGAATCGGATAACAAAGCGAAATACAAAGCGAATGCAAATCAGAATCGAATACGAATCATAAAGCGAAAGGAATTACGAATCGAATGCAAAACGAATACTCGAATCGGAATACGAATAACAAATCGGAATAATCAATAGAATCGAATCATAAGGCAGAGACAAGCGAAATAATCGAACTGAAACACATTCCGACATCCGTTGGAACAAATACACTCATTACGTTGGAAACACTAAGACATTCCAATTCCGGTATAATTTTTTTTCTTTTTCTTTTCTTTTCATTTTCCTTATTCCTTTTCTTTTTCATTCTTATTCACCTTATTCCATCACATACAAAATCATCCATATACAAATTTTAATACTTAATCATACGCTTGGATACTCATACAAAACTCAATACTTGATCATATTCTTATAAATCCATACAAATCCCTAAATTATATTTTTATCCCAAATTTTATCGAAATTTCGACAGCATAACGGCTTCATTTATTCTAACCAAAACTTACAAAGTATCGAAATCACACTTCTATAATTACCAGCTCAATCATACAATCAATCAGAATCCACCGGACCCTCCGTCCGGGATCTCAGCATAAACAAACGCAAACCTATTGCTAAGCACTTAAATATTGATATCTCTTATCTCAAATTACTTACGGAACCATACTACACAATCTATAACCATAATTTAATTTAATACACATTTCTAAACTTCATATACATCCTGAAATAAATGCTTAATATACATAAACGACAATTCAAGCCATAAACCATAATAATTTCTGAATCTCAATCCACACAAAAATACAAACGATGCAAAATCAAACTTGACGCTCTTTCATCCGATCTCCTGCTCGAATACCTGGAGATTGGGATGAAATGGGGGTGAGCTCGACGGTTCAGTGGATAACACATTTATAAATTGAAAAATAAGTAGAAATCATTTTTCACAAACTTTTGTCAAAAGGCTTATTTTTCAAACTTTGCAACTTTTCAAACAATTTCCTCAAACCTTTCAATTTTTCAATCTTTTCATAACAAATTTCTATAATTCATAGCTGAAAACTCATTTTCTCATTTCTTAATCTTCTCAAATTTTCATAAGTTATGAACAGTCTCAAAATCATGAATGCAATCACATAGAAATACTAATCAAATACACAAAACATTTCAAATGATTTGGGTTGGTCCAAAAACGGAACATACTGCACATTCCTGCATAGCGGTCCTGTGCAACCGTGAACAGAACGTACTACACTTTCCCACATAGCGGTCCGGTGTAGCCGTGAAGGGAGTCCGAAATCGGAGCTCCAATGTCTCTAGCGGGCAGCCAGGAGAAGGCTTAAATTTTTAAATAGAGACAGTGCACTGACTTACTTAAGGGACCTAACCAAACCCACTTATCACATATTTCATACATACAAATCAGGTTGCCCGAAGGCATATTTTGAAACTTTATTTTTCATGCGTGCCATACTAGACATGGGACCCGTTCCGGAAACTGGATCAAACGGGTTCCAACAATTGAGGTCATGAACATAGTTGTTTCTTTTGGTCATAAGTTCCTCTCCAGACATCCAAATGACTTAATTCTTGAAACATTGGACTTGTAAGACATTGCTATACATCTATACCAAAAACCATAGCCCTTTGAATCTAATTAAGCAAGATTGAGTGAAAAAGTGGAACGGGTACAGTGAGTGTACCCTTAAATAATATGAACTGGTGTTATTTTATTGAACATACTTCATTATTTTGATGATATCTTAATCTGTAGAGTTCCAAATGAGATGATTTTTGACTTGGAGTAAACTAGAAACATAGGAACACAAATTATGTGAAGAAATAAATTTATAAATCGGACTCTAAGAGTTTCAATATTTGGATGGAAGTTGAGTATAGGGTACTGAATCAGAATAAAAGCAGTCCGAGAATATTTGGTGTATAACTTTCACATTGCTGAACCAAATTGAGTGAGTTTGGTGTCAGTGGAAAGATAAGATATAGAGGAATACTTTTCTAGATGATAGTTTGACCAAATTAATTCATTTGCATCTTTTGATCGTACATGAACAGTAGACCCGAAAGGGGTGTCTTGGAAAAATCTGAAGTGATTCAATGAGAAACGAATTGTGAATTCAATGGTATTAGTGAGGCATAAACGTAAGTATAATTTATACTCACATGAGTTTGATATGGGATCAATTTTGTGACAGAAATTACCCAGGATTATCACGAACATGCATTGTACATAATTCATTTCATGCATGTGCATTATTGAATACTCTTAATTATGCAAATTGTGATATATGTGCATGTTATTTGTTATAGAGGAACAACTAAAACGTCAACCTCCAGATGTTGCCGGTACTTCTAAGCATTAGCTTCGGGAGAAACTTATAAGTGACCTAGACGGTTTCTCTCAATTATTGTTTGCTTATAATTATGTTTTGAATAATGAATGAATGGTAATGTGATACCTATGTGTTTTATCAAGTGATTGATTGTGTTACATGTATTCCATTCATGAATGCATAATCAGATAATGGAAGTTGTGACTAGAGTAGTTAACGATAAGAGCTTAAAGCTCAACGAGTGAAATTGAGCCTTAAGCTCAAAAGTGTTTCAGAGCCTCAGACTCAAAGTGTAATGAGCCCGGTATCCAAAAATGGATATGTGACAGTTTAGGCACTCAGTCACAACAACGTAACAATTGGAAAGTGTCTCATGAGCATTTCATATGCATCTTGTTAATTATGTTTGATAGAGCGAAATGCAAAAAAATTGTTTATGCTTAAGTGAAAATGTGTTACTTATGTGAAATGCATAATTGTGAAATAATTATGATATGAATTGATGTGTTGCATAAATTGAGTGAACCATCGATGATGGTTACCTCATTGAGTTCGCAAAACTCATCAAAATTGCAACGTTGTCTTTTCAGGATCGAGAGACGATTCTAGCTTTTGAGAGGCTCTAGTGTTGTGTAGATTGTGATTGGCAAGAGAAGTCATGGCTTAAAGGTCGGTCAGTTGGGATTTTTAGACAGATTAGTTAGATCATACATAATTTCCTCATTCATGTAGTACTATTGTATTAGGTTTTGATGATGTACATATCGAGATTGTTGAAAGTCACAATGTAGACAATCGGGTTCTTATGAAATGAATTAAGGAAAAAGTTGGCTTTTAAAATATTGTGCTTTTCCTATGATACTTTATAAGTGAACTATGATACCATGCCATATGAAGTGATTGTAGTGATCGAATGTAGCATACCCTTATCGTAGGATATGTGCCAGAATGACCTTCGGGCGTCTCGGTATGTACCCCGCGATAAGGGGGCGCTACATATATACTTGAGATATAAGATACATGTATTGGTTGCCATCGAGTACACCAATGAACATATTGAAAAATATGTATCTTGGTTTTATAATGGATAAGTATCTACAAGCTTATCAATATATAATAAAGATAATTTGAGTAAGAATGAACATGGACCACCATTACCACCTTTATTTTGAAAAATGCCATGCAAGCCGAAGAAGAATATAATAAAGGAGAAATGGAAGAATTCCACCAAAGGTAATAAGTTGTTAAGGAGGGAATGAAGATGAATTGTCAAACACGATAAGGACATATAACAAAGCCATATGTCTAATAAAAGGTGTCTCACAACAATTTGTCATGAATATGGGACTTTATAGGGTGAGGAATCTCATCCATTAGTAACAAGATGGTTCATAACTCTACAAAGGTTATAGGTATTCAAAAATCATAAAGACTTATGGGTTTGAATTATTTTTAACAATTAAGTTACCCTTTGATTATTTGTTACCTTTTTAATTAAGATAAAACAAATACAAGGACGAAGAAGACAAGATCAAAAGCATTACGAGTACTAGAGGGAGTACTATAGGAAGTCAATGAATTGAACTGTTAAGGGTATTAACTTTTGCTACCTTGTAAATGTTACATGATATTAGACAATTTCAATAACATTGAATTTTGCTATTTTGTTGCTTTGTTTTAAAGATAAAAGAATATGATGTCTTTTAAATATATTTTAGGTAGTAGTTACTACCTCTATGATGTCATTTATATTTTATATTTAATTCTAAAACTATGGGTTACTTCTATTATATCATCTTTATGCTTAATCTTTGATATAATTTACCAATATCTTATATAACATGCAACTTTATGTTTGAATATTGTACATTATGAAAAATTTCAACTATCTCGCTTAAATAATATGTAATTCATTGTCTAAAAGTTTCACAATTTATTCTAATGCTTTCTTTACACCTAAGAAGTAAGAACTATTAATTTACAATCATTAGATCAACCAAATATAATAATATGATTACTTAACCTCCATAAAGAGCCTTAATAAATAGACATGCTAGTACATCAAGTGTTATATCATTGGACCAATGGTGGTTGATAAATTAAATCCTTCTATGTTTTAATAATAATGAAATGTATAGAATTGGTGAAGAAATTATTTCAGGTATTTATGGATTGATATTCAATTAAAGGATTAATACAAATCAAGAGATAGACAACGTGCAAGAGATCCCAACAATAAATATTGAAGATCATACAAAATCTGTCACAAGATCTAGCATTAGTCGACTACAATGTGGCAAGTCGACTAATAAAATTAGATACATCATTTGGGGCATGAAACAAGTCGACCAATAAGTTGCAAGTCGACTATTAATCAGTTGGATAGGTGCACTAGTCGACTATCATTACACTAGTCAACTATTCGAAGAGAGGAGATGAAACTCGCATGGAAAAACATTGGTATTAGTCGACTACTCTTTAAAGAAAAAGCTGACTATAATGTACTAGTCGACTATAACACCTTGACTAGTTAACTATCAGGTATAGCTGACCAAAATCTGTCCAAATCAATCACAAATGGAAAGGAAATCATGCTACAACGGCTATATACAACGGCTAGTAGATTTCTCCAACGTCTATAATCATCTTAAAGTCTGCAAATAAATAATGGAAGAGAAGATGATCGTGGACATTGGTCTAAAAGAAAAAACATACAACTATAGTTCCTAATTTACTCTCATTCTGCTCCTAGCTTGTTCTAAATTATTCTCAACTTTACTGAGCATTATTACTTCATCTTTATCACTGTTATTATTGTGAGTTGAGTGATTGGTGGAAAATCACATGTGAGGTAGGATTTGTGCCGGAAGACAAATCGGTTGTTTGGTTTAGCTTGAGCCGGAAGTCAAGTTGTATTGAAAAGTTCACACTGAACTAAAAAGTGTGTAGTAAAGTGTTTTGCCAAAATCCTAAGTGGGAGCTTAGGTAGAGGATGTAGGTCTTAGCACCGAACCTCTATAAAAACAGTGTTTGCCACTCTTCCCTTCTCTTTGCATTTAAATTTGTTAAATTGTTTTGTGTGTATTAACTTCTGATTTTTGTAGAACTTTACGAAAAAGATTTAAAGATCTATTCAACCTCCCTCTAGATCATTTTCAATTGGTATCAAAGCAAAAAAATCCAGGGATGGCGCTGAGTTTGACACATAACAACCTAGCGGAAGAAGGTAACACTAATAATCACCCTCCTTTGTTTAATGGTACTAACTATTCTTCTTGGAAAAATCTTATAAAATACCATATTATAAGCGAGGGAGTGGAGTATTGGAATATCAACATCTTCGGTCCACATGTTCCATTGAATGAAAATGGTGAGGTAAAGACGGAGCTGGAATATGACGACAATGATTGGAAGCAAGTCTACATCAATATAAAAGCTATGAAATTGATATATTGTGCTCTCACTGCTGAGAAGAGAAATCGAGTGAACTCATATACTAGTGCTAAAAAAATGTGGGAGAGACTACGTATCACTTATGAAGGAACCAATCAAGTTCGAGAGACAAAGATCAACATGCTTCTCCACGACTATGAAATGTTTGTCATGGAAGAAGGTGAGTCTATTTCCACTATGCTTGATCGTTGTGTAGAAATTATCAATGGATTAGGCAACCTTACAAAGCATATGACGGATAGCAAGAAGGTGAAAAATATTCTTCGTTCACTACCGAAAGAATGAGACTCACAAGTCACCGCTATTATGGAGTCTAAAGATCTCAATCAATTGGAATTCAATGCCTTGGTGGGATCACTCATAAACTATGAGATCATTCTTAAATAAAGAGGAGGTAGAGGTAAGTCACAAAAGCCAATTGCTTTAAAAGCTAATGTTCTTCTCTTGATGAAAGTGATGAAGAGTTAGATGAGGAGGAAGAAGATGAAGAACTAGCAATGTATGCCAGAAACTTGAGAAAGTTCAAAGGACTACTCAAGAATAGGAAGAAAGAATTATGTAGTGGAAGAAATGAAGAAAGAAAGAAGTACACCATGGAAAGAAGGACCAAAAGCTATGAAGAAAAGAAGAGCAATGAAGAGTATTGGAAATGTGGAAAAAGAGGACATCATGCTAGAGAATGCAAAAACTCATCCTTTACTTCAAATCTCCAGAAAAATGACAAGTATAACAAAGAGAAAAAGAAAACTAGCCTTGTAGCCATTTGGAGTGATGATGAGGAAGCATATCAAAGCAATGATGAAAACAACTTAGCTCTTATGGCAAACAGTACCTTGTCAAGTGATGATGAGGATGAGGTAATGATTATTGATCAAGATCTTAGAGAGTCTTTTACTGCTTTACAAATTGATTTTGAGGAAGCTATTGAAATCAACAAGAAATTGAGAAAGAGAATAAGAGAACTAGTTGCTGAAAATAGTGTTTTGCATGAAATTATTGATGATTTAGATTGCACTAAGGAAGATCATTCTGCATGCCTTGCTGAAAAAGAAAGTCTTACTAGTGAACTTGATAGACTTAGAAAAGAGTTTTCTTATGTGGTTGGAAAGTTTCCTGATAGAAATGAAAAATTTGAAAAGACGTTGTGTAACATCCCACCCTCAATTGGAAGGGTAGAATAGTAAATTAGCATAGGATGTGCTAAATTGGGATTTCATGGGACTGCACATGCATAATATGATTGCTACATAGTCACAATTGTACACAGGAATTTACTGTGCATGCATACATGACATTTCCGGTTTGTGTGCCTAAGACAATTTTATTGGGATTAACGTGATTTTTGGATTTGGAAAATTATTCTGAGTGCGCCATAAATTTTTTTCTATTTTAAGAAATTTCTAGGAATTTTTCTGGATTTTTCCGGAGAAAATTCCCGGACCGAAAAAATCGCCAATTGGCGAACCGATCGATTTTCGGTAGCAAAAATTGCTTCCCAATGGCACTGTCTTATTGGGTATATTATTTTGGGATTGAAATTAGGGTCATTGGAATTGATTGGGTTAATTTTGGACTAGGTTTAATTGATTAAAGTATTAATATGTTGACTTTTCCTCACCATTTGTTTAACTAATCCTATAATGCCACCTTGCCTCCATTTAATGCTTTCTTACATTTTAATTTCGGTGATGTTGCCTATAAAAAGAATGGAAGGAACTCCTTAATTGCTTAAAAGCTCATCTCATCCGAAAACTACTCCTATTCTCCATATCCATTGATGTTCTTCTTCTTTCATCAAACCTTCCTCCAAACATAAGAGCTTCTTCATGCCATCAAGTTATGTTCTTCCCATGATGATGATATACATGTTTGATGTTAGAAGAAAGTAGAGAAAGTGAGAAATTGGTGTGCCTTGAAGTGGAAAAGCTAATTAGGTAAGTTAGTTTAATTAAGTTTTCAATGATGCTTAAGTATGAATTTATGAATCATGGTAGGTAGAAACATCGAATGGGAGTTATGGTATGTTTAATATGATTATTGATGCCTTAAATTGATGACTATAATGGCTTGAATTAATGGGTATAAGGTTAGGGTTAGTTATGAATTGAAAGTAGTATGATAGAAGTGGTTGTAGCTTGAGTGAAATGGCATTTTGATGATGAATTGTGCATCTGAATTGAGTAATTTACGTGCTGCAAATTTTTAAGTGTTAGTCCTAGTGAATGTATGAATGTTATAAGAACTGATTTGTGTTCATTTAGATGCTTAATGATGTGTTAATGGCATAGGAAATGATAGAAACTAAGGTTGAACCAAAGCTGGAAATTTAGGGTTTTAACCAATTGTACTGTTGTGAGCATAAATCATTGTGTAGGAATGAAAATGAGGTAAGGTTTGTGGCCACTTAAACTTTGGGATGTTAGCTACATTTTTGTGTGAAATAGGTGTTGTCCAATATTAGCTTTAAGATGGTGAATTTTTGCATGGAAGGTTACTGCTATTGACTGGAATGAACAGTACCCGAAATCATACCCTATAGTTTTGCTAATTTTTATAACTTAATTGAGAAGGAATTAGGATAAATGGACTAAATGAAAGTTGAAGCCTATTAAGTTATCTTTCCAATGCCGCTGATTTTGCAATTTTTCGATATATATAGTAGGAGTTATGGACTGATGACTATTGATTGTTTTCATGCATTGAATGAAACCTAGCTGGATTGGCGGATTTGCGGTACATTCTGATTTGGAGGAATTTTAGTAATTTTTGTGACTTGAATTGGTTCTAGGGATCTACTGAAGAGTTATAAATGACACATTGATCTTGAAAATGATATATGAAATGTAATTTTTGGTTGTCAGATTTGAGAGAAATGAATTTGTAAAAACTGAACCTGCATTAGGTTGTGAATTGCTGATCATGGCAGATACTTGCATAACAGTTTTGAAATTGTTATAGATCGAATTGGATGTTGAGTTCTTCATGAAAATTGAAGTTTGAGATCTTATCTTTTTAGGGATATAAGGTAGTGAATTTGGTGACATTTGTGCTAAGAGATATACTGTTGTGAAATGTGCTGTTCAGATTGGGAAAATTCTGAGGGCTGATGCTTTGGTGAATTGTTTGACATAGTTAGCAAGTGAATCTGATTTTGGGTTGTTCATGAAAGTTGTAGATAACATTGTAACCTTACTGCCTTATTTATTGTGTAATTGTTGACTGAAGAATCAGAAGGTTAATGAATTTGCAATTTACTGAACTGTTTTGATAGGTTTTGAGTAGGCAGTGGCTTTGACTGAACTTTTGACACCCTTATGGGTAAAATTGCTTGTTAGGGTCTGCATGAAACTTGTAGAGGTTTTCATTATCTTTCCAACAAGGTAGAGTTTGCATTTTTCTGAAATGTGTAGAAAGAGATATGATAGGTTGAATTTCAGTTGGAAAACAGGAAAAGAGAAGGAAATAAGGGCTATTAATTGTTGAATTTTGGTTTCTTTCGTGAATAACTTTTCCGTCCGTCATCCGATTGACCTGATTCTTGAGGCATCAGATTCAGTGAATATTTAATTTCATTTTCTAAGAGATTCGGGATTTTTGGACGGGAAATTGACGTGGGTCTGGGTAAAGGTCTGTTTAATCACTGTTTTGTTTAATTGGGGATCTATAGAGGTCCGAATTGCGCACCGTCTGCGCCAATAGGTTTCTAATTTTTAGACGGATTTTTATGATGGAAAAAAATGGGATTAGGGTCGGAAATTCATGAACATGCATATTTCACCTACATGTGCATCAGTACTAGTTCGAATTAAATATTTAGTGACTCGTACCTTCTTTGATTCTTATAGAGGCCCAAGTGGAGCGTCGTTCGACCGACGGGGCGGAAACTTCCCATCATTAGCTTGGAAGTAATATGTGAGTAACCTAGGTGGTTACCTCAATCTACGTGTTTACTGTGACTTATTTGCCTACACGGGATTACTTGGATTACATGATATTGGTTGTAAATTACCGCTTATCGGGAATTCTAGGCCGTTATGTAGCTGTTCAATTAAACATGTGCACTCATGCACGATGCATAAAGCGATAAAGAATAAATGTGAATCGAGTCGCCATCGACATCGTCTGCGAGCTCAGAGCTCGAAGGAGATAATTCTCCTGACGCGTGTCTCGACTCATGAATCTTCGCTAAAGCACTCGGTCACAATCTCGTAATAAACTGGAAAAGAGTCACATGTGCATTGCATCTGGGGTGAATAATTGACATGGTACCTGTTGTATGTATCTTTGTAATATAGTAAGCGTATTACATTTCTTAGTGGTATGTTGTATGCCTATTCTTGTGATTGTATTAACATTGTAATTGTATGATTACTGGATGCATACTGTATCATGCTTATGTGATGCATGAATTGGGAGAACCATCGATGATGGTTTCTCATTGAGTTCGCAAACTCATCCAAAATTGCAATCTATTTTTCAGGCTTAAGTGTAGACAGATAGCTCCCCGGGATTTGTAGAGCCATGTACTGTGGATTGGCGAGAGAGGCAATGGCTCAAAGGTCGGTCAGCTGGGCTTTCTTTTGGAGAATTATAGTTAGATCTGTTCTTTGTACATTACTGTATGGTACGTAGTGTACGGTGTTTTGGAACATGTGCAGACTAAAAATACTGACAGTTTGTAAATTTCTGAAATTTGAGTGAATGAAATGAAATCCAGTTTGGTTTTAAAAAGTTGTCAATTTCTTCGTACTGCTTTATGATTGTGATGCCATGAGGAGTTTAGTGGTAGTTGTCAGTAGTGGTCTCTTATCGTAGGATATGTACCGGAATGACCTACGGGCGTCCCGGTGGGTACTCTATGGTAAGGGGGTGCTACATTAGGTGGTATCAGAGCATGGTTTGACATCTTTTGGGAATAGTAACAATGTAGGTATAAATTTGACGGAACTGTTGAAACTGATCAGAGTTCTTGTTTTGTTCTAGGTATTCTGCATTAGGTGATCAGGTTGAGCAGCCAGCTGACCAAGGATCAGTGGGAGCAAGTAGAGAGTCTTCTATGCCTCGTACTGAGGAATTGCCTCCTCGAGTTCCCGTGAGACGGGAGAGGAGGTATGACTTCTTCTTGTAGCGGGTTGTCGATTTTATATATCTGAGACACTACCGAAAGTGAGGGTGGTGGAAAGGAAGGAGAGAGTCTTCGACCAGATGGACTGCGAACCTGATGAGAGGTTCGATTATGCGGTGTCTCATTGCAGGCCCGAAGATCTGAGTGGTGGAAGACTGTGCCAGGCAGTACCACCAGGTCTTGCTTACTGTCATGGGCTGATTTTTTGAGGACCTTCAGGGACAACTACATGCCCAAGGACTATCTTGACATGAAGATGCAGGAGTTTCTAGAGCTGAAGCAAGGTAGGATGTCGGTGACAGAGTATGAGATGAGGTTCAATGAGCTGATGGACTATGCCACTGTCATGATCCCGACTGAGGCTGATAAGTGCCGGAGGTTCGAGAACGGCCTCAATATCGAGATTCGTACCCTGTTAGCTCGGTCTGACATGGGTACCTTTATTGAGTTGAGCTGCTTCTTGTGAGAGTGGAGCATTTGTTGAGGCAATGACAGTGAGATTGGGTCCCGGTAAGCGACAAGTGGCGGTCAGGCGGCTCTGGCGGGAACTTTAGTAAGCTCAGGCGGGACTTTCAGTCTCAGGAGGTTCGAGCGATCTGTTTATGGATAGAGGGGAGATTGGACGGTGGCGATAGTAGTGGCAGAGGTTCAGGGCAGACCCCTCCAGTGTGCCCGCATTGTGAGAGGAGACACAGTGGGGAGTGTTGGTGGCTTACTGGAGCTGCTTGAGATCTGCTCGACGGAGCACCAGATTCGGGATTGCCCGGCTACTGCTGGGCGTTCGATCTCTTGGTAGTGGGCGAACACAGGAGTTCCACTCTTGTCTGTGAGTAGAGTGGGTGGATCCGGACGGAGGGGCCGAGGTGGCCGAGGATCCTTTATGGGGCCGAGGTCGGGGCATCCGACCACAGCCCCGAGCCGTAGTCTATGCCATGACGAAACAGAGGCCCAGATTCCTCGATGTTCAGTGGTATGCTCCTTATTTACGATATTGAGGCGTTTGCATTCTTTGGATCTGGATCCACGCATTCTTTATCGCACCTCATATGGCATGTAGATTGCATGGGGATAGGGAGTTGTTATAAGATGGGCTGAGGTGAGTACACCTCCCAGTACTACTCTGCATTGGGAGAGGTCTGCAGGGATGCTCGATCCAGATTGATCAGCGATGTTGAGGGCGGACCTTATAGTGTTGCCTCGAGAGAGATTGATGTGATTACTGGGATGGATGACTTATCGCTTACAGGGCTATCATGGACTGCTACACCAAGGAGGTTGTATTAGAGTCTCTGGTCACCCTGAAGCGATGTTCGAGGAGTTAGCTAAGCGATGCCAGCTCGGATGATCTCTTTTCGAAAGTGCCCCGAGGTTGATGCAGGAGGTCGTGAGGCATATCGGCTCGTGTGGTTGACACGAGTTGAGCGAGAGGCTTGAGGATATTCCGTGGTTGGGAATTTCCGGATGTGTTTCCTGATGAGTTACCGGATTTGCCGCCGGATCGGGAGACAGAGTTCACCATTGACCTCGTTCCAAGTACTGCTCCTATATCTATACCTCCATATAGGATGGCACCTGTGGAACTGAGGGAGCTTAAGGCTCAACTGCAGGAGTTATTAGAGAAGGGTTTTATCAGGCCTAGTGTTTCACCATGGGGAGCTCCAGTATTATTTGTGAAGAAAAAGGATGGGACTTTGAGGCTGTGCATTGATTACATGCAGCTAAATCGGGTGACAGTGAAGAATAAGTATCCACTGCCTAGGATCGATGACTTATTTGATCAGTTGCAGGGAGCTCAGGTATTCACTAAACTGGATTTGAGATCAGGGTATTATCAGCTGAAGATAGCAGAGGCTGATGTGCCTAAGAGTGCATTCAGGAGTAGGTATGGGCATTTCGAGTTCCTAGTGATGCCGTTTGGGTTGACTAATGCCCCGGCAGCCTTCATGGCCTTGATGAATAAGGTATTTCAGCCCTACCTGGATCAGTTTGTTATTGTATTCATTGATGACATTTGGTGTACTCGAGGACTAGACAGGATCATCTTTGAACACTTGAGGATTATCTTACGACTATGAGAGAGACAATTGTATGTCAAATTCAAGAGTGTGAATTTTGGTGGAACAGTGATCTTTTGGGGCACATAGTGACCGGAGAGGGTATCTGAGTTGATCCTAGTAAGATTCAGCGAAGATTGCAGTGGGAGGCTCTAGGAATGTGTCGAGATTCGGAGTTTCCTAGGATTAGTGGGTTACTAGGAGGTTTGTCGAGGGTTTTCATTGATCTCGGCCCTCGACAAAGCTTTGAGGAAAAATGTACCATTCGATGGGTGAGGAGTGTCGGAAGAGCTTTGAGGAGCTCAAACATCGGTTGACTCTTGCATCGGTGTTAGCTATTCCATCCGGGACAAGAGGATTTGAGGTTTGATGATGCATCGCATCGTGGATCGGGTGTGTTACGATGCGGCATAGAGAGTGATTGCATATGCTTGAGACAGCTTGAGAGCTCATGAGGTAAACTATCCAAAGTGCATGATTTGGAGTTAGTTGCGGTGGTTTTGCCCTCAAGATTTGGAGACATTATCGTATGGTGAGACATTCCAGATCTTTCTTGATCATAAGAGTCCGAGGTATTTCTTGAGCCAGAGAGAGTTGAATTTGAGACAGAGGAGATGGCTTGAGTTGTTGAAGGACTATGATTGTACTATTGAATATCACCCTGGGAAAGCCAATGTAGTGACAGATGCTCTGAGTCGGAGGTCGATACGAGCACTGTATTTCGATGCGAGCATCGAGGTTGCCTAATTTGATTGATTGAGAGCCTTGAATGTACAGTTGAATCTGGGCGAGGATGGAGTGTTATTAGCTACTTTGAAGTTGAGACCGATGTTACTGGACAGGATCAGGAGAGTTCAGGACAAGGAACCTGTTATAGTGAGACTGATTGAGAAAGTAAAAGCTGATTCGAGTTCTGAGTTTGAGTTGAGAGATGAGACCTTATGGTTGGGACAGAGGCTCTGTGTACCTGATGTGGATAATTTGAGACGAGAGATATTGGAGGAGGCTCATATGGCCGCCTATGCTATGCATCCGGGTACTACCAAGATGTATAACACTCTCAAGCAACATTTCTGGTGGCCTGGCATGAAGAAGCAGGTAGTTGAGTATGTATCTAGATGTTTGACGTGCTAGCAGGTTAAGGCTGAGCATCAGGCTCCAGTAGGGAAGCTTCATTCGTTGCCTATTCCGGAGTGGAAATGGGAACGAATTACCATGGATTTCATTATGGGATTGCCTAGGACGCCGAGGCAGCATGATGCTATCTGGGTCATAGTGGACCGGTTGACTAAATCGGCCCATTTCTTGCCAGTGAGGGAGAATAATACTATGGATCAGTTGGCCCAGAAGTATGTGGCTGAGATAGTGAGACTGCATGGGGTCCCAGTGTCGATAGTGTCAGACAGGGATCCTAGATTTACTTCGAGGTATTGGCAGAGTTTGCAGTCTGCTATGGGTACTAGGCTGAATTTCAGTACAACATTTCATCCTCAGACAGATGGGCAAAGTGAGAGGACGATTAAGACTGTGGAGGATATGCTTCGGGCTTGTGTATTGGAGTTTAGAGGAGCATGGGATCAGTATATAGCTCTGATTGAGTTTGCATATAACAACCATTATCACAGTAGTATCGGAATGGCACCTTATGAGGCATTGTATGGGAGACTGTGTAGATCACCGTTGTATTGGGATGAAGATGGTGTCAGGATGATTGAGGGTCCAGAGTTGATTCAGGACACTGTAGATAAGGTGAAACTGATTCGGAGTCGAATTAAAGCGGCTCAAGCATGCATGTAAGAGCTATGTGGATCAGCATAGGAGGGACATTGAGTACAATGTGGGCGACAGAGTGTTCTTACGGTGTCACCGTGGCGTGGTATCTTGAGATTTAGGAAAAGGGTAAGTTAAGCCCTAGTACATTGGTCCATATGAGATCACTGAGAGGATAGGACCTTTGGCCTACAGGCTAGCTTTACCGAGTGAGATGTCTCAGTTGCATGACGTCTTCCATGTGAGTATGCTCCGTAGATATCGGCCAGATCCGACACATGTGATACCGACTCAGAAAATTGAGGTCTCTAGTAATCTGAGTTATGTAGAGGAGCCGATACAGATTGTCGGGTCACAGGTGAAGCAATTGAGGAACAAGAGTATTCCACTGGTGAAAGTTCTCTGGAGGAACCATTCGACTGAGGAGCCTACCTGGGAGACCGAGGAGCATATGAGGAGACAGTATCCTCACTTGTTCGCTCAATTAGGTAAGAATTTCGCGGACAAAATTTTTATTAGGAGGGGGAAATTGTAACATCCCACCCTCAATTGGAAGGGTAGAATAGTAAATTAGCATAGGATGTGCTAGATTGGGATTTCATGGGACTGCTCATGCATAATAGGATTGCTACATAGTCACAATTGTGCACAGGAATTTACTGTTCATGCATACATGACATTTCCGGTTTGCGTGCCTAAGACAATTTAATTGGGATTAGCGTGATTTTTGGGTTTGGAAAATTATTCTGAGTGCGCCGTAAATTGTTTTCTATTTTAAGGGATTTTTAGAAATTTTTTCTGAATTTTTCCAAAGAAAATTCCCGGACCGAAAAAATCGTCAATTGGCGAACTGGTCGATTTTCGGTAGCAAAAAGTGCTACCCAATGGCACTGTCTTATTGGGTATATTATTTTGGGATTGAAATTAGGGTCATTGGAATTGATTGGGTTAATTTTGGACTAGGTTTAATTGATTAAAGTATTAATATGTTGACTTTTCCTCACCATTTGTTTAACTAATCCTATAATGCCACCTTGCCTCCATTTAATGCTTTCTTACCTTTTAATTTCGGTGATGTTGCCTATAAAAAGAATGAAAAGAACTCCTTAATTGCTTAAAAGCTCATCTCATCCGAAAACTACTCCTATTCTCCATATCCATCGATTTTCTTCTTCTTTCATCAAACCTTCCTCCAAACATAAGAGCTTCTTCATGCCATCAAGTTATGTTCTTCCCATGATGATGATATACATGTTTGATGTTAGAAGAAAGTAGAGAAAGTGAGAAATTGGTGTGCCTTGAAGTGGAAAAGCTAATTAGGTAAGTTAGTTTAATTAAGTTTTCAATGATGCTTAAGTATGAATTTATGAACCATGGTAGGTAGAAACATCGAATGAGAGTTATGGTATGTTTATTATGATTATTGATGCCTTAAATTGATGACTATAATGGCTTGAATTAATGGGTATAAGGTTAGGGTTAGTTATGAATTGAAAGTAGTATGATAGAAGTGGTTGTAGCTTGAGTGAAATGGCATTTTGATGATGAATTGTGCATCTGAATTGAGTAATTTACATGCTGCAAATTTTTAAGTGTTAGTCCTAGTGAATGTATGAATGTTATAAGAACTGATTTGTGTTCATTTAGATGCTTAATGATGTGTTAATGGCAAAGGAAATGATAGAAACTAAGGTTGAACCAAAGCTGGAAATTTAGGGTTTTAACCAATTTTACTGTTGTGAGCATAACTCATTGTTTAGGAATGCAAATGAGGTAAAGTTTGTGGCCACTTAAACTTTGGGATGTTAGCTACATTTTTGTGTGAAATAGGTGTTGTCCAATATTAGCTTTAAGATGGTGAATTTTTGCATGGAAGGTTACTGCTATTGACTGGAATGAACAGTACCTGAAATCATACCCTATAGTTTTGCTAATTTTTATAACTTAATTGAGAAGGAATTAGGATAAATGGACTAAATGAAAGTTGAAGCCTATTAAGTTATCTTTCCAATTCCGCTGATTTTGCAATTTTTCGATATGTATAGTAGGAGTTATGGACTGTTGACTATTGACTGTTTTCATGCATTGAATGAAACCTAGCTGGATTGGTGGATTTGCTGTACATTCTGATTTGGAGGAATTTTAGTAATTTTTGTGACTTGAATTGGTTCTAGGGATCTACTGAAGAGTTATAAATGACACATTGATCTTGAAAATGATATATGAAATGTAATTTTTGGTTGTCAGATTTGAGAGAAATGAATTTGCAAAAACTGAACCTGCATTAGGTTGTGAATTGCTGATCATGGCAGATACTTACATAACAGTTTTGAAAATTTTAGAGATCGAATTGGATGTTGAGTTCTTCATGAAAATTGAAGTTTGAGATCTTATCTTTTTAGGAATATAAGGTAGTGAATTTGGTGACATTTGTGCTAAGAGATATACTGTTGTGAAATGTGCTGTTCAGATTGGGAAAATTCTGAGGGCTGATGCTTTGGTGAATTGTTTGACATAGTTAGCAAGTGAATTTGATTTTGGGTTGTTCACGAAAGTTGTAGATAAAATTGTGACCTTACTTCCTTATTTATTGTGTAATTGTTGAATGAAGAATCAGAAGGTTAATGAATTTGCAATTTACTGAACTGTTTTGATAGGTTTTGAGTAGGCAGTGGCTTTGACTGAACTTTTGACTCCCTTATGAGTAAAATTGCTTATTGGGGTCTTCATGAAACTTGTAGAGGGTTTCATTATCTTTCCAACAAGGTATAGTTTGCATTTTTCTGAAATGTGTAGAAAGAGATATGATAGGTTGAATTTCGGTTGGAAAACAGGAAAAAGAAAAGGAAATAAGGGCTATTAATTGTTGAATTTTGGTTTCTTTCGTGAATAACTTTTCCGTCCGTCGTCCGATTGACCTGATTCTTGAGGCATCGGATTCAGTGAATATTTAATTTCATTTTCTGAGAGATTCGGGATTTTTGGACGGGAACTTGACGTGGGTCCGGATAAAGGTCTGTTTAATCATTGTTTTGTTTAATTGGGGACCTATAGAGGTCCGAATTGCGCACCGTCAGCGCCAATAGGTTTCTAATTTTTAGACAGATTTTTATGATGAAAAAAATGGGATTAGGGCTGGGAATTCATGAACATGCATATTTCACCTACATGTGCATCAGTACTAGTTCGAATTAAATATTTAGTGACTCGCACCTTTCTCGATTCTTATAGAGGCCCAAGTGGGCGTCGTTAAACCGACGGGCGTAAAACTTCCCAGATTAGCTCGAAGTAATATGTGAGTAACCTAGGTGGTTACCTCAATCTACGTGTTCTTGTGACTTATTTGTCTCTACGGGATTACTTGGATTACATGATATTGATGTAAATTACTGCTCATTGGGAATTCTAGACCGTTATGTAATCTGTTCAATTAAACATGTGCACTCATGCACAGATGCATAAACTGATAAAGAATAAATGTGAATCGAGTCGCCATCGACATCGACATCTGCGAGCTCAGAGCTCGAAGGAGATAATTCTCCTAGACGCGCTTCATCGACTATCGAACATCGCTAAAGCACTCGGTTGCAATACTGTAATAAACTGAAAAAGAGTCACATGTGCATTGCATACTGGACTGAATAATTGACATGGTACCTGACTGTATGTATACTGTAATATGACCGAATCGTGTCTGCATTTACTGCTATCTTGTGTTGTATGCCTATTACTGTGATTGTATTAGCATTGTAATTGTATGATTACTGGATGCATACTGTATCATGCTTATGTGATGCATGAATTGGGAGAACCATCGATGATGGTTTCTCATTGAGTTCGCAAACTCATCCAAAATTGCAATCTATTTTTCAGGCTTAAGTGTAGACAAATAGCTCCTCGGACCGTAGAGCCGTGTCTCGTGGATTGGCGAGAGAGGCAATGACTCAAAGGTCGGTCAGCTGGGCTTTCTTTTGGAGACTTATAGTTAGATCTGTTCTTTGTACATTACTGTATGGTACGTAGTGTACGGTGTTTTGGAACATGTGTGCGGTGAAAATACTGAGACGGTTGTAAATTTCTGAAATTTGAGTGAATGAAATGAAATCCAGTTTGGTTTTAAAAAGTTGTCAATTTCTTCGTACTACTTTATGATTGTGATGCCATGAGGTGTTTAGTGGTAGTTGTCAGTAGTGGTCTCTTATCGTAGGATATGTACCGGAATGACCTACGGGCGTCCCGGTGGGTACTCTATGGTAAGGGGACGCTACATGTTGTCTTTACAAAGATATTCAATCTCTAAACGTGGTTTAGGATATGAACCCTTTGATAAAGATTGTTCCTTGATTTCTAAATTCACTAAAGATAGAAAAGTTGCTAAATGTGCTAGATGTTTAAAAGATGGTCATATAAAAATTGCATGTAAAAGTATTAGGAGATGTATTAATGTTAAGAAAATCTGGGTGGTAAAAGGTACAACACCTCCTAATGTGGTTTATATGACTAACCAAAATGGACCCAAAATGGCTTGGGTACCTATAAGAAGAAAGAATGTTCCTGTTATAGATACAAGCAAGGAATGAAAATCCATCAAGCACATGTTACATTGATAGTGGATGTTCAAGGCATATGAGTGGAGACAAGAATTTATTTGCAGAAATCAGACCAAAGAATCAAGGATTTGTCACATTTGGAGACAACAACAGAGGTAAAGTCATTGGTTTTGGTAAAGTGGGTAAGGAATCTTTGCCTACCATTGACAATGTTTTACTTGTTGATGGCTTGAAACATAATTTGCTAAGTGTTTCTTAATTATGTGATATGAATTTTAATGTGACATTTGAATCATCTCATTGTATGGTTACTAAGGATGAAAATGTTTCTTTCATTGGTTTGAGACATGGAAATACATATATTGTTGATTTACATGATGATAGTTCTTTTAATGAAAAGTGCTTGGTGACATTTGAAGAAAATGCATTTTTATGGCATAGAAAGTTAGGACATGCACCATTGCCGTTAATTTCCAAACTTTCTAAAAATGATATTGTGAGAGGTTTGCCTAAGATAAAATTTGTTAAAGACCACTTGTGTGAATCTTGTTTGAAAGGCAAACATGTTAGAGAATCTTTCAAACCAAATAAAGAAATATGTACATCTAGGATACTTGAACTTGTTCATATGGATTTAATTGGACCATCTAGGCATGCTAGTCTAAGTGGTAAATTATATGTTCTTGTTATTGTTGATGATTTTTCTACATTTACTTGGGTAAGATTTCTTGCAAATAAAAGTGATTCTTTTAACGAATTTACTAAGTGGTGTAGGTTGGTTCAAAATGAAAAGAATTTGACAATTGTTGCAATTAGATCCGATCATTGAGGTGAGTTTGATTGTGAACCATTTAAAAGGCTTTGTGACAAATATGGAATGGAGCACAAATTTTCAACACCAAGAACACCACAGCAAAACGGTATAGTAGAAAGGAAGAATCGCTTACTTGAAGAAATGAGTAGAACAATGCTGAATGAATATAATCTTCCTAAAGCTTTTTGGGCGGAGGCAATCAATACCACGTGCTATGTCATTAACAGAGTGCATCTAAGAAGAGACAAAAATAAGACACCATACGAGTTATGGAAGGGTAAGAAACCTAATATTTCATATTTTCATCCTTTTGGTTGCAAAGTTTTTATTCATAATAATGGAAAGAACAACTTAGAGAAATTTGATTCAAAATCTGATATTGGTGTGTTTCTTGGTTATTCACTAACTAGTAAGGCATTTAGAGTCTATAATAATATAACTAAGTGTGTTGAATAAAATATTCATGTTAAATTCGATGATATGATTTCACCCCCGAGAAAAGTTTGTTTTGATGATGATGCAGGAAATTTAGGAAATGGAGCTTAATAAATTGAATCCAAGATTGAAGAAATAAAGTTAGATGAAAAAGATCATGTACTTAACACTAAAACATGGGCAAAAGCAAAGAATCATCCTATGGATCAAGTAATTGGCAGCTTGAATGATGGTTTAAGAACTAGGAGGAATATTTATGAACACATGAGCAATTCAACTTTCATCTCACTAGTGGAACCCAAGAATATAAAAGAGGATCTTGAAGATGAAAATTGGTTGCTGGTTATGCAAGAAAAACTTAATCAATTCAAGAGGAATAATGTATGGGATTTGGTAGCTCCACCAAAGGACAAAACTATTATTGGAGTCAAGTGGGTAAATAGGATAAAGTATGATGAGAATGGTGAAGCAATTAAGAATAAGTCAAGATTAGTAGCTCAAGGGTTTTATCAGGAAGAAGGCCTTGATTATAATGAGACATATGCACCTGTGGATAGATTGGAGGCAATCAGATTATTATGTGCATTTGCATCTCATAAGAGGATCAAATTAAATCAAATGGATGTCAAAAGTGCGTTTCTAAGTGGGTACATCCAAGAGGAGGTTTATGTCAAACAACCACTGGGTTTTGAAGATCATGAACATCCGGATCATGTTTACAAGCTCAAGAAGGCACTATATGGATTAAAGCAAGCACTTAGGGCTTGGTATCAAAGGTTAAGTACATTTCTAACTCAAAATGGTTATATTCATGGTAAAATTGATAATACTTTGTTTATAAAATATGTTGACCAAGATATGTTAATTTGTCAAATATATGTTGATGATATTATTTTTGGTGCTACTAATGAAATTTTGTGTAAAGAATTTAGTGATTTAATGCAAAGTGAGTTTGAAATGAGCATGATGGGAGAACTTAAGTTCTTTCTTGGACTGCAAATCAAACAATTCAAAGATGACATCTTCATCCACCAATCCAAGTATACCAAAGAGCTTCTAAAGAAGTTCAACATAGACGGATGCAAAGTTACAGCAACACCTATGGCATCAAATCTGGTCTTGGAAAAATCTGAACATGAAGAAGATGTTGATCAAAAGCTTTATAGTGGTATGATTGACTCTCTTTTATATTTAACTGCTTCTAGACCAGATATAATGTTTGCCACGTGTCTTTGTGCTAGATTTCAGTCTTGTCCTAAAATTTCTCACTTGAGTGCTTGTAAAAGAATTTTTAATTATTTGAGTAAAACTGTTAATCATGGTTTATGGTATCCTAGTTGTGAATCTTTTGACTTATATGCTTATAGTGATGTTGACTATGGTGGCTGTAGGGTAGATAGAAAAAGCACTAGTGGCTTATGTCACTTTTTAGGTACTTCCTTAATTTCGTGGGGGAGTAAAAAACAAGTTAGTGTAGCCATTTCTACTGCTGAATCTGAATATGTAGTAGCTGGAAGTGCATGTGACCAAGTTCTTTGGATTAAACATCAATTGTTTGATTATGGTATTGTTGTTAAAAATATTCCAATTTATTGTGATAATACCAGTGCAATTTGTTTGAGTAAAAATCCAATTTTGCATAGTCGAACAAAGCATATAGAAATTAGACATCATTTTATACGTGATCATTGTTTGTAAGGTGACATTTGTTTGAAACATGTATCTTCTATTGATCAATTGGCTGGCATATTTACAAAACCTCTTAAAGAAGAAGTGTTTGTGAACATTAAATTGAGACTTGGTATGTATGATTTGAATTCTATTGGTTGATTGTAATTTTCTGCATACACTAGCACAGCAAAATGGTCAAGATATTAGGCAAATCTGCAATTCCATATGAGAATACATCATCATGATCTATACTTAGGCTAAAGTGTGATTTCTCTGGAGTTTAGAAATATTCCAGTCAACTAATTGAAGTTTAAGTCGACTGAGGTTGAGGAATTAGTCAAGTTTTTCTGATCTGCTTGTTGAAATATTACAGTTATAGTCGACTAATAGTCTTCCACTATTCGACTAATACACATATTTTTCCAAACCAGTCTACTAATCATCTTCGACCAGTCGACTAGTTTACTGCTTGTCAACGCCCATCTCTGAATTATATTAGTCGACTAATAGATTTCCAGTCGACTGTAGTTATGCACGAACACTTAAAACCCATTCTTTCCCTAAAATCTCTGAAAACACATTCTCTTCTACCTTTGAGTTTTCTTCTTCATAGTCGACTAATCCTTTCAGATTTCTTCAAATCACCAGAACCCATCCTCCATCCTCCTCCACAAACATAAAACCCTCTCATTATTTCTTCAAATCATCCTCCTTCTTTTTAAATCTCATTCACGACATTCCAAACCCTAAACTTCGATAATTTCTCCTTTTCTCCCAAAATCACTCAGATCCTTCAACATGGCTCCACAAAAATCAAGTGGCAAAGGCAAACAGGCAGCAACCCCTCCACAAGGTCCACGAGTTCGTGGGTCATCTTCAAGGGGCGGTGTTGAGACAGAAAACGACGAGGTTGAGCCACGATTCATCTCACGTGAGGCTCAAAATCTCTATTATAAGGTACTCAAAACTGAAGTATTAATCTCCTCTATGCGATTTGATTGGATTGAATTGGATCATAGTGAATATACGGAGTTGTTCATTGAAATCACAAGTCTAGGATTGCGATATTTTCTAGGATTTACGGAGGAAATATATGAGGACATGGTGAGAGAATTTTATGCAAATCTTGTTGTTATTAGAAGCAATGTGGACAGTGGAGTACATTTGAAATCTTGTATTCAAGGAAAAGAAATTTTTGTATGTGAAGAAAATTTGTGTATCTGGTTTCAACTGCCTAGAGGAGGTGTTAGGCCAAGTGCTTCCTTCTTAGATTTAAATATTTTAAGACATGAGGATAGAGATACGAATGAGGAGGCTGAAGAGAATTTTGAATGCACTGAAGAAAAAGGAGATGAATTACTTGGTCGATTATGTTCTGATCATTCCTCACCCTATGAGGCAATGGATTTGCCGTTGAATTATCACCTGTTATATTATGCTATTAACAGAGTAGTTTATCCAAAGAAGGCGAGTAATAATCATATCATATCTCTAGATAAAGAAATTATTTGGCACTTGGAAGACGGAAGGAAAATCAATTTTCCAAGTCTAATTATTCAGATGATGCAGAAAAAGACGAATTTACTAAAAGGTGAGCTTAAGGGAAAAACTATAAAGCATAAGGGAATGCCCTATGGAGCTCTGATTACTTATATCGCCAAGTTGCAAAAATGTAATTTGAATGCTTATGATCATTATCCTTATCCGACGAGTTGGAGATTTACACCTTATAACATCAAGAGTATGAAGTTGGTTAAAACTGTTGAAAAAGGATGGGTTTATGCATATCATGTAGAGAAGCTTGGATTGACTTTAGAAAGTGAACAACAAGTGCCTAAAAGGCAACGTTCAAAGGGGGCAAGTGACCGTCCAAGTACTTCGCGACCAAGCACTGCACGACGAAGTGAAGTTTCCCAAGAAGATCTTCAAGAACTCAAGGATCAACTCGAAGAAGTTAATGTACGCTTGGATCTTCAACAAGGGATACTCTTAAGCTTGGAGAAGAATATCAAGAAATTTTTTGAAAAGTTAGGTTGTAGGCATGATGATATTTCTCCACATTGATGATTTTTGTATTTAGCCTAGACCAACATTTCATATTGTTTTCTTCTTATTGTATGTGCTTTTCCTATTTGTATTGGATTACTACTTGAGACTATTTGTGTTTGATGGCTTGTTCCTCTATTAATGTGATTGTGATTTAATCAAGTGTGCTTATTGTTTTGATTATGACAAAAAGGGGGAGAATTTACTTGTGTTCTAAATTGGTTAATTGCTGAAATTGGTCTTTGTAATAATTATTGTTTACTTGATTAAGTTATTATTTTTCATGAGTCTATCTTGTTTTGAAATTTATATTATTGGATTCATTGATTAATTGATTAAGGGGGAGACAATCTAACAAACTAGACAAGGCATCAAAAACCTTGATAAATTTTTTCTTTGTTTCCATTTCTTAAACAATTTCTAAATGTTTTGTCATTATCAAAAAGGGAGAGATTGTTGGACCAATGGTAGTTGAAAAATTAAATCCTTCTATGTTTTGATAATAATAAAATGTATAGAATTGGTTAAGAAATTATTTCAGGTATTTATGGATTGATATTCAATTAAAGGATTAATACAAATCAAGAGATAGACAACGTGCAAGAGATCCCAACAATAAATATTGAAGATCATACAAAATCTGTCACAAGATCCAGCACTAGTCGACTACAATGTGGCAAGTCGACTAATAAAATCAGATACATCAGTTGGGGCATGAAACAAGTTGACCAACAAGTTACAAGTCGACTATTAATCAGTTGGATAGGTACACTAGTTGACTATCATTACACTAGTCGACTATTCGAAGAGCGGAGATGAAAATCGCATGAAAAAATGTTGGTACTAGTCGACTACTCTTTAAAGACAAAGCTGACTATAATGTACTAGTCGACTATAACACCTTGACTAGTTGACTATCAGGTGTAGCTGACCAAAATCTGTCCGAATCAATCACAAATGGAAAGGAAATCATGCTACAACGGCTATATACAACGGCTAGTAGATTTCTCCAACATCTATAATCATCTTAAAGTCTGCAAATAAATAATGGAAGAGAAGATGATCGTGGACATTGGTCCAAAAGAAAAAGCATACAACTATAGTTCCTAATTTACTCTCATTCTGCTCCTAGCTTGTTCTAAATTATTCTCAGCTATACTAAGCATTATTTCTTCATCTTTATCACTGTTATTATTGTGAGTTGAGTGATTGGTGAAAAATCACTTGTGAGGTAGGATTTGTACCGGAAGACAAATCGGTTGTTTGGTGTAGCTTGAGCCGGAAGTCAAGTTGTATTGAAAAGTTCACACTGAACTAAAAAGTGTGTAGTAGAGTGTTTTGCCAAAATCTTAAGTGGGAGCTTAGGTAGAAGACGTAGGTCTTAGCACCGAATCTCTATAAAAATAGTGTTTGCCTCTCTTTCCTACTCTTTGCATTTAAATTTGTTAAATTGTTTTGTGTGCATTAACTTTTGGTTTTTGTATAACTTTACGAAAAAGATTCAAAGATCTATTCAACCCCCCTTCTAGATCGTTTTCAATATCTCCCACCCTATAAAACTAATCTAAATAGCCTACATATATTGTTGTTCATCACAATGCTTTTCTACTATTGAGATTCTTTTTTTTTTTTTTGCAAGTGTATCCTATATATACAACTTTTATTGAGCCAAATCTACGAACAACTCATATAAAAATCATAAATAAGTTTTATCCATCCAAGTCTTTATTTTCATAATTGAAAAGGATGATATTCAATCAAATACAAACCAATCCTTCTACTTCTACATCCACTTGTAGCAATTTTTAGTGGCAACTATGAATGATATAATGCTCATAATTTTTATATTTAACCTCAGTATTTTTTTCTAGTTTGTTTATCTTCTTTAATAGTCCACAGATGATGCTATGCTCAAAGCTCTTTTACACAATAAGGGATCACCCACTAAAAAAAACTAATAACCTATATGCTAAAGTTGAGAGAGTAATAGAAAAATTTAAGATAAATTTAAGATCTTACGTTTAGCTATTTTATTAAAAAAATATAGAAGACTCATAAAACCAAAAGATCAAGAGATACCTCACCCCATATCTAACATAAGAGACAAAGCTTCCTCTATGATTCCTTTATGTTTATGAAGTTTGCATGACACACCCATTAACCTAAAATAATAGAAAATTTTCTTTATCCAACACATTTGCAAGCTTGCATCTATTTTTTGGTTCATAGTGTATAAGCAATAATGTGGTAAATAAGTAGGTGGATCTTTTATGTAAGTTTAGACATATCTACTTATGGTTTTAGGGTACTAGAAAACATCTATTTGCTAATAAGAAATTGGACTTAACAAGCAAACAAGTGGCAAAGAGAAAACATCAAATTGTTATTAACAAATTGGACTCATTAGACATTTCTTTTATTGCTTTGTTATATCTTGTTTATTAACCCATATTTTATATTTGTGCATAATATTGAGCTATTAAAACATGTCATAGATGTTGTACTCCTTTTAGGAAAAATATAAATTTGCTTTGAAAAGAAATATAGTAAAAGTTTCCACCTTAATATGATGATGAAAATTCTACACTTCTAACAATATAATAAAATCAAGCTAGAAATAATGTTCCCATTTTTACAAAACAAGAAAGAAAGTAATGGCTATAGATATGGGCAAATGGTCATAGGTGAAATTTGATTCCAATCCATATGGTTGTCTACGTGTTCATAATATTGCCACGTAAATGTTTAAATGTCATATTAAAGTTTGCTCCTTTAGTCACATCAATAAAATTTAGTGGAGCTTATCTTTTAACTTGAGTGGTACGCTTTTTGAAAGGTTAATCACTAAATTAAAATTTAAAAAATTTAGCACTAAAAATGAAAAACTTCTAAAAGTTTGGCATTATAAAATTTGTTGTCAGTTAATTTTTCAACCCTCTATATTCTCTCAAAGATTTTAAACACAACTTCTTTAATAAAAAATTTATATAAAACTATTTCAAAAGTTTTGTAAAAGGTATTTTGATGATCAAAAGGACTTTCTTTAAAACCTTTCCAAAATTAAGGGATAACAAAATTTACATTGCCAAAATTCCTTTTAATTATAACAATAATAGGCATTGTTCCTTAAATGTTAATAATCCTATAATGCTTAAGCACTTAATTTATTGTATTGATCTATACAAAGTGATTAGAAAGATTACAATTATTCGATACATCTTGAAGTGCTTGATTCTTCCTTACTATTAGTGCTTAACTTGAATTTCCTTAAAATGTAATTGAATTGTACTTGGTACTTCCATTTTGCTCATTTGGCTCCCTTTGACGATTTTGCCCATTAAATAACTTTGCTCTTCCATGAAACATGATCTTTCACACATTGCTTGATTCTTTAACCTATTATCTTAATAATATCACGAAAAATAACAACATTAGTAGCAAAATATATTATTATCATAAAAAAATATGGGCTAAAACCTCAAATGGTCCAATAAAAGTCATAAAGAAAAAGCAATAAATGAAAGTCATTGATTATATAAGAATAATCAATGAAATTAAAAATAAATTAGATAAAAAGAGTGAGGATTATTATTTCATAATGGCGGAAGATTGTCAAAAGAAGATAAAACAGGAAAATGAGGACACGACCCGGGAGAAAGAGGCGTTTAGCCCGAAAACCCGAATCTCTTCATTTACGGTAGTCTGTCACTCTCGAGGCTTATAACAAGTTTGGCATTTGAGGTTTTAGGATTTGTAATATTAGAACCTTCAACTTCAATGGCTTCCCTCTTCAAGGTACGCACTGTTGTTCCTCCGCACATAGTTATTACTTCTCAATTTCTCGGCTTTAAGAAAAATTAAACTCGGTTGATGTTGTCAGGATCCAAACAAACTATCAGTGTATAGGGACAGAAGATTTCCAGGTACTCAAGAGGAATTCGAGCATGCGCTTCAGACGTCATCAACTGTTTACATTGGAAACATGTCTTTCTACACAACGGAAGAACAAATTTACGAGCTTTTCTCTCGAGCTGGAGAGATTAAGAAGATCATTATGGGATTGGATAAGAACACCAAAACTCCTTGTGGCTTTTGTTTCGTTTTGTATGTTTTATTATTCCTCACATTATGATGTGTTTTTGTTACTTGTTTTTTGATGGGTTTGGTTTTGGCTCCTCGACCATGAACATTGCCTTCTTCCCCATTTCTTTTTCTTTTCTCAATCTTTTGTTAGTTTCTTTTTGGATGAGTAAGAATTCACTAATGGAGTTTTAGGTAGACTAAAACTCAAGCGCGACAATTGAAAAAGATAGAAAAATAACTTTCTTGCTCATGTTCCAAGTTCTTTGCGTGGAAATTATATGACAACCTACCAACCTCACTATAGTTTTATTTTCAACATCTGAAAGTGCTTAAATAAAGTTTTCCCTATTCCAAAGCCTGTATGATTTGCTCCTTTAGGGGAAAACATGGAAATGGGTTTTAATATTGGGGCTCTTAGTTGGTTTTTGTAATTGCGTGTTATCAGATTTTATTCTAGGGAAGACACAGAGGATGCAGTAAAATATTTAAGTGGAACTATTCTTGATGATCGTCCTATACGTGTGGATTTTGATTGGGGTTTTCAAGAAGGAAGGCAATGGGGCCGTGGTAGAAGTGGCGGACAGGTAGAAGTTCTGTTGCGGCTAGCAATTGTGAACATGTTTGACCTTTTGCTTACATACATTATCTGTTTTTCCTGTATTATTGCAGGTGCGTGATGAATATCGCACAGATTATGATCCTGATATCCTTTATTTACCAAGTGTTCTCAATGTTATTCATCTTTTCCTGAAGATGTGAGCAGTGTTAAAAATATTGCTGACCCACTACGAGATTGGCAATTTACCATGTGATTGAAAATGTCCAAATGCTTAAAGCATAGATTTTCTGGACTTTCGCATTCATTTTTTATGTACTCTACACAAGCTGAAACTACATTTCTGTCTTCCGGAAATTGTGAGAAGTGGGATCAATCTAGAAGTGTATGGACCTAGATGATGTTACAGTTCAAGTAGATCAAGTTGAACGGTTATTTTCTTCCAAATGACTTTCATATGGGTTGGCAAGTGTATGTTAGACTGGTAATTGTAATCATTTTCATCTGTGCTATCTTTGGCTTACTGGGATCAATGTCTTTGTGTGGTTCTGGATTGTGTCCTTAATTTATCCAGGTCTATCTTTTATAAAACTTGGCTGATTGCATTCCTTAAATATGAATACTTCCTTCTATGTTTATTCGCATTTCTGATGATTTGGAACTGAAACTCACCTCACTAATAGACTGTAAAGTAGGCCAGATTTGCTTATTGTGCTTGTTAATTATCCACATATTTTCAATGTCGTTGGTCTTCTTCCCTTATATTAGCACTAAAGGGGCATGATTCTATTGAGTATTTTAGCTGACCTGTTTCCAATATACACGAATGAATTTCATTTTTCCTCAGATAAGCCTAACTGCTTTGCCTAGTCAGAGTTCCTTTTAAAATGGGCTGATAGCTTTGGGTTGGCACCTCATTTGCATGGACATTTAGCTACGTACTACTGCTATTGACTTGTGCAGTGTTAGACTAACATGGATATTTTGTAGATTCAAGCTCCATTTATGAATGATTTCATTTAGTTATTGGATCATGGTTGAAATACGCTGACTTGTTGACCAATTCATCTTTGATTTAAAATCAGTTGAAAAAGTTCCATGTCTCCTTTCGGTTTTCTTAACATGTTGTACGCAGAGGTGGTTATGGAAAGTTAATTCAGCAAGAGCTAGAAGCACAAAGACAGCTTGTTGATTACGGTGCTGGATCATTTGGTTCTTTCCCTCCAATTATGCCATCTCATTGTAAGTTGTTGTTAGTATATGAAAATTCCACTTCATGAGTTATAAGCATGTAATATGTGGTCGTGTTTGTTAATTTTCATCCAGACAGGAGTGAAAAATGAAAATCCAAAACATATTAAATGAACTATCTTGATTCTTGCAACTGAACTTGCCTAGATGGAAGGCTTATTTCAGACTTTGCAAACCTTGTAATGCTGTCAGGTCTTTGTGAATAAGCATATAGGGTTGGATAAACTCCATATGTACACAGGTAGAGGCAATCCTCTCACTTCATCTTCATTGCATCATAACTGAAGAATCTAGAGTGAAACTAAAACTAATATGTTGTCTCTAGTAAGTACAATTGATATTGGAAATGATAAGTACCACTTGAAGCAATGAACTGCTAAACAATGCTTACGTACAACTAATACATTATGGGTAACAGATAGTTGCTCTTACATTTGAAACTTTAACGAACAAAGCATTGCTTGCATGGACTAAGGCTTAGTTATTCACCAAATGAGCCTGGATTGCCTTCTCTCCAAATATATATGTGAACAAATGTTATGAAGTTCTATCTCTAACAAAATGGGAAATTTAAAGCCATCATATGAGCAATATATTTTAGGATAAAAATTGAGATTTAAATGAGAATGATATTGATGAACAAATATTAATAATATATTTTACCTTGTAAAGAAAAGAAATGCCTTATTCTTCTACACTTTTTAGACGCCTGATTTTGATTTATGGTGTTTCTTTTATTGCAATCTTTTTTCTGGTTGTATTATGGATGCCCATTTATTCTAAGTTGTAATATGATGAAGTTCAAATCTAGGAAGGCATGTTTTGTCTTTTTGCATTTTTTGTGATTATTTTAATATTGTAGGCTGTTTTTATTCTTTATAAAGTCTAGTCGAAACTATCTAGTGTGATCTCTTCCTTTACTCAGATTGATAGTCTGGGTCAGATCTGAAATTTTTAATCATGCAGATGGTAGACCTGGTGGAGGCCATGGTCATGGCAATTCTCATCGTCATGGTAGAGGTACTCTCTCTCTCTCTCTCACTGTGTCTGTGTGTGTACTTTACAGTAGTGATTCTTGCATTAGGCTTAGTAAGAGAATTGTACAAAATGGGCAAATTATACATTATTGCATTGCATCAGTCGTGCTTTGATTTTTAAATTGTATCAGGCTAGCTTGGATTTTTAATCTTTATCAGCCTTGTTCTGATTTTTAGACCTTTGTTATGGTCCTACAACAATTCATTCAATCTGTGACATTTTGGTGAAGCAGATTATCACCGAAAACGATACAGGGATGATGACCGACATGCACATGAAACTTCAAAAAGAAACTCAGATCATGAATCGAGGAGGAATTCTGATCCTGATTCCCGCCCGGTAACTTTTTAAGTTAAATGGATTAAAATTGTTTCCTAATCGTGCCAATTTTGCAAGTGATTTCAAACCATATGGCTCCTTTTTCTGCAAGTTACTGATTTGAATTCATTGGGGTGACTGCTTAGTTACGCAAAATTCTCATATATATATATATGTGTGTGTGTGTGTTTATGTATGTATGTATATATCTATATAGCTTAAGAAATCTTAAATGCAATTGCAGAAATCATTGTTTCTTTCATGTTATAGGAGAAGAATCCTCGTTTCCGAGAGAGTGGCGACTCTGATGATGAGGATGAAGATCAGAGAAAGCAACGATCTTAGCCTACTCTTCCATTAATACTTCGTAAGGTGTTTATTATACTTATAAATTGTTGTACTGAAACCTTGGAAGGATGAGATGACTACTACTTAAACTTTGTACTCTTTTTTGGTCTCTACTTAGATTTGAGTGATGGGCCAGTACTAGAACTTTTCAAGACTATGTACAGATATGGGAGCACAAGATTGGTTTCAGATCAAAAAGTCCTTTTTTCTGTTTAGCATGTCCAATCTTTTATTCCTGATATTGGAACTCTTTGAGGTTTCTAGTGACCTCCTGTTGTCTGTTTACTCAGCAAACTTATTGTCATTAATCTTTGTTAACTTGTGTAGAACTGACAATGGAAATTTTATGTGGCTACATGGTCTTTTTACAATGAGGATGCGTGGAGGGGATGAGGCAATGATATATTGTCTCCTAATTTTCTACGATTTTATGAAAATAGGGTTCAAAATTGAGTTGTTGCATGATTAAGTATATAAAATATTAAATCGGAGGAGCGATGGTACCAGCAGTGCTTAAAAGAGAATACCAAGGCCATGAGGCAATGCCCAAAGAAGAGAATTAATTAAGCTAGCAAAGGGAATAGCTAATTCTAGGATTAGGCACAAGCTTCTTCTATATTCCTCTTTTAGATCGCATCAATGTTATAATCTAATGTAACTCAGAAAGATTTTTGTGTCCACTTTACATTTGATTTGAACCTTGTTTGCCAATTCAGTAACTACGGGCCAATCTTGCACTAAGCATTGTTGATTGCAGAGTTTTAGCATCTTGTTCCATATCAGTCTTGTGAATTGGCGCCCAAATAACAGATGATTGAGGGATTCAGGCTTTTGGTTATAGAGAGTACATTTTTGGTTGTTGAATGAGTCAAAGTATTCTTAGCCAAAGCATAAGGGATCTTTAGGTATATTGTTTAGGCACTATATGAGTTTTCCATTCCATAAACAAGAAGTTTTGCACATGATTTGTTAGTAAACTTGCCAGATATGTATCTCAACCAGGTAATCCTATATTCATTCTAGGTAAGGATTAAACTGACACATTCACTCCTTACTTCGATCAGGTAAATGAAGTTATTTGATAAAACTTTCTTTTAGAGAAATGTCCCTTTATGTCTTACGAATCCATCGCTTCAAGAATCAGATAGATCGGAGCTCTATAACTCAAGATATCTCCAAAATACTGAAGTTTGTTCAGACCATTATAAAATCGAGACTGAACACTACACTTAACTTCAATCCAGAAATTGAAAGTCTTAGAGGCTAAATTATCAATCGGCTCTTTCAGATAAATTGTAGATCCATGTCTCTAGTTTAATTTGCAAGAAGAATCAGATCGTTCGGAGTTCTATAGCTCAAGATATCTCCAAAATACCGAACGATGTTTAGACTTTTTCTACCGGTCAGCTCACTTTAATCTGGTCAATCTTTCTCCATTTAATGTCAAAACTAATCAATTTGGTGTGTAAAGATAGAAAAATGTCTTAGGAATCCAACGCTTTAAAAATCAGGTAGATCGGAGGTCGGACGAAGAAGTTATAGCCAAAAGAGCGGAGGAGGGGGGAGGTCGGGTTGACCGATCGCTCAGCCAGGCGATCGATCACCTAGCGCTAGTGCGCGCTAGGTGTGCGATCAGTTGCCTTCATAGGCGATCGCCCAGGCGCCCACGCACGGGTGCTCGGGGATCGCCTAGCCTGGCGCGCGACTGACGTGCCCAGGCTGGCCGAGCGAAAATTCAAACAGACACCTTATCTTAAAACCTTCATAACTTTTGACTCCGAATTTCAAATTTGACAAACTTAGTGTCTATGGAAATATAAAAGACCGATCTACGATTTTCATGAAGGACTTAACAACAAGTTCCGTCTCTAAAGAGGTCAAAAAGTCCCTCAAAAGTGACTGGTCGATCAGCTTCATACTAAACAGCATCTGAACTTCCAAAAATCATAACTTTATCCTCCCTTGTCCAAAATTTTCGTGCTTTATATCAATGGAAAGATAAAAACAAGCTCTACAATATTTATGAAAAACTCACAAACCAATTCAGCCTCTAGCTAAGTCAATTTTTCAATCAAAGTTTTTGCCCTGCTAGAACTCACCCAAACACTATCAAAACTTCAATCGATCATAACTTCTAGCCCCGAAATCGAAAAATTGCATACTTTATGGCGTTAGAAAACTCTCAAAAGAAGCTACAAGTTTCATGAAGATCATTTTATCAAAATCCTTCCAGATCAACCCAGAAATATTTATGTAAATTTCAGCTTACAAATCACTTTCTGCTACTATTCATCCCAAACAAATTTCAAACTTACTATTTTCCAAACTCTCACACTTTTACTATTCATTTCTCGGTTTTCAACTTCCATTCAAATCGATTTATTCTCCATGATTGTCATGGTACCCTTACACATACAAATTTACCTAAAATCTCAACGTCATCAAAAACCAAATCAATTCTTTTCTTGCTTTTCAGTACCATTCAAAACAATTTATTCACTATCAATTTCATTTAAACTCAAAACACCATTTTAACACATCAACTTCACATATTCACCCACTACCATAAACTCTTCAACTAATTTATCTCAAATACAATTTAAAGCTCCAATAAGCTATTCCCCAACATCAAACTCAACAATAAAGAGTATGGGCATACACATTTCTCTTTTACAAAAGCCATACGCAATCAAACACAAAACATTCATTTCATGTATTAACCTCAAAATATCTTTGCAATTGCTCCAATTACCTTATCCGAATCAAAAAAATTAAACACCACTAATTCCTCATTTAATTTTATTTAATAAATCAATTTTTCAAGAAAAATTCGGGGTCCAATACTAGTACTTACCTTTCCATATTATCTAATTTAAGAATTGATTTTAGATTTTTAATGAAAAGAAACTAAAACTAAGGCAAGCAAAAAAAATAGGAAATGAAATTGAATAGAGAATTCAGGAAACGCTGCAAAATTATCGATATCAAATAGTTAGTATCTAGGTTCCAAATCTCCTAAATTATATCAGATTAATTTTTTATTATGCAATTATTTATTAATTAATTAGATCGTGGAGACTTCTATAGTATGATCATTAGGAATAAGATCACAAGAATTATGAAACTTGGTGGGGAAGATCAGCAGCGACGGAGCATGAGACCATGGAGCCATTTGGTTGTGGATTCTCAAACAAAAGCATCCACGGTTGAAAAGCTAAAATACTATGCCGCTCTCCTCCATTTCATCCTACACTAAAATATCTCTTCTTCTTTTTTTGGTTGTCCATGAGGTGTCCTAAGAGGGACACCAATTATGAGAAGACACCTTTAAGCTATCCATACTCAGACTAATCTCCGCCGAAGTCGGGTAAGTCGCTGCATAGGAAGCAAAATTAATTCCACAAGTTTTAAACTATCAGATAAATAAGGACGGTTCGAACTTGTGACCTCACTTAAACTAGGAGAGTCCCTTATCAATTCACCTGCACCCTAAGATTCTTTTTCTTTTTATCCTTCTAACAATATATTGCGCATTCTCAAAAACCAATACATAGCATAGCCAAAAAGTTAGGGAACCTTACCATACTCTCCTCCTCCTCTCACTCACTAAATTATATGTATATATATATATAACCAACACCCACTTTTAGACTTTTATACTACTTCTCTGTATGTATTTTAGCAAAAAGAATATGTCCCATTAGAAAGTGTCAACCCTCTTTTAACTTTATTTTCCTTTAGGTCAGTGGCTCCATATCAGGATAAGATGCGTAGGGGGACCAGGCTTCAAATTTTCACGATCCAAGGGACACGCTTGTGATATCAACAACTATTGACTCTGACTCAAGAAAGGGTGACCTTATACCACAATTTATAGGTTTTCGAGTAAGATTATCCAAAATATGCATACCCAAACAGTACGAATATATATACAGGTTATAAGTGGGTGGATTTGTTTTTACTATCCACGCATATTGTAAGGTGAAGGAACGTCATTTTGGAAATGGTTGTTGCACTTTCATGTCACTTAGATGACAGGAAAACCGAAACTTTCCCATCGTGATCTCGCAGATGTGATGTTGAAGCCAACTTCTCATAACCAAAATGAAGGTGAATTATATGGCTTTGGACATGCCACTAGAACGTGACTCTGGCCTTTAAATCACGTCAAACCCCACATAGTTGGATTGAAACACCAAGCATATCAATCAAGCATCAGTTAGCATGTCAACACGACCTCTCACACATTGTTGTTGATATGAACAAGTGAGATCCACTGAAGTAGTACGAGGGAGGCTACACACCACCAACTCTTCGGATCAATTTTGACAAGGAAACCACTGAACTTTCAAATGGATCACGCCAAGCCAATATAGCACCGGGACATGATTCATAAAAGTTGAATATCTAATATTCGCTTGGGACTCTTCAACCACCTTTTCAAGAAACTACATAATTACATTGCTCGGTTCTCCAAAACTCTCTTTCCTTTTTGCAAATTTGACTCTCCACTTCAATTAGTAACCCCGATTAGAACTTGCTTTTTCGGTGAAGTCAACATTATCCAACTACCAATTAGCTGAAATTATCAAAATTGAGAAAATAGAGGCACTCTGCTTGATCCTTTCTGTTGTCATGATCATTTTCCGTACCCAACTTGGTTGGTAACTCTGGGCTGTAGGGACTGCTAAGACTCCGTCTAATTAAATTGGAAACACCGATCAAACAAAAAAAAGGGGCATGTAGTGGCGAACAATTTTTATCTGGTTCAACGAAAAAAGGCTAATCATTGTCAAAATATAAACAATAAAAGATTTTTTAAGTGAAAAAAAAAATGAATTTTTAATATAATATTCTTATATTATAAAAAATATATATATATATCTTTAAGTGAAAAGTCAAACGAATGCTTAATATTTATTTTAAATATAGCATACATATTTTTAGTTAAATAAATATTCTTATATTACGAAATTAAGTAATATTTTTTATTAATATGAAAACTTATAAGTCAAATAATCAAAACTTAATATTATATACGAATTTCAAATAAAATCATATTATGCAATATCTAAACTAATATTTTGATGAATAATATTTTCAAATAAAGATTAATTAATCAATATTAATAACATTAGGAGCAATAGTTAAAGACTCTGATTGTGAATTTTGTTGTGTTTCAAAATTACTATAAAATATTTTAATTATTTTGTATCTTTTAAGAATAAATTTGATCTTTAGTTCTTCAATTTTTAAGATTTTTAATTTAGTATTATTCTTTTGTAATTTTAATTTAATGACTGAGTTTTAAACGCATATAAATTATGTTAACACGTTATTTTATTAATGTAAGGTGTTCATTAGATAGTTTGTGAATATTTATTTAATGCTCATATTAATAAATTTTGAACTAATCACTGAATTTAATTTTAAAAGTTTAAAATTAATTAATCACTAAACTTAAAGACTATGAATACTATTACTTACCTTTTTCCCTGTTATTTAGCATAAGGATTGCTTAGAATTTTAATTAAAAGAAAATAAAAATGAAAACAATTAAAGAAATAGGAAATGATAATCAATGCATAGATGAATTCTCTTAGAAAACTATCGTTGTCAGAAATTAGTATCTAGGGTCAAATTCCCCTAGAACCTTAATTCGTTTGTCATGCAATTGTTTATTGATTAATTGGACCGTGGAGACTTTTATGACATGTTGGTAGCTGAACTTGAGTCTACTAACAACTAATCATAAGGTCTCTAATGGAATTATTTAGGTTAAATCTTATAAGATTGTGTTACCGATTTATGAGTCCCTCTATTAGATTTGACCTTTAATATGGGGGATTTATGTTATTCTATCTCTAGGGTTGCAATCAATTCCTTCTAATCAGGATAGATCTATTCACACTAGGATTTCTCAATCTCTACGTATGAAATAAGATTACTAATAAAACATGTAATCAAGTCGCAATAATCAATTGAACCAACTGCATTAATAAAAGAATAAAATCATATCAAAGTTTTAACATAATGTTCATCTAACCTAAATACTAACTGGGCATTTAATTACACATGATCGAATGCCAAATCAAACATACAATGAAAGAAAAATGAAACAATAACAATGAGTTCATAATTCTAAATCTCCCTGACTATCTTTTACCAAATGTTCTTGCGATGTAGAGGCTTTATCTTGAATTTCGATGGATCTATCGATGATTTATTCATATTTATCACTTCTCTATACCAAAATTACACCTAGAGAACAACTCCATGTCTGGAAATCACCTCATAAAGTCTCCTCTCTTCGTTAGCCTTTGAAAATATTTTTTTATATTAAAAATTAGGGTTCTACCAAACCACGTAAGTCCAAAACATCTAAAATCGCAAACGTTCACTGGCGTTCAAAAGTGCACAGCTATGCACTCCTTCCAGATTGCAGATTTTCTATTTTAAACACATTTGGTGCAAATTAAGTTCCAAATATACGATAAAAGTATAAAATATCAAGTAAAATATACCAAATATGGGTGGTCAAATATAGTTAAATATTCATCTATCAATTGCTTATCAATCCCTACCTCTAAACTGTCTCCAATTATTTTCTTCCTCTCCTTATTAAGATGTTGTATTCCTAATAGCTTATAATAGTCACCCCTTTTAAACAGATTTTTATGTTAACCTCCATTCCTTCCCTTTTTATATGAGTGTCAGTTTCTATTGGTAGAATACTAGCAATGAATCTTCAACTGTTTCATCCTTTTCATTTAGCATCATAATTGTAATAACTTTAATAAGACTTTTCATAACCACTTCTTTTCATTGATTTCATGATTTCAATCATATATATTAACTTACCTATATAACTTGCCAAGTAGCTTGACCTAAAAGCTGACCAATATGTTAATAAGAAATTATGAATGTTAATTCATACAGAGGTGTGAATCATTTTTATCTTCTCAAGTTGTATTCTAGGAAACCATTTTTGGAGAAAATTTGGTTTTCATCAAAATGAAAAAGGACCAACGTCAGTTATCCTTGGAGCATTTACTTACGAGGTAAACTTGGATACATACATACATACATACATACATAAATACATATATACATACATACATACATACATACATATATATATACATACATATATATATATATATATATATATAGTAAAAAAAGTTAAAGAGTAACATAAAGATAATATAATGCTAGGTGGTGGGGGTCCACAACCTTTTGAAAAAATTCATTTCATACCCCTACTAGAAGTAAAAAGGGCACAATATAGTTTCCCTGCTAATGAAGGTGTTGAAGTATGCGGCTGCATATATATATACTGTTGACTCAGGATTTATGCCAATTCCTGGATTACAATGCTCGAGGTGGCAATATAATTCTCAAATTGGATATGATGAAAGCTTTTGACCATGTTTCTTGGTCTTTCCTCTCCCATATCATGGTGGCCTTTGGTTTCAATGACGGGATTATCAAGCTGATTATTGGGACCCTACAATCCAGCTGGTTTTCAATTTTGGTGAATGGCAGTCCGGTGGGTTTCTTCCAATCGTCCCGAGGCATTAAACAAGGAGATCCATTGTCCCCTTAGTTGTTTCTTTTAGTCTTAGAGGCTTTGACTCGCTCCATGCAATCTTTTGTGCTACAAGGCCGGATAAAGCCTTATGGTGTTCCTTCTCGCTCGGCAGCAACATCTCATCTATGCTTTGCAGACGATTTAATTATCTTTATCTGGGGCGATAAACGCTCACTAACTTAACTAAATCTCTTGCTTGCAGACTATGAAACAGCCACGGGACAAAAGGTAAACAAAAACAAAAGTTGTTTTCTCTTATCGACAGGTGTGACTCGCAATCATAAACGAGATGTTCTACAACTTCTGCACATGGCCCATGGCTCTTTCCCCTTGCAATATTTGGGTTGTCGGCTATTTCACAACAGAAAGACAGAGCGTATGTTCACTCATCTAGTCGAGGCAATTGAACATCGGGTTTGTAGTTGGAAGAATAAATGGTATCCCATGCAGCTCGGATGATTTTGATTAAACATGTCTTATCTTCCATCCCACAACACGTTTTCACTGCAATCGAACCCCCTAAGTCTATCTTAACCAAAATGGAGAAGGTCTTCCAACGGTTTTTATGAGGAAGCTATTTTGATGACTCCAAGTGCCATTGGCGTTCCTGGGATCGACTCTCTTTTCCGGTGGATGAGAATGGGTTGGGATTCCGGAAATTGGAGGATATTGATGCTGCCTACTCGATTAAATTGTGGTGGAAAGTCAAAAACAAAGTGGGCCTATGGGCTAAATTTGTTATTTCTCTATCACCAACTGCTCGTCGTAGGACGCATTGGCGACGAGTTGCTAAAGTTAATCGGATTGCACAAGAACATGAGTATATTTCTCTCCACACTGGGTTGGTATCATTCTGGACAGATAATTGGTCAGGACTTGGCGCTTTTCATTCACTGGCTCAGGCTCAGCACCTTCCTCTCCCACACCTCACTGTCTGGGATTTTTATACCCAGCGCGAGGAGTTGTTGAGTTATATAGTACCTCTCTTGCAACCTGCCCACGCCGCATTTATAAATTCACATTTGCAACAGTTTACTCCTGGTCCAGATCAGCGACTTTGGAAGCCGACGGTTACTGGAAAATTCAGTCTTTCCTCAGCATATGAATTGGTACGCTCTCGCAACCCTATCAGTGTATCTCTTCGACAAGCCTGGAATAAGTTTATGCCAAAGCGGATATCAATCTTTGTGTGGCGTCTCTATAACTCCATTCTACCTTTTCCGGAAACATTAAACAAGCTAGGTTTCGTTCTCAATCCATCGAAATGTAACATTTGTTCCTTGGCAACCGACAGTGTGCAGCATACATTTTATGAATGTTCCAAGGTTAGAATGATCTGGAGCCATTTCTCAGCTCTGCTACATATTCATCTATCTTTCCCACCTGACTTATTGTTATTTCTCCGGGAGTGGTCCATTCTTGGACAGGGGGCTACAGCTCAGAAAGTGATCATTTCGGTCATACCTTACTTCATCCTTTGGGAAATCTGGAAAATGCGCAACCTGTTTGTGTTTGAGAATATATCCACTACGACATCCTCTTTGTCTCTTTCGATTAAACAGCATGTTTCCTCTCTGGTGAGAATTCACAATTTATATCCAAAGTCTCGACAGGAAATGGTTGATCTATCCAGCTCCTTTCACTGCAACTTTCAACTGCCTCGCAAACCGGTGATTGTGACGTTGTGTTGGAGACCCCCGGATGATTGTGACTTTGTTCTTAACACAGACGGATCCTCGCAAGGAAGCCCCGGACCTTCAGGTCTGGGATTTGTGGTACGCACTGCCGCTGGTGCTTTCTTGTTTGTTGAATGTCGATATTATGACTTGAATGTTAGCTTCGCCATGGAAATAGCAGCCATTGTATGTGGCCTTCAGTATTGTATTGCCAGTGGTTTTCGGAAAATACAGGTTCAAACAGACAATTTGGGCATTGTGCAGCTTTTGAATCACAATTCAGACTCTTGGCCATGGAGATATGAAATAGAACTTGCAGATATTCGTCGTTTACTTTCTATCTCGACGTCATCCATTATTCATGTTTATTGGGAGGTTAATAGCTTTGCAGATTATTTAGCAAAGATAGCATCGGGTGGTCATTCCACACAATTCGCGACGAACACATCTTTACCTATTCCACTACGGAAAACCTACGTATGGAACAACTTTCTATCCCATACATTCGGTATAAACCATGAGCTTCACATCTAATCTTCACATGGTTTTTGTATTGCTTTTCACATACTTCTGTAAGCCATCTTATCAATAAAATCCTCCCCCTTTTCTTAAGAAAAAAAGGAAAAAAAAAGAAAAAAAAGGGAAAGTATATTGTGCCCTTTTTACTTCTAGTAGGGGTATGAAATGAATTTTTTCAAAAGGTTGTGGACCCCCACCACCTAGCATTATATTATCTTTATGTTACTCTTTAACTTTTTTTACTACCAAAATTATATATATATATATATATATATATATATATATATATATATATATATATATATATATATATATATATGCATATGATACTTCAACACCTTCATTAGCAGGGAAACTATATTGTGCCCTTTTTACTTCTAGTAGGGGTATGAAATGAATTTTTTCAAAAGGTTGTGGACCCCCACCACCTAGCATTATATTATCTTTATGTTACTCTTTAACTTTTTTTACTACCAAAATTATTTTAGAATTAAAGTACCTTGTGTACTAATAGGAGCAAATTATTGCTCAGGTTTAAGATTGAGTTGTGGTTCTAACAAGCTAGATGTAAGGCTAGGGAGATCTTTTAAGGAGGGGAGAAGCATACGTTTAAAGGTTGGGGCTTTATTGTTTAAGTTATAACAAAATAGAGAAAAGTATAAATGTTGAATTTTCAAATACTGGTGAGAAAAAACAGTTGGAGCTAGAATCAGGGAGAGAGAATGGGAAGCATAAACTAATTAAGTAGAATGAGAATCAACTGAGAGTAGCCTAGAAGTTGAATTTGAATAAGTAGTAATTAGGGAGAAGCAGGTGCTAGAAAAAAGTGGGTTTTATAAGAAAATGAAATCAGAAACAAGTTGAGCTACTATAACACTAAAAGCAAATATACAGAGTACTTCCCTAATATAAAACTAAGCCTTTACTGTAGAAAGTTCAAGAATAAGACTACATGTTGAATTCCAATTAGCAGAGAGTGACCCATAACTTCCAAGATCACTAGTGTATAATCCCTCTGTCCTTATGGCTTCTTCTTCCTCTTAAACCCCTAGCCCCAATTTCTGTTTCTTCTTCTCCTAGACCTAACATTTCTTAATCTTTCCCTGTAAAAAACCTACCCCTCGAACCCAAAACACAAACCCCAACATTCTTCATCCTCTCTCTCCAACCAAAAATGCCCCTTTGGAACTAGAATTGTACCAAAAACCCCCATTCCACAAAACCTAGATCCTAGAAGTTAGTGGTTGCTAATGTAGAGGAGAAATCATCGATGGCGAAGGCGTTCACATATTACCCTCCGGAGATCAAGGATGACCAAAGCATGGTCATCCCACCACCAAAATTAGTAAAGAAAGGTGCAGTTCACTTTCGACATGATCTCATTGGTTTCTTCTTAGGCAAACACCCCGTGTATCCAGTGGTTCAAAGAGCATTGACCAAACCATGGTTAGCTTTTGGATTGACTGAAATTTTAATTACTGGTGCGAATAATTACTGGGATGAATTCTATACTAGAAAAGGAGCCTTGACATATCCAAGGAAAACCCCTTTTTCCTACAGAGATGGAGCTTGAATGGCGGGAATAGGAAGAAGTCAGAGTTGCTCCAGTTTGGATTAAGTTTCATAATATTCCAGTGGAATACTAGAATACTAAGGGGCTTGGAAGAATAGCTAGTGCAATTGGTAACCCTCTCCTAATGGATACACAGACTGCCAAGATGTCCCAAATTGTGTATGCTAGAATGTGTGTAGGGGTGGAGTTGGGAAAGAGTTAGCCCTCTTCCTTCCAATTAGCTACTTATAATGAAGAGGGGAAAATAACTTTCAAGGTAATACAAGGTAAATATAAATGGAGGCCGAAGAACCAGATATAGCAAAAAGAATAGGCTCCTACTGGAACACTTTTTAAGACAGGTTTCCAACAAGAATTGGAAAAGGGGAAGGAATCCATACAGACAATTTTAAATCAAAAAGAAAAGAATGGAAAGGTGATTGCATCTAAACAAACACAACCAAATCGCAAGGAGAGTATGGTCTCTGGAACCCCATTTGGACAAAGGGAGGGTAAAGGAACCCCACAGAATGGTCAACCTTATGAAATGGCAATGCTGAGTGACAAAGAGATTAGTTCTTTTGGAAGTTTAATTGAACAATGCAAGGATCAATAGAAGCTAGGTGATCCAAAAGGAAACCATGAGGATGTTGATCTCCTAGACATAAGCTAAGCAGGTAATTAAATTTCACCTTCTAAGTCTAAATTGGTTCTTGATCATAGTCCAGGGATTACGAAAGGGGTAGAGGGGGACTTCACTGTTAGAAAGAATAGGAAATATAGGAGGAAACAAAAGTAACGATTCTGTTATGACTTTACTATTATGGATTTAGTTTTTTGGAATATTTGGGGTTTTAATAATAAAAAGTAATTAGCTGTGAATGTTGTGTTTAAGAGATTGTCGGTTTCTTTTTTGTGTTTTATTGAGTCTCGAATTAAGTCACTCCACTTTTTAAATAATGTGTGCTCTTCATTGTTTCCTAGATGGCTTTCTTATAGTAACTTAGAGTAAGGTTCTAATGCTAGGTTAGTGATAGCTTGGGAGTCGGACTATTTCTTGTGTGTTCCTAAATGCACTAGTGATCAATTTGTACACTTGAAGGTTACTCCTATAAACAACTCTTCAGTCTTCTTTATAACTTGTTTGTATGGGTCTAACAATTACAATCATAGGAAAAATATTTGGTCTGCCCTTTCAAATCATAAATACTTTATAGGAAACCATCCTTGGATTATTATGGGGGACTTTAATGTTGTTCTGTTCTCTCATGAGGCTAAGCCTATTAGTCCCTCGACTATTATTGACATGAGTGATTTTAGGCAGTGTGTTGAGGATTGTAATTTGTATGATCTTAATTCGAGTGGTCCTAATTTCACATGGAGCAATAAGCAAAGTGGTGAGCTCTTTATTACTAGGAAGTTAGATAGAGCCCTTGTTAATGTTGTCTGGAGTTCTAAGTTTCCTAGATCTTATGGGGTTACTATAATCCTAACATTTTAGATCATTCCCCTATAGTGATTAGGCCCTCAATAAATAAGTCAAAGAGATCCTTCCCTTTTAGGTTTGCAAACTTCCTAGTTTTACAACCAAACTTTCTCCAGATAGTAGAAGAAACCTGGAATACTTAAGTCCAAGGAACCCCTATGTTTGTGTTGTGGCCAAGCTTAAATTAGTGAGAAATGCTCTCAAAATGCTTAATTTTGGTCAAGTAGGAGATGTGAATGCTAGAGTTGAGCATTGCTAAACAACTCTTGACTATATACAAGATCAAAAGAGACATTTTCTTAGTAGCCCCTTCCTGGTTGACAAGGAAATCGAGACTATTAATAACTTGATTAGAGCCTTAGATGATCAGGAGTCACTCTACAAACAATCTTCCCGTATCAAGTGGTTTAATGATGAGGATAGAAATACCAAATTTTTTTCACAAATCTATCCTAGCAAATAGGAATAGAAACAATATTTACTCTCTCCTAGGAGAAAATGGCATTAGAATTGTTAAGTAGAAGAGATTCAAAACCAGTTCTTAGGTTTCTTTCAAATCACTATTAGGATTAGCAAGGACCTTCCTCCTTCTAAAGAGTTTATGGAAAAATTTTCCCTAATAAGATTTCTGATACTCTTAGAAGCAAACTCATTGCTAAAGTCTCAACACAGGAGATTAAGGATGTTTTCAATTCCTTTAATCTTAATAAGGCTCTTGGGCTAGATGGGTTTAATGGGGTTTTTTTAAAACATACTTGGCATAAAGTTTTCCATCATGGGAGACTTCTCAAAGAGATCAATTCTACTTTCATCACTCTTATTCCTAAAAAAGATAATCCTTCCATAGTAGTTGACTATAGGCCTATAGCATGTTGTAACTTTATTTATAAGGTGATTGCAAAAATCATGACTAATAGGCTTAGAGAAGTACTCCGTTACATCATCAGCCCAAACCAAAGTGCATTCATTAAGAACCGTTGAATTGGGGATAATATCTTATTGGCCTAAGAGATCTTCAAGAATTACCATCTTGTAAATAACCATTGGAGATGTGTTTTCAAAGTGGACTTACAAAAAGCTTATGTTTCGATCCATTGGGATTTTCTATTGAATGTGCTAGTAGCTGTAGGTTGTCCCCTCAAGTTCATTGATTGCATAAGAGAGTTTATTACCTCTCGTTCATATGCTATTTTGATCAATGGATCCCCCATAAAATTCTTTCCATGTAAGTCATGTCTAAGACAAGGGGATTCTTTATCTCCTTTACTCTTTATTATCTGTATAGAGGTTTTCTCCAGGAGCCTCAGTGCTTGCATAGAAGGCAGTAATTCCTTTATATACCACTGGAGATGTAAAGCCCTCAAACTCACCCATATTTGGTTTGTTGATGACCTCCTAATGTTTTGTCATAGTGATTTGGCCTCGGCCTATGCCATACTTAATTGCCTAAGAAACTTTTCCAAATTTTCTAGCATGGTAATGAACCTATTCGTGTTAGTAGTGTGCCCTAGGCCAATGGATAGTTGTGATTCATGTATTAACATTATGACTTGTTAATAATATATTATGAGGTATTCCTTTCATATATGCATGTATTTCGTTTATATAATGTGATTTACATTTCATGAATGGTTTTAGACTTATGCCATCAAGTATGGGACTTGATAGCAAAACCATAAACGTTATAAGACTATTCTAGACTGTCCCTGGTCGATCATTATTGGTGGAACAATAATGAATTAAGGCTAGTATGTGTTCTTGTTGATGATCACGTTTTACTGATCATGGATATGAGATATCAAATCAGAAACATAGATATATGTTAGAGAACATATATTGGACCGAACCACATAAAGAATACTACATGGTTTCATGTCATTAGTGATTCTTAATATTGTTTGACTTTAGTCCTTTGACCTAAAGTCATCATGGCTCCCTACATGAGGAATTTGGTGTTTTGATATTAGACGAAGTTATTCTTAACCGAATAACAAGTTATCTTATGTTGGACATCAAATGAATCATGCGAACGGATGTGAATGACGTAGATGGGATTTGTACCTCTCTTAAATGAGAGAGATATCATTTGGGCCTCTTGACAAGTGTGACTGAAGAAATGCATAGCCGTGCTCAAATGAATTGATGAAGACTCATCAATGTCATTTGTTATAATCAGTCAGCTTGGGGATCAAGAAACTATGATTAATCAAAGGTTGACATATACCATGCCTTGTGATTAATCTTGATATCGTGTTACAAAAGGACTGAGCTTATAACCATGGTTACAGGTTAAATCGGATTATCAATCCTCATTTGATTTGGGTAGTCATAATGTCTTGCTAGAGGCCACTTATGACTTATGGGCCTTGAAGTGTGATCCAGCCCTTTGCCAACATCAAATGAGCCTACAGGGTCACACACAAAGAGTGATGTAATATGGGCTTATTTTCTTTGGGCCTAATTTATTAGGTATTGAATAAATATATGTAGATATATTTATTGGGCTAGATTGAATTAAGTTGTCGGGCTTTTATTATATGAGATATAATGGGCTAAAACTTATTGGGGCCTTAATGGAATTAGGGTTTCTCTATAAATAGAGAAGCTTGGGTCTCATTAGATGAGACACCATTGTCACACGAAACCCTAGCCACCATTTGAGAGGAAAATCGTGAGGCGATCGAAAAGAGTTTCAGGACGTGCTAACACACCACAGCTGCAGCTCAGATCGTTCATACTCGTGTGGATAACGGTAGAGGGCATTCGCGTTTGCAGTGTCTTGGAATCCGAAAAAAAAAAGCAACATATTCACGGCAATAAGGTATTTTCGTACATCCTTGGTATTTTCTTTTTTTTTATGAAAGGTAAATTGTATTCATCAAAAGAATCGGGTATGTACACACAGTCAGGGGCATACCCCAGTCAAAAAGGAAGAAATTACCCTCCCCAATAAACACATCAAGCAACCCGAATTAGAAACACAATAAACCAAAAAGGGCCCAAGAAACTGGAATACCACTATACTAACGCTAATGGGCTGACCTAGCAGCCCAAACAAAGCACCCTACGGAACTGCAAAACCAATAGCCTAGTCCAAGTACAATGCCCAGCCCAAATTAAAAGCCTACACCAAAGATTTGAAACATCAATGGACCCATAAGGAGCCCAGGAGAGAAGAATCCCATGAAAGACGACACCGTATAGCATCCTGCCTTACGACGCCGTGTTGCAGCTGATGAACACATCTGTTTCCAAGCTGTAAGAAGAACCCAGAACGCACCAAGCCACCAGAGAAGCTCGGGTTCACAAAAGCAGTACACAACAAAGAAAGAAAAAAAGAGCAATTGCCAGAAAGTGATCCCTGCACAACATCAGTTCCAATGGCATCCAGACACAGCAGCATGTGTATGCAAAAGGAACCGCAAAGCAGAACTAGTGGAAAAGTTCCACCGGCCTAGCCCCATACAGAGAGCACCAATGCTGTCTTGCAACACCGCCGGCCTCATGTCAACGAACTTGCAAACAAAACACCGCAAACCAATACTGAGACCGAATAGGATCACCGTTAACCGTCGGGGAATGAACGATCCCCTTACCAAAACAAACCAAGCCCCGATAAAGAAGCCCGCGACCCCACCGACTAAGGAACCCACTGTAGAAACCAATCCACAAATCAAGCACGACAAACAAAAGGGGACCTCACCGCTGTAATACCCGAACATCGCGGCTCGGAGTTGGCAGTATAAACCCCCATAACCCGTCAACGCCCAACCGGGAAGGGACCTCAGATCCATGGAGACGTGAACAGAGTAGGAACATCACTCCCACCCAATTAACGACCCCGAAAACCAGGAGCTCCAAAGGACCGTCCGAACACAGTAAAAGCCACCCCTCACCATAATTAAAAAAGAATGAGCTCATTCGGATAAAGACGATATAAAATGTTATAAGTAGAAGTTTTAATGCGAGAGGTAACATCCCGGCTGTTATAAGCACGTCCCTCCAACAAAACAGCATTTCGGACTTTCCAAATATTGTAAATAGTGCAGAGAAAAGCAATCTGAATGGTTTTGCACCGTAAAAGAGCTCCTTTAGCTTCGACCCGAAGCCATTTGATTGCCCTCAATAAAGAACTCATTTCCCGTTGGAGACCCAACCAGTGTCGTATGTCACGCCAAACCGCATTAGAAAAATCACAATTAAAAAACAAATGGGTAATAGTTTCCGATGTTCCCCGTTGACACAGACCACATGACCGATCAATATTAAGAAAAGCATATTATCCTTTGTAGGCAAGCGGTTCCGAAACCCCAACCAAGCGATAAAAGAAAACTTTGGAGGAATGAACCTCCTCCAGATGAAGGACATCCAGGTCTGATGGGGAAGAGGGGTGCGTAACAAGTCATAAACCTTCCTAGATAAAAGTCGGCCATTAATACATAACTTGGAGAGTTCAGAAATAATTGCCCCGCGGCCTCCCAATCGGTCCAACAACCTATCCCGAACTAAAGCAAGTTTTTTCATTAAGATAGAATCCCGTGGATGAGGGATCCAATCCCAGATCGAGACGCCACGTAAATAGACGGCATGAATCCATTTAACCCATAGTGAATTGGCTTCAGCATGAACATTCCAAAGAATCTTTGAAAGCAAGGCCAAATTCTAGAGTTTACAATTTTTTAAACCAAGTCCTCCTTCGGCTTTAGGCACACATATAGTGTCCCAAGCGACCTGAAAATGCCTGCCTCCCCACAAGAATAACCTACACATCGAGGCAATTTTGTCCAGGACCACAATAGGTATTGGAAAAGCCTGTAACCAAAAAGAAAGAACACCCTGTACAACTGAACCTATAATCTCCACTCTACCGGCATATGAAAGCGTGTGCCCATTCCACCTCGTCAAACAACGTTCAACCGAATCCAAGAGGCTCGTATATTGCATCACAGAAACTTTCATGGGAGTAAGAGGAATGCCGAGGTAACGAACCGGAAATTCACCTAAACCAACTGCCGTCATTTGCAAAATTTGGTCCCTCTCCATCCCCCAAACACCTCCTAGAAAAAGATTCGATTTAAGGGGATTGACCTGCAAAACCGCCACTCGAGACAGACCTTGTAGACTAGAGAATAAAATCCGAACAGAGGGAACATCACCACGTGAGAAAAGCATCAAATCATCGGCAAATGCTAAGTGTGTAATACATAGTTGGTGGCATTTCGGATGGAAGCTGAAACCTGAATCGGTAGTGCGGATTTTAAGGTCTCTCGAAAGATATTCCAAACATAGAACGAAAAGGAGCAGAGACATGGGTATTTTCTCACGTTGTTGTATGGTATTTTCGATTATACATCATGTTGTTGTATGGTCTTTTCTGCAGTGTATTGTGAATACTCGGACCGTACGCGATCCAACAATTTGAGAGTCATTTCTTTATTTCTCTAGATACGGATCAAATGGCCCACCAAATAAAAATCATGCCAGGTCTTAAAAGAGGTCAACTTCCCATTCGATACGTGGGAGTTCCTCTTTTGAAATGTCGGTTGTCTAAGAGGGATTGTTTATCCTTGTTGGAAAAAATTGACTCTAGTCAACAAATGTCGGTTGTCTAAGAGGGATTGTTTATCGAAAAATTACATACTCTATATCACTGAAAAGATCAAAACTCATGCTACAAGTCTCATGAAGGACTTAGAAGCAAATTCAACCTGTAAACAAATCAAATTCTCAATCAAAGTTTCTGCCTATATAAGTCATTCTCAACAGTAATACAATCTTCCACAAAGCATAACTTTCTATCCCATTATCGAAAAATTACATACTCTATATCAATGAAAATATCAAAACTCATGCTACAAGTATCATGAAGGACTTAGAAGCAAATTCCATCTCTAACTAAGTCAAATTTTCCCATTATTGTGGCTGCCCTGTTAAAGCTTGTTAAATCAGCACATGACCTAAACCATATCCAAACTTTACAAATTCATAACTTCCAATACCTATATCCAAAATTCACATATTATACCTCATTACAAAGCTAAAACATTCCTCTACAACTTTCCATAAGATAACTTGAGCTAATTTCAACCATAATAGTCCAAAATTAGCGTCAGAACATAGAAATCACCAAAATCCATACTCAGAGATATTACACACATCAAAACACATTAAGACATAAATTACCATCTGAAAGTTAACCACCCATAACTTTCAACCTAAAACTCAAAAAATATCATACTTAGTGGCAATAGAAAGCTAACAAGAAATCCTCCAACTTTTATGAAGACCAATTTTACAAAATCAGTCTAATTTAGCCTAGAAAAATTTCCCAAGTTTTTGGTCACAAATCATTAATGTTAGCCTCACCAACATTCACCCTGCACATATATCTCACTTTCAAAGCAAAATTCCAAACCTTTCATGACACAATTGGACAGAAATTTCTTCATAAGAAATCTAGAAAAACTTCTCAAGTTTAATACAAACCAAACCTCAACTCAATAGCATAACCATATCAAAAGTTATGATCAAATACCTGAAACGTACACAAAGTAAATTTTCCAGATTTCATATCTAACTCTACTACTATCATTCCAATATCATTACTACATCAATAAACATCCAATTTAGCCATGAAATCAGCCACAAGTTCATCAAGCCATTCACTTGAATAAGTAGTCACAATTTGGCAGCACACACACACAATTTTCTTACTTTAATTTACCACTCATCTAACATCATTAAAACCAATCCCAAAACACTTAAACCAATCCAAAACCAATCCAAAACATGTTAAGTCATTCATTCTCACACAAACATGCACTTATACCCAAACAAGCAAACCACAAACTTCATGAAATTAATGCACAATAATTCACAATTAATGCTTCTAACTACCAAATTAAGAATATACAACTTAATTCTTACCTAAACAAGCTTCCAAGCTTTAACTCTTCACCTAGACATCAAAACCTCTACTTCTCTTCATCACCTACGGTCACCATCTTCTTTAAGAAGAAAAATTTATGCTAGGCTGCTTTAGGAGAGTTAAAGGAAGAGGAAACACTTAAGATAGGAGAGCTTGTGAGAAGGTAGAGAAGAGTAGCACTTAGCTAGAACAAAAGAACCAACAAAGGAGGGAGAAGAAGAAGCCACAGATGAGAAGAAAATTTGCCCTTAAAAGTGATTTTTAACTCTTTCAAGGAGACGTGTCGTGAATGAGTTTGCAAAAGGTAGGTTTAATAATATAAAAACCAAGTTCAAGACCTAAGTAGGCAAGTGACATGTGTCACTTGCCACTTGTCTTGTTTTTAAGCCCTCTTTTGTTTCCTTTCCCATAACAATTCAATTTCTACTCCAATTTTTCTCCAAATTTCAATGGCTCAAAGTAGTAAATCCTAAAATCATGTGTCTAATTTTTCAGTACCATTAGACAGTCATTTCCAGTACCGGAAATCCAATCAGTCCACCACTTAGCAATTTTTCTGGTACGGAAATTTTCTCCGAAAAATTTCAAAAAAATTTCTAAAATTCTCTAAAAATGTAAAAACACAAATAAATCACTCCAATTCAATTTTTCAAACACATTTTTCACAAAAATTACATTTATAGACACATATGCTGGGAAATGTCATGAATGTATGTACAATCATGTGCATGTGCAAAAATTACCATTCATATATATATATAGAGGCCCTATGATGCATGAACATGCTGAGATATGTTTACACACACCTGACCCATCCCAAATGACCAATTTACCCTTCCCATCGGTGATGGGATGTTACATTAAGTATGGAAAATTTTAATAAATGTTAATTACACTATATTTTTAACATGATATTTTATAGCATTATGCTTGTATTTTTTATTTTTATAGGATTTGGTACTTAAAATGACTTATATTTTATTTCAAGTCTTGTTTCAATCCCTTAATAAAGAAGGATTAAGGTTAGGAAGATTCGAGTTAAGATGGAGCAAAGAGTGAAGGAATCAAAACATGGCACCAAATGTTATCGTGTTGCTTTTAGTGTTCAATCATGCTCTATTATATTGCTAAGAGAGTTAACATACCTAATAACATATCATTAATACATTCTTGTGCTCTATCTGTGTTCAATAAGTGAACATTTACCTAATAACATATCATTAATACATTCTTGTGCTCTATCTGTGTTCAATAAGTGAACATTTACCTAACAACATATCATTAATACATTCTTGTGCTCTATCTGTGTTCAATAAGTGAACATTTTATTTTACAAGCATCTAAAATGTCCTACTTTATTCAGGCTATGTTCACAAATATTGGATCAACATAGTGCCATTTTCTAGACACGTGTTAATAGTGATTGTTATAGAAAAGAAACTGAGAAGAGTGTAAAAAAACACAAGATGCCAAAGGTGTTGGATGGATAACGTAGGGTTTCAAATTTAAAAAATAAGAGAGAGAAGAGAAAAAGAAGACGATTTTAGGAGGGCCACAAATTAGTCGCAAAGTTGATGAAAAGTATTTCAGAATGGAAAACTAGAAGATTCATCAATAATATTCAAGATTCAAGCCATTGGAACTCAAACTTTCAAGCCATTAGAACTCAAACTTCACTCTTGTTATCATTTTTATTTATTATGAACATTTTTTATTTTATTATAAACTAAATCGGGATATAGTCTAGTGGGGAAGAACCATAGAATTATATTTATATTAATTTCTTTTAATGAATGAAAGATTGTAGTTTCTTGAGAACTATTCATACTTGTTTATTTTATTGAATCATAATAACAAATATAGAAGATTCAAATTCAAATTCATATAAAGGATTAAAGTAGTTAAAATGATATTATATAAAATTAGGTCATAATATGAATAATGAGAAATAAATGGGTTGTTGAAGATAGAGCTACATATACCTTCTTAACTAGGGTGAAATCTACCATTATAGTTTATACAATGAATTAATGTGCTCCTAGAAGCTGTTTTGACTTAAGAGAGCTTTGGGTCAAACTAATTAAAGATAATGTTTGTATGTCTTACCCATCAAACTAAAGTTGTAACTTTGGAATTTATATCAATATAGGTAACTAGGATTAACCATGAAATTAATATAAATTCAAGAATAGGAAAGGTTCTAGGTGAATCATCCAGATCTATTATATTTTTGGATTGTTTGTTTTTATCCATTAACTTGACTTATCAACTCCTATTTGTTATTTTATATTTTGTTAATTTTCCTTTTTTCAATTTAATCACTCGTCTTGTTAGATTATATAATAGAAAGATGGTTACTAATGGTAGTTATAGTCCTTGTAGAATTGAGACTTAACTTACTATAAGATATGTACACTCACCTTAGTTAATCTTAAGTATTATTGTGTTTTTTTAATTTATATTACACTAGATATCTCAAACTAGATAGGCCCATACATAGTAAGAGATTTCATTCGACTTGACACATACAAACTCAAAAGGTTGGATGGCTTATAAATTATTAGAACTTGGAATCCCTACACCTTAAACCTTACTGTGTTTAGTTTCATGTTAGTGCAATATACATCTCAAAACCTTTGGTCATATAACTACAAACTTGAAGAGCCTTAAAATTTCATAATCACAAAAAAGTCTAAAAGCGTCAAACTCAAATAAATCTATAAATGATAGATTCATAGAATCTCGACATGTTAGACATACAAAATGCCAAATGATAAACTTATAAAGCCTCAAAATGTTAGACTTAAAACTACAAATCACAAACTCAAAGAGTCTCAAAACATTATACATAAAATAATCAAATGAAAATCTCAAATAGTCTTAAAACATTAGACTTACAAAATGCAAAATGATAAAATCAAAGACTCAAAAATTCAAACTTGCAAAATCCTTAAATGGAAAACTCAGGGAATCTTAAAAGTCATACACGCAAAACATGAAATGACAGGCTTATAGAGTCCCCAAATGTCAAACTAAAAAAGTCAAAATAAGTCATTCAACATAGTCTCAATATGAGACACAAAAGATATGAATCACACTCTCGTAAGAAATTGGAACTCATCTTGGTGCAAAGTTTAGCAAAAATCTAGGTAAACATCCAATGTGACACGTTATACTAGCATTCAAAGAATTATCACTAAACAATAGTCTTATAAAGATCAGCCCACTATTAAATATATTGATTGGCCTCAACCAAATTGCTACTGCATTTTTAAGTTAGAAAATAGCCATTGTACTTACTTTAAAAGCTAACTGGTTATCTTCAAACAGGATTACAAAATTGTCTGCACTATACTTGGGTTTAGGATCATCGGTCCTAGACTTGTGGACATCCATAATAGAAAAGGAATCAGTAGACAGGTCTAGATTCCCACTATTGACTAAATCTTTATAGGCCTAAAATCCTCCAAGGTAGGATTGTGTCTTATTGTCATAATTCTAGCACTAAAAAATATTTTCCTTGAGAAAAGCATGAAAATCTTCCAACTTGAAATCCTTCATTATGAAATAAACTTCTTATTCATCAAAGGCCTTATATAATTGCTTGTTCTCTACCTTATGAACCTTGATTTGGGTATAACAATGACTAAGCGGCTTCTGCAAGTCGTTAATCTCTTCTTCTTTTTTACAAGGGAAGGCTGCAAAACTAATGTAACGCTCTTGGGGTCAGCGTGCCTAGCACATCGCGCTGGAGGATCTCCTGAACACCGAAAGGGGGCTCGTGAAGGAAAGAAAGTCCTGGGCTGCACACCCCTGCAAAACGGGCGAGGCTGTCTGTGCACTGGTTGCCTTCTCTGAACACATGCTTCCACTGGACCGTCCACTCCCGCTGTAACAGCTGGTGTATACCTGTCACCAAAACAGAAACCTCTGTCAGTAAGAAAATAAGGGCGGATAGAAGGTTAATGACCTCCAACGAATCGACTTCGAGGACAACTCGGCGATAGCCCAGTTTCCAGGCCAAAATGAGCCCTGAGTGTGCCCCCCATAACTCCGCGATTAACGGCAAACTCTTAGCGAAATTGTGCGTGAATCACCCTCGCCACTCCCCACGGCAATCCCGGATCAGACCGGACGGAAGTGGGGTGCGATGCGCCATCAGTGTTAACTTTCACCCAGCCCGCCTCAGGCTTTGTCCACCCCACGCGGGTACCCACCGGTAAGCCCTGAACTAGGGAGACACACTTCTCCATCATCTGAGTTTTGGCAATCTAGCCCACGTAGTCCATGATAACGTGGTGCCCTGCCGTAGGCCAAACAAAAGTCGGGTCGAAGATGCTGTTGTTCTGCCATTTCCAGAGGAACGAGCAAGCGACCCCAAAAACGGTAGCCCACGCTTCCTGTTGCACTGGAGTCTACGTAGTGAGATTACACGTCAGCCAAGTGTCCACCTCTTGCTGGAAAAAGGGCCCATCCACCCCCACCTGAGGGAAAAGACTTCAGAGAGCGCGGACCCGAGGACAGTCCCTGACCACATGAATCGTGGTCTCCTCCTGCCCACAGGAAGGGCAACGATTATCGATGGCTAAATGGCGAATCACGCGCTGTTGATTCGTCAGAAGACGTCGTTTAGCAACTAACCAGAGAAACGAGCGAATGCGCTGAGGGCCCTCCCATTTCCAAATAATCTCCCACAATCGATGCCGGGTAACTGGGGAGAGACCCTCGATAACCGCATAAGCAGAAGCTACAGTAAACCCCCTGTGGGGGGAAGGACCCCACACCAACCTATCCTCCTCTCTACACCCGGCACTAGGGTCAAAGGCCGCTATCGCCAAACAAACCGTGGACAGAAGGTAATGTTGAAACTCGTGCCACATCCAACTGTCCCCGGCCGCCTGGAGGTCTGCGACCGAAGCCAAAAGAAGCCGATCCGGGACTGGAGCGGAAGCCACCTGTAAAAGAGGACCCCAACCAACCAACCAGTGATCCATCCAGAATAACACTCTCCTCCCATTCCCGAGATGCCACTTGAGTCCTTGATGGACCCATTGCCAGGAAGCCGAGATGCCTTTCCAAACGGAGGACGCCCCTGACCTAGAGATCGTCAAAGGAATGTGGGTAGTATCCAGACGATATTTTGCTCGAAGAACCCGAACCCAGAGGGCTGCAGGGTTCGTCAGCAACCCCCAACCCAATTTGGCCAGAAACGCGTCGTTCATAGAACGGATGCATTTAAGGCCCAACCCCCTTCCAACTTAGGTGTACACACCGACTCCCAGTTAACCAGGTGAACCTTTCATTGAGCAGGGGAGGAGCCCCAGATGAAATTCCGCACGAGTTGTTCCAGGTCGTTGTAGGAAAATCCCGGTGTGAGCATCACATGCCCACGGTGCGGAAAACAAAAATTTTTATTCCGGGACCTTTCCGAAAGCCAGGATCCATGTGTCTATACAACAAACTCAAACCATAACGGCCAAAGGAGACCGTCTCTAACGGTATCCACGCAGAGATCGGAGAACCTAACCGGGACAAACCCTTTGACCCAGAAATAGTTAGAACAAATTAAAGAGTGTTAGCTCTTACCTTTGTCCTTGAAGAGCTTGGAATCACGATGGAGAAGGAGAAGAAAATGCTTGAAGATGATGAAGAACGATGATGAGATGAGAGGAAAACTATTTTACTTTCAAACTTCTCTTCTTGTCTTTCAACCAACGACCACACTCATCTTCTATCTTTCATTTTGTCTTCTTACCATTTAATGTAAAGATGACAAGGCAAAAGATGGAAGCTTCTTTTGCCATGCACGTTAGCTACTTTATATATATATATATATATATAAAGTTAAACTTGTTTTCTCCTTCAAGCTTCCACGTATCTAACACATATATATATATTTATTAATTAATTATATATATATATAAATAAATAAATGTTGAAGTGGTCCAGTCACACTGGGGTCGGTCCTACCGGCCTATCGGGTCCCGGTATGGGAAAAACTCCCGGAAATGTTTTTCAGCAATATCGATGCCGCGATCTCATCGGGACATATCTCGATCTCATCGGGATCCATTTAATCCGTTTGCTCTCCATTTATTGGAACTCTGTCCAAAACTATTTTATGAATTCTCCGAGACATTCTTATGCGTGTGACCCATTAGGTTCCCGGTTATGTTGGCCACCTAGATCAACACTTAATCTAAGCAAGTCATGAGCGGTATCTAGCAACACATCATGACCCCCAATTGACCGGAAAGTAATTGGTTTGACGAATGAACATGTATTCATCATGAACCATATCACGAACATTTCCATAGACAATAACCGTGCAATTCGTCCTTTCACCATGCTATACCCCACTTGGTTAGGAGTATGGGCAAAGTGTCAACTCTTTACTAGATCGACTACGCCAAATCTAGTCCAGTGATATCAGTTCTTGTCACGGGACTCATTACTTAATATGTCAATGAAGACACTCTTCATGACATACTTACTCCGACGAGAGATTTCAAGTAATGACCCCGACAAGAGGCCATAGGTATCATCTTCGCTATCACGAAGTGGTGAATCCTCTATTGGCTACTCAATTACCTTCAATACCTCAAGTTGTACCCAATCACCACCCTATGAGCGACCTCTCAGAAGGCAACAAGGAATGGAGTCAAAGCACGTAATCAAGATTCAAGATATCCTCGAGCACCTCAAGTCTAATGATACTTGCACCATTGCTATGATGAGATTATCACCGACATTAGAATAGGACATCCATGTGATGATCTCATAGCAGGTCATCCAATGTACTTACTACCTCTAGTAAGCATCCACATCTCAACTCTAAATATCTCATATTTACAGTTTCTGAGATCCACTGTTTGATCAAATCAATGAGCTTGAGATGTACTAGTCTCTCCGGATTACCGATGTCCAGCCTCAAGAATCCTATGACTAGGATAATTTAGATATCTTGACATAATTGCACATGATAGAAATCTCGATAGTATGATCACATCACAATTTCCTTCATGCTATGTCATATATCATGGACTTCATTAATTTGCTTATGTTTTAGATCAATATCGCTCATAAATAATGAGCAACAAGTTAATGAAATATGTCTTTCTTTATTTATTCATAAAGTATGTACACAACTTTGTACAAAATGCGCTTAAAGGCGATTGCCTTCGTGGCACTACTCTAACAATCTCCCACTGACCTAAAGCCAATCGCCTTGATATCTAATACCATAAAGAGTACATGAGAATCAAAACTCTTTTGTGATAATGGCTTTGTCAACGGATCAGCAATATTATGCTCGGTGGGAATTCTCTCGATCTGGACATCACCGGATCAGATGATATCTGTGGAGTACGTGTTTGGATCGTTGATGAGACCTTGGTTCTTTCGCCTGCACAATAGCCCCATTGTTGTCACAATACAACTGTATGGGCCCATCACAGCTAGGAATCACACCAAGTTCAGTAATGAACTTTTGATCCAAACGCTTCCTTTTCGCTTCAAGCGGCAATGTACTCGCCTCGATCGTTGAATCAACAATGTCTCTTGTTTGGAACTCTTCCAACTAAGCGCCCGCCATTCGGTGTGAATACGTAACTTTGATTGGGATTTGGAATCATCCTTATCGATTGAAAACGGCATCCAGATACCGCTCACTTTGAGATCTCCATCTCCATATATCAAGAAAACATCCTTAGTCCTTCGCAAGTACTTGAGGATATTCTTGACACCACCCAAAGGACCCTCACCAGATCCGATTGGTATCTCGTCAGAACACTTAGAGCATATGATACATCGGGTCTCGTACATAGCATTGCATACATGATAGATCCTACCGCAGATGCATACGGGATCATATTCATGTGCATCCTCTCATCTTGTGTCTTAGGACACATAGATTTCGAGAGTGTTATCCCATGAGTCACAGGGAAGGTACCCTCTCTTGGATTGCTCCATGCTAAACCTTTTAGCATCTTGTCTATGTACGTTGATTGTGAAAGACCAAGCAACCTTTTTGATCTATCTCTATAGATTCTTATCCCAAGGATATAAGTTGCTTCACCAAGGTCTTTCATGGAAAATTGTTTGGACAACCAAATCTTGGTGATTGTAGATAGAGACATCGCTTCCTAGCAATAATATGTCATCTACATACAAAGACAAGGAATACGATTGCAGTCCCATTAACCTTCTTATACACGGTGTTCATCCGGATTTTGTGAGAAACCAAACTCTTTGATTACCTCATCAAAACGGATATTCCAACTCTGGATGCTTATTTCAATCCATAGATGGATTTCAAGCTTGCATACCATTTCGCCATAATCGGAGGTGAAGCCCTCGGGTTGTGTCATATACACATCCTCGCCTAAATTTCCATTTAGAAAGTCGTTTCACATCCATTTGCCATATCTCATAGTCATAATGAGTGGCAATGGCTAGAGTATTCTAATGGATTTAAGCATTGCTCGGTCAAGGAAGGTCAGTAGTCAACTCCTTGTCTTTGGCGAAAATCTTTAGCCACAAGCCTTGCTTTATAGGTAATTACATTACCATCCATGTCGATTTTCTTTTTAAAACCCATTTGCACCCTATGGGTTTGATTCCTTGGTGCCTCAACCAAAGTCCATACTTGGTTTTCATACATGGAATCCATTTCACCTTCATGGCTTGAAGCCATTTCTCGCACTCAACTCTTCGTAACCTCTTCATAGGTGGTAGGCTCATCATCTTCTATGAGCAATACGTCATTCATTCACTCACAAGAAATCCATATCTCTAGGGCAGGCGTATCCTACGTGACCTACTGAACTTCGTGTGTTGTAGAAGGTTGAACTGTTACTTCATCCGTATGAGTCACATTTGAGTTCGAGCATTGATTCTGCGTCTGCTCGAGCATCTTGAACTTCTTCAAGCTCAATTTTGCTCCCACCGCCTTCTTGTAAAAGAAACTCTTTCTCTAAAAGACAGATGCTTCAAACAAACACCTTTTGTTCCTCGGCAAGGTAGAATTGATATCCCATTGTTTCTTTAGATATCCTACGAACAAACACTTGTCGATTTTGCATCAAGTTTATCCGACCGTGTCCGCTTCACATAAGGTGACAACCCCAAACTTTCAAATGAGTAAGATAGGTCTTTGTTAGTCCACATCTCATATGGAGTAACATCAATCTGTCTTTGATGGAACTCGTTTAGCATGTAAAGCAGTTGTCTCAAGTGCATACCCCAAAAGGATTTTGGTAACTTTGCAAAGCCCATCATTGATCGTACCATGTCTAACAAGGTTCGATTTCTCCTTTCGCCACACCATTATCTTTGTGGTGTGTAAGGAGGAGTCCATTGAGATAAAATCCCATTATCTCGAGATAATCCAAAACTCTTGGTCTAAGTATTCCCCACCACGATCCGATCGTAATATCTTGATACTTTTCCCAAGTTGGTTTTCTACTTCATTTCAATTGTTTGAACTTTTCAAATGCTTCATATTTGTATCTCATCGACATCTGGTACCCATATCGAGAATAATCATCGATAAAGGTAATAAAGTAAAGACAACCACTTCTGGAATGGATGGACATCGGACCACATACATCTGAATGTATTAGGTCTAATACTCCAGTCGCTCGTTCACCCTTTCCCTTAAAGGGTAATTTAGTCATCTTGCCTAATAAACAAGATTCGCATGTGTCATATGATTCATAGTCAAATGACCCTAAACTACCACTCTTATGGAGCTTAGCTATGCGTCTCTCATTTATATGGCCAAGGCGACAATGCCATAAGTAAGTTGATTTTAAATTATCTCGTTTATGTCTTTTCGTATCATTGACATTCATAATTGGATGTGACATATCTAATATGTAAATTCCATTGCATAATGTACCAGTACCATAAAGCATTCCATTCAAACTAATAGAACAACCATTGTTACTAAAAGTCACATAGAAACCAAATCTATTTAAACAAGAAATGCATAATATGTTCTTTGTTAATACAGTACAAAATAACATTCATCCAATTTAATTACAAGCCCAATGGGGAGTGACAAAAGTAAGTGCCTACGGCTAATGCAGCAACTTTGCTCCATTTCCTACACGCAGTCTAGTTCTCCTTCACGAGTCGCTCATCGTCCCCGAGGCCCCGTGATATCATTGCATATGTGTGAGCCACAACCGTATCTAATACCCATATGTTATGGTCGAAGCAGATAACCTCAATGACAAACATACTCGAAGAAGTCGAGGCATCCGATGCCTTCTTCGCTTCAATTCTTCCAGATAGACTTTACGGTTTCGCTCAAGGTGACCGGTCTTGCCACAATGGAAGCAAGTTCCTTTAGTGCGATCACTTTGGTTTTCTTCGCTGCACTTCCTTTTGGTTTCTTAGACCTTTTCTTCTTTAGATTCTTTTCTTTGAACGAAGAAGAAGCCACCATAAGCACTTGCTTACTATCCTTCTTGATAGATTGCTCATTGCCTCGCAGATTGATCAACTCGAGGATTGTCGTGGATATTTGGTTCATCCGATAGTTTAACACAAACCGTGAATAACTATCGACAATCCAACCGTAATTAAGTCAACACTTAATTCATAATCCATAACGAAACCTAAGACAGCCAACCTCTCAATATACCCATTCATCTTGATGCATACACGCATCGCAGATGAACCCGAGTCATCTTAGTAGTGAAGAGTAGCCTCGAGGTCTCGAACCTTTCGCACCGAGCTTGCTCATCAAGCAGCTCCCTAAGATGAAACACTATGGTATGAGCATCTATAGACTCACGCCGCTTGCGCACTCTCGTGACATCGAGGCAAGCATAATGCGGTAGCCATGTCACCGTCTTTAAGATGCTTACGATATGTTTTTCGATCCTCATCGAAGCATCGCAGCAGGTGGATCAGGAAGTGGAACATCTAGGATATATCCCAGTTCTTCTGACCTGAGAACAATTCTCAGATTTCTCAGCCAATCTAGAAAGTTGGGTCCAGTTAATTTGTTTGAGTCCATAAGCGAGCGCAAGTTCACACTAGAAGTCATCTTCAATAACCTATAGGGAAAAGAGAGAAAGAATGTTAGAATAGAATTACATGCATGATCATAAGGACTTGAATGACATGCATATAGCTCCCACTAGTTTCAAAGAATCCATAACCCTCAGTACGAATCCAAGAAACATTATGACAAAATGTCCTAGTGGGTCGATATCCGACATTATTAAAATAACCTTGGGTTTACCCAACATGCCACCTTAGGTCAATCGGTAGGTATCGGTCATACCAATTGCATCATAGATATCCGATATTACTAAAATGACCTTGGGTTTACCCAACAAGCCACCTTAGATCTATCGGCAGGTATCGGTCATACCATTTGCTTCATAGATGCAACTATCGACTAGTGCTATCAACTCGTGATGTATGCACACACATTGGGTTATCAACTCTTGATGCGCGTACATCTGATGCACACTGCCCAATTTCGCCTCTGTCCACGTTGACCTTGAGTTTACTCAACAAATCAACGCTTCTAGGGAAAACCGACCCATTAATCCAAAAATCTTATTTTCATGGTTCGAACATATCCGTATAGAGTGAGCTTGGGTTTACCCAACAACCCAACTCTATAAGAACTCTGGTCTCCCCATATTAATGGAAGGCGTTAGTTTTCATATGATGTGTGAGGGTTTTCAGGTCTCATCTTCTTCTCCTCCAAGCCGTAGGATTATAGTCACCATGACTATATGGAATGATTTAGGGCATTTCATCAATCACATTGAATCTATACCTAAAATCATCCATCATCCCACCTTTGCATGTTGTAAGTCGACTTGTGTATTTGTAAGTCGACTTATGCTAGTGTGTAAGTCGACTTATGCATGTGCAAGTCTACTTATGCAGGTGTGTAAGTCGACTTATGCATGTGTAAGTCGACTTATGCAACTGTGTACGAACAAGTCGACTTGCACCATTGTGCAAGTCGACTTATACGTCTACAGTGCACGGACAAGTCGACTTGTATCTTTATAAGTCGACTTATCCATGTGGAATGGCTATCTAATCGGCTAATTTCTCAATCCGTGCAGTTCCAATTCACAATACCGAGTGTAATATCCTTTATTATGATGTACCAATGAAACACTTTCATTGTTCCATACTTACCATATATAGTCAAACTATACATGAAAAACTTGAAATTGATGAATACACTCTTATTCATTCAGATCTTCAAATAATTTAAGAATATCAAACTATCACCCTAAGTATCTCTAGGTAGTCTAAACTTTATCAAGATTACTTCGGCACTGGTCACAAAATTGTGACGGCCAAAACAATCAGGACAACGAAATACACTAACGAGACGCTAATGTGACATATTTGACATCCGAAAATTTTTGGAAACCCAATTTCAAGAAATTCAATTTGGAAAGCATACAACATCAATATACCACATTTTTAATCACATTAAAAATGATCCAAGGCATTGGAATTGAGAAATACACAATTTATCATTCCAAACAAAACAGCTCCAGCAACTTTCTCAAAACTGCCAAGCTCTGTGTTTTGCTTGAAAACCTCATTGAAACAATTTCAATAAATTATGAGAAAATTACAGAGATTACAACATGTTCACAACATGTTCCATGAAGTTTTTCAGGATTTATTTCCAACAAAAACTCATCCAACCTCAGCAACAAAGACAATGTAGAATCTGTGTTCCTCAACATAGTTATTCCCAGCAGCACACAATAAATTCTCAAATAAATAGTAAATCACCTCGAAAACATTTTTCCATTCTTATAGACATTCATAAAATCTTAGAGACATGTTGGTGAAAGCAAATCCGAAAAACAAATTTCTACAATTTATTCTCGAATTTATAAGCATGCCTGTTCATTGAATGTGCACAAAGACAACAACCAGAACATTGGGGAATAAATTAGCAAAACCATATCAAATCGCATTGATAAATTCTGAGCTTCCACGGACATATGATACAACATCTTGTGAACATATATGGGCAAGAAAATTTCGAAAAAAATATTTCTACACTGAATTCGAAATTCACGCAATCAACATGCATCATCGTCACAAGCAATAGGCAACTCTGACCTAGTCATGGTTTCTTCGTTATATACGACACAAGTCGCTCTGATACCACTGTAGGAAAATCCCGGTGTGAGCATCACATACCCACGGTACGGAAAACAAAAATTTTTATTCCGGGACCTTCCCGAAAGCCAGGATCCATGTGTCTATACAACAGACTCAAACCATAACGGCCAAAGGAAACCGTCTCTAACGGTATCCACACAGAGATCGGAGAACCTAACTGGGACAAACCCTTTGACCCGGAAATAGTTAGAACAAATTAAAGAGTGTTAGCTCTTACCTTTGTCCTTGGAGAGCTTGGAATCACGATGGAGAAGGAGAAGAAAATGCTTGAAGATGATGAAGAACGATGATGAGATGAGAGGAAAACTATTTTCCTTTCAAACTTCTCTTCTTGTCTTTCAACCAACAACCACACTCATCTTCTATCTTTCATTTTGACTTCTTACCATTTAATGTAAAGATGACAAGGCAAAAGATGGAAGCTTCTTTTGCCATCCACGTTAGCTACTTTATATATATATATATATATATATAAAGTTAAACTTGTTTTCTCCTTCAAGCTTCCACGTATCTAACACATATATATATATATATATATTAATTAATTAATTCTTTAATTAATTAATTATATATATATAAAAATAAATGTTGAAGTGGTCCAGTCACACTGGGGTCGATCCTACCGGCCTACCGGGTCCCGGTATGGGAAAAACCCCCGGAAACATTTTTCAGCAATATCGATGCCGCGATCTCACCGAGACATATCTCGATTTAATCGGGATCCATTTAATCCGTTTGCTCTCCATTTATTGGAACTCTGTCCAAAACTATTTTACGAATTCTCCGAGACACTCTTATGCGTGTGACCCATTAGGTTCCCGGTTATGTTGGCCACCTAGATCAACACTTAATCTAAGCAAGTCATGAGCGGTATCTAGCAACACATCATGACCCCCAATTGATCGGAAAGTAATTGGTTTGACGAATGAACATGTATTCATCATGAACCATATCACGAACCTTTCCATAGACAATAACCGTGCAATTCGTCCTTTCATCATGCTATACCCCACTTGGTTATGAGTATGGGCAAACTGTCAACTCTTTACTAGACTGACTACGTCAAATCTAGTCCAAGTGATATTAGTTCTTGTCCTGGGACTCATTACTTAATATGTCAATGAAGACACTCTTCATGACATACTTACTCCGGCCAGAGATTTCCAAGTAATGACCCTGACAAGAGGCCATGGGTATCATCTTCTGCTATTACAGAAGTGGTGAATCCTCTATTGGCTACTCAATTACCTTCAAATACCTCAAGCTGTACCCAATCACCACCCTATGAGCGACCTCTGTAAGGCAACAAGGAATGGAGTCAAAGCACAGAATAAGTATCCAAGATATCCTTGAGCACCTCAAGTCTAAGGATACTTGCACCATTGCTATGATGAGATTATCACTGACATTAGAATAGGACATCCATGTGATGATCTCATAGCAGGTCATCCAATGTACTTACTACCTCTAGTAAGCATCCACATCTCAACTTTAAATATCTCATATTTACAGTTTCTGAGATCCACTGCTTGATCAAATCAAGGAGTTTGAGATGTACTAGTCTCTCCGGATTACCGATGTCCGGTCTCAAGAATCCTATGACTAGGATAATTTAGATACTGACATAATTGCACATGATAGGAATCTCAGTAGTATGATCACATCACAATTTCCTTCATGCTATGTCATATATCATGGACTTCATTAATTTGCTTATGTTTTTAGATCAATATCAGTTCATAAATAATGAACAGCAAGTTAATGAAATATGTCTTTCTTTATTTATTCATAAAGTATGTACACAACTTTGTACAAAATGCGCTAAAGGCAATTGCCTTCAGGGCACTACTCTAACAGTCGTCGCATAAACGGCACGGTAGGCAAACCGTTTGCATGGTAAACATGGGCAACGCTGATAGGATGGCCTAAGTCAAAGTAACCCGGCCTGCTAACGAAAGAAGGCGGGCTTGCCACCCTGCCAATTTCTGTTGAGCAGTATCCAGGATATACTGATAGGTGTGTCTGGACGGCTGCTCGTGAAGCAGAGGAACACCTAAATACCATCCCAGGTTAGACGTGCGCAAGACCTGAAGCTGCTGGCTTAGGCGTTGTGCAGTCTCCCGAGAAACGTTCTTAGAGAAGAAGATCCGAGTTTTAGCTTTGTTCACTTGCTGTCCGGAAACAGAACAGAATGTGTCCAAGGTGTTAGCAATAATCTGAATTTGACAATCCTCGGCTTTCGTAAAGAGAACCAGGTCATCCGTAAAGAACAAATGGGAGAGTGGAGGGCCCGTACGTCCCAACTTAATCGGCTTCCAAGCCCCCCGAGTCACCTCCGCCGTAATGAGGTGACCCAGTCTCTCCATACAAAGGACAAACAAGTAAGGAGAGAGGAGGTCTCCCTGCCTAATGCCCCGCGAAGGCCTGAACGAGTTGGAAGTTGTACCTTGCCACACTACTCGTAAGGAAGTAGACGTCACACAGTGCATAACGACCCGAATGAAAGTAGCCGAAAGGCCAATATCCTCCAACGTCTCCTGAATAAATGACCACGGAAGGCGATCATAGGCTTGTTTTACCCGACTTCCTCCTCATCGAGTGGATCACCTCCTGGGCTATAATAATATTATCCGTGATATGTCGGCCCAGGATAAAACTACACTGGGTCGCCGCTGATAAATGGGACATGAGGACTTTAAGACGATGCACCAGCACTTTCGAAATGATCTTATACAACACGTTGCACAAGCTGATCGACTAAAATTGAGAGACTTGAGCAGGGAGGAGATTTTCGGAATGAGGACAAGAAGCGTGCTATTCAGATCTAGGTCCCAGTAATCCTGGTGGAAGATTTTCTGAACGAGATCCACAACAGCGGGTCCAACCGTCCCCCATTGACTTTGATAGAAACAAGCATCAAACCCATCTACGCCAGGGCCTTTGGTAGGATTCATCGCAAAAACAGCTCTAGCAACCTCCTCAGCTTGAAGAGGGAGATTGAGCTCCCGAACGTGGGTCTCAAAAAGGGGGGGAAAGGCCCCAACGATGGGAAACCGAGCGGTAGACCCGGCGTCCAGACTATACAGTCCGACAAAATAGTCCTGAACCAAAGTACGCAGTTGGGTAGGATCAGAAACCCTATTACCATCAGCATCTTGGAGAGACTCAATATGCAACTTCCGAAGTTTGGCCAGGGTGACCGTGTGATAATATTTGGTATTTCTGTCCCCTTTGGAAATCCATTCGCATCGAGCCTGCTGGTGCCAAAACAGCTCCTCCTCGCAGAGGACCTGGAGTAACTCCTTACTGAGTTTGTCTTCCAAATCCAGCAGCGAGGCGGGGGCACCGGTTGACATGGCTCGCTGAATCCCTCCCAACCGGGCCATAAGCTGCTTCTTCCTGTAGAAAATGTTCCCAAACTCTTGGCAGTTCCAACGCTGGAGGTGACCAGACAGTTGGGCTAAGGTTCGGCTGAGTGGCTCCCCCATCGGGTTCCTTGACTCTGCGACCACTGCCGGAAAACCTGAGTGCGTGATCCAAGCATTCTGGAAACGAAACGGCGGATCACTTTGTAATCTCACCTGGGCCGGAAGGAAGTGGATCAGCAGAGGATGATGGTCAGACCCTAGGAAAGGAAGATGTTGATTTACCGTCTGGGGGAAGCACTGAAGCCAGGATGTCGACCCAAACACCCTATCGAGGCGAGCTTTGACCTGCCCCCGTCTCCAAGTAAATTTAGACCCAACGTAGCCGAGGTCATGTATCCCACACTGATGGACCCAATCCCGGAACCTCCGATTCACAACCGGGGCCGAGATAGATCCTCCACTTTTGTCCAAGGTATCCAGCTTAGCATTAAAATCGCCTCCCACTATCCACGGTCTAGAGTTAGAGTTACCGAGCCGAGTGAGGGCGGCCCAAAGGCTGGACTGGGAGTGTTGGGACCCGATCCGGGAACCAGATCCCAACCGAAAACGAAAACGGATACGACGAACGAAGCGGCAGATAGCAAAAACGAAAAACGAAAGTACCGAAATAAAACGAAGCGAAGCGGAATCGATACTTAACAAACCGAGCCGACATCCGAGAACAATCAAGAACACAGAATCACATTCGCGTTGGAAACCTAGACTATCCAAACCCGGTATAATTTTTTTTTTCTTATTAATTCCTTTTCTCTTTACTCAATCACATTCAAATCATAATCAATTCATACAATTTCCTTTTTGGAAATTTATCCTCATATAACACTCAATTCATATAATTTGTCTTAATCACGCAAATCTCATCTTTACCAAACTAACTTCTTAATTCTTATTCTTATCTTAACCCGATTTTTACCAAAAATCGGGCAGCATAATGGCTGTATTTTGACAGCCCAAAAATTTCTGCAAAGGCAAAACACACTTCTAATATCTCAAACCAACAACACAAATCAACATCGGACCTCCCGCCCGTAATCAAACAACACCAGTAAACGCACTTCTAAACCTAACACTTCAAAAATCCTCAATCCGAACACAATACAATCATATACATTTACTGGCCACGAGCAAATCCATTCACATACATTTCAAATCATATATAACTCCATAATTTATTTACACATATCATAAATTCAATTCATACTCATTTTCAAAGATAATCAGATACATTCTTTACATTCGGACTAAATACACTTTACTGGCTTTCTAACCATCCATAAAATCCAATATGAACATCAAACTTTACACATAAATACGAACAAACATAAATTGGACTGAGGTCATGCTCGTCTTCCATCCGATCTCCTGCTTAAAAACCTTGAGATTGGGGATGAAGGGGGGTGAGCTCGAAAGCTCGTGGATAATATATTTATAAATTGAACAATAAGCGAAAATTGTCTTTTTAAACTTTTCAAACATTTCCCATTCAGAAATTTATCCAAAAATTCATTTTCAAACCTTTCAAAACATTTATAAATCTTCATCAACATTTTCTAAAATTTCCAAATCTTTATTTGTTTCAAAATATTCATAAACACTTACTTTCTCATTTCTCAAGTTCTTAAACTTTTCACAATTCATGCACAATTTCAAACATGAATGCATCACGTCATAATGCATCACAATACAAACAGAGCAAAATCACATAACACATCAAAACGGTTTGATGTTGAACCCCACACCCCACCCGTAGGTGTTTGCAGGTTATACTGTGGCATGTGTTTGAGGGTTATACCGCGGCATCCAACACAAATCACAATAACACATTAAATGGTTTGGTTTGATCCATAACAGACGCATCGCACATTTCGCAGATAGCGGTCATGTAAATGTGAAGTGGAGTCCGTGATCGAACTCCATTGCCTCTTCGGGCAGCCGAAATAAAGCTTAAACAAGTAGAGACAAGGTAATCGACTCACAAAAGGACTGACCAAACTCATATAGACATAAGCAAAACGAATTTCAGATTGCTCAAGGCACTTTTCAAAATCTTAATTTTCTTTAAATTTTCATATCATATCATCATAATGTGTCACAAATGACACAAACATATATCCACGTGAATTCATATAACAAATCGAATGCAATTCACTTAAATCACATATTCATCAAATTCATCATAATATATGCACTAATTCTTTAAATCATTTAAATCATAAATCAAATAATTTGAAAACCATGAATTTCATAATTCTTGCATTTTCTAAAACTCATTTTAACCCTTCAAATCATAATTTCAAACATTTACTTCCTTTTTCAAACATTTTTATCAACAATAATTTATCAAAATCAAATTTTGTTTTCTTTAATTTTCAAAATTCACATATAGCTTATAAATCAAAATATAAATATACTACCCACCTCATATCCATGCTAACAACTTGCTTTCAGGCCTCAATTGCTCCAAAGCCTCCTTCTTTCTTCCAATTTAACATTCCCTAAAGCAATTTCATCAAAATTCAATCTCATAAATAACTTAATCCTACAATTTGATGCATAAGTCATCAATTCATACTAATTCCAAGATATGTACATCATCAATTTCTAAAATCCCCAAATTTCGAATTAAACCTAAACCAATTCAATCAAATTCAATATCATAATTAACTTAATTTCTCAAATTGAGCTTAGAAAACATCAATTCCTCACATATTCAAGCTATTTCAATCTCCAATTTTGAAAATCCCCAATTTTCAAAATTGGCCTAAACCAATTTACACAAATTCAATACCATAAATCACAATTTCTTCAAAATTGATTTCATATTTCACCAATTCCTACTATTATTGATGATTCTACACCATTAATTCACAAAATCTCCAAATTTCAAATTAAGCCTAAACCTCCAATTTACAATTTTTCAAATTAAACTTCACCTAAAGCATAAACATCAAAATTGACTTAGGATATCTTAAATTCATTATTAATTCAAACAATCTAAAGCAACAATTTCAAAAGCCCCCAAATTTCAAACTTAGACATTCATTCCATCCAAAATTAAACACAACCTAAGGCATAATCATCAAATTTGCTTTCATAGATCACATACCCATATCATTTTCCATGATTCTAAGCCAACAATTTTCAAAAACCCAAACTTCTAAAATTGGGCAAAATCTCTACTCACACAAAATCCAAAATTAAATCTAGCATACTTGGCAATCTCTCAAATTAACTTCAAATACTACAAACCCACATCATAAACATGCTAAATCAACCAAAAGCTCATCAAAATTTATCAAAAACTTAAAACTTAAAGATTTTCTTTTACCTCTTCCACCTCCATTTTCGGATATTCTAAGCCCCAAGAGAAGTTTTCCTCTTCTTCCATATGTTTCCTCTTGAAACTACTTCAAAATCCTTTAAGAACCCAAGAGAAATCCGAAACTCACCTTACTCTTTCTTCTTTTCTTCCTTCTTTCCCTCTTCGTTATTTCTCTTCTCTTTTTATTTCACTTCTTTCATTTTCCAGACTCTTCCACGACACTCATCTGATTTCAAGGTGCCAAGTCATTAAAATGGGGCACAAATGACCAAGTTGCTCCTCACTTATTTGCCTATTTCCAAAATTGCCCCATCAAGAACTTAAAAAACTGATACCTTGCGTCATGTTTGCAAGCAACTAAACGAAATAATTTGAATAAACTTTCTTCTTGAAAATTGTTCCTCTAGATCATACGAATCCAACGCCACTAACCGCGCTCAATTCGGATCTGAAACAAAGAAGTTATAGCTAAAATACTATCGGACCTTCACAAAATCCGAGACTAAACATTAACATAACTTCAGTCCAGAAATTAACAATCTTAGGGATGAAATTAAATTTCGATCCCTTCACAAGAGTTGTATCCCTATATCTTAATTTTATTTTTCCTTAAGAATCACCTCAATCGGAGTTGTACAGCTCCCGAAAATCGCAAAATACTGAACCATGTTCAGAAAATTATCCAACTTATAACCTATAACCAAATCTTTTACTTTGGTTCAATCAATCTTTTTTCATTTAATCTCCTAAAAATCATAATTCTTCATAAAAATGGAATTAATTTTCTTAGGAATCCAACACTTCGAGAATCAAATCAATCGGATGTCGGACAAAGGAATTATAAGCAAAAGATTACAAAAGGGATCGGATTAAAAACAAAGTATCGAAACTTCAAAACTGAACTTTTTCACAATCATATCTCTGGATCCCGAACTCAGAATTTGACAAATTTAGTGTCAATAAAAAGATAAAAGGAAGATCTACAACTTCCCTGAAGTACTCAAAATCAAATTAGGTCTTGAAAGGGGTCAAAACCTCAATCAAAGATTCTGTCCAAAACAGCTTTTCCTAAACGACTTCTAATTTTTTATCTCTCATAACTCCTAGCCCCGATATCGAAAAATTGCAAACTTTATATCAATGGAAAGATAAAAACATCATCTAAAACTTTCATGAAGATTACTTACTCCAATTCAGACTAAATCTATACGATGAGTGGCCTCGAAGAATAGAACACATAAATCTATACTTAATAGCATTTTCAAAACAAAGCGTATCTTCGGAAAATCATATCTCCCAATCCCGACGTCGAAAAATAGTAAACTTTATGTCCACGAAAAGCTCTCGACAGAGGCTACAAGTTTTATGTTGATCATTTTCTTTAATTTTGCCTAAATCAAAAGGTCAACTTTTTCTTCAAAAAGTTAAACTTCAAGCGAACTTTGACTGATCATAACTCTCACTTCCGATATCGAAAAATATCAAACTTTATGGCTACAGAAAGCTCTTGACATAAACTACAAGTTTTTAGAAGATCATTTTCTCAAATTCTCCCAAAATCAAAAAGTCAACTCTCAAGTCAAATATTTTATCTCCAAAAGTCAAACTTTCTAAATTCTTCAAATTTTCATACTTTTTCTTTTTAATTCTTGTTATTTAACTTCATTTCAATCAACTCATCCACTTTCTTTTCATAATCCATATAAGTTCACTCAAATATCAAAGTCCTCAAAATTAAACAATTCTTTTCTCATAATTTTTTTTTTAATTTCATCAAATTTTCTTAAATTCATAATTTTTTTCACCAATTTCTTTCTCACTTAAATTCATTTTAATATTTCTAATTTTCATCAAAAGTTCGGGGTCCAACAGGGAGGACACTTGCGAGCTAGCATACACGATGGTAAGGTTAAAAGAATGAGACCGCCACTTAACACTAGCATGCAAGAATTGTCTATGAGCAATAACGACCGAAAGATCGAAGGCCTCGTTCCAAAGGAGCCAAATGTCTCTAGAGAAGCCTTCCGTTTCGACTCTAAAGGAGTAATCATACCCTAGGGTATGAATAACATCCTGGGCCCGAACACCACTAATACGAGGTTCCAGCAAAGCGAGCATGCCCGGTTTATAACTACGAATATAGTTGCGTAGGACAGTCTGAAACTTAGACCCGCCTGCGCCTTGGCAATTCCAGATTAATAAAGACATAACTATGGATCAATAGTGTACCTCTGGTCCTCTCTAGGGCTCACGGGAACCTCCTGCTCCCCTAAACAAGGTCCCGATCCTCGCATGTAGTCTGCATGTGTCCGATGATTCCGCCTGGCCCGCCAAGTCCATTGCTATATCAAGACGTTCAGTAGGGGAAGGGGTCGGGCTGACAGGATCTGTCCCAGGATCCTCCACTCCGTCCATCCCCTGGGGGCCATCAGTGAGGGCCTGAATTTGATCCGCGATAAGGTTGGTGTCACAAATCATGTCAGAGTGGGTTGGGATGGTGACTACCAAGTTTCAGTCAGCGGCAGTGGGTTTAAGGCGAATGGCGGAACTCGGGACTAAATCGTTGCCTGGGGCCACACTAGGCTGGCCCTGGTCCTCCCGTGGCAGTGGTGTTGCTGAGGTAGCCTTTCCTTTATTGCCCCGAGCAGAGCGTCGGGTTCGCCCAGTGGATTGGGAAGCTCCGGTCTGCGTAGGGGTTCCCCTGGTTCCTTTGAAACTAAAGACTTGAAATTTCTGTCCCAGTCCACTGGGCCCAAGTGCAATCTGGTTATGTTTAGTCGTTGGTGTCACATCTGCTACTATTTCTTCATTTAATAACGCCGCATAACGGAATCCTGCAGCAGATTGCGCCACTTGAGATGTCTCAGCCCGTCCCTGCCCTTGTCCTGTCGCTTGTTGTGACCGTCGCCTCTAGATGTGCGTCCACGGCCCACAGCCGTTAGAGGTCGCTGGGTGTGGCTCGCCTCCTGTCGCGCCCTTCAATTCCCGTAGCTCAGTCTCGGCGGTGCCGGCTGTGTCTACTCGGGTCGGTAAAGGATCAGGCGTCGCGGGAGAATCGGTCTTAGCGCAGGCGTTAGATGGGTGCCTGAGAATCTCTTCAAACTACCATTGCTCTCTATCCTTCCACTTTGCAACTTTTGCAGCTCCGTAGTTTTGAGCCTGGTCAACTTGGTAACTTAATCATTAAATCTCTAACTTTGTGTATTAGTTGGAAACAAACCATGTACGTATCACCTTCAAAAGGAAATGTTATACCTTCACCGTAAAGCAAAGTATAAAATGACGTATATGTAACAAACTTATGGAATGTGATGCTCTATGGTGTTTTGAATTGTCTCCCACTCAGTATCATTTATATGCTTCTCATCATTGGGAAGCATGGCTCCACTCAAGACTTATGGTCTCATATTGTTGGCATCAAAGACACTGTTCTTAACTTTAACAAACAAATAGGGATAGATCTTTACCTAGGTCGTGCCAAGAGTCATAGGGAGAAAGAATACAAACTCTACGTTATGGCTCTTTTGGATAATGTTGGAGACTGCATTAGGTTCAGGCAAGTTTATATGTAATCTTCTCCTACCTCACTACACCTTTAGAAGTCTCGGAATTATTCTCGATTTCCACATGGTATACTGTGTTTTCACTGTTCACAAAACTCACTAGACTTGGCTTTGCCCATCTTCATAGCCGTCTTGTTTATATGATTCATATCCATATCTATCAGTCAACATCAACTTGTCAACTTAAAGAATTTAATTAGTAGGTCTGTAACATTCAGAATGTTGTCAGCACCAACTCTTCGGTGATGTCTTATCAAGGAAGAGAGACCAGATTCAACTAAAGCGTGAGCGTGAGCGTAAGCAAACAGCAAGCTACTATTTCTGTTTAGTCATTTAACCTAGGACCAGGACCTGCTAAATAGGCCCTCAAATTCTCTGTCCCAACAATTCAATACCAACTTTGTTCCGTTATATTTTAGTCTTTCATTTATGTGAGATTCATATAAATAAAAAGTTAAGATACAATAAGATAAGATTGGTACTAAATTGTTGAAACAGAGGATCAGCCCCTGCTAAATAGGCCAAAGAGTCCACTTACTAGTATCTTCTAGGGAAAGGAACACAAACTTCCTCTTCCAATCATTGGTTTAGTACTTTAGACGTTTTCCTACCTTAATCCCTACGCTAGGTTTATTGTTTAAACTATACCATCGAAAGAACTTCCATGCAGGCCTTCGTTGATGTAAAAACTTTAATTAACTCTATAGACTATTCCTTGTTCAATAAATGATAGAAAACATGCCCAATATTAAGCGTCATGAGGGAGAATACAAACATGTGAATACATGAAAGCTTACCTTTAATAGTAAAATACAATCTTATTATATGACTTCTACCATAAGACAGGATCGCAGAAAGGTTGACTTGCAATATAATGTTTACTCAGAAAATAGACCTATAAATAACAATGTTCCTTCTTAGCCTGAAGACAACATAGAATTGGGGAGATAAAATCAATTTATAATGACTTGGACAAACTTGAAGTCAAAAGTTTTTGAAGATGGTTTCATTTTAAGATAGATTTATGGTTGGGTCTTTCAAGCTGACTTCTCCATTTTCATAGACATATTATGGTGGTTTGGATTTTTAAAAGAAGAAAATAAAATGAAACTAACTAATAAAAATAAATCAAAGAAAACATGCAAAAAATGATAAAAGTGAAGAATTCAATAGGGACCCGATTTTTTTGGTTCAATCTCAGCCTATACCTTAATTGAACATATTTTATTAATTTGTTGTTCTTTAATCTTTCCTAGCAATTATTAATTGTGGGTTAATAATTAACCCGATTTTTTACTTAGGATTTTTTTAATCAAGATATGATCGTTAATTAAACCTAATTACCGAATAACCTAGGATACGATCTCTAGATTTAATTAAACAGTAACATTACGAATTAGGAAAATCGATTAATCAAGGCAACAACCACATACGATGTGTCATCTAGCCTAGGTCATGTTATCCCTAAGATTACGAATCATCGGATGCTATATATGAATTTCAACATAATAATTACGGATTATATCGAAATTATAACAATAGATTTGCAATTAATGATTTAATAAACGCATTAAAATCATCATCTCACAATACCCATTGGGTTCATACACAAATAACTGAACAATAATGAAAATTTGATTATTCATACACCAAACCCAAATCAATATGTCTAGGATAACACAATCAATTTCTAATGAGTGAAAGAAACAACAAAATAATTAAAAAATACTTAACCCGGGTTGTCAGCATCGATGTCACCTCCGAACTGACATCGGGACGTTTAACCCTTCATGAGTCTTTTCCTAGAAAATGCTTCATCCCAAAACTAACCCTCTCAAAGCTCCCTTGTCTCTCCTTCACTACCCAAGCTTCTTATTCCTCTCTACTGTTCATCGATGTGATGATTTAATGTTGGAGTTTAAGGTCCACGCTTCCTATACACTACAGCCCCTCCTAGCTCCACATATGGGTGCTCCTCGTCTGTGTTTAACGCAGAAAACTGCATTAAACGCAGACCTATCACGTACACAACTCTGCTGCGATGTGTCGAACTCCTCTACCCTGTAGCCCCTTTTCTTCTGCTGGGTCACGCCTTATGCGTTTTATGTAAAATGCATGCGTTAAATGCACAACATCCTCCAACTGCTGCGTGTTGGTCCATTTGTTGCTGTTTTGGTCTTCACATCATTTCTTCTGCACTGTCATTTGGTTATCTGTTGTTTCCTTTGGCTTCTTTCCATCACGCTACTGTTTCATGCTTCATATTTTCCTAGTTGTCTGTCAAGTCGTTTTGTTTGGTTCTTTACTGTCGTTTAGCTCCTTGCTTGGCTGCTCTTTTGCTTGGTCACCTTTGTTTTATCAACCATTAAATTCATGTAATTGCATGCAAAAACATGCAATCACGTACTCTTTTATTTTTCCAGCTATATGCCCACTGTGAGTGTTGATTTCCAACAGCCCTCTTCCATGAGTTTTATGTTTTATCTTGTCTTCTCTTGCTCCAATATTTTTCATTTTTGTTAGACGAAGACAAGTGAATATGTATCTTCAGAAAACAACCAAAATATAGAGATTTCGACTCACTTTAACTTCTTTGCTTCCAAATTATACCTAAAATCATATATGAATTAAAGTTAGTACCTTAAACATTTGCGTATCAACAATTAAATACATATCAATTTCTCCCACACTTAGCTTTTGGTCGTCCTTGGGCAAAACGTCAAAATTAAGCTCATTGACCAAAACATTGAATCAATTTTTATATTTTTCCAAGACTATATAATCATAATCAAAGATGAATGACTTTCAATAATCATGGCAAGAAATCAACATTCCAAGCGTTTACTCCTGATCAGTCAACACTCAATATCTTTAAAAACTGAGCAATCTAATGATAGACTCAGAAAATGTGTTTAACTTAAATATATCCACAGGTACACTCAACACCATTAATGATTATGACAATCTACAACTTTGCATATCATTTCATTTCTCCACCACTAATGTGCACATGCAAAATTATGAATCAAAGGACTTTTTAGAGTTGTAATGTGGGCAAAGGTAAGGTGAATATTTGGGTCAAGTAATATGACAGTTATCAAAGCTAGTGAAACAAAGCAACACTCATAAAAAATTGGGTACCTTTAGCTATGACGAATGCAACATTTATATTTTACAACCTCATTTAGCTCTCACACTCAAACCACATGAAGCATATACCAATCTAAAGGAATCACTCATATAATTTATGCCAACAATACATGGAAATCACAAGAGTGAACTTTCCAAGCCAACATCTACCTCATATTCAATATACTCAATTAACACATTCATTACAACTTTAGAAAGATGCATTAACTATAAACAACTTTTCAATACATATGCAATTCCTCTTTGATACATTTATTCAAACAAATTTTTTCATTCTCTTTCTTTCTTTTTTTTCATTTTCTTTTCTTTTCCTTTTGTTCTTTTTTTCTTTCTTTTTTTTTTCTTTTTTTACATTAAAAGAAACTACGTTAACATGAGAATTTCAATTATAAGATATAAAACAATATCCCAACATTATAACCAACCCTCATATATGTACACCCCCACACTTAAAATTTTGTACATCCACAAACTCAACAATCACAATTGTTCCACTAGCTTTATGGCTTGGGTAGGACATTTGGTTAAGTTTAAAAGCATAAAATATGGTTTATACAAAAAGAAAGGTATAAAGCTCAAAGGGGATTAACAAGGGAAAAATCATGTCAATAGGGTTAGTTATTTGGCTAATGTAGCTAAAAAACAAAGAATGCCTAATCATATCCATGTTAATGCATGTGATAAAATGTGGTCTCGAATAAAAATTCAATGCAAAATTGGGATGTACATGTCATGAAGGTCACATAGTATCAAAAGACAATAAAACTAATATAGATGTGTCAGTCAAATAAGGCTCAAAATCTCACCAACTGTCTATTATTAGTCACTACCCTTTTAAAGATAATGCAAATTGACCAATCACAAGAGTAAAAGTATATGCTAATGTTGCTATAAAATTCTCTAGTCAATACTCTAATCATGATTATATAATCCCAGTAGCAATAGAAAATGAGAAAATGTTTGTTTCATTTGTTTTTATTCTTAAAAGCAATTTTGATTGAAAACTTAAAAACAAGTAAAACAAACAAATTCAAAAACACACATGCATATAAAAAGTAATGCGAAAATTTAAAGGAAAAGAAATTTACTTCCTTTAGGTTGCCTCCTTCTCCTCATGTGATGAAATTGTGATCTTCAGGTATTACAGTTAGTGCCACTTCTACACTAGATAGGGCCTTAGTTGATTATCATCCTCATTTAGCATCTTCCCTATTCTCAGATTCTCAATCTCGACTGAGTCCATATAATCCAGAAATATTTCGAACGTCTTTTTACCTTTTTCTTGATCATTTAATTCCTCCAATCTATTATGTAAAGGTAAATAGTTAGTCTTAAAAATAATCATGGACTTAGTACTTACCTCCGAGCTAAAAGATGTGTCCTTTTCTATTTTGAGCTCCCTCTCCACTTCTTCGACACAAACAATTCATTGAGGGTTGATTTCAAAATTCTCAAGCTCCTTATCACATTGCAATGTTTTCAAACAAAGTCCATTGGGTACACCTCAGGTTGATACAATTGCCCCTCTTTGCTTTACGATTCTAGGCGATTAAGCCTTATTACCATCTGAACCATTAGGTGTTCCATGCTCTGTTAGCTTACATTTGTCTCTTGTCGGAATTCTTGCAACTACTATTACATATTCTGTTGAAATAGCAAATTTTTAACAACTAGATTCTTAACAAGTTCTTCTAAAGATGCACCCGAATCGTGTTGGCTATCTAAATCTTAGGCACTAGACCACGTGTTTTTTGGAAATTTCCCTCTATCCTTTTGAAATTGTAGAGTATTCTCCTGCAATTGCAAGGTATTAGCTTTCACAATATTAGTCAACTCTTCTAGAGATGGATCAGAGTCATGATAGGAAGCTTCTGGTTGTTTGATAATTGTTGTGCGTCTTGCAAACTATCATGAAAGTAATTCTGGTGATTATCCTATCCATAAAAAAAGTTAGGTTGATCAGTTCAAACATTATTATAGGATTCAGAATATGAGTCATAAAAGAAATTACTTATGTCCATAGCAAAAGAAAATTTTAAACACGAAACAAAAATGAAAAGATCACAAAATAACAAAAAAGAAATCAATTACGAACAAATATATATAAAACGCCAATTAAATCACAAACAAAAACTAAAACACTGCACTTCCTGGCAACAATGCCAAAATTAACCATGTGTCATTACGCTAGTCAAAATAAAATAACTAGATTTACTACTATAACAGTGGTAAGTCTAGGTCGATCTCACAGAGAGTATGTGTAAAGTTTATGAAATAAAATTAACTGGTGTTTAGGTTTAACCGGGCAGGGGGGTTTGGATTTTTGAAAGAAGAAAATAAAATGAAACTAACTAATAAAAGCATATTAAATAAAACATGCAAAAATGATAAAAGTGGAGAATTTAGTAGGGACTCGATTCTTTGGTTCAATCTCAGCTTATACCCTAATTAAACATATTTTATTAATTTATTATTCTTTAACCTCTCCTAGTAACTATTAATTATGGGTTAACAATTAACTCGAGTTTTCCTTTAGGTTTTGTTTAATGAAGATATGATGGTTAATTAAACCTAACCACCAAATAACCTAAGATACGATCTCTAGATTTAATTAGGTAATGGCATTACGAATTAAGAAAACTGATTAATCAAGGCAACAGCCATATACGATGCGTCATTTAACCTAGGTTATGTTATCCTTAATGATTACGAATCATTAGTCACTACACATGAATTTCAACATAATAATTAGGGATTATATCAAAATTCTAATAATGGGTTTGTAATTAACAATTCAATGAACGCATTAAAATCATCATCTCACAATACCCAACGAATTCATACAAAAATAATCGAACAATAACGAAAATCCAATTATCCATACACAAAACCTAAATCAATATGTCTAGGATAACACAATCAATTTCTAATGAGAGAAAGAAACAACAAAATAATTAAAAAATACGTAACTTAGGTCGTCGTCGTCGATGTCACCTTCGAACTGTTAGAGTAGTACCCTGAAGGCAATCGCCTTTAGCGCATTTTGTACCAATTTGTGTACAGTCTTTATGAATAAATAAAGAAAGACATATTTCATTACGTTGCTGTTCATTATTTATGAACTGATATTGATCAATAAGCAAATTAATGAAGTCCATGATATATGACATAGCATGAAGGAAATTATGATGTGATCATACATCGAGATTCTTATCATGTGCAATTATGTCAAGATTCAAATTATCCCTAGTCATAGGATTACCGAGACTGGACATCAAGAATCCGGATAGACTAGCACATCTCAAGCTCCTTGATTTGATCAAGCAAAGGATCTCGTAAACCGTATATATGAGATATTTAGGGTTGAGATGTGGATGCTTACTAGAGGTAGTAAGTACATCGATGACTGCTATGAGATCATCACATGGATGTCCTATTCTAATGTCAGTGATAATCTCATCATAGCAATTGTGCAAGTATCCTTAGACTTGAGGTACTCAAGGATATCTTGAATACTGATTCTGTGCTTTGACTCCATTCTTTGTTACCTTACAGAGGTCGCTCATAAGGTGGTGCTTGGGTACAGTTTGAGGTATTCGAAGGTAATTGAGTAGCCAATAGAGGATTCACCACTTCTGTGATAGCAGAAGATGATACCCATGGCCTCTTGTCAGGGTCATTACTTGGAAATCTCTGATCATAGTACATATGTCATGAAGAGTGTCTTCATTGACATATTAAGTATTAAGTAATGAGTCCGTGACAAGAACTGAAATCACTGACTAGATTTGACATAGTCGGCCTAGTAAAGAGTTGACACATTGCCCATACTCATAACCAAGTGGGGTATAGCATGGTGAAAGGACTAATTACGGTAATTGTCTATGGAAGGGTTCGTGATATGGTTCATGATGAATATATATTCATTCGTCAAACCAATTACTTTCCGTCAATTGGGGTCATGATGTGTTGCTAGATACCGCCATGACTTGCTTAGATTAAGTGTTAATCTAAGTGACCAACATAACCGGAACCTAATGGGTCATACGATAAGAGTGTCTCGAGAATTTGTAAAATAGTTTTGGATAGAGATCCAATATATGGAGAGCAAAAGGATTAAATGGATCCCGATGAGATCGAGATATGTCCCGATGAGATCGCGACATCGATATTGCTGAAAAAAGGTTTCCGAGGTTTTTCCCATACTGGGGCCCGGTAGGCTGGTAGGACCGATCCCAGTATGATTGGACCACCTCAGCATTTATTTATATATATATATAATTAATTAATTAATTAAAAAATTAATTAATTAATATATATATATATATATGTTCACGTGGATGAAGATGGAAGCATTTAGAAGCTTCCTTTAATGCTTAGTCATTAAGTATATTAAATGACTAAAAGACAAAACATTGGAAGATGAGTGAAGATGATGATCGTGGCATATATTTAAAAGAAGAAAAGAAAGAGTTTCTTTGGGTCTTAGCTTATGATCATCGATGGTTTTGCATGAAAGAAGAAGGAAAAGAATTTCCCTCTCTTCTCATCATCGTGCTTCATTATCTTCAAGCTTCTCATCCTCCTTTCTTCATCGTCTCTTCATAGCTCTCCAAGGACAAAGGTAAGAGCTAGCACTCTTTAATTTGTTCTAGCTATTCCCGGGTCAAAGGGTTTGTCCCGGTTAGGTTCTCCGATCTCTGCGTGGATACCGTTAGAGACGGTCTCTTTTGGTCGTTTTGGTTTGACTTTGTTATATAGTCATATGGATCCTGGCTTTCGGGAAGGTCCCGAAACAAAAAAATTTTGTTTTCCGTACCGTGGGCATGTGATGCTCACATCGGGATTTTCCTAGAGTGGTATCAGAGCCACTTGTGTCGTATATAACGAAGAAACCATGACTAGGTCGGAGTTGTCTAATGTTTGTGATGATGATGCATGTTATATATGTGAATTTTGAATTCAGTATAGAGATAGTGTTTTCGAAATTTTCTTGCCCAGATATGTTCACAAGGTGTTGTTGCATATGTCTGTGGAAGCTCGGGATTTATCAATTTGATTTGATATAGTTTTGCTAATTTATTCCCTAATGTTCTGGTTGCTGTCTTTGTGCATATTCCTTGAATAGGCATGCTTATAAATTCGAGAATAAATTGTAGAATTTTTTTTTTCGTATTTTCTTTCACCGAAATGTCTCTAATATGTTTATTAATATCTATGATAAAGGAAAAATGTTTTCGAGGTGATTTACTATTTATTTGAGAATTTATTGTGTGATACTGGGAATAACTGTGTTGAGGAATACAGATTCTACATTGGCTTAGTTGCTGAGGTTGAATGAGTTTTTGATGGAAATAAATCCTGAAAAAATTCATGAAGCATTTTGTGAACGTGTTGTAACCTCTGTAGTTTTCTCAGAATTTATTGAAATTGTTTCAATGAGTTTTTTAAGCAAAAGGAATAGCTTGGCAGTTTTGAGAAAGTTGTTGGAGCTGTTTTGTTTGAAATAAGAAATTGTGTAGATTTCAGTTCCAATGCCTTGGATCATTTTTAATGTGATTAAAAATGTGTTCTATTGATGTTGTATGCTTGCCAAATTGAATTTCTTGAAATTAGGTTTCCAAACAATTTTCGGATGTCAAATGTGTCTCATTAGCGTCTCGTTAGTATATTCCCTTATCTTGATTGTTTTGACCGTCACAAATTTTGTGACCAGTGCCGAAATAGTCTTGATAAAGTGTAGACTACCTAGAGATACTTAGGGTGATAATTTGATATTCTCAAATTATTTGGAAATCTAAATGAATAAGAGTGTATTCATTAATTTCAAGTTTTTCATATATAGTTTGACTATATATGGTAAGCAACAATGAAAGTGTTTCATTGTTACATCATAATAAAGGATATTACACTTGGTATTGTGAATTTGAACTACACGGATTGAGAAATTAGCCGATTAGATAGCAGGCCAAAAACCAGTTGACTAGCACATGTTCCAGTCGACTGGCACGTCCATTCCAATCGACTATAACATGTTCCAGTCGACTGGCACTTCCATTCCAGTAGACTGGAACATGCACCAGTCGACTAGAAAGTGCACAGTAATCCATCCCATTCGACTGGAACATGTATCAGTCGACTGGAACGTGCACAGTAACCTATAGTAGTCGACTAGCACAAGTTCCAATCGACTGACACATGCACCAGTCGACTAGAACATGCACCAGTCGACTACAACAACATGCAAAGGTGGGATGATGGATGATTTTAGGTATAGATTCAATGTGATTGATGAAATACCCTAAATCATTCCACATAGTCATGGTGACTATAATCCTACGGCTTGGAGAAGAAGAAGATGAGACCTGAAAATCCCTCACACATCATATGAAAACTAACGCTTTCCATTAATATCGGGAGAACCAGAGTTCTTATAGAGTTGGGTTGTTGGGTAAACCCAAGCTCGCTCTATACGGATATGTTCGAACCATGAAAATAAGATTTTCGAATTAATGGGTCGGTTTTCACTAGAAGCGTTGATTTGTTGAGTAAACTCAAGGTCAACGTGGACAGAGGCGAAATTGGGTAGTGTACATCAGATGTACGCGCATCAAGAGTTGATAACCCAATGATTGTGCATACATCACGAGTTGATAGCACTAGTTGATAGTTGCATCTATGAATCAAGTGGTATGACCGATACCTACCGATATATCTAAGGTGGCTTGTTGGGTAAACCCAAGGTCATTTTAGTAATGTCGGATATCTATGATACAATTGGTATGACCGATACCTACCGATTGACCTAAGGTGGCTTGTTGGGTAAACCCAAGGTTATCCTTAGCAATGTCGGATATCGACCCACTAGGAAATTTTTTCATAATGTTTCTTCGATTCGTACTGAGGGTTATGGATTCTTTGAAACTAGGGGGAGCCATATGCATGTCATTCAAGTCCTTATGATCATGCATTTAATTCTATTCTAACATTCTTTCTCTCTTTCTCTTTTGGTTGATTGAAGATGACTTCAAGTGTGAACTTGCGCCACTTATGGACTCAAACAAATTAATCGGACCAAATTTTCTCGACACGAGAAATCGAGAATTGTTCTCGATCCGAGGAACTAGGATATGTCCTCGATGTTCCACTTCCCGATCAACTCTTCCGATACTTCGATGAGGATCGAAAGTATATCGAAGTATCTCAAAGACAAGTGACATAGCAACTCAGATTATGCTTGCCTCGATGTCACCAGAGTCAGCAGAAGAAAAGATGAGTCTATGGATGCTCATACCATAGTGTTTCATCTTAGGGAGCTGTTTGATGAGCGGGCTCGGTGCGAAAGGTTCGAGACCTCGAGGTTACTCTTCACTACTAAGATGACTCCAGGTTCATCTGCAGTGCAGTATGCACTGAAGATGAATGGGTATATTGAGAGGTTGGTTGTCTTAGGTTTTGTCATGGATTATGAATTAAGTGTTGACTTAATTCTAGTTGGATTGTCTGATACTTATTCACAGTTTATGTTAAACTATCGGATGAATCAAATATCCACGACAATCCTTGAGTTGATCAATCTGCTCAAGACAGCAGAGCAAGCTATCAAGAAGGATAGCAAGGCAGTGCTTATGGTGGACTCTTCTTCTGGTTCCAAGAAAAAGAAACTGAAGAAGAAGAGGTCCAAGAAACCGAAAGGAAGTATAGCCAAGAAGAAAACCAAAGAGACTGCACTAAAAGGAACTTGCTTCTATGTGGCAAGACCGCCTTGGAAGAGGAACCGTAAAGTCTATCTGGAGGAATCGAAGCGAAGAAGGCATCGATGCCTCGACTTCTTCGTGTATGTTTGTCATTGAAGTTAATCTGTTTCGATCATAACATATGGGTATTAGATACCGTTGTGGGTCACACATATGCAATGATATGCAGGCCTCGGACGATGAGACACTCATGAAGGAGAACTAGACTGCGTGTGGGAAATGGAGCAAGAGTTCTGCATTAGCCGTAGGTACTTACTTTTGTCACTCCCCACCGGGCTTGTAATTAAATTGGATGATTGTTATTTTGTACTGTATTAACAAAGAACACGTCTTTCTTGTTTAAATAAATTTGGTTTTCATTTGACTTTTAGTAACAATGGTTGTTCTATTAGTTTGAATGGAATGCTTTATGGTATCTGGTACTTTATGCAATGGAATTTACATATTAGATATGTCACATCCAATTATGAATGTCAATGACACGAAAAGACATAAACGAGATAATTTAAAATCAACTTACTTATGGCATTGTCGCCTTGGCCATATAAATGAGAGACGCATAGCTAAGCTCCATAAGAGTGGAAGTTTAGGGTCATTTGATTATGAATCATATGACACATGCGAATCTTGTTTATTAGGCAAGATAACTAAGTTACCCTTTAAGGGAAAGGGTGAACGAGCGACTGGAGTATTAGACCTAATACATTCAGATGTATGTGGTCCGATGTCCATCCATGCTAGAAGTGGTTCTCTTTACTTCATTACCTTTATCGATGATTATTCTCGATATGGGTACCTTTATCTGATGAGATACAAATCTGAAGCATTTGAAAAGTTCAAACAATTCAGAAATGAAGTAGAAAACCAACTTGGGAAAAGTATCAAGACATTGCGATCTGATCGTGGTGGGGAATACTTAGACCAAGAGTTTTTGGATTATCTCAGAGATAATGGGATTTTATCTCAATGGACTCCTCCTTACACACCACAGCATAATGGTGTGGTAGAAAGGAGAAATCGAACCTTGTTAGACATGGTACGATCAATGATGGGCTTTGCAAAGTTACCAAAATCCTTTTGGGGGTATGCAATCGAGACAGCTGTTTACTTGTTAAACAGAGTTCCATCAAAGACAGTTGATGTTACTCCATATGAGATGTGGACTAACAAAAGACCATATCTTACTCATGTGAAAGTTTGGGGTTGTCCGCTTATGTGAAGCGGACACGTCGATAAACTTGATGCAAAATCGACAAGTGTTTGTTCGTAGGATATCCTAAAGAAACAATGGGATATCGCCTACCACTTTCAAGAACAAAAGGTGTTTGTTTCAAAGCATGCTGTCTTTTATAGAAAGAGTTTCTTTTACAAGAAGACGGTGGGAGCAAAATTGAACTCAAGAAGTTCAGATGCTCGAATGCACGCAGATCAATCGCTCGAACTCAAAGCGTGACTCATAGATGAAGTAACAGCTCAACCTTCTACAACACGCAAAGTTCATAGGTCACGTAGGATACGCCTGTTCTCGAGAGATATGGATTTCTCGTGAGTGAACAGAATGACGTATTGCTCATAGAAGATGATGAGCCTACCACCTATGAAGAGGTTCTGAAGAGTTCAGAGACTGAGAAATGGCTTCAAGCCATGAAGTCTGAAATGGATTCCATGTATGAAAACCAAGTATGGACTTTGGTTGATGCACCCGAAGGAATAAAACCCATAGGGTGTAAATCGGTTTTCAAGAAGAAAACCGACATGGATGGTAATGTAATTACCTATAAAGCAAGGCTTGTGGCTAAAGGTTTTCGTCAAAGACAAGGAGTTGACTATGACGAGACCTTCAGCCCAGTAGCAATGCTTAAATCCATTAGGATACTCCTAGCCATTGCCACTCATTATGATTATGAGATATGGCAAATGGATGTGAAGACGACTTTCCTAAACGGAATCTAGGCGAGGATGTGTATATGACACAACCTGAGGGCTTCATCTCCTATGATGGCGAAAAGGTATGCAAGCTTCAGAAATCCATTTATGGATTGAAGCAAGCATCCAGGAGTTGGAATATCCGATTTGATGAGGTAATCAAAGAGTTTGGTTTCTCACAAAATCCAGATGAATACTGTGTGTACAAGAAGGTTAGTGGGACTGCAATCGTATTCCTTGTGCTGTATGTAGATGACATATTATTGCTAGGAAACGATGTCTCGATGCTACAATCAGTCAAGATTTGGTTGTCCAAACAATTTGCCATGAAAGACCTTGGTGAAGCAACTTATATCCTTGGGATAAGAATCTATAGAGATAGATCAAAAAGATTGCTTGGTCTTTCACAATCAACGTACATAGACAAGATGCTAAAGAGGTTTAGCATGGAACAATCCAAGAGAGGGTACCTTCCCATCACTCATGGGATAACGCTCTCGAAATCTTTATGTCCTAAGACACAAGATGAGAGGATACGCATGGATATGATCCCGTATGCATCTGCGGTAGGATCTATCATGTATGCAATGCTATGTACGAGACCCGATGTATCATATGCTCTAAGTGTTACGAGCGGATACCAATCGGATCTGGTGAGGGTCCTTTGGGTGGTATCAAGAATATCCTCAAGTACTTACGAAGGACTAAGGATGTTTTCTTGATATATGGGATGGAGATCTCCAGTGAGCGGGTATACAGATGTCGGTTTCAACTGATAAGGATGATTCCAAATCCCAATCAAAGTTACATATTCACATCGAGCGGCAGGCGATCGGTTGGAAGAGTTCCAAACAAGAGACGATCGCGATTCAACAACCGAGGCAGAGTACATTGCCGCTTCGAAGCAAAGAAAGGAAGCCGTTTGGATCAAGAAGTTCATTATTGAACTTGGTTTGGTTCCTAGCGTTGATGGGCCCATACTGATTGTATTGTGACAACAATGGGGCTATTAAGCAGCGAAGGAACCAAGGTCTCATCAACGATCCAAACACGCACTCTCGCAGATATCATCCGATTAGGGAGATCATTGGTCGAGGTGATGTGCGATAGAGAGAATTCCCAGAGAGAGAATATTGTCGATCCGCTGACAAAGCCATTGTCACGAAGAGTTTTGATTCTCATGTACTCGCTTTATGGTATTAGATATCAAGGCGATTGGCTTTAGGTCAAGTGAGAGATTGTTAGAGTAGTGCCTCAAGGCAATCGCCTTTAGCGCATTTTGTACCAATTTGTATACGCCTTTATGAATAAATAAAGAAAGTCATATTTCATTACGTTGTTGTTCATTATTTATGAACCGATATTGATCAATAAGCAAATTAATGAAGTCCATGATATATGACATAGCATGAAGGAAATTATGATGTGATCATACTATCGAGATTCTTATCATGTGCAATTATGTCAAGATTCAAATTATCCCTAGTCATAGGATTACCGAGACCGACATCAGAATCCGGATAGACTAGCACATCTCAAGCTCCTTGATTTGATCAAGCGGTGGATCTCGTAAATTGTATATATGAGATATTTAGGGTTGAGATGTAGATGCTTACTAGAGGTAGTAAGTACATTGGATGACCTGCTATGAGATCATCACATGGATGTCCTATTCTAATGTCAGTGATAATCTCATCATAGCAATGGTGCAAGTATCCTTAGACTTGAGGTACTCAAGGATATCTTGAATCTTGATTACGCTTTGACTCCATTCCTTGTTACCTTACAGAGGTCGTTCATAGGGTGGTGCTTGGGTACAGTTTGAGGTATTCGAAGGTAACTGAGTAGCCAATAGAGGATTCACCACTTCTGTGATAGCAGAAGATGATACCCATGGCATCTTGTCAGGGTCATTACTTGGAAATCTCTGATCAGAGTGCATATGTCATGAAGAGTGTCTTCATTGACATATTAAGTATTAAGTAATGAGTCCCAGGACAAGAACTGAAATCACTTAGACTAGATTTGACATAGTTAGTTTAGTAAAGAGTTGACACATTGCCCATACTCATAACCAAGTGGGGTATAGCATGGTGAAAGGACGAATTGCACTGTAATTGTCTATGGAAGGGTTCCTGATATGGTCCATGATGAATATATATTCATTCGTCAAACCAATTACTTTCCGGTCAATTGGGGGTCATGATGTGTTGCTAGATACCGCTCATGACTTGCTTAGATTAAGTGTTAATCTAAGTGACCAACATAACCGGGAACCTAATGGGTCATACGCATAAGAGTGTCTCGGAGAATTTGTAAAATAGTTTTGGATAGAGATCCAATATATGGAGAGCAAAAGGATTAAATGGATCCCGATGAGATCGAGATATGTCCCGATGAGATCGCGACATCGATATTGCTGGAAAAAAGTTTCCGGGGTTTTTCCCATACTGGAGCCCGGTAGGCCGGTAGGACCGACCTCAGTGTGACTGGACCACCTCAGCATTTATTTATATATATATAATTAATTAATTAATTAAAAAATTAATTAATATATATATATATATATATATGTTCACGTGGATGAAAATGGAAGCATTTAGAAGCTTCCTTTAATGCTTAGTCATTAAGTATATTAAATGACTAAAAGACAAAACATTGGAAGATGAGTGAAGATGATGATCGTGACATATATTTAAAAGAAGAAAAGAAAGAGTTTCTTTGGGTCTTAGCTTATGATCATCGATGGTTTTGCATGAAAGAAGATGGAAAAGAGTTTCCCTCTCTTCTCATCATCGTGCTTCATTATCTTCAAGCTTCTCATCCTCCTTTTTTCATCGTCTCTCCATAGCTCTCCAAGGACAAAGGTAAGAGCTAGCACTCTTTAATTTGTTCTAGCTATTCCCGGGTCAAAGGGTTTGTCCCGGTTAGGTTCTCCGATCTCTGCGTGGATACCGTTAGAGACGGTCTCCTTTGGTCGTTTTGGTTTGAATTTGTTATATAGTCACATGGATCCTGACTTTTGGGAAGGTCCCGGAATAAAAAATTTTTGTTTTCCGCACCGTGGGCATGTGATGCTCACACCGGGATTTTCCTACACGAACGGGCTTCGGGATGTCTATCCCTTTATGAGTCTGTTCCTAGAAAATGCTTTAGCCCAAAACTAACCTTATCGAAGCTCCCTCGTCTCTCCTTTAATACCCAAGCTTCTTATTTCTCTATAATGTTCATTGATGTGACAATTTAATGCTGGAGTTTAAGGTCCACACTTCCTGTTCACTCCAGCCCTCCTAGCTCCTCATATGTGTGTTCCTCGTCTGCGTTTAATGCAGAAAACTTCATTAAACGTAGACCTATTATGCACGCAACTCTCCTGCGATGTGTCAAACTCCTTTGAATTGTAGCCCCTTTTCTTCTACTAGGTCACGCCTTAAGCATTTTATGTAAAATGCATGTGTTAAATGCATATCGTCCTCCAGTTGCTACGTATTGGTACATCTGCTGCCATTTTGTCCTTCAGCCTTGCTTCTGTGCTGTCGTTTGGTCATCTGATGTTTTTTTTGGCTACTTTCCATCACACTGTCGTTTCATGCTTCATATTTTCCCAGTTGCTTCTCATGTCGTTTTGTTTGGTTCTTTGATGTCGTTTAGCTCTTTGTTTAGCTGCTCCTTTACTTGGCCAACTTTTTTTTATCAACCATTAAATTCATGTAATTGCATGCAAAAACATGCAATAATGTACTCCTTTATTTTTCCAGCTATATGCCCACTATGAGTGTTGATTTCCAGCAACCCTCTTCTATGAGTTTTATGTTTTATATTGTCTTGTTTTTCTCCAATATTTATCATTTTTGTTCGATGAAGACAACTAAATATAAATCTTTAGAAAACAACCAAAATATAGCGCTTTTAACTCACTTTAACTTCTTTACTTCCGAATTGTACCTAAAATCATATATGAATTAAAGTGAGTATTTTAAGCTTTTTTGTATCATTAATCGCTAAGTGTAAATAATTAAATACATTAACAATTAAACACATATCAAGTCACCTATGGGAATCAATTAAGTATCAAACATTCTTAAATGTCAAACATTGTTTTATCAATAAGAACTATCAGATCTAAAGATTACATTGGGATCTTTTCAAATTTGAAATCCTTATTTTCTACAAAATATAGTAAATCTCTTTAAATTCTCACTTTTACTGTTCAATTAGGATTCGACAGTTTCTATACTATAAAAGCTTATTGTTACTTCTTCACTTGTTACCTTAGCTATTAAATAGTCTTGTGACTTCTACAACTATGGCTTCTTCTCACAACTCCTCTTCTTCTCCTTAATAGATTTTGTTGAGCTAAATGCTACTGATGTAAGTGTCTAATTTCATCATTTTTTAAAAATCCCTATGAATTTTCCTAATTCCATTTCTTTTGTAAGTTGTTAAACTTGAAGTGGTCTCCATTGAAGCGCCTTCCCCTATCAATTCTAACATTCAAATTCCTAATTTTTGCATTTTTGGATGTTGTCCACACTTTGACCATCAATATGACCTTCCTCTTACGATTGGGACTACCTTGCCTATGGATGCTTCTTATCCATCGCTCCCTTATTTAGGAGAAAAAAGTAAGTCATATTTCCACTAGAATTTACTTTATTGTAGGCTCTTAAATCCTTAAAACCTTAGCCTAGGTATTTAAACCAATAGGCTACATAGGTAGACAGGTTATACTCATTATATCACTCATCTTAGAAGAGGCAAGGTCTCCTTCAACTAATAGCTCTTTCCACGAATCCTATTAAGTATCAACCTAATCTTGTGTTTATGGTTTTGAAAATTTATAGTCCTTTTTGTAATTATTTATCTTCCCTTTTAGACATGCTTCTATTTATTTAAAAGACATTTTTTCTTGATTGGATTGCCTATTATCGGAGATGATTTTGTTTGTTTGTTTAAAGAAGCTCCTACTTAAGATTCTAGAAATTTTAAATGTTATTCTTAATCTGGTTTAATAAAGAACTATGCTTCTTCGAGAACTTTTTCTTCTGAAGAAGAACATTTGAAATTCATTTGAGTTCTTTTAAATCAATTTGTCTTTTTCCTCATTAATAATAAACTTAGCTTAAAATTCCTTCCTTTTTGTAAAGTAATAGCTTCTGGTAAATTTTTTTCCTTAGGTTTTTAGGATTTTTATATAGAAATTAGAGGAGATGCCTTTCTAATCTTCCTTTGTAATGCCTAAATTTGTGTGCCATTTGTTCAGCTTTATACTTTGCTTATTTCCATAAGATTATGCATAAAGACTATCTAACTTCTTCTGATCCCAGATTTCTTGATTTTCTTAGTTTTCAATTGTGCACCAATTTTGTCAAAATTCTCGCGAAGATATACTTAGAATCTTGCTTTCTCTGAATTCCCGATCTATATATCAATTGAATCCTTTTGGAGACTTCTCCGAAAGACCTTATTGGTTAAAAATCTTCAAAACTTTTGAGTCCTTCTATCTGGCGATCTGTCAAAAGCTTTTCTTAGTTTATAATAACCCTAGAGTTTTTCATTTTCAATGGTGATAAAGCCCTATAACCTAACCCTTCTATTAGGGTCTTAGGTTTTATAATATCTCCCTTACTTTGGTGTAGGCAACTTGGCCAATCTTTAGGAATTCCTGTGGCTATACATTTCTTAGACTATCTAGTAAGAGTGCCTTTTGAAGCAAGTGTTATCAATGACAAATTACTTTGGAAACTTTTGATCACTATTAATTGAAGCTTACACTTCTAATGGCTTAAAAGCTTTTAGAGTTTTGTCTTTTAGCCTGATTCTACACTTATCAAAGGTATTCCACTCTACCCGTCTTAATTTCAAAGAATTCTCCTAACTTTTATTTATTTATATATTTTAACATCTTGGATGTTGAAAGCAAAGAAAAAAAGAGAGCCTTCTTCTTATAAAAAAGAAGCTCCTAATCCTCTTTGTAAAAGAAACCTCAAAGAGAAGTCATCTACAACTTCTAGTTCAAAAAAATCCAACTCTTAACTTCTTTCTTATTTTGAGGTGGTTTTGCTTTAATAATGGCTTTTTCTTTATTCTTATCCAATTTAATTCCTCTATTGTGGATGAAAAATCCCAATAAGTTCCATGCTCTTACTCAAAAAGTACATTTTAAAGGATTCGACTTAAATTTGTGCATTACTGAAAAGCTTCTTGTACATCCTTGGTATGATCCACAATTCACAACAATGCCATCTATATAAACTTCCAACGTATGTCTTATTAAATCATGAAAAATGGCATTCATGGACCTCTAGCATGTGGAACATTCTTTAACGCGAAAGGCATTACATCCCACTTAAATGTCCCAATTGATCCTGGACATCTAATATCCATTTTAGAACTATCATTTTTTGCTATAAAATTTCAATTGTAAGCTAAAAAAATCTATAAAGGAGAATAAAGAACGTACAACCATCATATCAATTAAAGAATCTAGAATTAGCTTCATATAAATGTCCTTAGGAGTGGCTACATTTCAAGCTAAGAAATTTACATAAATTCTTATTTTTTTTTCAATTTTCTTAATTATACAAACAACATTCGCCAACTAATCACTATAGCTAGCTCGTCTAATAAAATTATATTTACATAGTTTTCAAGTTTCTTCTTTGAACTTCAAATCGAATTCTTTTGACCATCTCCTAGAAGGTTATGATGAGGAAAAATTCTAGGTTTATTAGAAATCTTATACACCATCATCATTCATTTACACTTCTTCCTTTGTTTCAAAAACTGTTCATACATTATCACATCCATTTATTTATTCTAAAATCTTCAAAATCTACAACGTTTGATACTTTATTTCCATAGTTATAGCTACCTCCCATTTTTCTTATGAGAATTCACTCATCAGAATCCTGTATAATAGGAAACTTCATTGGTTCAGGAATGGGCACAATGGCGGTTATTCTTACGAAATTTTCAGCATCTATTTTCATCTTTCCTTTTTTCATTTTGACTTCTAAATTTGCATCAGCTTTAGATGATCCTTGTATAATTTTACCTCCATTACATCAACTTTAGTATAGAGTGGCTATGAATTAGCCCAAATGATTTATAGTTCATCTCCTATTTATAAAAGTAAATGTTGATGTAGAGATGAAAAAATGCAATAATTAGAGTGGAACCAATCTTACCCTAATAAGACTTAGTAAACAACATGGATATCAACAACAGAGAATGCAGTCAATGAATTCTTCCTTTACAATATAATATTTGCAGGGAAAATTCCCTATGCCCTAGTAATTTCACTGTGAATGTAATAACATATACTTTAATTAGGATCAAATTAGCATCATTTTTTCATAAAGTTATCATCATTTTAGTTGACGTATGGTTTATTGTTGACCCATTATTTACCAAAACTCTTAAGGTTAGTCTTCTATTGAAATGAGCCTTAATGTATAAAGGCCTTATTTATTATTTCATGACCTCAATTGGCTTCTTTAAAACCACCTTTATGGGAATTCATAATTCTATTACTAGTATTGACACCTTACATTCACCTATCTTAGAAGAGGAATCCACCCTTTTTGCACTAGATTTACCAAATGATGTTAAAAGATTTATGGATTAATTTGTACATGGAACTTGAATAGGAATATCCCTAAACATAATCAACTAATAGGAATCTTCTTTTTGGCTCTCATAGTAAGCTAAGTTCCTATAAAATCTAGGATTCACTTGTATGTTTTCTCACTTTTTCTCTTTTTATTACTAGGGCCTATATTACTTTCTTTAGAGAAAACAGATTTCACATGAACTAATTTCTTAAAGTTGGCTCCTCTATTAATGTTATTTTTTAAAACCTTGACAGAGGATCTTTATCACTAAATTCATCTTTTTTTAGTTTGAGTTAAAGGTATTAGATTTTCTAGGTGCCTTGCTAGTTGCCAATTTCAAGATGGTGACACTTAAAGTGATACTTCAAATATGGGTTTAATACATTGATAACTAAGACTATGAGGTTCATTTCTATTCTTATCAATTTGAGTAAATTATGCTTAATAATTTCTTCTTGAGATCTCTACCTTCTATTGGATCTTAGAAATTCTTTGGTCCCAATTTTTGAAGTCGGTGTTATATTTATGAATAAAAAATCATATTCCTAAATTTGCAGCTGATATCAAACAATTTTCAACTTTTTTTTTCTGAAGTTCTAACAATAAACATCAATTGAATGTTAACAGTTGCCACTAGTGGGACCAGATCTTCATCTATCAACATAGTCTGGATAGCTTTAACAAACATCAAAATTCCTTTATTGATATAATCATAGTTCACATTCTTAAATCTCTAATATTAATTTGTTGAGTGGCTTTAAGTGTTATGACATTTATAATAGTTTGCCTATAATTTCTTATTTTGTAGGAATTATATGCTTCAAGGACAATATGATAAACTTTTCTTGCAATAAATATAAAAAATCTCCTTTATTTTGATAATGTTAAAGGTATATTGCACTTAGATCAATGAAGCTTGCATTTTTTTAACTTCCAGGGAAAACGTAAGTTCTAGGGATGTTGACTTTGGCTACAAACAAATCATAAGAATTTGTCTCGATAATTTAAGCATCTAGTGAATTCTTTGTGTAGTGACCTTCGTCTTTAAAGAGATCTTAATATTAAAAGAATTTCGCTACTAATTCATAGAAAAATTCCATGCCTTGAAATTTCTTCTGCAATTCAATATCCATCTCCTTTTGAGCTAACTTCATATATTTAGTTTCTAGTAGTGTGATCCAACATCAACTTCTTATTTTCTTAGAATAAATAATAAATATATCAACAATCTTACCACTCTTCTGGCTTACTCTCGACAACTCTGCTATGCTAACTTCAAGCTTAGTTCTAAAAAACTGAGTGTGAATCATCTTTCCATTTCAGCCCAGCAGAAAATAAAATTCCTGGGTAATAAAGCATACCATGGAAAGGCGATCTATTAAAGATTTTGGGAATAGCTTGAGCATAAAGTAGTTGAAGCTGCTATATTTGGCTAATTCTCTATATTGTATAGTGAATCTAATAATTTACTCAATAGTGGATTAACCATCTTCACTAGGAAACAAGTGAATTATGTAGCCACAAGGATAAGGATTTTCCTGATCAATCTATTCTAAATAAGGCTTGTGAAATTCTGGATGACTAAGCTATCTTAAACTAGGCTTGTGCAATTCTTGAACTGCTTCTCTAATGAAGTCCATATTAACTTATAATCTCTTTTGTAGTGGGTGAATAATGGGATTATGGATTGTGGATTAGAGCTACAATGTTACCTACCAAACCATATTGTGTTACATTAGCTTCAACCTCCCTATCAAATACTTGTTTGTTTAAAATTTAGGTCCTAACTGTATGTCAAACATAACCTCCCTATCAAATACTTGTTTGTTTAAAATTTTGGTCCTAACTGTATGTCAAACATTACCTAGATTAATGTTAAGAGGTGTTGTAGGACTATCTTTTCTCTTGTGTGGAGGAACATATTTCTCATCTACAAAGGGAGTAGCTGGAAGGTAGCTACATTTTCTGACTTCTATACTACATTAAAAGCATTCCCCCTCTTGAGTTGTTTAGCGATTTGCTTTGTTAAAACTGCCAAATTCTATCCAACAAATTGTATCAGTATGGTAGACAATTTGTCAATGATATTTGTCAAGACTTTGATTGTGTTAGTTGGAGAGGCCACAATTGACCTCAACTATATAACTTCATTTGTGCAAACAACTTTGTTATATTGCATCAATTTTGGGTTCTCACATGTATAGAAGTCAATTGAACGTGAGGCTGACTTTTAAAGATTTTCTACCATATGTAATCCATGACTTTCATAAAATGCAAAAATATATTGAAAAAGGAAATGATTTGATTTAAACAACCAAAAATAATGCAAACTACAAAGGAAATTTTAGATAATAACATGAAAATACAATATAAAGAAAGCTAAAAAATAATAACAAAGTGTTTTTAGAGTTGTTTGTCTCTTTAGAGATTGTATTGAGGTTGTCTTTTATAATATATTCAATATGTTGACTATCCTCTTTCCCTGCCATGGTGCTGGTGAATTTATAATATTTTTAGCCTCAAATAATTTTGTGTTGTACACTTTTACTACCCACGTGTATATTTTAGCTAATAACTTATCATTTTCTCCTTAATTTTCATGTTCTGGAGTTTTGCCTCTTGTAACTGCTCAACTTCTAACTCACTTCACTATATTTTAGCTTTTTGTCTGCCATTGTTTTCTTGAATTTTGCCTCCTATAAATGCTTAGCTCCTAGCTCACTTTCTCATATTTTAGCTAATTGTCTCTTTGAACTGTTTTTAAAGTACATGTTAATTATGCATTAACTGTTTAGAATTTGTAAATCTTGGACATCTTACGTGATTCTCATATGCATGAATTATCTAGTCGAATGAATTTTAAGACTTATAGATTTGGACTATTTTCACTTGCAGACTAAATGAACTAAATCTATTTTAGACTATTAATAGTATTATATTGATTTAAAATGTAAATTATTAGATAAATATTAAATAAGGATTACATTTTTTTTTTACGACTTAAAAAATTAATCATGAGCTGTAACCATGTTACTTACACTTAATACCGTGTGTGACAACCTAAATTGAGCTCTAGAAATTAAGCTTTTGTTTAATAATTTTAACTACCTTCCTCGAAATTCGCCATTCCCTCACCGACGATAACCTTTTTCTTTTCCTTTTTTTACTATTTTCGGTAAAAGTCACCGTCAATAACCTTAATCAAACCTAAGATTGGATTGGAAGTGCTCAAGATCAAAGAAAGACCAGTACTTAGGCAACCTCGATATTTGACAGTGACACCTCTTACAAATTTGGCAAGGAGGAAATAGACTTGTGTGACCTTAAATGATGTTTAAAGGTCAAGATCTTTTGTCCAATATTATTCTGTTTTATTCTGTCTCATAAAATTTTAGTATTTATTTTGCGAGACTTACGCGAGACTTATATGAGACCTACATAAATAAATGACTGAGATTCATTAGACACAATAAAATACCATAATATTAGACAAAAAATCTAGACTCGATATTCAAAAGGTGATTCCAGAGAATTCCACTTATGATTTACCAACTAAACAGCAGTTGATTAAAGTCATCTATTATTGTTCTTTTGAACACTTCGAAAACGCACTGAGTTGATAGCTTTTGGTGGTTTCGACTTTCAACGTACATGAGATACTTTTTTATTAATTTTATTTTGGACATGTACCGTACTCACTCTGTTGGGATACTATATTTCATAGAAGTATGTTAAATTTTAGATGCTTACAAACATCTGACACAAACTTGACAAAAGCATAGTTTATATTTCATTTCAGTGAACGATAATCGGTTAGAATTATTTGGTTGAGGACGATGGGGATTGTCCCTCGACATGGTTACAACTATTAAGAGGTGCATGTGTTGTTTGTTTGCATCATATAAGCGACAACCATCATTTAAAACGAAGCAAAGCGTACAGCCTTACTCAAATGGTTAAGCTCAAAAGATTCCCAATTGTATAATACAGTAGGCAACTGCTTCATTGAAGCAAGTTTATCCAAGTGATGAAACTGGACTGGACTGGACTACCATTCTTTTCAAGCTGTGATATTCTTCCATCTGTTATATTGACTAAGCGTAAACATGAACATGTTACTAACAAGCAAAATTAAATGCTTCGATGAGGTTTTGGGAACTCCAAGTGGCAGACCATAATGCCTTTGATAAAGATTTAAAGCTACTATCAGGTTCGTGGATTTCGTGTATCGATGTATATGTTTTGGACCATTTTAATGTCCTATTCGTTTACATTTATTGTACTCCCTTTCCATTCAATTCTTCCAGCGGATCTCTTTCATTGAAGAGTCATGCTTATCACACACATGAAAGAAAATTCCTGGGTAAATTAAGTTTACTTTCAATTTCTCTACTTTATTTTCCTCTTCTCATTTGTCAGTTTTAAGATGTCGACAATAGAGCTGTCAATGGGTTGATTTGACTCTTTCCTCAAGCCACCAAAGAAGGAAACACATCTTCCTCCAGGCTCTATCTCCAACCTCTCTTACGTTGTGACCATGTGGGCATAGGATTATCTGTGAAGTGCATAGGATTATCTATATTATCTGTTCACACGGACTTAAGCTAAGTTGGGAGACTCAGTCGCTGGATAAAGACTTCCTTTCTAAGCAACTACTATGAAGATTTCTAACTAATTACTCGAAATTGTAGTCCTGAAAAGAGCTTATGATTTGCACATGATTGGGGGATAATATCGTAAAAAAAGGAACAGGAAGACGAAACATAATATTAAATAGTTGATTTTATTTATTTATTTATGGCCACTTTCTACATTGAACAAACTGATACCCTATGACCTTCAGATTACTATTTAACTCGATAAGGAGCAGCACATCTTTCTTTAAGCATTTTACTCATAAACATACCACCATCAATTAAATCAACACCTGTCACTTTTAAACTGTTGCAATTGCGACATTAGTTTCCACTGCTTTCATGGCTTCAAATCTTGGCTCCTTGGGCTGGAATTTCAGTCCCGCATACAGGTTCATGTAGTCCTGAAATACGAATTTTGGGTACACTTGTTTCTTCTCTGCCTCTGTTGCCTCTACCAAAGCCGGCGCTGGATAAATAACTGCATCGCTTCCAGGGTTGTAGAATGAAGCTATTGACATCCTTGTACCATCTGTCTGAGCAATCACTCTGTGCTCCACACTCTTGTACTTGCCATTGGTAATTACCTGAGGTTAAAACATTTCCATGGAGCTGAAAACTGACTGTATAGTAACATGTAGCAAGCAAGATTTGATCACATCAGAGTAAATTGCTATACCTCAAGCTGGTCACCAAGGTTGACAACAATGGAGTGGCGCATAGGAGGCACATCGATCCACTGGCCATCTTTCAGAAGCTGGAGACCACTAACCTTGTCATCCTGGAACAGCAAGACGATGCCTCCAGCATCTGTGTGCGCTCTGAGTCCCTTGATCAGGTCTGGTTTCGGGCATGGTGGATAGTTGCTAACTTTGGTACCAAAAGTTGGACCCCTAGAACCATAAAAGGCCTTCTTAAGGTAGCCCTTTTCCAGTCCAAGGTTCTCACATAACAAGCCAAGCAGCTCCTCCGCTAGTTTCTCCAACTTCAAAGCAAATTCCTTCATCACCTTCCTGCAATATTAAATTTTTAGGGTCGCTGTTAATAGGTGCAGAACTTTTGGTTCAAACACCAGAAACAGAGAAGAGATTTGACTTGAAGTGAGAACAGTAGATGGAAAGGGGTCTGTTAAATCTGTTTGTTTTTTTTTTTTGTCATTTAGTGATGGACTGTTGTTTATGCACAAGGAGATAAAGCCAAACGCTAATGAAGATGCATATTCCACGGCAGGTTCAGATTTCAGATTCATTGTAAATATCATATATATATATGATGCACACTGAAACTCAAAACAGTTCAACAATTTGCAACTTTTAATAACCTGTACTCATCATCCAGATCAGGGATCAGCGCAATGTCGGACTCAGGTAGATGGCGCAAGAAGAAGGTGCTCTCCCAGTCCATATCTTTGATCTCTGTTTCGACACCCTCAAGAGCCCTGCTTGCTACCAATTCCTTGAACCTCTGTTCCATGCATTTCTTGTAATGTCCTTTTGTAAATCTCTCCACGGTATCCAAAAACTCAGGAGCAATTCCATGGTTCAGCAGCTACAGAAAACCAACAGTACATGTTGAAAAAAATATACCAGACGACTTAAGAGATCAGCATAATATTAATAAAACTTCTTGCTATAGAACATAATAAATGTGGATTAGGTACCTCAAAAAAGCCCCAGTTTTCACAGGCATCTTTAATCTTTTCCTTGGTGGCAGCCCTCTCCTCACCATACAACTTTTCCATGTTAATCACTGGAAACTCCATCTCTCCAATCTCTAACAAGCTCTCTCTCTCTCTCTTTCTCTGAGCAAGGCTTTGTTCTTGTTAAATGAGTGGGAAGGTGGTGCGCTATTTATAGAAGGCAAGGCATAGCCAGGCACGGTGGCGCCAAGAATGAGGACAAAGAAAATAGGACTAACACCCAAACAAAAATTTTCGTCGCATTTAATAGACTTTATGGTAAAATACAGTCTTTTAAGAAAAACAACTTTTTGTATTTTAATTGAGGATTCTTTTCACTAGCGGTTACTTTATAATGAATTAATATAACTAATTTGACTGGTGATTATCATCAAATATTTTTTAAAGATGTTTTGTAAAATAAACTATTTATTATTAATTGTTTATGAGTAAAATAATTTATAAAGATATAATTTTAAAAATAATTTATAAAGATATGAATATTATATTTAAATATTTCTTTGAATATTCTCTAAAAATTTAGACAAGTAGAAAAGTCAACGTCATCTTTTAAAGCAAAGGTATAATATTCCTTATAAGAGAGTTTTTAAAATTAGGGTTTAATTTGTCAACCGAATCACCTAATTATTAAATATAATTATCAGCGATTTGATGTGGTCAAATAACTAATTTTTTTAACTGTCAAAAAATAATTGATAACATATTTACCAAATAGTAATTGAGAAATGCAATCGTATTATGTATCAGAGACTTTGAGAAACTTTACTATTGCCTCATTACTATTTGGCTAATATTTATTTAATGATATTTGTGAATAAGTAAGAAAATCTAATTACCAATGGAGCCATCATGCATTTATAGCTTTCGGTCGGTGTGGTGTGGCGCTGCAATGAAAGTAAACCTATCCACCTGATGACTCAAAGTAGGGATGATAATGGGTAGGGTTCGGTTCGAATTTTACTTTACCCATATCTATATCTATTTTTTATGACTCAACCCATATCTATATCCATATCCATATCCATCGATTTTTACGATTTACTACCCATATCTAAATCTATTGGGTTGTTCGGATTTTTGAATATCCATCGGGTTGTATAGCACATAAAAATATAACTTCTAAATAGAAAATATAAAGAGTAGATTTTTGCAAATGCTCCAAATCAAAATAACTTTAATAATAATAAGTCAATATTTTGATTTGTATCTATTAAAAAGATCATAAAATTGAAATAATAAAAATCATAATATTTAGTACAAAGACAACATACATTTTTCACAATTTAAAACTGGAACAAAGATTGAAATAACTAAAGCTTCAAATTGTCTTTGCGTGAACTCTACAACATTCAAAACTCCATCTCCATATCATTTGCATTATTATCATCCTATAAGAAAAATAAAATATGATGAAAAATGTGAGTACTGAAGCGTAAAGTGGAGATTTTAAAGTTGTTTCTTCGTATAAAATTTTAATATTTTATTATGTTTAACCATAAATATTCAAGAAAAAATAGAAAAAAAATAGAGTTAATAAAAAACAAGTAGGATATGGGTATCTATAGTTCGGATTTTACTCTACCCATATCCATATCCATTTTTTATGACTCAATCTATATCCATATCCATATCCATCGGTTTTTACGATTTACTGTCCATATCTAAATCCATTGGGTCGGATAGTGCGGATATTAATCGAGTTGAAAACCCACTGCCATCCCTAACCCAAAATAATGAAAGTAAAGATAAGTTAGGGTTTAGTTTAATTCTTATTTTTATTTTCAAATTTTGTAAAAAAAATAATTAAATTTTTTGTTTCCTATTTATCTTTAATTTTTTATAACTTATGAAAATTATTAAACTTAAATTGGTTTTTTCACTTTTATTTGATTTTATTATTAGTTACATATATTATTTTATCCCTTACCATCTCAAAGCTAAGAGTGGCCTTAGTTAGGCTCCTGTGACGCACAATCAGGTAAGTTGAGAATCTCACATTGGGTATTTATTGGTATCAAAATTCACCTGAGGGTTGCTCTTTTATCCTACTAGAGAATCTACCAGGGATCGTTTTTCTATGAATTATAGCTTAGGTTCAGTGTACTTCTCCAACCGAGTGAAAGAAAACAAGAAAAAGATAGTAATCTAGCCTTGCCTGCAGAGTGTGCTCATTTTCCGTTAGCCACCGCTTCAAATTAAAGCACTTGTTTTTGTGTGGGGAAGTTCTGGTGGCATTAATCCCAGTACATGCACTGAACTGAGCACATGAGGTGGAGTTATGTGAAGGAAACAAGTTCGTTCGGACGGAAACACTCATGAGAAGCACAGCACATGCGATAATACGTTCATCATCAACGTGGAGCGTGGCTTTAGCGGTCACGTACTTTTAAGAGTAAGCAAATGCTCACGATTGCACCGCCACCGTTCCAGAGCAAAGTATCAAATGTCAAATGTTGATTTTTGAGAATTAATTAGGAATGTGGTTTATTGCAGCGATTATATTTAACACTGATCATTAAAATGTCTTTACCAATAGCGGTGGAAAAAAAAAATTCTAAAAGGGTGACATTCTATTCCTAATCATAATTCTTCTATAGCTTAAAAATTATTACACGGTATGACTGCAAATATTGAAACTTGATTCTCTTGATTCAATACCATTTTGGTTATGTTATGATATTTATTCGATTATTAATAATTTTTATTAGTTATATATTGCATTACTTGCACTACAAGAAATATGCATATGCATTTCACAAATTAAGAGAAGATTTATTAAAAGCGATAGAATTAAGCATATAATACCAAAAGTTCTTTTATACACATGAACTTCATAAGAATTATAATTAAAATTCATTTTCTTTTTCTTTACTTAAATTTTTATCCCATTTGAGTTTTTCACAGCAAGATTTTCACGATGCAGTATAGTCTTATACGAAGATATATAAACTATTATGTAATGTGAATAAAAAGTTATATAGATTGTAATTTGTAACCACACTATTTCTGTTGTATTATGTTGACTTTGGTATATTTTGTTGACTTTGATGATTTTGGTATTTTTTTTGACTTTGGTGGCAAAATTTTTATCCCATATTAGAAAGAAATGAAGATGGGAGGAGTTTGCTAAGTTATAAAATAACTACTCCCCCTCCTAATGCCTTTCATCCAAAAAATTTGATAAAATACTCAAAAGTTGTATGCATATCAAATTTAGTATTATCTTCTTAATGAGAAGCGATCGCCTTAAGTGATGTTAGGATAAGCAAAATTGGTCAACTACGTTATCAATTTTCGGGTGTGTTTTTTCCTTATCTCTTTTATTTATTTATCATTTATAGTATTCAATATTATTTGTCGGGTATATTTGTAGTGTTGTGTTCAATTTATTTGGGTGTATTTATTGTTCGTGTATGTACACGGGTTTAGGTTGTGATAAATATCTGAGTCTTGCGTAATTCTGTTTAGGAGGTCGAGTTTTAAGTGGGACCATTTATGATCCCTCCGCCTTTTCCTGGGATCTTACGTGGAATGATAATACTGTCTTAAGAGTCCGTTTGACGGTCTTTCTTGAGTATTACCAAATCGGTTTACTTCACTAGTTGTTTAGCTTAGAGGAAAAAATACCCGATTTTTCCAACAATTTCTTGAGACTAGTAATGAAAGTGCTGTGCTGGGTAGATTGTTTTGATATATAAAACAAGAGAAACAAACTTTGAGTGTGCGTGTATATATGTATGTACCCTTGATACCCTAAACTACAGGATACTTAAATGTATAAAATAAGTGACAAAAAGAGAGAATGAAATACATCTGAAGAGCACTCGTTAGCTTTGATGTAAATTTTGACCAAAGAAAAGGCAAAAGAACCAATGATCATATAACGAAAGCGAGTGCAGAAATAACTGTTATGGTGAGTGGCAAGCCCCGGGATTAATAATAGGGCCCAGACGATAGCGTGAGGAAGGGGCGGAGTGGGAAAGACATGCTAACTCATTGCCATTGGCAATTTGGCTTTAAAACTTGGAGACAAATTAGAATTCAAGATTGGGGGCCGTTAAATGGGGGGGATGGATACTTTTGTGCTTAGGTCCTTCTCGAGATGATAAGCATCAATATTAGTGGACGACCAATTGGGTCATCCATGCACGCCTGGACCCATTTTAAGTGCAAACGTTTTGGAGCCACTTGTTTTCAGATCTGATCCACCAGACGTTGTTGTTCTTCACGACGGTATGAAATCCTCGCTAACTCGCACTCGCACTCCAAGAGTGGTTTTCAATTGCAATGCGTTGGATGGACATCATATGGGGTAGGATTCCGGTGCCATATGCATATTCGTTGTATTACGACGTGGTTCTTTAATATCAGCACGACAGATTAGTATCTACTCCTACAAAATGAAGTTCCATCATAAAGAGACTAGACTTATCTTATTATTCAGAGCAACTTACAAGTCGTTTCTGGTCCATGAACGCGATAATTAAGGTCATTTTTGTGGGGTGGGGTGGGATGTGGTAGGGTTCTACGTCCTTTTCGACCTCGCTTATTCTGAAGCTAAAGACGAATTGATTCCTCCCTATCCATGAGGAACATGGGAAACGGCTAGCATGCTTCTCATTGGTTCACGTTAAGAGTATTTCCCTTAAAAAAAAAAAAATATTAAGTGAAAGCTATACAAAACCCATCTTCTGCATTTAAACAGATATACATAATGTTACATATAAACTAATGAAATGTTCTTGATATGACAATTCAGTTTAACTCTTAAAGTCAACCAAATATTTGTATTGATGTATAGTCTAATCATATTTTATAAACATTTGTTTGATCAATACTACTAAATATACGGTCTAGAAGTCTAAGATGTCTTTATAAATGAAAAGAAACGAAGATTAGGTGGAATCAAGGCAAGAACTAATTAATGAATTGGAGTTGTTTTTTGGAAGACATACGTGTGTTTGAATTGAACAAGCCTTTGTCAATGATGAACCTGGTTGTGTGGATGAACATGTAAGCTTTTGTAATTGTGTATAAGTTGATTGATGATGCTTGAGGTTAGACACGACTATGTCGTCAATTATGTAAGTCACGAACATCGTGCATGTTTGCAGATCGACTTTTGAGGAATAATTGTTAGACACTATCACCAGACATGACCATGTGGGCGACGGTTTCAATATAAAAACGTTATTTTTAAGGTATAAAAGGCAAGTTTCAGGGGAAATAGTTGCATAAGATTAAAAAAAAACAAGATAAAAGAAGAGTTTTTGAGTTTAAATAACATTTTTTAACAACAATTTCATTTGGGTTTAATTTTCAAGATTTGTTTGGAGCAGTATTAGTTTGAATATTAAATTATATATACTTATTCCTTGAATCTTGTTTGATTAACTGTGACTGTATTGTAGGTTGTCTCGAGCTAGGATCAATAGTTCAGAAGTTAAAACAATTGTATAATTGATATTTGATTTAGTGGATTTTCTTATCAATTTGTCATGTGATTTTGTTTCCTTTGCACTAAAGGGTTTTCCATGATAATTAGTGTGCTTTATTTATTCTTATGTCATCTATATTGTTTGAGTAGTTTAATATTGGTAGAGTATTTTTATTGAACTTATGGGTGTTATTACTTAGAGTCCAATAATTGGTATGAGATCTATAGATATGGATAATGGCAATAGCTCTATTGTTAAGTTGACATCAATCAACTACTTAATAGAGAGACTGATGATGGAAGATCTTTTATATTAAAAATATCTCTATAATCCAATTGATGTGGCAAAAAGTATAAAAAATGATGTTCCATTTAAACCGGAGAAAATGAAACATAAAGAGTGGGAAAAAATGAAGCAAAAAACCTTGGAAACAATTAGATAGTGGACTAATATTAGCATATTTAATCTTAAGAGTCTAATTCTTTCGAGTTGTGAAAGAAATTGGAGGGTCTTTATGAGAGGAACACCACTCACAATAAGGCCTTGTTGATAAAAAAAGCTTTTAAACTTGAAGTTAAAGGCTGAAAAATTAGTGTATGTCATCTCAAAGATTTTCAAGATATCATCAACAAGCTAAACACTATAAAGATCATCATGATATCTTGAAAATCACTAAGATGCACAAGCTAAGATGCACAAGCTATAGGCTTTGTTCTTCTTGAGTTCCTTGTCAGATAGTTGGGAAACTTTGGTAGAGACCACTTTTGACAGTTTTATATAGAAAACTTTAATATTGGAAGTATATAGATCATAACTCATAGTACTAAAGGTATCGTTCCCATAAGGACTAATTAGTCACCTAATAACTTGATGCACTTTATTTAAGGTAATAAAAGATTGATTGAATTGAAATAAATTATTGAAATTGAAATAACTAATAAAATGAAACAATTGAATAATTAAACTACCAATATGAATAAAGTTAATTAAAGTTGGAAACTTCATAATTATTCTATCGTTGTTTTGTCTCCTTCATAAAGTTAATTAAAGTTGGAAACTTCATAATTATTCTATCGTTGTTTTGTCTCCTTCATAATTATTCTATCGTTGTTTTGTCTCTCCTTTATCTTGTTGATTCAATTATGCTTGGTGCTATATATGCTAAGGTTTTGATTAGTCTTTCTTGGGATCTAATCAAGTAATCCTAATTGAAATCGATAATAATAGAATTACAACTTCTCGATTCACAAAACAACACTTAACTATTCAATTGGATTTAAAGCAATCCTAAGGCTTTAGACGCATTTCAAGAATTATTGGAATTTGTATCTTTTGTATTTTGGATTTTTGACATTGATGATGTAATGTCGCTTAGAATGCCATTAAAGTATTATAAACTCTTATCCTTGGTGTTAATGAAATATAAATTGTGTATGGATGATGTGAGTTAAAATTGGATATACTTTAAAAAGTTACCAACTTGGGTTGATGATTTTTTGAACATGAATTGTTATATATATATATATATACATAAGTGAGATGTTATGGAAAAGAAAATAGGAATTACGAATGATGAGATGTAGTTGAATGGATAAGAATGATGTTGCATTAGAGGAAGTGAATTTGAGAAAATTTTCAAGTCTTTCATAAGGGTAAACTTGTGTTCTGAAGTTAGAGGAAAAACTGTATTAATATAGGCTGAATTAGACAAAGTTGTATTTTTGAAATTGTAGCTTATTCTCTTAGGTTTCCAACGGTATAAAGTATGAAAATTTTAGATATCGGAATTGAGAGATATGATCATTATAAGTGGTGATGCTACAAATAGGACAAGTATGGTAATATGAGGAGAATTAGCAGTTTTTGTTGGGACCCGATCTCGGAGACGGATACCAACCGAAAAATGGGCAACGGACACGAAAAACGAACGAAAACGAAATCGAAAGAACAGAACATAAGGCAAAATCAAATCGGATATGAATTGAATCACAAATCGGAAACGAATGAATCGAAAGCGGAAAGAAAAACTTAACAAGTGAAATCGAATACATATCGAATCGGAACGAAAACAAAAACGATCGAATCGAAGCAAATCAAATACTGAGACAAACGAAAGCGGAAAAAAATGAAGCGAAACGAATACGAATCGAAGGCGGCACGATAATTTACAAAACAGATCCGACATTCGAAGCATAAACATAGAAAATACTATCGAGTTGGAAACCTTAAACTAAACCAATCCGAATCGGTGTAAATTATTTTTTTCTTTCCTTTCTTATTCATGTTATTCATCTTTCATTACTAATCGCAAAACTCATACAAAGCAATACACTTTTTCCATTTGGAACTTATCAATTCCAAACCTTAACAAAAACTCAAATCATATAATCTTCTTATACAATCATACATATCCTAAAATTACATCTTTTAACCCAAGTCTTATTTCACTTTTTAAAAATTTCGGCAGCATAACGACTGCATTTTATAAAACCCAAAACATGAAAAAGGTAAATAAACACTTTTATAATTCCCAAACAAATCTCAGAATCATCGGACTCTCCCGTCCGGAATCTCAGCATATGCAACCACAAGTCTAAACCTAACGCTTCAAAATCCTCAATCATAATCAGAACAATTCCACAACTCAATTCAATATACCAAACATAATCCAATCCAATCTCAAACCAATCATATCAAATCATATACTTATACTATCATAAGTCATATTCCATAACCATACATATGGATACACAATTTTTATAATTCTCCATAATTCAATTACAATTCATACACAATTTCATAAATCAAATCCTTAATCATACACAATCCCATCCATAATTTAATTTAATGCACAATTCGAATTAGTTTACAAATCCCATAATTCATTTCCATATATAACTTCATAATTCATATACATCATGAACTAAATACTTAGTAAACATAAATGGCATTTGAGCCATATACAAATCAACACCAAAATCCAAATTACTTAAAATCTAAATTTTACAATTTACAAAAACATGCAAAATCGAATTGACGTCTTGACTGTCTTTCATCCGATCTCCTGCTCGAATACCTGGAGATGGGGATGAAAGGGGGGTGAGCTAGATAGCTCGTAGATAATATATTTATAAATTGAAAGATAAGCGAAAACATTTTGCAAAACCTTTTTGCCATTTATTTTAAAAGTTTCACGGTAGAAAATTTGGCAAATTTCTTATTTCTTAAACTTTTCAAATCATTGCCAAAAAATTTCAATAAATTCTCAACTGAAAAATCCACAATAGTTGATTTCTCAAAATTTTCACATTTTTTTCGCATTTCATGAACAAAATCCATATTTCTTAAACATTTTTCAAAACATGCAATGCATCACACTTAGAAACAAAACAAGAACACATAACACATCAAATTGTTTGGTTCGGTCCAAAACAGAACGTACTGCACATTCCCGCATAACGGTCCTGTGCAACCATGAACAGAACGTACTACACCTTCCCGCATCGCAGTCCGATGTAGCAGGGACTTATGGGAGTCTGAGATCGGAACTTCAGTGCCACTAGCGGGCAGCCGGGAGAAAGCTTTAAAATAGACAAGTGCGCACTTGTCCCACCTATGGGACCTGACCAAACCCACATAACACATAATCGAAACAAAAATTTGGATTGCCCGAAGGCACATTTCGAAATCTTGATTTTCAAAATTTTCATATCATATCATCATATCGTGTTAATACTTGACACATTCACATAACCACATATCACATCAATTTATATAGCAAATCATGTTCAATCTCAATTCATAAATTTAATCACATATCAATCAAATTCATAACAATGAATGCATTAATTTCTTTAAATCATAAATCAAACTTATTCAAATTCACAAAGCACGTTTTTCAAATTATTCAAATAATTCGAAATCAATGAATTTCATAAACCTTGCATTTTCTTAAAATCATTCCGAAAACAAGGAATTTAATCCTTCGAAATCAAAATTTTCAAACATTTTTCGTAAACAATAATTTCTTAAAATTTTGCTTCTTGATTTTTCAATAACATATGCTTAGCTTAAAATTCAATAAATAAACATACTACCCACCTCAAATCGATGCTAAAAGCTGATCCCATTCATCAATTTGTCCATGGCTTCTTTTCTTCTTCCATTTTAAAATTACCTAAACTAATTCACCCAAATTCAACATCATAAATGATATAATCCTCAAAATTGATTTCATAATTCAAGAACCCATACTAATTTCAAGATATCTAAATAAAAAACTTCCAAAATCTCCAATTCCCAAGAATTGGGCATAAACCCTAATTCACAATAATCCAAAATTAAACCAATTAATCATGAAATCTTCAAAATTGAGCTTAGGATTGACAAACCATTACAATATCCAAGCTATCAACACCAAAAACTCATGACAATTCCAAAACTAAAAAATTTCTCTTACCTTCAACCTCCACCATTTTCGAATTTTCCTTGTCCCATAAGAGAGCTATCACCTTCTTTTTCAATTATTATTTCTAAATTTTTACTTAAAAATCGGTGTCTAACATTTCTTCCCCTCTTAAAAGAATTTTGTCCTTGAAATTCCTACTAAGACAACATCAAGTAACACAATCCCTTAACTAATTTCTTTCCAAAATCATCATCAATCACTTTTCTTATCTAATTTCCTCGTCATACATATTTCTCAATCTCTTCACCATTTCTCAATTCTTAAATCACATACCACCCATATCATATCAATACATATATTCCTATCATCAAGCTCATCTTTCAAATATTCCTCATTTCACCTCACAAATACATCTACCAAATCCAATCATCCTAATTCATCATGAATTTCAAATCTCAATTTCATGAACACTTTCCTAAAATCACTCAAAATTCTTATCATCTTCATCAAACAATCACTTTGATATGAACTTTATCTTTATCACATTCTCACAAATTCAATCTTATTCCTTTTCAAACTTTTGTCAGTCACTCATACCAATCACTCATACACATACGCCCAAGTAAGATCTCATTACTAGGCTCTGATACCATAACTGTCGGGACTCGATCTCGGAGACAAATCCCAACCGAAAAATGGGCAACGGACACAAAAACCGAACGAAAGCGAAATCGAAAGAACATAATATAAGGAGAAATCAAATCGGATACGAATCGAATCATAAATCGGAAACGAATGAATCGAAAGCGGAAACAAAAACTTAACAAGTGAAATCGAATACATATTGAATCGGAACGAAAGCAAAAACGATCGAATCGAAGCAAATCAAATACTGAGACAAACAAAAGCGAAAAAAATGAAGCGAAACGAATACGAATCGAAGGCAGCACGATAATTTACAAAACGGATTCGACATCCGAAACATAAACATAGAAAATACTATCGCGTTGGAAACCTTAAACTAAACCAATCCGAATCGGTGTAAATTATTTTTTTCTTTCCTTTCTTATTCATATTATTCATCTTTCATTACTAATCGCAAAACTCATACAAAGCAATACACTTTTTCCATTTGGAACTTATCAATTCCAAACTTTAACAAAAACTCAAATCATATAATCTTCTTATACAATCATACATATCCCAAAATTACATCTTTTAACCTAAGTCTTATTTCACTTTTTAAAAATTTCGGCAGCATAACGACTGCATTTTATAAAACCCAAAACCTGAAAAAGGTAAATAAACACTTTTATAATTCCCAAACAAATCTCAGAATCATCGGACTCTCCCGTCCGGAATCTCAGCATATGCAACCACAAGTCTAAACCTAACGCTTCAAAATCCTCAATCATAATCAGAACAATTCCACAACTCAATTCAATATACCAAACATAATCCAATCCAATCTCAAACCAATCATATCAAATCATATACTTATACTATCATAAGTCATATTCCATAACCATACATATGGATACACAATTTTTATAATTCTCCATAATTCAATTACAATTCATACACAATTTCATAAATCAAATCCTTAATCATACACAATCCCATCCATAATTTAATTTAATGCACAATTCCAGAATTCGTTTACAAATCCCATAATTCATTTCCATATATAACTTCATAATTCATATACATCACGAACTAAATACTTAGTAAACATAAATGGCATTTCGAGCCATATACAAATCAACACCAAAATCCAAATTGCTTAAAATCTAAATTTTACAATTTACAAAAACATGCAAAAATCGAATTGACGTCTTGACCGTCTTTCATCCGATCTCCTGCTCGAATACCTGGAGATGGGGATGAAAGGGGGGGTGAGCTAGATAGCTCGTAGATAATATATTTATAAATTGAAAGATAAGCGAAAACATTTTGCAAAACCTTTTTGCCATTTATTTTAAAAGTTTCACGGTAGAAAATTTGGCAAATTTCTTATTTCTTAAACTTTTCAAATCATTGCCAAAAAATTTCAATAAATTCTCAACTGAAAAATCCACAATAGTTGATTTCTCAGAATTTTCGCATTTTTTTCGCATTTCATGAACAAAATCCATATTTCTTAAACATTTTTCAAAACATGCAATGCATCACACTTAGAAACAAAACAAGAACACATAACACATCAAATGATTTGGTTCGGTCCAAAACAGAACGTACTGCACATTCTCGCATAACGGTCCTGTGCAACCATGAACGGAACGTACTACACATTCCCGCATCGCAGTCCGATGTAGCAGGGACTTATGGGAGTCTGAGATCGAAACTTCAGTGCCACTAGCGGGCAGCCGGGAGAAAGCTTTAAAATAGACAAGTGCGCACTTGTCCCACTTATGGGACCTGACCAAACCCACATAACATATAATCGAAACGAAAATTTGGATTGCCCGAAGGCACATTTCGAAATCTTGATTTTCAAAATTTTCATATCATATCATCATATCGTGTTAATACTTGACACATTCACATAACCACATATCACATCAATTTATATAGCAAATCATGTTCAATCTCAATTCATAAATTTAATCACATATCAATCAAATTCATAACAATGAATGCATTAATTTCTTTAAATCATAAATCAAACTTATTCAAATTCACAAAGCACGTTTTTCAAATTATTCAAATAATTCGAAATCAATGAATTTCATAAACCTTGCATTTTCTTAAAATCATTCCGAAAACAAGGAATTTAATCCTTCGAAATCAAAATTTTCAAACATTTTCGTAAATAATAATTTCTTAAAATTTTGCTTCTTGATTTTTCAATAACACATGCTTAGCTTAAAATTCAATAAATAAACATACTACCCACCTCAAATCAATGCTAAAAGCTGGTCCCATTCATCAATTTGTCCATGGCTTCTTTTCTTCTTCCATTTTAAAATTACTAAACCAATTCACCGAAATTCAACATCAGAAATGACAAAATCCTCAAAATTGATTTCATAATTCACGAACCCATACTAATTTCAAGATATCTAAATCAAAAACTTCCCAAATCCCCAATTCACAAGAATTGGGCATAAACACTAATTCACAATAATCCAAAATTAAACCAATTAATCATGAAATCTTCAAAATTGAGCTTAGGATTGACAAACCCATACAATATCCAAGCTATCAACACCAAAAACTCATGACAATTCCAAAACTCAAAAATTTCTCTTACCTTCAACCTCCACCATTTTCGAATTTTCCTTGTCCCATAAGAGAGCTATCACCTTCTTTTATCTTTTCCCTATAAAATCCACGAAAATATCATGCTTGAAGCCCTAAAATCTGAAACCCCAAGCTTCCATCTTCTTCTTTCTTCTTCTCCATAGTCGAAACCTTCATCCTCTCATCTCTTCTTTTATTTCTCTTCTTTTCCTCTAAGGTATCGTGCTCCCCATTGTAAAAACGATAGCCACTTGGTTTATATACTGCCATGTCATTAAATGAGGGTCAATTGACCAAAATGCCCTTCCACTTTAGCCTAACTTCTTAATTCCTTAAGTAAACTTCCGAAATTACCCATAAAATCATGCTTTGCTTAGGTTATTTTTCAAATCATCAATTTGAAGGAATTTGCTAAAACTTCCTTCTCAAGAATTATTCCTTATTGTCTCAATTTCGTAACGTCACCCAAATCATCCAATTTGGAGCACTACATCAAAAGTTATGCTCAAAATATTTCAAATTAGTCTTATGCTAACACATTTTTCAGCACATTATTTCCATCCAAAAATTGATAGCCTTAAAGACTAAATTGAAACTCGAGTCCTTCATAACAATTGTAGCCCTATTTCTCTAGTTTAATCTAAATTAATAATCACCCCATTTGGATTACTAGAGCAAAAGTTATAGCTAAATACTTTCAGATGTTTCTAATCCAAGACTACACACTAATCCGAAATTCAATTCAGAAATTGAAAATCTTAGGAGCAAAATTAAAATTTAATTCCTTCATATGACTTGTAGCCCCATGTCTTAGTTTTATTTTTCCTCAAGAATCACTTCAATCGAATCACCACAGATTAAAAATTTCTCAAAATACTGAACTATGTTTGAAAAATTTTCCGACTCATATTGATTAATTTAATCAACCTCAATTTAATCTAAAAAATTCATAATTTTCCCATGAAGATGTAGATAATTATCTTAGGAATCTAACGCTTCAAAAATCAAGTCAATCGGATGTCGGACGGAAAAGATAAGAACAAAAGAATAGGAAAAGATCATATTGCCTATAAGATAGAAATAATAATTAAATAAATTAAAAAAATAAAAATATAATAATAATTAAGTAAAAAAGACCCTCCTCGCCAAGGATATGAGAGGGCTTCCAATTTTTTTTCTTAAAAAAAGATATATATATATATATATCCGAATTTTCCAAAAATCATATGTTTTGCTTCCAAAATTCAAATTTGAGAAATTTGGTATCAATAGAAAGCTCAAAGGAAGTTCTACAACTTGTATGAAGAACTCGAAAACTAATTCCATCTCTAAAGGGGTCAAATTTCTAATCAAAGATTCTGCCCAATTTATAAATCCCTAAACAATCATATAACTTCCAAAATTTCTATTTTTCAACCCCATAGTCCAAACATGTCATATTTATATCACTGCAAAGATCAGAAAGTCACCTACAACTTTCATGAAGGACAGAAAAATCAATTTATCCTCTTAAAGAGTCAATTTTCCAATCAAAAGTTCTGTCCACTAATAATCATACTAAAACAGTAACAGAAACTTGTAAAAATCATAACTTATTATTCCATGATCCAATAATTCTATACTTTATATCAAAATAAAGATCAAATCAAAATCTTCAACTTTCATGAAGAACTTAAAGGCTAATTCAACCTCTAACTAGGTCAATTTCTCATTCAAAGAATATGTCATAACGTAGGTCAACTTATAACACATCCAAACTTCCAAATTTCATATCTCCCAATTCTCTCATCCACTAATTGCATAATATACATCATTGTAAAGCTTGGAAAATCTTCTATGAATTTCATGAAGACCACTTAACTCAATTCAAACCACATCAGAACATAATTTGTCTCAAAGCACAGCATACACAATCCTACACTTAAGGACATTTACAAAAGCAAAGTCAAATAACCTTAACTTTGACTGATCATAACTTTTACTTCTGATATCGAAAAACATCAAACTTTATGGCGACAAAAAGCTTTCAACATAATCTACAAGTTTCATGAAGATCTTTTTATCAAATTATGCCTAAATCAAAAAGTCAACTCTCAAGTCAAACTTTCTATCTACAAAAATCAACTTTCCTAATTCTTCAAATTCTCACACTTTTTCTCTTTATTTCCTGATTTTCAACTTCCATTTCAATCCACTAATTCACGTTAACTTTCATAACCATACAAATCTATTCAAATCTCAAAATTATCAAAATCAATAATTTCTTTTCTCATCATTCTCCTTTAAGTATAAAAACATTTACACCTAAACATATACATAATAACACTCATTTCTTTTTCAATTTTTATTTCTAAATTTTCACTTAAAAATTGGGGTGCAACAGTTTTGATGAATCAAATGAGTAGAGATTACATAATTTAATGAAGCAAGGTTGGAGGTTGAACTGATATGAAGTGATATTGCACCAGGAGAGGTGAATTTGAGAAGATTATGAGTGAAAGTGATGTAAGAAAGGATGTAGGAATCATTGGAGAGGCTTTGGAGGGAGTTTTGTATCACCTATATCCGTTAGACAGACTTTAGGCTCATTAAATAGACCTTCTTAGGTCTAGAAGGACCCCTAGCCTTGCCCATGTCTGTTAAATGGACTTTAGGTCCGTCAAACGGACCTTCTCGGGTCTAGAAAGGCCCCCAACCTCATGTATGTTTGTTAGGCAGACGTGTGTGTCTGTTTAACGGACATACACTGTTCACTTTTATAAATTTGCATTTTTGACCCTCTAAATGGCAAACGATTACTTAGGGATCTTCACAAAAGTTATAGATCTAGAAGTCCTCTTTCAAGCCGTCTAAGAATAACCTTAATTCAATATCTGTATCCATTGGGGTTTGATTTGAAAAATATTGATGGAGAGAAAGTGAGGGAATCAATTGAAAGAGCATGGATTGGTTGTTTTACTGAACATACTTTGGCTATATAAGCATATCTTCATCTATAGAGCTCCGATTGAGACTTAGAGCTGTAATTGTTTTAAAGAAGTCAAATTGTGATTTTGGTGATTGACTGGTGTGGGCACACCACCCTTGTGGGATGATAGCTAATGAGAGTTTATGGAAATAACCGTTCAAAGTAATACGCACGCTCACGTTTTATGACATCCGAATAGTTGGGCTCTGAAAATGGGCCTAGGTTTTGAATCTAACATGGGAAATTTTCAAAATATGTGCCAAGTTACATGCATTTTAGTCATATCATAGCAGATAGTAGCGATTGATCCCATGAGTTGCATGTGTATGAATAACACGCAAGAGTAGTTGTTAAGAGTTTGAGCTAATAGAATTAGTGAAAAAATGATACTCTTTCATGATAAGAGGAAATGAAAGTTGTAGATAAATAGAAATGAGAAATAATATATGGGTAAAAATGATAGATAATTATTCAACATATTTGTATTGGGGAATTCATTATTGAATATGACGTCAATATGACATTGTGGTGATATATCCCCGAATGTAATATAGATGTGAATGTATTGTCATGGATTGTTGAGGAAAATAGGGATATAAGTAGAAATGATGAAATTAAAGTGTACAAGTAGAATGTAATGAAAACAGAAATTGTTATGATCTTAAGAAGATGAATTAAGAACCCAGATGGTTGTTTGATGAGTGTGACCAGAGTTATGATCCACCGTAAGAAGATATTAGGGGAATTGAGACTAGAATTTCATAATGATTATGCATCAATAATTCTGAATTGATTGAGGATATGCATAAGGAAGATGAAAAAAGAGATGACAATAGGAAAATGAGACAGAAATAAGGAAAGAGAAAAGGGAAATTAAATAGAAATAAATCACTTTTCATGAGATGAATGATATATAGTAAGGAGAAAGTTAGAAATTCATACGAGATAGGATTTTACGTATGAATGAGATTAAGAAAAAGATGAAGAATTAAATGAAAAGAGTTGATGCACTCAATATGGTAGTTGACTTTTTATGAAATGATATAGCATCAGAAGAGGTAAATTTTGAAAAACTGGAGTAAATTTGGTGTTAGTATGTCTGATAAAGAGAGAGATGTTGTTTAGGATCAATTGAGATCAAAGTGTCATTAGTTTAAGATATAAATTGGTGAATGTCAAAAATAAATATCTGGATAGAATGGAATGACTTTGATGATGCACATCTAAGTATACGCGACAGTAATTATATTTACTACTTCATTGAGTTTTGGTAATTAGAATATTACGACCTTGTAAGAATGATGGAAATTGGTCTTCTTGAGGTACTAAGAACGGCTGATAATGTGATAATGATAACAGTTGATTGATAAAGATTGCATGAATAATATAGATGATAATAGCAAGAAATCTTCCTTCGAAGAAGAAGAATTTCATTGAATTAGATTAAGCAGATCATATAGTTTATATTAAGAATGATCAATGAAGGAATAAATTAGAAATGATTATGTAACGAATCAAAAGTGAATATTGGAGTCCTACTCCTGATGGAGACACTAACATAAAATGTAGAATATGCTACTGAGAGTGTATACATTTTTTTTATATAAAGTATCCAACTATGTGATTGGATTCTCAAATTTGAGGTGACACTATTGCTAATATGAGGAGACATACCCCTGCCTCTTGATCAGTTAGGTAAGAATTTCAAGGACAACATTTTTTTAAGAGGGGGAGAAATGTTGGCCCCCGAATTTTTGTCTTGTTGAATTAAGCATGATTTAAATATTTTTCGAGGTTTTGGTAGATTAAATTTTTGGAGTTATTTATTATGTTAATGTTAGTGGGATTTTATTATATGGTTTAGTTGAATTAAAGTAGTAAGAGTATATATGTATAAGGGCATTTTTGAAAGATCACTTAAGGGTATAAGATCATAAGCTTATAAGGAAGGGCAAAATGGACAATTATTAGACTTATTAAGGGCGTAAAAGGAAGAAGAAAAGAGTGTCTTGCATTTTTAAGAAGGGAAAAACGTGAGTGAAGAGAGAAGAACAAAAATAGAAGAGAGAAAGAAGATAGTTTTAGTGGAGAAGAGAGAAAAGAAGAGAAAATAAGCTAGGTTTCGATTTTTCTTAGCCTTCAAGAAAGATTTTGAGGTTATTCAAGAAGAGAAAAAGGTAAAGGAAGAGAAGAGATTTCATTAGAGCTAAGACACTCTTCATTTGGTGAAGATTCAAGATAAGGTTATACTTAATCTTTTGGATTTTTGAAAAGGTTTTGATTCATAAAGCTTAAGAAATGTATGGGTTTAAGTTTTCTAGGATCAATTTTATGAATATGTTTCTTTGGGTTCTCAATTGATATTCCTATTGAATGGAAATTTTACCTTTGATGAAGGAAATCAAGAGAGGCAAAGGAGTAAGGGGAGAGACATTTTTGAGAAAAAGTTTTAAACAAGGAATTCAAGGTGGGTTTTATGTTTATAATTGGGTAATGAGCCATTAATGTTTTTTCAAATTAAGAAAATAAAATGATTTCATTTACTTCATAAATGTTGTTTTTATTGCTTTTGAATGATTTCCGAAATTGCTACATGTTTTGGTGTATATATTTTGATGATGAATTGTGATATGGAAATGTTTTTGAAAAAACTTTATGTTTATGAAATTAAGTTTTGAAAATATGTCATTTTGGGCAATATGTTTGCAAGATGTGAAATGCATGATTATGTGATTTTGTGGTTGTCTCCTAAGTTAAGTCAAGTGCACTTTGACAAAAGGCTTCTCCTGTCTGCCTGCTAGTGACATGGATCTCCTTCATAGACTCCCCTAAGTTCACAACTACACGAGACCATTATGTTAAAATGTGTCGTACGTTCTGTTTTTGGTTCCACCCAAGCCATTCGGATGTACTTATATACTCATGATATGTTGACAAGATTGGTGCATACATGATTTTTTTTTATTGTGAATTTGATTGAAAATTTAATAACCATGCATTTTATGATTCAATGAGAATTTTCTAGGACAATGAACATTTTAAATTATTTTGTTTGTTATTTATTATAAATTTACGACCCAGGAGCTTTCAAGCTCACCCCCTTTTCTGTCCCATCTTTAGGTGAAGAGAATGAGATCGAGTAACTAAAAATCGAGGCATCATTCTACTTTTGAAATGTTTTAGTATATTAAGTTAGATTTTGTAAAAACAAGGCTTTAGACGCATTTCGAGAATTATTAGGTTTTGTATCTTTTGTGTTTTGGATTTTGATATTGATTATGTAATGTGGCTTGGAATGCCATTAAAGTTTTGAAAACTCTTATCCTTGGTGTTAATGAAATATAAATTGTGTATGGACGATGTGAGTTGAAATTAGATATACTTGAAAAAGTTACCAACTTGAGTTGATGATTTTTTGAACATGAATTGTTGTTATATATATATATATATATAGTGAGATGTTATGGAAAAGAAAATAGGAATTATGAATGATTAGATGTAGTTGAATGGATAAGAATGATGTTGCATTAGATGAAGTTAATCCGATATTGTTGGGTCCAAAACCCAACTACTTAAACTTAACACTTTCAATCTATGTTCTGATACCACAACTGTTGGGATCCGATCCCGAGACCGGCGCCCCAACCCGAAAACGGAAGCCAAAGTGAAACGAATCACAAAGAAGCAGAACAAAAACAACGATTGATCACAAAGCGAAACGAACGGATCATATATCGAAGTGAATCGAGACAAATCAATTACGAATCGATAGCGAATTGGATCAAAGCAAACAAATTGCTTATTCGATCTTAAACAAATTCCGACATCCGTAAACAAACACTTTAGATAGCTTATCGCGTTGCATTGGAAACCTTAAACTTAATCTATCCGATTCCGTGCAAATTTTTCTTTTTCTTATTTTTCATTCCCTCTCTTCTTATTCATCTTTTTTCAAAGCTCATACTAATCAAAACAATATCATTTCCCTTTTTGGAAATTCATTCTCAACAAAATCCCACTTACTTGATTTTTCATGTTCAAACCACATCTCATCAATAAATTCAAAACTTGTCATTCTCTTTATTTGCCAATAAACACATAGTACATATACCACTATACTACCCTACAAAAAAATCGGGCAGCATAACGGCTATATTAAGCTAACCCAAAACTTGCACACATAGGATTTAAAACTCACTTTTATAATTCAGCTCAAACACACAATTCTCAAATCAGTACACAAATCTCATAATGCAATACAATTCGTACTCAACTTTATAAATCAATTCCTTATACAACCCAATCATTCTCATTTATCATAACCATACACAAGTTCTTATACAATTCCATAATCCAAATACATCATGAACTAAATGCTTACATTACATTAATGGCCTTCCAAGCCATATACAATTTTCCAATGACCAAAATCCAAAGTACACAATGCACAATAATTCTCAATTTCTCAATAACATCTAAACTTAACAATAGTTCAATAAGAACTCATACAAACAAAATCTCTCATTTTCTTTCACCCGATCTTCTTCTCATCACCTGTGGATGGGAATGAAGGGGGTGAGCTTAAAAAGCCCGTGGGTAACAGGTTTATAATCAATAATAAGCAAAACCGTTCAAAAGTTTATTGTCATAGAAATTTCTTGTTGAAAATCCATAAAATGCTCGTTTCTCAAATTTTCGTCATGTATTGAAATCCATAATCCACAAAACATAAATGTATCAACTTGTTCAAAAATCACAATTTCATAATGCAATACATCATCTCATAACACATATTTGCATACAATTCAATCCAAAGCATAACTTAGCACATTAATATGCGAATGCACAATCAATTGGCTCGAGGGTTAGTGAAACAAAAGCGGATAAACCAAGTTTATACCGTGAACGAAGCGAGTCTATTTTAGATCTCGTAGGCACAAGCCGCCAGGAGAGAAGGCTTTTGTAGGTGTAAGTCGACTTGTACCATCCGTAAGTCGACTTATGCTTGTTTCGATCGATAAGTCGCCTTGTTCACCAAAGTGTAAGTCGACTTATGTATGTCCAGTACCATAAGATTGTTAGAGTAGTGCCCTAAAGGCAATCCCCTTTAACACATTTTGTTCATAGTCATGTACATACTTTATGAATAAATAAAGCAAGGCATATTTCATTTATTTGATGTTCATTTTGTTATGAATTGATGTTGATCTTTAATCAAATTAATGAAGTCCATGATATATGACATAGCATGAAGGAAATTATGATGTCATCATCTACGAGATTCCTATCGTGTGCAATTATGTCAAGATTCTAAATTATACCTAGTCATAGGATTAACGAGATGGACATTGTTAATCTGGATAGACTAGCACATGTCATATTCCTTGATTGGATCAGCGGTGGATCTCGTAAGCGTAAATATTGAGATATTTAGATTTGACATGTGGATGCTTACTAGAGGTAGTAAGTACGTTGGATGACCGCCATGAGATCATCACATGGGTATTCTATTATAATGTCGGTGATAATCTCATCATAAGAATGGTGCAAGTATCCTTAGACTTGAGGTACTCGAGGATATCTTGAATCTTGATTACGCTTTGACTCCATTCCTTGTTGCCTTCAGAGGTCGCTCATAGGGTGGTGCTTGAGTGCAGTTTGAGGTATTGAAGGTAATTGAGTAGCCAATAAAGGATTCACCACTTCTGGAATAGCAGAATAGATACCCATAGCTTCTTGTCAGGATCATTACTTGGAAGTCTCTGGCGGAGGAGCACACCCGTGTCATGAAGAGGTCTTCATGGACATATAAAGTAATGAGTCCGGACGAGACCCGATATCACTGGGCTAGACTCGGTCTAGAGAGTTGACACTTTGACCATACTCATAACCAAGTAGGGTATAGGATGGTGAAAGAACGAATTGCACGATAATTGTCTATGGAAAGGTTCGTGATCTGGTTCTTGATGAGCTCGGGTTCATTAGTCAAACCAATTACTTTCCGGTCGATTGGGAGTCGTGATGTGTTCTTTAGACGCCGCTCATGACTTGCTTAGATTAAGTGTTAATCTAAGTGGCCAACATAACCGGGAACTAATGGGTCACACGTAAGAGTGACTCGAAATCAGTAAAATAGTTTTGGATAGTGATCCAATATCTGGAGAGCAATAGGATTAAATGGATCCCGATGAGATTGGGATATGTCCGATGAGATCGCGACATCGATATTCTTTGAAAAACGTTTTCGGTGATTTTCACGCCGGGCGGCGCGGCGTGAGACCGACCAAATGAGTGTGACCACTTCAAGAACCCTATATATCAATTAATTAATTAGATTAATTAATTAATATATGAGTGGACATATGTCATTAGATGAAGGAGGAGATGAAGTTTGAAAAGTCAAACTTCATCTTTAAATTGATTTTTAATCACTTTTAAGGCCACTCACGTGGCTTTCCTTTACCAAGCCATTAAGTGACCTTTTAATTAGAATAAAAGGCATAAAAGCAAGCCTTAAGAGTTAAGGAAGCTAGTGTGGTCGGTGGAGGAAAGCAAAAGGAGAAGATTAGTTTGAAAAGTCAAAGTTACATCATTAACTTGACTTTTTAATGGCTAATGGCCCTCCTACGTGGGGCTCTCCCTTACCAAGCTTTTATATGTTCTTTTAATTAGTTAAAATACATAAAGAAGGCATGAGGAAGCTGCTGGAGTCGATGGTGAAGAGATGATGGCCGAAACTTACATGGAAGTTTAAAGAAAAATTGGATTTTTCAAGGCTTTCTTCACTCTCTTCTCATCTCCAAAGTGCTTCACCAAGGTTTAATCACTTGCTCTTCAAGGCTAAGGTGAGATCTAGCAGTCTTTTCTTTAGTCTAGCTATTCCCGGGTCAAAGGGCTTGTGGGTTAGGTTTCCGACCTCTGCGTGGATCTGAGATTAGAGGCGGTCTCCTTTGGTCGTTATGGTTTGACTATTTATACATACACTTGGATCCGGCTTTGAACTTCCGAACAAAAGTTTTGTTTTCGCATTGTGTCCATGTGATGGACACCGGGATTTTCCTACGGTGGTATCGAGCCACTTGTGTTGTATAAGCAGTTAAAATGATAACTAGGTCGGAGTTCCTTTGTGCATTGAAGCATGTAGCATGCTGCCTATGTATATTTCAATTCTGTCCAGAATTAGGGTTTTCGAAATTTTCTTGCATAGACCTGCTCATGAGATGTTGCTGAATGTGTCTATAAAAGGAAAAAATTATCAATGTCGTTTGATATGGTTTTGCTAATTTAATTCCCTAAGTTTGGATGTTTGTCTGTTGAACATTTCGAAAACAGTATACTTGTAAATTCGAGAATAAATTCTAGAAAATTGTTTTTCTGATGGGTTTTCACCGACGTCCCTAAGATGTTTGTGAATGTCTTTGTGGATAGAAAAATGTTTTCAAGGTGATTTACTATTTATTTCGAATTTATTGTATCTTCTTTGGGAATGTCGTGTTGAAAACACAGATTCTGTTTCGGCTAGATTGCTGAGGTTGGATGAGTTTTTGTGGGAAATAAATCCTGGAAAAATTTATGGAACATGTTGGGAACATGTTATAACCTCTGTAATTTTCTCAGAATTTATTGAAATTTTTTCAATGATTATTTCGAGCAAAAGGCAGAGCTTGGCAGTTTTGAGAAAGTTGCTGGGGCTGTTTTGTTTGAAATGATTGGTTGTGTATTTCTGAATTCCAATGCCTTGAATCATTTTTAATGTGATTAAAAAGGTGTTATATTGATCTGGTATGCATGCCAAAATGAGATTCTTGAAATTTGGTTTCCAATAATTTTTGGATGTCGAATATGTCACTTTAGCGTCTCGTTAGATTATTCCGTTATCTTGGTTATTTTGGCCGTCGCAATTTTTGTGACAAGTGCCGGAGTAATCTTGATAACGTGTAACCTACCTAGAGATACTTAGCATGATAATTTGATATTCTTAAAATTATGTGGAAATCTAGTGATTAATAGTGATTAATCGGTTTCAAGTTTTTCCTATATAGTTTGACTATATGGCATGCATGATTTGATGAAAATGTTTCATTAGCACATTAATATAAAGGTTTATATACTTGTTATATTGGTGTTGTGAATTGGGAATGCTTGGATTGAGAATTAGCCGACTAGATAGCAATTTTCCTTGTGTAAGTCGACTTGTTCGGTTGGATAAGTCGACTTACGTATCTGAAATCGCGATAAGTCGACTTGTATATTGATACAAGGCGACTTAGACGCAGTCTTGTGACATAAGTCGACTTGCATTGGATAAGTCGACTTATATCATGCCTTGGCGGGATGATGGATGATTTTCGGTATAAATTCAATGTGATTGATGCAATGCCCTAAATTACTCCATATAGTCATGGTGACTATAATCCCATAGCTTGGATGAGACCGAATTGAAATCCTCCTCGTAATATGAAAACTAACGCTTCCATTAATATGGTAAGAACCGAGTTCTTCTAGGTTGAGTTGTTGAGCTAACCTCAAGCTCACTCTATCTGAATATGTTCGAACCATGAAAATAAGATTTTCGGATTAATGGGTCGGTTTTCCTAGAAGCGTTGATTTGTTGAGCTAACCTCGCGTCGGCGCGACGAGAGGCGAAGTTGGGTAGTGTACATCGGATGTCAGCGCATTAAGTGTTGATAACCCAATGTTTGTGCACACATCAACCGTTGATAAGACCGATCGATAGTTGTGTCTAAGATGTAAGCTGGTATGTCCGATACCTCCCGAGACATAAGGTGGCTTGTTGAGCTAACCTCGAGGTCATTCTTAATGTCGGTTATCGATGATGCAATTGGTATGACTGATACCTACCGATTGACCTAAGAAGTGGCTTGTTGGGCAAACCCAAGGTCATTCTTAGCAATGTCGGATATCTACCCACTAGGACATTTTATCACTTTGTTTCTTGGATTCATAATGAGGGTTATGGATTCTATGAAACTAGTGGGGCTATATGCATGTCATTTAAGTCCTTATGATCATGCATTTAACTTAAATCCTGCATTTAAGTCTATTCTAATGATCTTTTCTCTCTTTATGGTTAGGTTGTTTGAAGATGTCTTCCGGTGTGAACTTGCGCCACTAATGGACTCGAACAAATTATCTGGACTTAATTTTCTTGATTGGTTGAATGATCTCGAGAATTGTTCTCGGATCGAGGAACAAGCAATGTTCCACTTCTCGATCCACTTCTTTGTTGATGTTTCGATAGAGATCGAAAGTAGGAAGAAACGACCAAAAGAAAACCAAAGGTCTTGCCCAAAAGGAACCGCTTCCATTGTGGCAAGGCGCCACCTGGGCTAAATAAAAGTCTATCTGAGTCCCAAGCGAAGAAGGCATCGATGCCTCGACTTCTTGAGATATGTTTGTCATTGAGGTTATCTGTTTCGATCACAACATATGGGTATTAGATACCGGTTGTGGCTCACATATGTAATGATATCGCAGGCCTCGAGGACGATGGCGGCTCATTAAGGGAGATATGGACCTACGTGTTGGTAATGGAGCAAAGTTGTTGCATTAGCCGTAGGGACTTATGTTTTGACACTCCCAGGTGGGCTTGTATTCAATTTGGATGATTGTTATTTTGTACCGGTTTTAACAAAGAACATATTATCATTTGCTTGTTCAAATAAATTTGGTTTCCATGTAACTTTTGGGAGCAATGGTTGTTCTATTAGTTTAAATGGAATGCTCTATGGTACTGGTACATTATGCAATGGAATTTACATATTAGATATGTCACATCCAATTTTGAATGTCAATGACAAGAAAAGTCATAAAAGAGATAATTTAAAATCAACTTACTTATGGCATTGTCGCCTTGGCCACATAAATGAGAGACGCATCGCTAAGCTCCATAAGAGTGGATGTTTAGGGTCATTTGATTATGAATCATATGACACATGTGAATCTTGTTTGTTAGGCAAGATGACTAAGTTACCCTTTAAAGGAAAGGGTGAACGAGCGACTGGATTATTAGACCTAATACATTCAGATGTATGTGGTCCGATGTCCATCCATGCCAGAAGTGGTTGTCGTTACTTCATTAACTTTATCGATGATTATTCTCGATATAGGTATCTGTATCTGATGAGATACAAATCTGAAGCGTTTGAAAAGTTCAAACAATTCAGAAATGAAGTAGAAAAACAACTTGGGAAAAGTATTAAGACATTACGATCTGATCGTGGTGGCGAATACTTAGACCAAGAGTTTTTGGATTATCTCAGAGATAATGAGATTTTATCTCGATGGACTCCACCTTACACATGCAGACAATGGTGTGGCGAAGGAGAAATCGAACCTTCTTTGGACGTGGTTCGATCTATGATGGACTTTTGACGATTACAAAATCCTTTTGGGGTATGCGCTTCGAGATAATTGTTTACTTGTTAAACAAAGTTCCATCAAAGATTGATGTTACTCCATATGAGATGTGGACTAACAAGAAACCTTATCTTTCTTATTTGAAAGTTTGAGGTTGTCCTGCTTATGTGAAGCGGACAAAGTCAGATAAGCTTGAAGCAAAGTCGGCGGTGTACATTCGTAGGATATCCTAAAGAAACAAGAGGATATCAATTCTACTTCTTTGAGGAACAAAAGATGTTTGTTTGATGCATGCTGTCTTTAGAAAGAGTTTCTTTTACAAGAAGGCGGTGGGAGCAAAATTGAGCTTGAAGAAGTTCAAGATGCTCGAGACAGACGATATCAATCGCACGAACTCAAATCGTAACTCATACGGATGAGGTAACAGTTCAACCTTCTACTACACACAAAATTCGTAGGTCAAGTAGGATACGCTCTGTTCCCGAGAGATATGGATTTCTCGTGAGTGAACAGAATGACGTATTGCTCATAGAGGATGATGAGCCTACCACCTATGAAGAGGTTCTGAAGAGTTCAGAGTCTGAAAAATGGCTTTGTGCCATGAAATCTGAAATGGATTCCATGTACGAAAACCAAGTATGGACTTTGGTTGGTGCACCCGAAGGAATCAAACCCATAGGGTGCAAATGGGTTTTCAAGAAGAAAATCGACATGGATGGTAATGTGATTACCTATAAAGCAAGGCTTGTGGCTAAAGGCTTTCGTCAAAGATAAGGAGTTGACTATGACGAGACCTTCAGTCCAGTAGCAATGCTTAAATCCATTAGGATACTCCTAGCCATTGCCGCTCATTATGATTATGAGATATGGCAAATGGATGTGAAGACAGCTTTCCTGAATGGAAATCTGATTGAGGATGTGTATATGACACAACCTGAGGGCTTCATCTCTATGATGGCGAAAAGGTATGCAAGCTTCGTAAATCCATTTATGGATTAAAGCAAGCATCCAGAGTTGGAATATCCGTTTTGATGAGACAATCAAAGAGTTTGGTTTCTCACAAAATCCGGATGAACATTGTGTGTATAAGAAGGTTAATGGGCTGCAATCGTATTCCTTACGTTATATGTAGATGACATATTGTTACTAGGAAGCGATGTCTCAATCCGCAATCGGTAAAAATTTGGTTGTCAAACAATTTGCCATGAAAGACCTTGAAAAGCAACTTATATCCTTGGGATAAAGATTTATAGAGATAGATCGAAGAGGTTGCTTGGTCTTTCACGATCAACGATACATAGACAAGATGTTAAAGAGGTTTAGCATGGAGCAATCCAAGAGAGGTATCTTCCCATGTCTCATGGGATAACACTCGAAGTCTATGTGTCTAAGACACGGGATGAGAGGATGCGCATGAATATGATCCGTATGCATCTGCATGAGGATCTATCATGTATGCAATGCTATGTATGAGACCGATGTATCATATCGCTAAGTGTTACGAGCAGATACCAATCGGATCGGTGAGGGTCATTGGGTGGTATCAAGAATATCCTAAAGTACTTGCAAAGAACTAAGGATGTTTTCTTGATATATGGAGATGGAAATCTCAGTGGCGAGCATCTGAGATGCCGTTTTAATCTGATAAGGGCGACTCCAGTCCCAATCGAGTTCGTTTTCACATTGAATGGAGGAGCGATCGGTTGGAAGAGTTCAAGCAAGAGACGCATCTGGCGATTCAACGATCGAGGCAGAAGAGTACATTGCGGCATCGGATGCACGAGAAAGGAAGCAGTTTGGATCGAAGTTCATTCTTGAACTTGGTGTAGTTCCCAGTGTGATGGGCCCATACTGATTGTATTGTGACAACAATGGAGCTATTCTAGCAGCGAAAGAACCAAGGTCTCATCAACGATCCAAACCGTACTCGTCGATACCATCGATTCGGGAGATCATTGCGGCGGGTGATGTCACGATAGAGAGAATTCCTGAGAGCGAACATTCTCGATCCGTTGACAAAGCCATTGTCACAGAAGAATTTTGATTCTCATGTACTCGTTTATGGTATTAGATACCAAGGCGATTGGCTTTAGGTAAAGTGGGAGATTTGTAGGTGTAAGTCGACTTGTACTAAGTCGACTTATGTATTTCTAGTACCATAAGATTGTTAGAGTAGTGCCCTAAAGGCAATCCCCTTTAGCACATTTTGTTCATAGTCATGTACAGACTTTATGAATAAATAAAGCAAGGCATATTTCATTTATTTGATGTTCATTTTGTTATGAATTGATGTTGATCTTTAATCAAATTAATGAAGTCCATGATATATGACATAGCATGAAGGAAATTATGATGTGATCATACTACTGAGATTCCTATCATGTGCAATTATGTCAGTATCTAAATTATCCCTAGTCATAGGATTAACGAGACTGGACATTGTTAATCCGGATAGACTAACACATGTCATATTCCTTGATTGGATCAGCGGTGGATCTCGTAAAGCGTAAATATTGAGATATTTAGATTTGACATGTGGATGCTTCTAGAGGTAGTAAGTACATTGGATGACCTGCCATGAGATCATCACATGGGTATTCTATTATAATGTCGGTGATAATCTCATCATAGCAATGGTGCAAGTATCCTCAGACTTGAGGTACTCGAGGATATCTTGAATCTTGATTACGCTTTGACTTCATTCCTTGTTACCTTCCGAGTTCGCTCATAGGGTGGTGCTTGGGTACAGTTTGAGGTATTGAAGGTAATTGAGTAGCCAATAAAGGATTCACCACTTACGGAATAGCGAGAATAGATACCCATAGCTTCTTGTCGGGATCATTACTTGAAGTCTCTGGCGAGAAGCACACCGTGTCTTGAAGAGGTCTTCATGGACATATAAAGTAATGAGTCCGGACGAGACCGATATCACTGGGCTAGACTCGATCTAGTGAGAGTTGACACTTTGACCATACTCATAACCAAGTAGGGTATAGGATGGTGAAAGAACGAATTGCACAGTAATTGTCTACATGGAAAGGTTCGTGATCCGGTTCCCGATGAGCTCGGGTTCATTAGTCAAACCAATTACTTTCCGGTCGATTGGGGGTCGTGATGTGTTGCTAGACGCTTCATGACTTGCTTAGATTAAGTGTTAATCTAAGTGGCCAACATAACCGGAACCTAATGGGTCACGTCACAAGAGTGACTCGAAATCGTAAAATAGTTTTGGATAGTGATCCAATATCCGGAGAGCAATAGGATTAAATGGATCCCGATGAGATTGGGATATGTCCCGATGAGATCGCGACATCGACATTCTTGAAAAACGTTTAGGTGATTTTTCACCCATGGGCCTGACAGTAGGTAGGACCGACAGTGTGATGGACCACTTCAAGAAACCTATATATCAATTAATTAATTAGATTAATTAATTAATATATGAGTGGACATATGTCATTAGATGAAGGAGGAGATGAAGTTTGAAAAGTCAAACTTCATCTTTAAATTGATTTTTAATCACTTTTAAGGCCACTCACGTGGCTTTCCTTTACCAAGCCATTAAGTGACCTTTAATTAGAATAAAAGGCATAAAAGCAAGCCTTAAGAGTTAAGGAAGCTAGTGTGGTCGGTGGAGGAAAGCAAAGGAGAAGATTAGTTTGAAAAGTCAAAGTTACATCATTAACTTGACTTTTTAATGGCTAATGGCCCTCCCACGTGGGGCTCTCCCTTACCAAGCTTTTATATGTTCTTTTAATTAGTTAAAATACATAAAGAAGGCATGAGGAAGCTGCTGGAGTCGATGGTGAAGAGATGATGGCCGAAACTTACATGGAAGTTTAAAGAAAAATTGGATTTTTCAAGGCTTTCTTCACTCTCTTCTCATCTCCAAAGTGCTTCACCAAGGTTTAATCACTTGCTCTTCAAGGCTAAGGTGAGATCTAGCAGTCTTTTCTTTAGTCTAGCTATTCCCGGGTCAAAGGGGCTTGTCCCGGTTAGGTTTCCGACCTCTGCGTGGATATCGTTAGAGACGGTCTCTTTTGGTCGTTATGGTTTGACTATTTATACATACACTTGGATCCTGGCTTTCGGGAACTTCCCGGAACAAAAAGTTTTGTTTTCCGCATTGTGTCCATGTGATGGACACCCCGGGATTTTCCTACATTTTTGTCAACGTGCACGTGAATTATGAAACGGTTCCTCTCTCACCCAAACAAAGCACATAAACAATGATCAAACTCATTTCATTGAAATGAAATGCTTTCATGCTTTTCATATTCTTTTTCTTCTTTCCAATAAATCATAATGCCATGCTCAAATACATAGCATAATCTCATCACAATTCAATTCTCATCAAAGTGTCATATATTTCTCAATGCATAACATAACATAACATAACACATCACAATGCATTCTTGCATGCTAATAGCCATTCAAATCCAATTCTTTAAATCGTTTTAAAACAATATATGCACAATTGTAAAATATTTGAAATCATTTTATTCTCTCAATTTGTGAAAATCTTTAATGTCTTATTATTCATCTATAAACATGAAACCCACCTCATATCCATGCTTGGAGCTTGATTAGAGCTTCAATTCTTCAAAGTCTTTCTTCTTTCTCCCAATTTCAATTTCCCTAAATCAAATCACCCAAATTCCACTTCATAAAAATCATGATTTTCAAAATTGATTACATAAATCACAAACCCATACTATTATCCATGATTCTAAACCAATAATTCACAAAATCCCCAAATCTCAAAATTTGGGCATAAACCCTAAGCAATTCTCATCCAAAATTAAACATAACCCAAGGCATAATCATCAAAATTAACTTCATAATCCACAAACCCATATCAACCTTAAACTATCCAAACTAAAAACTCGCTAAAACTCAAGGATTAAAATGATCTTACCTTGATTCTTCACCAATTGAAGAGGTCTTTAGCTCAAAGGGAAGCTCTTCTCTTCCTCTTCTCTCTTGAAGGTTAACACAATTGAAACCATAACTTGTTTTCTCTTTTTTCTCTCCTTCTCTTCTTCTCTTCATATTTCTCTCTCTTCTTCAAGACACTCTCTCTTTTTTTTCTATTCAATTTTTGTTCTTCTTTCTTCTTAAAATGAAAGACAACACTTCTTCTTCTACTTATGCCCTTAATGATTGAGAAATGTCCCATTTTCCCTTCCATTTATGCCTTATGTCTTTTATCCTTAAGTATCTTGCCAAAAGCACCCTTGAATATTCTGACATAACTCTTTCTTCTAGACAAATGTTTCCCATTGTCTTAAGTTTCTAATGACACTAAAATCAATTCATTTGGTTCAGAAATCCGAAAGTTGTATCCCAAACATTTTCGGACTGTTCTTATACTAAAGTAGTATACTATACCCAGCATCTGTTTAGAATTTGAAAGTCTTATAAGCTGAATTAGAATTCGATTTCTTCATATCATTTGTATCTCCAAGTCTCTATTTTATTTTGCAGCAAGAGCCATCTCATTTTGAATCTTATAGATCTAGATATATCAAAATACTGAAGTATGTCCAGTAAACATCCAATTCATACTCTTCCTACCGATACCTTTACTTTGATTCAATCCATCTTTTCCAAATCAATATCAAATGCTATAAAAATCTATGTAGGGACTAAAAAATGTGTTAATAAACTATTGGTTCAAGAATCACTTTATTTGGAGGTCGGATAGAAAAATTAGGGCCGAAAGAATGAAACATGATTTTGCCCCCCAATCATATTGAACCTGTCTCAGGAAAAATGGAATAACTCTCTCTACTGATGTCAGATTAAGATCATCTTAGAATGATTTCAAAGAGGACCTTGAGATATAAAACTTTCAAACAGACCTAAAGGTCAGATTGTATCATCTTAAGGGTTAATAATAGACCAGATGATAGGATCAAACGAAGCCAAAGGAAAAAGCAGACGAATGGAAAAAATTGCCATAACTTTCTCTACAGATATTGGATTTGTGTGTTCTTTAAATGATTCAAAAGAAGACTTCAAGATCTAAAACTTTCATAAAAAGCTTAAAGACAAATTCTATCTTCTGTAGGGTCAAAAATGGAGAAGAATATAAGTACAGACGAAACCAAATAAAGAAACAGACGAATGGGAAAAAACAGATGAATGGAGAAAATTACCATAACTTTCCCTAAAGATATTGGATTTGTGTGTTATTTTGATAGTTTGAAAGAGGAATTCAATATCTACAACTTTAATGAAGACATTAAAGATAGATTCTATTTTTTGAAGGGTCAAAATGGAGTAGAAAATAGGTACAGACGAAACCAAATGAAAAAGCAGACGAATGGGAAAAAAACATAAAAATAAGGAAAATTGCCATAACTTTCCCTACTGATATTAGATTTATGTGTTCTTTATATGGTTCGAAAGAGGACTTTAAGATCTACAACTTTTATGAAGACCTTGTAGACAGATTCTATCTTCTGGAGGGTCAAAAATGGAGTAGAATATAGGTATAGATGAAACCAAATGAAAAAGCAAAAGGTCAAATATAGAAGAAGCAAAACATAGAAGACACGTCATCACAGAAGATACGTCATCACAGAAGAAGCAAAACATAGATAACATGTCATCACAGAAGAAGCAAAACACAAACGACACATCATCACAAAAGAAGCAAAACACCAAAGAAGAAAAACGCAAAAGAAACTAGAAAGCAAAAGATACATCTTCATCACAGAAGAAGCAAAACACAGATGAAACGTCATCACAGAAAAAGCAAAAGACTGAAGAAGCAAAACGTAAAAGAAACAAAAAAGCAGAAGATACATTTTCACTTATAAGGACCATAAATTTTGACTCCAATGTCCAAAAATTCTATTCCATATTATTAGTAGTGTGCCCTAGGCCAATGGATTTTTTTCATTCATGTATTAACATTATGACTTGTTAATAATATATTATAAGGTATTCCTTTCATATATGCATGTATTTCGTTTATGTAATGTGATTTACGTTCCATGAATGGTATTAGACTTATTTCATCAAATATGTGACTTGATAGTAAAACCATAAGCGTTATAACACTATTCTAGACTGTCCCTGGTCGATCATTATTGGTGGAACAATAATGAATTAAGACTAGTATGTGTTTTGATTGATGATCACGTTTTACTGATCATGGATATGAGATATCAAATCAGAAACATAGATATATGTTAGAGAACATATATTGGACCGACCCACATAAAGAATACTACATGATTTCATGTCATTAGTGATTCTTTATATGGTTTGACTTTAGTCCTTTGACCTGAAGTCATCATGGTTCCCTACATGAGGAATTCAGTGTTTTGATATTAAACTAAGTTATTTTTAACCGAATAACAACTAGTCTTATGTTGGACACTAAATGAATCATGCGGAGGGATGTGAATGACGTAGATAGGATTTGTACCTCTCTTAAATGAGAGAGATATCATTTGGGCCTCTTGACAAGTGTGACTGAAGAAATGCATGGTCGTGTTTCAAATGAATTGATGAAGAGTCATCAATGTCATTTGTTATAATCATCAACTTGGGGATCAAGAAACTATGATTAATCAAAGGTTGACATATACCATGCCTTGTGATTAATCTTGATATCGTGTTACAAAAGGACTAAGCTTATAACCATAGTTACAGGTTAAATCGGATTATCGATCCTCATTTGATTTGGGTAGTCATAATGTCTTGCTAGAGGCCGCTTATGACTTATGGGCCTGAAGTGTGATCGAGCCCATTGCCAACATCAAATGAGCCTCTGTGGTCGCATACAAAGAGTGATGTGATCTGGGCTTATTCTCTTGGGCCTAATTTATTAGGTGTTGAATAAATATATTTAGATATATTTGTTGGGCTAGATTGAATTAAGTTGTCGGTCTCTTATTATATAAGATATAATGGGCCGAAACTTATTGGGGCCTCAATGAGATTAGGGTTTCTCTATAAATAGAGAAGCTTAGGTCTCATTAGGGAAGAGGAGACACTATTGTAAGGAAACCCTAGCCGCCATCCGAGAGGAAAATCAGAGCGGCGTTCAGAAAGCATTTCAGGACGTGCTAGCACACCATAGCCGCAACCCGGATCGTGCATAATCGTGTGGATACCGGTAGAGGGCATTCACGTTTGCAGTGTCTTGGAATCCGAAAAAGAAGCAACCTATTCACGAAAACAAGGTATTTTCGTACATCCTTAGTATTTTCAATTATACATCATGTTGTTGTATGGTTTTTCCGCAGTGTATTGTGAATACTCAGACCGTACGCGATCCAACAGTGGTATCAGAGCCAGGTTCTTCTGTATAATCGTTAATATACATGTTTTGATTACATGTGTTCACAATTTTGGATTCTGTATAATCGAAAATGTGCATGTTTGGATTACATGTGCTCACGGTTTTTTGGTTGCGTGATACGAAAGTGTTTTTATTTCATGCATGTTCTTTTCGGATCTGTTAATTATCTTGGTACTGATGAGAATATATGACAAGCATGAAGGGTTTGACCGAAAGGTGGTGGCTGCTAGGGTTTCCACCATGTAAGACATGGATGTGGAATAGGAAACTGCAAGTATCCATGTTGGACAAGGATACTCCGATGACTATCATCTCTTCGGTCAATGACTAGAAGCGTTCAATGATCGATCGGAGAACGGAGATGAGTGTTTCAGCAAAACGTTTGTTCGGTCGTGACATTGGTTCCAATGATTAGCACAATCGACCGATCGATTATCATCTCTTCGATCGACTAGAAGCATTCAATGTCGTGATCGAGAGCGAAGATGAGTGTTTCAAAAAAACGTTTGTTCGGATGGTGACATTGGTTCCAATGACTAGCATTAAATCGACCAATCACTATCATCTCTTCGAATGACTAACCAAGTAGACCCGATGACTATAATCTCTTCGGTCGGTGACAAGCCCAATAAGGTGGCTTCCCCCACGCTTGTTTGTTAGTTATGTGTTATATATTAAGGTGATGTTACATGTGTTTATTTATATTTTTGAATATTTATATTCATGTGTAAGTTACTATTCTATACTTCTAATATATATATACTCAAGTATGTTGTAGTATAGGATTAGAAATAGCATAGCACCCTTACTAATAGGATTAGTAACCTTCATAATGTACTAAGAACGACCCTCTTCATAATTTTAAGTTTATATGCCATCCATAAATCTTTACCAATGTTTATCTCTAGCTTATCCTTATGTGGGTTTTTGCCAAAGCAAGGCATGTGGGGATCATCTAGGGAAGACATTTGAATAATGGTGCTATTCATAGGTAAAGTATGGTTAAACTTAACTAAGCTATCAAAACGGTTTTAGGCTTAGGGCATAAGATTGGGTTTTTACATACATGCAGTACATAAGATGTATTTTAACATAAACCCATCAAGAGTTACATGTGATGTAACTGAAAAGAGCTTTCTACCTAAATAACTAAGTCTTGAGTGTTAAGCCAAAGCTTTCTTAGGACTTAGTGAAATATGGATCTTGTTTCTCCCATTTTTCAATTGAGGGTTATTTATTTGAGTGGGAGCTAATACCTCTTAATAATAAGAATGTCGACCCTTATTGCATAAATTTTGTAGATTATGGCTACTCCATGCACAAACCTTTCTATGCGATCTATCCTAGAGAAAGAAAAGCTTAATGGAATAAATTTCCTAAATTAGTATAGGAACTTGAGAATTGTTCTCAAGCAAGAAAGAAAGCTTTATGTTTTAGAACAGCCCATCCCTGAGGAACCACCAACAAATGCACCTAAAGCTCAGAAGGATGCTTACACGAAGCATATCAATGACTCTACGGATGTGTCATGCCTTATGTTAGGCTCCATGATCTCTGACCTTCAGAAGGATTTAGAGAAAAAGGAGGCATATGACATGCTTGCTCAACTGAAAACTATGTTTCAAGAGCAAGCATGCCAAGAGAGGTTTAGAACCACTAAGACATTGAATTCATGCAAGATGACTCCTGACACACCTGTGAGTGCTCATGTTCTCAAGATGAAGAGTTATATTCATCATCTTGAGAAATTAGGTGCACCTGTTAGTCAAGAATTGGCAACTGATCTTATTCTAGCATCTTTGGCTGATGAATATGATCAGTTCATTCTTAACTACTACATGCATAATATGGAGAAGTCCATTGATGAATTACATGGGATGCTGAAAACTGTTGAAGAGAACTTAAAGGGAAAGGTTAAGATCACTAATGAAGTTTTTGTGGTTCAAAAGGGAAAAGTTTTCAAGAAGAAGGGCACAACAAAGGACAAAGGTAAAGTACCCAAGTCTAAGCCCAAGCCCAAGCCTAAAACTAAGACTAAGGCACCCAAGGAGGGAGTTTGCTTCCACTGCAATGAACCTGGTCATTGGAAAAGGAACTGCAAAATCTATTTGGAAGAGCTGAATTAGGCCTAATACAGACCGATGTATGCGGTCCTTTTAGCATATCAGCGAGAGGAGGTTATTTGTATTTCATTACTTTTTCAGATGACTTCAGTAGATATGGGTATGTCTATTTAATGAAGCACAAATCTGAATCTTTTGAAAAGTTCAAAGAGTATATGAATGAAGTACAAAATCAGCTTGGCAAGACAATTAAAATCCTTCGATCTGATCGAGGAGGTGAATACTTAAACCAAGAGTTTGATGATTATCTTAAGGATTGTGGAATTGTTTCACAATTGACTCCTCCAGGAACTCCTCAATGGAATGGTGTTTTCTGAAAGGAGAAATCGAACTCTATTAGATATGGTTCGATCAATGATGAGTCAAACTGATCTTCCAAAATATTTCTGGGGCTATGCTTTAGAAACAACAACATTCATATTGAACCGTATTCCTTTAAATGCTGTAAAAAAGACACCTTATGAGATATGGACTGGGAAGCGTCCCAATTTATCTTTTCTAAAGATTTGGGGCTATGAAGCTTATGTGAAGCGTCCAATTGCTGACAAGTTGGCATCCAAATCTGAAAATGTCATTTTGTGCGATATCCTAAGGAAACTAAAGGATATTACTTTTACATACCAGCAGAGAACAAAGTGTTTGCTGCTCAAAATGGTTTTTTCTTAGAGAAGGAATTTGTTTCCAAAGGAAACAGTGGGAGTAAAGTACAACTTGAAGAAATTCAAGTTTCACAAAATGACATTGAGCCTGAAAGGGAGATTGAATTGAGCTCACAGGCTATTGATGAGCAGCCTTCAACAACACAAGGCCTACGTAGATCGGATAAGATTCGTCATGAGCCCGAGAGATATGGATTTCTCGTTACTAATGATGACAATGTGATGCTCATCGATCATAATGAGCCCACAACCTATCAAGAAGCTATGGAGAGTCCAGAATCTGCTAAATGGTTAGAGGCCATGAAAGCAGAGATGCAATCCATGTATGACAATCAAGTTTGGACTTTGATTGATCCGTCTGATGGCTTGAAGACCATTGGATGTAAGTGGGTTTTCAAAAAGAAACTCGACATGGATGAAAATGTGCACACTTATAAAGCAAAACTTGTTGCTAAAGGTTATCGACAAGTTCATGGAATTGATTATGATGAGACATTTTCTCCAGTGGTCATGATCAAATCCATTAGAATTCTTATTGCCATAGCTGCATACTATGATTATGAGATATGGCAAATGGATGTCAAAATGGATTTCTTTAATGAAAACTTACTTGAGGATGTATATATGATACAGCCTGAGGGTTTTGTCCATCCTAAGAATTCGGGAAAGGTGTGCAAGCTTCAAAGATCCATTTATGGATTGAAGCAAGCATCAAGAAGCTGGAATCTTCGTTTTGATGAAGTTGTCAAAGAGTTTGGATTCATCACGAATGAAGATGAACCTTGTGTTTACAAAAAGGTTAGTGGGAGTGCTGTTGTCTTTTTAGTTTTATATGTTGATGACATACTGCTCATTGGAAACGATATTCCAACCTTACAGAGTGTCAAGATTTGGTTAAGGAAACGTTTCTCAATGAAAGACTTAGGTGAGGCTGCCTATGTTTTAGGCATTAAGATCTATAGAGATAGATCAAGAAAGCTTATAGGCCTAAGTCAGAGTACATACATAGATAAGATACTGAAAAGGTTCAGTATGCAAGATTCTAAGAGAGGATTCTTGCCTATGTCACATGGAATCAAGCTTTCTAAGAAGGATTGTCCTACTTCAGGAAAAGAGCTTGAGCGCATGAGTAAGATTCCATATGCATCTGCAATTGGATCTATCATGTATGCCATGTTATGTACTCGACCAGATGTCTCATACTCTTTGAGCATAACAAGTTGATACCAATCTAATTATGGTGAGAGTCACTAGATAGCAGTTAAGAATATCCTTAAGTACTTGAGAAGAACTAAGGATATGTTCCTAGTCTATGGAGGACTTGAAGGAGAGCTCGTTGTAAATGGTTACACTGATGCTGGTTTTCAGTCTGACATAGATGAGTTTAGATCGCAATCAGGTTTTGTGTTACTGTTTGAATGGAGTGCGGTGAGTGGAAAAGTTCAAAGCAAGACAACATTGTCGATTCTGGCGAAGTCGAGTACATTGCTGCCTCGGATGCAGCTAAGGAAGCTGTATGGATCAGGAAGTTTATTACTGAGCTTGGAGTTGTTCCTAGCATTGCAAGTCCTATAGAGCTTTATTGTGATAATAATGGGGCTATAGCACAGGCCAAGGAACCAAAATCGCATCATAGATCCAAACACATACTCAGACGTTTCCATCTGATTAGAGAGATCATTGGGAGAGGAGACGTGAAGATATCCAAAGTGGGCACAGATGACAACATTGCCCATCCACTTACTAAGCCTCTTCCACAGCCTAAACATGAGAGTCATACGAGGTCTATGGGTATTAGATATCTGACCTATTAGGCCTAGTGCAAGTGGGAGATTGTTAGTAGTGTGCCCTAGGCCAATGGATTTTTGTCATTCATGTATTAACATTATGACTTGTTAATAATATATTATGAGGTATTCCTTTCATATATGCATGTATTTCGTTTATGTAATGTGATTTACATTCCATGAATGGTATTAGACTTATGTCATCAAGTATGTGACTTGATAGTAAAACCATAAGCTTTATAACACTATTCTAGACTGTCCCTGGTCGATCATTATTGGTGGAACAATAATGAATTAAGACTGGTATGTGTTCTGATTGATGATCACATTTTACTAATCATGGATATGAGATATCAAATCAGAAACATAGATATATGTGAGAGAACATATATTGGACCGACTCACATAAAGAATACTACATGGTTTCATGTCATTAGTGATTCTTTATATGGTTTGACTTTAGTCCTTTGACCTGAAGTCATCATGGTTCCCTACATGAGGAATTTAGTGTTTTAATATTATACTAAGTTATTTTTAACCGAATAACAAGTAGTCTTATGTTGGACACTAAATGAATCATGCGGAGGGATGTGAATGACGTAGATGAGATTTATACCTCTCTTAAATGAGAGAGATATCATTTGGGCCTCTTGACAAGTGTGACTGAAGAAATGCATGGCTGTGCTCAAATGAATTGATGAAGAGTCATCAATGTCATTTGTTATAATCAGTCAACTTGGGGATCAAGAAACTATGATTAATGAAAGGTTGACATATACCATGCCTTGTGATTAATCTTGATATCGTGTTACAAAAGGGCTGAGTTTATAACTATAGTTACAGGTTAAATCGGATTATCGATCCTCATTTGATTTGGGTAGTCATAATGTCTTGCTAGAGGCCGCTTATGACTTATGGGCCTTGAAGTGTGATCAAGCCCATTGCCAACATCAAATGAGCCTCTGTCAGGGTCGCACACAAAGAGTGATGTGATCTGGGCTTATTCTCTTAGGCCTAATTTATTATGTGTTGAATAAATATATTTAGATATATTTATTGGGCTAGATTGAATTAAGTTGTCGGGCTCTTATTATATAAGATATAATGGGCCGAAACTTATTGGGGCCTCAATGGGATTAGGGTTTCTATATAAATAGAGAAGCTTAGGTCTCATTAGGGAAGAAGAGACACTATTGTCAGGAAACCCTAGTCGCCACCCGAGAGGAAAATCAGAGCGGCATTCGGAAAGCGTTTCAGGACGTGCTAGCACACCATAGCCGCAACCCAGATCGTGCATACTTGTGTGGATACCAGTACAGGGCATTCGCGTTTGCAGTGTCTTGGAATCCGAAAAAGAAGCTACCTATTCACGAAAACAAGGTATTTTCGTACATCCTTGGTATTTTCGATTATACATCATGTTGTTGTATGGTTTTTTCACAGTGTATTGTGAATACTCAGACTGTACGTGATCCAACACATATATCGTTGGAAAGATAAAAAGATAATCTACAACTGTTTAGAAGACACCTTTCTCTAATTTAGCCTAAAACAAATCCAGAATTGCCCTTGAATTTAGAACACGAATTTTACATTCATCCACCAATGTATTACACCCAGTTCTCAACTTCATGACAAATTTTGAGATTCTTAAAGACATATTTTAAATTTAATGTCTTAATAAGAAATGTATCCATATGTTTCTAATTTAATCCAAATTAATAATCATCTCGTTTGGATAACTAGAGAAAAAGTTGTGGTTAAAAGACTGAAGCATACCTCGAGAATATTTTTCAAATCAACCACCCATTTTGTTTCACATTCTTTCCTTAACATAACTTATACCAAGATCACCTTTTTTACTTCATTTACTCCTCATTCTTAACTCCATTTAAAATCAATATCATCCAAAGAAAATATAGTCCATGATTAATCATGAACACCAATAACAAAACATACACATATGTACATATTCTCCATCAACTTACTGCACAAATTTAATTTCATTTTTGCTTTCATTCTACTTCTAACTTTCACCTTAATTCTTCCCATTTCGAAATCTCTTATCCACTAAAAGCACCAAAGCAAAATATGAACCTATCCACATTTCTCATTTATTAATTTTAGTCTTCTAAGAAAAGTTCGGGGTCTAACAACTCTCCCCCTTAAAGAATTTCGTCCTCGAAATTCTTACCGAAATTCTTACCTGAGTGATCAACCAAATGGAGGTAACGTCGTCTTATGTTTTCCTCAGTCTTTCTAGGAACTTCTTCACTTGAATAATTTCTTTCAAATGATCATAGTCAAAAGATTCACTCGATCTTTCAATCACTCATTTAATCATTCACTTTCTTAAACATCAACATCAGATCATGTTGATATCTCTTAACATACTCACATTACGAACCGAAGACATCTCTGCTGGTAATACTAACTCACAAGTCAATGGTCCGATTCTCAATATCTTTATTTGGACCTAAAATTCAAGCTTAGTTGATTCTTTATCTTAGCCTGAGCACATTTGCACTCAATCTAAGCACACCTTGAGAAGGTGGCACTCTTAGAAACATTTCATCTTTTGCTTCTACCTCTTTAACCATCAAACGTTGTCTCAGTATGTTCCCACTAGGATGAATATCATAGGTAGTTATTTATGCCCTTCTAACAGTCTCTTTGTTCAATTATCTTTATTGGTACGTATACTTCTTATTTCAATCACAATGCATCATTCTTCCTATTTGAACCCAAAATTTAAATCTATTTTCAATCCCTCATTCAGATTCGCAATTTCTGAATCCTCAATTTGGGATAAACTAAGCCCCACATTCTATGCTTATTTTTACTCTAGTTTTGATAATCCTCAATATTGAATTTCTGCTTAAGGTATCTGATATAACACGTAGCCTTACTTGAAATTTCTCACTTGTACAATCATGGTCTTTCGATATTTATATCAATCTTCTCGGTTTCATATTCAATTCTCTCAATTTAGTGATTGCCTCAAACTTTTATGATCTGTACTTCTATATATACATCCCAGATATTCCTTTTTATATATTGTCTCCAAACTTCCAAACAATCACTACTATAGTAGCTCTAAATCATGTATTGAATAATCATCTCATGGGACTTTAGTTGTCTCTATACATATGAAATCACTTTATCCTGCTGCATTGGTTTATCAAAGGCTCTTATATAATATCATTGCATATTATGGAATCTCCAAATCCACACGATATAATTAATATCAGTATAATTCCTCAAAATTTTCTTTACTTTCATTACTCATACGCATTACACGTTTCTCTTCATGTATTCAAATTATTCTTCTCAAATTTTCGAATACCTTTAATACCTTTAATACATCATCAAATTTTGTTTGGATCACCTTAATCTTCAATACCATGGTACTATTGGGGAAATTGGTAACTCAAACAATTATTTATCAAACTCCATATGCCCATGATTAGCTCTCCTAATTCCTTAAATAACTAATTCCTCGATGAGGTAACATTATCTCGCGTTATTTACAATTTCCCAATTGACTGACCTTTCTTAAATGATCTTCTCCATTCTTTAGACTTCCTCATATTTCACATTGATTTATTCTAATGTTTGCTCATTCATACTAGTTTCTCCTCACATTACAATTTATTTGTAACTTAACTTCCTGCTTTGGTAACACATTCATCAAAATCTAATTTATATCTCCTTCGTATATTCTCATAGAATATAATGTAGATCTAAGTTCTCCTCACATTAGCAATAGTGTTATCTTAATTTCCTAAAATCCACTTTTGTAGTTGGATACTTTTCATAAAATAATACATACATTCACAGTAGCATACTCTACCTGTTATGCTTGAGTCTCCACTAGGGATAGAACTCCAATATTTACTTCTAATTCTAATTCATTACATATTCATCTCTGATTGGTTCTTTTATTGATCATTCTTAATATAAACTACCTGATCTGCTTAACCTAATTCAAAAAAATTTCTTCTTTGAAAGAAGATTTCTTGCTACAATCATCTATACTATACTTCCATCTCGTTACTCTGATTCGTTTCATAATCTTTAACTATAGTGATCATTGATTATCTCCTATCCATATCCAAATATAGGTCTCATTTGTACTCAATCATATTATTCACCAATTTAACCACATTATCAAATATGCACTCATAATAACTAGTCGACATAACCTTTAGAACCTCTACATATATCACTATCCTTTGTTTCACTTTCCATACATACATTTTTAATCAGTTTAGGAGCATAAACATATAGCCATATTGAAATTCAAATTTCAAATTCACTAATACAATCTTATACTTGATCATAAATTCCGAGTTCAACCTTTCAATTCTACTTTGCTTGTACACCTTAAATCTTGTCGTTTTCACCCTATCTCTATCTCTTCTTCAGTCAATTCATGAAAATATTTTCACATCCGTATCAATTCAAGTACATATCCTCACGAAATTCTGTTAGTTTATTCACTGACACAACCACAGATACTGCATCTATATATCAGACTACACCATATTTCTTATTTCTAAATATCCACAAACTTTCCTCATCTTACACTCTAACCAAACACCATTCTTCTCATCATTTCTACTAGTCTAAACTCTTAACAGAAGTTCATACATGTGACTCATGCAGTTGCAATTACCGGGATTCTATACTCATCAATACCCTTCTCTAATGGTGAGAAATCAGGTGCAACAGATCCTTGCAAAACTCCTTGTATTCTTTTACGAGGTGGCATTTTACTCCTTTGATAAGACACCATCTTTCAGCTTACTTTCATTTTAATCTTATTTCCCATATGTATGCATGATATGCATGTCACTTAATGCAACACATCAATTCACAATACAACAATAAATCATATAGCACACAATTGATCCCATAATGCATTATAAACCTAGGAAAAACCTAGGCTCTGATACCAAACAATGCTGGACCCTGCTTCCGGAGCCAGCATTCAGAGACATTTAACGATCGAAACTCATTACAAATTTTTTTTAAACAATAATGTATATATGGAAAATTTGATAATCAAAATGGCCCGATTTATTTAAAACAATTAAAGTCACAAAGATGCAAACATTATTGAACACATCAGAGTTTGAGTAATCACTTGGGCCCAATACAGAACTCAATGTTTGTTTTCATAATATCTTTACATTTCAAAAACTACCCCTTTTCCTTAATACAAATATAAATACAAAATACACATGATACAGTTGAATGTTTATGCTTCAGATGATTCTAAAATACAAAAATCCTGAACTAACTCAATTACAAAAATCTTTAACTATCTTGGAGTTCCAATGCCTTGCAAGGATCGCTAATGTTCTCTTTCTGTACCTGAGGAGGGAAGCGTGGGCTGAGCTACACAGCTCAGTGGCTAATATATTCATAGCCATTGGTAATTGACCCAAAGTCAAGCATATGTACGTATACATACATACATATATACATACATATATATATATATGTATACATACATATATATATATATGTATACATACATATATATATATATATATATATATATATATATATATATATATATATATATATATATATATATATATATATATATATATATATATATATATATATGTATATTAGCATTTATACTTTATTGACAATTATGCATATATATATATATATATATATATTTAACAATTATGCATAATTGCTTGAATATATATGTATATTCAAGCAATTATTCAAGCAATTATGCATATATATATATATATATATATATACATGTATATATATATACATGTATATATATATACATGTATATATATATACATATATATATATATAGCAATTCTAGAATTTATACTTTATTCAAGCAATTATGCACCATTCTTGATCATTTAAAGATGCAATGTACAACAAATGACTCGAGGGTTTTGTGGAACAAAATAGAGAAACTGAGGTTTACTTTGTGAACAAAACGAGTCTATTTTTTGGATCTTGTGGGCCACAAGCGGGTAGCTAGGAAAAGGCTTTACGTCGATGTGCATGTGACTACAAAACGGTTCCTCTCTCGTCCAAACAAAGCATATAATCTCTCTCTACAGATGTCGGATTAAGATCATCTTAGGATGATTTCAAAGAGTATCTTGAGATCTACAACTTTCAAGAAGACCTTGAGGTCAGATTTTATCATCTCAAGGGTAAAAAATGGACCAGACAAAGACAAAAGTAGACGAATGGGAAAAAACAGACAAATGGGGAAAATTGCCATAACTTTCCATACAGATATCGGATTTGTGTGTTCTTTGGATGGTTCAAAAGAGGACTTCAAGATATACAACTTTCATAGAGATCTTAAAGACAGATTCTCTCTTTTGAAAGGTCAAAATAGGAGCAGAAGATAGGTATAGATGAAACCAAATAAAAAAGCAGACGAATGGGAAAAAGCAGATGAATGGGAAAATTACCATAACTTTCCCTACAGATATCAGATTTGTGTGTTGTTTGGATGGTTCAAAAGAGGACTTTAATATCTACAAATTTTATGAAGACCTTAAAGATAGATTCGATTTTATAAGGGGTCAAAAATGGAACAGATGAGAGGTACAAACGAAACCAAATGAAAAAGCAGACGAATGGAAAAAAGCAAACAAATGGGGAAAATTGCCATAACTTTCCCTACATATATAAGATTTGTGTGTTCTTTAGATGGTTCGAAAGAGGACTTCAATATCTACAACTTTTATGCAGATTTTGAAGATAAATTCTATCATTTGAAGGGTAAAAAATGGAGCAGAAAATAGGTATAGACGAAACCAAATGAAAAAGCAAAAGGTCAAATATAGAAGAAGCAAAACATAGAAGACACGTCATCACAGAAGGCACATCATCAGAGAAGAAGCAAAACACAGATGACACGTCATCATAGAAGGAGTAAAACATAGATGACACATCATTACAGATGACACATCATCACAATTGAAGCAAAACACAGACGACACGTCATCACAGAATACACATCATCACAAAAAAGCAAAACATAGACGACATGTCATCACAGAAGAAGCAAAACACAGATGAAACATCATCATAGATAACACATCATCACAAAAGAAACAAAACACCGAAGAAAAAAAACACAAAAGAAGAGAAAAAGTAGGAGATACATCTTCCCTTATAAGGACCATAAATTTTGATTCCAAAGTCCAAAAATTCCGTACTATATATCATTGGAAAGATAAAAAGATAGTCTACAACTTTTTAGAAGACACCTTTCTCTAATTTATCCTAGAACAAATGCAAAATTTCCCTCGAATTCAGAACACAAATTTTACATTCATCCACCAATATACTACACCCAGTTCTCAACTTTATGACAAATTTTGAGATTTTTAAAGATAGAATTTAAAATCAATGTTTTCATAAGAAATGTAGTCATATGTTTCTAGTTTAATCCAAATAAAAAATCATCTAGTTTGGATAACTAGAGAAAAAGTTGTGGCTAAAAGACTGAAGCATACCTCTAGAATATTTTCCAGATCAACCACCCATTTTGTTTCATATTCTTTCCTTAACATAACTCATATGAAATCACCTTTTCTACTTCATTTACTCCTCATTCCCAACTCCATTTGAAATCAATATCATCCAAAGAAAATATAGTCCATGATTAATCATGAACACCAATAAAAGAACATACATATATGTACATATTCTCCATAAACTTACTACACATATTCAATTTCGTTTTTTCTTTAATTCTACTTCTAACTATCACCTTAATTCTTCCCATTTAGAATTTCTTATCCACTAAAAGCACGAAACCAAAATATGAAACTATCCACATTTCTCGTTTATTAGTTCTAGTCTTCTAAGAAAAGTTCGGGGTCCAACAGAATATAAACAGAGAGTAATAGAAAGATAAAGTATAGAGGGCAATCAAACACAAGGAGAATTAGCAAAACAACAGGGCTAGGAATAACCAATAAAATAAGTGATAGTATCCACAATGGTCAGTACAAGCCAAGGAAAATACATCAGAAAAGCTAACTAATTATCCAATACACTCAAGAATAAAAACATAAAGACTAAAAAATAAAACAACAACACAGATGGGCCTGCTCCAGATGCCCCAAATGTACCAACGTCGGGCATCGATTCATCCTCATCAGAGGGCAATTGGAAGTGTAAGCACTCGGCTAGTAAGGCATCCATGTGACATCGATAACACAGGTCTCGATCATAGATAACATGGAGTTGATAGCGCTCAACAAAAAATCCATTGATCTTGCCCGCAAAGGTCTCGAATGTTGCATATGGTTACTGTGATCCATACGCTAAGACAGAATGAAACAAAAATTTGGAGACAGAACATAACAAAATTTGGAGACAGTGAGGTGTTTGGTTGTGATGGACAAAACAGACAAAACTACATTCACCTCGAGGACAGAAATGCATTTGGTTGCAGTTGACAAAATATAAAAAATAGTATCAATGACCAAAGTACCCCTGCAGTGTAATATAATTGAAAATATGTAATTCATTGATTATTTTAAAATGAATGATTTGTATTAGTAATTTAATTGTATCTATAAATAAGGAATTTAAAAATGAGTAACATAAAGATTTAATGAAATAAGCTATTAAATAGCAAAAAATTCGTACAAGTTAAAAATAAAATGAATTACGTTAAATTTTTTTATAATTATATCAATTTTTATTTTAATTGTATTTTTATTTTTTAATTTCGATGAAATAAAATGAGAAACCTAAATATTTAATGAAATGAGAAACCTAAAAATTAAATGAAATGAGTTATTATTTCTGGAAGTTGTGGAGGGAGGGGTGTTTCTGGAAGTTGTTTTTGTGTTTTGTTTCTGTCACAGGGACAAGAAATCTTGTCCTACAATTTTGGAAGGAATAAAAAATTAATGTTTTTGTGATTTGGAGTCAGTACAAAAGTAAGTTGGGTAAGTAATCAAACACTGCGAGGCACAGGATTTTTTTGTTTTGTTATCTGTCTCCATCGACAGAGACAGTAACCAAACCCAACATAAGGTGACAGGCACAGGGACTTCTCGGGTTGGGTAGCTTGGGGCTACATTGAGATCAGAAATAGGTGGGGGAGAAGGTGGTGGGTGTAGGTCAGGTTGCTTAAGGCGATCGTACGTGAAGGAGGGGGCTGGGTCAAAATACCTATCGTTATCTTACTCAGAGACGTTGTGGGTATGAAAAATGTCAGATACGAGGTGGGGAAGATTATGGCGATAGTGAATTTGGCTGTTTAGATGGAGTCATGGAGGGTGGAGCTATCTTCAGTTATATTGACCGGATGCCCGATCATCAGGAGGTAGATGTAAAAGGCTTGGCATTTGGTGACGTACATAAGATGGAGGGTGACGAGGATGTTGTTGCAAACTAAGTGCAGCCAAGGACGAGCCTCTAGCCTCAACTCAGAGCATTTAAGGTAGTGCTTGGCGTTGCGTGGTCGATGCCAATCAATGCCATCTTGACTGAGGGTGCAGGCAACATCCGCCATAGGGTAGTTATGAATTAACTAGTCGTAGTGGCAGTGGTGACAAGGGTGAAGATCGTAATGGCAGCAGATAGCGGTTGTAGTAAAGGCATGTGGTTCTATAATACCTTGAGAAATGAATGGCAAGTCGGTTGTGGAATAGGGCATAGGTGTAAAAATGACGAACGAACTTGTCATTTCCTAGGGTACGCGGCTAAACTAGACTAGTTAATTGTAAGGCATGGAGTTGTTGGACAAAGGGATTGTTTGGGGGGTAAGAGGAAAAGGACGCTCTTTAATTATAGGTCTAGCATCAATTTTTGTATAGAGTTCCTCAAATGCAAAGTTTTTAATAGGGAAGTCAGACTCAATGGGAAGTCCAAGATTTTTAGTTGGAGGCATTTCCCTGCAGAGAGAACACACAATAAATAAACTAAAGAAACAAACAAAGGTTAAACAAGCAAGTTAACATGGTTCGCTGCGGCAAAATCAATCCTTTTTGGCAGTGACATCATTTCTTCGCCACGAAAAAATTAGTAGTTTCACCGCGGAGAAATCAGACATTTGTGCCTCGGTGAAAAAAACATTCTTGTGTTCCATGGCAAAATCTCTCCATCGTTCTGCAGCGAAATCACACATAGTGCCACAACGAAACCCTAAAAGAATGAAATAAAAGGAAATGGAAACAGAAGAGAAGAGACTTATCGAGAGGAGGAAGAAAACTACAACAAAACAGAGTGGGAGACGAAAGAAAAGGGGAAATCGTGAAGAGGGAGATGAGGGAAGGTGCATATTTGTGTGTATTTGGTATGTAAACCGAGGGGGGGAAGTCGAATGGTCAAAGGAAGAGTGGTGTGAAAAGACGAAAATGATAGAAGGAAGATTAATGGTTAATGAAAGATAGGGTTAGGGTGGTAATTGCATGCACAGATTTCTATTGTTTCCATGGAAAAAAAATAACCAGAGAGAAAATAAGAAGAAACAGGGGTGTTTCACTGCAGCAATGTGGAATGCACGCCGTGACAAAAATAACCTAAAACTCAATAATACAAAAAACTTCAACAATGAAATTGTTGGCCCCCGAAAATTTTCTTGTGAGTTAAGCATGGTTTAAATAATTTTTAAGGTTTTGATAGATTAATCATTTTGGAATTTTTTTTAATTATATCAAAGTTAGTAGGATTTATTGCATGGGTTAATGAAAATTAAAGTGTTAAGGTTATAAGAATGTTTAAGAGTATTTTTGGCAAGACACTTAAACATAAAAGACATAAGGCTTATAAGGAAGGGCAAAATGGACTTTGCACACTCATCAAGGGTAGAAATGGAAGAAAAAATGTTTTCTTTTTTTTAAGAAGGGAAAAGTGTGATTTGAGGGAGAGAAAGAAGAGAAATACGAAAACAAAGAGAGCAGAAGAAAGTTTTGGTGGAGAAGAGAGAAAAGAAGAGAAAATTAGCTAGGTTTCGATTTTTCTTAGCCTTCAAGAGAGATTTTAAGGTGGTTCAAGAAGAGAAAGAGGAAGAGGAAGAGAAGAGCTTTCATTAGAGTGAAGAAACTCTTCATTTGGTGAAGAATCAAGGTAAGATCATTTTGAATCTTTTGGATTTTGAAAGGGTTTTAGTTCATGGAGTTTAAAAAATGCATGGGTTTAAGTATTCTAAAATCAATTTTAGTGATTTTGCATTGTGGGATTTTTAATTGGATTCTTATTGAATGGGGTTTTGCCATTGATGAAGGAAATGAAGAAAGGCAAGAGGAGCAAGAGGAGAGGCATTTTAAGCAAGTCTTTAAGTAAGGAATTCAAGGTGGGTACATGTTTATAATAAAGTAAATAAGCCACTAAATATTTTCTTTGAATCAAGGAAGTTTAATGATTTCAATTGCATTATATCTATTGCATTTATTGCTTATTGAATGGATTGTGAAATTGTTATATGTTTGATATATGAATTGTGTTGATGATTTATGAAAAGACTTTTAAAATGATTCTTTTTGAAAAGATACATGTTTATAAAATCACGTTTTCAGAAATGGTTTTTGAAATATTTCATGCTCATAAAAAACAAGTTTCCAAAATGTGTCATTTTGGGCAATTATGCGGGTTTGTGGTGGTCCCCTAAGTTAAGTCAAGTGTATTTTGAAAAAAGGCTTCTCCCACCTGCCTGTTAGTGGTATAGAGCTCCTTCATGGACTCCTATAAGTTCACGGCTACGCGTGACCACTATGTGGGATTGTGATAGTACGTTCTATTCACGGTTACGCCAGACCATTATGTGGAAATGTATAATATGTTCTGTTTTTGGACCTACCCAAACCATTTTGATGTGCTTATATGCTCATGATATGTTGACAAGATTGATGTATATATGATTTGTCTTATTGTGAATTTGGTTGAAAACTTAAGAATCATGTGTTTTATGAACTCAATGAGAATTTTCTATGACAAGTGAATGTTTTCAAAGGTTTTGCTTTTTTTTTTCATTATAAACTGTTACCCACGAGCTTTCAAGCTCACCCCGTTTTCGTCCCATCTTCAGGTGAGGAAAATGAGATCGAGTAACTAAGAGTTGAGGCATCATTCTACTTTTGCAATGTTTTTATAAATTAAGTTAGATTTTGTAAAAGTAAGACTTTAGATGCATTTGAAGAATTATTGGGTTTGGTATCTTTTATATTTTGGATTTTGATAGCAATGATGTAATGTGGCTTGGAATGCTATTAAAGCTTTGTAAACTCCTATTTTTGTTATTAATGAAATATAAATTGTGTATGGATGATGTTGAATTGAAATTAGGTATATTTAAAGAAGTTATCAACTTGAGATGCTGATTTTTGAACACACACACACACACACACACACACACACATAAGTGAGATGTTATGGACAAGAAAAATAGGCATTATAAATGATGAGAATTAGTTATAAGTGATGAGTCAAATTAGTAGAGATTAGAGAGTTTAGTGAAATAATATTGGTAGTTGAATGGTTATGCTCAAGACATTCCAAGCTTGTACAATGTAAAATTGAAGTCTTCCATAGGGTTAAAATTTGTGTTCTAAATTCAAGGAAAAATCTATATTAATCTAGATTAAATTAGCCAAAGTTTTCATCATAAAAGTTATAGCTTATCTTTCTAACTTTCCAATGATATAAAGTATGAAATTTTTGGATATCGGAGTTAAGAGATATGATCACTATAAGTGGTGATGTTGCATAGGATGCATATAGAATAGCTATAGTGAAAGATGAGAATTGGTTACATGTGATGAATCAATTGAGCTGAGATCAGGGACTTTAATGCAATAAATTTGGTAATTGAATGTTTAAGAAGTGATATTGCATTAGAAGAAGTGAATTTGGGGAGATGATGAGTGAACATGATGTTAGAATGGATATAGGAACCATTGGAGATGTTTTAGAGAGTGTAGTTAGTGATTTAGAACTTTTGGTGATATGAGTAAGACCCTGTAGAAATCCCTTCGTCAGATTCATCTTAGACCGAATCACTTCGTCAGATTCATCTTAGACTGAATCCCTTCATCAGATTCATCTTAGACTGAATCCCTTTGTCAGATTCATCTTAGACTGAATCCCTTCATCAGATTCATCTTAGACTGAATCCCTTTGTCAGATTCATTTGTCTATTCCATTCATCTGATCCATTTGTCTTTTCCATTCATCTGTTCTATTCATGTAACATCCCATCCTTGTGGGAAGGTTAAAAAGGTAAATGTGAGTGATTAATGAGAGTTAGAAATGTATTTCCATGTTCATGCATATTATATCATGCACATGCATATGAATGGTGAAGTTGTGGCATATGAAAATGATTATACAGGCATTCATGAATAATTCCGGGTATAATTAGATTGAGTTGTGATTTTTAGGTATTTTGAGAAGTTTGAATTTATTTATATTGGAAATTCTATTGGTTAGGAAGAATATTGTATTTGTGAATTTAGGTGAATTTAGGCATAAATTTTGGAAAAATTTATAGGAAATAGGAAAAAGAAATCAAATGAAGATTTGGAGATGGTTGGATTGTAAAGATGAGAGTTTAAGGAGTTAGTTTCTAAAGAAATTAAGTTAGAGCTTAGATATGAGGAAAGTGACAAGTGTCACTTAGGCTTGGTACTTTGCTAGAAGTAGGTTACTGTTTTCTAAGAGTTGAAAGGTTAAGTTATATGTCTAAGTTAATTCTTCATTGTCATCTTCTTCAAATTTCCTTCCCAAACATAGAATTTTCCATAAAATCCCTTGTAAGAGATTTCTCTACTTTTCCTTTCCTACACCAAACCCACTTTGCTATTTGTGTCTTCTATCCTAAGAAAAACCGGAAGTTGGTCATTGCACTCAGTGAAATACATAAATTGCATGGAGTTTAGGGCTTGAAGATTTTAGAGTTTTCAATAGGTAAGTAGTGAATAAATCCTTTAGAGTTGGGGGATTTATGAAAGAAAGTTGATGAGTTACTGTCATCTGTATGGAAAATGGCATTTAAGTGTATATTCATATATACTGTGTGACTGGGAGGAAATTTTTTTGGTTATAGTGTTAAATTAGTTTTTGAAAGATTTTTAGTGATTAGGTGATGTAAATGTGATGTTAGAGTTGAAATAACAATAACTCGATTTGAAATTATCGTGAAATTTCTGTACCAATCTAGATAGATTCGTCAAAATGGCCTTCATGAAAGTTATAGTTCTTCCTTTATCTTTCCAACAGTTTTTAGTGTAAAAATTTTGGACATCTGAGCTGAAAGTCAGGGTCGTTGTAAGGGAAGATGTTCAAAAGTGAAGTTGTTTCTTCTATCTTTTTGCTTCTTTTGTGATGACATCATCTTCTTATGTGTTTTGCTTCTTCTGTCTTTTTGCTTCTTCTATGATGACGTCATTGATATGTGTTTAATTGTCGATATTTTTAATCATTTACACTTAGCAATTATTGACATAAAAATGCTTAAGGTACTCACTTTAATTCATATTTGATTTTAGGTATAATTTGGGAGCAAAGTAATTAAAGTGAGTCGGAAGCATTACATTTGGGTCATTTTTCGAAGATTTATTTTTGCTTGTCGTTATGGAGAAAGAAGAAAAAAATAAAAAAATAAAGATAAGAAAAATGGAACAAGCTTGGAAGTCAGCAACCCAAGACCAAAACGCAGAAGGCAGGAGCGTTTAACGTAGGCGTTAAATGCAGCGTGGAAGCAGCGTCTAGCACAAGAAGGAGAGCACGCAACATTTTGGCTCAAAATCCACGAGGAAGCAGCAGAAGAGATGCGTCGTTTTAAAGGCAACACGCAACAAGCAAAGAGGAGGAGGAAGGGATTTAAAGTGATGGGAGACCTTTAATTGTCCCATCAAGCTACAGTAGAGGAATAAGAAGCAGAGTGCGGCGCAATAGTTGGGGTGCTAGAGACGTGAGGCGCGGCGTGGCTTGCGGCTTCGTGAAGCTCCAGCGGCTAGACCAGTCATGGTACATCGAAGAACAATGGAGGCGTTGGAAGCTTAGGGTGTAACGTAGAGGAGCAGAATGGTGAAGCGATAGTAGAGGAAAGAATAAAACAAGCACGACTAGAGGGTGGAGGCGCAGCAAGCGTCAGTGAAGCAGGAGTGTGGTTCGGCTTGCTTGCGTGCTGGCGTGGAGGCTGCAGCTACGACTTGGAGAAGGTGCAATGTGGAGCATGCAGGGCTGGACATCAACAGGAGGTGGAAGAAGCATATGTTTATTTGTCTAATCAGAAGCACAGTGACAGGTGCTATAGTGAAGACAAGGAGCTGAAGCTTTGGATAGTGAAGAAGCAAATAGGGGTTTTTGGCTAGGGACATTGGATGGGGGTTAAAGCTATTTGTCGAAAAATACCTATGAAGGGCTAAACATCCCGACACCAGTTCGGAGGTTAAATCGACACCGATGACTTGGGTTAAGTATTATTTTAATTATTTTGTTGTCTCTTTCTCTCATTAGGAATTGATTGTATTGTCCTATTTTAATTGATTAAGGTTTTGTGTATAGGTAATCGGATTTTCGTTATTATTCGGTTATTTGTGTATAAACTCATTGGGTATTATGAATTGATGATTTTAATGCGTTGATTGAATCATTAATTTCAAACCCATTGCTAGAATTTCGATATAATCCGAAATTGTTATGTTAAAATTCATGTGTAGCGACTAATGATTCGTAATCATTAGGGATAACATGACCTAGGTTAAATGATGCATCGTATGTGGTTGTTGCCTTGATTAATCAGTTTTTCTAGTTCGTAATGCTATCGCCTAATTAAATCTAGAGATCGTATCCTAGGTTGTTAGGTGGTTAGGTTTAATCAACGATCGTATCTTGATTAAACAAAATCTAAAGGAAAACTCGGGTTAATTTTTAACCCACAATTAATAGTTTCTATGAGAGGTTAAAGAACAAAAAATTAATAAAATATTTTTAGTCAGGGTGTAGGCCGAGATTGAACCGAATAACCGGGTCCCTACCAAATTTTCCACATTTATCATTTTTTGCATGTTTTCTTTAATTTGTTTTTATTAGTTAGTTTTATTTTATTTTTGTTCTTTTAAAAATCCAAACCCCCGTTTTCCTAAACACCGATTAATTTCATTTCTTAAACTTTACACACACTCTCTGTGGGATCGACCTAGACTCGCAACTGCTACAGTAGTATTCTAGTTATTTTAATTTTGATTAGCGTTACAACGCGCGGTCAAATTTTGGCGTTGTTGCCGGGGAGTGTGGTGTTTTTGTTTTTGTTTGTGATTTAATTAGTGTTTTGTATATATTTGTTCGTGATTAGTTTCTTTTCTGTTATTTGGTGATCTTATCATTTTTTATTTTGTGTTTAAAATTTTTTTTGGACGGAAGTAATTTCTGTTATAATTCATATTCTCAATCCTATAACAATGTTTGGACTGATCAACCTAACTTTTGTTATGGATAGGATAATCAGTAGAATTACTTCCATGATAGTTTGTAGGACACAACAATTCTGGTACAGACCAGAAGCTTCTTATCATAACTCTGGACCATCTCTAGAAGAGTTGATGTTACACTTGCAGGAGAATACTTTACAATTCCAGAAGGATGGAGGGCAATTTCCAAAAGACACATATTCTAGCGCCCAAGATCCAGAGAGCCAACATAATTCACTTGCATCTTTAGAAAAACTTGTTAATACTATGGTTGCTAACAATTTGCAATTTCAACAGGATATGCAGCAAGAGATGCAGGAATTCCGACAAGAGACAAAAGCCAACCCACCTGGTTTAGGTGCATCTTTAGAAGAAATGATTAACAAACTTGTTGATAACACTTTGCAATTGCATCAGGATATAAAGGCACACCAACAGAGGATGGAAAACCTACTGGGTCAGATGGCAATAAGCCTTGATCACTTGCAGTAGCAATGAGAAGAGGTGCAATTGTATCAACTCGAGGTGTATCCAATTGAAGTCTGTGCGGAAAATTTGCAAATTGATGAGGAGCTTGAGAATTTCGAGGTCAACCTTCAACGAATTGTTTGTGTCGAAGAAGTAGAGAAGGATCTCGAAGCCGAAAAGGACATATCTTTTAGCTCGAAGGTAAGTACTGAGTCCATAATTATTTTTTAGACTAACTCTTTACCTTTACATTATAGATTGGAGGAATTAAATGGTGAAGAAAAAGGTGAAGAGATGTTCGAAATATTTCCATATTGTATGGACTTAGTCAAAATTGAGAAGCTGAGGATATGAAAGATACTGAAGGAGGACGATGATCGACTAAGGTCCTATCCGGAACTACCTCAAGTGGAAGAGCCGCATGTAATTTCTGAAGATCACAATTTTTTCACGTGAGGAGAAAAAGGAGTCGAGCCAACGACCCTAAAAAAAGACACTTCTTAGGAGGCAATCCAAGGGAATTAAATTTCTTTTCCTTTACATTTTCACATTATTTTTTTAATGTTATGCATGTGTGTTTTTGAATTGTTTGTCTTACTTGTTTTTAAGTTTTCAATCAAAATGAGAGAAAGAATAAAACAAATGAAACAAACATTTTTTCATTTTCTATTGCTTATGGGATTATATCATCATGATTGGAGTGTGAATTGACTAGATAATTTCATAACAACTTTAGCATGTACTTTTGTTCTTGTGATTGGTCGATATGTATTATCTTTGGAAGAGTAGTGACTAATGGTAGACAAAGCCGGTGAGAATTTGAGTCGTATTAGACTGACACATCTATATCAGTCTCATTGTCTTTTGATAATGTGTGACCTTCATGACATGTACACCCCGATTTTGCATTGATTTTCTATTTGAGACCACATTTTATCATATGCATTAACATGGATATGATTAGGCATTCTTTGTTGTTCATAAGCTACATTAGCCAAATGACCTAACCTATTGACATGATTTTTCCATTGATAAACCCTTTTAAGCTTTATCCTTTCTTTTTGTATAAACCACTTTTTATGCTTTTAATCTTAACCAAATGTCCTGCCCAAGTCATAAAGCTAGTGGAACATTTGTGATTGTTGAATTTGTGGATGTACAAAATTCTTAGTGTGGGGGTATATATATGTGAGGGTTGGTTATAATCTTGGGATGTTATTTCATGTCTTATTGTTGAAATTCCCACATTGATGTAGTTTATTTTGGTTTTTACAAGGAAAAGAAAGGAAAAAAAGAAAAGAAAAGAAAATAAAATAAAATAAAGAAGAAAAAAAAAGAGAAAAAAAATTGTTTAAAATAAATTTATCAAGGAAGAATTGCATATGTGTTGAAAAGTTGTTGAAGGTTGATGCATCTTCCTAGAGTTATAATGAGTGTATTATTTGAGCATTTTGAATATGAGGTAGAGGTTGGCTTGGAAGGCTCATTCTTGGGATTTCATTGGCATAAACTGTATGAGTGATTCCTTTGGATTGATATGTGCTTCATGTGGTTGTGTATGAGAGTTGAATGAGGTTGTGAAATAGAAATGTTGCAGTTATCATAGCTGACGGTACCTAATTTTTGATTGAGTGTTACTTTTGCTTCACTAGCTTTGATGGCTTTCGTGCATCTTAACCTAAATATGCCTCACCTTACCCTCGCCCACATTACAACCTTGAAAAGTCCTTTGATTCATGATTTTGCATGTGAACATTAGTTGTGGAGAAATGAAATGATATGCAAAGTTATGGATTGTCATGATCATAAATGGTGTTGAGTGTACCCTTTGATATATTTTAGTTAAACACATTTTTCGAGTCTACCATTAGTTTGCTCAGTTTTTGAAGTTGACGAATGTTTATTGATCATGAGTAAAAGATTGGAATGTTGATTTCTTGCTATGATTTTTGAAAGTTATTCATCTTTACTTGTGATTATATTGTCTTGGAAAATATGGGAATTGAGTAAATGTTTCAGGTCTTTGAGCTTAATTTGGATGTTTTGTCCGAGGACGAACAAAAGCTAAGTGTGGGAGAGTCATCTTCTTATGTGTTTTGCTCCTTCTGAGTTTTGTTCCTTCTGTGTTTCGTCCCTTTTGTGTTTTTCTCCTTTTGTGTTTTTTTCCTTTTGAGTTTCGCTCCTTCTCAGTTTCGCTCCTTCTATGTTTTGTTCCTTCTGAGTTTCACTCCTTCTGAATTTTGTTTCTTTTACGTTTTGTTCCTTCTTAGTTTCACTTCTTCTGATTTTTGTTCCTTATATGTTTTGTTCTTTCTGTGTTTCACTCATTCTGTGTTTTATTCCTTCTGTGTTTCGTTCCTTCTGAGTTTTGTTTCTTTTGTGTTTTGTTGACACGTCTTCTTCTGTGTTTTGGTAACACGTCTTCCTCTGTGTTTTGGTGACGCGTCTTCTTCTGTGTTTTTCTAACATGTCTTCTTCTGTGTTTTGCTCCTTCTGGGTTTTGCTTCTTTTGTGTTTTATTGACACGTCTTCTTCTGTGTTTTGCTGATGTGTCTTCTACGTGTCTTCTTCTATGTTTTGCTCATTTTGGGTTTTGTTTCTTCTGTGTCTTGCTGACGTGTCTTCTTCTGTGTTTTGCTGACGTGTCTTCTTCTGTGTTTTGCTTACGTGTCTTCTTCTGTATTTTGCTGACGTGTCTTTTTCTGTGTATTGCTCCTTCTGGATTTTGTTTCTCCTATGTTTTGCTGACACGTCTTCTTCTATGTTTTGCTGACGTGTCTTCTTCTGTGTTTTACTTCTTTTGTATTTTGCTTCTTCTGAGTTTCTCTTCTTCTGTCTTTTTTTCACCTGGCCATAAATTTTTCTATAGACACCCAAATGAATTGATTCTTGAACCATGGGACTCGTAACACATTGCCCTAGATCTCCACCAAAAACCATAGTCATATGAAATGAATTGAGAAAGATTGAGTGAGAAATGTGGAACGGGTACAATGAGTATGCTTTTGAATTTTATGAACTAGGGTTATTCCACTAAACATACTTCAATGTTTTGATTATGTCTGGATCTATAGGATTCCAAATGATTAATGAATTGTGATTTTGATAGTTTTAGTGAGGCATAAACCTAAGTATGAATCATACTTATATGAGTTTTGATATGAGATCGATTTTGTGATGAAATTGATGGAAAATACCCGGGACTGTCATGAACATGCATTGTACATAAGTTATTTCATACATGTGCATAATTGGATACTTATGATTGTAGAGATTGTGATATTGTGTATACTATTTGTTATAAAGGTGCAACTAGAACATCAACCTCCCGACGTTACCGGATCTTCTAGGCATTAGCTTCAGGAGAAAATTGTGAGTAACCTAGACGGTCTCACTTAATTACTTATTTTTTTAGATTATATTTTGAATGACAAATGAATGTGATTGATTGCAGATTCCAAACAAAAGGTCCAATGACTGTGGAGTGTGGAATGTATATTGAAGTGCGGCTTGAATGTGAATGTGAAGACCTATGTGCTTTATAGTATGATTGATTATGGTACATGCATTCCATTAATGAATGCATGAAATATAATGGGAGTTGTAACTAGAGTAGTCAACGATTAGAGCTTAAAGCTCAATGTGTGGAAATGAGCCTCGAACTCAAAAATATTTCAGAGCCTTAGGCTCAACGTTTAATGAGCCTTGTATCCTCTTTAGATAAGGGGCAATTATTAATAACGCAAGTATCTAAAATGGATACGAGATAGTTCAGGCACTCGGTCACAACAACGTAATAAATGGAAAATAGTCTCATGATCATTTCATATGCATTTGGTTATGTATGTTTGACTAATTGAAATGCATGAATTGCTTCTGCTTAAGTGAAAATGTGATACTTATGTAATGTACAAAGTTGCGAGATAATTGTTGTGTGAATTGATGTGCTACATGAATTGAGTGAACCATCGATGATGGTTACCTCATTGAGTTCACAAAACTCACCAAAATTGCAACGTTGTCTTTTCAGGACCGAGAGACGACCCTAACTATTGAGGAGCTTCACTACCGTGTAGATTGTGCTTTAACAAACAAAGTCATGGCTCAAAGACAATGTAGACTCTGTTCTTTGAGAAATGAAATGAGGAAAAAGTTGGTTTTAAAAATCTTGTGATTTTCTATTGACGCTTAATAAGTGATTAATGATACGATGCCATGTGAAGTGAGGGTAATGATAGATCGTAGCTTGCCTTTATCGTAGGATATGAACCGAAATGGCCTCCGGGCATCCCGGTGGGTACCCTGCTGTAAGGGGGCTCTAAAATTCATCTGATCCATTCATCTGTTCCATTCATATGATCCATTCGTCTATTCCATTCATCTGATCCATCTCAGACTTAATCATTTCGTCTGATCCATCTACACTTTTGAAAATTTGAGATTTAAACCCTCTATTTAGCAATATCTCTCTTCAAGGTCTTCACAAAAGTTATAGTTCTTGAATTCTTCTTCGAAACCGTCCTAAAGACCACAATCTGATATCTCTAGTGAAAGTTATGCCTCTTATACTAAAACAAGTCTGAAGAGTAAGAATTGGATATTGCACTGAATATACTTCGGTATTTTGATGATATCTTGATCTATAGAGTTCCAAATGAGATGATTCTTGTTTTTAAATAAATTAGAGACATAGAAATACAAATAATTTGAAGATATTGAATTTCATTTCAGTCTCTAAGGCTTTCAATTTCTGGATGGAATTTGAGTATAGTGTATTGTTTCAGTTTAATAACAGCCTGAAAATGTTTAGGGTATAATTTTCAGATTTCTAAAACAAATTGAATGATTTTGGTGTCATCAGAAACTTAAGACAAAGGGGGGAAAATGTTCTAAAGAAGTCGAATTGTCTCATTTCTCCTATTTCAGAAACGATTTTGGTAAACCTCAAATTGTAATTCCAATTTGAGGTTTACCAAAATCGTTTCTGAAATAGGAGAAATGAGGTTGTTTTTTATGTTTGACTAGTGTGGGCACACCACCCTTATGGGATGTGCATTTGGATGTCACTTAGGACGTCGGTCCTGTGACTCACGAGGGCGGGTTCCCAATAAAAATAGCAATATGAAAAATAAACAAACAGGCATAGGACACCTGTTGGTTACTCAAAAAACCTTGAAATGCATATCGATGGTCAGACTGGAACGAATATCATGCATCAAACAATTAAGCGCAACAAAAGAAAGGAAAAAGACAGAACTAGAAGGGCAAATTATTAAATTGAAAGACTACTAATTAAACTAAAAGCTAAGCTATTTTCCTACTAGGGTGGTTTCTTCCCCACACTTACTTAACCATCTAATGCACCAAAACATGTCATAAGTAGTTACATGGAAAAAGTAAGTAAACAAATGAAGGAAACAAACCATCTGGTAGTTATGAAGGTTTCTGATTCTCCTGGTGAACCTTTGATAGATAGCCATATTGCGGCGAAACAACTTTACCAATTTCTACGTTAGTGTCAGCCTCCACAATTCCAGATTCACCTGAAATGTTAACAGAAAACCTTTTTCCCAAGGGGTCATCATTGACAATAGAAGAATCCAATAAATACAGTGCAGAGCTAAAGTAAGCATTTTGGAATTCAAATTCAGAGCAGGCATCATCAACAACAATATCAAACATGTTAACACCCAAAAGTGAATAATCTTCATGAGGATGTTTCATTGCTTCATACATATTAAAACACACTTTTTGATCACCCACTTCCATTGTGATGGTACCTTCTTTCATTAATCATGGTGCTAATAGTCCTTAAGAAAGGTCTACCAAGAATCAGTGTGGTGTCATGCACAACTTTGGGAGACATGCCAAGCACATAAAAATCAGTAAGAAAGACCAAACGCTTAACTTGGACCAAAATATCCTCTATAATGCCCATAGGATGCCTAATAGACCTATCAGCCAATTGGAGTACTACATATGTAGACTTAAGATTCTTGATTCCCAATGATTTGTAAATGAACTTAGGCATGATATTAATACCTGCCCCTATATCTAACAAGGCTCCCCTATAGTAACTTTAACTGTAATGCAAGGGATAGTGAAAGATCCAGGGTCTTGGCTTTTCACAAGGATTTGAGGTTTAAACAGGGCAGACACATTTGAACTGACTTGAACTCTTTCATTTGGCCTAAACTTCCTCTTATGGGTACACATGTCTTTGAGGAATTTGGCATAAGCAGGAACCCATTTCATAAGATCAAGCAAAGGAATATTGACTTCCACTCTACTAAACAAATCAATGATATCTTTTTCATGCTTAGTTTCAATCATTCGTTTGCTCATCAGATATGAATTAGGAAAAGGAAGGTCTTTAAAATTTACCTCTTCACCATTGGCTTCATTGGCTCCATGCTTGCTTGATTCCACATGCTCCTTTATTTTTACTTGTTCCTGGTTGCTCTAAGAATTCGCTCATTTTTTTTAAAAAAATGTGGACTCCTTTTCAGCTAAAAGTGCTATCTCCTTAGAACTTTCAGACTTTTTGACTCTTGCAAATGTTGAAGGCAATTCTTCACATTCAATCTCCTCTTCAGCTATTTCCTCATCTTGATCACTGAACTTCACTTGCTTCCCACTTCGAAGAGTGATGGCATTCAAACTCTTAGGGTTCATAATAGTGTTGGAGGGAATAGTGCCACTGTCCTAGCTTATTGCTCACTCATATTATTGGATAGCTGAGTGACATAGGAGTTGATGTTTTCAGCCTTTGTCTCCCATTGCTCCATTCTTTTCGCTAGAGCATTAATTAAATCTGACAGCATTCTTAGAAGAGTCCTGTTGAATCAGAGAAGCTTCATTGAACTGGTTATTATTAGAAGTCCTCTCCTCCTTCATCAATGCCACTATATTATGTAAGAGTTAATTTGTGTCTTCCTTTTGTGGGAAAGTTAAAGCTTGTTGTTGGTTTTGGAACTGGTTTGTGGAAGGACCAACCCCTCTACCTTGCTGAAATCTGTTTGGAGCTTTACTTTCTTCATTTCTCTAACTAAGTCTAGGATTTGCTTTCCATCCCTTGTTATATGTATTGGAATAAGGATCCCACTTCTGATTTAGCCGACTATGATAAACAACAGACACCTCTTTATAAGGACAAACATTAGAGATATGCATCACAGAGGTGTAGTAAGATCCATAGAAAGTGGTGGACGATGCACATTCATATTTTTCAACTCTTCAGTAATGAAGGATAGTTGCGAAGTCATTATACTCTCCAATGAGTCTACCTTAGACTCAAAACTTTCCATTCTTCTTGAGTGAATTGTTGAAGCTCCTAACTAGTGTCCCTAACACTGTACTGCTGATTGTTTAGAGCCATTTTCTTAATTAGATCCTAGGCCTTTGCAGCAGTGAGGCCAATCAATGAACCTCCTGAGGCCACATCCAATATACCCTTATCTTGGCTCTTTAGCCCATCATAGAAGTATTGCACTAACTGCTCATCTGGTATTTGATGGTGAGGGCATCTTAACAATAGCTCCTGAAAATAGTTCCAATAATCATAGAGGGACTCATCATAGTCTTGACATACAGAGTAAATCTCCTTTCTTATTGATGAAGTTTTAGAGGCAAGAAAGTACTTCTCCAAGAATGCCTTTCTCAAATTTTCCTAACTATGGTAGGCATTCTCCACATTTCTTGGAAGGCTTATATACCACTCCCTTGCTTTACCCTCCCAGGATAGATGAAAGACTTTCCATAGAACTTGATCAAGAGAAGCACCCACCGATTTCATGCTCTGACAAATTATGGACAACGATTGCAAGTGAATATAGGGATCTTCTTCTGTCAAACCATGAAATTCAGGAAGAGACTTAATAGGCAATCCTTTAACCTCAAAATTCACATCAAAATTAGGGCAAGAAGCAGTAAAAGGATCATAATTAAGATAAGATGTAGTAGCTTCCCAAATGATTCTTTTTCTATGATTTCCATTGTTCTCACCAACTCGCTCCTACTCCCCATTACCTCCACTATCACCATTAATAGGTGGGTTAACATTAAGGTTAGAGTTTTCAACCATTATCTCACCTACTAATGATTCACTATCACTACTTGATAGGCTAGACTCCACTGAATTCTCCTCTTTAAATACTACTTTGCTTTTTCCCTTTTACTCTCTTCTCCTTTCTAATTTTTCTCAGATGTCTCTCAGTTTCATGGTGGAAAGGTAGAAGTTTGGTTTTTCGGGGCATGAAAAAATGGGAAAATTCAAATGTGAAAAAAGAGAATAAAATTGGCTTGCAAGCACACAAAGCTAAGTAAAAAGATGAGCTATGAAGGATGCAAATGTGTGTGTGTATGAGTATGTATAAAAGTATGTATAAATAGGAAGCTGGCCGCCATGAAGAAGTGTTTACAGTGGTGAAGATGAGATTTGCCATGGCAAAGGTGGGAGTTAGCCACAACAAGTGAATGTAAAAAATGAAAGTAAAAAATGAAGTCGCGACGAAAGTAAAAAATTAGTCCCAACGAAAAAAATGAGTTAACCGCAGTGAACTATCACAGAAAGTGAATGCAAATGTAAAATGCTAACTATCAAAGGAAAAACGATATCTGTGTATTTCCAAAAATTTTGATGCTATGCAAAATGAAAATCTATACTATTAACAAGTATGAAGCTAAATTATCTAGACTACAATTTAAAAAGAAAATGCTCCTAACCTCACTTAGCTGCAAATTGACAAAAGTCAACCTAGAGAACCAATTGTTTGGTTCCCTGAAAATGACACATTTGATTCATACCTTGTTCATACACTTAGAGGTCAAATCAAAAATAATTCAAGGATTGCAATATAGGGTGCAATCTTGGGTCATTTCACTTAATCGGAACTTAAAATGAATGGACTTAAGTTAACCTATATGTCATACTATGCAAGCTAATTGGGAAAAAGGGGGGGTTTTGATCTTTAAAAACATTAACTAAACTACATTGAATTGTAAAAAAAAATATGTAAAATGTATTTTTGAATTTTTGGGGATAGAAAATAGAAAGGTTTAAACAAGTGATCAAAGAGTAATGGAATCCTCTTGAAAATGGCCTTGGCCATCTTAGTCCGAAATTGATTTTTATGGGAATAGAGATCACTAAGCTTCAAAATGATAAACCTTAAAGTACTCTTTAAGTCCAAGATCTTAATAACCGGGACTCCATTTCTCAAGATCCTGTTAAGCGCGACTTAGTGTGTGTAGTAGGATCACCCAATGTAGTAGGTCAAATGAAATCTTAATCAACTTAATATCAAACACAACTATGCAAGATAAAAGAGAATCAAGAAGATCACAAATGAATATATATAAGACTTCATATATTCAAACTCACAGTTCTACATTAACCAATCCAACTAAACATAATGAATATCCACCATTTGATTAAACCATAATCAAGTGGCTTAACTACAACTTACAAATCTTGGACCTAGGAATTCATAAATCATAGCTAAACTATGGATTAAGCTACTCCCCTTTTAAGCACATTGAACTCTAGCCATCGCTACATCTTCAAGAGGAAGGAGAACACCTAGCCATGCATTGCAATCGAAAGCCTCACAATTGCTAACTAATTATGACAATTTGACCCTCAAATTACATTAATTCAAAACAAACACTCTTAGGTCAAATTAGGCACAATATCCAACAAAAGGAATCGAAAAGTATAAAAAAAAACTATGAAGATGTCACTAAATAATATAGAAAACTTTGGTTCAATTAGTTATAGAGGTGGATGTTACTTTAGAGAGATAATATGAAAGGTGAAAGAAGAGAAAAAAAGTATTTAAAGGGTTAGGGTTAGAAAAGAAGGGCAAGCTAGGTTTTTTGTATGTGGCTAAGGAGAGGGTGTTACATCCTTGCCTACCATGATCATAAAAGGTGCCAGAAGTTGCTTCCTCCGTTGCCACGATTGTGGGAGGTGCCAAAATTGTGACATAGAGACTTCTCTGTCACAATGCAAGATTATGCATGATACCACGTTCATGGCATCGCTAGAATACTCCTCTCTATTTTCCTCATATATCTCCTGAAACTTCTTCCCTAACTTATAACAACTTTCAAAATATGAGATTTAACAATCAAATATCTCCAAACGCAAGAAAATAAGAAACTTACATGATAGAATTTACCAAAAAACCTAAATAACATAACATGACAATTTAAGAACTAGAAATAAAAATAATAAATCTATCCTAATTCTTGGGTTGCCTCTCAAGTAGTGGTTGTTTAATGTCATTAGCTTGATATATTCTTCACTTCAACTATCAACCTGAGTGTCAAATTAGTGGCTTAATTCCATTTATTTTTGCATATAACAATTTAATATCCTAAAAACAATCCATAAATTGTAAGATAATAAAAAAACATAATGTATGAAATTACTTATACCAATCGACTCCAATAATGCCTTTATCAATTACAAACTTTTACCAAAAAAGAAATAATAAAACTGCCTAAATCTTCAATTGAATGAAACAACTTATATTATGGGAGGTAGAAAATATTTGTCTTTAAAGTGACTACCAATAATTCATTAATAGTTTCCAAAATTGGCTCCTCCTTTTGCTCCTTTAAAGATTCAACTACATCAATTCTCATGCATGAACTACCCTCCTTTGAATTATTTAATACCTTATTTGTATTGAATTTTAATTGTTTATCACTAATTAGAAGGATGAGGTTGCCTTTATGGACATCTACTTAAGCTCTTCTAGTGTTCAAAAAACTAAGAATTAGTGGATAGTTTTGATCTTCTTCAAAGTCTAGCACTACAAAATCCATAGGAATAATAAACTTGTCCACTTTTACATGCACATCCTCTACCATACCAAATGGTGTCTTTATAGATTGATCCGCAAACTGAATAAATATGGAAGTTAACTTGACACCTTGAATGATTGATGTTCACGGTTAAATTAATTCCATAAGATTTGATGCCATTGTATCATTATTTCATATGGCATGAATGTGTGATTATGTGTTTTTGTGCTTTATTTGTGCTTGTTCTTTTTGTCTTTTCCTGAGGACAAGCAAAATTTTAAATGTGTGGATATTGATAGGTGTAGATTATACTATGTTTTTCTATATTTTTTAATTTGTTTTCAAAGTGTTTCTTAGATGATTGTTATGTGTATAGTCTTATAATTGTGTTATTATTAGTGTTTTTTTTAATGTTCTCAGTGTTTGTATGGTTTAAAGAATGAATTTAATCTTAATCTTATATTTCAAGAGGTGTTTCATGTGTTTGTGGGTGTTGGGGATCAGGAAATTGAAGAACAAAAAAGATGTCAGAAGCTTGAAGGATGTCACGATCCTCTATGGAAGTCACAATCATTGTAACATCCCATCACTGATGGGAAGGATAAAATGGTAAATTTGGATCGAGTTGTGAGTGTGTACACGTATCTCGACATATATGCGTAAATTGGCCTCTATATTGATATGAATGGAAATTTTTCCAAATGCACATGATTGTACATGCATTCGTGACAATTCCCGACATATGTGTCTATAAGTGTAACTTTTGTGAAAAATGAGAATTTTTGTGTTTGAAAAACAAAATGAAATGATGAAAATGGAGTGATTTATGTGTTTTCTGCATAAAATTGCTAAGTTGGTATCGATGAGATTTCCAGTACTAAAAATGACTATCCAATTGACACTATAAATTAATGACGTGATTCAGGAAATTTGTTTTAACATGAGCCATTGAAATTTGGAGAGGTTTATGAAAGTCAAAGTAAATGAATTGATTGAAATGGAAATTAATAGGCATGAAAGAAATAATGAAAGTGTGTGAATTTGAATAAAAAAGAAAGTTGACTTTTTAGGGATATAGTGTTGACTTTTTGATTTAGGCAAAATTTGAGACATTGATCTACATGAACTTGTAGAAAATGTTGAAGGCTTTCTATCGCCATAGAGTTTGTTATTTTTCGATAGCGGGATTGGAAGAAATGATTTTCTGAAGTTAAGGCTCGATTATCTTGCATTGAAAGTGTTTGAATGGGATATTTTCTGAACATGGTTCAGTCTGATGAGAAATTCGTGACCTGTAGAGATCCAATTAAGTTAATGTTTGTTTCTAAATAAAATAGAAACATGGATCTACACATTATCTGAAGAAATTGAATTTTCAATTCAGTCCCCAAGAGTTTAAATTTCTGAATTGAAGTAGAAAAGTTATAAGAATTTGTATAAGGGCAATTTGGGCATGACACTTATGATGATTTTAAGGCTTAAGGCTTAAAGGAAGGGGCAAAATGGATATTTCACATTTAGAAAGGGTATAAAAAGGAGAGGAAAGGATTATTTTGTTGGAAAAATGGTGGAAGTTGCCGTGGAAAGAGATGGAAAAGAGAAGGAGAGATAGGCTGGGTTTTTGAGGAAATCATGAAGAGTTTGAAGAATTTTAAAGCCAAATCAAGTAAGTATAAGCTTCATCCCTCTTGATTAGTTGAATGATTCATGTTTTGAGTATTAAAAGTTAAAGAATGGGTTACCTATATGTTGGGTTTTTAGGGTTTTCGATCATGGATAAATTGTGATATTTTTGTGAATGATATTGGTATGAAATGAGTTGGAACATGATGTGTGAGTGATGATTTAGAGTTAGGATGAATTATGTTTTGAAAAGTGGGAAGAATTGGATTGAAATGCTGAAAAATCAGGTTTCGAGAGGTTTCTGGGCTCGCACGTCGCGGCGCGCGCATGCGCCCATGACGCGACATGTGCGATTGCCCTCGTCGCGGCAAGCTACTGCTTTCCTGACATTTTTTTTTTGGTTTTTAAACCATAACTTTTTGTACAAATATTCAAATAAGGTGATTTTTTATTTGGTGTAAACTAGAGACATGGGGCTACAAGTTTTATGAAGAAAAGTAGTTTGGTTTAGCTTATAAAAGTTCTCAATTTTGGATGAAAGTTGTGTGTAAAATATAGTTTCGACATAAAGATAGTCCGTATCTATTTGGAGAATAACTCTCGGATTTTTTTGAAACATATTAGATGATTTTAGTGTCTATTGAGTTTCTAATTTTGAGGAAAGACTGACGGAAATTTTTGGGATAGTGCCAGGAATGTCACGAAAGTGCATAGTACATATTATAAACTGTTACATGTGCATTATTAAATAGTTCTGATTGGGCAATGTGTAAAATATGAGTGTTTTGACTTGTGATAGAGGCATATTTGGAACGTCAGCCCATCGACGTAGCCGAGACTTCCACGCTTTAGAACGGGAGCTATTTGTGAGTGACGTAGATGGTTTCTTACTTATCATTGGCTTATGATTATTTGATTTTGACTCTGTGGAGAATAATGGTGGGATTGTGTTTGATTGTGAATTCCGGACAGAAGGTCCGGAATATTTGGAAAGATATGATATAGAAGTATTATGGGTACGTCAATTTGTGATCTACTTGCCTATGATATGACTGGTTTGGATTCATGTGATTGATTTTGATACATAAATGTATATTGTGGCATTCATAGGCTAATTGAGTGTGAAATATGAATACGTGCATAATAAAGTGATGAATTGTGACATATGCAGTTCTTACATGAATGTATGAACAGAAAATGACAGTTGTGACCGGAGCAGCCACCGATCAGAGCTTTTAGCTCAACGTTTATTTGGGCTTCGAGTCCCATAGTGATTCAGAGCCTCTGGCTCAACGATTAATGTGCCCTTATAGGGACAGTTCAGGCGCTCGGTCACAACACCGAAATAAATTGAAAAAGTGTTACACGCTGCATTTGATTTCATCTATTTGGTTGAATGGAAGGTAAAATGCCATATATTGATGTGATAATAGTCATGGGGTACTTCTAACTGTGAAATTATGATAAACTGTGATATGCTTGAGTGTTGCATGAAATGTAATGGCTGTTGACCAGAGTTGCCACCAATCAAAGTTTTTAGCTCAACGTGTGAAAATGAGCTTCGAACTCATAAGTGATTCAGAGCCTCAGGCTCAATGTATAATAAGCCCTGTATCCACTAACAGATAAGGGACAGATATTAATGACCCCTACTATGGGGATAGTTTAGGCACTCGGTCATAGCAAAATTATAATAAATGGAAAGTGAGTGTCATATGTATATATCATTTATGATATTATGAATGTGGATTTTCGTAAAAATGTGAATGTGCTATTTTGTGAAAACTTTATCATGAAATATAGTTAGAGTTATGCAAATTGTGAAATGTGATCAAATATGCAACAATGCGAATATATGTTATATAAATTGATGTTGTTGCATGAATAGAGTGGACAATCGATGATGGTCACTCATTGAGTTCGCAAAACTCACCCAAAATTTGCAAATATTTTCAGGACTCAGAAGAATACCCCGTTAGGCAACAGACATATGGTGACCACTTACGAGTAAGAGAAGAGGTTGGGATTAGTTGCGTCTACACTAGTGTTTGAAAATTTTTGTATAAAATTTTGTATTTCTAAATTTCTGTATAAATGATTCGGTCTTGTTATGAAAATTGTTCCCGCATAATATTTATAATGTATGAGTATATTTCAAAAAAAAATATTATACTGAGATTTGACTGAGTGATGTAGCACGCCACCCTCGTAGGGCTTGAACTCGGATATCACCATGGATATAACATCCCGTTACTGTTAGCAAGGATATTTTGGTAATATTGGGTCAGACTGATAGGTTCATTGCATTCACTGATTGAACATGTTACTGGCCTCTGATAATAGAGGAACAGGTTTATTGCATATGCATTTATTCATAGGTACATGCATTCATGATTTTCCGGCATTTTATTGCGAGTATGAATTGATTGGATTGTGAACTGGAAACTAACTGAACTGATTGGATTGTGATTAATTGAGAAATTAGGATAAGTGGGCTCGAATGACTGATTTAGAATAGTCTAAGAGCGATTGGCAATTGATAGTGGCTTATAGGAAATTTTCGAGAAATTCGGGAGAAAATGCCTGGACCAGAAATTTTGGGGTGACAGACCGATTGACTGTATAGTACTGAAAGAATTGTCCAATGGCAATGGAAAAATTTAGAGTTATACTGTCAGGAAATTAAAATGTTGAGCTATTGAAATTTAGAGGCTGAAATTTGGACTGATTGAGAGACCTATGTCTATAAATAGGTAGGTTTGAAATTGGGGATTAATCCTAAGGCAAAAAACATTTCTTCTCTTCCTCCTCCCACGACGATCTTCGATTCCTCCCATCGGTTGAGGAGGATTGAGAGTGAGTTATCGTTGATTTGGAAGGATTTTAGGGTTTACGGTGATTTTTGAGAAATTTGTGGATTGATCTTCGATTGGTAAGTTTTAATGGCTTTAATGTTGTTATTACTGGTTGTTTGAGTGTTAATGGCATTTATTGTGTTAGATTGAGTAGCTAGGGTGTTAAATGTTGAGTTTAAATAGCATAAATGGCGGAAAATCGGATCGGAGAAAGGCGAAGTCGCCCGCGCGTCATGACGTCTGCAGTGGCCTCGCATGTGACGAAGCGAACCAGCGCTTGCAATGAGCGGATGATTATCGCGCCAGCGTCATGGCGAGGAATTAGAGCTGCTGCGTCATAATGAGCGACCAGCATCTGACGCGACGAGAGTCGCAAGGTCGCGGCTAAGGGGCTTTTCTGATTGGATTGAGTTTAGTCTATTGGGTATAACTTATGGTATAGACCTCCGATTGAGGTGATTCTCGATTCTTTATGATCTAGAGAAAGAGGTCTACAATTGAAGATAATTATGAGAGTTAGAATTTAATTTAAGTGGTATTGATTTATCGAGATTAAGGTCAATTATGATTCATAGTGCGACCTGAATATTGAATTTAGACAATTGGAGTTTTAACTGGGATTTCAATAAAGGTTTTGACCCAATGGATAGGGAATTGCTATAGGGAGTTTAAATTGAGGAAATTGAACTGAATTATAAGATTGGATTAATTATTGTCGATTAATTGAGCCAAGAGTTAGAATGGGACATAAGAGTTCAACATTGGGTTTTAGCGCCTGAAAAATCATGAACATGCATTGTACATATTTCCACTGACACATATGCATCACTGAAATGTTTAATTGAGCATCTAGTAATGGGACTGTATTTTACTGTTATAGAGGCGCCGTTGGATCGTCATTCCACGGACGTTGCTGGGACTTCCAGATAATAGCTCAGAAGTTACAGGTGAGTAACCTAGTTGGTTTCTCAAATTCCTGACTGTCTAAATGCTCAATGTGAATTACTTGTCACTGTGAAATTGCATGATTACTGAAATATACATGATCGAATGTTATGCTTCTACTGTTTGGATTGGACTACTGCATGACACTGAGAAATACAATACTGGGCTTTTATAGCCATACACTGAATTACTGAACACTGAATTACTGAACACTGCATTGCATGCATAAATACATGATCAGATAATGGAATGTGACCCAAGTTGCTATTATCACTGAAAAGAGCCTCGAGCTCGAACATCTGATCTTGATCGGGCCTCGAGTCAGGGAGAAATCCTCGACGCGTCCCCATGAATCTTGGTGAGCACTTGGGCACAACACTGAATAACTGGAAAAGAGTCTCATATGCATTGTATACACTTGACTGATTGAATTGCAAACTTACTGAATTATGTGATGACATGAGAGATTGCAAATTGTTACATGCTACTGTAAACTGTTTCATGATTTACTGTAAATTGTGATATGATACTGTAAACTGTTATATACTATTGTAAATTGCTATTTGATACTGCCAATTGTTATAGACTACCGTAAATTGTTATATAATCATTAATTAAATATTCTTATGTGTCGTCTTTACGTAATTTGCGTAATGCATGATTTGAGTGAACCATCGATGATGGTTTCTCACTGAGTTCGCAAACTCACCCAACATTGCAATTATTTTTCAGGATTTGGCGAGTACCCCGTTAGACAAACGGGAGTATGATTCTGACAAGCAAGTCGAGTTGGTCGGGATCGGTCTCATATGCATTTAAGTCTTTCGATTTATGTGTAAATTTGTATTTCCGCAGAATTGTACTATTATTATAGAGGGCCCCCAACTGATTAATATTACATTGTGAATTGAATATTGAAAGAGTGTTTTGATTGAAAATGTTTCAATATCACGGGCCCAAATTGTTTATTGATTTCTACGCACTCGAGTGTTTTCAAAAAGAAAAAAAATGTCATAATGAGTTTTTAAACTGAATTGACTGCTCTAACATGCCACCCTCGCGGGTCACGGGCTCGGATATCACCATCGATATTGGGTTCGGGTCTGACAGGAGTGGGGTACTACAGTGGATGTCGGGTTCGGGTCATGCGGGAGTGGGGTGTTACATTTAGGTGGTATCAGAGCCTAGAAGTACGAACTTACTTGGGAACTTTCTAAAACATGGATCAAATCGCATACATTAAGATCATGTCATAGTAGACAGTGGCAACTGATCCCTAGTCTAAGTCGCATAGGTATGAGTCATACGCATGAACATGTGTTAAGTGTTAAAGTGTGAGAAAAAAAATGATATGTCAGAATATGAGTCAATGTGGATTATGGGCAATTGGAAATGGAAAAGAAAAAAAAGGGAATAATGATATTTATATTGTACTGTGGTTATAAACCCTCAAGTGTGATCTAAATGTGAAGACAGTGGCATGGGCTGATTTAGGAAAGAAGTTATGTCAAATTGAATAATGAGACTTAAAGTGTATAAATCGAGTTGAAAGAAAACGAAATTTGAAATAGCGTGGAGAGGCCAAATTTGGACATAAAGTGATAAGAGTTAATGAGTTTGCATAAGAATATGTCTATGTGTGATCAAAAGCTCAGGGGTGACTAGGCAATTATGATTATGATGTGTATGTCCGATAAAATGGGATAATTGGAAACAAGAAAAAGGCAGATATTTATTCACTGTTTTTGTGTTGATGTGAGTATGATGGAATGTATTGTATCGTAAGTGAAGATATTGTTACGAAATTTGAAATGTGCGAAAAGTTATGATATTACCTAATACTTTTGTCTGTGATAATGAGATTGCATTTCTTGATGCTTCTACATTTATAATTTTGAATGGATTGAGAATATACACTTGGATGAGGAAATGAGAGGAACGTGATTTTACAAGTGATATAATGTGATACATGATAGGTAGTATGGGGAATGTTAGAAGAAGAGGTAAATACTAGAAAATTGGAGTAGAATCGCTGTTAATACGTGTGTTACGTGTGTTAATGTGAGGAAAAAGTGCAGCGCCCGATATGAGCCTACAAAAATTGGTTTCTGTTATGATCATATGGTAAACCCCAACCATGGGCTGGAACAAGGAAAGATATGTCATCTAGAGTTAATTGGGGGTATGTAGCATTAGTGAATGTGATTAATGGAAGACTTGACTTTAACACATCTCTAAGTAAGATGTAAGGATTTGGTATCTACTGGGGTATTAGAGTTACTAAAATTGTGTAATGCCTCATTGAGCCTCATTATCGAGGATGTTTTGATCATATTAATTGTGATAGGAATGGATATGCTTTTCTTGAGATACAAAGAAATCATGGGAATCAATTGATGAATAAGGAGTTATGGATAATAGCGTGGTTATTACCAAGAAATCAATGAGATAGGGATAAGTTGGTAAATTCAATGTATGATCAAAGAGGGAATAAATTTGAAATGAATAACCAGTGAGTCAAAAGCGAATATTTGAAATTACATCCATGGTAAAGACTCTAGTATAAGAATGAGAAAAGGCTATTGGGAGTGTATGTCTTTTGTTGATGTAAGGTATCCATTTATATAAGTGGATTTCAACAATTCGAGGAGACAGTCTTGTTAATGTGAAGTGAATTTGGACCACATCATAGGCTGTGGAAATATGTTTGGGAACCACAAAAGTACCTCTGATGGTGGATTTTCTAACACAGGAAGTTATGTTTATGGATAGATTGCAATGTGGGGACCAGTAGGTAAAAAGGAACTGACAATGGCATAAATCATTGTAGAATCTTCGGGAATTCAAAGATCTGCTGAAATCCATCGAGAAAAAGAAAATTCAATGACAAATAAAGGATAGCAAGTGATAATACTACTGTATTGAGGGATTAGTTACTCAAGGAATTACAAGAACTATACATGAGCAAAATGAGTTTGAGGTTATATCTTTTGGCGTTAACTAGTAACATTTTATCAATGAGAAATTATGATTATATTGAAATAGTGTGCGAAATATTTAGCTGCATTAATTAAGATAGTAAAAAGAATTTTTAAGGAATTCACGATTTTGCTATTTATGACAAGCTCCCATGAGAGATTAAGACACAATATACTACAGTAGTATATCGATTTGTGTATTTAAGGACAATTGTAGTCTTATGAGCTGAATTTGGATATATGTCTTGAAAGATGCTGAGCTAGTAATGGGTTTGAAGGAATGGAATGTTGATTTACCTATAAATAGACAAATTAGTGGAGATTAATGTAAGATGGGAATTGGAAAAGATTGAAGGATTATATAGAGGAACCTGTCCTAATATCGTAAATGTTCCAATCAACAGTATCGAATAGAGCATTGCATAGAAGAGTACCATATTTGTGGATACTGGGTTACTCAATCAAGTGCAATAAAGAGGGTATAGTGATGAGTTAAAGTGGAGAAAAAAGGAAAATTTACCAATTATGGAAAAGTAATATTAGTTTTGCAAAAAGAAATTAGGAAAGCCCAAATTGTGGATTTGGGGATGTTGATGACATAAAATATGTGTACTACCTAATAAAGAGAGGTCTTTGTAAGTGGATCTCAAAAAGACAATTGGTGACTAAGAATGTTGACCTGAGTGATTGTATGTTTGAGTTCCTTGTAACTTGGACTATTGGATAAAGGTATAAGGTATATACGTCTAGAATATATAGTGCAAAGTGACTACAGGCAAAATCTTCATTTTTTTTCCTGGTGAGACAACAAAAAGAGTCGACCACCCTGAATAAAAGTCAGAATGAATTTGGAATACTATTAGTGAGTAAAGTGGTAAGTGAAATGATTTTTTTTTAAATCTGAATAAAGTGGTTTTGAAAAGCAAAAGGGATTATGGTGGATTACATAGAAGTTGTGATTATTTGGAGAATGATGTGAAGGTTCAGAGTACGATTACCGAAGTGTATTTCAAAAGATACAAGGTAATAAGGGAATCTAGGTGTGACATAAAGTGGTCCATATTAAATGATGACAAAAATGGGACTATGGCGTTATAAGTGATTTTATGGTTAGGATTGTTTTAATCCATTTCATGTGTTGTTGAAACTGGAAGTAATGAGTTGAATGTTCTGAAACTCCTCAAGGACATAATTGAAACAGAATGATATCTAAACAGAGAATTGTGAAACCTATTGATAACATCAATTGTGATGTTATAAAGGAAACATCGAATAGAAGGTTGATATACGAAATAGAAGAGTGTATGAGATAACAGTACCCCTACCTTGTTTAGTGTCAAAATGAATTTCGAGGACCAAATTTGTATTAGGAGGGGAGAATTGTAACATCCCATCACCGATGGGAAGGATAAAATGGTAAAATTGGATCGAGTTGTGAGTGTGTACACGTATCTCGACATACATGCGTAAAATGGCCTCTATATTGATATGAATGGAAATTTTTTGAAATTCACATAACTGTATATGCATTCGTGACAATTCCCGACATATGTGTCTATAAGTGTAACTTTTGTGAAAAATGTGAATTTTTGTGTTTGAAAAAAAATGAAATGATGAAATTGGAGTGATTTATGTGTTTTCTGCATAAAATTGCTAAGTGGGTACCGATGAGATTTCCAGTACAGAAAATGACTATCCAATTGACACTATAAATTAATGACGTGATTTAGGAATTTTGTTTTAACATGAGCCATTGAAATTTGGAGAGGTTTATGAAAGTCAAAGTAAATGAATTGATTGAAATGGAAATTGATAGGCATGAAAGAAATAATGAAAGTGTGTGAATTTGAAGAAATAAGAAAGTTGACTTTTTGGGGATATAGTGTTGACTTTTTTATTTAGGCAAAATTTGAAACATTAATTTACATGAACTTGTAGAAAATGTTGAAGGCTTTCTATCGCCATAGAGTTTGTTATTTTTTTATAACGAGATTGAAAGAAATAATTTTTTGAAGTTAAGGCTCGATTATCTTGCATTGAAAATGTTTGAATGGGATATTTTCTGAACATGGTTCAGTCTGATGAGAAATTCTTGACCTGTAGAGATCTAATTAAGTTAATGTTTGTTTCTAAATAAACTAGAAACATGGATCTGCACATTATCTGAAGAAATTGAATTTTCAATTCAATCACCAAGAGTTTAAATTTCTGAATTGAAGTAGAAAAGTTATAAGAATTTGTATAAGGGCAATTTAGGCATGACACTTATGATTTTAAGGCTTAAGGCTTAAGGGAAGGGGCAAAATGGATATTTCACATTTAGAAAGGGTATAAAAAGGAGAGGAAAGGATTATTTTGTTGGAAAAATGGTGGAAGTTGCCGTGGAAAGAGATGGAAAAGAGAGGGAGAGATAGGCTGGGTTTTTGTGGAAATCATGAAGAGTTTGAAGAATTTTAAAGCCAAATCAAGTAAGTATAAGCTTCATCCCTCTTGATTAGCTGAATGATTCATGTTTTGAGTATTAAAAGTTAAAGAACAGGTTACCTATATGTTGGGTTTTTAGGGTTTTCGATCATGGATAAATTGTGATATTTTTGTGAATGATATTGGTATGAAATGAGTTGGAACATGATGTGTGAGTGATGATTTAGAGTTAGGATGAATTATGTTTTGAAAAGTGGGAAGAATTGGATTGAAATGCCGAAAAATCAGGTTTCTGGAGGATTTTGGGCTCGCATGTCTCGGGGCACGCAAGTGTGCACGCATGGCGTGCGTCATGGCATGTGCATGATGCCCATGATGCGACGTGTGCGATTGCCTTCTGCATGGCGAAGACCACTTTTTCTGACAGTTTTGTTTTGGTTTTTAAACCATAACTTTTTGTACAGATATTCAAATAAGGTGATTTTTGATTTGGTGTAAACTAGAGACATGGGGCTACAAGTTTTATGAAGAAAAGAAGTTTTGGTTCAGCTTATAAAAGTTCTTAATTTTGGATGAAAGTTGTGTGTAAAATATAGTTTCGACATAAAGATAGTCGGTATCTATTTGGAGAATAACTCTCGGATTTTTTTGAAACAGATTAAATGATTTTAGTGTCTATTGAGTTTCTGATTTTGAGGGAAGACTGTGACGGGAATTTTTTGAGATAGTGTCGGGAATGTCACGAAAGTGCATAGTACATATTGTAAACTGTTACATGTGCATTATTAAATAGTTCTGATTGGGTAATGTGTAAAATATGAGTGTTTTGACTTGTGATAGAGGAGCATTTGGAATGTCAGCCCATCGACATAGCCGAGACTTCTAGGCTTTAGCACGGGAGCTATTTACGAGTGACCTAGATGGTTTCTTACTTATCATTGGCTTATGATTATTTGATTTTCACTCTGTGGAGAATAATGGTGGGATTGTGTTTGATTGTGAATTCCGGACAGAAGGTCCGGAATATTTGGAAAGATATGATATAGAAGTATTATGGGTACGTCAATTTGTGATCTACTTGCCTATGATATGACTGATTTGGATTCATGTGATTGATTTTGATACATAATGTATATTGTGGCATTCATAGGCTAATTGAGTATGAAATCTGAATACGTGCATAATAAAGTGATGAATTGTGACATATGCAGTTCTTACATGAATGCATGAATAGAAAATGACAGTTGTGACTGGAGCAGCTACCGATCAGAGCTTTTAGCTCAACGTTTATTTGGGCCTCGAGTCCTATAGTGATTCAGAGCCTCTGGCTCAACGATTAATGTGCCCTTATAGGGACAGTTTCAGAGCCTCTGGCTCAACGATTAATGTGCCCTTATAGGGAGAGTTTAAGAGCCTCTGGCTCAACGATTAATGTGCCTTTATAGGGATAGTTCAGGCGCTCGGTCACAACACCGAAATAAATTGAAAAAGTGTTACACACTGTATTTGATTTGATCTATTTGGTTGAATGAATGGTAAAATGCCATATACTGATGTGATAATATTTATGGGGTACTTCTAACTGTGAAATTATGATAAACTGTGATATGTTTGAGTGTTGCATGAAATGCAATGGCTATTGACCAGAGTTGCCACCGACCAGAGTTTTTAGCTCAACGTGTGAAAATGAGCTTCGAGCTCATAAGTGATTCAGAGCCTCAGGCTCAATGTATAATGAGCCCTGTATCCACTATCGGATAAGGGACAGATATTAATGAGCCCTACTATGGGGACAGTTTAGGCACTCGGTCACAGCAAAATTATAATAAATAGAAAGTGAGTTTCATATGTATGTATCAATTATGATATTATGAATGTAGATTTCAGTAAAAGTGTGAATGTGCAATTTTGTGAAAATTTATCATGAAATATAGTTAGAGTTATGCAAATTGTGAAATGTGATCAAATATTCAACAATGCGAATATATGTTATATAAATTGATGTTGTTGCATGAATAGAGTGGACCATCGATGATGGTCACTCATTGAGTTCGCAAAACTCACCCAAAATTTGCAATTATTTTTCAGGACTCAGAAGAATACCCCGTTAGGCAACGGACATATGGTGACCACTTACGAGTAAGAGAAGAGGTTGGGATCAGTTGCGCCTGCACTAGTGTCTGAAAATTTTTGTATAAAATTTTGTATTTCTAAATTTTTGTATAAATGATTCGGTTTTGTTATGAAAATTGTTCCCACATAATATTTATAATGTATGAGTATGTTTAAAAAAATTATTATACTGAGATTTGACTGAGTGATGTAGCACGCCACCCTCGCAGGGCTTGAACTCGGATATCACCATCAATGTCAGGTTTGGGTCATATGGGAGTGGGGTGTTACATTCATGACAGGCGTGCATAGAGTTACATGACTCTCTATCAATCACTATTATGACAGTGTGAGTCATAATCGTCATGAAGGTTTTCTATGCTCAAATATTTTCCTGCTTTTAAGATCCGAGGCTATTTTTGGAACCAAACAAAATGGGGAAACCCTAGACATGACCCCATAACCCTAAAGACTACATAAGAATGTGAAAAATAAAAAAAAGGTAGCAACCACAAATCAAAGTAGATTAAAGTGGAGAGATCAAAAAAGGTCTTCAAGAAATTCCAACATTCAAGATCAAGGAGTCAAACAATTTTTATTCATTATCCTTGGTGTGTATTTTTATTTCTATAATGTATAACACGCCTATGGATTTTTAAATCTATATTATAAATTATTTTAAATTTATTTTGTGAACTTTCATTATTGTTGATTTAAATACATCTTAAATGTTTGTGATAATTGTTGTACATATACTTGACAATAAATCAAGAAAGTGAGTCAAAGTGATTAATGTTAGGTTGCATAAAGAGAGCTGGCAATTTAATAGACCCACAATTATTAAATTAACAATCAATGAAAGAGAGAACTTCGTTTTGAAATTAATCATCTAATAGATTGTTTTAGATCTAATTAAATAAGTTAGGAATAGCTTTGTGAATCAAGAGATTAGAAATTTATAAATATCGAATGCAATTAGGGTTAATTGATTAGATCATGAGAGAGAGTGTAATCAAAACCATAGAAAATCTACAATCAAACATAAATTGAATCAACAAGATTAAGGAAATTAAACAAGGACATACTAAGTATTAAAATTGATCAAACCCGATTTAATTGATAACTTTCTTGTTTATTTAATTACTTATTTTGTTTTATTACTTTTTAATTTTTTATTCATTTTAATTCAAATAAATTTCTTAGTACCTTAGGAAAAGTTAGAATCAAATTGTTTAGGTGTTTATAATCCTCGTGGGAATAATATCGTTTAATACTATAAGATACGATTCGTATAGTTGCAGTATTGAGAGTTTTATTATATATAAACTTGCTCAACAAATACACCCCATGTTTTCTTATTCTTAACCATGTTTTGCCTAAGTTTTATTAGAAATTTCAATTCCTCTTTTTATCTTTTAGAGAGATAAACTATCTTTAGCCCTCCTAAGTCATACATAAGGTACTTTAGTACAGATTTAGCGCTTTCTTTACCAAATTTCTTAGCTTCATCTAGATATTTTCCTATAAGATCCCTATTTCCACTATTTAGATGCATTTTGAAATGTTAAATCCTATTAATCATTTCTTATGCATATTTGATGATTAGATATCCATTATGCATTACTTTTAGGGTGTTAGAAAAACGACTTAGGTGAATTATGACATGTTCTTTATATGATCATAGATTCTTAATATGACTCATATAGGTTATTCTAGTGCCTTAATTTTAAGGATTGATCATTTTAGGCTACATAACGGGATAAAGGACAAGAGCACTTATATGTTAGCATTATAAGATGTAGGAATCAGTCACAATATGTATGAATAATGAAAATATGACATGAAAGTACTATAAATTGGTTACATTCTATTTAATGGCTCATTCTTATGTTTTACATATTATTTTTCACTATACTCCAAATTTACGCATTTTTGTGATATCATTTAATATTTTCAGAATCTCAAATATGTTTTCTTTAGGAATCACATTATGGGAAGGACTTAAGGACCACCTAGATGACCCAAAAGACTTATACATCAACTGTTATGCAATAAGGGTAGAGTGGACACCACTACCTCTTTGTCACATGAGACTGCCTAAAAGATGCATTCTCTAAGGAGGCAATAGAGGCTAGTGAAAATACCCCTAACACTACCACTACCACTACCACTACCTTTAGTAGATCTATAGGTTTCTTCATAAGAGCGAACATAGTTGGATCACCTGCTACTTCATTTCACTATAAGGGTAAGTAAAAGAGGTACCAAAACTTTTGCACTAAATAGTTTAAGGTACCCTTCTTTATTGATTAGGACATTCTTAGATAGGTTAATCTAATTAATAAGATGTATAAAACAATTTCATTTGATAGGTGGTATGACTTCTTTGATTATTATGACATTACGAGCTTATGTTAAAGTTTATATGCACATGATAAGTGTGAATTCCATCATGTTTTAGGGCTTAGTTTGATATGCATTTAAGTATTAACTTAATCGTTTAGTATGTGTTCTGATTAGACTTGTGTTAGTTTGTTAATTAATTGTATTGAAGTGTTTTTATGGGTTAGTATAAGCCTTTGAGCTTAATTATTATATCTTTGAGGTACCTTAATGTGTTTGTTAATGTTTTAGGGTAAACATTGAAGAATGAAGAAGTTTTGGAGACACTCGAACCGAAACAATAGCCTACGATCATGGCACAATAGGCCACGATTATGAAAGAAGCACTAGAGTCAGCCCGCGATCGTGACCTATATGCCATGATCATGACAGAAGCCCAGGAAACGGCCCACGATTGCGGCCTGTGTCAGACAGATGCGTAGACACTAAAAATGTCAAATTTTAAGGGAGTTTTTAGACCTTTCGAACCCCGAAAAAACGTTAAGGCTACCCAAAACATAAAAGGTATATAAAGAATAAGACAAGGAAGATGAAGAAGCTTTTGTATCTATTGGGACCCAATCCGGAGACCAGATCCTAATCGGAAAGCGGAAAGCAAAAGCAAAAACGAAAGGCAGAAACGAATGCTAAACATGTACAAATCAAATCGGAAGGCGAAAAATAATCGAAAACGAAAGTAGCGAAACCGAGTCGAGACAAAGAAAATTTACTCGGAATCGAATGCTAAAGGAATATCGAAAACGAATCGAATTCTTAATGGAATCAAAAGCAAATCAAATCAAAACAACAAACGGTTTGATCGAACAAAAATCAAATTCTGACATCTGTGAACAAATAGCGTAGAAATAACCATCGCGTTGGAAACCTTAGACTAAACTAATATGAAATCCGGTATAAATTTTTTTTCTCTCTTTCTTTCATTCACTTATCAAACTCATACAAAGCAATCTTAATTCCCCTTTTGGAAATTTATCCTCAATCCAACAATTCAATTCATAATATTCCTCTAATTCATCATTTCTCATCTTGCTAACAAAATCATAAATCTCATTCTTATCTTTCTTTTGTCATAAAAATTTCGGCAGCATAACGACTGCATTTTAACTAACCCAAACGTGCAAAGGGTTTAAAAATTCACTTCTATAAACCAGCTCAATCACACAATCATCAAAATCCTCGGACCTCCCGTCCGAAAACTCAGCATAAACAAACACAATCCTATTTCTAAAACACTTCAATAAGCCTCAATCCTTAATTAGAATCATCCATACACAACCTAATCATAATCATAAACAATTCCATAACTCAAATTAACATACAAATCTCATAATTCAAATACATAAGAAAACAAACGTTTACAATACACAATGGCATTCCAAGCCATATACCAAAATCCTGAATACCTAAAACACAAAACAAACAAAATCGAACATAAGCCTTGACCTTCTTTCATCCGATCTCCCGCTCGATACCTGGAGATGGGGATGAAAGGGGGGTAAGCTAGATAGCTCGTGGATAATATGTTTATAAATTGAAAGATAAGCGAAAACATTTTTCAAAACTTTTTGCCATTTATTTTTAAAGGTTTCAAGGTTGAAAAACTAGCAAATTTCTTATTTCTCAAACTTTGCAAATCATTGCTAAATAATTTACATAGTTTCACGGCTACAAAATCCTCAATAGCTCATTTCTCAAAATTCTCACATTTTTCACACCTACACATTTCATGAACAAATTAAAAAACATGGATACACACAAAATAAACAAAATCAAAAACACATAACATATCAGAATGATTTGGTTCGGTCCAAAACGGAATGTACTGCACATTCCTGCATAACAGACCTGTGCAGCCGTAAACGAAACGTACTACACCTTCCCGCATAGCGGCCCGATGTAACCGTGACTTATGGGAGTCTTAAATCGAAACTCCAATGCCACTAGTGAGCAGGCGAGAGAAGCTTTTAAAAATAGATAAGTGCGCACTTGTCCCACTTATAGGACCTGACCAAACCCACATAACATAAATTGAAATCGAAAAATTAGGATTGCCCGAAGGGACATTTTTAAATCTTGATTTTTCATATAGTGTCGTGCTCGACACAAATCACATTCGCAAATCACATAAAGTCATATAGCAAAATACATGCAATCTTAATTCATCACAAAGAAGGCAATCAATTTCTTTAAATCAGAATTCAAACACACAAAGAACATTTTTCATCGAAAATTTCGTGTAGCAATCTCATCTTTTATTCAAAACAATAAAATCCATCAATTATTTCAATTTAATAAATCATAGCAATATCATCAAAATATTCGAATAATTCGAAAACGATGAATTTCATAAATCTTGCAATTTCTTAAAATCATTCCCAAAGCAAGGAATTGAGTCCTTCAAAAATCATAAATTTCAAACATTTTCATAAACATAATTTATAAAAAATTTTGTTTCTTGATTTTTCAAAAATACACACTTAGCTTAAAATTCAATAAATAAACATACTACCCACCTCGAATCAATGCTAGAAGCTTGTCTTCTTTCCTCCAATTTAAAATTCCCTAAACCAAATTCCCAAAAATTCAACATCATAAAAAACATAATTACTCAAATTGAGCTTAGAAAACACAAATCTCTCATATATTCTAACTATCTAAATCAAAAACTTCCAAAATCTCTAAACCACAAAAATTGGGCATAAACTCTAATTCACAATTGTCCAAAATTGAACCAATAGAACAAAGCAATCACCAAAATTGACTTCATAACTCACAAACCCATAAGATTTCCAAGCTATCTAAACCAAAAATTCATTAAAAACTCAAAGCTCAAAATTTTCTCTTACCTCATTTCTCCACCATTTTCAGATTTATTGGGCTTGAGAGGAAGCTTTCACCTTCTTCCTTCTCTTTCCCCTTGAATCACTCAAAACTCATGCTAGAAGGCCCAAAAATTCGAAACCCTAGTTACTCTCTCTTTTTCTCCTTCATTTTCTCCCATTCGAAGCTTCTCATTCTTCCTCTCTTCTTATTTCTTTCCTTCTTTCCTCTTAAGGTCATGACTTGTTGCTCTTTAATTCACTTAAAAACGACAGCCCATTGCTTGCCCCTTTAATGAATGAAAAATGACCAAAAAGCCCCTCCATTTAAGCCTAAAACCTTAACTCTTTAAGTGATCTTCCAAAATTGCCCCTAATGTCTTCTTTAAACCATAATTTCTAACATTTAAATTCAATTTAATTCCACAAATTTCCCATATGCTTTTACTCAATTTAACATGCTAATTATTCACATTAACATGTTAATTAAGTCCTTAAAATCATCAAATTAATCAAAGTCCCAAATTTCATTAAAATCATGTTTCGCTTAGGTCATTTTTCAAATCATCATTTTGAAGGAATTTGCTAAAACTTCCTTCTAGAGAATTGTTCCTCATTGTCTTAATTTCATAACGCCACCAAAATCATTTAATTTGGTGCACTATGCTAAAAGTTATGCTCCAAACATTTCGGACTTGTCTTATGTTAAAACATTTTTCCAGCACTTTATTTCCTTCCAAAAATTGACATTCTTAAAGACAAAATTGAAACTCAAGTCCTTCATAACATTTGTAGATCTATTTCTCTAATTTAATCCAAATAAAAAATCACCTCATTTGGATTATTAGACCAAAAGTTAAGGCCAAAATACTTTCAGATTTTTCTAATCTAAGACTGCACACAAATCCGAACTGCCATTCAGAAATTGAAAGTCTTAGGGGCTAAATTGAAATTCAATTTCTTCATATGACTTATAGCCCCATGTCTTAATTTTATTTTGACTCAAGAATCACTTCAATCGGATCATCAAAGATTAATAATTTCTCAAAATACTGAACTATGTTTGGAAAATTTCCCGACTCATTTTGATTAATTTAATCAACCTCAATTTAATCTCAAAAATTTACAAATTTTCCACAAGGATGTAGATAATTCTCTTAGAAATTCAACGCTTTAAAAACCAAGTCAATCGGATGTCGGACAGAAAAGTTATAAGCGAAAGATTGAACAAAGGTCGGATTTGGAGAAGGAATTAACAAAAGCACCAAAACGACATCGCATAACATGCAAAGGAAAACGGCGTCGTACGCGAAGGAACGACCGCACGCTGAAGAGAATAACAATGAAACGACATCGCAGACAAGAAGCGAAAACAACGTCGTTTGGGGAACAAGTGCGTGCGGAAAGCAGAGACAAAGCGAAACGGCGTCGGGGCGAGGGCGAGACGTTTGCCCTCGCGAGCGTTTGCCCTCGAGAGAGCACTCGCTGGGCGAGGCGCTCGACCTCGGGAGGGAGGGGCGCCTGTGTTCCGGAATTTCAATTTTTTTCTTTTTTTTCACAATTATAAATCCGAAAATTCCATAAATCATAACTCTTAATTCCAAAATCCAAAATTAACAAATTTGGTATCAAAAGAAAACTTAAAAGAAGCTCTACAACTTCCATGCGGAATTCAAAAACTAATTCAGCCTCTAATGTGATCAAATTTCTCATCAAATATTATGTCCAATTAATACATTCCTGAACAATAACACAACTTTGAAAAATTCTATCTTTCAACCCCAATGTCCAAACATGTCATATTTTATATCAATACAAAGATGAAAAGGTAACCTATAACTTTCATGAAGGATATAAAAATCAATTTGACCCCTACAGGAGTCAAATTTTCAATCATAGATTCTGTCCACTAATAATCATGCTAAAACAATAACAGAAACTTCCAAAAATCATAACTGCTTATTTCATAGTCTAAAAATTCTATACTTTATATCAAAATAAAGATCAAATAAAAATCTTCAACTTTCATGAAGCACTTAAAGGCAATTTCAACCTCTAACTTGGTCAATTTTTCAGTCAAAGTTTCTGTCGTATAATTGGTCAACCTATGCCAAATTCAAACTTCCAAATTTCATAATTTTTAATTCTGACATTGAAAAATATCATACTTTATGGCGACAAAAAGCTCTCAACAGAAGCTACAAGTTTCATGAATATCATTTTCTCAAATTTTGCTTAAATCAAAAAGTCAACTCTGAAGTCAAACTTTCTATCACTATTCATCCCCAAAAGTCAAACTTTCTTAATTCTTTAAATTCTCACACTTTTTCTCTTTATTTCTTGATTTTCAACTTCCATTTCAATCCACTAATTCATGTTAACTTTCATAACCATACAAATCTATTCAAATCCCAAAATTATCAAAATCAATCATTTTTTTTCATCACTTTCCTTTAAGTATAAATACATCTATACCATAACATATATACAAAAATACTCATTTCTTTTCAATTATTATTTCTAAATTCCACTTAAAAATTGGGTTCTAATAGTATCAGCCACTTTAGAGAAAAACCCTAGAGATAATTGTTGAAAGATTGAGAAAGAGAAGAAGGATGAGAGAAGTGGAGAAGAAACCGACATCGACATACTTCTTGAATTTGGAATTTCCCGATGTCGCTACCTCTGGTCTCCATTTAGAATCGTATTTCCTATTATTTTCCATTTTTATTATTGTATAGAATTAGGAATAGCAGTTTAATAATAGGATTGTGAATGTTGAGAAATTATATACTCACCTTTGGGCTTTTTTTAAATCTTTGATCTAATAAACTTTGATTTTTTATGTTTATTGGATTTATTATGATTGATTTATATGATTACATAATTCAGTAATAGACTGAGAGTGTGAATCTATTGGGCGCTATTTTCGGAAACCAACTCTTAAATGGAACCATAAGACATGAACGTACTCCAATAAAGTCTCCTTAACCATCATTGATTTTTTTTATACCACAATTGTTGGGCCCCGCTTATTTCCAAAGCCCAACCGCTTGCTCTGATACTACACATGTTGGATCCTTTTTCGGAACCCAACATCCGAAAACCATTCATAAAACATGAGCATAACAACTATCGAACCGGAGTCAAAAAATATAATCAGGTTTCCAAGCTCTTTAACCCTTATCAAAAAATCCTCATTCGCATGACATCTCAAGCTACAAAGGCGAGCCCACACAACGAAATCACAACAATTACAATTTACTTCTTCAAAATGGTATCTCTTAGTCTCTAGTTTATGTAGAAATAAGAACCACCTCATTCGGAGCTCTCTAGCTCAAGGTATGCTTAAAATTCAAAGTATGTTCATGACCTAATCATGTTCTCCAAACCGATCCCTCACTTCCTTTTCATAAAAAATTTTGAATTTAGATCCAAAGGCTATCAATTTTTATTGAGAGGTATGAAAACGTGTTAGGAATCTGTCGCCTTATGAATCGCCTCAATCGGAGGTCGGACAAAAAAGTTATGGTCAAACGAATCCAACATGTTCATATCTTTCCTCCTATTGAACATGCTTTGGAGCAAACGCCATAACTCTCACTATAGTTATCTGATTGAATTTGTTCTTGTACCATTAGAAAGTAGATTCCCAGATCTACAACTTTTGTGTCGACATAAAAATCGTATTATGCCATTTTGTACACGGTCCCTGTGATTTTACACGGGCTGGCTGTGTAACCTTCGGGTGGAATGTGCTCCTGCACCAGAAACACACGACCCATGTAATTTTACACGGGAAGGCCGTGTAACCTTCGGGTGACACAAATTTTTCACCCTCCAAGACCCCTCCAAAGGATACTAAACCCATTCTATCATCCCCTTTCCTCATAATCTTCCCAAATTCAACTCTTTCTATTGCGATATCACTTCATATGCTCTAATTATTCGGGATACACGTCCTTTACGACATCCTAACTTGTAATAGTTATAACTCTCAACTCCGATATCCAAAAATGACATGCTTTATATCGTTGGAAAGATAAAAAGACAAGCTACATCTTTCATGAAGAAATATTTGTCTAATTCCTCCTAGATCAATTCAGTTTTTCCTTAGAAGTTAGAATACACATTTTACCCTCATGAAAAACTTAAGGATTATCCCAAATTCACTTCCTCTATTACAACATCATTCATAACAATTCAACTTCTAATTGGAATTCATCTAACTCTCACCCTCAATTCATTTGACTCCTCATATTCAATACCATCTCATCATTCACCAAACATCCTATCTTTCTTTCCGATACTATCTCACTTATATATATATAACAATAGTTTAAGCTCAAGACTCATCATCTTAAGTTGATAATTTCAAACATACCTAGTTTCACTTCACATCATCCATGCATAAATCATACTTCATTTACATCATAAGATAAATGTTTACAAAACTTTAATGGCATTCCAAGCCATATTACATCATCAATATTAAAAATCCAAAATACAACGAAATACACAAAATCCATAATTCTCAACATACTTCAAACATCTTATTTTTCCAAAATCTAACTTCCAACACAAAATATACAAAATCGAAATGATGCCTTGACTCTTAATTTCCCGATCTCATTCTTTTTACCTGAAGATGGGATGGAAAGTGGGGGTGAGCTTAAAAAGCTCGTAGGTAATAGGTTTATAATCCATAATAAGCAAAACCATTGAAATTATTCATTTATCATATAAAAATTCTTATCGAATTTAAGGAAAAACATAGTTTTCAACCAATTCACAATAGTGCAAATCATGTATGCACCAACTTGACAATTCACAATTTCCATACACATCTCATAATTCAATACATCATCCCATTAAACACAAATGATGTCATTTCTCATTCAAGCATAACACACAATTCACATCATAACATAACACATCAAAATGCTAATGCACACACAATTTGGCTCGAGGGTTTCGTGAACAAAACAGAGAAACCGAAGTTTACTCTATGAACGAAATGAATCCATTTTTTAGATCTCGTGGGCCACAGGATAGTCGGGAGAAGGCTTAATGTTGACGTGCACGTGACTAATGAAACGGTTCCTCTCTCGCCCAACTAAAGCACATAAGCAATGCTCAAAATCATTTCATCGAAATGAAATGCTTTCATATTTTTCATGTTCTTTTTCTTCTTTCCATTCAAATCAAACATAACATAATCATATATCACAATGCATTTTTGCATATTCACAACAATTCAAAACCAATTCATGGAGCATTTGCACACATATAAGCAAATTCTTTAAATCATTTGAAATCAATATATGCACAGTTATAAAATACTTGAAATCATTTTATTCTCTTTATTTGGGAAAAACTTTAATGGCTTATTATTTAACTATAAACATGAAACCCGTCTCATTTTGCTTGGACATCCAACCTCAATTGTTCCCTTCCTCTTGGTCTTGGATAGGGCTTCTTTTGATTTCCTAAAACGAACCAAAACTCTCATTCAATTTTGATTCAAATGGAAATCCCCAATTTTCACAAAATCCCTAAAACTTTAAAATCACAACAAATGAAATTAACATAAATCAAGCTCAAATCTAACTTACCCATTGTCCATCTAGGTTAGAAAACCCAAAACCTAGCTTAGAAACCCTAAAAATCAAATGGGTTCCTTAAATCATATTCTTCAACACCCATTCTCTACATAAACACTTTCTCTAACAAAGCAAGAAGAAGAAGATAAACTTACCTTAGCAAAATGATTCCCTTTCTTTTCTTCTTCTTTTTTCTTCCTTCTCTCTTCTTCTTTCCTTCTTCTTTTCTTCTCTCCATGACTCTCTCTCCCTCTTCTCTTTAAATTTTCGTTTCTTTCCTCTTCCATTTAAGCCAAGTCTTCTTTCTTTCTTTTTATACCCTTAATGTCTACTTTGTCCTTCACTTAAAGCCTTGTAACTTAAATGACTTAATTGGTCTTCCAATTTTGCCCCTCATGCAAACTTACCACCTTAATACAATAATTCAATCAACCTATTCCATATGATCTTACTCAAATTAACATGCTAATTAACTCCCATTAACATGGTAATTAATTCCACAAAATACTCTATTAAGACCTCAAAGTTTATTTAAATCGTGCTTAACTACTTCCAAAAATCAACACCTTTTCTAATCATGCAATTGAAGGAATTTGCTTGTACTTCCTTCTAAAGAAATGTTCCTCATTGTCTTAATTTTCCAATGATACTAAAATCATTCAATTCGGTTCAGTACTCTGAAAGTTATACACCAAACATTTTTGAACTGTTTTTATGTTGAAACAATATGCTATGCTCAAATTCCACCCACAAATTGACTTTCTTAGAGACTGAATTAGAACCCAATTTTATCAGAAAATTTGTAACCCTATTTCTCTAGTTTAATCCAAATTAAGAATCACCTCATTCAGATAACTAGAGAAAAAGTTATGACTAAAATACCGAAGCATACTTTGTGATCATGTTTCAACTTATAACTTCCAATATTTCACATATAACCCATCTTGTCCTAACTATCCTTTCCACTTCATTTCAAATGCAAGAATTCTTCTTTTCTTTACACATGAATAATTGTCAAAATTTCTCATTTCATATTTCTACATTCGAAGAAAAGTTCGGGGTCCAACATAATCAAATGAAAAATAATTAAATTAGGCTAACAAAAGTTAGGTGACTTAATAAGAATGAGAAATTAATCAAATCAGTAATTGTGTAAAGAGAGATCTCACATAGGTTCCTGTTAGTTTATTGGACAACTTCAGATCTAATTAGAGTTTTGGATATATTGTTAACTATGAAATTACAAATTTCCATAACCTGATTAGGGTTTATAATTTAAGGTTAATGGTTATAACACAAGAGACAATGATCAACCCTAAGATCATCTAGGACCAATAATCTGATAATTCATAATCGATTAGGGTAGAGTTAAATATAAGTAAAAATTCCCCTTTCTCTCAATTGATAGTTCCTTTAGGATGATTCTTGAGTGTGTGTTGCAAATGCCACTTTGCTTATGGGTCTTCTTCTATGTTTTGCTAACACGTCTTCATCTATGTTTTGCTAACGTGTCTTCTTCTGGGTTTTACTTCTTCTGTATTTTTCCATTCTTTTGCTTTTTCATTTGACTTCATGTGTACCTATCTTCAGTTCCATTTTTGCCTTTAGAAGATAGAATCTATCTTCAAGATCTTCATAAAAGTTGTAGATCTTGAAGTCTTCTTTCAAACCATATGAAGAACATCTTAATCCGATATCTGTAGGGAAAGTTATAGCAATTTTCCCACTTCTTTTGTCTTTTTCCATTCTTCTGCTTTTTCCTTTGGTTTCGTCTAATCCTATTATTTTGTCCATTTGACCCTTTAGATGATAAAATCTAACCTTAAGGTCTTCTTCAAAGTTGTAGATCTCAAATTTCTCTTTGCAATCATCCTAAGATGATCTTAATCCAATGTCTCCAGTGAAAGTTATGCTATTTGTCCCGAGACAAGTTTGATACGATTGAGGATGAAATCTTGTTTGATTTTTTCAACTATAATTTTGTTATCTGACCTCCAAATGAAGTGATTTTTAAACCCTTAGATTCCTAAAACTTTTTTTTTTGTGTCTCCATTGAAGGTCATAGCTTTTGGTGTTGATTTGAAAGAGATGTATTAAATCGAGTCAGGGTATAAATTGGAAGAGTAGGAATTGGATATTTTACTAAACATGCTTAAATATTTTGATGATTTCTGGATCAATAAAGCTTCGAATAAGATGATTCTTATTTCAAGATAAACTAGATACATGGAGTTACGAATGGTATGAAGAAGTTGAAGTCAAATTCAGTTTCTAAGGGGTTTAAAATTTCTGATAGTAGTTGTGCACAGTATGCTGATTTGGATAAGAACAGTCCAAAAAGGTTTGAAGTGTATCTTTTTAATCACTGACCCAAATGGAATGATTTTGGTGTCGTTGGGAATGTAAGACAATAGAGAAGATTCTTCTAGAATAAAGTGTTATGTCAAAATATTCAAGGGTGCTTTTGGCAAGACACTTACGTGTTAAAGACATAAGGTATAAGTGGAAGGGAAAAATTGGAAGAAGAAGTGTTGTCTTGCCTATAAATGGAAGGAAGCAGAAGAGAATTAAAAAAAAGGAGAAAGAAAGAGAAAAAGAGAATGTCATGAAAAAGAGAGAAAAATACAAAGAGAAGAAGAGAATGCGAGAGAGAAGAGAAACCAAGCTAGGGTTTTAATTTCCTTAGTCTATAAGAGAGATTTTGAGGAGGTTCATGAAGAGAAAAAGGTAGAGGAAGAGAAGAGCTTCCATTTGAGCCAAGGACCTCCTCATTTGGTGAAGAACCGAAAGGATCGAAGAGACCTATTTCAGTTAAATCAACTCACGGAGCACACATTAAAGATACAACAGGAAAGAGTCTTAGAGACCTCATGTTGTTTGCAAAGAGAAGAGACATTCTGAGCAAGCCAATAAGCAAGGAAATCAGGTGGGTACATGTTTATAACACAGTAAATAAGCCACTACTATTTTTCTTTAAAGCAAAGCAGTTTACTAATTTCAATTGCATCATAAGTGCTGCATCTTTTGCTTTTGCATGATTTGTGAAATCTGCTATGTGTTTGCTACATGAGTTGTGTGATGATTTATAAAAGTGATTTCTTTTGAAAAGATCAAATGTACATGAAATCATGTTTTTGAGAATAGTTTTCAAGATATATATCAAGTATATGAAAAAGCAAGTTTACAAGAAGTGTCATTTTGGGCAACAAGCTTTCAAGATTTTTGAAATCTATGTGTTATGTGGGTTTATGGTAGTCCCTCAAGAATCGTCACGTGCACGTTAACCTAAGTATATGTAGCGTCTCCTTACTATAGAGTACCCACCGGAAAGCCCGTAGGTCATTCCGGTACATATCCTACGATAAGAGACCACTACTGACATCCACCGCTAAACTCTCCATGGCATCACAATAACAAAACAGAAATGAGAAATTGGTAACTTTTTAAAACCAAACTGTATTTCATTTCATTTACTCAAACTTAGAAATTTACAAACTGTCAGTATTTTCAGTCTATACAATCCTTCAAAACACTTTACATTAAGTACTGTACAATAAGGCACAAAGAACAGTTCTAACTATAAGTCTCCAAAAGAAATCCCAGCTGACCGACCTTTGAGCCATAACCTCTCTCGCCAATCCGATGTCCAAGGCTTTACAGTCCTGAGGGAGCTAACAGTCTACTCTTAACCCTGAAAAATAGATTGCAATTTTGGATGAGTTTGTGAACTCAATGAGGAACCATCATCGATGGTTCGCCCAATTCATGCATCACATAAGCATGTTCTAGTAATCAGGCAGTCATAGCGGTAATACAGGCTCAGCAATCACACATTCATATACAGCAATAGTCATTTCAGGTATTCAGTCTAGTATGCAATGCACATGTGACTCTTTTTCTAGTTTCATTTCAGTGTTGTGACCGAGTGCTTAAGCAATAATCAGTAATCAGTAGACGCGTCTCGGGAGGATTATCTCCCTTCGAGCTCTAGGCTCGTTTTCAGTTTCAGTGGCGACTCGGTTCACAATTATTTATATCCGTTTATGCATCTGTGTATGAAATGCCTATGCCCAATTGAATAGTTAATTAACAGCCCATAATGCACAATTAACAGTCCATCAGTCACAATTAACAGTCTATAATTCACAACTAATAGTCCATAAGTCACAATTAATCACAAAAATCCCAGTAAGGGCAAACAAGTCACACAATTTACACATTCCTGATCCCGCCATTATCCCCATATTAGACAAATAATAATTGAGAAACCCATCTAGGTTACTCGCCTATTACTTCTGAGCTAATACTGGGAAATCTCTGCTACGTTGGTAGGTCGACGCTCCAATTGTGCCTCTATAATAATCAGAGAAGATAACTATTACTAATTGTCCAATCAGAACGAGTTAATGATGCATACGTAACAATTAAAAGGTGCACAATGCATGTGCATGATATTCCCAGCCCTAAATGAAATTTTTCCATCACAAAAATCCGTCTAAAAATTAGAAATCTAATGCCGCTGACGGTACTCAATTCGGACCTCTATAGGTCAAAAAATAAATAAAACAGTGACCAGAAAATAATAAACCTGACCCACATCAATTTCCCGTCCAAAAATTCCCAATCTCTCAGAAAATGAAAATAAATATTCTATGAATCCAATGCCTTAAGAATTAGGTCAATCGGACGTCGGACGGAAAAATTATTCCCAAAAGAACACAAAAAATCAAATAAAATAATATATATATATATGTGTATATATTGCCCCTATTTCCTTCTCTTTTTCTTATTTTCAAACCGAAATTCATACACCTATAACTCTTTGCACACAATTCAGAAAATTACAAACCAAATCTCGTTGGAAAGATCATGAAAAACTCTAAAAGTTTCATGAAGACCATAAAAATCAATTTCACCTCTAAGGGTGTCAAAAATCCAATTAAACCTACTGCCTAGTCAATGGGTTCTAAAATAGTATAGTATCTTGTAAATTCAATAACTTCTCATTTTCTTTGTCAAAAATTACATAATAAATATTATCAGAAAGATCCCAATGTTATCGACAACTTTCATGAACAACCTGAAATCAAATTCATTTGTTAACTAGTCCAAACAATTCACCAAATCATCTGCCCACTGAAATTTTCCAATCTGAACAGTACATTTCAAAGCAACATATCTCCTAGCACAAATGTCAAAACAATCACTACTTTATATCACTGGAATGATAAGATCTCATAATTCCATTTTCATGAAGGATGCAAAATCCAATTCCATCCCTTACAAGTTTAAAACTGCCAAACAAGTGACTGATCAGGGCAGTAGTTAAAAACCTAATGCAGGTTCAGTTTTTTGAAAACTCATAACTCCCAAATCTGATCTCCAAAAATCACATGCGATATACCATTTTCAAGATAATTTCTTCCTTTACAACTCTTCAGCAGATCACTAAAGCCAATTCAATTGAAAGAAATTTCTAAAATTTCTTCCAATCAGAATGCTCACAAATCTGACACTTAGGCTAGGTTTCACCACAATGTACAAAATCAGTCAATAGTTAACAGTGGATATCTCCCAATATACATATCAAAATTGCAAAATCAGTGGCAATGAAAATCTAACAATATAGGCTTTAACTCTTATGAAGACCATTTTCATCAATTCCTTCGAAATTAATTTAGAAAAATCATCAAAACACTTAGGTCATTGGTTGGTTCATCGCTCATACACACATCAAGAAGAACTTTCCAAGCCAAAATTCACCCTCTTAAGGGTAAAATTAGACAACACCTATTTCACAAAAAAATGTATCCAACAAGCCAAAGTTTCATTTGGAACAAACCTCACAATGAGTTATGCTCAAAATAGTACAGTAGGTCAGAAACCAATTTTCAGCTTTACTACTCAAATACACTTCCTATCATGCCAATTGAACTTCTACTACCATAAGCATCCCAATTGGACACAAAATCAGTCCCTAGATCATTCCTACACTCACTTAGACCCATAGTTAAAATTTTGCAGCATTAAACTCTTAATTTCTATGCAAGATTAGTCATCAATATTCAATCCAAAATCAAGCTAAAACATTCATTCATACTACTTCATCAAGTCATACCTAACATAATCTTACCCACCAATTCAAACTTAAATTTTCATTCAATTCATGCATCAATAAACACAATAATTGCACCATAACTCCAAATGAATGCATCTAACGACTATGATTCATTAAATGCATAATCAAAGCATAATTAAAGCTTAACTTAAAAACTTACCTACTTAAAGCTTCCACGCTTCACTTCCTTCAATTCTTTCTTTACTACTCTCACTAACAACTTCTTCTAACACCATGCAAGGGTAAGTTCTCCATGGCAAGAAAATAGCTTGTTTACAAGAAGAAGCTCTTAAGGTGGGAGGAAGTAACTTAAAGAAGGAGAAAAAATCGATGGAGATGAAAAGAAGTGAAGATTTTCGGATGATGAGGAGAAAATGAGCAATAACTCTTCTTTTTTCATCCCTTTAATGTGAAGGCACCGAAAACACAAGGAGAGGAAGAAGACAAAAGCATTTATTCACTTAGGACACTTGGCATATTGAACTAAAAGACAAAATAAGCTAAAGAACAAAACAAGCAATAGGATTTCTTGAGAACCCTAATGAAATTTGAGCCATTCAAGTCCAATGGCCCTCATTTCAATCCCAAAATAATATACCCAATATTATAGTGCTATTGGATAGAAATTTTCGCTACCGAAAACCAACCGGTTCGCCGCTTGGCGATTTTTCCGATCCAGAAAATTCTTCCGAAAAATTTCAGAAAATTTCCTAAAAATCCCTTAAAATATAAAACACTCAATGGCGCACTCAGAATAATTTTTCAAACACAAGAACCACGTTAATCACAGTAAAACTACATTAGGCACAAAAATCGGAAATGTCATGTATGCATCTACAGTTATTTCATGTGCACAAAATTCACTGTGTACCAATACTAGTATGCATGAACAGTCCTAATGAAGCCCAATCACTCTCATCCTATGCCAAATTACTATTCTACCCTTCCCGTTGAGGGTGGGATGTTACAATTCCCCCCTCCTAATAAAAATTTCGTCCACGAAATTCTTACCTGATTGATCGAATAAATGAGGATATTGTCTCCTCATATGCTCCTCGGTCTCCTAAGTGGCTTCCTCAGTCGAGTGATTTCTCCAGATAACTTTCACCAATGGGATACTCTTATTCCTCATCTGTTTAACCTGTGACCCGACAATCTGAATTGACTCCTCAACATAACTCAGATTACTAGCAACCTCAATCTCTTGAGCCGGTATCACATGTGTCGGATCTGACCGATATCTGCGGAGCATACTCACATGGAAGACATCATGCAACTGAGACATCTCGGTCGGTAAAGCCAACCTATAGGCCAAAGGTCCTATCCTCTCAGTAATCTCATAGGGACCAATGTACCTAGGGCTTAACTTCTCCTTTTTACCAAATCTCAGTACACCACGCCACAGTGACACCCGTAAGAATGCTCTGTCTCCCACATTACACTCCATTTCCCTCCGATGCTGATCCACATAACTCTTCTGTCTATCCTGAGCCGCCTTGATGCAACTCCGAATCAGTTTCACCTTATCTACTAAGATCCAATCAGCCAGACCTCAATCATCCTCACACCCTCTTCATCCCAATACAGAGGCGATCAACACTGCCGCCCATACAGAGCCTCATACTGTGCCATCCCAATACTGCTATGATAATGATTATTATAAGCGAACTCAATCAGAGCCAAATACTAATCCCATGCTCCTCTGAACTCCAATACACAAGCCCGAAGCATGTCCTCAACAGTCTTAATCGTTCTCTCACTCTGCCCATCTGTCTGAGGATGAAATGTTGTACTGAAATTCAACCTAGTTCCCATAGCAGACTGCAAGCTCTGCTAGAATCTCGACGTGAATCTAGGATCCCTGTCTGACACTATCGATACCGGAACCTCTTGCAGTCTCACTACCTCAGCCACATACTTCTGGGCCAACTGATCAAGGGAATTATTCTCCCTCACTGGCAAGAAATGGGTCGATTTAGTTAACCGGTCCACTATGACCCAGATAGCATCATGCTGCCTCGGAGTCTTGGGCAACCCCATAATGAAATCCATAGTAATCCGTTCCCATTTCCACTAAGGAATAGGCAATGAATGAAGTTTCCCTACTGGAGCCTGATGCTCAGCCTTAACCTACTGGCACGTCATACACCTGGATACATACTCCGCTACCTGCATTTTCATGCCAGGCCACCAGAAATGTTGCTTAAGAGTGTTATACATCTTGGTAGTACCAGGATGCATAGCATAGGCGGCCATATGAGCCTCCTCCAATATCTCTCGCCTCAGATCATCCACATCGGGCTCACACAGTCTCTGACCCATCCATAAAGTCCCATCTCTCAACTCAAAATCAGAATCCCGATCAGATCTCGCTCTCTCAATCAGTCTTACTAAGGTAGGATCCTTGTCCTGAACTCTCCTGATCCTATCCAGTAGCATCGGTCTAAGCTTCAAGGTGGCCAATAAAGCTCCATCCTGCTCCAGATTCAACTATACATTCAAGGTTCTCAACTGAATCAAATTCGATAACCTCATTGCCTGAATCTGAGTTGTACTAGTATGAGACTTCCTACTCAGAGCATCTGCCACTACATTGGCCTTCCCAGGGTGATACTCGATGGTACAGTCATAATCCTTCAGCAGCTCAAGCCATCTCCTCTGTCTCAAATTCAACTCTCTTTGGCTCAGTAAATACCTCAAACTCTTATGATCCGTGAAAATATGAAATGTCTCACCATACAGATAATGTCTCCAAATTTTTAGGGCAAAAACAACTGCAGCTAACTCCAAATCATGCACTGGATAAGTTATCTCATGCGCTCTCAACTATCTCGAGGCATATGCAATCACTCTACCATGTTGCATCAGAACACACCCCAATCCCTGATGCGATGCATCACTGAACACCTCAAATCCTCCAGTCCCTGATGGAATAGCTAACTGGTGCAGTAGTCAACCGATGTTTCAGCTCTTCAAAACTCTTCTGGCACTCGTCAGTCCATCTGAAAAGTACATTTTTCCTCAGAAGTTTTGTCAGAGGGGCTGAGATCAGTGAAAACCTCTCGACAAACCTCCGGTAATAACCGGCCAGTCCAAGGAAACTACGAATCTCTGCCACATTCCGTGGAGCTTCCCACTTCAGCACTGCCTCAATCTTACTCAGATCAACCTGAATACCCTCTCGAGTCACTATATGCCCCAAGAAGATCACCTGATCCAGCCAAAATTCATACTTACTGAATTTGGCATACAGTATATCTCTCCTCATATCAGAAACAATCCTCAAGTGTTCACTATGCTCCTGTCTGTTCCTCGAATACACCAAAATGTCATCAATAAAGACAATTACTAACTGATCCAGGTAGGGCTGAAATACCTTATTCATCAAGGCCATGAAGGCTGCCGGGGCATTAGCCAACCCAAACGACATCACCAGAAACTCGAAATGCCCATACCTGCTCCTGAAGGCACTCTTAGGTACATCAGCCTCGGCTATCTTCAGCTGATAATACCCTGATCTCAAATCTAACTTAGTGAATACCTGAGCTCCCTGCAGCTGATCAAATAAGTCATCAATCCTAGGCAGTGGATACTTATTCTTCACTGTCACCCGATTCAACTGCCTGTAATCGATGCACAGTCTTAACGTTCCATCCTTCTTCTTCACAAATAAAACTGGAGCTCCCCACGGTGAGACACTAGGCCTGATAAAACCTTTCTCCAGTAACTCCTGCAGTTGAGCCTTAAGCTCCTTCAGTTCCACAGGTGTCATCCTATATAGAGGAATAGATATAGGAGCAATACCTGGAACTACATCAATGGTAAACTATGTTTCTCGATCCGGCGGTAAACCCGGTAACTCATCAGAAAATACATCTGGAAACTCCCGAACCACGAGAATATCCTGCAGTCTCTGCTCACCTCTCACATCAATAACATGAGCCAGATAGGCCTCACATCCCCCCTGCATCAACTTGTGGCACTTCGAAAAGAGATCATCCGGCCGGCACCGCTCGACTAACTCCTCTAAACATCGCTTCTAGTCGACCAGAGACTCTAGGATAACCTCCTTGGTATAGCAATCCATGATGGCCCTATGTGCGTAGTTACCCATCCCCAAAATCACATCTATCTCTCTCAGCGGTAACACTATCAGGTCTGCCCTCAATTCTTTCTGATCAATCACAATCAGACACCCCTTACAGACCTCTCCTAATGCAGTAGTGCTATCTAGAGGTGTACTCACCTCTAACCCATACTATAACCTCTCCCTATCCACATGCAATCTACATGCCAAATGCGGTGCGATGAATGAGTGTGTGGATCCTGGATCTAGCAGTGCAAAAGCTTCAAAGCCAGAAATAAGAAGCGACTCGCCATTACATCTGGGAATCTGGGCCTCTGCCTAGTCATAGATAGACCACGACTGGATTGGGGTCGACTACCCCGTCCCTCAGTCCGCACAAAGGACCCCTCAACTCTGCCATGGCCTCTACCTCGACCCCTCTGTCCGGATCCACCCACTCTACTCTGCTGTACAGTAGTAGAACTCCCAGCTTGTCCACTACCAGCAGACTGAGCTCCCAATGTGGCTGTGCAATCCCTAACCTGATGCTCCATGGAACCGCATCTGAGGCAGGCTCCAGTCAACCATCGACACTCCCCACTGTGTCTCCTCTCACAATGCTCACACATTGGAGGAAGATGCCTTAAACCTCTGCCACTACCACTGCCAGTCTATATAAATCTTCCTCTCTGCCCAAAACCAGACTGTCTTGATCCTCCCGGAGACCTAAAAATCCTGTCCTGGCGCTTACTGAAACTCCTGCCAGAGCTACCCTGCCTGTCACTCGGCCTCTTTCCCCGGGACCCCAACTCAGCCTGTCTCTGCCTCATAAGCTGCTCCACTCGCACTGCAGCAGCCCTCAACTCAATAAATGTGCCCATGTCTGATCGGGCCAACCGAGTACGGATCTCAGTATTGAGTCCATTCTCGAACCTCCGGCACTTATCAGCCTCAGTAGGAATCATAACAGTAGCATAATCTATCAGCTCATTAAACTTCACCTCGTACTCTGCCACAGACATCCTACCCTACTTCAGCTCTAAAAACTCCTGCATCTTTATATCAAGATAGACCTTGGGCATATAATTAGATATAATTATCCCTAAAGGCCCTCAGAAAATCACCCCATGAAAATAAGCAAGGCCTGGTGGTATTGCCTGGAACAGTCTTCCACTACTTGAAGGCTGGGCCCTGCAGAAGAGAGACCGCATAATCGAACCTCTCATCAAGTTCACAGTCCATCCGTCAAGACTCTCTCATCCTCTCCACCATCCTCGGCCTCGGTGGGTCTCAGATCGCCATAAGTCTACAACCCCCTACTTGCGCAATAAATCATATCTCCTCTCCCGTCTCACGGGAACTCTAGGAGGTAACTCCTCAGATCGAGGTATAGAAGACTCTCTACTGGCTCCGACTGATCCTTGGTCAGCTGGTTGTTCAACCTGATCACCTAAGACAGAAAACCTAGAACAAAATAAGAAGTCCAGTCAATTTCTGCAGTTCTGTAAAAATTCATACCAACATATTTGACTCTTCCCAAAAGATGTCAAACTATGCTCTGATACCATCAAATGTAGCGCCCCCTTACCATTGAATACCCACTGGAACGTCCGTAGGTCATTCCGGTACATATCCTACGATAAGAGACCACTACTGACAACCACCGCTAAACTCTCCATGGCATCACAATAATAAAACAGAAATGAGAAATTGGTAACTTTTTAAAACCAAACTGTACTTCATTTCATTCATTTACTCAAACTTAGAAATTTACAAACTGTCAGTATTTTCAGTCTATACAATCCTTCAAAACACTTTACATTAAGTACTGTACAATAAGGCACAAAGAACAGTTCTAACTATAAGTCTCCAAAAGAAATCCCAGCTGACCGACCTTTGAGCCATAACCTCTTTCGCCAATCCGATGTCCAAGGCTCTACAGTCCTGAGGGAGCTAATAGTCTACTCTTAACCCTGAAAAATAGATTACAATTTTGGATGAGTTTAAGAACTCAATGAGGAACCATCATCGATGGTTCGCCCAATTCATGCGTCACATAAGCATGTTCCAGTAATCAGGCAATCATAGTGGTAATAGAGGCTCAGCAATCACACAGTCATATACAACAAAATTCATTTCAGGTATTCAGTCTAGTATGCAATGCACATGTGACTCTTTTTCCAGTTTTATTTCAATGCTGTGACCGAGCGTTTAAGCAGTAATCAGTAATCAATAGACGCATATAGGGAGGATTATCTCCCTTCGCGCTCTAGGCTCGTTTTCAGTTTCAGTGGCGACTCGGTTCACAATTATTTATATCCGTTTATGCATCTATGTATGAAATGCCTATGCCCAATTGAATAGTTAATTAACAGCCCATACACAATTAACAGTCCATCAATCACAATTAACAGTCTATAATTCACAACTAACAGTCTATAAGTCACAATTAATCACAAAAATCCCAGTAAGGGCAAACAAGTCACACAATTTACACATTCCTGATCCCGTCATTATCCCCATATTAGACAAATAATAATTGAGAAACCCATCTAGGTTACTCACCTATTACTTCCGAGCTAATACCGAGAAGTCTCTGCTACGTCGGTAGGTCGACGTTCCAATTGTGCCTCTATAATAATAAGAGAAGATAACTATTATTGTCCAATCAGAACGAGTTAATGATGCATACGTAACAATTAAAAGGTGTACAGTGCATGTGCATGATATTCCTAGCCCTAAACCAAACTTTTCCATCATAAAAATCTGTCTAAAAATTAGAAATCTAATGGCGCTGACGATACTCAATTTGGACCTCTATAGGTCCAAAAATAAATAAAACAGTGACCAGAAAACAATAAACCGGACCCACGTCAATTTTCCGTCCAAAAATTTCCAATATCTCAGAAAATGAAAATAAATATTCTATGAATCCGATGCCTCAAGAATCAGGTCAATCGGACGTTGGACGGAAAAATTATTCCCAAAAGAACACAAAAAATCAAATAAAATATATATATATATATATATATATATATATATATATTGCCCCTATTTCCTTCTCTTTTTCTTATTTTCAAACCGAAATTCATACACCTATAACTCTTTGCACACAATTCAGAAAATTACAAACCAAATCTCGTTGGAAAGATCATGAAAAACTCTAAAAGTTTCATGAAGACCATAAAAATCAATTTCACCTCTAAGGGTATCAAAAATCCAATTAAACCTACTGCCTAGTCAATGGGTTCTAAAATAGTACATTATCTTGTAACTTCAATAACTTCTCATTTTCTTTGTCAAAAATTACATAATAAATATTATCAGAAAGATCCCAATGTTATCGACAACTTTCATGAACAACCTGAAATCAAATTCATTTGTTAACTAGTCCAAACAATTCACCAAAGCATCGCCCCAATTGAAATTTTCCAATCTGAATAAAGTACATTTCAAAGCAACATATCTCCTAGCACAAATGTCAAAACAATCACTACTTTATATCACTGGAAAGATAAGATCTCATAATTCCATTTTCATGAAGGATGCAAAATCCAATTCCATCCCTTACAAGTTTAAAACTGCCAAACAAGTGACTGATCAGGGCAGCAGTTAAAAACCTAATGCAGGTTCAGTTTTTTGAAAACTCATAACTCCCAAATCTGATCTCCAAAAATCACATGCGATATACCATTTTCAAGATAATTTCTTCCTTTACAACTCTTCAGCAGATCACTAAAGCCAATTCAATTGAAAGAAATTGCTAAAATTTCTTCCAATCAGAATGCTCACAAATCTGACACTTAGGCTAGGTTTCACCACAATGTACAAAATCAGTCAATAGTTAACAGTGGATATCTCCCAATATACATATCGAAATTGCAAAATCAGTGGCAATGAAAATCTAACAATATAGGCTTCAACTCTTATGAAGACCATTTTCATCAATTCCTTCGAAATTAATTTAGAAAAATCATCAAAACACTTAGGTCATTGGTTCTTCATCGCTCATACAGCACATCAACGAAGAAGTTTCAAGCCAAAATTCACCCTCTTAAGGGTAAAATTAGACAACACCTATTTCACAAAAAAATGTATCCAACAAGCGAAAGTTTCATTTGGAACAAACCTCACCTCATTTTCATAACCACGCAATGAGTTATGCTCAAAACAGTACAGTAGGTCAGAAACCAATTTTCAGCTTTACTACTCAAATACACTTCCTATCATGCCAATTGAACTTCTACTACCATAAGCATCCCAATTGGACACAAAATCAGTCCCTAGATCATTCCTACACTCATTTAGACCCATAGTCAAAATTTTGCAGCATTAAACTCTTAATTTCTATGCAAGATTAGTCATCAATATTCAATCCAAAATCAAGCTAAAACATTCATTCATACTACTTCATCAAGTCATACCTAACATAATCTTACCCACCAATTCAAACTTAAATTTTCATTCAATTCGTGCATCAATAAACACAATAATTGCACCATAACTCCAAATGAATGCATCTAACAACTATGATTCATTAAATGCATAATCAAAGCATAATTAAAGCTTAACTTAAAAACTTACCTACTTAAAGATTCCACTCTTCACTTCCTTCAATTCTTTCTTTACTACTCTCACTAACAACTTCTTCTAAAACCATGCAAGGGTAAGTTCTCCATGGTAAGAAAATAGCTTGTTTACAAGAAGAAGCTCTTAAGGTGGGAGGAAGTAACTTAAAGAAGGAGAAAAAATCGATGGAGATGAAAAGAAGTGAAGATTTTCGGATGATGAGGAGAAAATGAGCAATAACTCTTCTTTTTTCATCCCTTTAATGTGAAGCCACCGAAAACACAAGGAGAGGAAGAAGAAAAAAGCATTTATTCACTTAGGACACTTGGCATATTGAACTAAAAGACAAAATAAGCTCAAGAACAAAACAAGCAATAGGATTTCTTGAGAACTCTAATGAAATTTGACCCATTCAAGTCCAATGGCTCTCATTTCAATCCCAAAATAATATACCCAATATTATAGTGCCATTGGATAGAAATTTTCGCTACCGAAAACCAACCGGTTAGCTGCTTGGTGATTTTTTTGGTCCGGGAATTTTCTCTGAAAAATTTCAGAAAAATCCCTTAAAATATAAAACACTCAATGACGCACTCAAAATAATTTTTCAAACACAAGAACCATGTTAATCACAGTAAAACTACATTAGGCACAAAAACCAGGAATGTCATGTATGCATGTACAGTTATTTCATGTGCATAAAATTCACTGTGTACCAATACTAGTATACATGAACAGTCCTAATGAAGCCCAATCACTCTCATCCTATGCCAAATTACTATTCTACCATTCCCGTTGAAGGTGGGATGTTACAGTATAGGCTTCTCTCGCCTACCTGCTAGTGACACAGAGCTCCTACAAGGACTCCCTCAAGTTTACGACTATACAGAACCATTACATAGTAATGTGTAGTGCGTCATGTTTTGGACTTACCCAAATCATTGTGATGTGCTCATGTACTCATGTTATGTTAACAAGTATGATGCATTCATGTTTTTGCTACTTATGGATTTGGCAGCCTAAGAAACATGTGTTTTATAAACTCAATGAAAATTTTCTATGACAAGTAAGATGGTTTCAAAAGTTTTGCTTATCTTCTTTTTATTATAAACTGTTAATGTTGGCCCCCAAATTCTTTTCTTATTGAATAAGCATGATTTTCAATTTATTTTTGAGGTTTTGTTTGATTTATTGCTTTTGGTTAGAGTTTAATTAGCATGTCAATGGTTGGAGGATTTATTGCTTAGATTGATGGAATTAGAAGTATAAAATGGAGAAATTAAGATTAACTTAGAGTATAGTATGGTGTAAGTTAAATTGAGGGAATATGAATGTATAAGGGAAAAATGGGAAGATCACTTAAGGTAAAAAGGTACGAGGCTTACAAGGAGGGGTAGATTGGTCTTTTTGGATTCATTAAAAGAAAGAAAGAAGACTTGTTGTGTGTTAGGAGAAGAATGAATGAAAAATTAGAAGGAGAAGAGAGGAGAATGTTTTGGTTGAGAGGAGAAAGAAAAGAAGAAGAAGAACAACTTAGAGTTTCACCTTTCTTTGCTTTAGAAGAGTGATTTTAAGAGTTTTTTTTAAGAAGGAAAAAGAAAGAGGAAGACTTGATCTTCCATTAGAGCCAAAGAGCAAAAATCGTGAGTGCAGATTCAAGGTTAGTTGTTTTCAAATCTTTTGGAATTTTGAAGGGTTTTTGGTTCAAATGGCTTAGGAAAAGTATGGGTATGAGTGTTCTAAGATAAATTTCATGCTTTTGTTTCCTTAGGTTTTCCAATTTTAAGATCTCTTTTGATTTGGGTTTTTGTGATTATGAAGAAATTCAAGGGAGGCAAGAGGAGCTAGAGGAAAGGCATCTTGAGCAAGTCTAAAGCAAGGGATTTTTAAGGTGGGTGACATTTTTATAATTGAGTAAATGAGCTAGTAAAGCTTCTTTCAAATAAATATAATTAGATGATTTCCAACTACCTTGAAAATGTACATTTATTACTCTTGAAGATGGGTTAAGAATGTGCCCTATGTTTTTGTAAATGAATTTTGGGAATGATTTCATATTGTGTTAATGATTTATAAAAGTATGTGAATGATTTTGAAAGGATACTATTATTATAAAATTTCTTTTCGGAAATGTGTCATTTTGGGCAATATGTTTGAAAAATGTGAAATGCATACTTATGTGGGTTTGTGGTGGTCCCTTAAGTAAGTCAAGTGCACTTGTCTATAGGCTTTTCCCGCCTGCCCACTAGTGGCATGGAGCTCCTCACAGACTCCCCTAAGTTCATGGCTACATATGACCGCTACGCGAAAATGTGTAGTACGTTCTGTTTTGGATCTACCCAAACCATTTCCGATGTGTATGTGTTTATGATTTGTGATCATTTTGATGCATGCGTTATGTTTGATGTTATGAATAGCTCAATAAGTTGTGAATTTGGAAAATATGTGTTGCATGGTTTTCAATGTAAATTTTGCTATGGAAATAAATGATTCAATGGGTTTTGCTTGTTTCTTAGTTCTAAACATGTTACCCACGAGCCGTCGAGCTCACCCCCTTTTCCTTCCCATCCATAGGCAATGAGCAAGATAACGAGTGACCAAGCTGAGGTCAAGGCATCACTCCCGTTTGCTTCTTTTTGTTGATTTTGAAGCTATATTTTGTAAACAAAGCTTTAGTTGCATTTGTGGTGCAAAATTACTGTTCATGTGGCTTTTTTGTAATTTGAATTTTTGAGACTTTAATGTGTTGGAGCTAAAAATGCCCACTAAAGCTTTGTAAGAACTCATATTTTGATATTAATGAAAGATATTCAGGTTTTATTGTGTTTTGCCAATGTTGTTCCAAAGGTTACTTTGCATTGTTTTTGTAAATGTCCATAAGGGTAGGTTTTGTGTATGCTGATTTTGAGGCAAATTCTAGACTGATATAGGTTAAATTGGATCAAGTAGCCTTCTTGAAAGTTATAGAGGAATTTCATAGTTTTCCAACGATGTATAATATGCCATTTTTAGATGTGGGAGTTGAAAGATGTGAATTTTTAGAAGTTGGGTGCTGTCTAGGTTGGCAATTTCGGGACAGTAAGTTTGAGTGGAATTTTGACCCTTAGAAAGGTAAAATTTGTTTATAAAGTCTTCTTGAAGGTGGAATTTTATCTTTTTATCTTTTCATTGATATGAAGTATGACATTTTTGGATCATGGGGCTAAAAGATATGATTTTTAGAGATTATGTTACTGTTTAGGATGACATTTTTCAGGCAACCACTTTGAGGTGGATTTTGACCCCTTTAGAGGCCGAATTGTTTTCAAGTCTTTCATGGAAGTTGTAGAGCTTCTTTTTAACTTTCCATTGATACCAAATTTGAAAATTTTGGAGTTTTGGGTCAAAAGATATGAATTTTGATAGTTAGGTAATCGGAGGAAAAAGGATCAGGAGGTCGCACGCATCGCGAGTGCGACGCCGCTCATTCGCAGGCGCTCGCGATGGCCCTTTCCCTCCCTTGACCTGACCTCTTTCCACTCTTTTGCTTATAACTTTTTCATCCAACCTTCGATTGACCTGATTTTTAAAGCATTGGATTCCTAAGACATTCCTCTACCTCTCTATAAAATTTTGTAGGTTTTGATATTAATTTGAAAATTATGGATTGAATCAAAGTGAGAGGATCGGTTAAAAGAGTTTGAGTTGGATAAATTTTCTGAATGAGATTTAATATTTTGACGATATCTCGATCTATAGATATCCATTTGAGTTGATTCTTATTTCAAAATAAACTAGAGACATGGAATTACAACTTATCTGAAGGAATCAATTTTCAATTTAGGACCCAAGACTTTTAAATTTTCAAATCTGTTCGAAAGTATGTGATTTGAGTATTTTCGTTGAGGTTTGGCTTGGTGTGGAATTCCTCCCTTGTGGGATGTGCGTCCAGATATCACGTAGGATGTCGGGCACATGACTCGCAGGGGTGGGGTCCTAACAGTTAACCACGAGCTTTCAAGCTCACCCCCTTCCTTTCCCTACCTTCAGGTGATGACGAAGAGATCGAGTGATCAAGAGTATAAGGATGTTACTTCAAATTCTACATATCTTGGAGTTTAAGTTATCTTTGTAAAATGCAAGGATTAGTCACATTTTAAGAATTTGTAGTTCATGTAACTTTTGTAGATTGAGATTTTGGATTTATGTTGTAATGTGGCTTGAAAAGCCATCATAGCTTTGTAAAACCTCTTTTGTATGTAATGTATTAAAGAGTATGATGTAGTAAAGATACGCTCAAGACTTCTAATATTCGCAAGAGTTTGGGTTCTGGAAAACAAGTCCCAACACTTATGGTATCATAGCGTCAGTATTAGGATCTTACATGGGCATCTCATGAGATATGTGTCAATCGCAAGAGCGACTGTTAAGAGTTCGGGACCATAGATAAGAAAAAAGACATAATCCGATATGTTAGATAAAGATTTAGTATCTATAGTTGTGTCAGCGAATTAAGTGATAGAATCTTGTGGGGGATATGGACATTTTGAAAAAAATATAGTATCTAGTTTTGCATGATAGATAAGAGTCCACCACGAGGGGTATATATCCTTTGAAGGTGATATAAGGGTGAATCGGTATATTGTCGTGGATTGATTGAGGAAAGTGAGAATATGAGTAGAAATGATACGATTAAAGTGTATAGGCCAAGTTAATATGACCTTGAAAGGTTGAATTTGGACTTAGAATGGTTGTGTGATTACCGATATAAGAGTTTATGGTTCAGTATGAGAATATATCTATGGAATGGAGATTTAAGCTTTATATGGGTTATGCCCCTACAATTATAAATCAATTGAGAATATAGATGTGTGAGATGAAATAAATGACAATTGGAAGATGAAATGATGAGCGATATATGAAAAAGTTGTTGAGTTTAGGTTGATTTGCCACTGTAAGTGCACAACTGATAGTGAGATCACCATAAAAATTGAAAATATCAAGAATATGAGTATAATATGCGTGGAGATGATAGGGGAAACAATCAGTAACTTATTGGATAAACACAAATCATAGTTCCTATAATTCAAAGTTCAAGGTGAGTTAGAGTAATACGTGAGAGTACTTATAGTGATTAATTGGGAACGAATAAAGTATCCAACTACGTGAGTGAATTTTAAAATGCAAGGTGACACTATTCCAAATGTGAGAAGAATACGCATCCACATTATATTCGATGTAAATATGTTCGGGGAAATACAAATTGAATATGAGGAAGTGATACCAACACGCAAAGTGAAGTATACAAATAAATTGAAAATGTGTAGAGAAGCTAGCACGATTGAATAAGTATTTGAATAAGTCGAAGTGAATTAAAGGAAATCAAATAAAAAGAAAAAATCATTAGAGACAAGAAGTCAAGGGGGAGACTGGAAATGACATGAGATAATATTACCTTAATTGAGGAATTAGCCACTTAAGGACACAAGGAAAATTTGAGTAATATCTGTTGGAATTAATAATACCCAATAATTATGATATTGAACATTTAAATGATCCAAGCAAAATTGTATCAATTAGTGACTATGATCATAGATGGTATTTTAAGTGTGTTTAAAAAGTACAAAGGGACGTTATGAATATTTGAGGAATATGACACTGATGATAATAATATCATTTAGATTTGGAGATTATGCAATTTATAATGAAGTTCCACATCAGGGAGTAAGATACAATATATTGTAATAGCATAAAGTGGTTTTTGTATGCATAAAGACCATTAAAGTCTTATGAGTTGATTTTGATACATGGTTTAGAATTACTATAATAAAAATCGCTTTGAGGTCTTGGAGACATTAGATATACAAAGTCATTTCTGGAATGTACAAATGAGTGCTATGTTGGTAAAGGTGGTATGTAATCTGACACATTGAATAGACAATTCTAAAATGAAATAGTGCGAAGTCAGAAATTGAAGTTACCAAATCTAGTGCAATGAAGAGTACAAAATATTGAGTGGAATATGGGGTAAAATGAAGTGTTACTAGTTGCATTGAAATTTAAGATCAATTCTATTGGAAGGAAGTAAGAAAACCTAAAAGCTAAGGATTCATAATTGTGAATCCCATAGAAAAATTGAAAACAAATTTGAACTTTTGAGTGAAATCGGAAGAATGTTTTTTGGTGATCGAAATAAGAGGTATGTGTACCCGATAAAAATGATTAAGCAAAGAAAGTGTTAGAGAAGCCTAAATAACAACCTAAGTTAGACATCCTAGTAGGAATACGCTAAGATTGTATTTTAGCTGCTAGGGATGTAGAAACAAGTGGTTGAATGTTTGAACTACCAACAGTTTTAACTGTTAGGAATATTCTTGAAGCTTATATTTTTAAGTTCATAGGAAGATGAGATTGAGTTATAATTCAAATTGATTGCAGGCATTACAATTGTGACTATAGTGGTATCATTAGAACGCGGTATGGGGCATGGTATGACAAAAAGGTGGTCATTTACCCTTACATTGAGATGGAGAGGGCCTAAAATGATATAAGGCCATAATAAATGTGAGATACTGTTAGTGAGTGAGATGAATCGAAAATAAGAGTGAAGTGACTCATGAAAGATAAATGAGGTAGGTGAGTCAACACCGGATTTAGGGAATATGGTGAAATGGATATAAGAGTTGAAGGTATTAACCCTGAAGAGAAGCAAATTTTCAAAGGAGAGGTAAAATGTTTTTGTGAGTACCACCTTGGCAAGGTGTGCTCAGATTTGGAGAAAGGATAAGTTAAGCTATTATGAATTGGTCTGTATGAAAATTATTATGAGTTAGTGTTACTAGTGAAAGAGGTTTTAGATTCATAATATGCGATATGTGAATAGGTTAAAAAAATGGTATGACCAACAGAGATAGATTGACAACATACGAAGTAAAAGCTAGTGAGTAATCTGAAATATATCGATGAAATAGTCAAGATAGTGTGATAGCTGAATCAATGATTGAAGGACCTATTGAGTCTTTTGATAGTGATCATTTGAAAGAAAGTATTCAAGTGAAGAAGTTACTAGGGAGACTGAGAAAAACATAAGACAAATGTTACATCCATTTGGTTGACCACTCCTGTAGGAATTTTGAGGACGAAATTCTTTAAAGCGGGGAGAAAGTGTTGGACCCTAAATGTTTCATAGAAGTTAGAACTATTTGAAGGAGAAATTTTGGCAAGTAATCATGAGTAAAGAGCAAATAAATGAAAATTCTTGAACCAAGAAATGATAGACAAGGGTAAAGTAGCAAATGAGAAATGTGGATATGTCTAAGTTTGCTTTGGTGTTTCTAATGGATAAAAGAATTTGAAGTAAGAAGAATTAAGGTGAAAGTTAGAAGTAGAATGAAAGCCAAAAATGAAGTTGTATATGTGTAGTAAGTTGATGAGGAATATGTATATATGTTTATGTTTTGTCATTGGTTTTCATGATTAGTCATGGATTATAAATTTCTTTATGGGCGATATTGATTTGAAATGGAGTTGAGAATGAGGAGTAAATGAAGTAGAAAAGATAGCCTTAGTATGATTTGTGTTAAGGAAAGAATGTGAAACAAAATTGGGTGGTTGATCTGGAAAATGTTTATTGAGTTTGCTTCGGTCTGTTAGCCATATCTTTTTCTCTAGTTATCCAAACAAGATGATTATTAATTTATATTAAACTAGAAACATATGGCTACATTTCTTATGAAGACATCAAATTTCAATTCTGTCTCTAAGAGTCTCAAATTTGTCATGAAGTGATAACTAAGTGTAGCACATTGGTGGATGAATGTAAAATTCATCTTGGGATTTTAGGGGAAAATTGGGATTGATCTAGATAGATTTTGGGAAAGTTCCCTCCTCGAGAGTTGAAGATCTTTTTTTATCTTTCCAACGCTATATAGTATGGAGTTTTTGGACTTCTAGACCGAAAATCATGGTCCTTATAAGGGATGATGTGCAAGAGAGGAGTAGCTTCTTCTGTGATGACGTCATCTCCTTCTGGGTTTTCTTTGTGATGATGTCATCTCCTTCTGTGTTTTGTATCATCTATTTTTTGCTATCTTCTATATTTTGCTATCGTATGTGTTTTGCTATCGTCTATGTTTTTGTATCGTCTGTGTTTTGCAATAGTCTGTGTTTTGCTATCGTCTATGTTTTGCTGACGCGTCTTCTTCTGTGTTTTGCTGACACGTCTTCTTCTGTGTTTTGCTGACGCGCCTTCTTTTGTATTTTGTTGACGCATTTTCTTCTGTATTTTGCTAACGCGTTTTTGTTTGTGTTTTACTGATGAGTCTTCTTTTGTGTTTTTTTACGCGTCTTCTTTTGTGTTTTACTGACGCGTCTTCGTCTGTGTTTTGCTGACGTGACTTCTTCTATGTTTTGCTGACACGTCTTCATCTATGTTTTGTTGACGTGTCTTGTTCTGGGTTTTGTTCCTTCTAGGTTTTACTTCTTCTATCTTTTGCTTCTTTTAGGTTACTGTTCATAAACTTCTTCTGGGTTACTGTTTATGAACTTCTTCAGTCTTTTTGCTTCTTCTGCTTTTTGCTATTTTCTAGTTTATTTTTGACCCTCCAGATGATAGAATCTGTCTTCAAGGTCTGCATAAAAGTTGTAGATATTGAAGTCCTATTTCTAACCATATAAAAAACATCTTAATTCAATATTTGTAGGGAAAGTTATAGCAATTTTCCCATTTCTTCTGTCTTTTTCCATTCTTCTGTTTTTCATTTGACTTCATCTGTACCTATCTTCTGTTCCATTTTTGCCTTCAGAAGATAAAATCTGTCTTCAAGGTCTGTATGAAAGTTGTAGATCTTTAAGTCTTCTTTAAAACCATATGAAGAACATCTTAATCCAATATCTGTAGGGAAAGTTATAGCAATTTTCCCACTTTTTGTCTTTTTCCATTCTTCTGCTTTTTCCTTTGGTTTTGTCTAATCCTATTATCTGGTCCATTTTGACCATTCAGATGATAAAATCTGACCTCAAGCTCTTCTTCAAAGTTGTAGAACTCAAATTTCTCTTTGAAATCATCCTAATATGATCTTAATCCAACATCTCTGGTGAAAGTTATGCCATTTGTCCCGAGACAAGTTTGATATGATTGAGGACCAAATCTTGTTTGATTCTTTCGGCCATAATTTTGTTATCTGACCTCTAAATGAAGTGATTCTTGAACCCTCTGATTCCTAACAATTTTCTTTTTGTGTCTCCATTAAAGGTCATAGCTTTTGGTGTTGATTTGAAAGAGATGTATTAAATCAAGTAAGGGTATAAATTGGAAGTGAGGAATTGGATATTTTACTAAACATGCTTAAATATTTTAATGATTTCTGGATCAGTAGAGCTTTGAATAAGATGATTCTTATTTCAACATAAACTAGATACACGGAGCTACAAATGGTATGAAGAATATGAAGTCAAATTTAGTTTTTAAAGGGTTTAAAATTTTCAATAGGGGTTGTGCACAATATGCTGATTTGGACAAAAGCAGTCCAAAAAGGTTTAAAGTGTATTTTTGAATCACTGACCCAAATGGAATGATTTTGGTGTCATTGGGAATGTAAGACAATAGAGAAGATTCTTCTAGAATAAAGTGTTATGTCAGAATATTCAAGGTTGCTTTTGGCAAGACACTTACGTGTAAAAGACATAAGGCATAAATGGAATGGCAAAATTGGAAGAAGAAGTGTTGCCTTGCCTATAAATGGAAGGAAGCAGAAGAGAATAAAAAAATGAGAAAAAAAAAAGAGAAAAAGAAAATGTCATGAAAAAGAGAGAGAAATATAAAGAGAAGAAGACAATGAGAGAGAGAAGAGAAACCAAGCTAGGGTTTCAATTTCCTTATCCTATAAGAGAAATTTTGAGGTGGTTCAAGAAGAGAAAAAGGTAGAGGAAAAGAAGAGCTTCCATTTAAGCCAAGGACCTCCTCATTTGTTGAAGAACCGAAAGGATCGAAGAGACCTATTTCAGTTAAATTAGCTCACGGATAACACATTAATGATATAACAGGAAAGAGTCTTAGAGACCCCAGGTTGTTTGCAAAGAGAAGAGACACTTTTAGCAAGCCAATAAGCAAGAAAATCAGGTGGGTACATGTTTATAATAGAGTAAATAAGCCACTACTATTTTTCTTTAAAGCAAAGGAGTTTACTAATTTCAATTGCATCATAAGTGTTGCATCTTTTGTTTTTGCATGATTTTTGAAATCTGCTATGTATTTTCTACATGAGTTGTGAGATGATTTATAAAAATGATTTCTTTTGAAAAGATCAAATGTACATGAAATCATGTTTTCGAGAATGGTTTTCAAGATATATATCAAGTATATGAAAAAGCAAGTTTACAAGAAGTGTCATTTTGGGCAACAAATTTTCAAGATTTTTGAAATCTATGTGTTATGTGGGTTTGTGGTAGTCTCTCAAGAACCGTCACGTGCACGTTGACCCAAGTATAGGCTTCTCCCGCCTGCCCGCTAGTAGCACGGAGCTCCTTCAAGGACTCCCTCAAGTTTACGACTACACAGAACCATTATATGGGAATGTGTAGTGTGTCATGTTTTGGACTTACCCAAACTATTCTGACGTGCTCATGTGCTCATGTGCTCATGTTACGTTAGCAAGTCTGTTGCATTCTTGTTTTTGCTACTTATGGATTTGGCTGAAAGCCTAAGAAACATGTGTTTTATAAACTCAATGAAAATTTTCTATGACAAGTAAGATGGTTTCAAAAGTTTTGTTTATCGCCTTTTTATTATAAACTATTACCCACAAGCTTTCAAACTTACCCCCTTCAATGAGCAAGAGATCGAGTGATCAAGAGTATAAGGATGATACTTCAAATTCTGCATATCTTGGAGTTTAAGTTATCTTTGTAAAATGCAAGGATTAGTCACACTTTAAGAATTTGAAGTTTATGTAACTTTTGTAGTTTGAGATTTTGGATTTATGTTGTAAAGTGTCTTGAAAAGCCATCATAGCTTTGTAAAACCCCCTTTGTGTGTAATGTATTAAAGAGTATGATGTAGTAACGATACGTTCAAGACTTCTGATATTCCCAAGGGGTTAGGTTCCAACAAACGGGTCCCAACATGAATAGTGTATAGAAGAAGAAGTTTATGTCATATAAGTAGAAAGTAGACGAAGAAAAAAGCAGACAAAGCAAAAAAGAGACGAAGTAAAAAGCAAACGAATCATAATCAACTTATAACGAAACAAAGTCAACTTAAGACGATGCAACTCTTAAGACGAAGTAGAGTCAACATAAGATGAAACAGAGTCATCTTAAGACGAAGCAAAGTCAACTTAAGACGATGCAACTCTTAAGACGAAGCGAAGTCAACTTAAGATGAAGTAAAATCAACTTAAGGCAATACAACTCTTAAGACGAAGCTGAGTCAACTTAAGACAAAGCAAAGTCAACTTAAGACAATGCAATTCTTTACGAAGTAAAATGAACTTAAGACAATGCAACTCTTAAGACAAATAAAATTTTATAGATGATATGACGTCATCACAAACGATACCACTTTATACTCCTAAGCATCTCTCCTTCTAAGGACCATAACTTTAGACCCAAATTTCCAAAAATTCTATACTATATACCGATGGAAAGCTAAAAGAAAGACCTACAACTTTCTAGAAGGCACATTTGTCTCAATCAGCCTAGGTTAATTCAGATCTTCCCCTGACGTCTGAACATGAACTTTTCCCTTATGAAAACTTAAAAATGCAATGAACAAACTTGAGAGAGAGAATCATGAGCAAAAATGCAATTATATTCCATTTGCATCAAAAGATAAGAGTTTTACAAAGCTTTAGTGGGCATTTCAAGCCAAGAATACATTAATATCTTACAATCCCAAAATACAAAAGATACATGAACCATGATTTGCTCAAAATGCAACTAAAGCCTTACTTTACAAGATTGGCTTCAAATACAAAATAAACAAAAATTGCAGTGATGCCTTGACCCTTAACTACTCAATATCTTGCTCATCACCTAGATATAGGGGAGGAGAATGGGGGGTGAGCTTAAAGCCCGTGGGTAACAATTTTATAATTGGTAACAAGCAAAACCATTTATAAAGTCATTTCCAATGCAAAAATTCACGTTTATGCAAAATGTGTATGCATCACTATTATCCACTTATCATGAACACATAGCATATCAAAACAGTTTGGGTAGATCCATAAATATGACACACTACACATTTCCACATAATGGTCCTGTTTAGCCGTAAACTTGAGGAAGACTATAAAGGAGCTCCGTGCCACTAGCTGGCCACATAACACATATTTCATAACTTGTAAACTTGTTGTCCAAAATGACACTTTTTGAAAACTCGTATTTCATGAGCACGAAATATTTTTTATGCATTTTCAAAACTTGATTTAGTAAACTTGCTATTCTTTCAAAAATCATTTTCATCATTTAATTCATCAACAATTAACACAATTCATATACAACCATGTAGCACATTCTTACAACATTTACAAAAAACAATAAATGCACATAAATAAAGTAGTTGAAAATCATTTATTGTCATTTCTTGAAAGAAACTTTAATGGCTTATTACTTAATTATAAAAGTGAAACCCATCTTGAATTTCGTGCTTATAACTTGCTCAAATGTGCCTCTCCTCTTGCTCCTCTTGCCTCCCTTGATTTTCTTCAACATTGATACAAATCCCAAATTAATAGGAATTCCATATGAGAACCCAAAGAAACATATGCATAAAATTGGTCCTAGAATACTTAAACCCATGCATTTTCTAAGCTCTTTGTACCAAAACCTTTCCAAGACTCCAAAAGATTTAACTTCAACTTATCTTGAATCTTTACCACTTAATGAGTTTTTTGGATCAAAAGAAGGCTCTAATCTTCCTCTTCCTTTTTCCCTTCTTTCTTAACTTCAAAATCACTCTTTAAGACTAAGAAAAATCAAAACCTAGCATAACTCTCTTCTTTCTCTTCTTTTTCTCTTTTTTCGTGCTTCTCTCTTCTCTCTTTTCTTCAATCACATTTTTGGCTTTTTCCAACTCAATCCTACCCTTCATCTTCTCCTTTTATACCCTTAATGATTACACAATGTCCATTTTGCCCTTCATTTAAAAGCCTTATGAATTCTAAACTTATGAGACTTGCCAAATTTGCCCTTGCACACTCTTACTACTTTAATAGTTCAATTCCCTTAACATATGTCATATTATCTTACCCACATTAGCAAGCTCATTAATTCCAACATATATTAATCTAGCGAGACCCTAAAATTAATTTAATTATGCTTATTTATAAAAAATTTCAAGAGCCAACACAAATTCTACCTTTAAGAGTTTCAAATTTTGACTTGAAGTTGAGTACTGGGTGCAAAAAGTTAATGATGAGTGTATATATATGTATATGTTCTGTTTTACTGTTCATGATCAATCATCGATTAAAATTTATTTATGGATGATATTGATTTGAATTTGAGTTAGAATAATGGGGAAATGATGAGAAATTAAATTAGAAATAATAGACTAAGCATAAGGTAGTGAATGTAGTAAGTAAAGAGTTAGAAATCTGGAAATAAGAATGCAATTGGATATATGTTGGGAAAAGAGGCATAACTTTTTCTATAGAAATCCTATAGAGTTCAATTAAGTATGGTTTTAAAGAGAACTTCGATTTCTACATATTATATGAAGAATTTGGCAAGAGATTTTGATTTGTAAAGGGTTAAATTTTCAAATTTCTTTAACTGATCCATAAAGATCCGCTCAGCGAACATGGATGTCCGCCTAACAAACATTCATTGGTCATTGGTCTTTAATTAGGCTTAAATGGAGCTTGGATTAAACCTAGAATGAGGCTTGAATTAAGTGACTAATGTGTGATATGTTTAAAGTGATCATGGGGGTTATAACTTAGTGAATGAATGGATGATATCAAAGTACCAAAGGCATGAGTATAATGGGAATGAAGATGCTCATATGATATAGTTATGATTCAAAGGAGTTGATTAATATGTATGAAGTGCTTAAATGTGAGTGAGAATTGGGTAAGTGTTCTTGAGGTTTAAGCTTAAGAATAAGCTAGACCCTTATAAAGGCTAAAGATTGAATGGTGAACTTAGAATGATTATGTACAAATGAAGTGTATACCTAAGTTCAATTAGACATAAATGAATTATGAAAAGAGAATGTGCATAAGATGTGAATTTAGATAATATACTCGGGATTATCATTGAGCATGCATTATACACAACACCTATACATATGTATGTGATTGAGTATTCATAAGATTGTGTAATTAATAATGTTTGTGCAATATGTGTTTTGCATAATGATGATACAGGATAGAATGTCCGCATCTAGACATTTCTGGATCATGGAAGCTAATGCTAATCTGGAGAAAATTGTAGGTCGACCTAGATGGTCTTACTTTAAATGAATGTTCTATTTAAATTCTGCATTGAATGAATTATATGAATGTGATTGTGTTGATTTCGAATATTGAATGTTTGACGCGTTTGATGCATGAAAAATATTAGAAGTGCTCATTGAATGTGAATTGGACTGACTATGTGATACTCAACTTGATTGTTGAATGCCAGATCAAGTTCCAAAGAAAAATGTGAATGCGCATATGAATGAAATAAGTTATTCTCAACATTTTTGTTAAATTCCGGACCAAGGTCTAATAATAAATATGTTCTGACTGTGAAATAGAATCTGATGAATGTTGAAAATATGAGAATGTGATGCATTTCATTTCATGAATGTATGAAAGATAAAGAAAGTTGTGACCAGAGTCGCTAGTAAAAAGAGCTTAAAGCTTAGAATGTGATAAGAGCCTCTGGCTCAGTTGCTATTGTACTCAGTATCCACTAAGGGATATGGGACAATGTTTGAAAAAGCTTGATATCCACTAAGGGATATGGGACATATATGATACAGCTCGGTATCTACAAGGGATATAAGCTAGTAAAAAGGTACTCGGTCATAACAAAATAATAAATGAAAATGAGTCTCATGTGCATTGCATTTATAATTGATATATATGTTTAAATTGATCAAAATGATCTATTTGACTGCTCTAAATGTGATATGTGAAGTAATTGATGTGTGATGCTACATGATAAAAGAAGTTATGTGAATATATGATTTGACGTGTTATATGATTTGAGTGAACCAACAAGGATGGTTAACTCACTGAGTTCGCAAAACTCACGAAAATTGCAACATTATTTTTCAGGCTCAGAGGAGTTACCCCGTTAGGCAAATAGGAGTCTAGCCACTGCATTCGAGTATGAGATAAAGGTCGGGATCAATTCGCATTTGCATAAGATTTTTCATTATTTTGTATCAAAATACGTAGTAAAAAATACTGTCTAATATGTATAAGAATGATTTTGTAATGTAATGACTTTATGGCTAAAATATTTTGCATTTGAAATGGGAGAAATTTTGATGAGTTGTATAATGATTGTAACTCTTGTGATTGAAAATGTTTACGAATAAAATGGGTAGAAATTGATTATTGATTTTTTGCATAAGCATGCATTGTTTTGAAAATTTTGTGATGAGTTTTGATTGACTGACTGACTATTCTAGCATGCCACCCTCGTAGAGTATATTCTCGAATGTCATCAATATATTCAGGGATATGTCCTATGAGAGTGGGGTGTTACAAAATTAACCCTCCTCGTGGGATTGACACCTTAGATACTACACGAACGACCCGTACACTTATAGAATGTCGAGGTTAAAATATTAAAACTATACATATCAAAAAACTGTGATCAATAAGGTAATCTTATCAATGACTAAGAGAGACTTTAAAATATGAATCTCAACTAATTCAAAGATCTCATGTAATATTCTATTAATAGAGTTTACACCATATAAACAATTAAGGTCATTTATTTTAACTCAACTTGATCATAATCTAGTTTTTAAACTTGACAAGCCATTCTCAAAAGTGGATGTAAAAACTACTTTATTTATCTTTGAATTTGAAAAAGCCCTTGACCTTGATGGCTTTAATTCCTGCTTCTTATAAAAAAAATGAAGAATGTAGTTAGAGATATGGTTTTGGAAGAAATGTATCTATTTTATACTATAAGATCATATTGTGGTTGTTGTAACACTACTGAGTACGGGTTGATACCATAAGGACTAGTTGTTGATTACCAATTACTTATAAATCTAATTTTCTAGACTATAAAATACGATTGATTAAAAAAGAAAAAAATAAACAATTTTAAAGCACCAAACCAAAATAGTGATTAGGTAGAGAGAAATATATGAATAAGCTAAACCTAGGTAAGATATTCTCTAAGACTTCACTTTGATTTAGTGAATGACTTAAATTTCTTGGACTAATATGAATTTCTAATTTACAATTATGCTCTTTCTCAAGTAAAAAATCCTTATTTTAAATCAAATTAATTCAAATCTCATTTAATCAACAGAAAATAAAATGTATTAATATAATTTGAGACTTCTCATAATTGGTCTTACCTTAACCTAAGAAGATTATGAAGTTCTCTTTAAGTAACTCATTTAACCCTCGTCATTCATGTTTAATCTATCCATTAATATCTTCTTTCAATATTAATGTATGAATCTAATTATTAAACCTTCATCTTTCGTTCCTTTGATTCAAACTAATATAAGAATATGAACAAATCTTTTTAAAAACTAGGGATTTCATTAAATCAAAATATCAATTTAAAATATTACATCTTAAGGTCCATCCCAGCTAGATCTATATCCCAATTGGTTTATGAATAAACAAGAAAGAACAACATAAAAATAAGAATGAATAAAGGATGACAAAATCATCATCATGAATCTTAAATCTTGAATTCTTTATGAAATCTATTGAAACCATTGTTCCTTTTCCAAGATTGTTTTTTCACTTTATCTTTAGCTATTTTGATTGACTTCTAATTAACTTTTATAGCTTTAAAACTTATATGTGTTAAAAGCCTCCTCTCATTATCATTGCATCTTCTTTTAATAAATTAAACTCTGATTTTTATGCCTAATATGCCCCCAACATGGAACCATGTGATAGTTATAATTTACATTATTTTTTGGTAGGTGTTTTAGTGCATTATAGGTGTTCATTAGATGATTTATGTATGTTTATGCTTAGAATTAAGTTAATGTGAATTTGTGTTTATGTTTTTTGAGTGTTTTGTGGTTTAGAGCATGATGTTGGACTTTAACTTTACACATTTGAGGTGTTTTGATGTGTTTGTTAATGTGTCAACTCAGATGAAGAAGATTGAAACAAGTTAGAGAAAGCTTGAACAAAAGGCCAGGGTCACAATCGTGACACCCTTGTCATGATTGTGACAGAAGATCTCTCCCCAGGGTCACGATTATGACACCTTTTTCATAATCATGACAGAAGAGCTTCACACTGGGTCATGATCATGACACCCATCTCACGATCATGACAAAGGTAAATTTCACTAGGTCACGATCATGACACCCCTATTATAATAGTGACAGACGCTCGACAGACTTAGGGATCTCCTTCTATTTTGATAATTAAAAGGTTTGTTTAGAAAATTTGACAATGGTTAAACCTAGTCTTAACTCTAAATGACCCATGAACTATATAAGAACATTACACGACCCAAAATAGACCTAGCCTCTATTTTCCAAATTGAGAAAGAACCTAAAGGAAAATCAAGAAGGAGAGAAGAGAAAAGGAGCATTTGTAGTAACAATCCAACCACTCTAACCTTATCCATTAAAGTTCTTTTCTTCTTTCTCTTGTTTATTTACTTCCATCATGATTAAGGATGTTGAATATGTTGATGATGTTTTAATTTCATTTTAAGATTTATTCTTGAATCATTTTGTGACTTGATTGCTTTTGATGCCAATGAATTTTTTTTTTTTGTCATAAAGAAAAATCGAATGCAAAAATGAATACAAGTTCAGTATACAACCAGAAAGTAAACAGTAATACACATCAGAGAACTAATTGCTATAGTATCTCTAGGCCTATTACTACAACATAGTAACATTCATGGAGGTGGAGCTGGTAATCCATCCCGACTAAGAATGCCAATCAAAGAAGATGGAGGTAACAAGACCCAGTTACCCAAGCACATCTTCTTCTGGGCTTGCTTGGCTAACCAATCAGCTACTCTGTTAGCTTCACGAGAGATTAGAACAAAATCTATCCCCTATAAGTGTTGTACCCTGTACAGTATATCATAAATGTATGGAAATATTCTCCATTTGCCATTCCCTTTATTTTTAACAAGTTTAGCATAAAGAAGGTGAGAATCCATCTCAATCTGGACATTATTATAGCCTTTATCCTCTAAAAAATTCAGTCCTTCCCATACAGCTTTAGCTTCAACCTCTAAGGTTGAACCTGCCCTCCAATCTGAAGCTAGCCCATCAAGGACACGACCATCAGCATCCCTAAGAACCACAGCCCAACCTGCATCCCCATTTTTAAAAGATCCATCACAATTCAATTTCAGAAATCCAGTATTTGGCTTAACCCAATGCCGCTGCTGAACTGGTAGTCGATGCCTATCAGTCAACACCTTCACTTGATGATACTCATGCAACAAAACATAACTTTTCTCAATACACTTCTTTGGATCAGGTTTGCTCTGTTTAAAAACCATAAGACACCTCTGTTTCCAAATATGCCACAGCAACACCGCAATCAAACCAAAGAGATCTTTTCCATTAGCTGTATCCTTAAAATCACCTACCATATCCATGATCCATGTATCTAAAGTAGAAAGCCCATCTCTTGTGATTGTGAACCCAAATACACTTCCAAACCAAACACATTGTACCCAAGGACATAATAAAAACATGTGTTCAAGTGTCTCAGATTCACATAAGCAGATAGGACACAATGCATCTATGTTAACTCTTTTCCTAACCAAATTTGAGTTAGTAGGCAAAAGATTGTGAATTGCTTTCCACAAAAATACCTGAATCTTTGGTGGAATATGAACTTGCCAGATCCATTTCCAAAGAGCCTTGTCCACCGAATGAGACAAATCTGCATGCCTAGTTGTGGAAATGCCATCAGCTTGCTTTAAAACCTGATATCCAACTTTGACTGAGAAAATACCATTTTCCGCTAGTGGCCAAACATATCTATCTTGTACACCTTTACCACACAGAGGAATAGACCGAATTATGCTCATCTGTTCAGGAGTGAATAAATCACGCATATCCTCCAGATGCCACTTACCATCTTAAGCACCAATCAGGTCAGCAACTTTCATAGGAGAACCATCAGGAAGGCCATCGTGTTTAGCCACTGCTAAACCCTGTAACCATGGTTCTTCCCAAAGATTAATACTTCTGCCATCTATAACTTGCCATTGGATATGTTGCTTCAAGAAGTCCCACCCTTCCAATATACTAGACTAGATCCAGGACTCTCTCGACCCTTTCCTAGCCTGCAAACATGATGTGTGAGGAAAATATAATCCTTTCAATACCCTTGCCCATAATGCATTTGGATATAATAATAATCTCCAGCACTGCCTTGCCAACAGAGCAATTTTCAACAAATGCATATCCTTAAAACCCATACCACCAACACTTTTACTTACTGTCATTTTAATCCAGCTAGCCCAATGGATCATATATTCATTATCTTTCTTCCCTCACCAGTAATCAGCCAACACAGCATTAATGTCATCACAAATGGTTTTAGGAAACTTAATACACTGCATCAAATAGATAGGCATAGCACAAGCAACAGCTTTGATAAGAACCTCCCTACCTCCTAGGCTAAGCAACTTAGCCTTCCAACCTGTGATCTTCTTGATAATGCGATCTTTGAGGAACTCCATAGCTCTGCGCTTTGTCTTGCCCCAAAAATTAGACATACCCAAATAAGTTCCAGGATTAGAAGCTTCAGGAATGCCAATCAGCTGCTGTAATTCATGTCTCTTAACCACAGGAGTATTAGAACTGAAAATAATGCTGGATTTGGAAAATTTCACTTTCTGTCCCAAAGCTTGACAGTATTTATCAAGAATAGCAAACATTAAGGAAACGTTAGCAGTATCAACCGATAAGAAAAATAAGGCATCATCAGCAAACAGTAGATGAGATAAAACTGGACATCCTCTCACTAACCGAAGACCCTCTAATTGCCTAGACTCAATGACTTGATTAACCATTCTGGATAAAACATCCACGACAAACAAAAATAGGTAAGGGGATATAGGATCCCCTTGCCTAAGACCTCTAGATGGAAAAATAAGACCCGACCTCTTACCATTGACATTAAGGACATAGGTAACAGAGCAAATACACTCCATAATCCACCTTATCCAAGTTGAATTGAACCCCATTTTCACCATAACTTGTTTCAAAAAACTCCACTCCACCCGGTCATAAGCTTTGGTCATATCAAGTTTCAAAGCCATCCCATACCTCTTCCCTTTCCTAATCTTTAAATTGTGGAATACTTCACTAGCCACCAAAATGTTATCCTGTATCTGCCTCCCTTCCACAAAACCACTTTGATTGCAAGTAATAAGCTCCCCCATATGGACCTTTAATCGTTCAGTCATGACCTTAGAGATTATCTTATAGCTAAAGTTACAACAGCTGATAGGTCTGAACTGAGACATATCTTCTGGACTCTGCACTTTGGGCACTAAAGTCACACACGTTTGATTCAGTTCTGTCAACAGAAAACTAGTCCAAAAAAAACTTTGAACTCCAACAACAATAGCTTTCTTAACAATATCCCAAAACTTTTGACAGAACAACCCATTGTACCCATCAGGACCTGGGGCTTTTAAAGCTCCAAGACTAAACACTGCTGCCATTACTTCATCTTCAGTGACCTCAGCAACTAAACTCGAGTTCATATCAGCAGTAACCACCCTAGGAACAGCTTGGAGAACCTGATCCATATCACCACACCCCTCACTAGTAAACAAATGTTGGTAAAACTCATAAAACCGAGCTGTCACTCCAACTTCATCCTCAATCCATTGCCCATATTTACCCTTTATTCGAAGAATCCTATTGCCCCTCCTTCTATGTAGAGTTGACTGATGAAAAAATTTAGTATTCTTATCCCCAGCACCAAGCCACTGTACTCTAGACCTAGCATACCAGTATTGCTCTTCTCCAACCCAGGCTTTGTTTAAATTTCCAAGCAAATTCTGAATCTGTCGCTTATCCTCTACCGTACATTCTGTTTTAGCATGCACCTCACCCATCTGTTGCATCAATCCATCAATCTCTTTACGAAAATTTGGGAAAACCTGCCTACTCCAAGTAATGAGCTTAGATCTACAAGCTTTCTGTTTCTGTACCAACTGAAACAATCTAGACCCAGCAAATTTCCGTGCCCAACCTTCTGAAATGATCTGAGCACAATCCCCATGCTCACTCCAAAAAACCTCAAATTTAAACTGTCGTGAACCCTTCTGCTCACCAGGATTAGTATCAAGCAGCACCGGAGCATGATCATACCCAACAATTGGTAAGTTTATAACCTGATAGCTAGGATAAGATTCAACCCACTGTAGATTGGCTAACACTCGATCAATTTTCTCCCTAATCTCTCCTTCAGTCCTCTTATTGATCCAAGTATACCATAACCCTGTAGAAGACAAATCAATTAACCCGGATCTCACAATCATATTCCTAAATCCCTCCAGTTTCCCAACAGCCCTGCATTGACCCCCAACTTTTTCAGAGTTATATAGGAAATCATTAAAATCTCCCATACAAAGCCAAGGACCCTTAATATCCCTGGCTTTCTGCTCAATTCTCTCCCAAGTCAACTTCCTCTCCTTCAAAACAGGATCCCCATAAACCCAGAATATCAACCAAGGGACTCCATCATCAGTATGACTAACATCCATAATAATAAGATGTTTATCAGCCTCCACCACCTTCACAGACACACAATCCTTCCACCACACTGCTAGGCCTCCCCCAATGCCAGCAGGAGGAACATAAACCGCCGCATCCATATGACATTTTTTCCTAATACTTTCCAACTTTTCTTCCTTATTCTTGGTTTCCATTAAAAAAACAAAAGTAGGATCATACTTCTTTTGCAATCCCATCAAATGATGGACTGTCAAGGGAGATCCCACCCCTTGACAATTCCAAGCCAGGCACTTCATAGGTCATTGGGGACTGTTATAGGACAGTCACCCAAACCTCCAGCCGTACCTGGCATATCAAGTATAGCACTCACACCATCACTAACTCCCCCTTCCTCCCTCTCCCCCTACCTCTTCCAACTCCTCGCTTCCCTTTACCCTCTAGCCTACCATCCAGAGTCACTGTAGTTGCCACACCTGGAGCAACACTGCCATCATCCTCAATTTGATCACTTCCCAATTCAGATAACTGGATATTCTCTCCATAACCTACACCTGCACCATACTCCCCCTGATTCAACTCTAAACCAACTCCACCTGTTCTAGTCGTTAAAGAAATTTCAGGATCCACAGAGTGACTCCTGGTCGGTTCCAACATAGAACTCAACCGATCTTTAGATGGCACCGGCATAGCCTTCATCCATGGACCAAAGGACCGTCTCACATCCGCTGAAGGTCTATCTACCTTTTCCCTCCGACAATCACGACCTTAATGTCCCAAAATACCACAATTAAAGCAAAAATCTGCCATCTTCTCATACCTAACTTCCGCCCAAATTCGATTTTGTGAGCCCCTAGGAACCCAAAAATCGGGCAACAGAGGCACCGTAATGTCCAGCTCAAGCTTCAATCTCAAAAAGCTACGACCAATACCTAGTTCCCATATATCCTCATCAAGGGCAACAACCCGACCAAGACGTTCCCCTCGCCTAGCATTATTACCAGTAAGCAACTCAAGAGGCAGATTATGGATCTGAATCCAGAAACTACACCTGGAAAAGTCAACCTCTTTGATCGCCATATCGAGCCCCCAGTGCTTCAATACAAAACAATATCCCATCACCGTCCATGGTCCATTCCTAATCGCAGTCTCCGCTAGCTCAGATCGATGAAAGGAAAGAGTGTACAGATTAGGACCTAATTCTCGAACATCCAGTAGCTCAATCGCAGTCCACATACTCCGCAGAACTGTAGCGCCCCCTTACCGTAGGGTACACATCGGGAAACCCAAAGGTCGCTCCGACACGTATCCCACGATAAAGGTGCACTACCAGAACATTTTCTCAATAATATCCACATGGCATCGCAATAATTAAAACCATAATATCAGAAATCAGTAACTTTTAAAAATCCAAAATAATCTTATCATAGCAGCAATTTCAATACAGTCATCCAAAAGTAGAATAGACAAGTCTATCAGTCCCCTAAACAAAACCAAAAGGGAACTGATATAAGCATCTATCCTAAGTCATCCTCAAAATCCAACCCAGCTGATCGACCTGTGAGCCATCGCTTCTCTTGCTAACACGCTCGCACGGCAGGAAAAGACTATCTCCGGAGCTAGGGGTCTACTCTATCAGTCCTGAAAAATAGGTTGCAATTTTGGGTGAGTTTGCGAACTCAGTGAGAAACCATCATCGATGGTTCACTCAAATCATGCATTACGCAAATCATGCACAACACGCACGATAATACTCAATTAACAGTATTATATAACAATTTATAGTAGTTTATAACAGTGTACAGTATCAGTGACAATATTACAGTAGCATAGAACAATTTACAATATCACATCACAATTTTACAGTAAATCATGGCATCACACAGTTCAGTAATCATCACACAATTTGGCAATTCAATCAGTCATGTATATAATGCATATGAGACTCTTTCCAGTTATTTAGTATTGTGCCCAAGTGCTCAGTTAGTGTTCAGTGGGGGACGCGTCAGGGATTTCTCCCCCCGGGCTCGAGGCCCTGTCAGTACAATGTTTGAGCTCGAGGCTCTTTTCAGTGATAATAACAACTTGGGTCACATTCCATTATCTGATCATGCATTTATGCATGCAATGCAGTGTTCAGTAATTCGGTATTCAGTGATTCAGTGTATGGCTATAAAAGCCCAGTATTGTATTACTCAATAATATCAAGAATTCGGTCCAAGATCTGAATCCAATCCAGTACAGTAGAAAGTGATCATGCAATTTCACAGTCTAATACAGTAGAGACATACCATCCAATCATGTATATTTCAGTAATCATACAGTTTCACATTTGGCAAGTAATTCACGTTGAGCATTTGAACAGTCAGGAATTTGAGAAACCAACTAGGTTACTCACCTGTAACTTCCGAGCTACTGCCTGGAAGTTCCAGCAATGTCCGTGGAATGACGATCCAACGACGCCTCTATAACAGTAAAATACAGTCCCATTACTAGATGCTCAATTAAATAGTTCAGTAATGCATATGTCTCAGTGAAATTATGTACAACGCATGTTCACGATTTTCCCGACGCTAAAACCCAATTTGAACTCTTATGTCCCATTCTAACTCTTCGCTCAATTGATAGACAATAATGGATCCAATCCTAAAATTCAGTTCAATTTCTTCAATTCATATTTCCTAAAGCAATTTCCTATCCATTGGGTCAAAACCTCTATTGAGAATCCCAATTAAAACTCCAATTGTCTCAATTCAATATTTAGGTCACACTATGAACCATAATCGACTTTATTCTCTGTAAATCAATGTCACTTAAATCAATTCTAATTCCTATAATTATCCTCAATTGTAGACCTCTTTCCCTAGTCCGTAACGAATCTGGAATCACCTCAATCGGAGGTCTACACCATGAATTATGCCCAATAATTTGAAATTGATTCAATGGAATAGTCCCCTTCGTCGCGGCCAAGAGGCCCTCGCCACTGCGTGAAATGGTCCGCTCGTCGCGGCGAACAATCCAATTCGGGCGCGCCGCGAGGTGAAGAAGACTCGTCGCGGCGTCAATTAAATGACGCTCGCCGCGACGTCCTCTTCTCCCTCGTCGCGGCGAGGCTCACGCGCAGGTCGCGGCGTGCGACGAATCATTCGTCTTCTCCGATCGTTTTCAGCTATTTCTCTCTCTATAAAACCACCATTAACTCTCCCAACTACTCAATCAACCATAATAAATGCCATAAAAACCATCAATAGCAACATTAAAACCATTAAAACTTACCAATCAAGCTCCAATCCACAGATCTCTCAAAAATACCGTAAACCCTAAAATCTTTCAAAATCAACGATGATCCACTCTATAGCTTCTCAATCCTTCATCAATCACAATAAACAAGTTAGCCTTACACAATGAGGAGAAAACCACAAGGAAAAATCGAAGGATCTCACCGTTGGGAGAAATCGAAGATCACCGTAGAGGGGAAGAAGAAGAAACGAAATGCCTTAGACCAATTTTCCTCAATTTCTTTCAAACCTATCTATTTATAGACATAGGTCTCCAAATCAGTCCAAATTTCAGTCTCTAAATTTCAATAGCTCAACATTTTAATTTCCTAACAGTATAACCCTAATATTTCCCTTGTCATTGGACCATTCTTTCAGTATTATACAGTCAATCAGTCTGTCACTCCAAAATTTTTGGTCCGGGTATTTTCTCCCAAATATCCCGAAAATTTCCTATAAATCACTATCAATTACCAGTCACTCTTAGGCTATTCTAAATCAGTCATTCGAGTCCATTTACTCCTAATTTCTCAATCAATTACAATCCAGTCAGTCCAGTCAGTTCACAATCCAATCAATTTACACTCACAATTAAATGCCGGAAAATCATGAATGCATGTACCTATGAATAAATGCATATGCAAGAAACCAGTGCCTCTATAATTAGAGGGCAGTAACATGTTCAATCAGTGAATGCAATGAAACTTATCAGTCTAACCCAGAATTACGAAAATACCCTTGCTATCAGTAATGGGATGTTACAATTCACCCCTCCTAAAAAAAAATTCGTCCTCGAAATTTAATACCTGTCCAATCGAATAGATGAGGATACTGACTCCTCATATACTCCTCAGTCTCCCATGTAGCTTGTTGGACCCCGAACTTTTGATGAAAAATAGAAATATTAAAATAAATTTTAAATGAGAAAGAAATTGGTGAGAAAATTATGAATTTAAGGAAATTTGATGAAATTAAGAAAAATTTATGAGAAATGAATTGTTTAATTTTGAGGACTTTGATATTTGAGTGAACTTATATGGATTATGAGAGGAAAGTGGATGAGTTGATTGAAATGAAGTTAAATAGCAAGAATTAAAGAGAAAAAGTGTGAAAATTTGAAGAATTTAGAAAGTTTGACTTTTTGGAGAGAGAATGTTTGACTTTGAGAGTTGACTTTTGATGTAGGCAAAATTTGATAAAATGGTCTTCTGGAAACTTGTAGTTTATGTCAAGAGTTTTCTGTAGACATAAAGTTTGCAATTTTTCGATATCGGGAGTGAGAGTTATGATCAGTCAAAGTTCGTTTGAAGTTTGACTTTGAGAAAAAAATTGACTTTTTAATTGAGGCAAAATCCGAGAAAATGATCAACGTGAAACTTGTAGCCTCTGTCGAGAGCTTTTCGTGGACATAAAGTTTACTATTTTTCGACGTCAGGATTGAGAGATATGAATTTCGAAAGATATGCTTTGTTTTGAAAATGTTATTAAGTATAGATTTGCATGTCTTTGTACTTGAGGCCACTCGTCATTATGGATTTAGTCGAATTGGAAAAAGTGGCTTTACTGAAAGTTGTAGCTTGTATGTCGATCTTTCCGACGCCATAAAGTTTGTAATTTTTCGATATCGGGACTAGGAGTTATGAGCGATTAAAAATTGGAAGTCGTTTAGGAAAAGCTATTTTGGACAGAATCTTTGATTGAGGTTTTGACTCCTTTAAAGACCTAATTTGATTTTGAGTACTTCAGGAAAATTGTAGAGCTTCCTTTTACCTTTCCATAGACACCAAATTCGTCAAATTCCGAGTTCGGAATTAAGAGATATGATTTTCGAAAAATTCAGTTATAGGTGGGTATTTAAGGTTTTGTAACTTTTGCTTGAACTCCGACCCTTTTGCAATCTTTTGTTATAAATCTTTCGTCCGACATCTGATTGATTTGATTCTTGAAGCATTGAATTCCTAAGACAATTACGTTCATTTTTATGAAGAATTATGATTTTTAGGAGATGATATGGAAAGAGATTGATTGAACCAAAGTAAGAGATGAGTTATAGGTTATAAGTTGGATAATTTTCTGAACATGGTTCAGTATTTTGCGATTTTTGGGAGCTGTACAACTCCGATTGAGTTGATTCTTGAGGGAAAATAAAGTTAAAACATAGAGCTACAAATCATGTGAAGGGATCAAAATTTAATTTCATCCCTAAGATTGTCAAATTCTGGACTGAAGTTATGTTAAAGTTCAGTTTCGGATTTTGTGCAGGTCAGTTAGTAATTTGGCTATAACTTCTTCGTTTTAGATCCGATTTGAGTGCTGTCAGTGGCGTTGGATTCGTATGATCTAGAGGAACAATTTCCATGCAGAAAGTTTATCCAAATTATTTCGTTTAGCTGCTCAAATTCTGGACGTAATGTATCAGATTTTTCAAATGGAAGTGCAGGGGCAAACTTGAAAATAGGCTAATAAGAGAAAGGCACTTTGGTCTCTTACCTACCATTTAATGACATGGCTTAAAACAATAGAAGGGTCTGGAAACTTGGAGAAAAAGGAGAGAGGAGCTCGTTATTTTTGGGGAAAACAAAAAAGAGAAGGGAGTCTACGAAAATGAAAGGAAGAAGAGAGGGAGATTCGGCTAGCCAAAGAGAAAAAAAAAAGAAGAGAGGATTTCGGCTATCCAAAGGGAAAGAAGAAGAAGAAAAACGTGAAGATCTTTGGAGTTCTTAGGGGTTCTCGAGAAAGCCAAAGGAAAGAGGAAGAGTTGTCTTCCATTTGAGCCAAAGGAAGAAGAAAGTCATGGGTCACTTTTCAAGGTAAGGATTTAGAAATTTTCTTAGTTTCTTGTTGTAGTTCTTCCTCTCTTGCTTAAGCATGATGATTGGAAGTTGATTGATGAAGAAATAAGAAGAGATTAGGAAGGTTTAAAAATTCAGATTTCATGAATTAGGGTTTCGAATTTGGATTTTTTTTTTTCATTTCTTGGTTAAGATGGTGAATTGAAGAGTATAGTGAAGGAAAAAGAAAAGAGGAAGAATGATAGAGACTTAATTAAAATTTCAGCATGCATATATGGCCTAGGGTTTGGGAATTTCGAATTTTTGGGTTGGTTTTGAAGGGGGTTTTAATTGGAGTAGCTTAACAAAGGTATAAGGAAAGTTAGGGTAGTGAAAATGGAAGTTTTTCCATTCTTTCCAAAATTTCAGCATGTGTAATTTATGGTTTTATTGTTTAGCGTTTGTTTTTCTTGCTTGATAATGGTGATTAGAATGAGTTGAAGTGATTAGAAGAGTTGGGTTATGAAAGAATAAGAAAAGAAGAAGAGTAAATGGAAGTTGAGAGAAAATCTGGTTTTCGTGGGTATGAAAAATTCTGGAATTTGTTTAAGTTTCTTGATGGGTTTTGGGTTTAAATGACTTAAGAAAGGTTTAAGTAAAGTTAGGTAAAGTTCGATGATTGTTTAAGCCAAGTTTGCCATTCCAAGAAAAATTTCAGCATGAGTATTGATTGGTAATTCATGATTATTGTTAGGTTTATTCTTTCTTATTTGCTAATGATGGTTTGAGTGAAGGATTAGTAAATGAAAGAAGAAGAATTAGGAAAGTGGAAAGAAAATCAGCATGTGTATTAGTTGTTAATTCATGGTTTTGATTGTTAGGTTTTATCTTTTCTTGCTTGATTTGAAGAATGAGTAGAAGAAAAGAATGAGTATGAAGTTGGGGTTTGAGTTTCGGAAAAATCAGAATTGTTGTGAAGGGGTTTTAAACTTAGAGATTTTCAAATCTTGATGGTTATTTAATACGTGTTGATGCTATTGGTTTAAGTAAAGTATGGGTAAGATGGGTTAGGAAGAGGTTTATAAAAGGGTAGCTATATATGTTCTGTTTTGGTTCTTGTTTAATGCTAGATGTTACATCATGATTGGTTTTGAGTTATTGATTGGGTTATTGAGTGAATGAATGTAGGGTAAGTGAAGTACTAAGATGGAATGTGGAGATAGTTGTAAATGGATGTTCTTGATCATGTTCATTCGAGTGTTTAGTGTAATTAAAAGGATATGATTTGTGTTGTATGATCATATAGGGACTCGTAATTGGGTATGAGATGTTGAAGTGTGAATAGAAATGGTTCACATCACCTTGGAATGAATGACTTGTATATTTGAAGTGCTTAGTATGGAGAATTAGATAGAAATGGAGGTTTGGGAAAATTTCCAGCATTGTTCCCATTTGTCGATTATGGTTTTGTGAGGTTATATGAAAGAATTTGCATGTTTTCTTTTCTTTACAAAATTTCAGCAATGATATATCCTCGAAATGAGGGTTTTGTGTTTAATGGGTTTCTTGAAAATGAATTGAGATATTGAGATCTATCTTAGAGTTAAAGGAAGGAACATGGGTTGTGAAAGTCAAAAAAAAAAAAAAAAGTTAGATTTGTTGAGTAGCTTTTAGACATGAGATTGTTAAATATAATTGATTCATTTGAGATAGGTTTTAGATGTTATAGTTGAGTTAAAGTATAAATGAGATTTTTGAAAGTTGAAAGTCAAGTTTTGACGTTCTTTTAAAATTCCAGCCTTGAGAATTATTGTTAATTAGCATTGTTATGCTTAATTAAGGCTCGTGGAGATTAAAGAAGGACAATGTGGTCAATCCTAAAGCTTAAGGAAAATTCAGGTGGGTAAGATATTTATACTTCGAATTATAAGCTAAGTATTATTTTACGAGTTTCAAAATGTTTTGATAAATGAAGAAAATTTCTGAAATTCATGATACTTGAAGGATTTGTCAATTATGGAGATTTGATACTTCTGTGCATTTATCATTTATGAATGATTTTGATAAAATTATCAAAAGTATTGCATACTTTATTGATGACTGGTAATGATATTTGATTTGCTATGTGAATTATGTGAAATTGTGAATGAGAATGTGCCAATATGAAAATCAAAATTTTGAAATGTGCCTTCGGGTAATTTGAATTTCCGTTTTGCTTAAGTGCTATGTGGGTTTGGTTAGGTCCGTTGTGAGTCAGTGCACTGGTCTCTACATGTTTATAGCCTTCGCCCGGCTGCCCGCTAGTGGTATAGGAGTTCCGATCTCGGACTTCCCTCTATTCACGGCTGCACAGAACCGCTATGCGGGAATGTGCAGTACGTCTTGTTAGGACCAAACCAAACCATTTGATGTGTTATGTGGTTTGTGTTGGATGCCGCGGTATCACCCACAAACACACGCCACAGTATAACCTGCAAACACCTACGGGTGGGGTGTGGGGTCCAACACTAACCTCCTTGACGTATTATGTGATTTTGAGTTGATTATGTGATTTTAATTTGATTATGATGTGATGCATTCATGTTTAAAGCTGGGCATGATTTGAAAAAGGTTTGAGATTTTGAGAAATGAGAAAATGACTGTTTTGAAAGGTTTTCAATTCCCGAATGGGAAATGTTTGAAAGTTAAAAAGGACAAATTTTCACTTATTGTTTAATGTATAAATGTGTTACCCACAGAGCCGTCGAGCTCACCCCTTTTCCCTCCATGTGTCTTGCACAAGGCCCGAGTCCCACATCTAAGTGAAGCAACTTCGATGCAATTGATTTTAAATGTTATATTTGAGAATGTAATCGGGCTAAATGTCCTTTGACTCTTAGTATTGCTTTGGTTTTATGTCATTAGTAAGGTTTAGAAGTTTCAATTGTATAGTGTATGTATTATAAGAAGGAATGTCTGGATGTATGCATGGAAATGATAAAAATAAGGATGAGATGAAATAGTTTTAAGAATTCAAATGATAGATGATTAAGATTGCGATGTGGCCCTTGAGTTGGGGATGGGCTGTGCAATTGAGTTGGAAGATAGAAGTGTTTTTATGCGGGGTTATAGATGGGAATGAAATGGAAAATTTGGCTAGATCCAATTTTGGGGAGGTCTTGTCCAAATTCTCCTAAATTTGGTAAACTCCATTTCATGCGTTTAGACTATCTTAATGATGGAATTAGCTTTGGAGGTATTTCTTAAGGTGTGTAGAACTTGTTAAGATTTTCTCCAACGAGGTATGGTGCGTCCAAATCGGAGTAAGGAATAAATAAAAATAAAAATAAAAATAAAAATAAAAAAAATTATGAGGACCTCCGATTTACCCGAAATTCGAATGTGATTGAGTTTGAATAAAGGAAAAGAGAATAGAAGAATATGAGGAAAAAAAAATTTACACCGATTTTAGAATGTCTAAGGTTTCTAACGTTTATGAGGAAATCTGTATGAGTAGTTGGGTTTCGGAAACGGGATCCAACATATGTGGTATCAGAGCCCAGTACTATGGTCTTAACTGGGCACATAAGATTGATGAAAGTGTATAAGGATAAAAATCGAATTTGTGAGAATGTCAGAGATCAGTATTATGATCATACTTAGGCTATAGGTTTGGTAAGATTGAAATTATGAGAATGTGTATAAGTGATATGCATGAGGTTTTGAAAAGAGGTAAATTGATAAGATTAAATAAGTAAGAATTGAGAAATGAAGTGAATGTCCTTGTTATGAATTATATGAAGAACCTAGTGGATGGTTTGATTAAGGTGATGAGTGATGTTTGATTTGAAGAAAGTGTAAATGGACGTTGAGAGGAGAATTACATGATGAATTTAGAGGAATTTTCGAATATGCATATGTGAGATGCAAATTTTGAATAATGAGATAAATTGATAGAGAAATGTGTATAACAATTCAAAGAATTAAGTGAAATGATGATTATGGTCGATATTAAGAGTCATTACGACGTGGACCATTGACTTGTTCAAAATGTTGAAGAATATGGAATTGTAGAATTAGTGAGTTTGATATGATGTTGGATGGAGAAATTGATTTAAGAATTGAGAAATTATGAAGAGATTGAGAAATATTTATGAGAAGGAATGAGATAAGAAATATTATGTTCTTAAATGTGAATTTCGAGGACGAAATTCTTTTAAGAGGGGGAGAAATGTTGGACCCCGAACTTTTGATGAAAAATAGAAATATTAAAATGAATTTTAAATGAGAAAGAAATTGGTGAGAAAATTATGAATTTAAGAAAATTTGATGAAATTAAGAAAAATTTATGAGAAATGAATTGTTTAATTTTGAGGACTTTGATATTTGAGTGAACTTATATGGATTATGAGAGGAAAGTGGATGAGTTGATTGAAATGAAGTTAAATAGCAAGAATTAAAGAGAAAAAGTGTGAAAATTTGAAGAATTTAGAAAGTTTGACTTTTTGGAGAGAGAATGTTTGACTTTAAGAGTTGACTTTTGATGTAGGCAAAATTTGATAAAATGGTCTTCTGAAAACTTGTAGTTTATGTCAAGAGTTTTCTGTAGACATAAAGTTTGCAATTTTTCAATATCGGGAGTGAGAGTTATGATCAGTCAAAGTTCGTTTGAAGTTTGACTTTGAGAAAAAAAATTGACTTTTTAATTGAGGCAAAATCCGAGAAAATGATCAACGTGAAACTTGTAGCCTCTGTCGAGAGCTTTTCGTGGACATAAAGTTTACTATTTTTCGACGTCGGGATTGAGAGATATGAATTTCGGAAGATATGCTTTGTTTTGAAAATGTTATTAAGTATAGATTTGCATGTGCTGTACTTCGAGGCCACTCGTCGTATGGATTTAGTCGGAATTGAAAAAAGTGGCTTTACTGAAAGTTGTAGCTTGTATGTCGATCTTTCCGACGCCATAAAATTTGTAATTTTTCGATATCGGAACTAGGAGTTATGAGCGATTAAAAATTGGAAGTCGTTTAGGAAAAGCTGTTTTGGACAGAATCTTTGATTGAGGTTTTGACTCCTTTAAAGACCTAATTTGATTTTGAGTACTTCAGGGAAATTGTAGAGCTTCCTTTTACCTTTCCATAGACACCAAATTCGTCAAATTCCGAGTTCGGAATTAAGAGATATGATTTTCGAAAAATTCAGTTATAGGTGGGTATTTAAGGTTTTGTAACTTTTGCTTGAACTTCGACCCTTTTGCAATCTTTTGTTATAAATCTTTCTTCCGACATCCGATTGATTTGATTCTTGAAGCGTTGAATTTCTAAGACAATTACGTTCATTTTTATGAAGAATTATGATTTTTAGGAGATGATATGGAAAGAGATTGATTGAACCAAAGTAAGAGATGAGTTATAGGTTATAAGTTGGATAATTTTCTGAATATGGTTCAGTATTTTGCGATTTTCGGGAGCTGTACAACTCCGATTGAGTTGATTCTTGAGGGAAAATAAAGTTAAAACATAGAGCTACAAATCATGTGAAGGGATCGAAATTTAATTTCATCCCTAAGATTGTCAAATTCTGGACTGAAGTTATGTTAAAGTTCAGTTTCGGATTTTGTGCAGGTCAGTTAGTAATTTGGCCATAACTTCTTCGTTTTAGATCCGATTTGAGCGCTGTCGGTGGCGTTGGATTCGTATGATCAAGAGGAACAATTTCCATGAAGAAATTTTATCCAAATTATTTCGTTTAGCTGCTCAAATTCTGGACGTAATGTATCAGATTTTTCAAATGGAAGTGCAGGGGCAAACTTGAAAATAGGCTAATAAGAGAAGGGCACTTTGGTCTCTTACCTACCATTTAATGACATGGCTTAAAACAATAGAAGGGTCTGGAAACTTGGAGAAAAAGGAGAGAGGAGCTCGTTATTTTTGGGGAAAACAAAAAAGAGAAGGGAATCTACGAAAATGAAAGGAAGAAGAGAGGGGGATTCGGCTAGCCAAAGAGAAAAAAAAAGAAGAGATGATTTCGGCTATCCAAAGGGAAAGAAGAAGAAGAAAAACGTGAAGATCTTTGGAGTTCTTAGGGGTTCTCGAGAAAGCCAAAGGAAAGAGGAAGAGTTGTCTTCCATTTGAGCCAAAGGAAGAAGAAAGTCGTGGGTCACTTTTCAAGGTAAGGATTTAGAAATTTTCTTAGTTTCTTGTTGTAGTTCTTCCTCTCTTGCTGAAGCATGATGATTGGAAGTTGATTGATGAAGAAAGAAGAAGAGATTAGGAAGGTTTAAAAATTCAGATTTCATGAATTAGGGTTTCGAATTTGGATTTTTTTTTTCATTTCTTGGTTAAGATGGTGAATTGAAGAGTATAGTGAAGGAAAAAGAAAAGAGGAAGAATGATAGAGACTTAATTAAAATTTCAGCATGCATATATGGCCTAGGGTTTGGGAATTTCGAATTTTTGGGTTGGTTTTGAAGGAGGTTTTAATTGGAGTAGCTTAACAAAGGTATAAGGAAAGTTAGGGTAGTGAAAATGGAAGTTTTTCCATTCTTTCCAAAATTTCAGCATGTGTAATTTATGGTTTTATTGTTTAGCGTTTGCTTTTCTTGCTTGATAATGGTGATTAGAATGAGTTGAAGTGATTAGAAGAGTTGGGTTATGAAAGAATAAGAAAAGAAGAAGAGTAAATGGAAGTTGAGAGAAAAATCTGGTTTTCGTGGGTATGAAAAATTCTGGAATTTGTTTAAGTTTCTTGATGGGTTTTGGGTTTAAATGACTTAAGAAAGGTTTAAGTAAAGTTAGGTAAAGTTCGATGATTGTTTAAGCCAAGTTTGCCATTCCAAGAAAAATTTCAGCATGAGTATTGATTGGTAATTCATGATTATTGTTAGGTTTATTCTTTCTTATTTGCTAATGATGGTTTGAGTGAAGGATTAGTAAATGAAAGAAGAAGAATTAGGAAAGTGGAAAGAAAAATCAGCATGTGTATTAGTTGTTAATTCATGGTTTTGATTGTTAGGTTTTATCTTTTCTTGCTTGATTTGAAGAATGAGTAGAAGAAAAGAATGAGTATGAAGTTGGGGTTTGAGTTTCGGAAAAATCAGAATTGTTGTGAAGGGGTTCTAAACTTAGAGATTTTCAAATCTTGATGGTTATTTAATACGTGTTGATGCTATTGGTTTAAGTAAAGTATGGGTAAGATGGGTTAGGAAGAGGTTTATAAAAGGGTAGCTATATATGTTCTGTTTTGGTTCTTGTTTAATGCTAGATGTTACATCATGATTGGTTTTGAGTTATTGATTGGGTTATTGAGTGAATGAATGTAGGGTAAGTGAAGTACTAAGATGGAATGTGGAGATAGTTGTAAATGGATGTTCTTGATCATGTTCATTTGAGTGTTTAGTGTAATTAAAAGGATATGATTTGTGTTGTATGATCATATAGGGACTCAGAATTGGGTATGAGATGTTGAAGTGTGAATAGAAATGGTTCACATCACCTTGGAATGAATGACTTGTATATTTGAAGTGCTTAGTATGGAGAATTAGATAGAAATGGAGGTTTGGGAAAATTTCCAGCATTGTTCCCATTTGTCAGATTATGGTTTTTGTGAGGTTATATGAAAGAATTTGCATGTTTTCTTTTCTTTACAAAATTTCAGCAATGATATATCCCTTGGAAATGAGGGTTTTTGTGTTTAATGGGTTTCTTGAAAATGAATTGAGATATTGAGATCTATCTTAGAGTTAAAGGAAGGAACATGGGTTGTGAAAGTCAAAAAAAAAAAGTTAGATTTGTTTAGTAGCTTTTAGACATGAGATTGTTAAATATAATTGATTCATTTGAGATAGGTTTTAGATGTTATAGTTGAGTTAAAGTATAAATGAGATTTTTGAAAGTTGAAAGTCAAGTTTTGACGTTCTTTTAAAATTCCAGCCTTGAGAATTATTGTTAATTAGCATTGTTATGCTTAATTAAGGCTCGTGGAGATTAAAGAAGGACAATGTGGTCAATCCTAAAGCTTAAGGAAAATTCAGGTGGGTAAGATATTTATACTTCGAATTATAAGCTAAGTATTATTTTGAGTTTCAAAATGTTTTGATAAATGAAAAAATTTCTGAAATTCATGATACTTGAAGGATTTGTCAATTATGGAGATTTGATACTTACGTGCATTTATCATTTATGAATGATTTTGATAAAATTATCAAAAGTATTGCATACTTTATTGATGATTTGGTAATGATATTTGATTTGCTATGTGAATTATGTGAAATTGTGAATGAGAATGTGCCAATATGAAAATCAAAATTTTGAAATGTGCCTTGGGCAATTTGAATTTCCGTTTTGCTTAAGTCTTTATGTGGGTTTGGTCAGTCCGTTGTGAGTCGGTGCCTTTGGTCTCTACATGTTTATAGCCTTCGCCATTTGCCCGCTAGTGGTATAGGAGTTCGATCTCGGACTCCCCTCATTGCTCACTTGGCCGCATGTGAACCGCTATGCGGGAATGTGCACTACGTCTTGTTGGGACCAAACCAAACCATTTGATGTGTTATGTGGTTTGTGTTGGATGCCGCGGTATCACCCAAGAAACACACACCGCATGATATAACTCGCAAACACCTACGGGTGGGGTGTGGGGTCCAACACTAACCTCCTTGACGTATTATGTGATTTTGAGTTGATTATGTGATTTTAATTTGATTATGATGTGATGCATTCATGTTTAAAGCTGGACATGATTTGAAAAAGGTTTGAGATTTTGAGAAATGAGAAAATGACTGTTTTGAAAGGTTTTCAATTCCCGAATGGGAAATGTTTGAAAGTTAAAAAGGACAAATTTTCACTTATTGTTTAATGTATAAATGTGTTACCCACGGAGCCGTCGAGCTCACCCCCTTTTCCCCTCCACAGGTCTTGCACGAGAAACTGAGTCCCACATCGGAAGTGAAGCAACTTCGATGCAATTGATTTTAAATGTTATATTTGAGAATGTAATCGAGCTAAATGTCCTTTGACTCTTAGTATTGCTTTGGTTTTATGTCATTAGTAAGGTTTAGAAGTTTCAATTGTATAGTGTATGTATTATAAGAAAGAATGTCTGGATGTATGCATGGAAATGATAAAAATAAGGATGAGATGAAATAGTTTTAAGAATTCAAATGATAGATGATTAAGATTGCGATGTGGCCCTTGAGTTGGGGATGGGCTGTGCTATTGAGTTGGAAGATAGAAGTGTTTTTATGCAGGGTTATAGACTGGGAATGAAATGGAAAATTTGGCTAGATCCAATTTTAGGGGAGGTGCTGTCCAAATTCTCCTAAATTTGGGCAGAAACTCCATTTGGCGTTTAGACTATCTTAATGATGGAATTAGCTTTGAAGGTATTTCTTAAGGTGTGTAGAATTTGTTAAGATTTTCTCCAACGAGGTATGGTGCGTCCAAATCGGAGTAAGGAATAAAAAAATAAAAAATAAAAAAAAATAAAAAAAATAAAAAAATTATGAGGACCTCCGATTTACCCGAAATTCGAATGTGATTGAGTTTGAATAAAGGAAAAGAGAATAGAAGAATATGAGGAAAAAAAATTTACACCGGTTTTAGAATGTCTAAGGTTTCTAACGTTTATGAGGAAATCTGTATGAGTAGTTGGGTTTCGGAAACGGGATCCAACATAGCTTCCTCAGAAGAGTGGTTTTTTCAAAGGACTTTCACCAATGGAATCACCCTGTTCCTCAGCTGCTTGACCCGTGATCCTATAATCCGTACCGGCTCCTCAACATAAGTCAAATCACTGGCTACCTCAATCTCCTGAGTCGGAATCACATGCGTCGGGTCAGAACGGTACCGTCAGAGCATACTAACATGAAATACATCATGCATCTGGGACAACTCACTCGGTAATGCTAATCTGTAAGCCAACGGTCCTATCCTTTCAAGGATCTCATACGGACCGATATACCGAGGGCTCAACTTGCCCTTACGGCCAAATCTCGAGACTCTTTCCAAGGAGACACTCGGAGAAACACTGTCACCTACACTATATTTCATCGTCGCCGATCTTTGATCCACATAGCTCTTACATGCATCTGAGCCGCCTTGATGCGACTCCGGATCAACTGTACCTTATCTACTGTGTCCTGAATCAGCTCGGAACCCTCTATCGATCTCATACCTTCTCCATCCCAATACAGTGGCGATCGACACGGCCTCCTATACAAGGCCTCATACGGTGTCATCCCAATACTACTCTGATACTGGTTATTATATGCAAACTCAATCAGTGCTAAATACTGATCCCATGATCCTCTGAACTCCAATACACATGCCCGAAGCATGTCCTCAACAGTCTTAATCGTCCTCTCACTCTGTCCATCCGTCTGAGGATGAAATGCAGTACTGAAGTTCAACCTCGTACCCATAGCAGTCTGTAGGCTCTTCCAGAACCTCGAGGTGAACCTGGGATCCCTGTCTGAGACTATCGACAAAGGAACCCCATGCAACCGTACAATCTCTGCCATATACTTCTGGGCCAACTGATCGAGAGTATTGCTCTCCCTCACTGGCAAGAAGTGAGCCGATTTGGTCAATCGGTCCACTATGACCCAGATAGCATCATACTGCCTTGGTGTCCTAGGCAATCCCGTCACAAAATCCATGATAATTCGCTCCCATTTCCACTCCGGGATGGGCAACGAATGCAACTTTCCCATCTGGAGCTCGATGCTCGCTTAACTCGCCGACAAATCGAAACACGAAACATACATCGCCACTTGCCTCTTCATACCAGCCACCGTAAATCTTTGTCTCGAGTACGATACATCTTGGTCGTACCAGGATGCATAGCATAGGCAGCTACATGTGCCTCCTCTAGAATCTCCCGTCTCAAATCATCTATATCAGGCACACACAGTCTCTGTCCCATCTATAACGTCCCATCTCTCAACTCAAACTCCGAATCAGTACCGGCCTGGACTCTCTCAATCAGTCTCACTAACACTGGGTCTTGATCCTGAGCTCTCCGGATCCTGTCATGCAACATCGGCCTCAGCAAGCAGAGTAGCAAGCAGAGTTCCATCCTGATTCAAATCCATCTGTACATTAAGAGCTCTCAATCAATCGAGGCGGGTAACCTCGAAACTGAACTGGTAGCCGACCGCCATGCGATCTCCTACTCGGTGCATCGCCACCACATTGGCCTTCCTGGATGATACTCAATCGTGCAGTCATAGTCCTTCAGTAACTCTATCCATCTCCTCTATCTCAGATTGAGCTTTCTCTGACTCAACAAATACCTCAAACTCTTATGATCGGTGAAGATCTGGAACGTCTCCCCATACAGATAATGTCTCCAGATCTTCAGAGCAAAAACCACTGCGGCCAACTCTAAGTCATGCACTGGATAATTCACCTCATGAGACCTCAACTGTCTCGAGGCATACGCTATAACTCTCCCATGCTGCATCAATACACATCCCAGTCCCTGATGCGAGGCATCACTGAAAACCACAAAGCCTCCAGTACCAGAAGGAATGCTCAACACCGGTGCAGTAGTCAACCGATGTTTCAGCTCCTCCAAGCTTTTCTGGCACTCCTTAGACCATCTAAACGGCACATTCTTCCTCAATAGCTTCGTCAAAGGGGCGGAGATCAACGAAAAGCCCTCGACGAACCTCCGGTAATATCCGGCCAATCCTAGGAAACTCCGTAACTCTGGCACACTCCTCGGAATCTCCCAACTCATAACTGCCTCTATCTTGTGAGGATCCACCTGGATACCCTCACCGGACACTACGTGCCCTAGAAATACAATCTCATCTAGCCAAAATTCACACTTAGTGAATTTAGCGAACAGCTGTCTCTCTCTCATAACCTGAAGAACAATCCTCAGGTGCTCAGCGTGCTCCTGCCTACTCCTCGAATAAATCAGTATATCATCAATAAATACTATCACGAACCGATCCAGGTAGGGCTGAAAAACTCTATTCATCAAAGCCATAAAGGCTACCGGGGCATTAGTCAACCCAAACGGCATCACTAGGAACTTGAAATGCCCGTACCTGCTCCTGAAGGCACTCTTAGGCACATCGGCCTCTGTAATCCTCAACTGGTAATAGCCTGATCTCAGATCCAATTTAGTGAACACCTGAGCTCCCTGCAACTGATCAAATAGATCGTCAATCCTAGGAAGTGGATACTTATTCTTTACTATTACCCGATTCAACTGCCTATAATCGATACACAGTCTCAATGTCCCGTCCTTCTTCTTCAAAAATAGTACCGGAGCTCCCCATGGCGAAACACTCAGTCTAATAAACTCCTTATCCAGTAGCTCCTGCAACTGAGCCTTAAGCTCTCTCAGTTCCACCGGTGCCATACTATACGGAGGAATCGATATAGGGGCTGTACCGGGAACAAAATCAATCTCAAACTCGATCTCCCGCTCTGGCGGCAATCCCGGTAACTCCTCGGGAAATACATCTGGAAATTCTCTGACTACGGGAACATCCTGCAATCTCATCTCTACTCTGGAATCCACTACGTGTACCAGATAGGCCTCACAACCTCCCTGCATCAATCTCAGGGCACTCAAGAAGGATATCATCCTCGCTGGCACTGCCTGACTAACTCCTCGGAACACGCCTCACGGGCTGACCAGAGATTCCAATACAACCTCCTTGGTATAACAGTCCATGATAGCCCTATGAGCAGTCAACCAATCTATCCCCAATATCACGTCAATCTCCCTCAGAGCCAAAACGATCAGATCGGCACTCAAAATTGCTCGATCGATCTGAACCTGACATCCCATACAGACCTCTCCCAATACAGTCGTACTATCTAGAGGTGTACTCACCTCTAACCCATACTGTAACCTCTGCCTATCCCCATGCAGTCTACATGCTAAATGCAATGTAATGAAGGAATGAGTGGATCTAGGATCCAACAATGCATATGCTTCGAGACCAAAAATAAGAAACATACCCGCAACAACATCCGGGGAATCCTGGGCCTCCTGCCGAGTCATGGCATAGACCCTAGCCTGCGACTGTTGTCTGCTCGGTCCCTCTGACCTCACTGCGGACCCCTCTGTTCGGCCTCGGCCTCTCCATCCGGATCCACCTCCATGCTCTCATTGCCATGGTATTATTGCTGATCTTCGGTCATAGTAGACTGGGCTCCCAAAGTCTCTGGGCAGTTCCTCACTAGGTGGTCCATCGAACCACACCTCAAGCAGGCTCCAGATAGCCATCGACACTCTCCACCGTGTCTCTTACCACAATGCTCACATAAAGGAGCAGACTGTCCTGAAACTCTGGCACTGCCGCCACCACTAACAGTCTGTACGAATCTGCCCCTCTAGCCATAACCAGTCTGTCTAGCCCCTCCTGCAGATCTGAAGGGCCTAGTCTGCCGCTTGCTATACCCTCTGCTAGCAATGCCCTGGCTGTCACTGGATCTCTTAATCCTGGTCCCCTGACTAGTCTCAACAGACTGTTGTCTCAAGAATGCTCTATCCTCCTTCGCCGCAAATTTCATACTCAATAAAATTACCCATATCGATCTAGCCAATAGGTACGGATCTCAGATTGAGTCCGCCCTCAAGCGTCGACACTTGTCGACGAAGCCACCGGTGAAGAAGCATATACCACTAACTCGTTGAATCAAGACTCATAGTTGGCCACGCCAACCGCCTATCTCGACTCTAAGAACTCCTGTAACTTCATCTCTAGATAAATCTTGGGCATGAAATTGTCCTTGAACGCCCTCAGAAAATCATCCCATGTCAGTGTGCAAGGCCTGGTGGTACTGCCCGGGACAGTCTTCCACCACTGATATGCAGGACCCTGTAGCAGAGAAACCGCATAGTCAAAACGCTCATCCGGGTCGCAGTCCATCTGATTGAGGACTCTCTCAGTCCTCTCTAACCATCCCTCAGCCTCCGCAGGGTCGGCGCTGCCATAGAAGTCAACCGCCCCCTGCTTACGCAGTTGATCATATCTCCGTTCCCGTCTCACAAGAACTCGAGGAGGCAACTCCTCTGAACGAGGCGCAGGAAACTCCCTACTAGCTCCTACCGATTCCAGGTCAGCTGGTAACTCAACTCGATCTCCAAGGACGGATGACCTAAAACAGACAAGAAATTTCGATCAGTTCCACTATTCTTGCAGTGATTCCAGCTTAATTTCACTAATCCCAAAAGATGCCAAACCATGCTCTGATACCACTTAATGTAGCACCCCCTCACCGTAGGGTACACATCGAGAAACCTGAAGGTCGCTCCGACACATATCCCACGATAAAGGTGCACTACCAGAACATTTTCCCAATAATATCCACATGGCATCGCAATAATTAAAACCATAATATCATAAATCAGTAACTTTTAAAAATCCAAAATAATCTTATCATAGCAGCAATTTCAATACAGTCATCTAAAAGCAGAATAGACAAGTCTATCAGTCCCCTAAACAAAACCAAAAGGGAACTGATATAAGCATCTATTCTAAGTCATCCTCAAAATCCAACCCAGCTGACCGACTTGTGAGCCATCGCTTCTCTTGCCAGCACGCTCGCACGGCAGGAAAAGACTATCTCCGGAGCTAGGGGTCTACTCTATCAGTCCTGAAAAATAGGTTGCAATTTTGGGTGAGTTTGCGAACTCAGTGAGAAACCATCATCGATGGTTCACTCAAATCATGCATTACGCAAATTGCGTACAACACGCACAATAATACTCAATTAATAAAGATTATATAACAATTTATAGTAGTTTATAACGATTATACGATGTCGGTGACAATATTACGATAGCATAGAACGCTTTACGATATCACATCACAATTTCTGAGAAATCATGGCATCACACGTTCAATAATCATCACACAATTTGGCAATTCAATCATCATGTATATAATGCATATGAGACTCTTTCCGATTATTCAAGATTGTGCCCAAGTGCTCAATCGATGTTCGATGGGGGCGTGTCGAGTTTCTCCCGGGCTCGAGGCGGTCGAAGATTTTGAGCTCGAGGTTCTTTTCAGTGATAATAGCAACTTGGGTCACATTCTATTATCTGATCATGTATTTATGCATGCAATGCGTTGTTCGATAATTCGGTATTGATGATTGATGTATGGCTATAAAAGCCCGAGATTGTATTTCTCAAGAATCTGATAATTCATCCAAAGACAATAATCCAATCGAAGCGAGAGAAAGTGATCATGCAATTTTACAGTCTAATACAGTAGAGACATACCATCCAATCATGTATATTTCAGTAATCATACAGTTTCACATTTGGCAAGTAATTCGCGTTAAGCATTTGAACAGTCAGGAATTTGAGAAACCAACTAGGTTACTCACAGTAACTTCCGAAGCACGCTGGAAGTTCCAGCAATGTCCGTGGAATGACGATCCAACGGCGCCTCTATAATGAAAAAATACGGTCCATTACTAGATGCTCAATTAAATAGTTCATCGATGCATATGTCTCAGTGAAATTATGTACAACGCATGTTCACGATTTTCCCGGCGCTAAAACCCAATTTGAACTCTTATGTCCCATTCTAACTCTTCGCTCAATTGATAGACAATAATGGATCCAATCCTAAAATTCAGTTCAATTTCCTCAATTCATATTTCCTAAAGCAATTTCCTATCCATTGGGTCAAAACCTCTATTGAGAATCCCAATTAAAACTCCAATTGTCTCAATTCAATATTTAGGTCACACTATGAACCATAATTGACTTTATTCTCTGTAAATCAATGTCACTTAAATCAATTCTAATTCCTATAATTATCCTCAATTGTAGACCTCTTTCTCTAGTCCGTAACGAATCTGGAATCACCTCAATCAGAGGTCTACACCATGAATTATGCCCAATAATTTGAAATTGATTCAATGGAACAGTCCCCTTCGCTGCGGCCAAGAGGCCCTCGTCACGGCGTGAAATGGTCCACTCGCCGCGGCGAACAATTTAATTCGGGCACGCCGCGAGGCGAAGAAGACTCGTCGCGGCGTCAATTAAATGACGCTCGCTGCGACGTCCTCTTCTCCCTCGTCGCGACGAATGAATTAAAATTCGTCGCGGCGTGCGACGAATCCTTCGTCTTCTCCAATTGTTTTCAGCTATTTCTCTCTCTATAAAACCACCATTAACTCTCCCAACTACTCAATCAACCATAATAAATGCCATAAAAACCATCAATAACAACATTAAAACCATTAAAACTTACCAATCAAGCTCCAATCCACAGATCTCTCAAAAATATCGTAAACCCTAAAATCTTTCAAAATCAACGATGATCCACTCTATAGCTTCTCAATCCTTCATCAATCACAATAAACAAGTTAGCCTTACACAATGAGGAGAAAACCACAAGGAAAAATCGAAGGATCTCACCGTTGGGAGAAATCGAAGATCACCGTAGAGGGGAAGAAGAAGAAACGAAATGCCTTAGACCAATTTTCCCCAATTTCTTTCAAACCTATCTATTTATAGACATAGGTCTCCAAATCAGTCCAAATTTCAGTCTCTAAATTTCAATAGCTCAACATTTTAATTTCCTAACAGTATAACCCTAATATTATCCTTGCCATTGGACCATTCTTTCAAGATTATCTGATCAATTAATACATCACTCTAAAATTTCCGGTCCGGGCATTTTCTCCCGAATATCCCAAAAATTTCCTATAAATCACTATCAATTACCAGTCACTCTTAGGCTATTCTAAATCAGTCATTCGAGTCCATTTACTCCTAATTTCTCAATCAATTACAATCCAGTCAGTCCAGTCAGTTCACAATCCAATCAATTTATACTCACAATTAAATGCCGGAAAATCATGAATGCATGTACCTATGAATAAATGCATATGCAAGAAACCGGCCTCTATAATTAGAGGCCAGGAACATGTTCAATCAGTGAATGCAATGAAACCTATCAGTCTAACCCAGAATTACCAAAATACCCTTGCTATCAGTAACGGGATGTTACAAGAACGCCAAAAACTCCAGTCCGGTTCACAACCCTATCAGAAATAAGCTTACCTACAACCACACAACGCGAGGACTCAGCAATCAAATCACGGCCCGAAGCAATTTAGATCTCAAAAGTAGCCATCAAAAAGCCCCCAAACCAAACCCCAAATCCCCTAGAATAAGAGATCGTAGAGTGGAAGTGCTCTGAAACTCGTCAAACGAAGAGAGTCAAGCGCAAAAATTCAAAGGAAGAGAACTCCAATACCTAAAACACAACTCTAAGACAAGACCTAACTTAGAGAAAACGAATCAGTAATGATCCCTCAACAAAACCCTAACCACCATCAAAAAGACAGGAAGAAACCGCCCAGACCTCTCATAACTCGAGAGAGAAACCCTCACAAGGAGAGAGAATTATAGATATTTTATAAGGATTAATGAAATGTTTGAGTATTGTGATATTTATGTTTACGCATACTTTAATAATAAATCGAGATATTAAATCAATTGTTATATGATTAGGTTGGGTAATGAGATTTAACAACCTAATAAGTCACATAAATATCAAATTGATAACCTTACGAAGAGAGATCTTATGTGAGGGCCCTATTATCCTATAGATCGCTTAAGAAATTGTTGAAGACATAGGCTACTTTTATTAATCGAGGGTGTTGGCCCTCGAATTTTTTTTCTTTAGTTAAGCATGATTTAAATGAATTATGAGGTGTTGGTAGATTTATTTTTAGAGTTTAAATTATTATGTCTATGTCAGTAGGATTTAATTCATTGGATTATTAAATTAAAAGTGATAAGAATGCATGAGGGCAATTTAGGCATAACACTTAAGCATTTAAAATCTTAAAACATTAAAGGAAGGGTAAAGTGGACTTTTAGCATTCAATAATGGTAGAATGGGAAGAGGAAAAATGTTGTCTTGCATTTGGGAAGAAAAAAAGTGAATTAAAGGGAAAGAAGAGTGAATTACGAAAACAAAGAAGAAAGGAAGAGAGGTTTTGGTTCTTTAAGAGAAAAGAAGGAAGTTTGAGTTAGGTTTCATCTTTTCTTAGCTTTAAAGAGGGATTTTGAGGTTGTCCAATAAGAGAAAAAGAAAGAGGGAGAGAAGAGCTTTCATTAGAACTAAGAAACTCTTCATTTGGTGAAGATTTAAGGTAAGGTCTTACTAAATATTTTGGATTTTCGGAAGTGTTTTGATTCATGAAGCTTAAGAAATGCATGGGTTTAAGCATTATAAGGTCAATTTTAGTGAATGTGTGTTTTTTAGGTTTTTAATTTGAATTCCTATTGAATGAGATTTTTGCAAATGTTGAAGGAAATCAAGAAAGGCAAGAGGAGCAAGAGGAGAGGCATCCTTAAGCAAATTTTAAGCAAGGAATTCAAGGTTGGTTACATTTTTATAATTGAGTAATAAACCATTAATGTTTCTTTCAAGAAATGGAAATAAATGATTTTCAACTACTTTATTTATGTGCATTTATTTATTTTTTAATGCTTTAAGAAAGTGCTACATGTGTCTATATGAATTGTGTTATTGACTTATGAAATGAACGATGGAAATGATTTTGGAAAGAATATGAAAATGATTTTAAAAAGATATTATGTTTATGAAATCAAGTTTCAGAAAAGCGCCATGTTTGGGCAACATATTTACAAGTTGAAAAATGCATGATTATGTGGGTTTGGTTTAGTCCATTATGTATGTCAAGTGCACTTTAACTAAAGTCTTCTCCCGCCTGCCCGCTAGTGGTATGGAGCTCTTTCATGGACGTCCTCATGTTTACGACTACGTAAAACCACTATATGGGATTGTGTTAGTTCGTTCTGTTCATGACTACACATGACCATTACATGAGAACGTGTTAGGTCGTTCTGTTTACGGACCTCCCAAACCATTTTGATATGTGTATGTGTTGCAAGTTTGTTGAATGCATGATTTATGTTGCTTATAAATTGTTTGAAAAATTGAGAATTGGGAAATGTGTGTTTCATGATTCAATGTGAGTTTTACAATAGAAATGAATGTTTCAATGGTTTTTGCGTGTTACAGATTATAAAACTATTACCCACAAACTTTTAAGCTCACCCCCCCCCCCCCCTTTTCTTCCCATCTCTAGGTGACGAGCAAGAGATCAAGTGAAAGAGTCTCAAGGAATCACTCCGATTATGCATGTTTTTGTACTATAAGCTAGATTTTTTAAAACACAAGAATTTAGTCACATTTTGAGAAAATTATTGTTCATATATCTTTTGTATTTTGGGTTTTGAGATATTGATGTATTGTGGCTAGAAATGCTCATTAAAGCTTTGTAAAACTTTTATCCTTTGATGTTAATGAAATATGATTGCGTTTTTCCCATGACATTTCCAAATTGTTCATTACATATTCAAGTTTTCCATAAGGATAAAAACTTGTGTTATGATTTCAAGGAAAAAACTGTATTAATCTAGGGTGACTTTGATAGATTTGTCTTCTTAAAAGTTTTATTTTATCCTTCTAGCATTCCCACGCTATATAGTATGAAATTTTTGGATATAGGAGTTGAGAGATATGATCATTAGAAGTTTGTGATGTTGCATAGGATGGACATACGGGATAACTACATTGATTTGAAATTTTGACCCTTTTAAAGGCAAAATATCTTTTTGGAGTCTTTATAGAAATTGTAGGTCTAGAATTCTTCTTCGAAACCATCTTTGAATGACTTTAATCCAATATCTCTAGTGAAAGTTATTCCCTTTTTACCAAAATAGGTCTGAGGAAGAAACAAAAAAAAGGAAGTCGCGATCGCAACCCGCAAGTTTTCCCAAACCTGAACATGTTTGACTCTTTTGGCTATAACTTTTTCATCTGACCTCCAAATGACTTGATTTTTAAAGAAATAGCTTCCTAACACATTCCTTTATCTATGAATAAAAATTGGTAGCCTTTGGTGTTGATTTGAAACATATTGATGGAAAGAAAGTGAGGGTATTGGTTGGAAGAGCATGAATTGGTTATGAACATACTTTGGATTTTTAATCATATCTTGAGTTATAGAGCTTTGAATGAGATTATTTTTATTTCAAACTAAACTAGAGACATGGAGTTACAATTGTTCTGAAGAAGTCATTTTGAAATTCTAATCCGAAGATTTCAAAATTTTGTTCTGAAGTTGAAGAAATGAGTTTGAATTTCGTGACTAACTGGTGTGAGCACGCCACCCATATGGGATGTGTGCTCAGATGTCACTTAGGACGCCAGACACGTGTCTTGTAGGGTAGGGTGTCCAACAGAGGGATTGCAAAATCATAATTTCATAATCAATTAGGGATTATTAATTAGGGTTAAATGATTAGATCTTGAGGGAGAGTAATCAACCTTTTGACAATCTAGGATCAATACCGATTAAATCAAAAGTGGTTAATGTAGCAAAATGATGATAGAATAAATCCTATACTTTTATAATTGATCTATCTTGCTTTATTGCCTCCATCTCATTTGCTAAGCAGTTTAGTGCTCTATTTGATTTAATTGTGTTAATTTTGGAATTTTATTTTCATTAAACTCATACTCAATTATTTAATTTTCTAGTTATTTTTATTTTCATTTAAATCATGTTTTTACAACCTTATACAAAGTTAAGATTCAATTATTTTTAGCTAATTCCTTGTGCGATCGACACCTCAATTACTACAAGTTACAATACGTATATCTGGGGGTTTTATATTAGATAAAACTTGTTCAATACCATGTAGGTACCATATTGCTATAAAACTTTTATTTAAATTAGTACTACCAACTTAGGTTAAACGTAGGATCGTGTTAGCATCATGTGACTGATATATTTATATATCAATAGTAAATTGACAGTAAGTGCACAGCGTAGCTCAAGTAAGTATAGGTCTATCCCATGAAGACAGTAAGTATTAGTAATTCCCTTCTCTTATTATCTAACCTACGAATTGGATACTTGGTTTTTACTTAAAAATAAAACTTAAACAAATAAACCAAAATTGGAAACAATAATGAAAGCAAAAAATGAAAAAATTACTTAGAAAAATCAACATCAAAGATTGGTGTATAGGTGATGAATCCCCCTAAAATTAAATAATTAACCTTCTATTATACTATTATTTCATTGATTATTCGTAGAAATTCCTATCTTATGTTAATAACTCTGTTAAGACTACTAACACCAAATCCATTAACTGATTGACAAAAATCTTTCTAGTTAAAAGCCTTATGATTGCTTTATCGATTTATAAATTCCACTTTTATGTTTGACCTTAATGTAGAGGATTTATATCGACCTATCTCTAGGTTTGCAATGAACTCCTTTCATGTCATGCACTAATATTCTAGATATTTTAGAATAAGCATAAAACACATAATTGAATCACAATAAATCAATCAAAATAATTGCATTAAATAAAATATTAAAACATAATATATCACAAACTAGGGTTCATCACACCTAAACTGTCAGAACCCGATCCGTAGACCGGACCCCAACTGTCCCGGGATGTGAGCCCGGGTGGAGCCCATCCCCAAGACACTTGCTTTGATACCACAGATGTCGGGACCCGACCCGGAGACCGGACCCCAACTGCTGGATCCCATTATCGGAATCCAACTCTTGCCATGTAGGGTTTATTTCATTTAACCCTAATTTTGAATTGATTTCTCTTGTAAGTCATAGCCTTATGACTCTTGCTTAATTTAAGTCAAAAATCACCTCAATCGGGGTTTTATAACTCAAGATATGCTCCAGAAACCTAAAGGAGTTCCTACTCAAACATGCTCTCTTAATCGACCTCTCACCGACTTTGATGCAAACTTCCTCAATTTAACTCAAATTGAGACCTATTTCTGTAGCAAGAAAGATACAAGTCTTAGGAAGTTAATGGTTCAAGCCTCGCCTCAATTGGAGGTCGGATGAGGGATTTATTCCCAAAACAATAGACCATGCTCACTTCCAAAGTCAAATTTGAACTCTTTTGGCGCGATTCTCATAACTTTTAATCTATGACTCATAATTCTTTCGTTTTTGCACCATTAGAAATTATACATCTAGATCTACAACCTTGATGAAGACCACAAAATGAGATTCGGCCTCTACCTATGTCCAAACACTTGACTAACATCTTGACTTATGCTGGAAAATCACTCATAACTCGACTTATACTGACAACTCGACTTATCGAGGAAAATAAGTCGACTTATCACTAACAAGTCGACTTATCGGGGCAAATAACTCGACCTATCTAACAAACAAGTCGACTTATTTTTGCAAAAGCTTCACAAGTCGACTTATGGGTCCAATAACTCGACTTATATCTATTCAGAACTCAAAACCTAACCCTCTACACTCTCTCTTGACTTATTCCAAACACCATATACACTTCTAAACCTCTCAACTCATTCATTCCACTCCCAACATGCTATAATCTCACTTAATCTTACATCATTCATCTACCCACATGAATTTTCAAAACAATTCCATACAACTTTGGAAACCATGCTTAAACATGATAGTAAAGGATTTTGAGAGATCATGATAAATCATAATTCATGCATTTCATTCATATCAAAACAATGTTTTTACAATGCTTTAGTAGGCATTTCAAGCCTATTACATTTCAATCAAAATACATCTTGTCAAAATACATCCGCTTTCTCGAAATGCAACCTAAAGCATTGATCACTAGAAAGATCCTTTCAAAAACATGACCAAAGAAGATCTTGGAGTAAATGCCTTTAAAAGCTTGCTCCTCGGGATCCTGCTCATTTCCTGGAGAATTTTGGGGGGGTGAGCTTTTCGCTCCACGGGTAACACATTTATATTTATATAACAAGCATGTCCTTTTTATTATTCATACTTTTAGCAATTGTTCAATAAGTCATAATGCATGCACCATTCAACATTCATCAATACACAAACATAATCTTTCACAATTCAACATTCATAATTCTAGCATTCTCATGTAATCACAATTAAACATCTCAAATGGCTCGGTAAGTCCATATTCTTGGCAACCACGTAATCTCATTTAATGAGCTTACATGGGCAAATCTTGAGGAGTCCAATGAATGGATCATCCTATGCCACAATCGGGCAGCAGGCGAAGGCTTTCATGGTCGGCGTGCGTGGCGGTTCTTGGGACTATACCTTACCCACATAACATACAATCATGCATAATCATAAGATTGAACTATTCTTGTCCAATTCACTATTTCTTGAAAATCTTGTCTTTCATGCATATTTCATATTGTACAATTTCATGCACAAGTCATAATGTACATTCATTACTCATTTCATCCATTTCATCCAATACTAACTCGATTTTCATCGAATCATCAACATCAATATCAAGCATTTAACACAAGCATTAATGGTCTACAACAACCACATTCATCATTCAATTACAAGCATTTAATACATCTTCTAAGTAATCAAAACTCATTAATAACATGCATTAATTAACATTTATTTGCTTATATACATAAAGATAAATATGGAACTCACCTTATATCCTTGCTTAAGCTTGCCTAAGGAAGTTCCTCTTCTTGTTCTCCCTTTCTTTCTTGTCCTCCTTCATTTATAACAAGAAAAGAACCTTACATCACTTAGGGTTTCTAAAATTGAAAACCCAATGAACTTTAATCATGAAATTAACTCTAGAATCACTAAACCCACTTGATTCTCAACCCTTCTAACCAAAAACCCAAACAAAATCTTAACTTTGAAATCATAACTTACCTTAAACCTTTTCTTAACCAAGAGATTTCTTGTATAAAAATGAAGCTTGAACCTTCCTCCACACTTTTAACTCTTGGACTTTTTTCAAAACTCACCCAAAACTCTTGGAAAAACCACCTTTCTTCCTTTCTTCTTCTTCTTCTCCACTTCACCGAAACTCACTTCCTCTCCCTCTCTATTTTCGTTTCTTTCTTTCTTCTTCTCTAACTCATTTAAATCCTCCTTCTTTTATCTCTTCCTACTTACTTAAGCCCAAGCCCATCTACTTCCTTCCTTATTTCCTCCTTCCTTCTTATTTTCTTATACTACCTTCATTTAACTTAAGCCCATAACTCAAGCCTATTTATTCTACCTTCATCTTATGCCTTCCTCTTCTTTTCTATTTCATTTGGACCCATTTACTTAGGCCCACTTAACACATTAAATTACCTTTCATTCATTTAATCCAACTAACACATCTAATACATGCTAATTAATGTCTTATGTTATTTAATGCTATCATATTTAATTCATGCTAACTCAATTTCTTAATTAGTCTAACCATGCTTAATTAATAAAATAAAATAAAATAAAATAAAAGAAAAAATTTGGGGCTAATATTTCTCCCCTTAAGAAATTTAGTCCTCGAAATTCTTACGACTCATTAAAGAGGTGTGGATACTTCTCCTTCATTGCATCCAATGGTTCCCACGTCGCCTCTTCAACTGCATGGTTCCTCCACGGGACTTTAACCAACCTGAGCAGTCTTGTTCACGAGGACTTTCTCCTTGCTATCCGAATTACTCTGGCATCTCCTCATAGCTCAGATCATCACTCATTTGAACCTCGAGGTGCGAATAATGTGAGAAGGATCGATCTGTACCTCCTCAACATGGAAACATGAAATACATCATGGATCCGAGATAATTTCGAGGCAATGCCAATCAGAAGCTAACGGACCGATCCTCTCTAAAATCTCATACGGACCTACATAACGAGGACTTAGCTTCCTTTCTGTCAAACCTCATGACCCTTTCCATGGAGAGGTCTTAAGAAATACTTTGTCACCCTCTGATACTCCATTTCTTTTCTGTGAGCATCTGCATAACTTTTCATTCTGTCCTGCGCTGCCTTAAGCCGCTGCTTGATTATATCCACTTTTTCAACTGTCATCTGGACCAACTCTGGTCCTACTAGCTTCCTCTCACCTTCTTCATCCCAACATATCGGAGTCCTGCATCTTCTGCCATAAAGGGCTTCATAAGGAGCCATCTGTATGCTCGAATGGTACGAATTGTTATAGGCAAACTCGACCAATGACAAATGTTCGTCCCATGCTCCTTTAAAGTCCATAACACACGCTCTGAGCATTCCCTCTAGGGTCTGAATAGTCCTCTCAGACTGACCATCCGTCTGAGGATGAAAGGCTGTACTGAAATTCAACTTAGTCCCTAGAGCTTCCTGCAAACTACTCCAGAATCTCGATGTGAATCGAGGATTCCTGTCAGATACTATAGAATCCGGAACTCCATGCAACCTCACCACTTCATTAACATACTTCCTGGCTAAGACTTGCAATAGAATCATGCTCGCTTAATTGCGGAAAATGGGCTGACTTGGTCAATCGGTCTACAATGACCCATCTGACATCATGCTTCCTACTAGTCCTGGGTAAACCCATCAAAAAGTCCATCGTGATCCTTTGCCACTTCCATTCAGGAATGGACAATGGCTGCAACATGCCTGAAGGTGCTTGGTGTTCAGCCTTGACTTTTTGACACACTAAACATCTGCTCACATATTCAGCTACATCCCTCTTCATGCCTTTCCACCAGAAATGTTCCTTCAGATCTCTGTACATCCTGGTGCTGCCTGGGTGCATGGAATAAGGCGCATTGTGTGCCTCATCCATGATCTCATCCTTAACTGCCCTATCATTCGGAATACACAACCTGTTTCAAATCACCATTAGCCCATCATCCCTTACTTGCACTTCTGACTGTTTACCATGTTGAACTTCATCTCTCAGCTTACTTAATTCTGCATCCTGCTCCTGCAACTCCTTGACCTTCTCCCTAAGGATAGGTCTCACCCTAAATTGAGCAACAACACCATCGGATTCATCCTGCTGTAAACTAATCTTCAACTTGGCCATCTGCTCCAATAAAGGCAAGTAAACTGCCTGAACATGAGCTATCGAAGATTTCCTGCTTAATGCATCTGCCACTACATTAGCTTTTCCTGGGTGGTATTCAATCATCAAATCATAGTCCTTGAGCAATTCCAACCATCGTCTCTGCCTTAAGTTCAACTCTTTCTGACTCATAATGTACTTAAGACTTTTGTGGTCCGTGAAGACCTTGTCGAACCCCATCTGAGATAGTGTCTCCATATCTTTAAAGCAAAAATTACATTTGCTAACTCCAAGTCATGAGTCGGATAGTTTAACTCATCGCTTCAAGCGCCGTGAAGCATAGGCTATTACCCTATCATCTGCATCAAGACACATCCTAAACCCTTCCTCGAAGCATCACTGTACACCGTATACCCTTGGTCTCCATTGGGCAAAACCAATACTGGAGCACTTGTCAATCTGTTCTTGAGCTCCTCAAAGCTCTTCTGACATTCCTCATTCCATATGAACTGCTGATTCTTTCTTAATGACTTAGTCATAGGGCGCTATCATCGAGAATCCTCCACGAACCTCCTATAGTAACTCGCCAAACCTAGGAAGCTTCTTACCTCTTTCAACATCTTAGGTTCTTGCCGGTTCACTCGCCTCTACTTTCCTCGGATCAACATGAATCCCTTTCTTTGGAAATCACATGTCCAAGGAAAACTACTTCACGCAGCCGAATTCACACTTCTTTGAATTTGGCATACGACCCGCTCTCTCAATCTCTCGCAATACTATCCCGAGATGTTGTTCATGCTCTCCTTCATCCTTAGAATAGACCGAATGTCATCAATGAACACAATGACAAACCGATCTAGGAATTCATTAAACACCATTCATCGGATCCATGAAGGCAGCTGGAGCATTGGTCAATCCGAAGGGCATGACCCTGAATTCATAGTGCCCGTAACGGGTCCTGAAAGCTGTCTTGTTAACATCAGACTCCCTGATTCGGAGTTGATGATAACCTGATCTTAAGTCAATCTTCGAAAAGACCCTTGCCCCTTGCAGCTGATCGAATAAATCATCTATCCTCGGCAGAGGATACTTGTTCTGAATCGTCATCTTGTTAAGCTTCCTGTAGTCTATACACATCCTCCACGTTCCATCCTTCTTCCTAACCAACAGGACCGGAGCTCCCCAAGGTGAAGAACTCGGTCTGATGAACTGCTTCTCCAAAGCAATTCCTCTAGCGCTCCTTAAGTTCCCTTAATTCATTGGAGCCATCCTGCAGGGTGGTATTGAGATTGGCGCGATTCAGGAATCAAGTCAATTTCAACTCAATTTCCTCACCGCGGCAACCCCGTAATTCCTCTGGAAATACATCAGGAAACTCCCTCACAATCTGAAAATCTCCTAATCTGCCCACATTCACTTCTGGATCCACTACATGCGCCAAGAAGGCCTCACACCCTTGGCTCATCATGTTGTCAGCCAACATAGCCGAAATGATCCTCGGTACTGGCAGTTTCCTGTCCCCCTTAAAAACCACTTTCTGATCATTTCCCAGATCAAACTCTACTTCTTTCAAACTACAGTCTAGCTTCGCCTTGTACCTCTCCATGACATCCATCCCCAATATAACATCCAATCCTTGAAGGTCTAGAGGTAATAGATCTACTACCAGTCTAGCACCGTCGATACTGAGCTCACAATTCTTATAGATCAAACTAATCACCACCTTACTCCCTAAAGGAGTACTAACAACTAGAAAGTTATCCATAGTCTCAGGACACACAACATGCAAATTCATACTTGCAGATACGAACGAATGTGTAGAGCCAGTATCAATTAACACATAAACAGGAGAGTCAAATAACATAGCCATACCCGTCACTACTTCCGGAGCGGCTGCAGCTTCTGCTCTGGTCATGGCAAAGACCGAGTGGTGCCGACCACATCCTCTAGGTCTCCCTGTCGTATATGACCTCTTTGCTGTTCCTGAACTGCCCACATCATACACTGGTCGAGATGCCACTGTTTCTGCTCTTTTTGGGACCTGCGACTGAGACCCTTCCTGCCTGACTGCCTGAGGACAGTCCTTGATTCTGTGCCCCTTTTGGCCACAGCCAAAACATGCTCCTATCTTCAGCAGACATTCCCCTCTGTGAAATCTCCCACAGTGATCACACTGGGGGTTCCCTCTACCTGTCCATCCCGGGCTTGCTACACTTGAAGCTTGCCCTGTCATAGCCCTAGGCTGCTTGCTCTGAGTGGGGCCACTGCTGCCCACCTCACTCTGTGTAAGCTGAGTTCTGGTACTCCTTGCAGGTGCTGGAGCACTCATGCCCTTCTTGGAGAACTGTTCTCTGTTCTTTCTTTTCTTAGTCACTTCAGCCCTGATGTTCTCTAACTTTTCTGCTTGAAGAGCAGCATCAACCATGCGTTGGTAATCACAGAAGTTGTGAATTACCACCTTTTCCTGATCCCTAGGTGCAATCCACCCTCAAACTTCCGACATTTGTCTGCTTCAGTCGCCACGATATTGGCTGCATATCGCGACAACTGAGTGAACTTCAGCTCATATTCGCCACGCCTCGGCTCCTCGAGTGAGATTCAAGAATTCCCTGGCCTTCTCCTGCATGTAAACCATCGAGAAGTACTTCCTCCTGAAGGCTTCTAGAAATTCCCTCCATGTCGACTCCAAGGTCTTGCCGATTGAGGCATCGACTCCCACCGGTCAGATGCATCCCCATAGTGATCGATTGCATAATCTAGCTTCTCTTCATCCGAGCACTTCATCATTTGGGACCCTCTCGGTCCTCTTCAACCATGCTTCGCCTCTTGGGATTAGTAGTCCATTGAAGTCAAGCGCCCATATTTCCGGAGCTTATCATCTTGGCCGCCTCCTCTCTGGGCTGCACTTGAGACTGACTTCCTTGGCCCATGGCATAGGTGAAAGCCTGAGCAAATGCTTGGAAGAAATGGGGATCCATAGGATTCACTTGAGGAGGAGGCGGTGAAGGCGCCTCGTGTTGCACACTTGGTACATCAGGGTCGGAGACAGGGAAGGTCCCTGCATCCTGCGGAACATAAGACTCATCCGTACTTCCGCGCTGAGAGCTGAGCCGAGATTGAGCTCCTCGAGTTCTCTTTCGAGGCGGCATTACTCCTTCAATTTAAAAATTCAGTGAAAATCTTTAGTTCACATAAAACAAGCTCAATTCATGTAAATCAATTTAAAACAAGTCAATTCACTCATTTGAGAGCAATGTTGCATGTTATGCATTTAAAACAATGCACATAATTCATATAATTCATGTAGGAAAATGCATGATGACTTGACCTTAGACATCCCACTAAGGCTCCTAGAAACCCTAAACCCGGTTTCGCTCGATACCACAGATGTCGAACCCGATCCGTGACCGGACCCCAACTATCCGGGATGTGAGCCGGGTGGAGCCCATCCCGAGACACTTGCTTTGATACCACGGATGTCGGGACTCGACCGGAGACCGGACCCAACTGCTGGATCCCATTATCGAATCAACTCTTGCCATGTAGGGTTTATTTCATTTAACCCTAATTTGAATTGATTTCTCTTGTAAGTCATAGCCTTATGACTCTTGCTTAATTTAAGTCAAAATCACCTCAATCGGGTTTTATAACTCAAGATATGCTCCAGAAACCTAAAGGAGTTCCTACTCGAAACATGCTCTCTTAACTGACCTCTCACTAACTTTGATGCAAACTTCCTCAATTTAACTCAAATTGAGACCTATTTCTGTAGCAAGAAAGATACAAGTCTTAGGAAGTTAATGGTTCAAGCCTCGCCTCAATTGGAGGTCGGATGAGGGATTTATTCCCAAAACAATAGACCATGCTCACTTCCAAAATCAAATTTGAACTCTTTTGGCGCGATTCTCATAACTTTTAATCTATGACTCATAATTCTTTCGTTTTTGCACCATTATAAAGTAGACATCTAGATCTACAACCTTGATGAAGACCACAAAATGAGATTCAGCCTCTAACTATGTCCAAACACTTGACTAACATCTTGACTTATGCTGGAAAATCACTCATAACTCGACTTATACTGACAACTCGACTTATCGAGGAAAATAAGTCGACTTATCACTAACAAGTCGACTTATCGGGGCAAATAACTCGACCTATCTAACAAACAAGTCGACTTATTTTTGCAAAAGCTTCACAAGTCGACTTATGGGTCCAATAACTCGACTTATATCTATTCAGAACTCAAAACCTAACCCTCTACACTCTCTCTTGACTTATTCCAAACACCATATACACTTCTAAACCTCTCAACTCATTCATTCCACTCCCAACATGCTATAATCTCACTTAATCTTACATCATTCATCTACCCACATGAATTTTCAAAACAATTCCATACAACTTTGGAAACCATGCTTAAACATGATAGTAAAGGATTTTGAGAGATCATGATAAATCATAATTTATGCATTTCATTCATATCAAAACAATGTTTTTACAATGCTTTAGTAGGCATTTCAAGCCTATTACATTTCAATCAAAATACATCTTGTCAAAATACATCCGTTTTCTCGAAATGCAACCTAAAGCATTGATCACTAGAAAGATCCTTTCAAAAACATGACCAAAAGAAGATCTTCGAGTAAATGCCTTTAAGCTTGCTCCTAGGGATCCTGCTCATTTCCTGGAGAATTTTGGGGGGGGGGGGGGTGAGCTTTCGCTCCGCGGGTAACACATTTATATTTATATAACAAGCATGTCCTTTTTATTATTCATACTTTTAGCAATTGTTCAATAAGTCAGAATGCATGCACCATTCAACATTCATCAATACACAAACATAATCTTTCACAATTCAACATTCATAATTCTAGCATTCTCATGTAATCACAATTAAACATCTCAAATGGCTCGGTAAGTCCATATTCTTGGCAACCACGTAATCTCATTTAATGAGCTTACATGGGCAAATCTTGAGAGTCCAATGAATGGATCATCCTATGCCACAATCAGGCGGGATAGGCGAAGGCTTTCATGGTCGACGCACGTGGCGGTTCTTGGGACTATACCTTACCCACATAACATACAATCATGCATAATCATAAGATTGAACTATTCTTGTCCAATTCACTATTTCTTGAAAATCTTGTCTTTCATGCATATTTCATATTGTACAATTTCATGCACAAGTCATAATGTACATTCATTACTCATTTCATCCATTTCATCCAATACTAACTCGATTTTCATCGAATCATCAACATCAATATCAAGCATTTAACACAAGCATTAATGGTCTACAACAACCACATTCATCATTCAATTACAAGCATTTAATACATCTTCTAAGTAATCAAAACTTATTAATAACATGCATTAATTAACATTTATTTGCTTATATACATAAAGATAAATATGGAACCCACCTTATATCCTTGCTTAAGCTTGCCTAAGGAAGCTCCTCTTCTTGTTTTCCCCTTCTTTCTTGTCCTCCTTCATTTATAACAAGAAAAGAACCTTACATCACTTAGGGTTTCTAAAATTGAAAACCCAATGAACTTTAATCATGAAATTAACTCTAGAATCACTAAACCCACTTGATTCTCAACCCTTCTAACCAAAAACCCAAACAAAATCTTAACTTTGAAATCATAACTTACCTTAAACCTTTTCTTAACCAAGAGATTTCTTGTATCAAAATGAAGCTTGAACCTTCCTCCACACTTTTAACTCTTGGACTTTCTTCAAAACTCACCCAAAACTCTTGGAAAAACCACCTTTCTTCCTTTCTTCTTCTTCTTCTCCACTTCACCGAAACTCACTTCCTCTCCCTCTCTATTTTCGTTTCTTTCTTTCTTCTTCTCCTAACTCATTTAAATCCTCCTTCTTTTTATCTCTTCCTACTTACTTAAGCCCAAGCCCATCTACTTCCTTCCTTATTTCCTCCTTCCTTCTTATTTTCTTATACTACCTTCATTTAACTTAAGCCCATAACTCAAGCCTATTTATTCTACCTTCATCTTATGCCTTCCTCTTCTTTTCTATTTCATTTGGACCCATTTACTTAGGCCCACTTAACACATTAAATTACCTTTCATTCATTTAATCCAACTAACACATCTAATACTTGCTAATTAATGTCTTATGTTATTTAATGCTATCATATTTAATTCATGCTAACTCAATTTCTTAATCAGTCTAACCATGCTTAATTAATAAAATAAAATAAAAAGAAAAAATTTCGGGGCTAATATAAACACTAAAAAGTGTTTAGTTACTCGTAATAGAAAACAAAATCAAACACAAACATATAGAATAAATAATAGAAAACAAAGAGTTCAAAATTCTAAGTCTCCCTTTCTATTTTATTGAATCTTCTTACAAGTTTGGATTTGATGTAGCCTTCTATCAGATCTCTTTTGATGTTAAATTTATGTTTTCCTCATCTCTGGATCAAAATCATCACCTATTTGAGTTTCTTATGTCTGAAATTTGTTGCAAAAGTCAGTTCTCCTATATTTTCATCTATTCATGTTCTTTTATAGTGAAAACCAGGGTTATTGGGACATATACAATCACTTACATGACTATATAGGTGCCCATGTAGCTTTAAAAATCCCTAAAATCTTGACTTTGCACCTTCATAAAGACTTACAGCCACATATGTGACTGTGTATGTCCAAGATGCATAAAATCTTTGCTTTATACCACAATTCCATCTGAATTTGTCTCCTTTTGGTTCATGAAAGCAGTTATAACCTAAAAATTCACATAGTGAGAATTAAGTACCAAAAATATAACAAAACTATAAAATATTAAGAAAAATACATCAAATATGGGCGTATAATTATAGTCAAATATGCACCTATCATCGTGTTAGTGAACATGGGTTGAACATAAGGGCATATTACTTATGTAAGGAGAAATAGAATGTACCTATTTTGGGACCATAACACAAGATCATATAGATAATGTGTTCCTAAAATGAAAGATTTCCCTTATAAATAAAATGGGTGAACACAACCAGTAATATGATGTCGTGTTCTTACTTTAGTCTTAAGTCTTTATGCACATCTCCCAAAGTTACTCTAAATCAACACAAATCTTTTCCAAATATGATCCTTTTCCTTAAAAAGGCTAAAAAAAACTATCACAAAATCTTTTTAAGAATCAATTCTTATAAGAATATCCAAAACATAAGCATAATGCTATAAAAATTTATGCCAAAAGTAAAGTCTATCTAGCATTTATCAAACTCCCCCGCACTTAAATGATTGATTACCCTTAAGTAAATAAATTTCATCATATTAACTCAAATAGAAAAAAAATAGAAAGATATAAAATAATTAAGCGTACTAATCAAGAATCTCCATCACATATCTAATCATAAAGATCATCAAAGGTTTAGCCAACTAGCTACTTGTATTAATTTATAAGTTAACTTAATTCCCTTCATGATTTTTCAAACTTCAACCTAAATCACAAAATTTATATTTATGTATAAGACGAACATACACAAGAATATATTGCTTTAACTTTCGAACATATTCACACTCTTTATTAATAAAGAAAAAAACATCAAATTTAAATATCACAAGAACATTTAGAAGTTTGTAAGAGAAGTCACCTTGCTTTTTATAAAAGAGTAAAAACCTTGACATAAATACTCTCGATTACTTAACTTGGTCATTTTCTCAAATGGCTACTAGCACCACTCTTTAACTTCAACCTTTTATTAGTATAAAGTTAGTAGAGTGAAATTATTTAATGCTTAATTATTCACAATTTCTTTTTATTAAGATGATGAAGCTACAAAAAAATCATATTTACTCAATTTCATATATAATTTAAATAAAAATATCATAATCAAATGTCTAAATTTTTAAAACAAATTGAAGTCACTTATTCATTGACACTCATATCTAGTTATCTAAACAATTCAAATCACTAAGACACTCAAATTTATAGTGATGGAACATAGAACATGCATTTTGTCATATAATGGTTGTGTCCTAGAGTGATACTCTTGGTTTCTTTAGTAGAAGTTTATATAAGTCAACATAGGGTTGGACACGAGTACATGTTTCTATTATTTTTAACTAGAAACCTACATAATCAAATGCACAAAATCTAAACACTCATCTATGAAACGTTAGTCAAGATTCAACAAAATGAATTCCAAGTCATAAAATCAACACTAAATGAAATCTAGAAATACTAGAAATAAAGCATAAAAAAATTAAACATCAAGTAGCCTATCAATAATCACTCATCTTTAGTTTTGAGATTGAATAATTTTTCTTATAAATCAACCCAATGATTCCATATTCACAGGGTTTTTGCTACACTTTCGATGCCTTAGTATTTTTCTTCTTCCTATCAAGTCCATTAGCTTTTCGGCATCCTAATTTGACATTATTTTGTAATAGTCATTATTGTAATAAATTGTAAGTGCACAATGTAATTGTAGCTAGTACTAACAAGTATGGGTCGATCATACGAAGACTATGAATATTGGTACTTACCCTTCCCCTATTGTCTAGCCTAAGGATTGATTTTAGATTTTAATTAAAAATAGCAAAAAATAAAACTAATAAAATAAAATAGGAAATAATAATGAACAAGAGATAGTGGAATCCATTTAGAAAACTATCGTTATCAGAAATTAGTATCTAGGCTTGAATCCCCCTAAAACCTTAACAAATTGATCTTTTATCATGCAATTATTTGTTGATTAATTGGACTGTGGAGACTCCTATGGTATGCTAGTGGCAGACCTTGAGTCTACTAACAACTAATCCTAAGGTCTCTAATTGAATTACTCAAGTTAAATCTTATAATATTACATTACCAATTTATGAGTTCCTTTATTAGGTTTGACCTTAATTTAGAGGAATTATGTCATCCTATCTCTAAAGTTGCAATCAACTCTTTTTAATTACGGTAGATCTATTCAACCTAGGATTTCTTAATCTCTACGTATGAAATCAAATTATTAATAAAAACACATAATCAGATCACAATAATCAATCAAACGATTGCATTAATAAAGGAATCAAATCATATCAAAGTATTAACGTAAGGTTCATCTAACCTAAACACTAATTGGATGTTTAGTTACATATGATCAAATAAAAAATCAAACATACAATGAAATAAACAAATAAAAACAATGGAATCATAATTCAAAATCTCCCCGATTGTCTTTTATTGAATGATCTTATGACGTAGGGGCTTGATCTTGGGTTTAGATTGATCTATTGATGATTTCTTCATGTTCTCCATTTCCATAGACCAAAATCGTCCCTTTTGGGCCTTCTCCACATTTGGAAATCGCCTCCCCAAGTCTCTTCTTTTTATCTCCTCCCAAAAATATCTTTTTTATATTGAATTCTAGATTTGAGGTTATGCACAATCTCTTGCATGACCATGCATAATCAAAATTTCTTGCATATTGCAAAAATGCATGGTCGTGCACCAGATTGCTGATTCTTTATTTTACGCCACGTTTTCATCCAAATTCTTCTCCTTTAAGTCCATGAAGGAAATTATAACCTATAAACACACTTGAAGTGAATTACATACCAAATATAGGATAAAAGTATAAAATATCAAGCAAAATACATTAAACATGGGTGTAAAAATATAGTCAAATATCCATCTATTAGATATCCCCACACTTAAGCTCTTGTTTGTCCTCAAACAAACCGTAATCAAAATTATAAATTTCACAACAACAATCCATCAACAATTTCAACGTATCCATTTTATACTATACATCATCATATCTTATTGAACCAAATTAACATATAATCAGAATCAAGTTGTCCTAAAATTAACTTCCTAAGAAATATTAACAACAATCATATCAATAATCGCATTTAAATCAAAAGCATAAATCTTTACACCCTCACCAACTATTTCACTCAATGCGCTCAAGTGTGAGAAGCTTCAAAACTCTCAATCAATGCATAGTAGAACTCTTGTCATAGGCTTTCAACCAAATCACACCTCTACCACCTATTTACAAACTAAAAACAAAAATCAAAAGGTCCTTATAAGGTTGTAACGGGGTTTAGGTACAATAAGATTGGGATAATAAAATGGTTAAATTAAAAGAAATTTACTCAAAGAAATAATACAAGACTTGTTTACAAAATACATAGGTCCTTTTAATGCAACTCTATTGGTATGATAAACTTTTTCTTTCTTTTCTTTCTTTCTTTTTTTTCTTTTTTTCAACATTCCAATCAGTACTGAAATTCAAAAATGATTATACCTTTCACAAATTTCAAGTCTCAAATAAGTAAATAATGTAAATAACCTTCAGGATTCAAAAAAATAAATAGATCCTCAAAGAAAAATAGGATAAAGGTATATAATTTGGGTTTAATCAAGGAAAAAGGCTAAGGCTCAACTTGGTTATTCATAATGGTAAATTTTTGGGTATGGTAGTTTCAAAAAAATAGGCTAAAGTAAGTTGGTGAATCTAAGTTCCTTCATCATATTAATGCCTTTAATTTAACAAATATGGTCTCAGTATGCATAATAAAAACAAGTTCTAGAATCATTCTACTACACATTATATCACATATGAAAGAATAAAAGAACTTAAAAATTTTGAAAAATTTCTCTATAGGCTTAAAAGGTCATTAAAAATTAGGTATATATATGTGTAAATAGTATGCAAGTTTCTTTCAACTTGAAAATTTCAATGATTACGAAGATTATGACTTAGAATACTAATTGTATTTTAACCATTGCACACTAATTCAAATCAATATTTAACAATAACATATAATACTCATAGGCAGATCTCAATCAATTAAAGAAAATAAAATAAAATAAAATAAATCCAAAAGGCAAAAGGCAAAATTAAAATAAAAACAAAAACACAGATAAAACAAAATAAAATAAAAATGACTAAAGTGATAGCATTCAGGCTTTTCTAATATCAAAGTCCCCAGTAACGACGCCAAAAACTTGATCAACCTATTTTGTGAGTTGGTCAATTATGTAATAAACCGTAAGTGCATGGAATAGTTATAGCTAGTGCCGACTAGTACAGGTCGATCCACACGAAGACTATGAATCTAGTCTTACCCTTCCCCTTTTATCTAGCCTAAGGATTGATTTTATATTTTAATTAAAAGAAAATTAAAACTAAAACTAATTAAAAATAGGAAACAACAATTAACACAGTGATAATGGAACTCACTTAGAAAACTATAGTTATTAAAAATTAGTATCTAGGTTCGAATCCCCCTAAATCCTTAACAGATTGATCTTTTATCATGCAATTGTTTATTAATTAATTGGGCTGTGGAGACTCCTATGGTATGCTATTGGCTGACCTTGAGTATACTAACAACTAATCCTGAGGTCTTTAACTGAATTACTCAGGTTAAATCTTATAGGATTGCATTACCAATTTATGAGTCCCTCTATTAGGCTTGAGCATAACTTGGAGGATTTATGTCATCCTATTTCTAAGGTTACAATCAATTTCTTCTAATTATAGTAGATCTATTCAACCTAGGATTTCTCAATCTTTAAGTATGAAATCAAATTATTAATCAAACATGTAATCAAATCATAATAATCAATCAAACCAAACTCATTAATAAAGAAATCAAATCATATCAAAGTATTATCATAAGGTTCATCTAACCTAAATACTAATTGGACGTTTAGTTACATACAATTGAATACGAAATCAAACATATAATGAAAAAAAGAATAAAAACAATGGAATCACAATTCTAAATCTCACTGATTATCTTCTATTAAATGTTCTTGCAACGTAGAGGTTTAATCTTGAATTCCAATGGATCTATCGATGATTTCTTCATGTTTTGCACCTCCCTAGACCAAAATCATCCCTTTTGGACATTCTCCACTTCTAGAAATCACCTCCACAAGTCTCTTCTTTTTCTCTCCTCCCAAAAAAGTCTTTTTTTTATATTGAATTCTAGGTTTTGGGTTATACTGAATCTCTTGAGTGGTCGTGCATAACCAGAATTTGCTAGGTATCACAAAAATGCACGAGCGAGCTAAAGTTCACGGCTTTAAACCCCTTTCAGATTGTTGATTCTCTATTTTATGCCACGTTTTCTTCTGAATTCTTCTCCTTTAAGTCCTTTAAAGGAAATTATAACCCATAAACACACTTGAAGTGAATTAAGTACCAAATATAGGATAAAAGTATAAAATATGAAGCAAAATACATCAAACATGAGTGCAAAAATATAGTCAAATATCCATCAATCATATACTATATTCTTCTTTAAAATATGATTATCCTTTTGTTTCTCTTATTCATACATGATGCTTCTTATTTGATATACTATGGGTTTGTCTCTTATATAATATAAGGTATATGTTAACCACAGTAAAATAGAGACAATCATCATACTTAGTTACAGCATGACTTATTAGCTCAGATTTCTTAAACTGTATTTCTTCATTCCTAACCCTTAAGAGAAACTTCCCATCATGTATATCCATTAAAGCCTTGGAAGTGGCAAGAAAGGGTCTTCCCAAATAAAGGGTACATCTACGTATTCCACCATGTCTAAAACCATAAAGTCTAGAGAAATGAAAAACATTGATTTTGATGAGTACATCCTCTAATATACCTACTAGATGTTTCATAGAATGATCCGTAAATTATAAGGAAAAGGTGGTGTGTTTCAAATCTCCCATCCTAAGCATTGTAAAAATAAATAAAGGAATAAGATTGACTTACCCCTAAATCATATAAAACATGATTAAAGCTTATATCTCAAATAATCCAAAGAACATAAAAATTTTCAGAATCTTTAAGTTTAGGAGAAAAATCATTCTAAATCATTGCTTCATAAGCCTTATTCAGAGTTATAGTTTCTCACTGCTCAAGCTTTATTTTCCTAGATAATATCTACTTTAAAAACTTAGCATAGGATGCTTTTGTTTCAAATCATCTATAAAAGGGGTATCAATACACGACTTTTGAAGAACTACTAAATTTTTTCAAATTCTTTATTGAGATTGTCCTTAGCCAACTTTTCATCGGAAAGGCATAGGCAACTTGTATTGTGCAAGGGAACATATTTGGGTTCCTTATCATCTCTTCTTTTCTCTTCCTTGGTTTCACTTTCTTTAATAGTTGTCTCACCTTCTTTATTTTTCTTACTATTAAATTTCCCCACTTTAGTATTCTCTAATATTTACCACTCCTTAATGTCATAGTATTATAATGATCTCTAAGGTCCTTAGGTTAGCCAAGAAGTTGACTAAGTGGTCTAATAGAAGTGAGGGGTTGTTTAACAATTTAGGCTAACATCTTATTGTAGGTTGATATAAAGTTAACCTTATAACTAAGTAACCTAAGTGCGTCCTTGAACTCCTTATTTTGCGTTACTTAGTTCATTAGGAAATTCTCAAGTAGGGGCTATAAGTTAAACTTACTAGGAGGGGGTTAAAAGGCCTTGATTGGAAACTAGGGGGTTACCTAAAATTATTTTGAAGGACAAGTTTAAATTTGTTCCCATATTCTTACTAAAAAAGCATTCTTTTGGTTAGGGTTGTTAACATAGTTAAACAATTCAACAAATGAATCATAGAAAAAGGATTCCCCAATTGACAGTTAGTAACTAAATGTCCTTGAGATCCAAAAAAATGTCATACAAAAAATTAGATGTTTAAATAAAATTCACTATTATATGATCAAAAATTAAAAAAAAAACATTAACCTTAGTGGTGAGAAGATTTCTGGAATCAATATCATACTCACCTATAACCATCTCTAGAAAGACTTTTAACTTGATCATTGGTAATGGTATTGAGCCATGTCCTTAATTTGTTTATATGCTTGATCCATGGCCTCATTCATGAGAGCATTACCAAAGTAGCATCTACAAAGATCTTAGTATTATAGTTCATCTAATTACAAAATGTCTGATAAATGAGCCTCCTCTCTGGCCTATTGACACTAGTGCATTGTAATGCTACTAAAAATAAACTAGACCTACTACTATAATAGTGGTGAGTCTAGATCGATCCTATAGAGAGTGTTAGTTTAGCTTTTGAAATGAAATTAATTGGTATTTAGATTTTTTTAGGGGGTTGGTTTGGTTTGAAATAAGAAAATAAAACAAAACTAACCTAATAAAAACAAATTAAAGAAAACATTCAAATAAATGATGAAAGTGATGAACTCATTAGGAATTAAATTCTTTGGTTCAATCTCGGCCTACACCCTAATTAAACATATTTCATTGAATTGTTGTTATTTTACCTCTCCTTAAACTATTATTCGTAGGTTAATAATAAGATTTATTAACCTGAGTTTTCACTTAAGTCATGTTTAATTAAGATATAATCGTTAATTAAACTTAACTATCGAATGACTTAGGATAAAATATTTAGATTCAATTAGGTAGTCACATTACAAATTATGAGAAATGATTAATCTGAGCAATAACCACATATGTTTGAGTCATCAACCTAGGTTATGTTATCCCTAATGATTACGAACTGTTAGTTATTACAAATGAATCTCAAATATAACATTAACGAATTATATTGAAATTCTAGCCATGGGTTCATACATAAACAACCGAACTATACGATATACGATCATATTTATACACAAAACTCAAATCCATATGCATAGGATAACATAATCAATTTATAAAGAGAGAAAGAAACAACAAATACAAGGAAAGGAATGTTTAATTGGGTCGTTAGCGTCGATATAACCTCCGAGCTAGCATCGAAAAGCTACCCTTCCGTAGATCTCTTAAGGTTGATAGCTTGTCACCCTCTTCTGTCTCTCCCAAGTTCCCGAAGCTCTCCCCAGTCAAAAACACTAAAAACCTTTCAATTGTCACATAAATGAAGATTTTATAGCAAAAAAATAGGATTTGGGTGAATGATACACCCTCTCATGGCTATAAAAGCCTTCTCATAGCTACTGTGAGACACCTTGTCATAGCCGTGAGTCAATGCTAACGACTGTGACAAGTTATGGCACAGTCGTGACTCCTTATTATCTTGCTCTAATCTTTTTGTTTTTATTTTTAGCATATGTCTTGTCTTCCTTTGCTTTTTAATCTTCTTCTTTTGTTGCATGAAGACAAGTGAGTGTGAATCTTTAAAAAATGACTCAAATATAGTGCTTTCAACTCACTTTAGCTCTTTCACATTCAAATTGTACCTAAAACCACATATGAGTCAAAGTGAGTATCTTAAACATTTTCATATCAATAATCACTAAGTGTTATGGAATAAATTCATAATCAATTAAGCACCTATCACCCATGATGGGGGAATGACCTCAATAACTCTTTATATTTCTTCCAAGTTTCATACAATGACTCACCTTCCTTTTGAGCAAAAGTTGTAATATGAATTTTGATTTGATTAGTTTTTCCTAGAGGGAAGAACTTAGAAAGAAAAGTTTGGGATAGTTGATACTAAGTAATGATGAATCTATTTTTCAGAAAACTAGTGATGGATCTTACTAGTAAGCTTTGCAGCCAAGCTCTCACCTCATCCTATACTAAAATAATAATAACCTTAGTTTCATTACATCTAGTGAGACATTATTAAGCTTCAACATATCATAATACTTCAGCAACAAAGAAAGGTGCAAATCTGGCACCCTCCAAATTTATTTTTTTGTACTATGGAGAAAAGAGAAGCTTTTAATTCAAAGTTGTTGACTTTAATTATATTCCACAAACTAATCCTTTTAGCATTTGATATGACCAAAATGCTTCAAAGAGTTAATATTCTTCACCAACCATCTTTTCCTCTTTAACCTCTATTCATCTTCTGAGTTTTCTTCTTATATGTAGATTTCTGTCAATCTAGATTCCTATGATTCTCATATTGTCACATATAAAAAGTCAACTACAAAAGAGAAAGATTAGAGAAAACTCACAAAATGATAATAGAATAAGATAAAACAAAATAAAATTATACTTTAATCAATTTATAAATTAAATCAATATTAACTACTCAAACTCCTTAGAAATGATGCCAAACACTTGACATTTCTATTTTGTGTCACAAGCATACATTATAGTTATTGTACGAGCTAGTAGGTACAAGTTGATCCCATAAAGACTAGTTGTTAATTACCAATTTCTTACAAACCTGATTATTTAGACAATCAAATATGATTGATTAAAAAGGAAAGTAAATAAATAATTCTAAAACATTAAACCAAAACAATGTTCAAGTAACATATTCTTTAGGACTTCATTGCATTTCAACTTCACTCTGATATAATGAATGACTAGTTTTTTGGACTAGTAAGAATCCCTAAGTTATAATTATGCTCTCTTTTGAGTAACACAATCCTTATCCTTAGATTGAATTAATTGAAATCTCTTATTATTCAAGGTAACCTAAGAATATATTAATTCGATTTGTGGATTCTTATGATAGGTTTTATCCTAACTTAAGAAGATCATGTAATTCTCTCTTGAGTAACTTACTTAACCCTCATCATTTATGTATGATATATCAATACACATCTTTTCTCAATCTCAATGTATGAATCTAATTAATGAACCTTCAACTTTCATTCCTTAAATTCAAACAAATATAAAACATGATAACTCTCAAGAAAACTAGGTATTTCATTAAATCAAAATATAAATTCAAAAATTACATCTTAGGGTCTATTCTACCTATATCTATATCCCAATTAGTTTATGAATAAATTATAAAGAATAACACAAAATAAGAAAGAACAAAAGATAAAGAAATCATCATCATGAATCTTGAATTCTTGATGAATATTGATGAAATTGTTATTCCTCTTCTAAGATTATCTTTTCACTTGATCTCTACCTATTTTAATTGTATCCCAATTTGACTCTTTTAGTTCCAAAACATTTTTGTGCCAAAAGCTTCCTCTCATTCTTGCTACCTCTTATTTTAATCAATTAAATCTAATTTTTATTCTTAACACGAGATTGTGTTGTTAACATTTGCTTTATCTCACATTTTAGAAATTTTTTATATAAATAAGCACCATTAGCATAAGGTTAAACACTAAGTTGTTTTAGCAACATATTGGTGAACATAGATTAAACATCATGGCATGTAGGCTATGTAAGGAGAAATAAAATGCCTAGTTCCCAAGGTAGCTAACCTGAATATGCTACATAATTTTAGGATTACCTCATACTACAATGTTATCTACAAGATCATTTTGAAGATGTTTGCAAAGAGGCTTGAGGGAGCATTTTGGAGCCTTATGATTCTTAGTCAAAATGTTTTTTTTAATTAAAGAGAGAAGCATTGGCAACAACCTTCTTCTAGCTCAAGACTTAATTAAGAATTATCATAATATGTTATCAATCAAAAGTTGTGCATTAAAAATTGATTTCCATAAAGTTTTTTATCCAATATAATGGAAGTTCATACTCACTTACCTTGAGGTGCTTTTTTCTCTAAGCTTTTTACAGAATGGATTTAACATTGCATTTCCACTTTCTCATACAAAGTTCTAGGAAATGAAGAGTTAACTAGATTGTTCATCAGTATTGACATATTGTGTCTTTAGGCTTTAACTAAACTCATCTCCCATAATATAAAGTTAAGTGAAGTTTTTTTATTGCATTTATTTATAATTTATTGTTTCTATATGGATATGATGCTCATTTAATTGAAATCTTCATAAAATCCTTGTAAACTTTCAAGATTATGCTTGGTCTAAACATTAACCAATCTAAAAGAGAACTTTTTGTATTTGTAGGGCCTTTAAACTTGTTAAAGGAACTAGCTAGAATATTTGGCTATCAAATTCAGCAAGCCTTATTCAATTATCTTAGTATACTAATTACTACAAAGAGCCATCATTTAGGGAATATCAACCTTTATTTCATGCAATCAGTAAGAAAATTAGCAACTCGTTGAATAAGATCTTGTCTTATGTGGGAAGAATGTAGCTTGTGATCACTGTCCTTAACAATATACATAACTATTAGAGATCTCCAACTTATGCTACAAAGGAATTTAGTTAAAGCTATTAAGAAGATAATGAAGAATTTACTTTGGTTTAAAAATGCAAGCAAAGGAAATCATCAAAGGTGAAATGGTCAAATATTTATTTTCTAAAACAAGAAGGAGGTTTGATGTTTGTTAGAATCTATGTCATAAACAAAATGCTAATAATCAAGAGGATTTGGTATTCAATAACAAGGAATCCACATGGATAAGACAGATGTACTCTCAACATTTAAAAGCCAAGTTTTGGAACTTGTAAGAAGAATCAGGGAATTTATGAACCTAAAACTAGATGTTGAGAATAAAGGACTCAAGGCAAGAGTTCGAAGCAATGGTTGAAAATGGCTATTGTATGTAGTTTTGTTCTAATAATTAAAGTATACTAAGAATGCAACATCCCACTACCATAAGGAAAATACCCGAACACCCGAAGGACATTCAAGTACACACTTTATGATAATGGTAAGTTGGAGCAAAAACATATCTGACTTACACAAGGCAAACCTACACATGGCATCATCTAACACACTCAAAGTCACTAAATTTTAAAAACCATTCAAATCCATTCATTCATAAAGCTTACACTGATACCACCAAACGACTATTTATAAAACTTATACATATTCCAGCAAAACGACAAAAATAAAGCTAAAGCACTTCTGGTGTCAGCTGACAGACCTCTGAGCCATAACTCTATCCAAAAGATTCCTTAAGTCCTGACTAAGGAACTAGGTCTCCTGACTCGTACCTGAAAAGCCACATTGCAATTTTGATGAGTTTTGCAAACTCTATGAGTGAGCCATCATTTATGAATTCACCGGATCATAAGCACACATCACATTTTACACAAACATGTTAGCGATCTAGAATGGGGAGTTGAATAGATCTTTAAAATTCTTTGAAAATTTCTACAATAAAATCAGAAGTTAATTCACACAATAGTAATTTAAACAAATTTAAATACAAAGAGTAGGGAAGAAGATCAAACACTGTTTTTATAGAGGTTCGGTGCTAAGACCTACGTCCTCTACCTAAGCTCCCACTTAGGATTTTGCAAACCACTTTATTACACACTTTGTAGTTCAGTGTGAACTCTTACAGTACCGCGTGATTTTCGGCTCAAGCTACCTTACAATTTGATTTGTCTTCCGGCACAAAACCTACCAATACGCTTGATTTCCGGCTCAAGCAACCTTTACAGATGATTTGTCTTCTGGCACAAATCCTACCAAAAATACTTGATTTCTGGCTCAAGCTACCTCACACGTGACCTACCACTAGTCACTCAATTTGTAAAAGAAATAGGATAAAGATCTAAGAACAAGTGCTCAATGCAAATGTAAACAAAGTAAGAACAATGATGAGCAATTTGGAGCAAGATAAGAGTATGTAGGCTTGAGGAACTTCTCTAAACTCTTCTTCCATCATCCTCTATTTATACTTGAAGAAATATAGCTGTTGGAGCTCTTCTAGCCGTTGCTTAATTTGTGATAGCCGTTCCTTGATAATCTCCATTCCATTTTTAGCTAATTTGACCATTGGAGCTGATTTACTACATCTATAAGTCGACTTGTCGAATGTATAAGTCGACTTGTTTCAACCATTTACGTAAAATTTCATCTCCGCTCTCCAGTAAGTCGACTTGTGCCATGTAAGTCGACTTGTCGTCCTTGATAAGTCGACTTGTGTTTGATAACTCGACTTGTATTGACATTGTTTCATCTTTAAATCGACTTGTTCTTTGTAAGTCGACTTGTATTGCCTTCAATGGTAACATCCGACCAAATTCTTTATAATCCTCATGTTTTATGCCATTTTCACTTAGAAGGCAACTCCCATCTTGATTCTTCATTGAATATCAATCCCAAAATACCTGAAACAATTTCTTAACCAATTTTATACATTTTATTATTATCAAAACATAAGTGGAATTAATTTGTCAACCACCATTGGTCCAAAAATCTCCCCCTTTTTGATAATGACAAAATACTTAGAAATTGTTTAAGAAATAAAAACAAAGAACATTGATCAAGGTTTTTATACCTTGTCATTTTGGTTAGAAGTCTCCCCTCAATCATATAAATCATTGAATTTAATAACTTTGTAAAAACAAACTCCCCCTTAATCAAGTGACTAAAGAATATCAATTTCTTTTTTTTCTCCCCCTTTTTGTCATAATCAAAACAACTAATACAAACCAACAAATATGAAATATCGCAATCACATTAAATAGAGAAACAAGTCATCAAACACAAATAGTCTCAATTCAAACACACTCCCCCTCAATCAAATGACGGTGACTAAAAGATACCAATTATCAATTTCCAATATTACTCCCCCTTTTTGACATAATTAAAAACCAATATGAAAAATGAAGAATAGTCTCAAAGCAGTCCATAAACAAACAAAACAACAAACACAAATAAAGGCAATTGTCATAACATAACAATATTCATTACGGAGAGTGAAAAGAAGAATAGGTTTTAAAGAATCCATGTAGACATAAGTCGACTTGTTACCAGACATTTCACCAATTAGTCGACTTAGACATCCATAAGTCGACTAGAATATACCAATACTCAATTCAATCACATTTCACCTAAGTGTAAATGATGATGGAATCTTTGTTGTTGTCTCCACTTATATGCCTTGAATATCTGCTATCAATGTACCATGTGCTTGGTTGATTTTCATTCCTTGCTTGTACCTTCAACTGAAACATCCTTTCTTCTCATTGGTACCCAAGCCATCTTGGGTCCATTTTGTTAGTCATATAAACCACATTAGAAGGTGTTGTACCTTTAATCACCCAAATTTTCTTAACTTTGATACATCTCTAATAGTTTTACATGCAATTTCTATATGACCATCTTTCAAGCATCTAGCACATTGAACAACTTTTCCATCCTTGGTAAATTTGAAAATTAAAGAACAATCTCTATTATAAGGATCATATCCCAAACCATGTTTAGAAATAGAATATCTTTGTAAAGACAACATCTCTTCAAACTTTGCATTTCCACCAAAGAAATTTTCCAACCACATAAGAAAACTCCTTTCTAAGTCTACCAAGTTCATTAGTAAGATTTTCTTTGTCAGCAAGGCATGTAGAATGATCTTCCTTAGGACAATCTAAATCATCAATCGTTTCATGTAAAGAATTATTTTCAGCAACTAGTTCTCTTATTTTCTTTCTCAATTTTTTATTGATCTCAATAGCTTCTTCAAAATCAATTTGTAAAGCATTAAAAGAATCTATAAGATCTTGATCAATGAAATGTACCTCATTTTCATCATCACTTGATGAACTTTTTGCCATAAGTGCCAGGTTGTTTTCATCATCGCTTTGATATGCATCCTCTTCATCACTCCAAGTTGCCACCAGGCTAGTTTTCCTTTTACCTTTGTCGTATTTGTCATTTTTCTGAAGATTTGAATTTTTCTTTTCTTGATAGCCTTTAGACCTTCTTTCTATAGTATACTTCTTCGTTTCTCCATTTATTCCGCCACTTAATTCTTTTCTCCGATTTTTGAGAAGTCCCTTGAATTTTCTCAAATTTCGGCGACATTGCCATTTCTTCATCATCCTCTTCTTCATCTATTTCTTCATCACTTTCATCAAGAGAAGAAGTATTAGCTTTTAAAGCAATTGACTTTTGTGACTTACCTCTTCCTCCTCTTGATTTTAGAATGATCTCATAGTTGATGAGAGATCCCACCAAGATGTTGAATTCCAAGTGATTGAGATCCTTGGATTCCATAATAGCGGTGACTTGCGAATCCCATTCTTTCGGTAGAGAGCGAAGAATCTTCTCCACCTTCTCTCTATCCTTCATATGCTTTCCGAGGTTGCCTAATTCATTTATGATTTCTGCAAAACGATCAAGCATAATGGAAATAGACTCACCTTCCTTCATGACAAACATTTCATAGTCATGGAGAAGCATGTTGATTTTTGTCTCCCGGACTTTATTTGTCCCTTCATGAGTAACTCGAAGTCTCTCCCACATTTCCTTGGCAGTGTTGCAAGAATTTACCCGGTTTCTTTCCTCAATCGTTAATGCACAAAATATCAGCTTCATAGCTTTGGCATTGATGTACGCTTGCCTCCAATCGTTATCATCATACTCCAGCTCCGTTTTCAACTCACCATTTTCTTTCAGAGGGGCTTGAAGTCCGAAGATAATGATCTTTCAGTATTCAACTCCCTCGCTAATGATGTGGTACTTCATAGGATTTTTCCAAGAAGAATAATTAGTACCATTAAACAATGGAGGACGGTTATTAGTGTTACCTTCTTCTGCAAGGTTGTTGTGTGCCATCCCAGATACTTCTGCTCTGATACCAATTGTTAGCGATCTAGAATGGGGGGTTGAATAGATCTTTAAAATTCTTTGAAAATTTCTACAATAAAATCAGAAGTTAATTCACACAATAGTAATTTAAACAAATTTAAATACAAAGAGTAGGGAAGAAGATCAAACATTGTTTTTATAGAGGTTCGGTGCTAAGACCTACGTCCTCTACCTAAACTCCCACTTAGGATTTTGCAAACCACTTTATTACACACTTTGTAGTTCGGTGTGAACTCTTACAAGATGCGCTTGATTTCGGCTCAAGCTACCTTACAATTTGATTTGTCTTCCGGCACAAAACCTACCAATACGCTTGATTTCGGCTCGAAGCAACCTTTACAGATGATTTGTCTTCGGCACAAATCCTACCAAAATACTTGATTTAAGGCCTGTTACCTCACACGTGACCTACCACTAGTCACTCAATTTGTAAAGAAATAGGATAAAGATCTAAGAACAAGTGCTCAATGCAAATGTAAACAAAGTAAGAACAATGATGAGCAATTTGGAGCAAGATAAGAGTATGTAGGCTTGAGGAACTTCTAAACTCTTCTTCCATCATCCTCTATTTATACTTGAAGAAATATAGTCATTGGAGCTCTTTAGCCGTTGCTTAATTTGTGATAGCCGTTCCTTGATAATCTTCATTCCATTTTAGCTAATTTGACCATTGGAGCTGATTTACTACATCTATAAGTCGACTTGTCGAATGTATAAGTCGACTTGTTTCAACCATTTACGTAAAATTTCATCTCCGCTCTCCAAGAAGTCGACTTGTGCCATGTAAGTCGACTTGTAGATCCTGATAAGTCGACTTGTGTTTGATAACTCGACTTGTATTGACATTGTTTCATCTTTAAATCGACTTGTTCTTTGTAAGTCGACTTGTATTGCCTTCAATGGTAACATCCACCAAATTCTTTATAATCCTCATGTTTTATGCCATTTTCACTTGAAGGCAACTCCCATCTTGATTCTTCATTGAATATCAATCCCAAAATACTGAAACAATTTCTTAACCAATTTTATACATTTTATTATTATCAAAACATAAGTGGAATTAATTTGTCAACCACCATTGGTCCAAAAATCTCCCCCTTTTTGATAATGACAAAATACTTAGAAATTGTTTAAGAAATGAAAACAAAGAACATTGATCAAGGTTTTTATACCTTGTCATTTTGGTTAAGTCTCCCTCAATCATATAAATCATTGAATTTAATAACTTTGTAAAACAAACTCCCCCTAATCAGTGACTAAAGAATATCAATTTCTTTTTTTTCTCCCCCTTTTTGTCATAATCAAAACAAATAATACAAACCAACAAATATGAAATATCGCAATCACATTAAATAGAGAAACAAGTCATCAAACACAAATAGTCTCAATTCAAACACACTCCCCCTCAATCAAATGACGGTGACTAAAAGATACCAATTATCAATTTCCAATATTACTCCCCCTTTTTGACATAATTAAAAACCAATATGAAAAATGAAGAATAGTCTCAAAGCAGTCCATAAACAAACAAAACAACAAACACAAATAAAGGCAATTGTCATAACATAACAATATTCATTACGGAGAGTGAAAAGAAGAATAGGTTTTAAAGAATCCATGTAGACATAAGTCGACTTGTTACCAGACATTTCACCAATTAGTCGACTTAGACATCCATAAGTCGACTAGAATATACCAGTACTCCAATTCAATCACATTTTAGCCTAAGTGTAAATGATGATGGAATCTTTGTTGTTGTCTCCACTTATATGCCTTGAATATCTGCTATCAATGTACCATGTGCTTGGTTGATTTTCATTCCTTGCTTGTACCTTCAACTGAAACATCCTTTCTTCTCATTGGTACCCAAGCCATCTTGGGTCCATTTTGGTTAGTCATATAAACCACATTAGAAGGTGTTGTACCTTTAATCACCCAAATTTTCTTAACTTTGATACATCTCCTAATAGTTTTACATGCAATTTCTATATGACCATCTTTCAAGCATCTAGCACATTGAACAACTTTTCCATCCTTGGTAAATTTGAAAATTAAAGAACAATCTCTATTATAAGGATCATATCCCAAACCATGTTTAGAAATAGAATATCTTTGTAAAGACAACATCTCTTCAAACTTTGCATTTCCACCATCAAATTTTCCAACCACATAAGAAAACTCCTTTCTAAGTCTACCAAGTTCATTAGTAAGATTTTCTTTGTCAGCAAGGCATGTAGAATGATCTTCCTTAGGACAATCTAAATCATCAATCGTTTCATGTAAAGAATTATTTTCAGCAACTAGTTCTCTTATTTTCTTTCTCAATTTTTTATTGATCTCAATAGCTTCTTCAAAATCAATTTGTAAAGCATTAAAAGAATCTATAAGATCTTGATCAATGAAATGTACCTCATTTTCATCATCACTTGATGAACTTTTTGCCATAAGTGCCAGGTTGTTTTCATCATCGCTTTGATATGCATCCTCTTTATCACTCCAAGTTGCCACCAGGCTAGTTTTCCTTTTACCTTTGTCGTATTTGTCATTTTTCTAAAGATTTGAATTTTTCTTTTCTTGATAGCCTTTAGACCTTCTTTCTATAGTATACTTCTTCGTTTCTCCATTTATTCCGCCACTTAATTCTTTTCTCCGATTTTTGAGAAGTCCCTTGAATTTTCTCAAATTTCTGGCGTACATTGCCATTTCTTCATCATCCTCTTCTTCATCTATTTCTTCATCACTTTCATCAAGAGAAGAAGTATTAGCTTTTAAAGCAATTGACTTTTGTGACTTACCTCTTCCTCCTCTTGATTTTAGAATGATCTCATAGTTGATGAGAGATCCCACCAAGACGTTGAATTCCAAGTGATTGAGATCCTTGGATTCCATAATAGCGGTGACTTGCGAATCCCATTCTTTCGGTAGAGAGCGAAGAATCTTCTCCACCTTCTCTCTATCCTTCATATGCTTTCCGAGGTTGCCTAATTCATTTATGATTTCTGCAAAACGATCAAGCATAATGGAAATAGACTCACCTTCCTTCATGACAAACATTTCATAGTCATGGAGAAGCATGTTGATTTTTGTCTCCCGGACTTTATTTGTCCCTTCATGAGTAACTCGAAGTCTCTCCCACATTTCCTTGGCAGTGTTGCAAGAATTTACCCGGTTTCTTTCCTCAACCGTTAATGCACAATATATCAGCTTCATAGCTTTGGCATTGATGTACGCTTGCCTCCAATCGTTATCATCATACTCCAGCTCCGTTTTCAACTCACCATTTTCTTTCAGAGGGGCTTGAAGTCCGAAGATAATGATCTTTCAGTATTCAACTCCCTCGCTAATGATGTGGTACTTCATAGGATTTTTCCAAGAAGAATAATTAGTACCATTAAACAATGGAGGACGGTTATTAGTGTTACCTTCTTCTGCAAGGTTGTTGTGTGCCATCCCAGATACTTCTGCTCTGATACCAATTGTTAGCGATCTAGAATGGGGGGTTGAATAGATTTTTAAAATTCTTTGAAAATTTCTAGAATAAAATCAGAAGTTAATTCACACAATAGTAATTTAAACAAATTTAAATACAAAGAGTAGGGAAGAAGATCAAACATTGTTTTTATAGAGGTTCGGTGCTAAGACCTACGTCCTCTACCTAAGCTCCCACTTAGGATTTTGCAAACCACTTTATTACACACTTTGTAGTTCAGTGTGAACTCTTACAGTACCGCTTGATTTCCGGCTCAAGCTACCTTACAATTTGATTTGTCTTCCGGCACAAATCCTACCAATACCGCTTGATTTCTAGCTCAAACAACCTTTACAGATGATTTGTCTTCCGGCACAAATCCTACCAACAACGATTTGATTTCGAGCTACCTCACACGTGACCTACCACTAGTCACTCAATTTGTAAAAGAAATAGGATAAAGATCTAAGAACAAGTGCTCAATACAAATGTAAACAAAGTAAGAATAATGATGAGCAATTTGGAGCAAGATAAGAGTATGTAGGCTTGAGGAACTTCTCTAAACTCTTCTTCCATCATCCTCTATTTATACTTGAAGAAATATAGCTGTTGGAGCTCTTCTAGCCGTTGCTTAATTTGTGATAGCCGTTCCTTGATAATCTCCATTCCATTTTTAGCTAATTTGACCGTTGGAGCTGATTTATTGCATCTATAAGTCGACTTGTCGAATGTATAAGTCGACTTGTTTCAACCATTTACGTAAAATTTCATCTCCGCTCTCCAGTAAGTCGACTTGTGCCATGTAAGTCGACTTGTCGTCCTCGATAAGTCTACTTGTGTTTGATAACTCGACTTGTATTGACATTGCTTCATCTTTAAATCGACTTGTTCTTTGTAAGTCGACTTGTATTGCCTTCAATGGTAACATCCGACCAAATTCTTTATAATCCTCATGTTTTATGCCATTTTCACTTAGAAGGCAACTCCCATCTTGATTCTTCATTGAATATCAATCCCAAAATACCTGAAACAATTTCTTAACCAATTCTATACATTTTATTATTATCAAAACATAAGTGGAATTAATTTTTCAACCACCATTGGTCCAACAAAACATTCATAAACAGATACATTTATGATTCAAAACTCACACAATAGGGTATAACATTCAATCATTGCCAAACAGATCATATAAAGCAAATATATATGCATATGAGACTCACATTCATTCTTATTGTTGTGACTGAATGCCTATCACATACTTATACAAATGCTGGCCCATAGGGCTCATTCAGAACAGAATCACAGAGCATAGCTCTACATGCACACACATATATCATCGAGCAAAGCTTTATGTGGAAGCGCTTCATACGGGCAATTCAAGTCACACCGCCTTTATCTGAGCATGCATTTTATGAAATGCATTAATCTGAATATGGTATGTATTACAATCACATACTTAACAAAACTCATAATCATGGGACCTAAATCCGGCATTCAACTTTCGTTGAGGATTCACATAACATTTAGAATTCCATAACAAACAAAGTCACAATCAAAGCACTTCTAATACAATCCCGAATATTGATCTCCTCGGACAATTTAAGCCTGGAATTCATAATCAACTCGCAAGCAATATAACAATATTGAAAGCTTAAACAAATCAAATTAAATCAATCCTAGGAAATCATCTAGGTTGACTCACAGTACGCTCCAATAAGCTATTGCCTGGATGGTCTGACAATGTCCGATTGGCATCCAATATGCTCCTCTAAAATAGGCAAAAACACATTCACAAATATCACACTTTGCACAATTGCACAAATGTTCTTTTATAAAAATATCAATGTATGGAATGTATGCACAATGCATGTTCAATGACAATTCTAGGGTACAACAATGCTATCCTTATCAAAAATCATTTAGGAATCAAGGCCCTCATTAATACCATCTATTTTTACAATTGAATTGGACCAAAACAATGTCAAATAATGTCATAGCTTCATTGACCACTTCATATTTTTCCTATAAAACATATTCGGGTCTACTTTACATACTAAATAAGATAAGGTAAATGACCAAATTAGACAAAACTTCCTTCTGTAAAGTTGGTCTCCCATTTCTTATCTTTCTAAAGACACCAAAAGCATTTAATTTGGATCAATATACCAAGAGATATCCTCAAAATATTCTAAGTGGTTCATAAGTTCCAGCAAAATTCATACCTCAACTTCCAACCAAAAATTGAAACTCTTAGAGATAGAATTAAAACTCCATTTCTTCATACAAGTTGTATCCCTTTGTCTCTAGTTTACACAAAATTAAGAATCACCCAATTTGGATCAGTATAGAGAAAGTTATGATCAAAATACGAAAGCATATTCGAGCAGTCAAAGGATGGTGCTCGTCGCGACGTGGAGAAAAGATGAGGTCGCGACGTACAGCCCAAAAAATCAGTTTTCTAGGGATTTTTGCAACGTTCGCCGCGACGAGCTCAAGGGGGGAGTCTCCTACGTCGCGGCGAGGAAGAAAATGGACGTCGCGACGTCTGGTTCTGAAACTCGTCTTTCCCGAATTCTTTTTCCATAATTTTCACTTCTATACCCAAAATAATCTCTAAAACTTCACTCCAATTAACTCCTAATCCAGTTCGAAACATTTACATAAGATCAAACTCAAGATTCGCTTAAAACTTCAAAATCTGACCCTCACACATGCAGCTTCACTTCTACTGATAAACAACAGACACAATGCATGCATGTACCATTTCGGCTCTCTCTCAAAACCCGAATAGATTATATACAAATCTTCCAATCAACACCATAATAACAATTTCCTACTCTCAATCAATCATCTACTCTATTCAACCCCGAAACCAACTTCTCTAACCTCGCATGCATGTATACATTTCCACTCAAAAACATCATTTAACAACAACAAAACCCAACTTAAACATAACTTACCTGAATCGGCTATGATCTCTAGCAAAGAGGACCGATTAAAAACAGCTAAAGTCTCAAAGTTTCCATTCGGATGTCAAGTGTTTCTTCACCGAGAACATTTGCAATACATTTTTCCTAACTCAACTCATACTCGTGTATACTATACATGCCTTACACTTGTCCTCTCTAATATAAACCATTTGTCACACAATAATTAGTCCATGTGTCACAATAGGATTGGTCCAAAAATAAATATTTTTCTAAAATTCACTAAAAATCCCAAAATGTCTTAAATAATATCAAAATCACCAAAACACATTTTAATCATAATTAACAATTCAATTGTACCTAGAAAAGTCAAGGAAATGCATGTACAATCATATAAATGTGCAAAAATGTGCATGTCACAATTAATAATGCATGAAGTGCATTTTCCTAATTTCTCATCGAATTATCAAAATTCACAATTCTAGCCCTAGCATGGGTAACGGGATGTTACAACTCTCCCCTCCTAACAAAAATTTCGTCCTCGAAATTCTTACCTAAATGATCAAGTAGGTAGGGGTACTGATCCCTCATGTGCTCCTCCATTTCCCATGTGGCTTCTTCACTCGAATGATTCTTCCAAAGGACTTTCACCATTGGGATCACTCGGTTCCTCAATTGCTTATTCTGATAGCCAATTATCTTCATAGGTTCCTCAACATAACTCAGATTACTAGAGACTTCAATCTCTTGAGTCGGTATCACATGAGTTGGATCCGACCGATATCGCCTAAACATACTCACATGAAACACATTATGAATCTGAGTCATTTCCGAAGGTAAGGATAACCTATAAGCCAATGGTCCAATTCTCTCAATGATCTCAAATGGACCAATATACCTCGGACTTAACTTACCCTTCTTGCCAAATCTCAAGACACCTTGCCAAGGCAATACTCTCAGAAATACTTTGTCACCAACCTGGTACTCCATATCTCGCCTGTGTTGATCCACATAACTTTTCTGTCTATATTGTGCCATTTTAATTCTACTACGGATCAATTTCACCTTCTCAACTGTATCTTGAATCAATTCTGGGCCCTCGATAATTCGTAGACCCTCTTCATCCCAATATATAGGCGAACGACACTTCCTGCCGTACAACGCCTCATATGGAGCCATACCAATGCTGCTATGATATTGATTATTGTAGGCGAATTCAATCAAAGTTATATACTTATCCCATGCTCCCTAAAACTCCAAAACACAAGCTCTGAGCATATCCTCGACAGTCTTGATCGTTCTCTCGCTCTGACCATCTGTCTGAGGATGAAAGGCTGTACTGAAATTCAGTTTGGTACCCAAAGCTGTCTATAGACTACCCCAAAATCTCGAGGTAAATCTAGGATCCCTGTCCGATACTATGGACACTAGAACCCCGTGTAACCTCACAACTTCATCCACATATCGCTGAGCCAACTGATCCAATGAATAATTCTCCCTCATTGGTAAGAAATGAGCTGATTTGGTCAGTTTATCCACAATGACCCAAATGACATCATGTTGCCTCGGAGTCCTAGGCAAACTCATAATGAAATCCATCGTGATGTGTTCCCATTTCCACTCCGAAATGGGTAACGAATGCAATTTTCCTGCCAGAGCCTGATGCTCAACCTTGACCTGCTGACAAGTTAAACACTTATAAACAAATTCTCCTACTTGCTTTTTCATACTAGGCCACTAGTAATGTTGTTTCAGCGTGTTATACATCTTGGTAGTACCAGGATGCATAGCATAAGCTGTTAAATGTGCTTCCTCTAAAATCTCTTTCTTCAGATTATCAACATTTGGCACATATAATCTCTGCTTTAACCTCAAGGTATCATCTCTCACTTCAAACTCAGAATCCAGATTCACTTTCAGCTTCTCAATTAACTTCACTAAATCTGGGTCTCTGCTCTGAGCCTCTTTGATTCGTTCAACCAAAATAGGTCTCAACTTCAAAGTAGCTATCAATGTATCATTCTGCTCCAAACTCAAATCAACATTCAGTGCCCTCAAATGAACTAGGCTAGGCAACCTTGATACCTGTACTTATGCCACACTGCTATATGATTTCCTACTCAAAACATCAGCTACAACATTAGCTTTCCCAGGATGATACTCAATTGTGCAATCATAATCTTTCAACAATTCTAACCATCTCCTCTGTCTCATATTTAACTCCTTCTGGCTCAACAGATACTTCAAAATTTTGTGATCAGTGAACACCTGAAATGTCTCTCCATATAGATAGTGTCTCCAAATTTTTAAAGCAAAACAACTGCAGCAAGCTCCAGATCATGAACTGGATAATTTAATTCATGAGACCTCAACTATCTCGATGCATAAGCTATTACTTTACTATGCTGCATTAGAACACATCCTAGACCCTGATGTGAAGCATCGTTGTACACAACATAACCTCCCGAACCAGACGGAATAGCTAACACTGGTGCCGCAGTCAACCGATGCTTAAGCTCCTCGAAACTCCTCTGACAATCATCACTCCATCTGAACGGCACATTCTTTCTCAGAAGTTTTGTCAAAGGGGCCGAAATCAGTGAAAACCCCTCGACAAACCTCCTGTAATACTCAGCTAATCCAAGAAAACTCAAGATCTCAGACACATTCTTCGGAGCCTCCCACTTCATTACTGCTTCAATTTTCTTTTGGTCCACCTGAATGCCTTGTCTAGACACTATGTGACCTAAAAATATTACTTGATCAAGCCAAAATTCACACTTAGTGAACTTGGCATATAACTGTTTCTCCCTCATCAACTGAAGAACTATTCTCAGATGTGCCATATGATCTTCTCTACACTTTAAGTACACCAAAATGTCATCAATAAAGACAATTACAAATTGATCTAAATAAGGTTGGAATACCTTATTCATCAAAGCCATAAATGCTGCCGGACCGTTAATCAAACCAAATGGCATCACCAAAAACTCGAAGTGCCCATATCTGGTTCTAAATGCACTCTTGGGAACATCCGCCTCAGCTATCTTCAGCTGGTAATATCCCGATCTCAAATTTAACTTTGTGAACACCTGAGCTCCTTGTAACTGGTCAAACAAATCATCAATCCTCGGCAATGGATATTTATTCTTAATTGTTATCCAATTCAACTGCCGGTAATCAATGCATAATCTCAGAGTTCCATCCTTCTTCTTTACAAATAAAACCGGAGCTCCCCAAGGTGACACACTAGGCCTGATAAACCCCTTATCTAACAATTCTTGTAATTGAGTTTTCAATTCCTTCAGTTCAACAGGTGCCATCCTAAATGGAGGAATTGATATAGGAGCGGTACCTGGAATTATGTCAATAGTGAACTATGTCTCCCTATCTGGGGGTAATCCCAGTAGTTCAGCCGGAAACACATCCGAAAATTCTCTGACAACTGGAATATCCCGAATGGTTTGCTCAGTCCGAGTGTCAACCACGTGGGCCAAATAAGTCTCACGTCCATCTCGAATCAATCTCAAAGCACTCAGAAATGAAATTAGTCGGGCTGGCACTGCCTGACTAACTCCTCGAAACACCACTCTCGGCTGATTTGGAGATTCAAGCACTACCTCTTTAGTATAACAATTCATCACTGCCCTATGAGCAGTGAGCCAATCCACGCCTAAGATGAGGTCTATCTCTCTCAACTACAAAATGATCAAATCAGCTACTAATTCTGCCTGATCAATCCGAATTATACACCTCTTACATACCTCACCGATCACTATTGAGCTACCCACTGGAGTGCTCACTACTAACCCACATTTCAGTACCTTTCGCTCACAATGCAATTTAGATGCCAGATGTGGGGTGATGAATGAATGGGTAGATCCTGGATCTACCAGTGCATGAGCTTCAAAATTAAAAACATTCAACACACCTGCTACCATATCTGGGGAGTCTTGTGCCTCCTGTCTGGTGATGGCATAGACCCTGGCCTGAGTTTGCGGCTGATTGCTCCGCACCTCAGTCCTAACACTAAGCCCTGCTGACTGAGTCCGACCTCTACCTCTGCCTCTTTGTACAAATCTGCCAGCTCTGCTCTGCTGAACTGTGACCTCATTCATAGTTCCTCCTCTAGCTCCAGACTGTGATTCCAACAACTCAAGGCAATCCCTAATCTGATGCTCATAAGAGCCACATCGAAGACATGCTCCTGATATCCTCCAGCACTCACCCCCATGTCTTTTACCACAATGCTCACATTCAGGAAATTGTTGCGACTGACTGGCCAGCATTTGTCCTCTGCCTCCTCCAGACTGAACAAATCTACTTCTTCCATGGAATCCAGAGTGTCTCAATCTAGACTAGAATCGAGACGATCTGTTCTGGCGCTTTCTGAAGCTTCTGCTAGAATTAGCATGAGATTCATTCTGCCTCTTTCCTCTATCCTCCTGCCTATGCTCTCTCTGACCATCCTTCAATAATTACTCTATTCTGATCGAGGCCGCTCGAAGTTCTGTAAAACTGCTCAAGTTTGAGATGGCAAGCCTCGTTCTGATTTCCATATTCAGACCATCCTCAAATCGCCTACATTTATCTTGCTCAATCAGAATCAGTGCGGTCGCATACCCCATTAACTCATTGAACCTTATCTCATAGTCTGCCACTGAGAGTTTGCCTTGCTTCAAATCTAAGAATTCCTTCATTTTTCGATCCATGTAAATCTTTGGCATGTAATTCTCTCGGAATGCTATCAGAAAATCCTCCCAGGTCAAGCTACAAGGTCTGGTGGTACTACCCGGCACGGTCTTCCACCACTGGTATGCGAGACCTTGCAGTAGTGAGACTGCATAATCATATTTCTCCTCTGCTATACAATTCATCTGATCGAACACTCTTTCAGTTCTCTCAAGCCATCCTTATGCTTCAGCCAGATCTGTATTTCCGTAGAAGTTCACAGCCCCTTTCTTTCTCAACTTATCATATCTCCTTTCCCGACTCACGGGAATTCTCGGAGGCATTCCAGAAAATTCAGGCACATGAGACCCTAAATTGGCTCCTATAGACTCCATGTCAGCTGACTCACTAATTTGATCCCCTATGGAAGATGACCTATAACAAACAAAAGCTGTGATTACTGTCTGAATCCTTCACTGTGAATCATATTACTTCCCTAAAGATGCCAAACCATGCTCTGATACCAAAAATGCAACATCCCACTACCATAAGGCAAATACCCGAACACCCGAAGGACATTCAAGTACACACCTTATGATAATGGTATGTTGGAGAAAAAACATATCTGACTTACACAAGGCAATCCGACCTACACATGGCATCATCTAACACACTCAAAGTCACTAAATTTTAAAAACCATTCAAATCCATTCATTCATAAAGCTTACACTGATACCACCAAACGACTATCAATAAAACTTATAAAAATTCTAGCAAAACGATAAAAATAAAGCTAAAGCACTTCTGGTGTCAACTGACAGACCTCTGAGCCATAACTCTATCCAAAAGATTCCTTAAGTCCTGACTAAGGAACTAGGTCTCCTGACTCGTACCTGAAAAGCCATATTGCAATTTTGATGAGTTTTGCAAACTCTATGAGTGAACCATCATTGATGAATTCACCGGATCATAACCACACATCACATTTTACACAAACATTCATAAACAGATACATTTATGATTCAAAACTCACACAATAGGGTATAACATTCAATCATTGCCAAATAGATCATATAAAGCAAATACATATGCATATGAGACTCACATTCGTTCTTATTGTTGTGATTGAATGCCTATCACATACTTATACAAATGCTGGCCCGTAGGGCTCATTCAGAACAGAATCACGGAGCATAGCTCTACGTGCACACACATATATCAAGGAGCAAAGCTCTATGTGGACGCGCTTCATACGGGAAATTCAAGTCACACTGCCTTTATCTGAGCATGCATTTTATGAAATGCATCAATTTGAATATGGTATGTATCACAATCACATACTCAACAAAACTCATAATCATTGGACCTAAATCCGGCATTCAACTTTCGTTGAGGATTCACATAACATTCAGAATTCCATAGCAAACAAAGTCACAATCAAAGCACTTCTAATAAAATCCTGAATATTGATCTCCTCGAACAATTTAAGCCCGAAATTCATAATCAACTCGCAAGCAATATAACAATATTGAAAGCTTAAACAAATCAAATTAAATCAATCCTAGGAAATCATCTAGGTTGACTCACAGTACGCTCCAATAAGCTATTGCCTGGATGGTCCGGCAATGTCCGATTGGCGTCCAATATGCTCCTCTAAAATAGGCAAAACGCATTCACAAATATCACACTTTGCACAATTGCACAAATGTTCTTTTATAAAAATATCAATGTATGGAATGTATGCACAATGCATGTTCAATGACAATTTCGGGGTACAATAATGCCATCCTTATGAAAAATCATTTAGGAATCAAGGCCCTCATTAATACCATGTATTTTTACAATTGAATTGGACAAAAACAATGTCAAATAATTTCATAGCTTCATTGACCACTTCAGATTTTTCCTATAAAACATATTCGGGTCTACTTTCCATACTAAATAAGATAAGGTAAATGACCAAATTAGACAAAACTTCCTTCTGTAAAGTTGTTATCCCATTTATTATCTTTCTAAAGAAATGAAAATCATTTAATTTGGATTAGTATACCAAGAGATATCCTCAAAATATTCTAGGCGGTTCATAAGTTCCAGCAAAATTCATACCTCAACTTCCAACCACAAATTGAAAATCTTAGAGACAGAATTAAAACTCCATTTCTTCATAAAAGTTGTAGCTCTATGTCTCTAGTTTACACAGAATCAAGAATAACAAATTTTAGATCAGTATAGAGAAAGTTATGGTCACAATACGAAAGTATGTTCGAGCAGTCAAAGGATGGGTGCTCGTCGCGATGTGGAGAAAAGATGAGGTCGCGATGTATAGCCCAAAAAATCAGTTTTCTCGGGATTTATTCAACGTTCTCTGCGACGAGTTCAACGGGGGGTCTCCTACGTCGCAACGAGGAAGAAAATGGATGTCGCGGCGAGGAAGAAAATGGACGTCGCGGCAAGGAAGAAAATGGACATCGCGACGTCTGGTTCTGAAACTCGTCTTCCCCGAATTCTTTTTCCAGAATTTTCACTTCTATACCCAAAATAATCTCTAAAACTTCACTCCAATTAACTCCTAATCTATTTCGAAACATTTACATAAGATCAAACTCAAGATTCACTTAAAACTTCAAAATTCGACCCTCACACATGCAACTTCACTTCTACGGATAAACAACAGACACAATGCATGGGCTCTCTCTCAAAACCCGAACCGATTATATACAAATCTTCCAATCAACACCATAATAACAATTTCCTACTCTCAATCAATCATCTACTCTATTCAACCCCGAAACCAACTTCTCTAACTTCGCATGCATGCATACATTTCCACTGAAAAACATCATTTAACAACAACAAAACCCAACTTAAACATAACTTACCTGAATCGGCTATGAACTCCAGCAAAGAGGACAGATTAAAAACAGCTAAAGTCTCAAAGTTTCCATTCGGATGTCAAGTGTTTATTCACCGAGAACACTTGCAATACATTTTTCCTAACTCAACTCATACTCGTGTATACTATACATGCCTTACACATGTCCTCTCTAACATAAGCCATTTGTCACACAATAATTAGTCCATGTGTCACAATAGGATTGGTCCAAAAATAAATATTTTTCTAAAATTCACTAAAAATCCCAAAATGTCTTAAATAATATCAAAATCACCAAAACACATTTTAATCATAATTAACAATTCAATTGTACCCAGAAAAGTCAATGAAATGCATGTACAATCATATAAATGTGCAAAAATGTGCATGTCACAATTAATAATGCATGAAGTGCATTTTCCTAATTTCTCATCGAATTATCAAAATTCACAATTCTAGCCCTAGCATGGGTAACGGGATGTTACAAAGAATATTGCACAAATTACTAAAGTTGTTCATAATCAAATACTTGCCATCTACAAGTGCAAGGATTAAGGAAATCATTCAAGGTGATCATTGGCAATGCAACTAGTGAGGTTCTCTTTTATTAGAGATAATCTCCCTAACTATAGCCCTAATACAAATATATTAGGCTACATTACATGGCATAGGCACAAGTTAGGAAAGTATGCTAATAAATCATGTCTATACTTGCTAGTAACTGGTAACAAAGAGTTAGATGGGCAAAATTAGTCTATTCAAGTTTTAATTAAGTTAAAACATCCTTCATCTTATGTTTAGTAGCTAAAAAGAGACCTAATACTAAGAACATAATTGAAGAGAATTCTTATTTAACTTGTGAGCTATACCAATAAGTAAAAAGTATCTCCCATCTTTTTTTGAGTGTTAATTTTTTTGTTGAGCTATGAAAATAGGTGAAAACTAGATGAAACATCTTATATCTAGCTACAAATTAAGATAAGACTAGGATAACCAAGTAAATTGAGATATATCACAACACGACACTTAAATATATTTAAAATTGCCTTTAACTACTTTCATATATGTTCTATGGAGGGAGAAGGAAAACAAAATACCAACAAATAAACTCATTTTTATAAGGGCAACTTGGAGTTGGATAAAAGAAATTTTATTTAGTTATAAACTTGGCCAAAAGTGTATTTTCGATCTTAACATACTTTACCAAGCTGAATCCTAACATTTCATAATGCTAGAAATAAAGGCTAAAAGTACATTTTGAATCTCATAGCAAAGGGAGAAGCTTTCTATGCTCAGTTTAGTTATGATCGGATACATGTGTTCTGCTACCTTTGTGGTTTGATTAACCACACTGATTCTTACTGCGAGCAGCGACTGCATAAGAAGTCGGAAGAGCTTCGCTTCGAATGGGATGATAGTCTAAGGGTTTCCAACAGGCGAGGCTCCAGCTCCAGCAGCCAATGGTTGAGAGAAGAAGGAAACTTGAGTCCTGCATAGTTGCTTTTGGGTAGAATGAATGAAGTGCCTGCTAACGATACTGCGAAGTTGCACTCGCAACTTTTTCGACATTCCTTATCTAGAGGCCACTCAAATTTTGAACATGATAAGGTTGACGAGGAAATTATGGAAACAAATTCTATATGTTGGATGAGCATGGGTGACTTGGATGAGGATGTGGAGGTGGGCCAACTTGAAGAAGCTAAAAAAAGGCCCAGAAGTGATAAAACGACTTTTCCTTCTGTTGTTTCTACTCACAAGGATTCGATAAGAGGTTCAAGGGTTGGAGGTTTTTCTTCGACGTCCAAGACAGCGACTGATAGTCGACAGCTATGATACTTATTAGCTGGAACTGCAGAGGAATTGGCAATCCTTGGATAGTAAATGCACTCAAAGATTTATCTTTTAGTTATAGGCCACAAGTTATTTTTTTTATCGAGACTCGCATCCATGTCCAAAGATTCGAGGAGGTGAAGTTATTGATAGGGTTTGAGAATTGTTTTTGTGTAGATAGAGTGGGTATGGGAGGAGATTTATGTATCTTTTGGCGGTCATCTATTGCTCTTACTGTGTCAGCTTATTCCACTAATTTTATTGATTGTTGCATTGCAGCTGACTCTGGTAACTAAAGGTTTTTTGGATTCTATGGGTACTCAGAAGCTAGTAGTAGAAGGTCATCCTGGAATCTTTTACGTGCTTAGCTGCTAGAAGCTCCTTGCCATGATTATGTGTAGGAGACTTTAACGATATCACTACGGATGTGGAAAAACAATGAGGCCCACCAAAATTGAACTTTTTGTTGACTGGTTTTCAAACGGCTCTAAACGATGCTGGTTTGGTTGACTTGGAATCCGTTGGCTATTTCTTCATGTTTGAAGGAACGAATCCTAATGGGGATATAATAAAGGAAAAGTTGGACAGGGCAATGTCCAATAGCGCCTGGGCTTCATTATTCCCCAACACACTTGCTTTCACTCAAGTTACATGGTGATGCTGTTGCCTGTAACCAAATATAAAAGATTTTCACTCTCGTTAAAACAAATTAATATAGTAGCAGTAAGCGGATATCGTTCCCACGAGGAATCTTTAACGGTAAAGATTAGCTAGTTTAAACAGGACAAATAACGAAAGTAAAGGGGGTTTTGTTTAATTACGACAATAAAAGAAAATCAAAGGGACAAATCACAAAGCGAAAGCAATAGTTAAATCTGAAAATTCAATAGGAAAAATACCTTGGTTTCGGTCACCGATGTTATCATGCTATTATGGATCCTCGACATAAAATTGCAATTATTAATAAACATTCATTGGGGAGAAATTTCTCTTAAGTGTAATGACTAGAAACATGTATTCTAGCAATCTTATTAAACAATAACCTAGATACGATCATAGGTAAATTGAATAATAGCATTAAGAATCAAGAACCAATGACAAGTGATAAACATGTACGACATGAAATCAATCAAGTGAATATCTTCTTAGAATTTTCCGACTCTAACGTAGAGAGATTAATCCTAATTGCTACTTATGATTACCAAAACTGAATGTCATATTTCGTTAACCTAGCGGTTGAATCAATTAATCTCTAGTAGCGCTCCTAGAAACCAACAAATCCAATTAGAAAGAATAGATCTGAAGATATTCGATGTTCATCAATAATCATAAAAAGTATCCAAAAAATCTCACCATAATAACATGTAACATGGATCGCTCAACCAAGATAAGAAAATTTACTACTCATACTTGAATTGAAATCAAAAGAAATAACAAAAGAAATAGTCTCCATAACTGGTCTTTAATGAAAATAACGAAAATCCCTAATTGAACCTATGCAGAAAACATGACAACAAGAAGAAATTGAAGGTGCAGCAGTCCAAGACTCCTAAAGCCTACCCTAAAACTACGATTATACTACTGGAAAAGTGCTGAAACATGGACAAGAAAAGAACAAAAGGTGCGGCAATTTAATTCCTAATCTAAAACCTATGATAATCTAACCTAATCCTTTTCCTCCTCTTTTACCCTAATAAATATATATATGTGCGGCAACACCATCCATCTTCTATTTGATGTCAATCTCTCCCTTATCTTGTCTTCCTTTTGTCTAGATTAGGTTTACATCTAATTTCGGTAGGAGTCTTCTTGGAAAGAGGGCAAGAAGATCTTGGGCGATTATATTTTAATTGGAAACGAATTCTAGAAAATCTGCAAATTTCATATTCCATCCTTAGGCGTGCCCAAGCCTAATCTCTGAATTTCGTCCATATTAGAAATTTTGGATTTCTATCCTTCTTTTGCATCTTTTTTTATCCTTTTTCATCCTTAGAGTATTGAAAACCATCTGTAAACAATTATAGAACAATTCCATTAAATTCGGATACCAATTTCAACACCTTAACAATAATTATGCCCAAAATATATGCAATTTAAATGACTTAACAAATTCTCCCACACTGAACCTTTGCTCGCCCTCGAGCAACACATCAAACCATTAACTCAATCAATTCATCCTTCAGAAATCAAGTGCACACGATCCATCAACTTAGACTAGTAAGATTCAATTTGCAACACATATCATAATTGCTTTTCACCAATGCAAATAAGTAAAGTCAAAATAATTCATTATTTTTCAAAAGCAAACATGAAATCAAAGTGAATTATTCTCACAGATTTCGCTCTCACACTCAAGTGTTTGCGGGTAAGGTGTTTCGCTCACATCTCACTCTATCATGTTGCATTACCATAGGCTTGCAATTTCACCAATTCTCACTCATTCAGATCACATAGGCTAATAGATCATGGGGACTTTATGCAAGGTTGTAATGGGGTTAGGTTCATAGGTAAGGTAAAAGCATGATAAAAAGGTTCGTCACAAGTTTTCACAAAGCATCAAGTAAAAGGAACATATAATTTCAGATTCTGAGATAAACATATGACATAAAAGACAACTACTCATACTCTTTTTCTTTTTCGGATTTTTTTTCTTTCTTTCTTTCTTTCTTTCTTTCTTTTCTTTTCTTTTCTTTTTTTCTTCTTCTCTTTTTTTTTCTTTTTTTTTCTTTTTCTCTGCATGAGTAAAAGTACCTATAAAAATATCTCAGAACACAATAGATGACAAAAGTCCCAATTTACTTAATGTTTCATTTAACTTGTGATAGGGTTCGACTAATGTGGTTTTTGGGTTTTAATGTGAGGTGATAAATTGAAGAACAAGGATAAGGCTCAAAAGTGTTTGCAAAGGGCAATTGAATAGGTGGGTTAATTTTTAGGCTAATGGTGTAAAATCAAAGAAGGCCTTAATCACTTCTATAGCCCATATGATTAAACAAACTCAAACCGGTTCCATGCAAGTTCTGAAGGCAACATGACTAGAGGAGCATCACACATTCAAACAAATAATATGACATAAAGAGGATGTCATTTAGGCTCAAGCTCACTCACAGGTTGAAGTTAAGAATTTACCTTAATTCCACGATTTACTTCCTCACTCTAATGTCAGAATTTTGACTAAGTCTATAAGATCAACTATCGCAATTAATCAACATGTTCCATCTCAAAACTTACTCAGCCCAAATTAATTTCATGCATGTCCTCAATTTCATCCAAACTAATATGACCAAGTGCCATGGCTCAACATGCAACTCCATACAAAAATCAACAAAATAGCCGTAACAATCCAAAAATATTCACACAAAAGCCACAATTTTGCCACATCAAAAGTTTAAAGTTCTCCCCCACACCTAAACCAACATTGTCGTCAATGTTAAAGAAGCATAAAAACAAAATAAAGGAAAAGGTAAATAAAGCTTCTCTATTGGCGAAGTTCCCAATCAAGGAGCCGCAAATTTGTAGTGTAGAAAAGTCAACCGCAAGTTAGATGGACGTGGCAAGTCTTCGGGAGCCACTCTTCTTCCCGAACATTGTGCCAATTTTATGGGAGACAACCTACAAAAGAAGATATTAACGCAACACCCAAAGTCACAAAAGAGGGTAGCTAGGTGAATGGGCAATGACAGATGGGAGATGCGTGAAGTTGTAGTGATTAGGTGAAATTAATTGACTAAGATGAGTTGGTGGAGAGAATCGAAAGCTGGAGATTAAAGATGAGAGAAGGGATTTGGGGAAACTAAAGAGGAAAAAGAGGGGAGGCAGAAACTTAAAGAAATTTCATTTTTTTTTAAGAAAAGATGGAAATTAAAATTGCAGAATAAAAAATATTAAATTAAATTCCTAACTAAACTTAATTAAACAAAAAATAAAAATAAAAGAAAATTTCTAAAAACATAAAAGAAAGGATACAAAATGGGGTGCCTCCTATTAAGCGCTTATCAAAGGTCATAAGCTGGACCCTTAGCATATGTTCATCATCCATTATCAAATGGGTGCTTGAGTCCAATAGGAAACATGTTCAAACTTCGTCAGGGGCCTGGAACAACTTCCCTTGAATGCTGCTCCTTGTCAGCACGATGCTCTATGACTTCTGATAAGTGGAACTTTATCGCTTCACAGTCATACTATAATGTCCACTCGTCTTTTCGGGCATCGCCTTTCTCACACCAGGATGGTCTCTGTAAAGGTAACGCCAATGGTTGTGGAGACTCAACATCCTGCTTGTTACCTTCGATTTTCAGCTCGCTCCCACAGCTCTCCCAAAAACTGCACTTCTTGTGGCTCTTCCTATTCTTCTTCTTCTTGTGCCTGTAAATAACTAGGAAAAGGAAACGAAATTTGGTTAGCGATAACATGAACTGCCTCACTTACCTTAGGAGGTTGCACATCCTCCATCCTTTCTCGAACTGTAATCTCTTCCTCTTCTAACTCTGTTTGTTCTTCCGTCTTTGCCGTGAAAAATCGACTTGGAAAAGGAGGCGGAAGCACCTTGTTTAGCACCCGTTTTTGCATCAATTCAGGTTAGGCTAGAAAATTTTCAAAACTTTGTACCTCCATTCGATTAACGGTAGCTGCAATTTGACATAGCTAGTTTTCCAGATTCCGTTGTTGATTTTCCAAATTTCGGATACTTGTTTCAGTATTCCGCTGAAACATCAAAGTGTTAGCAGTCAAAGTTTGCAACATAGTTTTCAAAGAAGACCTACCTTCGGCATTTAATGTCATATTCAGATTTTGTCGAGGCACATACGATTGTTTAAACTGTTGGGACTGAAGAGTCCTCGTCTCTAAAATCATTATGATCTCCTCCAAAGACATATCATTAGCTTATGGTGGCAATGGTAGAGGTGGAGGCTCAAAGTAGGACTGCTCTTCATAGTAACTTGGTGGAGAAGTGAATCCATGCTTTGTATTTTGCAAACAGGAACGCGTACAAGAAGAACAACCCAAAAATGAGCAAACTTAACATACCTTAGCTTGTTGGTTGTCTCTCGGTATTGGCACGGTTAAGGGTGTGAAATCCACCACTTGATGCTCAAACCTGAAAGTCGCAACAGATGGAAACTCATTATCATAATAAGGATAATATGAAAAATCAGAATTAAAAGCATACTAATAGTGAGCCATGCTGCTAAAAGATCGAAAAATCAGAAAGAGCTATGAAACTGAAACAAACAGAAGACAAGATAACTAAGCGCAACGAAAACAAAAACAAAAAAATCACTAACAAAAACCGTTAAAAAAATTCCCCGGCAACAGCACCAAAATTAGGTGATGTTGTCGCCTGCAACCAAATATATAAGATTTTCACTCTCGTTAAAACAAATTAATGTAGTAGTGGTACGCAGATATCATTCCCACGAGGAATCTTTAAAGGTAAAGATTAGCTAGTTTAAACGGGACAAATAACGAAAGTAAAGCAGGGTTTTTTTTAATTACGACAATAAAAGAAAATCAAAAGGAAAAATCACAAAGCAAAAGCAATAGTTAAATCTGAAAATTCAATAGGAAAAATACTTTGGTTTCGGTCACTGATGTTATCATGCTATTATGGATCCTCGACATAAAATTGCAATTATTAATAAACATTCATTGGGGGAAACTTTCTCTTAAGTGTAATGACCAGAAATATTTATTCTAGCAATCTTATTAAACAATAACCTAGATACGATCATAGGTAAATTGAATAATAGCATTAAGAATTAAGAACCAATGACAAGTGATAAACATGTACGACATGAAATCAATCAAGTGAATATCTTCTTAGAATTTTCCGACTCTAACGTAGAGAGGTTAATCCTAATTGTTACTTTTGATTACCGAAACTGAACGTCATATTTCGTTAACCTAGCGATTGAATCAATTAATCTCTAGTAGCACTCCTAGAAACCAAAAAATCCATTTAGAAAGAATAGATCTGAAGATATTCAATGTTCATCAATAATCATAAAAAGTATCCAGAAAATCTCACCATAATAACATGTAACATGGATCTCTCAACTAAGATAAGAAATTTTAACTACTCATACTTGAATTGAAATCAAAAGAAATAGTCTCCATAACTGGTCTTTAATGAAAATAACGAAAATCCCTAATTGAACTTATGCAGAAAACATGACAGCAAGAAGAAATTGAAGGTGCGGCAGTCCAAGACTCCTAAAGCCTACCCTAAACCTACGATTATACTACTGGAAAAGTGCAAAAACGTGGACAAGAAAAGAACAAAAGGTGCGGCAATTTAATTCCTAATCTAAAACCTACGATAATCTAGCCTAATCCTTTTCCTCCTCTTTTACCCTAATACATATATATATGTGCGGTAACACTATCCATCTTCTATTTGATGTCAATCTCTCCCTTATCTTGTCTTCCTTTTGTCTAGATCAGGTTTACATCTAATTTCGGTAGGAGTCTTCTTGGAAAGAGGGCAAGAAGATCTTAGGCGATTATATTTTAATTGGAAACAAATTCTGGAAAATCTGCAGATTTCAGATTCCATCCTTAGGCGTGACCACGCCTAATCTCTGAATTTCGTCCATATTGGAAATTTTGGATTTCTAGCCTTCTTTTGCATCTTTTTTATACTTTTTCATCCTTAGAGTGTTGAAAACCATCTGTAAACAATTATAGAACAATTCCATTAAATTCGGATACCAATTTCAACACCTTAACAATAATTACACCCAAAATATATGCAATTTAAATGACTTAACATTACACCTATTTCTGATCATCTTGCTATGGTGGTTGATTTGGCTCATACCGATATTGCTCCTATTGTAACACCCCATTCCTGCATGACCTGAACTCGACATCGATGGTGATATTTGAGTCCGTGCCCCGCGAGGGTGACGTGCTACATCACTTAGTCAAAAACTCAGCATAATTTAAAAAAAACACACACACACATTGTGAGGATGACAATTATCACATAAGTGAACAATAATTTCCATGACCACTTGGGCCCTCTCATAAATATAAATCAATTAGTTATTTATACAAAAGTTGGAATACACAATTTTATACAGAAATAAGAAGACACTAGTGCAGACGCGAACTGATCCCGACCTCTTCTTTCACTCACATGCAATTGTTATACGCCCGTTGTCTAACGGGGTATTCTTCTGAGTTCTGAAAAATAATTGCAAATTTTGGGTGAGTTTTACGAACTCAGTGAGTGACCATCATCGATGGTTCACCTAGTCACACAACACAATATTCACACCTTTCACTTTATTTCACAGTACACATTCACAGTATTGCACATTCACACATTTACAGTATTGCACATTCACATTATTCATAATTCATTACACTTAATCATCCATATCATGCACATGCATTGCACATGAGACTCACTTTTCATTTATTATTTTGTTGTGACCGAATGCCTAAACTATCCCATGTAGGGCTCATTAATAACTGTCCCTTATCCGTTTTGAGGATTTAGGGCTCATTAATAACTATCCCTTATCCGTTTGGAGGACACATGGCTTATTAAACGTTGAGCCTGAGGCTTTGAATCACTTTTGAGCTCGAAGCTTATTTTCACTCGTTGAGCTTAAAGCTCTAATCGGTGACGACTCTGGTCACAACAGCCATTAACTGTCATACACTTAGGCATTGAAATGCATCAATCATATGGTGCACATTCAGAATATATTTATTTCACATAAACATAAGGCATTTTGCCTTTCACTCACTCAAACATATTTCATCAAATGCATATGAAATACTCATGTGACACTTTTCCAATTATTACGGTATTGTGAACGAGCGCCTGAACTATCCCATATAGGGCTCATTAAACATTGAGCTCGAGGCTCTAGATCACTGTTGAGCTCGAGGCTCAAATACACTCGTTAAGCTTAAAGCTCCAATCGGTGGCTGCTCCAGTCACAACTATCATTATCTGATTATGCATTCATGTATGAAACGCATATGCCACAATCAATCAGTATATATATATCACAATCAACACATATGTCACAAGTAATCACATCATAGGCACGTAGGTCTCAAATTCACATACAAGTAGCACTTCTATAACATAGTTTAGTATCACAATCATCGAACCTCCTGTCCGGAACCCAATATAATCAATCACATCTAGCAATCAATTTATACAAAATGAAACAAAACAGAACAAAAGGTGAAATGAGACCATCTCGGTCTACTCACAGTATGCTCCAGATTAACATTTGTTTCCAAATTTTGGAAATGCCTGACTGCGAACTTTTAACTTGCACAACGCATTTATGCAATACGTTGCACACACATTAATAATTTTGCACAAATTATAATCATTCATTTATGCACATATACATACGATGCATGTTCATGAAAATCTCGGTATCATTCCCTAAATTTCATCACAAACTCATTCCCATATCTAAATTCACTAAATCCTAGGTTTAAACCGTACGAAAAATCATTAAACTCGCGATTTATGCTTATTTAAATTTTTCTAAAATCATACCTTCGGGTCTACTGCTCCCGATCAATGAGCCAGTCCACATAGGGTAACCTAGGCAACCTCTCCTTAGAAAAAAAATTCCTCTATGCTTTAGGAATCCATAGACACTAAAATTACCCAATTCGGATCTCTATAGATCCAATAATTGCTAAAACACTGAAGTATGTCTCGAAAAATAATCAATTCGATCGATCCTTTTACTTTGATTCAATCCATCACTTTCAATTTTTTTAAAAAAATCACAAATTCTCATGGAGAGGTAGCCCAATGTCTTAGGAATCTGACGCTTCGAAAATCAAGTCAATCGGAGGTCGGATGAAAAAGTTATACACAAAAGAAAGGAAGAGGGTTCGGGTTGGGCCGAATCGGGTAGGACCCACGTTGGATCGGGCTGGCCCGCATCGCCCTCTGTTGGACCCCACACCCCACCCGTAGGTGTTTGGGCGTGTGTTTGCGGGTTATACCGCGGCATCCAACCTTAATCAGTATTTTCCTCTTTGGGAATCGAACTCACAACCCCTCAAGGTTTTGTTGTTTCTAAGAACATGCCTAAAACCCCCAAACACCTACGATTGGGGTGTGGGGTCCAACACCCTGGCGACCCGACCAGCTCGCGATCGTAAGCTGGTCGCCCTCGCGACGTGCGCGAGTGCGCAACGTCACACTTGCAACGCTGCAGTCCTCTTTATACACACTTTTTTTTCCACCTATTTTTCCCTCTTCTTCCAAAATGCATAACTTTTCACTCAGAAGCCCAAATTTGACCAATTTGGTATCAATAGAAAGAGAACAGAAAACTCTACAATTCCCAGGAAGGACTCAAAGACAAATTCCAACTCAATAAGGATCAAAATCCCAATAAGAGTTACTTCCAAATAAGTGTTATCCAAAACAGTATCCCAATTTCTAAAAATCATAACTTCCTATCCCATTGTCCAAAAATTCCATGTTTTATATCAATGGAAAGATCAACACACATTCTACTGTCTCATGAAGAACTTAGAAGCCAATTATAACTCTAACTAGGCCAAATCCATATCCATACTTCAAACATTCACAACTTTCACTTCAAACATCCATACTTCAAACATTCACAACTTTCACTTCCTACATCCAAAGATGGCATATTATACATCAATAAAAAGCTATGACATTCCTCTACAATTTTCAATAAGGCTACTTGAGCCAATTCAAACCATAACAATACAGAATTGGCCTCAAAGCACAGTATCCACAAAACCTACACTTAGAGACATTTTCACAAACAAAGCACATAAATCTTTGGATTAACATCCTAAAGTCAACAGATCATAAATTTCAATATAAATATCTAAAAATGTCATACTTAGTGGTGATAGAAAGATAACAAGAAAAACTACAACTTTCATGAAGACCAATCTAGCAAAATATGCCTAAATCAACCCAGAAAGATTCCCAAAGTTTCAGATCACAAATATGTCATTCTCGAATTACTGTTCACCCCTACACACAATGCCACATTCAAGCCAAAATTGGGAACTCTTCAAGCCAAAATTGGACATCACTTCCTTCACAAGAAATATAGTCAATCACCTCTAGATTAATTCAACCTAAAACATCATCTCAATTGGACAATCATAGAAGAAGTTATGGTTAAATCATGTAAACATGCTCAATTCAAAATTTCTAGATTTTCTTCCTAAGACCTTTCCTATCTCTTCCATACCATTTCTACACTAATAACCACTCAAATTAATCAATATAGCAACCACAATCAAAGCAAAACCTCCACTTGAATAATTATCCCCAAAATGGTAGCAACAACACTCAATCATCCCTTCCTTTCCTACACTCTTCTACACCTACTTTCACTTCCAAAACATCTCTAATTTACCTACACCACATTCAAGATCATTCATCCTCAATCAAACAAGAATTTATACCCATACAATCAAAACACAATTTCCATGAAATTAGTTCACATAACATCACAAATAATGCATTTAACTAACAATTAATTATATAAAAACACAACTCTTACCTACTTAAGCTTCCACTTCTTCAACTCTTCAAAAATAACACAAATTCCTAACTCCTCATACAACCCACGTTCATCATCTCCAAAAGGAGTAGAGATAGGTTTTTATGGTGAGAAAGAAAGAGAGAGCAAAGTGACAAGGAAGTAAGTAAGAGATGAGCGCTAGGCTTAGAGTTGGAGAAGATCAAAACCCATGAAGAAGAGGAAGAGAGAAGTTACAAAGAAGAGAAGAAGAGAACCCAAAAACAAAACTCTAAAGGCTTTTTGAAAGACAAGTATCGTGAGAGAGAAAAAATAGTCTTCAAAATTAAACAAAAGGTGGCTTTAAGACATGGCTTGGCAAGTGACACTTGTCACTTGCCACATGTTCAAATTCCAAGCATTCCCTTATAATTCACTCATTAAACTAATCCATTCAAACCCAAATTTTCAATGAATGACACTTATCAATAATTCCTAAAGTCATGCATCCAAAAATTCAATGCTATTGGACAGTAATTTCTACTACCGGTACACAATCAGTCTGTCACTTGGCATTTTTCTTAGTTCAGAAAAGTACCCCAAAATTTTACAAAAATTTCACTAAAAATTCACTAACAATTTTAAAACCTCAATGACCCTCTCCAATCAATTTTCCAAACACAAAAATCACATTTTTCATAATAATCACATATATGAGCAAATATATCAGAAAATGTCATAAATGCATGTACAATCATTTTCCTGTGCAAAATTCACTATTCATGTGCATGTACACCTTATATAATGCATGAGCATGAGATGTGTTGTTTTTTTTTCTCACATATACCAATTTCTAGGGTTCAAATCCTTTATAAGGAAACGGAATGTTACACCTATTATCCACCCTTTTCGAATAGATAGCTCCTGGTTATTAGAGGAAGAGTTAGAACTGGTGGTTCTGAAGGGATGGAATTCAAATCTCCATACAGATTTCATGGGCCGACATGATTCTCTTATAGCTGATGTTCACAGATAGGGAAGAGCTCAAAACAAAGAGTTCTGGAAGCTGTGGAACATTTTAGTTAGGCAGCTAGAACTTGATAGAGATGTATATGGGGGTACTGGTTCGACAAACTTGAAGGAGGAGTGGAACAAAATCTTGTTGACTGAGGAAATTAAAAAGAAGCAACAGGCTAATCTTTTTTTGTTCAAATATGGTGATAAGAATTCGAAGTTCTTACATAAACACATAAAAGGTTGACGCACTGTTAACAAAATCCAGCAGCTAAAGAAACCTGATGGTTTTGTTACATCTAGTCATGGTGAGATGGAGGAGCGGATTAAAGAATATTTTGTGGATTTGTATCAAGCGGATGTGTCCATCGCTAGCAGTAGTTTGCTTGACTTAGTACAGTGGAAAGTTATAGATAGTGATGCGGTTGGGCCGTTGGCACCATTTAGAAAGGAGGAATTTAGAGCGGCTTTATTTAGTATGCATCCGGACAAGGCTTCGGGTCCAGATGGCTTAAACCCTGCGTTCTTATAGAAATATTGACATATACTAAGTGATGCTATCTTCACTAGTGCTGTGGATTGGCTACGAAGAGGTACCTTTCCTTCTGATCTTACTTTGACAAATATAGTGTTGATTCCTAAAATTACTGCTCCTGAATCTGTCAAAGATTTTAGACCTATTGCATTGTGTAATGTTATTTATAAGATTCTCTCTAAGGTTTTAGCGAACCAATTGAAGTAGCTTTTGCCTCATATTATTTCTGTGAACCAATCAGCTTTTGTGCCTAACAAAATGATTACGGATAATGTTTGTGTGGCTGTTGAGACACTACATAATTTAAAGAATCGGAGACATGGGAAGTTAGGTTATTGCGCTTTCAAAATCGATATCAGTAAGGCATATGATAAGGTAAATTGGTCTTATTTGTCTTATATGATGCATGTGATAGGTTTCCCGGAGGAATGGATTCATTGGATGTCTATATGTTATTCAAATCTTAGTTACATAATGAATTTGAATGGTAGTTCGATTGGTCCTATTATCCCTGCACGGGGCCTTCGCCAAGGAGATCCTATTTCACCCTACTTATTTCTTATCTGTGCTAAAGGTATTTCTGCTTTGTTCCATAATGCTGAAACTCTAGGTTTGCTTACTGGTTGTAGAGTGGGGTGGGGCTGCCCAAGAGTTTCACATTTACTCTTTGCAAATGACTCTATTTTCTTTTTTGAAGCTAATAGTGATGCAGCGGCAGTGGTAAAGTCTATTCTTTGTGATTATGAAGCTGCTTCTGGTCAGTCCCTACACTTCCAAAAGTCTGGTATTATGTTTATCCCTTGTGTGTCGTAGCATACTAGGCTAAGCATTTCAAACACATTAGGGGTGAGTACTCCTATTGGGAACAACTCTTATCTTGGCCTCCCCTCTCTAATAGGGCGTAACAAGAGGCAAATCTTTAGTTATATCAAAGATCGACTTTAGAAGAAGGTGAACACTTGGAACAACAAGTTTCTATCTAGAGTTGGTAGAGAGATACTTATCAAGTCAATTGGTCAAGCGATTCCTTCTTATTGCATGTCATTGTTCTTGCTCCCTTCTACTTTATGCCATGACTTACAGGTTATTATGAATCAGTTCTGGTGGAATGGTGGGAAAGAACAAGGTAAAGGAATCAATTGGTTCTCATGGGACAGAATGTCTTATACGAAGAGACAAGGTGGTATGGGTTTTAAGGATCTTAAACACTTCAATCTTGCTATGTTAGCTAAACAAGGTTGGCGGTTACTTACAGAGCAAGATACTCTATTTCATAGCATCTTCAAAGCTAAATATTTTCCGAGGGGGGATCTTTTCAAAGCTCATAAAGGTAATAACCCGAGTTTTGTCTGGTCGAGTATCTATGCTTCTATTTATTTGCTGAGGAAAGGCGTTAGCTGGTGTGTTGGTGATGGCCGGAGTATTGTGGCAGCTACTAATCCATGGATTCCTAAACTGGATTCTTTCAAGGCCGAGGATGGTGCTATTTTTATTGACCCTGAGTCATGCGTTTGTGATTTCTTTGTCGATGGGGAAAAGGAGTGGGATGTGGGTAAACTAATGCAATCTTTCTTTGCTAGGGATGTGAAGTTTATTCTTGCCATTTCTTTATCTATTCACAATTTTTCATATTCTCTTTTGTGGCACTTTGAGAAGCGGGGAGTGTATACGGTTAAGTCCGGTTATCGGGTGAGCTTAGGTGATGAAGGCGCTGTTCAACATACTATGCAATCACATATTTGGAGACGAATTTGGGCTCTTAATGTGTCTCCCAAAGTGCGTGATTTTATATGGCGAGCTTGTAGGGATGTGCTTCCAACCAAGTTTAATCTTTTCAGGAGAGGGCTTAATGTGAATCCAAATTGTTTTTTCTGCTCATCTCTTAAGATCAGTGATCATGTGTTGGGTCATTGTCTTAGAGCATCACTGTGTTGGAGGATTGTTGGATTTCCTGCATCTTCAATAACTGTCACTTTTATTGATTTCTTTGTGCAGATTTGGACGTCCCATGGCCAAGAAAGAGCGGAGTTTGTCGCCTATATAGCATGAAATTTGTGGCGGTCAAGAAATGACTTATGCTAATCTGCCACATTTGCCCCACTGAACTAGATTGTACATCTTGCCATTGCCCAGCTTGTTAACTGGTGGTCTCTCTCAAGTCTGTGAAATTCTGTAGGTGTGGATATAGCCGCAGTGCTAGTACTTCTAACCACCCTATTTGTGTTAATCTGGAAAGCTTCAATTGGCAAGCTTTTTGTGAAGGAGCCTTGTTTCAAGTTGAAGATGCAACAGGCAGTGGAGTCGTATTTGAAGATGGTGAACGGAGGTTTCTTCAAGCTTTATCAAGTCACTCTGTAGGCTGTAAATCTCCGGCAATGGTTGAAGCTTTGGCATTACGAACGGCGTTGCAATTCGTCATGGCCCACTACCCATCCCGCAGTTACATTTTTATTGATTGTCAAGCTTTATTTTCTGCTCTTAATTCTCAATCCTTAGACTTCTCTGAGTTTGGTATCATTATGTTGGACTGTAAGAAATTATTAGAGATACGATCAGATATCCAAGTTTGATGGATACACCGTATTATGAATGACGCTGCTCACTCTCTTACTAGAGCATCCATTCGATTTTCACTACAGTGTAGTTGGGGAACTATTCCGACAGTTCTTTACTCTCATTATCATTAATCCAAGCGTGGGATCTTCTACTTTTTTTTAAAAAGTATACTTTTGATTAATTTAAATTTTAATTATGCAGTAGTAGGGTATATTTTTATTTAAAATATAAAATATTATGTCAATATTAACAAAGCATTCAGCATCAATATTAACATAGGATTTAGCAGTTAACTGATAGAGAAATAATTTCATCAAATTATACATCAGTTTAGGAATTGTTATAAATGTTTTGAAAATTTTAGAGCACAATTTGAAAGCTTTAAATTAGTATTTGACAAATTACCCTTTACTTTTATCATATTTCCTTTCCCATAAACATCTCTGTTGGGTTCGGGGGTGCCACAATTCTCTCAGGTTGGTTCAACTAGACGGCATCATACAGGAGCATGCGGTGATATGCAGCGACTGAGAGGTCGAGTAACCTCTCTTTTGAAGGGGAAAGCTGTTAATTCATGGGCTGCTGTGCATGACACCTTTGTATCCACCAAGGTAATGTTTCGTTTCTCCTTAGGTTGGGATTATTTGAACTTCATCCATTTCTTTACTTTTCTTTTGTGTTTTTCCTTGGTCAAATTGATTTCCATCTGGGTTTCGCTGTTTTATTAGGACATTTTTGAGAGGCACAGAGTAGTGTTCACCCTGGGAACTTCTATGGCGTCAGTTGCTACGGCATGGGCAGGTAAGTTTTTTCTCTTTGTTTAGCTTATTCCTTTCTGCTTTGTCACATCCCTTTGGTTTCGCACAAAGTGTTTTGATATTAGCACTTAATGGGCCTTTGGGACGATTGTTCATGTTCTTCAAATAAATTAACTGTTTATTTCTTTGTGTAGACTTGATATTTACTGTCTATGAACACGTTGATTGTTAACCGAATTCTGTATGTCAAACTACTCTTGTCTATATCAGAATCTATAACTTTGATTAAGTGAACTATTGTTGGCAATATATTTATCTGACAGTTGATGTAATTTTTGTCATAAGGGTTCATTACTTGAGTGAGAAGATTCCCTAGAAAAACTGGCTTGTACTTGATGAATTGGTTGATCTTATACTTGATTTAGGTTATGTATATTGAAGCTTCTAGAACATTGATTTCTTCAATTTGATTGGTTCCAAGTAGATTTGGAATTGAACATTACGATGGCCTAATTAGTGAAGGAATTACATAGTTATGAATTTTGTGGCAATTTTAGAGTTTCTAGGACTTCTAAAGCCTCTGTATCCCTTTCTTCTTCTTGAAGAGGAACTTTCACTTGTGAAAGATAGTGTTTGTCCATTAGCTAATGCATGGGAAACAAGGAAATTATTATTGTTCTAACTGTTTTGATTGTATCTAGTACTTGAGCATCTTATCAATCATCATAATTTATTTATAGGGTATTGCATACGCCATTATCATGAATCAAAAGTGGATCAAAGGCTTGAATCAATTGAACAAGTTGTGAGTATCTGTAAATTGCAATACTTATCGTTGATTATGTTTCATATTGGAATAGAAGTGTGCGGTATTACTTGTTGTCAGTATTTTTGTTTTGGGCCATGCAAGGTTTTGCAATCCAGTCAATGGAGTTGTCTCCTAGGCCATGGAAATGGTCTAGTGACTATCCTACCATTTCTGACTGATTCCTTTTGGAAACAATTGATTGCCCTGGGAAATATAAAGTTTTAAACTACAGATTGGGGGTTATACTGCGATTGTAGGTTATTGCTGTGATGTGGACACAATTGTGATAACAGAGTGGACACACAATTGTAGTATTGCGGCCCATGTATTTAAAACCTTATTATAGATTGAATTATGGAGAGTTAATGCTACTCAAAGTTGTATTAATATCCATTAATGTCACTTTGTTGTTTCAGTCTTATGTTGTTTTTTTTAAGTAAAATGCCAAAGTTTCCTTTTTGTGGTGAGAAGCTTGTATGAAGTGCCCTTTTCTTTGCAAATTGCATTATAATCTTGTTCCACTCATGTCAAGAAGCCATTTAGCATAAAAGCTTATGTTGTTTCTCGAATCTAATAATGGTTTAAATATTTTTAACATTGCATCTTAGATGAAGATTGAACTCAAATCACAAATCCACCAAACAAACAACGTAATTTGATTTGAACTCTAGAAACCCCAGTCATTAAGGCTTTGATACTTTGTTAAGGAATCATTTAACTCAAAAGCTTAGTTTGTTGGGTAAACTGCAATATCAGTTTAAATACTTTAACAACTATAATTCCGTTCAAGTTATTATGATCTAGAACAAAAAAAAGGAATCAATTTTGACTAAGCTCATAAGAACATGCCTTTGTTAGCCTTGTTGTTTACTTCCAAAGGTAAAGAGTTGTTGAATGCCTTGAAATTTTGCTTGTCTCTGAATTTTTAACCTTTCATTTTCCCGACTCGTCTTTTCCGCACTGTATCTCTAGTCTTCTTGTTTCAAGTTTGAGTAAATTCTTTTGTTTTTATGGCAGATGAAAAGCAATTATGAAATTGAGCATGCAGAATTCAAGAAACTTGTTAATCCTGGAAATTCAAGTATTGCTGCTTCCATTGCTACAGCTGGAACTACATTTATCATCGGGTATGCGTTCACATTCCTTATCGCACACAGTGTAGTTGCACCTTTTTTGGTTTTTACTTTTTTCACACTTCTCAAGTTCTTTAACCTAGCATTAGTTGTTCCTTTTACGAATCTCGCTTTGCTATTCTTAAAAGACATGGATACCTTTTTCCCATCATCAATTGATTTGGGACTAGTGAATAATAGGCATTGATTGATTTATTGTTTTGCAATGCATATGATGAGCTATTTTTCTAGACAGTAGGGCGTCTTAACCTTTGTTTATATTTACTTTTTGGCTGCCTCCTTAGCCGATGTAACCCTTTTGTACTAGTATTCCAAGTCTGTTTGTAACTTGTTTCTTGATGTGCCTTATGTCATAATGTGGTCAAAGATATGTATATCTCATAATATTATGATCTAATCATAATCAGATCATTTAGATTAGATAGCAGTATGTTATAGAGATATAGTATCCTAGGATTATATTTCCCTATCTGTACAGATCTTCTACCTTATTCTGTAAACCCTATTCGTGTATATATATACTGCAATCTCTAATGAAGAGATATTGAGCAAATAAGCTCTGACTCACATGGTATCAGAGCCACGTGATAAGAGAGTGAAATTGAGGAGACAACTCCAAAAAGTCAAGAAATGACTTCCAATCTTGGGGAATCCTCCATGGCAATCCCAATCTCAAACCAAACTGGAGGTCAGTCATCAATGACCTCTGGTATTGAGGGAGTTTCAATTATCATTGTTTCCAATAAATTGAATGGAACAAACTATTGAGAGTGGGCTCAAGCTATGAAACTCGCCATTGGAGGAAGAGGGATGCTAAGCTTTATCATCGGAGATGGGAATGTTCCAGACTCAACAAACGTACAAGCTACACGACAATGGGAGATAGATAATTCCATGGTCTCATCATGGCTTATCAATGCCATGATACCACCAATCAAACGGATCTTTATGTTTCTACCAACAGCTCGAGAAATCTGGGATGGAGTGCAATAGTCCTACACTGATGAAGAGGATGGATCACAGATTTATGAGATAAAAACAAGGTTGTGGCAAATGAAGCAAGGTGACAGAGAAGTTATAGAATATTGGGTTGAAATGATAGCATTGTGGCATGAACTTGACCTGTTGTCAGATGAAAAGTGGAGGTGCAAGGAAGATGCAGTGATGTACAACCAGAAAATTGAAAAGGAGAGAGTTTTTGAATTTTTGGCTGGTCTCAATAAAAACTTGGATGATGTTCGTGGAAGAATCTTAAGTAGAATGCCTTTGCCTACAGCTAAGGAAGTATTTTTTGAAGTTAGGAGGCAAGCAGCAAGGAGGAAAATCATGCTAAAAGAGGAACCGAAAGAAGCACTAAGTGTAACTCCAGTATCTATGAATGAAGCTTCTGCCCTTTTATCAAGTGGTGAATCCAATAAGAAGAATCATAAGAAGTGGTGTGAGCATTGTAAACAAAGTGGCCATACCAAAGATACATGCTGGGACATTCATTTAAAGAAGTGGTTTGAGCATTGTAAACAAAGTGGCCACACCAAAGATACATGCTAGGACATTCGTGGAAAGCCTCTAGATTGGAAACCAAAAAAGGGAAAAGAAACTGAGGCTATCAAGTATCTAGTGAGGGAGGAACAGAAAAATCTGAAGGTAGTCAGAAACAAGGAGGTGAGCTGAATATTTCACTAGGGAAACTATTGGAAGTACTACAGAACCTTCGAAGTGACAGCAACCAATAGAAGGCAAGCGCATTTGCTAATGCTACTATGAGAGGTAATATCATAAAAGCTTTTTTATCCTTATGCCGTAGGAAGAAGTGGATAGTTGATTCTAGAGCTTTGGATCATATGACAGATGATTTTAATATGTTTTATTCATATGTTCCGTTTGCTGGACTTGAAAAAGTTAAGATAGCAAATGGTGATTCCTCCTTAGTTGTAGGAAAAGGAGATATCAAAGTAACAGATTCTATGAAACTAAATTCTGTTCTGCATATCCCTAATTTGGAATACAATCTTTTGTCAGTCAGTAAATTGACAAAAGAAGCTAATTGTAGTACTCATTTTTCCCTTACTCATTGTGTTATATAGGACCTGTTATCAGGGAAGATGATTGGCAGTGCTAAAGAGGTAGATGGAGTGTACTACTTTGAAGATGAAGAAAGACAGCCTACTCCTTATAGCACGGGTAATAGTGTGATTGTTCCTAAGACTGGTGAACTATTGTTATGGCATAAGAGGTTAAGGCACCTAAACTCTTAATATATGTTACGATTATTTCCAAATATCTCAATAAATAAAGATCTTTGTGTTCATTGTGACGCTTGTGAATTTGCTAAACATCAAAGAAGTTCTTTTACAAGGTCCAAATACAAACCCACAAAACCGTTCTCACTTATCTATAGTGATCTTTGGGTCCATCTCGTGTTCCTAATAGAACCAATTCCAAATGGTTCATTACATTCATTGATAACCATACTCGTTTGTGTGGGGTGTTTCTCTTGAAAGATGAAGCTGAAACCTCTATTGTATTCATCAATTTTTATCAAATGATAAAGAATCAATTCCAAACTAGTATTCAAATCCTTCATACTGACAATGGTACTGAATACTTTAATCAACATTTCCATACATTCTTTCAAAAACATGGAATTGTCCACCAAAATACTTGTGTCAATAGTCCTCAACAAAATGGGATTGCGGAAAGGAAAAATAGACATCTTCTTGAGGTAGCCAGGGCCTTGATGTTCACTAGTAATGTTCCAAAATATTTTTGGGGGATGTTCTTCTTATTGTTACCTGTCTTATTACTAGAATGCCTAGTCGTGTTCTTTCCTTCAAAAAACCACTTCAAAAATTTCAAGAAACCTACACTACCACTCATCTTGAAACTAACCTTCCTTTAAGAGTTTTCAGGTGCACAACCTTCCTTCACAGTTTTTCACACAATAAACTTGATCCAAGGGCCAAAAAATGATTGTTTCTAAGATATTCTGCTACACAAAAGGGGTATAAATGCTATGATCCTATCTCAAAAAGGTTGTTTGTTAGCTGTGATGTCTCTTTTTCTGAGACATATTTCTTCTATCCTAAGTCTTCGATTCAGGGGGAGTATTGGAGTGAGTTTGGGGGTGATACCTGAACCAATATCTGTTCTTGAACCCATCCTAGTGCCTATGTCATCTCCTATAGTGACAAATCCTAATACAAAAACAGCTATACCTGATCATACACTCAAGGTGTATTTTCGGAGGAAGAAAGCAAGCAATACACTTCCTATCCCTAAAGCTATGCCAATTTTTGAACCAGTGTAGGTCCCTACCAAAGAAATTTAGAACAGTGAGGATTAAGGAGACAACACAGATTTAGAATGGCCAATTGCCTTAAGGAAGAAGTCTATATCATGTACTACGCATCTAATTGAGAGGTTTGTCTCTTATGAAGCTCTATCTTCTCAATATAAAGCTTTTATCGCTAATCTGGATAGAATTGATATTTCAAAAAATGTTCAAGAAGCTCTTAAAGTTCCAGAATGGAGAGAAGCTGTTTTCGAAGAAATAAGGGCGCTTGGAAAGAATGAAACATGGGAAGAAGTTGATCTGCCAAAAGGAAAGAAACCCGTGGGGTGTATGTGGATATTAACAGTCAAATATAGGGCTGATAGCACCATTGAGAGGTATAAGGCGAGATTGGTAGCTAAAGGCTATACTCAGACCTATGGGATGGACTACAAGGAAACATTTGCACCTGTGGCCGAGCTAAATACTATAAGATTATTGTTATCTGTAGCTATTAACCTTGACTGGCCACTTTAGTAACTTGATATCAAAAACGCCTTCTTGAATGGACAACTAAAGGAAGAAGTGTATATGAAACTTCCTCCAGGGTTTGATGAGGAAGGAGGAAACGAAGTGTGTAGACTAAGAAAATCTCTATATGGACTAAAGCAATCACCATGAGCTTGGTTCGAGAGATTTGTCAAAGTCCTTAAAAGCAGAAGGATACACACAAGCACAGTCAGATCATACAATGTTTTTCAGAAGTAGAGAAGGTAAGAAGACAATTTTGATTGTGTATGTTGATGAGATTATCTTAACTGGTGATGATGCAGAGGAAATCACAAGACTTAAGACAGCTTTGAAGAAAGAATTTGAAGTTAAAGACTTAGGAGAAAGAAGTATTTTCTGGGCATGGAAGTAGCAAGATCAAAGAAGGGAGTTTACATCTCACAAAGAAAGTACATTCTTGATCTCTTAAGAGAGACTGGAATGTTAGGATGCAAACCAAGCACTATGTTGTGGACGTTTTTATAGGCCAGAAATACAGCCGCAAATTATGTTAGTTAGGTTGCAAGTTTTATCTAAAATTGCTTAAAAGGTTTTAGGTTTATTATTGGAAACATATTACTAGTTTCCTTATTACTCTAGGAAATCATATTAGTTAGGGTTTTCTTATTTCCTTTTCCTATGTGAACAGGAAATCATATTAGTTAGGGTTTTCTTATTTCCTTTTCCTATGTGAACATCGCCTATATAAGGGTTATTTTATGAATAAAGCGGCAAGTCATATTTTATCAAAATAGAGGTTTGGAGCTCTCTCTAACGAGGTCCAAGGTTTCGGTCTCCCTTAGAGCCGAATTTCTTTTCTTCTTCCAAAATAGGCAGAAAGAAGAATTCTAACAAGAACAGGGATATCACAGAGTTGCAAGATTACTCTGTGCATCGTCCTGTGACTCGATCTATGACGAAGGGTCCTAACAATTTGGTATCAGAGCCTATCACTATGGACGATGATATCAATGCCCGCTTAAAGGAGGAAAGAGATCGTGTGGATGCGAAACTCTCACTATGGAGCAAATGAATCGGCGAGAAGTTATCCAAGCTATTGCAAGCAATCACAGGATCGGACTTGTCCAATCACGTCCCACCAAAGCAATGAGGTAAATAATGGAGAGACTCGCTAGAGAACATTCAACCCAACCTAAAAATTCTGGTGGTACTGAAGGTAATCACTCTCACCAGAACTTACACATCTCTCGGTTCCCGATATGTTAAATTGGACTTTCCGACCTATGATGGTTCTAAGATCCTTTAATTTGGGCACATCGTTGTGAGCAATTTTTGAAAATCGAATATACGGAGGTAGAAAAGGTTGGATTAGTTGGATTCCACCTTTTAGGAGAAGCACGATGTGGTTTTACCAACTCCGTAAATCTAAAGGCACTATGTCTTGGGCTGATTTTCTCAAATATTGCTTTCAGAGATTTGGTCCTCCAGAGAGCAAGAATCCAATCGGGATTTGGTTACCCTTAAATGACGGGATCCATTGAGCAATATCGAAGCAATTCCAGAAAAATTGGCACGCAAACGAAACCATACCGGATCACCTTCACGCAGCTTATTCATTGCCGGGTTGGATGATTCCATTCGGTTGGACGCTCAACTTTAGAAACCACCGATTTGTCCTCCGCCATGAGTTTAGCAAGGGCATATGAGCAAAACACCACTGCAAAAAATAACAATAACCGTAGGGTTTGTGGCGACTACCAGATGAGTGCAAGCACGGAACGGGTTCCCAAGCAAGGATCTCAAATTTCGTACAGCAGCTTCTTTTGCTTCAAGTTCGCTTTTATCAAGAGGTTGTCTCGAGCGGAGATGGCGGAAAGAAGGTCCAAAGGCTTGTGTTATAATTGTGATGAGCCTTACTCTGCAACACATCAATGTAAGAGGCTTTTTTGGGTAGAATTGGATGATGGGGATAATGATAACACCTTAGAAGAAGCAGAACCAGCTCCAGAAATTTCATTATATGCTGTTACGGGACAGGTACATGCTCGAACTATGTAGGTACAAATGTTAATTAAAGAGTAGCCAGCGCTAGGATTGATCGATTCAGGAAGCACTCACAACTTCATTAGCACAACAGCGGTTAAACAATTGGCAATCCAATTTCGAAAATTGCCAAACACACGAGTCTCGGGCACAATGGAGACAAGGTGCAGAGTCTAGGGGTTTGTATGCGGATAACATTTTCTATTGATGGTCATAATTTCTTTGCTGATTTTTATGTGATTCCGTTGGATGGTTTTGATATTGTTTTGGGGGTTAAATGACTGCAAACTTTGGGGCCAATTTTATGGGACTTTTCTGCTCTTACCATGTCTTTTTCGATGGAGGGGAAGGCAATTATGTTACAGGGCCTGCAACGGAATGGAAGCAAGAGTTTGTATGCCTTAGATAAAGATTTAGAGGCAGATAAGAGGATGGAAAACCTCCTTGGTGAGTTTGACGATTTGTTTCAGGATCCAACTGGATTACCTCCTCTTCGACATTGTGATCATAGGATTTGTTTACTTCCGAAATCAGCACCTGTGGTTGTACGTCCGTACCGTTATCCACATCGACAAAAGAACGAGATTGAGACTCAGTGTACAGCGATGCTCCAACAAGGCCGAATCCATTCTCTTCGCCAGTTTTACTAGTACCGAAACAAGATGGATCTTGGAGACTTTGCATAGACTATCGTGAATTGAATGCAAAGACTGTCAAGGATAAATTTCCTATACCAGTGGTTGATGAACTTTTGGATGAGTTGCATGGAGCCTGCTTCTTTACTAAGTTGGATTTGAAGTCGGGTTATTATCAAGTCAGAATGAACTGGGAGGATGTGGAAAAGACAGCATTTCGTACTCACCATGGACATTTCGAGTTTTTAGTTATGCCCTTTGGGCTAACCAATGCTCCGTCTACTTTCCAAGCACTAATGAACGAGGTATTCCATGACTTTTTACGTCAATTTGTCCTCGTTTTCTTTGATGATATCTTGATTTATAGCAAGGATTGGGAAAGCCATTTAGAACATGTGAGAAAAGTGTTCGAGTTACTCCGCGCACATAAATTGTTTTTGAAACGTTCCAAATGTTCTTTTGGCACAACTTCAGTGACATATTTAAGCCACATCATATCAGGATCAGGAGTTGGAGTGGACACTAGCAAGGTGCAAGCTATTATTGATTGGCCCCAGCCACAATCTCTAACATCCTTACGTGGGTTCTTAGGCCTCACAGGTTACTACAGAAAATTTGTACGGGATTATGGGCAATTGGCAGCCCCATTAACTAGCATGTTGAAGAAGAATTCTTTTACGTGGAGTGAAGCAGCTTTGCATGCATTTGATAAGCTTAAACAAGCTTTATCTAGTGCACTGTTCTTCAGCTACCGATTTTGATAAAGGTTTTGTAGTAGAATGTGATGCTTCAGGAGGAGGCATTGGAGCAGTTTTGCAACAAGATGGGCATCCGATTGCGTTCTTTAGCCGACAATTAGCAACAAGACACCGAAGTTGGCGATATGAGAGGGAGTTAATTGGATTGGCTAAAGCGGTTCAACACCGGCGCCCTTATTTATGGGGACATTCTTTTCTTATCCGCATCACCATTATAGTCTCAAATATTTGTTAGAGCAGAAACTATCTACTCCACCTCAACAACATTGGTTGAGTAAACTTATGGGATATAATTTTTCAGTTGAATACAAGCCTGGAGCCCTTAATCGAGCGGCTGATGCACTGTCGCGTCGTTTTTCGGAGGAACCAATTTTGTGTGCCATCAGTGGACCCCGGAGTTCGTTGATTGAATTTATCCGAGCAAATTTGTCCACTTCGAGGATCTACAAGGGCTGCGGAATCAAGTCCTCAAAGGGGAGTTAGGTTCGGATTGGGAGATTTTAGATGGGTTGCTATTGTTCAAAAACCGGGTTTACTTGCCACAAAAATCTGCTTGGATTGCCACCATCTTGGCTGCCTACCATGATAGCTTTCATGAAGGAATTCAGAAGACTTTACACCGCCTTCGTAGTGATTTCCATTGGATCGGTATGAAAGCTGATGTCACCACTTATGTTTCCGATTGTCCTATTTGTCAACGTAATAAATCAGAGCATTTAAGTCCTGCTGGGTTGTTACAACCTCTTCAGTTACCCACACAGGTTTGGGCTGATGTTTCTATAGATTTTATTGATGGTTTACTGAAATCTTGTGGCAAAACTGTTTTGTTCGTCGTGGTGGATCGATTTTCGAAGTATGCCCATTTCATTCCTTTAGCTCATCCTACACAATTTGTGCGGGTGGTATGCAAGTCTTCTTTGAGCAGATTGTCCGCTTGCATGGCATTAGGAGACCATTACTTGTGATCGGGATGTGGTCTTCACTAGCACTTTTTGGACAGAATTATTTCGCCTTCAAGGCTCTAAGTTGCAATTCTCGTCTGCTTATCATCCACAGACTGATGGGCAAACGGAGGTTGTGAATCGAACTGTGGAAATGTATCTTCGTTGTTTTGTGGGTGATTATCCTTGAAATTGGTTGAATGGATACCATGGGCTGAATTTTGTTACAACACTTCCTTCCACTCATCGCTTCAGACCACTCCTTTTAAAGTGGTTTATGGTCGTGATCCACCTCGTTTGCTTTCCTATGTTGCTGGCTCTACAAAGGTGGATGCGATTGATAATGTTTTACTACAACGGATGCTCTATGAAGGAGATTCGGAGCGTTTGCTGTCACTCAAAGAAAGAATGAAAGATTACTATGATCGAGGGCATCGTGATGTGGAATTTACAGTTGGAGATTGGGTTTGGCTTCGTTTGCATCCCTATAAACAGCGCTCGATGTCGTTGAACGCTTATAATAAGCTGTCTCCTCGCTTTTATGGTCCATTTCTGGTGTTGCGTCGCATTGGACAGGTTGCTTATGAGCTAGATTTGCCTCCTACCACCGCCTTCATAAAGTTTTCCATGTCTCCCTTCAAGGCCTTCAAGGAATCTCGCCGCTTCATTACTTCCTTGCCTCCTACAGATGATGGTCGGGTTGTCCCTATTCCTCTTAAAGTCCTTCGTGGCCGCTTGAATCGAGGTACCAAGGAGATATTAGTGCGATGGGAAGGATTTCGAGAATCGGATGCTACTGGGAAGACGTCGTTTATTCCAAAGAATAATTTTCTTCCTTTGAGCTTGAGGACAAGCTCTTTCGCAAGAGGGGGGTAATGTTGTGGACGTTTTTATAGGCCAGATATACAGCCGCAAATTATGTTAGTTAGGTTGCAAGTTTTATCTAAAATTGCTTAAAAGGTTTTAGGTTTATTATTGGAAACATATTACTAGTTTCCTTATTACTCTAGGAAATCATATTAGTTAGGGTTTTCTTATTTCCTTTTCCTATGTGAACATCGCCTATATAAGGGTTATTTTATGAATAAAGCGGCAAGTCATATTTTATCAAATTAGAGGTTTGGAGCTCTCTCTAACGAAGTCCAAGGTTTCGGTCTCCCTTAGAGCCGAATTTCTTTTCTTCTTCCAAAATAGGCAGAAAAAAGAATTCTAACAAGAACAGGGATATCACAGAGTTGTAAGATTACTCTGTGCATCGTCCTGTGACTCGATCTATGACTAAGGGTCCTAACACACTACTCCTATTGACAGTACAAAATTTGGGGATGAACATGATAACTTGTCAATCGTGAATAGTATCAAATACTAGTAGGAAGACTAATTTATTTGTCTCATACTAGGCCATATATTGCTTTTGCAGTGAGTGTTGTTAGTCGCTATATGCATGCACCAAGGAGAAAGCATTTGGAGGCAGTCTATAAGATCCTACGGTGTCTAAAAGGTACTCCAAGAAAAGGGTTGTTATTCAAGAAAGGGGATCAAAAAACAATTGAAATATATACTGATTTAGATTGGGCAAGTTCAGAAGAGGATAGACGATCAACCACTAGATGTTGTACTTTTGTGTGGGGAAATTTGGTTAGTTGGCAAAGTAAGAAGCAAAAGGTGGTAGCCAAGAGTAGTGTTGAAGCTGAACTAAGAGCTGTTGCAAAAGGGATGTGTGAAAATCTTTGGTTAAAGAGAGTATCGGTAGAATTGGGAATCGGGTTTGAGATACCTATAAAACACTATTGTGCTATCAAGGTAGCCCTAAGCATGGCACACAATCCAGTCCATCATGAGAGAACAAAATATGTTGAGGTTGGTCGACATTTCATCAAAGAGAGGATAGAAGATGCGACAATATGCCTAACTTATATTCCAACAAAGAAGCAGACAACTGATGTGTTTACCAAAGGAAGCATTTGAAGAGTGTATAAGCAAGTTGAACATGATAGATATCTATGATCCAACTTGAGGGGGAGTGTGGTCAAAGGAATGTATATCTCATAATATTATGACCTGATCATAATCAGATCATATTAGATAGCAGTATCTTATAGAGATATAGTGTCCTAGGATTATATTTTCATATCTGTACAAATATTCTACCTTATTCTGTAAACCCTATTCGTGTATATATATACTGTAGTTTCTAATAAAGAGATATAGAGCAAATAAGCTCTAATTCACACATAATTCAATAAAATATCTTGCTTTACAAAAAACAAAAAATGCATATGATGATCTTGATTGTTGATGGTTAACAGTTTTTAGTGATTGCTGAATTAGTTTTGACATTTTTTTTAGCAATTGCTTCTACATCCTATGAACTTTCTATCACAATTATTTTTCAATGTCAAGGTTGTTGTACCTTGTCCCCATGGTTTAGTCTAGGAAAATACATTTATAATGTATATAAGAATTCCCATATTGCTTTCTTCAATAGAATTGGACCACTGAGCCAACACTTGGGTTATGGGCTTATTTAATCTTTTGAGCAACTTCCTATCAATTATGGCCACCCGAAGATGTCAACTGGTATTGAGATTTTTAGAAGTGTTGAAGAAACATTGAAAATATTTGTCACTCATTTTTAAGTTGCAAGATGTGGAAGACATTGTGTATTAAAGATCTTGTTGGCAGCTCCAACTTGTAGACAATCATGCCAATTCTGTCAATGATCTTTTATGGTCCATAATATCTTGATGCTAGGCTATAACTTTAAGTAGAATGCCACCAATTTGAAATTTATGATATGATCTATCCTTATTAGCTTGCATATGCATTCAATTTTGTGCACAATCCAAGTGGAAGTTGGTTACTTGCAAATTGACTTCCTTGTCGTGTAATGCATGATCTATAGCAAACTATGGAATGTGCACCAATGGAGGAAATTCATAAAAATTTTGAATGGAGTTGAGTTAGAGGATGAATGATGGGTGGTACCACCACTTTGCTAAAGCTAATGATATGAACCAATTGTGAGTAGGGGTGAGCATTCGGGTAGTTCGGGCCGGATTTTCCTTTATTCGGCCCTACCAATTATCAATTTTTTTCTCTTACCGGCCGAACCCGAATTTTCAATTACCCTAATTTACCTACCGATTTACGAATTGCTTATTTACCCAGCCCGATTTTACCCGATTTATCGAATTATCCCTACCGATTTACGAATTATCCTAATTACCCTATTTCATAATTTTTTTAAACCTAATTCGGGTAATCGGGCCAGCCCGAAATTTTTCGAAGTTACCGTCCGGCCGAAAAAATTGGTAATATCCGGCCGACCAATTACCAATTAGGTAATTTCTTTACGGGCCGGCCCGAATAATGCTCACCCCTAATTGTGAGGAAGATTGCCAGTCATACAATGAAGGTAGGTCTACAACATGTGACTCAACACCTCTATCTATCAGTCAATTTGTGAATGATAGGTTATAGACAAGTGCAATTTAACCTTTTAGACTATAAAATTCTTGCCATAAATTGCTAAGAATTATGGGATACCTATCACTTAATATAGCACTTGGCATTGCATGAAGTTTTAAACATGAACTAGAAACAATTGAGCTATTTATTCAACTATATAGGCATGTGATAAAGCAATGAAATTTTCATATTTAACAAGTTTGTCAACAACAACCAAAATCACATCATAGCCTTTAGACTTGGGTAGTCCTTCAATGATTTACTAACCTTGGTCCTACACTAATTTGGAATTGGTAAAGGCTAGAGAAGTCAATGAAGCAATTGTTTGATATTTATTGATTTTGCAAGTTTGGCATACTTTGATAAAATTCCTCACATCCTTCTGGAGACCCTTCTAACAAAACATTGATTGTAGTCTTTTGAGTGTAAGGGAGACACCCCAGTGATCACCACTTACTTCAATGTTCATCATAGTTGCAATTGTGCTTCTTAGAGTAGGGTCATAGCAAACCACAATTCTGTCCTTCCACATCAATATCCCATCCTAGAGTTGAGGAGAGTGAATGCAATCCTAGAGTTGAGAAGAGTGAATGCACTTTCCCTTGTTGAAATTTTAGCAACATTTCATGAAGGGTAGGATCACCAAACTAACAGTTTTTTATTTTTGCTTATAATTTAGTTTGCACCTAAGGTACAACTAGTGAAATATATCTTCTAGAAATTCTTGAAAGTGCATCAACCGAAGAATTATTAATAGCAAAAATTATGGATCTTAATGCAAAGATTATGGCAAAAAATATGGTTAAGATTACGAGATTCATTCTACCATAATTAGTTTATTATAATAGAAGATAGTAATTAGTATGAGTGTATTCTTACCAAAAATAGATTATATGTATGCCAATTCTTTTTTAATTGAAAGGATTCTCATGAGGGAATTTAGACATTTACCCAAAATTGTAATGGTATTAGAGCTTCACTTCTATCCTTCGAAGTTTTTTATTTCATTTTCATTTTGGTTTAATTTTTTAATCAACAACTTTGCTTTGAGATTTCTTTTGATCTTGTGGTTAAGTCTTGCATTAAGATTTCTAGATTTGAATTTTTTAAGAATGGCTACAAGAATATTTTTGGAAAAATATTTATAAAGATGTCGGTTATCAAATTTTCAAGAAAGAATTATGCAACATGGGAATTTCAACTCAAAATGTTTCTAAAAGGGAAGCAGCTTTGGGTCACATTGACGGCCTTCTACTCCTAAAGATGATAAGGAACTTAGCCAATGGGCCTTCTACTCCTAAAGATGATAAGGAACTTAGCCAATGGGAGGCAAAGGATGCTCAAATAATCTCTTGGATTTTAGCACCTATTGGAAGGCCATATGGTGAACAATTTATGCTCGTTTGGTATGGCCAAAGAGATTTGGGATTTAAATCATATTTACCATCTAGATACTGTGAGACGATTTCAACATGAACTCGAGATTAATAATTTAAATCAAGGTAATCTTTATTGAACAATATTATTCTGGATATATCAATCTATGGAGCAAATACTATGGAATTATGTATTCTAAGGTACCTAAATAGGCCTTAGATAATCTTCAAGAGATTTATGAAGTTAGTAGGCGAAATAGTTTTTGATGAAACTGAGATCAGAAGTTGTTCGGGCTCGATTGTTGAATAGCGATCCTATTCCTTCTTTGGATGTGTGTCTTGGTGAATTATTGGGTGAAGAACAAAGAATGGCTACACAAACCATTATAGGTGGATCTAAGGAGACATATGGGGTTACCAATGTTGCTTATGCTGCTTAAGGGAGAAACCAAGGAAAAGGATAAGTGTAGTGCTACAGCTGCGAGAAGTTCAAGCATGTTGCCTACAATTATAGTAAGAAATTTTGCACTTACTCTTAGGAATGGCAATAGGTCGGGCCATGACATATTGGGCCCGGACTGGGCCGATTTATTTTTAAAAAAATTTCAAGAAACGAAGTCGTTTTTGACAAAATGATGTCATTTTGTCACTCTCGATTGGGTCACGAATTGGGCCAGGTTGGACAGCCCTGACCCGTGGCCTGTTGGCTTTAGACCAGGCTGGATTGCCATGCCTACTTACTCTAAACAAAAAGGATACATTATCAAGGAAGGCCCAACAAGCCTAAGCCTTTCAAACTGTTGTTCCAAACTTTAATATTATTGGTCCTACATCTACAACCACTAGCACTAATCAGTTTATTATTTTTCTAGAAATGGTACAACATATGATTTCCAGTGCATTCTTTATTTTTGGCCTTCAAGGTCAAGGTAAGGTTGTCTCTTCTCCTTAGTTTACTGATTTTGGTGTGTCCAATCATACTGCTAAATCATCTGGTTCGTTACTTAATCTCCGACAATATGTTGGTACACAAAATATTCAGATTGCTAATGGTAGTAATCTTCCAATTACAACCATTGGTGATATTGAACCTTTTTCTTGTCATTTATTTCTCTCATAGGTTGTTTATGAGTTTAATTTATGTTGGTTGAATGGTGGACAATAACTGTGATGCACTTTTATCTTTTAATGGTTGTCTTGTGTAGGATTAGGTGTCAGGGAAGGCGATTACTTAGGAGCCTAAAGTGTGAAGATTATTTTCGTTGCAATTTACTATTTTTAAAACTTTGACTTTGGCTTTGACTTCTATTATCGTTGAAAATAAGGTTGAAGTTTGGCATAGACGATTGAGTCAACCAAATAGTGTGATTTTGTCTAATCCAATGAAGCATGGTTTTCTTGGAAATAGTGATCAGTGTTTTAATCAATTATGGCCTCTTGATTTCTTTACTTGTAAAATAGCAAAAAATAAAACTTTACCTTTCCCTACTTATGGTAGTCGTGTTAATATATGCTTTAAGATTGTACACTCTGATGTTTGGGGTATTACTCTTTGTCATTTCACACGGGCAGTATAAATATTTTAATATGTTCATTAATGATTATAGTTGTTTTACATAGGTATATTTTCTATGCTCCAAATTTGAGGTGTTTCACTATTTTCCAAGGCTTCGTGGCTTATATTAAGACACAATTTTCCACCTGCATTAGAGTTTTATGCTTTGATAATGGCGGTGAATATATGTCGCATGATTTTCAAGCTTTTTTGCAACAAAAAGGTATTGTATCTCAATGATCATATCCTCATGCCCTTCAATAGAATGGGGTGTCGAATGTAAAAATCGTCGTTTGTTCATGTTTCAAACATTACTCTTGGAGTTGCATTCCAGGGATTTGTCTATTGTAGTTTATTTGATTAATTGTTTGCCTTCTTAGCTACTCAATTTTGATTCTCCTTGTTATCATCTTTTTGGTATGGATCGTAACTATCACACGCTACACATTTGGATGCGTTTGTTTTGTTAATTTGCCTCCCTATGAACACCACAAGCTTAAAACTTAATCGTTCAGGTGTGCTTTTATGGGCTATGGTACTATTCGCAAGGGGTTTTTGTGTTACGATGATATTGTTGTATGTAGATCTCTAGAAATGTGATTTTCTTTGAACATTAGTACTTTTTTCAGCAACATGTATTTCCTTTTGACATTGTTCTTCCTAGATTTGATTATATCTCTTTACCAATTGAGCATTTTAAACCTAGTATTATTAGCAACAGTAGCCCCCATCATTGCAAATCCTTACTAACATTGATCTAGTGCCTACTCCTGTGGCTCTTCGGAGATCCTCCCGTATTAGTTATCCTCTGGATAGGTATGGTTTCTCAGCCATTTTTATTGAAACTATAGGTCCTACCTCTTATTCTCAAACAACTAAGCATGAACATTGGGTAAAAGCTATACAAGAAGGGTTTTAGAATCATACTTAGGATATTGTTCCTTGTCCACAATTTTTTTCCTTTTGTTTTGTTTTGTTTTGTATCCGAGTTTTCAAGGTACATAATGATTATTACTCAAAAAACTTTTAGCCAGTTAGAATGGTATTTGATGAGAAAAAGTCTAACGAAGTTGGTTGAGATTTTTAAGATGCTTCAACTGCAAGTAACTATTGCTTTGACAAGGTTTGATGGTTTTGTCTGGGAACCTATTAGGCATTAATTCTTTCCGAAGTACTGGTTGTTCTGTCAGATCTTGTGTGTTGCAGCATTCATATTACTTCGAAATTGGTAAAATGTTTGTAGCGAAATGATATTAGCAGATATATTTTTGAGCCCTTGTTGCCTCTATTTCAATTTTATTATTATAATAAATTACTTCATGCATTTGCTAATGTCTATTTTACCTCCTTTTGACCTGAGTTGCAGATATGGCCTGGGTTGGCGAGGTGGAAGATGGCACGCCAATAGGAAGTTGAAGCAGCAAATGAAAAAGTCGGGACAGAAGCAATCTAAACGTTGGTTATCACTGGGACGTATAAAGCCTAGACAATGGCAATTTGAACTTCTTAGAAGGTTAACAAAGATCCAAAACTTGAGCGTAGGTAAAGCATCCAAAAGATGTTAAAAATCTGCCCCAACAATGCAAGCCTGCAGAACTCGGACAGTCTTGTTAGAGAAGTAGGAAACAAAATCAAATAGTCTCGTACTCAGATTACTATGTACTGCTAAACTTCGGAACTATTTCAACGCATTATTTTGCCACTTTCTTCTCTTTAAACACATATTTTGGCTTTACAATCTTTATGCTTAGAACAAGCTGTTCGTGGTTTTAGCCGTGTAGAATTTCCTTTTTTAGACTGAGCTCTGGAGCTGGGCAGGGAGAACAGTTCTGTCCCAACTAAAAATTGCGCTCTGATTTTAAGCTCTTGCCAGCGATATATGTAAATGTATATGTATACTTTCTCTTCCCTGTTTAAGATTAGGCCAATCCTGATATTATTCTAAGAAGTTTTGTAGAGGCGCTAGGATCCTCGATCGTTTCTCAATTTTCTACTTTTATGCGTTTTCGACCGTAACTTAAAAACAATAGTGGTAGTTAGTTGCATGAGAAAGTCTCCTACTTTGAAGTATAACCGAAAAGCATTACAAGTAGTGGTGTTTAAGAAAACCTGTGAACCGGACTTGAATCACATGAATCAAACCTGTAAATAAAGTTAACCAAACTTAAGTTCAGGTTCGGTTCGAACCGAATTTGAAAAATCAGATTTGTGGTTCAGGTTCAGGTTTCTAACTTGCGGTTCTAGGTTAACCGAACTGAACCTGATTTATAGGTTTAGATTTAAATCTGAACTTAAAACGTCAAAAAAAATCATATATTTAGATATAATTTAAAAGGATAATAATAATAATAAATTCACGAGTATTTATTATATTAATTTTGAGTAAAAAAAGAAGAAAAGGAAAAAAAGTACTTCAATTCTATGTTATTAAACATTAATCTTGAACATTGTTATTATAAGTAACAACTAATGCATAACACTCCATACTTCTACTTTAAATTGTAATTAATATGTGCCAAAATTGTTGATCAAAGAATTGAATTATTAGTAGAAAAATTCATTGACTAAAATAATATAATCATTTAGAGATTAATTAAAGAAATTAATAAGTGTAAAACACATTTATTAGGAAATTCTACAATTTTAGTTTTTAAGGTACATATATTAGCTTAGATATTTATGAGATATTACAAACATTAAACAAGCATTACTAATAAATAATAAGCATATAATAATATTGTCTTGTACAAATACAAACATAGTTTTATTTATTACAAAGGAATGAAAATGAGTTGATTTAGTAATAGACTATAGAATTGTATTTATTTATACAATTGCGCTTTATATAATATAATATTTGAAGTTTTAATTATGATATTAATTGCATTTTCTATACTAAGTTACAATAAGAAAATGATATTTTTGTGTTTATTAGTTTATTAGTTTATTTTTATTTTAACATGATAAAATAAGATTTAATGATGTTAGAAGAATAGTTCTAATTTTTTAGTCAATAAGGTCTAGTAAAGCAGTTCATTCCCGCATTTATTCATAGTAATAAGAAGTCATATTGCGATATTTGATGAAAGATCAATTGTGATTCAAGTGATCTTAGTCATAAATTTACAAAATTTGTATTAAGACCGTTGTATCGAATTGCCTTTTTTTAGAAGAACTGAATTTACAAGTGATTTTTGCAATTTTATCAATTATTCATATAAGAACAAACTACATTGCTATATCAATGATTCATATAAGAACAAACTACATTGTTATTCTCAATTTAAATATAAAAATGGTTGCTATTCATTATATTAACAAAAATTAAACACAAAACCTTACGTAAGGTTTTTACGGTAATGTCTCGTTTCTTAATAAACTTTCGATAGAGCTTATTATTTTTTATAATTTTTTCATATATATTGATATGAATAGGTTCTAGTTACCCTGAGAACCGAACCTGAAAATAGGTTAACCGATCCTATAGGTTCTTTAGGTTCAGGTTCAGGTTCGTGAAATTGTCGAACCTGACATCCAGGTTCAGGTTCATGTTATTTATGAACGGGTCAGGGTATCCTACCATGAACACCCCTAATTACAAGTATATAAAATTGATTAAGGTTGCAATTAAAGCATCTATTCAAATGATTAGAGATGCATTACACCCTAGGCTAAGTATAGAAATACAGATAGGAAAGAATTTCATTCTCTTTAATCTTCACTTCTGCTTCATGACTGGGTTAGAATTGCCATTGGACTTGATTAAGAATGCTTCCTTAGTTGGATAATACAAGATGTAGGTTTGAGTTAGTTTCGAACAACTTACTAGATATTCTTGAATTCCTTATCAAATATTTGAAATATCCATAAAATTATATATGCATCTCTGTAAACAAATGCTACAAGTACAATAATAATAACTTAGTGAAAGTTTTATTGATATGCAGAGCTTAGGAAAGTTAAAAAGTACACAATCTTACCCTTAATTGATATAAAGGAGGCTTCCATCAACTTTGTAAATAAGTGAAACCATAAATCTAAAGAATCTTTTTGCCAAATAAGCAATGTAAAGGTGTTGATTGATTGATTTTATGTGCTTATAACAAGTGTATGATGTAGCAGTAGCTAACACTAGCAAGTACAAGTATATTTTACAAAGATTGTAAATATAAGTATTAACTCTTTTTCTATTATCTAACCACCGAATCAAGTTGTGAATTTAATTGAAAATTAAACTAAACAAACTAAATTAAATTTGAGACAACAATAAACTAAGATAAAAATAATACTAAGATTAGTCGATATCAAAGAAATCGTATCAAGGTGATGAATTTGTTGAACAAGTTTTATGTAATATAAAGCTCTCAATATTCTGCAAGTATACAGATTGTAATTCGTAATAATTGAGGTGTTGATCCTATGAAGAATTAGCTAAAACTAAATGAACTCTAACTTTGTCTAAGGTTGTAAAATGTGGATTAAATAAAATTAAAAATAACCAGAAAATTAAACAATTGAGTATGAGTTGAATGAAAATAAAATTATGAAATCAACATTATTAAATCAAATAGAGCACTAAACCAGTCAACAAATGAGAAGCCACAGTAAAATAAGATAGATCAATTATGAGAGTATTTGATTTATTCTATTGTCATTTTGCTACCTTAACCACTTTTGATTCAATCAGTATCAATCCTAGATTATTGAAGGGTTTGATAGTCTCTCTCAAGATCTAACCAATTAACCTTAATTGATAATCCCTAATTAAATCTTAAAATTCGAAAATTGTAATCTCTCAATTCAAAACTCTTTCCCTTATAATTTCAATTTGTTTGGAAGTTATCTATCAAATATTCAAGTTATCACACATGATCTCTCTTCGAATGGTATTTTATTTGTTAATCATGTGACATATGAATTTACCAATTTTTGTTGCACAAATTAATAATATTACTTTTAAATCACTCTCTTTGTTTTCAAAATATATGCATGCACCATTAACACAATACAGATTATGTATTAAATCAATAAAAATCAAAATCACAAAATAATTTAAGAACAAACCCTAGTACGGAAATTTAGATTATAATAAACGTGAAGAGCATCATCAAATTCAATTCATACATCAAGTTTAATGAAAATTACAAGAATAGAGAAAGAAGAACTTAATTTGGAACTTGAACTCAAAATATGGAAATCTCCAATGCTATCCTTGATGCTCCTTCTTTGATCCAAAAATGTAAGATGGTGGCTATTGTTTTGTGTAATAGTTCTTAAGGCTATCAAATATAGCCTCAAAACATTAAAATTACAAAAAGAATCGCATATTGGAAAAGATGGAATTTGCTGGAATTATTGTAAGCGCCCTCTTGTCACGATACACTCAAACACACATCACACACCTTTTGAAACATAAAATTAAGACCTAAATCATGCTCAAAGCCATACAAACACTTAGAATATAAACGAACACTAAAAATAACATAATTCTAACCCTATATATATGATAATCATCTAAGAAATACTCAAAAGCACACTTAAACATCTATCAAAACATATTATGATTTACATATATTAGAATTCTCCTAAGATATCTTAAACATTAACCCTTTATCTTGCAATTAAATTATTGATTATTGAACTGCGAAAATTTCTATCTTATATTAATCTCTTTCTTAAGACTATTAATAACTAACCCTCGGTTGATTAACTAAAATCTCGTTCTAGTTAAAACCTTGTATAGGTGACCGTGTATCTCCCAAAATACCTCAAATCGTGACTTTACACAGGCAACATACATTGCCATATATGTCATCATACATGAGCGTGTTTCTTCACATGGGTAGAAACAATTTCTTAGAAGCTTTACATGTTTATAGTGACTAACACGGTCACTGTACATGGTCGTGTATCTTCAAAGTTGCTTCAAATCTTTGTTTTATGCTATGATTCCACCCAAATTCTTCTCCTTTTGGTCTGTACAGGTTATTATCACTTAAAAACTCACTTGAAGTGGTCTGTAATGGTCATTATCACCTACAAACACACTTTAAGTGAAATAAGTACTAAAAATACTATAAAACTATTAAATAAAAAGAAGAACACACTAATATATGGGTATATAAATACAGTCAATTAATCGTTTATCATATATCCCCACACTTAAGCTTTTACTTGTCCTCAAGTCAATCATAATTCAATTCATCAAACTTACAAACATTCATTCCTTATTAACCTCAACCTGTCTACCTACACCCTAAGTCATCATGTCATATCAATCAAATTAACATACAATTAGATTCAAGTCATCCTAAAACCAACCTTCATAAGTCAATATCAATAATAATAATATAGATAATATTTTTGATATTAAAAACATAAAATTTCACACCCTCACCAAAGATTCACTTAACATGCTCAAAGTGCTTAGGGTGGAAGTGTAGGAACTCTTAAATCAATACATAGGTGGATTCTTAACTATAAGCTTGAAATAAAATCATATCTTAATAAACTAGAAACAAAAATCAAAAGGTCTTAATACAAGGTTTTAATGAGGCTTAGGTAAGGGGGGGATAAGGATAATAAAAAGGGTAATAGTATTGAAGAAAATTTACATAAACCAAATTACATAAAACTTAGTTCTTCATAACCTAGGTCCTTTGCATCATAATTCCATTAGTACAGCAACTTTAACACTACTTTTTTTCACTATGCTCGTAAAAAAATATATTTTTTGTTTTTCTCGAGCATTCACGATATACCAATAATCAAAGAAATATTGGACCTCTTTAAAATTCTTCAATATAATACAAGCTCAAGCAACCAAGTAAATATAAATCCTTCAGGGTTTAAAATAATTAGAAAAAGCCTTTCAAGAAAAATAAGGTAAAGGATTTCATATGGTTATGATCAACAAAATGGCTAAGTCTCAAAACTGGTTACTCCTAAGGGATAAAATATGTCAGGATAATAATCAAAAAAATAAACTAAAACAAAGGTTAAACTCAAATGCCTTTATCATTTCAATGCTTCTAATTTAACAAATGTGATTTCAATATAGATAATAAAATTAAGTTATAGAATCATCCAACTATGCATGATAACACATTAAAAAAAAATAAAAGAGCTTAAAATAGCAAAGTATTTGCTCTTAGGCTTAAAAGCTCACAAAAGGGCCTTATGTGTGCAAATAATATTTAATTTTCAATTATATTAATTATCTCGATGATCGCTAAGAATATGAACTATAAAAGCAAGTTTTTTTTTTTAACTTTCCTCCTTTTGCATACTAATTCAATTCAATAATCAATAATAATCTAAAGTAGCCTGGACAGATTTTAACTAAATTGGGATATCAGTTAATAACAATTATAATAAGCTTAAGACATTTGAAATCCCTTCCCTACACTTAAAATTGTACATTGTCCTCAATATACACAATTTAAGCACATAAAAATAAAATAACAATAAAACACAAAAAATGGGAAAGGTGTGATTGGTACTACCCTAAATAATAAAATGTACAGGGTCCTAAATTGGAGGAAGAGTCCATCATGTATGGTATACATCCAGCCTTGCAAGATATAAACAAAAGAAGATAAAAGGAAATAATAATAAATAAAATTAATAAAGAACATGGAAATAAAAATTTCATAACATAAAATAACATTGCATTAATGTTCAAAAAATAAAAAATAAGAAAATGAAAACATAAACAAATAATAAAAGAAATAAAGAAAAGCCAAAATAAACCATCCATCAACCCCTTGGTGAGTCTGACATGTTCGACGTTGGAGGATCCTCAGGTCTCAAAGCCTCATATGTGAGTTTATGTGAACTTAAACAACTATGCACACGATCATGTGATAGACAGTGTAAGTCAATACAAAATGTATAATGATCATGTGAGCCTCTGTGAATGTGTGTGACAACTTTTTACAAACTTTATGACAAGTGTGAAATGCATCATGTTTTAGGGTATAGTTTGATATGTATTTATCGGTTTATTTGATTGTTTAGTATGTATTTTTGGTATAATTGTGTTAGTTTGTGAATTATTTGTTTAAGTGTTTTTATGGGTTAGTACAAGCATTTAAGCTTAATTATTATGTATTTAAGGTACCTTGATGTGTTTGTTAATGTTTATGGGTCAACAGCGAGGAACAAAGAAGTTTTGAAGAGACTTGGAACGAAACAACGGCCCACAATCATTGCCTATTTGCCACGATCATGACAGAAGCATAAGATTAGGCCCACGATCTAGCCACGATCATGAAAGAAAGCATACCAGTGCCCACGATCTTGGCCTACGTCGGGTAGATGCCCAGACATATAGAAAAGTTAAGTTTTGAGGGATTTTTTGGACCTTTCGACATCGAAAAAAACCTAGGGCTACTTAGAACACATTAAGTATATATATAATGAGAAAAAGAGAGGAGGAGCTTTTGGTATCAGCCACCATCATGAAACTCTAAAGAGAGCTCATCGAGAGATTGATAAAGAGATGAAGGAAGAGAGATGTGGAGAAGAAGCCTACACGCAGTACTTCCTGGAATAGGAGGTTTCACGTTGTTGCTACCTCTATCATCCATTCGGATCTATTTTCCAGTGAATTTTCATTTTTATCTATATATAGAATTGGAATAGTTGTGATAGGATTTATAAATGTTGAGGATTGTCTAAACTCACCTTCAAATTATTTTTATCTTTGATTCAATAAAGATCTGATTGTTTATGTGAATTGGACTCATTATGATTGATTTCTACATTTTCATAAATCAATAATATACTGAGAGAGTGAATAGATGAAAAGTAATTAAATTGAGCTAACGAGAGTTAGGTAATTTAATAAGAACGAGAAATCAATCAAATTGGTAATTACATGATTAGAGATCTCACATAAGTTTCAATAATCTAGTGGAAAACTTCAGATCTAATTAGGGTTTGGATAAATTGTGAATTGGGAAATTGTAATTTTTCCTAATCTGATTAGGGTTTATAATTTAGAGCTTTTGGTTATAACTCAAGAGAGAGTAACCAACCCTAGAATCGTCCAGGACCAATAGTCTGACATTTCATTATTAATTAGGTTATTGTTGAAGATAGGTAAAAATTTCCCCTTTCTCTCAATTGGTGGTTCCTTAGGTTGATTCTTGGTGTGCGCATTGCAATTTCCTAATTTGTTAATAATTCGTGATTTATGCTTGGGTTAAATTAGTTTATTGAATTACTTTTTTGTTTTTGCTTAGTTACAGTTGAAATTTTGCAATTTGTTTCAGCTTTAGAGTTTAGGATTAGATTAACCCTCCTCGTGGGATCGAGACCTTAGATACTACGTGAACTACCCGTACGCTTGCAGAATATTGAGGTTAAAATATTAAAACTATACATATACAAAAACCGTGATCAAGTTTTTGGCACTGCTACTGGGGCGACCATTATTTTAGTTTTTTAGTCTAAGGTATTTTCACTATCTTTTGTTTTTTTTTTTAAAATAAAAAATAGAGAAAGAAATTTGGGGCGTAAAGTAGAGACACAACAAGACATCTTAGAATGAGAAATGTGACATCTGAAGAGCTCAATGCCAAAAAAAAATGAAAAGAACAATGATGGAAGGTAGATGTTATAGGCAGCAAGGAACTTTTGAGAATTACAATGTGGAACAATAGGGTTGGGGAAGTGACGATCCTTATTAGAACATATACACTCCGGGGTGGCAGAACCACCACTATTTCTATTGGTCTATCAATGTAGGGACTAATTTAGGATGTCAAGACCTAGTAGGACTTCAGTAAAATGAGTCCAATTCATGGGCTTTTAAATTGGGCAAGATCTTGGATAAGCTCACGGACGTAGAAGAGGGCCAGAAGAGACTAGAAGAGTAAATTAAGTAACAGAAAATCATGCCTCATCTATTCACAACTTAGAGATTCGAGTAAGAAAGATTTCCTATGAATTTTGTAAGAGAAGTGTGGAAGACTCTCTAAGTAATATGGAAATACATCAAAGAGAGCAATATGAGTCTATCACACCTACGAATGAGGGAGAGCTAGAAGGACCGGTGGAAAACCAAACTGAGCCCCACCTTATTGAAGACCAAGGGACGAAGAAAGAGGATGAAGAAAAGAACGCCAACCCTCCCTTTTATTCATCAGTTCTTGATATACCATATTTGAACATTGAAAAATCTTGGGTACAAGTTCATGAAAAGAAACTTATCCTTCCGATTAATGATGACCAAGTGACATTCAACATGAGTGATGTATTAAAGAATCCGAAGGAGAGTAGCTCATTTAGGATAATTGATGTATTCAAATCTTCTAAAGACCAAACGGATGAAGAATAGATGACAACAGACATCAAGTTTGAAGAAGCTAGGAAACTCTCTATTCGTAAAGTGGAAGAATCGGGGGAGACGAAAGTGATTAAGGAAGAAAAAGAGCAACTCACGTTCTTACAAGACAAACTATTGGATTTGATTGAAGATTCAGGGAGTATTATTATTCCCTATTTTATTGACAGTTTATTAGTGATGTTGGGACTCGATCCGAAAACCGGATCCCAATCAGAAAACAAAAACGGATACAAAACGGATCGAACCAAAGCAAACAAATCCGACATCCGGAAACAACGAACAGAGAAACATGATCGCGTTGGAAACTTAGACTATCCAAACCCAGTATAATTTTTTTTCTTTCTTATTCCTTGTCTTTTCATTCTTAATCACATTATTTCATTACATACAAAATCATCATATGCTTGAATACTCATACAAATCCCAGATCGCACTCAAATCATAATAAACTTCTTAACATTAATACCAATCTCATAAATCCATCTTTCATACATCTAAATTTTATTTTTCTTCTTTTCTAATTTATTTTCTAACGAAAATTCTAAAAGATAACTACTGCATTTATCCTATCCCAAAATTCCTGCAAAGGCAAAATACACTTCTAATATCACAAAATCCAGAATCATCGGACTCTCCCATCCGGAATCCAAACACCAGCAAACAAACACAATCTTAGATCTAAACACTTCAATCAAATTCCCATATCAATTAACGATATATTTTTCCAAAATCATACACAATTTCATATACAATTTCCAAAATCATTTACAATCACAGAATTCAAAATCCGTACATCGACCTCTTCATTCTTTTACATCAACCTAATATACACAATTTCATACAAACTTCATAAATCATATACATACATGGCAATTTGCCATATTCAATCTTAATACCAAAATCTGAATTTGAACAAAAATCCAAATAATACAAAATCGAATCAAACATCTTGATACTCTTTCATCCGATCTCCTGCACGAAACCTAGAGATGGGGATGAAAGGGGGGGGGGGTGAGCTCGGAAGCTCGTGGATAATATATTTATAAATTGAAACATAAGCAAAAATTATCTTTTCAAAATTTTCAAACATTTCCCATTCGGAAATTTATCCAAAAACCCATTTTCAAACTTTCCAAAACATTCATAAACAGTTTCCGAAATTCATGATTGAAAATTCACTTTCTCATTTATCAAATTCTCAAACTTTTTAACAATCATGCACAACTTTAAACATGAATGCATCACAAAAACCACATAACATAACAGAATGGTTTGATGTTGGACCCCACACCCCACCCGTAGGTGTTTGCAGGTTATACTGCGGCGTGTGTTTGCGGGTTATACCGCGGCATCCAACACAAATCACAATAACACATTAAATGGTTTGGTTTGGTCCATAACAGGACGTACTGCACATTTCCGCATAGCGATCATGTGCAGCCGTGAAGGGAGTCCGTGATCGGAACTCCATTGCCTCTTGCGGGCAGCCGAGCGAAGGCTTAAACAAGTAGAGACAGTGCACTAACTCACAAAAGGACCTGACCAAACCCTCATAGCACATAAGCAAAACGGAATTTCAGATTGCCCGAAGGCACTTTTCAAAATCTTAATTTTCTTTAAAATTTTCAAATCATAACATCAAATTGTGTCAAAAAGCTTGACACATGCATATTCCACATATACAATCATATTCAATAAATCAATTAATCACATATAAATCAAACGCATAAACATGAATGCAATTATTTTTTTCACACATAAATCAAAACATATATAGTTTCATAAAACACATTGCTCAAATTGTCTAAAAACATGATTTTCATAAATCTTGTATTTTCTAAAATCATTTCTAACATAAGGAAATTAATCCTTCAAAATCATAATATCCAAACATTTTATAAACATTCATTTCTCAAACTTTGCTTCTTGAATTTTCAAATTCACATTTTTAGCTTAAAATTCAATAAATAAATATACTACCCACCTTATTTCCATGCTAACATCTTGTCCAATGCTTCAATTTGACTTTTGTTTCTCTCTTCCAATTTAACAAAACATAAACCATAATCATCCAAATTCACATCATAAATAACATAATCTTCAAAATTAACTTAGGAATTCACCAATTTACCATAATTCCAAGCTATCTAACTACCAATTTACAAAAACCCTAATTCATCAATTTGGCCTAAACCAACTTATCCAAATCAATACCATAAATTACAATTTCTTCAAAATTGATTTCATAATTCACAAACTCATCATATTTCAAGCCATCTTACTTCAACAATTTCTAAAAATCCCAAAATCTCCCAAATTCTAAATTGAACCTAAACCAATTCAATCAAATTCAATATCATAATTAACTTAATTTCTCAAATTGAGCTTAGAAAACATCAATTCCTCACATATTCAAGCTACTTCAATCTCCAATTTTGAAAATCCCCAATTTTCAAAATTGGCCTAAACCAATTTACACAAATTCAATACCATAAATCACAATTTCTTCAAAATTGATTTCATATTTCACCAATTACTACTATTATTGATGATTCTACACCATTAATTCACAAAATCCCCAAATTTCTAATTTGGCCTAAACCCCCAATTTACAATTTTTCAAATTAAACTTCACCTAAAGCATAAACATCAAAATTAACTTAGGATATCTCAAATTCATCATTAATTCAAGCAATCTAAAGCAATAATTTCAAAAACCCCTAACTTTCAAATCTGACCTAAACTCCAATTTTCAATTAATCCAAAATTAAACATAATCATAGTCTAATCTCTTCAAATAATCATAGATAAACTAAATCCATAACCATTCCAAGCTTAATCAACCATCAAACAAATCAAAAACTCAAAAACTCAAGCTTTCTCTCTCTTACCTTCTCTCTCTAATTTCGGATTTCACCATGTTGCAAGCTTCCATGTTCTTCTTCCTCCTCTTTGCTCTTAAAATAAATGAAATTTGGTTGGAAACCCATGGAAAAAAACGAACTTGCATCACACTTCTTCTTCTTCTCCTCATCTCCACCATCGCCCCTCTCCTTCTTCTCTCTTCTTCATCTTTTCTTTCTTTCATTTTTGCCTCATTTTCGTGAGTTGCTGGACACAAAACGACAGCCCCATGTTGCTTCTGCCATGTCATTAAAAATGGGGCACAAATGACCAAGTTGCCCCTCACTTATTTGCCTATTTCCAAAATTGCCCCTATAGGAACTTGAAAAATTGACTACTTGCGTCCTATTTTCCAGCATCTTAACGAAATAATTTGGACAAACTTTTTTCATGAAAATTGTCCCTTTAGATCATACAAATCCAACGCCACCAACCGCGCTCAATTCGGATCAGAAACGAAGAAGTTATAGTCGAAATACTATCAGACCTGCGAAAAATCCGAGACTGAACATTAACATAACTTCAGTCTAGAAATAGACAATCTTAGGGATGAAATTAAATTTTGATCCCTTCACATGATTTGTATCCCCATATCTTAATTTTATTTTCCCTCAAGAATCACCTCAATCGGAGTTGTACAGCTCCCAAAAATTACAAAATACTGAACCATGTTCAGAAAATTTTCTAACTTAACCACCTTAACCCATCCTCACTCTTGATTCAATCAATTCTCATTCCATTTAATCTCCTAAAAATCATAATTATTCCTGAAAATGAAATTAATCGTCGTAGAAATCCAACGCTTTGAGAATCGATTCAATCGGATGTCGGACGAAGGAATTATAAGCAAAAGATTACAAAAGGGATCGGATTAGAAACAAAGTAACGGCACTTCAAAACCAAACTTTTCCAAAATCATATCTCTCGATCCCGAACTCAGAATTTGACAAATTTGGTGTCAATAAAAAAATCAAAGGAAGCTCTACAACTTCCCTGAAGTACTCAAAATCAAATTAGGTCTCGAAAGAGGTTGAAAACTCAATCAAAGATTTTGTCCAAAACAGTTTTTCCTAAACGACTTCCAATTTTTAATCGCTCATAACTCCTAGCCCCGATATCGAAAAATTGCAAACTTTATATCAATGGAAAGATAAAAACATCATCTAAAACTTTCATAAAGATCACTTACTCTAATTCAAACTAAATCCATACGACGAGTGGCCTCGAAACATAGAACACACAAATCTATACTTAATAGCATTTTCAAAACAAAGCATATCTTCAGAAAATCATATCTTTCAATCCCGACATCGAAAAATAGAAAACTTTATGTCCACAAAAAGCTCTCGACAGAGGCTACAATGTTCATGTTGATCACTTTCTCGAATTTTGCCTAAATCAAAAAGTCAACTTTTTCCTCAAAAAGTCAACTTTTTCCTCAAAAAGTCTAACTTCAAGCGAATTTTGACTGATCATAACTCTCACTCCCGATATCGAAAAATATCAAACCTTATGGCTACAGAAAGCTCTTGACATAAACTACAAATTTTCAAAAGATCATTTTCTCAAATTCTCCCAAAATCAAAAAGTCAACTCTCAAGTCAAACATTTTATCTCCAAAAGTCAAACTTTCTAAATTCTTCAAATTTTCACACTTTTTCTTTTTAATTCTTGCTATTTAACTTCATTTCAATCAACTCATCCACTTTCTTCTCATAATCCATATAAGTTCACTCAAATATTAAAATCCTCAAAATTAAACAATATTTTCATCAAAAGTTCAGGGTCCAACAAGTGAAAAGGACATTACTTAAATGAATTGCTTTTATCAACTTCATCAATATTGTCTCTTTGATCTTTTTGCAATTTGTAGCATACTCACAAGCTACAAAATTGATGTTGAATAAGAAGGTAAGAAGCAAGCCACTCATAATTGATCTTGGCTAAGTTTTAAAGGATGAAGGTCAAGCTAATGACCATAAATTAGCAAGTTTAATAGTTATATTTAAATTGTTGTGTAGTTAGGTTTATTTAAAATTTTAAAATAAGTTTTGAATGATTTGGAATAGTTTGGATTGCTAATTCGTTTACTCTCTTAAATCACTTATAAGATAGGGAAACACTCTCAATGTCAAGTAGTTTTGGTCTCAATACTATCGCCATCACCACCTCTATCACCATAAACATTTTCATGTTCTAACCCTTTTCTTTTCATTTTTATTAGTATTTTTTTCTTATGTTTTTTGTATTTCATGTTTTATTTCTTCTTATGTTTTTCATTTTTGTTTATACTGTTTTGACAGCCAGATCTGCCATCCATCTTCACTGTGGCTCCTGTCGTACAAGTCCAATGCCAAGCTCTCTATGATTTGAAATAGAGTTTCACAGTTTCAAGGTTCGAGCTCTGCTCTCTTGATCTCTGTCTCTTTTTCCACATCACATATTAGGTTCTATTTTTCGGAAGAGTTTTGGTAATGATAGATCTGAGGGGAAAAAATTGGCCCTCATTCTTGTAATTTACGTTATTTAAGCTTTGTCACCATTTATTACTCATCTTTTTTGTTACCTGCATTCTAATCACTGCATTGGTTTTTTGAGTTTACCTCTATTTTTCTTATTGTATGAAAGTTTTTTTTTCTTGTTAATCCCCTAAATTGTGTCTCATCTTGACAAGCTACTTTTATGCTCTTTGAGTTCATTTTCACAGTAAACGACCAAAATTGGTTCTTTGAATAGTAGAATTGGTTTTTCTTTTTTTTTTTTCCACCAGAAAGTTTTTTGCCTCCCTCTTTACTTGTTTTTAGTATTTAGTGGAGATTATTGTAGAAACTACAAAGTAGAGGTCTCTTTTCTGGGTTATTGAAAATCCCCTTGAAAGTTCATATCTTTTTCTAATCAGAACCATAGTTTATAATTTCTGGATAGGTTCTATGACCGATCAGTATATCCTATGTTTGTAACATCCCATTATCGGAGTGACGGGTAGATTGGTAATTTGGATCGGGTTAGGATTTGGTACAGGCAAAGTGTTGCATTGCACATGCATTACAGTTTTGATAGTCATTGATAAATGATTATTGACAGCATAAGTATATATATATGTACATACATGTATGACAATTCCCGACTTGATTGTGAAATTGGAAATTGGTTATAATTGGTCCGATGAGAATTGGCTTAATTGTGCAATTAGGAATTTATCAAATTGTACATATAAGAATTTGGTTTGTGAAAATTGGATATTTAGTAAGTGTATAATTGGGTTTTGAATATGAACTTGGAATGAAATGGATTATAGAGAAAGGGAAATTGGAAATTGAGTATAGGAATGAGCATTTCCTAATTTTGTGAATTTATGGAAATTTTTCTAAAATTTTTAGAGAATCGAGTCTGGATCGGAAAAATGATATATTGACTGATAAATTGGATTCCGGGTCCGAGATTGATTGACAATTGATATGAGATTATTTGAGATATGATTTTAGGATTTGCTATTAATTGTTATTGCGAATCGGGAGAAATTAGAATCAGAAATTGGATTGAGGTGGTTTTAGATTTGGACTTGTGGCAATTAAATTGCCAAACAAGCCCTAAGTCATTTTATATATATGCCTAAAGCATCGACGAAATCGTTTTGCTTTCAAAATGAATGAGTTTCGTCATGGGTGGAGAGTAGCTTGGATTTGGAGATTCTTGGAGGATTTTCAACGGATTGAAGCTTGAATCAAGTAAGTTTCTATATGTTTATGAGTTAAAATCGTTTCATTTGATCATTGATTTGAGTATGAATTGGTTTAGAGAATTTGAAAGTTACGGATAATAGGGTTTTTGTTGGTTTTGATTTGGGTTTTTGATGAAAAATGAGTTAAATGATGTTTTGAGGATAGAAATAAGTTGGGTTTACGGTTTAAAACTGATTGAGAGTGTTTAGAATGGATTTGGGATGATTTATATCAGAGGATCTGCGAAATTTCGGGTTTGGACGAGTTTACGGGTTTGCGTCATGACGATGTGATGAACACTTGTGGCGAGCCCCTTAGTGTGCACGTCGCGACGAATATTAAATATTCAATTTGTGTGCCATGACGAGCGAGTTTGACCCACGCCGCATTTAGTGGAGCCGTCGCCATGACGAAGCAAAGCTTAGTCCGACGTCATGACGAAAGAGCGACGTCGTCGCGACGAGGAGACTGTTCGAAAAGTTGATTATTGAGGTTTTGAATTGGAGAATTTTGGGATCTAATTTGGATTGGTTATGGATCAAAATGGCATTTGAGAGAATAGGAATTGAATTTGATGATTATCGGAAATTGAGTGGTAAGCGATATAGTGATTGTGAGTTTAATTGGAATGTGATTATAGACTATGGAAATTGGTAAATTGGTTTATTATAATTGAAAGTGTTATGGATTAGTAAGAGAGTGATCAAATTGAGGAATTCGGAATTGGATTGGGAATGTCATAACATGTATAGTATTTATCGTATTTGTTAAATATGTATTCTTGAATTGATATTGGCCAAAATGGTAATGTGAATTATTTGAATTGACATAGAGGTTCGATGGATCGACACTCCACGGACGATATTGGGACTTCAGTTGTAGCTTCGGAAGTGCGGTGAGTAACCTAGTTGGTTTCTCAACCTTATGTGTTTATTAATTATATGCATTGATTCTTTATGAGGAAGCGAGGATGGATATATGTGATTGAGTGATTTGATTGATTTGAACCATGGGTGTTGAAATATTGGATTATGATATTGAAGTGCAAATGTGAATAAGTATGTGTAAATGCATGAGTAAATTGGATTGTAAATGTGTTAATGAAATGAAATGTAAATGCATAGGAATGAAATACGGACTGAAAGTCCGAGGATATTGGGAAATGATCGGAAATAGTAATTAATTGAAATGGGAAATAGAAATGCAATAATTGGAAATTGGAAAGTGACATGTGCATTCATGCATAGTAAATGATCGAGATAATAGTAGTTGTGACCGGTGGTACCAGCGTATGCGAGCCACGAGCTCAATACATTATGCCCGAATCCTTTGGGCTTTCAGGCACATCATGCCCAATGTATATGATAGAGCTTTAAGCTCAACGCACAGACCTCGGGTCCAACGGTCGATAGAGCCTCGGGCTCACCGCGAGGCATATCAAGCCCAGCGATTTGAGCCAGCGGCTCAGCGTAAATGATCGGTAAGCGGTCACAACAACGAAACGAAAATTGAAAGTGTCTCATGGGCATTGCATATGTATATGGTGATTGAAAATGTAAATTGTTGTGAATGACCGTGAAATGTGAATAAGGAAATTGCATGTGATATTCTTGTAAGTGCTACTTGTGTGTTATGTGTATATGATTGTGAATGCATGAGTTGGGTGAACCATCGATGATGGTTTCTCACCGAGTTCGCAAACTCACCCAACATTGCATCTATTTTCAGAAGTGAAGAGTACCCGTTAGACACGGGAGTATGTCTACCGCTAGCAAAGCGTAGTATCGGGTCGGGATCGGTGTCGTCACATCTGCATTAGAGTAGTGAATTGTTTGATGGGCCCTTTTGATTTATGTGTACTTGTATGGTATAACTGAAATTGGTTTATAACTGAAATTGTTTTGTAATTGCAAATGTTTTGTTATAATTGGGCCAAATCATTATTGTTTTCAGACTCAACTTATTTTTTAATGAAAAGAAAAATGTCATATCGAGTTTTAAAAGGTAGTGATTGTTCTAGTACGCCACCCTCGCGGGTCACGGGCTCGGATATCACTGTTGATGTCGAGTTCGGGTCTCGTCGGGAGTGGGGTGCTACAATGTTTATATTTTATATTTTATTTATTTATGAATTTGTGGTAATTTTATTTACATAATAATTTAACATGCTAGTTTAACTTGTTTACTCTTTAACCTACATCGATTTTTTATTGTCACATCTGTATATGGGTTAACCGAAAATAGCCTCTCTACTATGTATGGGTAAGGCTGCATACTATCAGACCTCCCCAGACCTCGCTTTATTGTGAGACTTCGGACTGTGTGTGATGATGATGATGATGTATGATAATTTGTTAGGTTGCATTTTGTGAATTGTATCAATGTGTCATGGCTTAGATGGATTGAAATTGATTTAATTTTGAATATAGTCTATTAGGTTGTGAAGAGTCATTAGCTTGAGAAATTAGTGAATTGGATTCCTTGGATAAAAATGCAAGTTAATTAGGATTTAGTATGAGTTTGCCACCCTCTAAATTGTCACATTTATTCATAATTTTAGATCTTTTAAATAAAATAGCTTTGCTAGTATTTTTTTCATGAAAACAAGTAGCTAAAGCAACAATGTAGGCAATAAAAAAAGGTTGTTATTTTTAAAATAAATAACAATTCTGTTGGCCTTCGGCTTAATGAATAGAGCTACTAGCCAGTTGAGAACGTAATATAGTTGAGTAACCGGATCAACACGTGACACAAATGTGTGCCTTTGGGTAAAGAGGCTAGAATGATGATCCAACTAAGCGGCTTAATAAAAAACATGATTTAGTTGAGTGATCAGATCAACATTTATTACCAATGTTTGCCACCGCGTAAAAAGACTAAGTCCATATTCATAAACGTTAATAAAAATAAAATTGTGTTTTCGAATAAAATTATCAAACTTGTAATAGTTTGATTTTAAGCAAAAATGTACTTAGGATTAGTTACAGAGTTGAACGACCAAAGAATTATTAATGAGTGTGTGCAATTAAGAAGGGAAAACAATTTAACACTTAAGTCTAGATTAATATGTATATTTAGTTCAAAGCCCTAAGACACATATTTTGCATGTTAATGATTTGAAATGACTTGAATGATTGTGTTTTAAATTAAATTTATTTCATGAATTTGAATCCATTGTCTCATTACTGTATTGTGTGTTGTGTGAATTAGTATGTGTTTATTATTTTGTTTGATTGAGGACAAGCAAACGTTTAAGTGTGAGGATGTTGATAAGTGTGAAATGTATCATATTTTATGGTATAGTTTGATATGTGTTTATCTATTTATTCGATTGTTTAGTATGTATTTTTGGTAGAATTGTGTTAGTTTGTGAATTATTCTTGTTTAAGTGTTTTTGGATTAGTACAAGCATTTGAGCTTAATTATTATGTCTTTGAGATACCTTGATGTGTTTCTTAGTATTTTAGGGTCAACTGTGAAGAACGGAGAAGTTTTGGAGAGACTTGGACTGAAACAATGGCCTACGATAGTGACCTATTTGCCATGATCATAACAGAAGCATAAGACTAGGCCCACGATTGTGGCTTGCATCGAGCAGATGCCTAGACACATAGAAAATTGAGTTTTGAGGGATTTTTCAGACCTTTCGTCTTTGGAAAAACCCTAAGGTTGCCCAAAACACATTAAGTATATAAATAATGAGATAAAAGAGAGGAGGAGCTTTTGGCATTAGCCACCATCATGAAACCCTAGAGAGAGTTCATCGAGAGAATAAGAAAGGGACAAAGGAAGAGAGACGTGGAGAAGAAGCCCACATGAAATACTTCCAGGAACAGGAGGTTTCCCATCATTGCTACCTCCATCATCTATTCAGATCTATTTTCTAGTGCAGTTCCATTTTTATCTAGGTAAAGAATTGGAATAGCTGTCGAGATAGGATTTGTGAATGTTGACGATTATCTAAACTCACCTTCGGGTTGTTTTTATCTTTGATTCTATAAAAATTTGATTGTTTATGTGAATTGGATTCGTTGTGATTGATTTCCACATTTTAATAGATCGATAATAGATTGAGAGGGTGAACCCATGAAAAATAATTAAAATAAGCTAACAAAAGTTAGGTAATTTAATAAGAATGAGAAATCAATGAAATTGGTAATTGTGTGAGGAGAGATCTCACATAGGTTTTGGTAGTCTAGTGGAAAACTTTAGATCTAGGGTTTGGATAAATTGTAAATTGAGAATTTGCAAATTTTCATAATCTGATTAGGGTTTATAATTTGGGGCTTTATGTTATAATCAACCTTAGGATAGTTTAGGACCAATAATCCGATGTTTCATAATTAATTAGGTTGGTGTTGAAGATAGGTAAAAATTTTCCCTCTCTCTTGGTGGTTTCTTAGGTTGATTCTTGGTGTGTGCGGTGTAATTTACTGATTTGTTAATATTTCAAAATTTATTCTTGAGTTGAATTAGTTGATTGAATTACGTTATTGTTTTAACTTAGTTATAGTTGAATTTCTACAATTTATTTCGACCTTAGCATTTAGGATTATGTTAACCTTCCTCATGGGATCGACACCTTAGATACTACACGAATGACTTATATGCTTGCGAAATATTGAGGTTAATATTAAAGCTAAACATATCAGAAAATCGCAATCACTTCACATGCACACAATCATGTCCAGAGATCATGCGTATACTAAAAAATATTTTGAAAAACTTAAAAATTGGTTACTTAAAGTTACGAAACTTAACATATATTTCATAAACACGACAAATATGTAAAATCAACTCGAGTTGCTTTTTTTGGGGTCATAATGTAAAACACATAAAAATCAATAAAATCCCACACTAATATAAAATGGAAAAAATAAAATGAAAATGAAATCTATCTAATTTTGTAGTTACCTTTGAATTAATGCTAGTTTAACATGGTTAGCTTGACATACCTTTCTTGCTCAAGGTGACTTGGTTAAATTACTATTCTCTATACTACAATTAAGTTCACCTATAAGATATAGCTTCAAATGATGGCCATTTACTTTGAAGTTACCTTTATGCAGATGACTTACCTTGATTATGCCATATGGAATTTTTTTTTTAACCATAATAGAGGGTCTAGAGCATCTTGATGTTTCCATTTTTTATCTCCTTTCTTGTGATGTGCAACCTCCTCTTTTATGCTTTTCTTTTTTCTTTCTTACACTCTTGAGACTTTCAGGGATCTTTTTAGGGTCTTCCACTTGTTTTTGTTACAAAAATAGACCCGAAATGTTAAGAATACAAAACTTCACGAGCTGAAAATTGCCAGTTCACTCATCCTCATGCTTGTTACATGCACGATCTCACATAACTATGCACGATCATGCATGGTCTTGCTCTTCAACTATTTCTTTATATTTTCCTTTTTCTACTCACTGACAAACTTATATATGGTCATGCATGGTCTTATTCTTCAACTCTTTCATCATATTCTCTTCCTTTTTCCACCCACTATCAAGTACATAAAGGCAACCCTTGAAACATAATATTAAGATCAAATCCTTGCTCTAAAACAATCAAACAAAGAAAACACATAAAACACTAACAGTTCATGGTCCTAAACACATTATTATCATCTAATTAAACACTTAAAAACACATTTAAACATCTAGAACACATACTATAATATACACCTATCAAATGTCACTATAAAAGAATTTATTAGTTCTATCTCCCATGTAACGCCCCAACATATACCCTAGAAGTATTATAGCATGTCTAGGGTGTATTACGAAGTGAATATAATGAATTAAGTCCATCTAAGTATAGTAAGAGATATAATGGTACTTAATGTAAAAGACAAGGTTAAATGGATAATTTGTTCGCTTCGGCATGGACATATATATTTAGATGTGAAATATGTATAGAAATTTTTTATATGTTTGCTTGGATTATGAATGTGATGTGAGGGGAATTGATAAAATAAGTATTTCATAAGTAAATAGGATGTTTTTGGTTAAATTGGATGTATTTTTATGTTGCTCTTGCATGATAAAATCGAAGTTAGTTAGTTTGGAATGTGTACCTTGTTGAATGGATGGGTTCCACTGAATAGACTTCTATAATTTAGCCGTATCTTGGCCTATAGACCTCACAATTAGATCATTCCAATTGGAGATTGATAGGCTCTGCAAGTGCACAGGTTTAGTTGTAGCAATCAAGTGTCGATCCACAAGGGCTAGGTCAAATTACTAAATTCTCTCTTCTCAAATTTGCTAAACAAGCAGTTAAGAAAGTTATGTTATTAAGGAAATTGCAATGTATGATAAACAGAATTTTCACTAATATTCTAGGAATTCATTCCAACAAGGAAATTATGTACCTCCTTATGAAATATATCATCGATCTGGTACATTAACTAGATGTTGTCAATCAGTTCTTTCGAAGTAATCAACGTGTTGACTTCAATTTTTAAACCAATTTCTTAGATTACAAACCAAATTCAACCCAATTAACGCCTTTAGATTATTTTCGTACTCCTAACGAAGAAATCTATTTCTAGATATTCATTCAGTTAGACCTAATCTAGCATTTCGGATATTAAACATCACTTTTCAGTTCTTAGTTTAATACCACCCATATTTAATTCAGAACCCTAGATTAGACAGATCAGATCAATAATTGACAAAACGACTTTACTGAAATTTAATCAACATTGATCTAAAAGAAATAAATCATAAGGTTTAATACACAATTCCTAAGCTGAAATAAATATCCTAGAATAAAGAAATTTAAAGATCCATAACTGAATTAGTCATAAAAACTAAATGAATAATTAACATCAACATGAAAGGATGAAAGTAAAAGTAGAAAAAGGAGGAAAAAGGAACTCCAAATTGTCTTAGATCTTGATCTCTCAATCTCCAATGGTCATTATCGATCTTCGTTTCTCCTCCTCTCCTTCTCGATATCCTATTCTCTTTTCTCTGGTTTCTTGTCAAATTCCAAAAAAACTCCCTTCTCTCTTCTATCCCCTCTCCCTATAATTCCCGAAACTGTCAAAATAACCGCCATACACAGACCGTGTGAATTTACACGGTCTGACCATGTAACAATCGGATAAGTGGGCGCATCTGCTTCGCATTACACGGGTCGTGTGAATTTACACGATCTGATCGTGTAACCTTCAAAAAAATTCGTGCCATTTGCTTCCATTTACATGGTCCGTGTAAATTTACATGGTCTGACCGTGTAAATCTTTAAACCTGCAAAAATAGCCAAAAACCCACAGTAGTACCAAATTCACCAAAATCTATGGAAATACTCAACAATTGATGTAAAATCAATGACAAAATGGAGATGGAAAATAACAAAAGATAACAATATATCAAACTCCCCTATGCTAAACGTTTGCTTGTCCTCAAGCAAATTAAATTAAAGACACAAAATCACATAAACACTTTGAACACCAATTTAAAACAAACAAAATGCAACATGTGATTAGATCAATTATGAGCTTGAAGGAATGGTTCATCACTCACGAACTCTACTAAGTTTAGCTCAAAGGATCAATTAACATAATGAAAATACTTAAAAAGTAGGATTATCCCTCCACTGTTCTCTCTATCTCAAAGGAGCGCTTGGTTGCCAATTTATTAGAAAATTTCCAAATTCCCCAGTAATGCACGCCTCAAAGGGGTACCTTTCTAGGTATTTCCCCAGTAGCATGCATCTCAAAGAGGTAGCACAGACCAATGAGACCTTCGGTTGGTCGAGTTATAAAACGGCCCAAAAAGGGACTTAACTCTCCCAATTCTAGCTACTTCATACGTAAGCCACTTAAGGAGCACAAATGCCGTGTCGTTTGTGCCGGCTAGAATTGGTAGACCAAAGGTGTGTGATTGCTCAGAAATTTAAAACGGCCCAACAAAGGGGACATTCCCTTCCAATACTAGAAACTCCATACGTTTAAGAACTTAAGGGAAGATGGTGTCGTTCCACCAACCTCAGCTAATATTGGTGTTCACACAGGTATTTCATTTTTTTTAAGGTAAGCAAACGATTCTCCAGTAACAGAAAAGGAACAGCAACAGGGTTATCCGTTAGGTAGATTTAGTTATGTATTTTCAATATGAAGGAGCTAAACTTAGTTATGATCGGGTGTCCACCATTTCCTACGAAGTTCACAGTTGACTTATGATAAAAACAAATGGAAAATGCAGAACAGAATGTAACACAGCATGCAACAGGAAGGAAGCAAACATAAATGAAGCGACACCAGAAGAACAGAATTAAAGGACAAACTAAATAACCGAACTAACTCCCCTATGCTAACATCAAGCATTGAGCTCAATGAAAACAATTATGGAGAAGATGGAGGAGAGGGAGGATTACCGGGGGTTGCTGAGGGTTGATGCCACAGGTTGAAAGCTGATGACATTTCCTGCAAGGTTGCATTTTGTGATTCAACGATGCACAGCAGGTTAGTCTGATTATTTTGAATTGTTGAAAGAGTATCCCCGAAATGTCGAAGGTAGTGGCCCTGATCTGTGACTAAGGCGCGGAGAGCGGATTGTTCAGTTTGGATGGAAGAGAGCGTGTGATATAGGGCGCGAAGGTCAAAATCAGAGGGGTCGGGTTGGGAAGAAGAAGAAGAAGGCATGGATGTCGGATGAGGGGGGGAGGAAAGGAAGGTTGCAATGGTTCAGGATCAGTGCTGTCAACCATAGGCATCCAACCAATGTTGGATGGGTCACGAAGAGTCGTACGGGCTGGACAGGGTAAACGGAAAAGTATGTGATTAGGGTACACCCAACAATGGTGTCCCCGTATGGACCGACACATATGCATAGCTTCTAAGGCGGGAAAATCAATGCGCTCAGAGCCCTGAACTACAAAAACTGAATTGGCGAGAGGATCAAAGCCTAAGGTCAAAGCTATCGGTGTAATTAAACCGCCGACAGAAATTTCTCCGAAAAATTGAAGTGCGACACGTTGAAATTGGGCGGCGAGGAAAGAACCAGCATCAATGGGTGCACCACTATGCATAGTATATAGGAAAAACAATTCAGGAGAGCGAACTACATTCGTGCTATCACCACGAGCAAAAATCCCACTAGAGAGAATGCGATGTGCATAACGAAAACAAGGGTTTTTAATGCTCGTGGCTTTCGAAGAACTTGGGGTATAACGTGAGCCATCAGCAATACGATACCAGAATGCAAGGCGGTCAAAATCAGGAGGCACTCGGCAATGAATGAAATCAATACCAGTGGGTAAAGCATAAATAGCATTGAACTCATCTAATGTCAAGGTATGTCTATGACCTAGAAGTTGAAAACTAATCCTACCAGCTAGACAATTTCTCCCTTGAGTTACTTCGACAGAGATAGTGCTCAAAAATTCTTGGGTTAAATTCGAATATGTGGAGCATCGCACATCTAGAAAAGAACGCAATCCAATTGAATCAAACAACCTATACACATCATCTAATAAAGCTAGGTCAGTCAATGTGTCTTCATCGTAGTAACGAGTAGCTACTAATGGTCGAGATTTCAAGGAATCATAACGAGCACATTCATCAGAATCTGTTAAACCAAAAGGATTGGAATTACTATTGGACGAGAAACACGAGATGATGGTGCGGAAGTGGAGCTGGAAGCGCCTAGTGCCAAGCGACTCCTCTTTGAACCCATCGACGAAAACAGAGGGAAGAAGAAAAATGGTGAAAATAAGTGAGAGAAAGGAAAGAAAGTAACGAGGAAAGGGAGATTCGGAAGAACAGAGGGAGGAAGAATGAAAGTTGGGAAGAGGTGGAGAGAATCGGGATTTAGGGAGAAGAGAAAGAATGGAAGAAAGAAAAAGGGTAAACAAACTAAGGATTTAGGACGAAAAAGGTAGGGGAAACGATTCACACGGTCCGTGTGAAATCACACGGACTGACCGTGTGAACATCGGCGGGAATTGTTGCAAGGTACACGGGCCGTGTGAAGTTACACGGTCTGCCCGTGAAACCTTTGGGTGGATAGCTAAAGTCACACGGTCCATGTATATTTACACGGTTGGACCGTGTAACCTTGGGGTGAAAAGTGTCCGCAAGTTTTCCATTTACACGGGCCGTGTAATTTTACACGGATTGACCGTGTAACTCTCGGGTAGAAATGAATCTTTTTTTAATAACAAATTAAAGGAAATAAGTACAAAATATTTACAAAGCTCAGGAAATGGTACACACAAACCAGGAAAACCATTCATCAATCGTGTGGTTCGAAAAGTGTCAATGTTGTAGTGGCACCTAATGGATGACCAGCGAAATAAGGTTTGAGACGTTGTCCATTAACTTTGAAAGGTCCGAAAACTTCACTCCAAACCTCGACTGCACTATGGGGAAATACTTGTAGAACTTGAAATGGACCCGACCATCGAGAATTGAGTTTACCTGGAAAAAGGCGAAGGCGACGATTAAATAACAAAGCTAAATCACCTTCGACAAACCTTTTTTTGGTAATATGTTTGTCGTGCCATAGTTTGGTCTTTTCCTTATAGAGTCGAGAACTCTCATAAGCCTCCAATCTTAAAATGTCTAACTCATTCAACTGCATTGCTCTCTGTTCACCAGCAGACTTCATGTCAAAATTGAGAGTTTTGATAGCCCAATAAGCTTTATGTTCTAACTCTACTGGTAAGTGACATGATTTGTCAAACACAAGCCGATAAGGTGTAGTTCCCAACGGTGTTTTGATAGCAGTATGGTATGCCCAAAGAGCATCATCAAGTTTTAAGGACCAATCTTTCCGTGACTTATCAACTGTTTTTTCCAAAATACTCTTGATTTCTCGATGGGAAACTTCAACCTGTCCACTTGTTTGAGGATGATAAGGTGTAGCAATCTGATGATAAACAACATATTTTCGCAAAAGACTCTCCAGGGGCTTACTGCAAAAGTGAGTACCATTATCGTTCAATAAGGCCCTCGGAATTCCGAAACGAGAGAAGATGTGTTTCTTCAAGAATTTGATGACAACCTTAGAATCATTTGTGGAAGTCGCAACGGCCTCTACCCATTTTGAAACATAATCAACTGCGACAAGAATATAGAGATTGTTATGGGAATTAGGAAAAGGTCCCATAAAGTCAATTCCCCAAACATCAAACAATTCAACCTCAAGTATTCCAGTTTGTGGCATTTCAGACCTCCTAGAAATAGTACCCATCCGCTGGCAATTATCACATGTAGCTACATACTCCCGAACATCACGAAACAAAGTGGGCCAGAAAAATCCTGCTTGAAGAACTTTTGCAGCTATCTTATCTGTACCAAAATGGGCACCATAAACTGTTGAATGGCAATGGTAAAGGACACTTTGTACCTCGTCCTCAGACAAACATCGTCGAAAAATACCATCTCCACAATATTTGAACAGTAATGGTTCTTCCCACACATAATATTTAGCGTCAGAGATAAGTTTCTTCTTCTGCTGATACGTTATCTCTGGTGGGAATAGTCCGCAAACAATGTAGTTTACCAAATCTGCATACCATGGTGTTACCAAAGATGATATGGCTAATAAATGTTCTCCTGAAATAGAATCATCAATCGGACATTCGTCATTCAGGACAGTAATTCGAGACAAATGATCAGCCACCACATTTTCAATACCCGCTTTATCTTTAATTTCAATATCAAATTCTTATAACAATAATACCCAACGAATAAGTCGTGGCTTGGAGTCTTTCTTCTTTAACAAATGCCGAATAGCTGCATGATCTGTAAAGACAACTACTTTAGAGTTTATTAGGTAAGACCTAAACTTTTCAAAAGCAAAGATAACAGCTAAAAACTCTTTTTTCGGTGGTGGCATAATTGAGTTGAGCCTCGTCAAGAGTTCGGCTAGCATAGTAGATGGCATAAGGCTTGTTATCCTGTCGTTGTCCCAAAACAGCTCCTAAAGCATGATCGCTGGCATCGCACATCACTTCGAATGGAATATTCTAATTAGGTGCCTGCATAACTGGAGCTGAAATCAAAACCTCTTTCAACTTGTAATAAGCACTCAGACAATCCTCATTAAAATCAAATGGTATATCCTTAACAAGCAAACGCGTTAAAGGTTTTGCAATTTTAGAGAAGTCTTTAATGAATCGTCTATAAAAACCAACATGGCCAAGAAAACTTCTCACGCCTTTGACAGAAGTAGGTGGCGGTAATTTCTCAATTACTTCCACTTTTGCTTTGTCAACTTGAATACCCTTATTGGAAACCAGATGACCAAGTACAATTCCCTCCTGAACCATAAAATGGCACTTTTCCCAATTCAAGACTAAATTAGCCTCTTCACATTTAGCTAACACTTTGGAAAGATTTTGTAAGCAATCATCAAAAGACAAGCCATAAACAGAGAAATCATCCATGAATACCTCCATAATATTTTCAATGAAATCAGAAAATATGGCCATCATACAACGTTGGAAAGTAGCGGGAGCATTACAAAGTCCAAAAGGCATTCTCCTATAGGCAAAAGTACCATATGGGCAAGTAAATGTAGTTTTGTCCTGATCTTGTGGGTGGATGGGAATCTGAAAGAACCCTGAGTACCCGTCAAGATAACCAAAAATGAGAATTCCTAGCAAGTCTTTCCAGCATTTGGTCAATGAAGGGAAGAGGAAAATGATCTTTTCTAGTTGCAGAATTCAACTTACGGTAATCAATACACATTCTCCAACCAGTAGCAGTTCTAGTTGGAATAAGTTCATTCTTTTCATTTGTTATTACCGTCATCCCTCCTTTTTTAGGAACTACATGAACCGGACTAACCCACTTACTATCTGAGATAGGGTAAATTATTCCTGCGTTAAGTAGTTTCAAAATTTCCTTTTTGACCACTTCTTGCATACTAGGATTTAATCTCCTTTGATGTTCAATTGTAGGCCTATGGTCATCTTCCATAAAGATACGATGCATACACACTGAAGGATGAATTCCTTTAAGATCATCTAAGGAATACCCAATGGCGTTTCTATGCTTTCTTAACATGCTAACAAGTTTGTCAGTATCAACAGCATCCAAGTTAGCATTAACAACCATAGGATATGTAGAATTTGGGCCCAGAAATTCATACCTTAAATTAGAAGGAAGAGGTTTTAGTTCTACCTCTGGTGCTTTCACTTCAGATTGTTGTTGATCTATTTGTAGAACTTCAAATTGCTCTTCTATTGTTGTAGGGAGATTTGCTAAAGATTTAGCAACCATGGCTACACCTGGATTCTTATCACTTGATGTTCCATTAGTGATTAAACATTGTTCAAGAAAATCAATTGAATGTGTATTAGACAAATAAGCATTGACAATAGAATCAACAATATCAATTCTACAACAATCATCAGACAAACTTGGAAATTTTGTAGCCTTGGAAAGATAAAATTGAACGCAATCCTCACCAATTTCAAATGATAATTTGCCATTTTTCACATCTATTTGACATCCTGCTGTAGCCAGAAATGGCCTTCCAAGTATAATTGGGGTGCGGGTGTCTTCTTCCATTTCCAAAATGACAAAATCAACAGGCGCATACAAAATACCTACCTTAATAGGCACATCCTCCAATACACCAACAGAATATTTAACAGAGCGATTAGCTAATTGCAAACCAACAGTAGTTGGTGTCAACTCTCCTAAATCAAGCTTTCGACATAAAGACAATGGCATTAAACTCACACTTGACCCTAAATCACACAAAGCATGTTTAATAGTAACTTTACCAATTTGGCAAGGAATTGAAAAGCTACCAGGGTCTTTTAGTTTTGGAGGAAGTTTATTTTGAATGGCAGCACTACATTCAACAGTCAAAGCAACGGTTTCATGCTCTTCTAACTTTCTCTTGTTAGATAAAATTTCTTTAAGAAACTTAGCATAAGAAGGCATTTGAGAAAGTGCATCAGTGAAAGGAATATTAATATACAACTTTTTAAGCACTTCTAAGAACTTCCCAAACTGAGCATCCAACTTAGCCTTGGCCATTCTATGAGGGAAAGGGATTGGTGGAGTATAAAGTTTTGGAGATGGTAAATTTGGTTCCTCAGAAATCTCAGCACCCCCACTTTTGTTATTCTCTTCAATCACTATCCTTGTTCCCTTATCCTGAGTTTCAACATTCCTCTCTTTTGTTACCTCATTCCTAGGATCATAGGGTCCTGCCAATTGTTTTCCAGTTCTCAATGTCACAGCTTTACAATGCTCCCTAGGATTTGTTTCAGGTTGGCTAGGTAATTTTCCTGGTGATGGATGTGATGAACTAGCCTGATTTGCTATTTGATTTTCAAGCAACTTATTATGAGCAGCCAACAAGTCTACCTTAGAGGTTAATTGCTTAATAGTGTCATCTTGTTGTCATTGGGCCAGTAACATGGATTCCATCATGCTTTCCAGGTTTGATTTTGGATTTCCCGATGGGTGAGGTGGTCTTTGAAATCTAGGTGGTTGCCTAACATTTTGCTGGAATGGAGGATTTTGGTTATTTCTCCAGGAGAAATTTGGATGGTTCCTCCAACCTTGATTATAAGTGTTTGATTGAGGATCAAATTGAGGTCATTGAGGGAGATTGGTTATGGCATGAACTTGATCACTACCCTGATCCTGGGCAAAAGGGTTACCAGTTTGACAATGAAAAGATAAATGATCAACAGATCCACAAATTTCACATGCAGAGTTAGAACTACCAGTATTTACAGAATTAACATTCAAACGGTCTAATCTATGAGTCATGTCATCAACTTTAGCAGAAAGGATTGTGAGAGCATCAACATCATACTTACCTTAAGTGCGTTTTGTCGCTCCTCGTTCATTGGACCATTGATAATGATTGAGAGCTATTTCTTCAATGAGGTTGTATGCATCTGCATATGTTTTATTCAGAATTGCTCCTCCAGCGGCTGCATCTATTAAGGTCCTCATTGACTGAAGCAATCCATTGTAGAAGTTATGAAGAACCATCCAAGATGGTAAGCCATGGTGCGGGCACAACCGAAGTAACTCTTTATAACGCTCCCATGCTTCATACAACGTTTCATCATCTTTCTACGTGAATGTTGAAATTTCATTCCTGAGATTCGCTGTTTTGCTTGGAGGAAAATACTTGGCTAAAACTGACCTCGAGAGTTGATCCCAAGTAGTGATTGAGCCTGCTGGGAGTGAATGAAGCCATGCTCTTGCCTTATCTCTTAAAGAGAATAGAAAAAGGCGAAGTCGAATAGCATCAGAAGTGACTCCATTCATCTTCAAAGTGTCGCAAACTTCAAGGAAAATTGTTAAATGCATATTCGGATCTTCAACAGGTGATCCTCCAAATTGCGATTGCTGCACCATAGAAATAAGAGCTGGTTTCAACTCAAAATTGTTTGCATCTACAGTGGGATTCCGGATTCCCGAAGTGCTTTCTTGAATTCCTGGCTCTGCATAATCACGGAGCCCAGGTCCTACACCTTCTGCCTGTAAATGTAAGTCGACTTGTACCATGTGTAAGTCGACTTATGCTTGATCGGTACTGATAAGTCGCCTTGTTCACCAGTGTAAGTCGACTTATGGATGTCCAGATCGTTAGATTATTAGAGTAGTGCCCTAAAGGCAATCCCCTTTATCGCGTTTTATTCAAAGTCGTGTATAGACTTTATGAATAAATAAAGAAAGACATATTTCATTAATTTGATAATCATAAACAGTGTTTATGAATTGATTGGATCTTTAATCGAATTAATGAAGTCCATGATATATGACATAGCATGAAGGAAATTATGATGTGATCATACTATTGAGATTCCTATCATGTGCAATTATGTCAAGATCTAAATTCTCCTAGTCATAGGATTAATGAGCTGGACATCATTAATCGGATGGACTAACACATGTCATATTCCTTGATTGGATCAGCGGTGGATCTCGAAGCGTAAATATGAGATATTTAGAGTTGACATGTGGATGCTTACTAGCGGTAGTAAGTACATTGGATGAACTGCCATGAGATCCTCACATGGATATCTTCTTCTAGTGTCAGTGATAATCTCATCATAGCAATGGTGCAAGTATCCTTAGACTTGAGGTACTCAAGGATATCTTGGATACTGATTCTGTGCTTTGACTCCATTCCTTGTTGCCTTCCAGAGGTCGCTCATAGGATGATGCTTGGGTACAGCTTGAGGTATTCGAAGCTAATTGAGTAGCCAATAAAGGATTCACCACTTCTGGATTAGTAGAAGAGATACCCATGGCCTCTTGTCGGGATCATTACTTGTAAGGCTGGCCAGCAAATATGTCATGAAGAGTGTCCTCATTGACATATGGAGTAATGATTCCTAGGACGAGAACTAATATCACTTGGGCTAGACTCAGTCTAGTGAGAGTTGACACTTTGATCATACTCATAACCAAGTGGGGTATAGGATGGTGAAAGGACGAATTGCACGGTAATTGTCTATGGAAGGGTTCGTGATCTAGTTCGTGATGAATTCATCAAACCGATTACTTTCCGGTCAATTGGGGGTCATGATGTGTTGCTAGACGCCGCTCATGACTTGCTCAGATTAATTGTTAATCTCAGTGGCCAACATAACCGGGAACCTAAAGGGTCACACGCATAAGAGTGATTCAGAGAATATGTAAAATAATAATTGGACAGAGTTCCAATTATTGGAGAGCATTAGGATTAAATGGATCCCGATGGGATTGGGATATGTCCTGATGAGATCGCGACATCAATATTGCTAAGAAAGGTTTATTATTTGCCAAAGATCGGGGCCCGAGAAGCGTAGGACCGACCCCAGTTGGACTGGACCTTAGCAATTATATTCTAATTAATTAATTAAGTAAATTAATTAATTAATTATTATATTTATTAAGCATGTGGACGTTGGACTTGGTGAGGAGGATGAGATATTTGACTTTTCAACCTTATTAGTTTAATGCTTTAATAAATGAATGGTTATAAGGCTCACACTTGGCTTAATCTTATGCTAGTATTTTTAATTGTTAAAAATCAGCATAAGAAAGCTTGAGGGGTGGGTGTTGCGGTCGGTGAATGCTGGGGTTTGAAGAAGTGGAAGTTTCCTTAAGAGTTAAGGTTAAAAGCTTTGAAAAGTTCATCTTTCTTCTTCTTCCTAAGGCAACAATCGATTTCTCTCTTCCTCCAAGCAAGTGTTCAGCGTCAATTCAAGCTCTCTAGAGGAAAAAGGTAAGGTCTAGCAGCATTTAATTTGTTCTAGCTATTCCCGGGTCAAAGGGGTTTGTCCCGGTTAGGTTTTCTGATCTCTGCGTGGATACCTTTAGAGATAGTCTCTATTGGCTATTTAGGTTTGAGTCTTCATACCGACACATAGATCCTGGCCTTCGGGAAGGTCCCGGCGACAAAAATTTTTGTTTTCCGCACCTTGTACATGTGATGTACATCCCGGGATTTTCCTACAGTGGTATCAAAGCCACTTGTGTCGTGTATGAAGCTAAAACCCTAGCTAGATCGGAAGCCCTATGTGAATTTGACGTTGATCCATGTGTGCTGTCCCAATTTCGATTCTGTATAGGGATATATTTTTTGAAATTTTTCTGCCCAGAATTGTTCATAACATGTTATAGAATATGTCTGTGAAAGATGAGAATTTATCGATTTGATTTGATATAGTTTTGCTAATTTATTCCCTAAGTTTCTAGATGCTGTTTTGTGACACATTCTGTGAACAGGCATGTGTATAAATTCGATAATAAATTCTAGAACAATTTTTTTTCGGATTTTCCTTCACCAACATGTCCCTAAGATATTTGTGAATGTCTATGTGGATGGAAAAGTGTTTTCAAGGTGATTTTCTATTTATTCACGAATTTAGGAATAGCTGTGTTGATGAACACAGATTTTGAATCGGTTTTGTTGCTTAGGTTGACTGAGTTTTTGATGGCTATAAATACTGAAAAAATTCATGAAGCATGTTCTGAACATGTAGTAACATGTGTAATTTTCCCAGAATTTATTGAAATTGTTTCAATGATTATTTCGAGTAATGTACAGAACTTGGCAGTTTTGTGAAAATTGCTGGGACTGTTTTGTTTGGCATAATTGAATGTGTATTTTTCAGTTCCAATGCCTTGGACCATTTTTAATGTGATTGAAAATGTGTTATCTTGATGTTCTATGCTTGCCAAACTGAATTGCTTGAAATTGGTTTTCCAAGATTTTTCGGATGCCGAATAGGTCACATTAGCGTCTCGTTAGTGAATTTCATTATCTTGCTTGTTTTGGCCGTCATAATTTTTGTGGCTTGTGCCGAAGTAATTTTGATAACGTATAGACTAGCTTGAGATGCTTAGGGTGATAATTTGGTGTTCCTAAATTGTTTGGATATCTTTGAGTAATGACTCGGTTTTAAGCTTTTCATGTATGGTTTGACTGTATATGGCAAACATGAAACAATGAAGTGTTCATTGGTACATCAAATTAACAAGATATTACCTAAGGTATGTTGGTATTGTGAATTGGGATTACATGGATTGAGGAATTAGCCGATTAGAAAGTATAGCAATTCTTCTTTGGATAAGTCGACTTGTATTGTACATCGTCGACTTGTTCTAGGTATTGCCATAAGGCGACTTGTATCGTATAAGTCGACTTGTGTGTGCAAAGCGGCGTAAGGCGACTTGCATTACGATGTAAGGCGACTTATGACATGCTCGAGTTGGATGATGGATGATTATAAGGATTGATTCAATTTGATTGATGAAACCTAAATCATTCCATATAGTCTGGCGACTATAATCCTTGAACTTTGAGTCTAGAGTTGAAATCCTCCTCGAAATATGAAAACTAACGCCTTCCATTAATATGGTAAGAACGAGTTCTTCTAGGGTTGGGTTGTTGAGCTAACCTCAAGCTCACTCTATCTGAATATGTTGAACCATGAAAATGAGATTTTCGGATTAATGGGTCGGTTTTCCTAGAAGCGTTGATTTGTTGAGCTAACCTCGAGGTCGGCGTGGATGAGGCGAAATTGGGTAGTGTACATCAGATGTATGCACATCAAAGAGTTGATAACCCAATGTAAGTGCACACATCAACAAGTTGATAGCACTGGACGATAGTTGTGTCTAAGATGTAATTGGTATGTCTGATACCTCCCGAGATATAAGGTGGCTTGTTGAGCTAACCTCAAGGTCATTCTTAATGTCGGTTATCGATGATGCAATGGGTATGACCGATACCTACCGATTGACCTAAGTTATGGCTTGTTGGGTAAACCCAAGGTCACTCTTAGCAATGTCGGATATCGACCCACTAGGACATTATGTCATATTGTTTCTTTGGATTCGTAAAGAGGGTTATGGATTCTAGGAAACTAGTGGGAGCCATATGCATGTCATGCAAGTCCTTATGATCATGCAGGCATTTCTATTCTAGCATTCTTTCTCTCTATCGCTTAGGTTGATTGAAGAAGTCTTTCGGTGTGAATTTTGCTCCTTATTCGGACCGAATTTTCTTGATTGGTGAGGAATCGAAATTGTTCTCGGATCGAGGAACCGGGATCGTCTAGATGTTCCACTTCCAGATGCACTCTTGTCGATGCTTGATGAAGATCGAAAGCATATCGTAAGCATCTAAAGGACGATGATATGGATACTTGCATTATGCTTGCCTCGATGTCACCAGAGCTGCAGAAGCAGCATGAGTCTATGGATGCTCACACTATAGTATTTCATCTTAGGGAGCTGTTTGATGAGTAAGCTCGGTCTGAAAGGTTCGAGACCTCAAGGTGTTGGACCCCGAACCTTGAGTGACAATTTGAGTTAGTAATATGAATGGTCAAGTGGATGAGTTGATTGAAATGAAGTTATATAGCAAGAATTAGAAAGAAAAAGTGTGAAAATTTGAAGGATTTAGAAAGTTTGACTTTTGGAGAGAGAATGTTTGACTTTGAGAGTTGACTTTTGTTTGAGGCAAAATTTGATAAAGTGATCTTCATGAAACTTGTAGATTATGTTACGAGCTTTCTGTAGCCATAAAGTTTGCAATTTTTCGATATCGGGAGTGAAAGTTATGATCGGTCAAAGTTTATGTTTGATAGGGTTTGACTTTAATTATGATTAAATCTTTGACTGAGAAATTAACCTAGTTAGAGGTTAATTGAGCTTTGATGTTCTTCATGAAAATTGAAGGGTTTGTTTTGATCTTTATTTCGATATAAAGTATGCAATTTTTCGATCTCGGAATAATAAGTTATGATTTTTACAAGTTTGTATAGAGAATAGTATCTTTGACGGAAAATGGACTCGTAGGAGTCGAATTGAGTTTATGTCCTTCGTGAAAGATGTAGAGCTTTCTTTAAGCTTTCTATAGAGACTAAGTTTGTCAAAATCGGAGTTCGGGATTAAAAGTTATGAATTTTGGAAGTTTAGAGGAAAAAAAAAAAGGAGGAAAATGATTTATCCCGTCGCTAGGCGACGCGTATCATCATAGCGATGGCGGCGTCCACCGCCGTCGCTTCTGGCGACGCCAGATCGCCATAGCGATGGCGGCGCCCACCGCCGTCGCTACTGGCGACGATATCGCCATAGCGATGGCGGCGTCATCCGCTTGTCGCTATTCTGGCGACGCGACATCGCCATAGCGATGGCGAGCATTCGCTCGCGTCGCTAGGCTGCACGCGATCGCCGGGGCGACCGCATCTTCACCTTGCCCAAACGCGGGCGTTTCTGCTTGGAACGACGCCGTTTTTGTTTCTTCAATACGGCGCCGTTTTGACTCCTTTGTTAGTTTCCTTTCACAAATTCGACCTTTGTTCACTATTTTGCTTATATCTTTTCCGTCCGACATCCGATTGAGTTGATTCTTTTTGCGTTGGATTCCTAAGACAATGAATTTCATTTTATAAGAAATTTGTGAACTTTTGAGATTAAATTAATGGTGATTAATTTAATCAAAGTGAGTCGGGAAATTTTCCGAGCATGATTCAGTGTTTTGTGAAATTCGGGATCTGTAGAGATCCGATTGAAGCGATTCTTGAGGCGAAATAAAGATAAGACAAGGGGCTACAAATCATATGAAGACATGAAATGTCAACGTTGCCCCTAAGACTTTTAATTTTTGAATTTAAGTTCGGATTAGGGTGAAATTTTTGGATTGGGAACACCTGAGAGTATTTTGAGTATAACTTTTGATCTGGGAATCGAAATGAGACGATTCTTGTTTTGAATTAAACTAGAGACATAAGGCTATAATTGTTATGAAGACATCGAGTTTCAATTCTGGGATTAAGAATGTGAACTCTTGGACGGAAGTAATCGTACATAAGAAATGTGTTAGAATATGGATTTTCCCGCACTGTTTCGCACATAACTTTTGATGTAGTGCTCGGAATTGAGCGTGGTCAGTGGCGTTGGATTCGTATGAGTGAGAGGAACATTTCTTTAGAAGGAAGTTTTAACAAATTCCTTCAACTCGATAGTGCGAATCAAAACCGCAAGTGAAAATGGCATAAAGTAACATGTGAGGGGCTTTTTGGTCTTTTTAGCCCTCAATTAAACAACATGACTTATATAAACATATGGGCTGCCGTTTAGAGTGGAGAATTCTCGAAGGGTTGAGAAGAATAAGAGAAAATAAGAAGAGGAAGAGGAGAAGCTCTTTCGGCTATGGAGAAAAACGATGGAAGCTTAGAGATTTTTGAATTTTTAAGACTTCAAGCTTATTTTTGGAGTAGATTCAAGGGAAAAGGAAGGAAGAGGGTGAAAGCTTGCCTCCATACTCAAGAAATTTCGAAAATTTGAAGGAGAATGAGGTAAGAGAAAATTTTCGACTTTAAGTTTTTGATGAATTTTTGATTTAGAAGTATGGAAAAGAGCTTGGGTTTGTGATTTATGAAATTAATTTTGAAATATATGCTTTAGGCTGGGTTTAATTTTGGATGAAAAATTGATTAAGGTTTAGGCTTAATTTTATGATTGAGAATTTTGAGATATTTTGGTGTAGAATTATAGGAAATATGATGAATTGATGATATATGAAATCAATTTCGAAGAATTTGTATTTTATGGTATCGAATTGGGATAAATTGGTTTAGGCCAATTTTAAGATTTGGGATTTTGAAATTGAGGATTTAAATAGTTTGGAATTAATGTGAATTGAGGAATTGTGAGATTAATTTTGAAGAAATTATGTTTTATGAGATTGAATTAAAGTGTCTTGGTTTAGGCCAATTTTGAAAATTAGGGATTTTCAAAATTGGAGATTGAAATAACTTGAATGTAAATGGAATTGGTGAATTCCTAAGTTGATTGTGAAAATTAAGTATTTTCGATGTGAAATTTGGATGATTATGGTTTAGGTTTTGGTATTTTGGAAGAGAGAAAAGCAAGGATCAATTGGAGCTTGAAATCAAGTTTAGGCAATAATTAAATTGGGTAGCATATTTATATTTTGATTTATAAGTTAAATATTACTTTTGAAAATTTGAGAAAATGAAAGAAAAGATTTTCGTACTTTGTTTATTTCTGAATGATTTTTGAAAAATTATTACAAGCGTAATTCATTGCTTTAAATGATTTGATATACTGATAGAAATTTCTGAAAATGCATCTGTTGTGTACGCATGGATAATTATGCATATTTTTGCAATTCTTGATTGATTGAATTAATTGAATTATATGATATGTGCAAATTTTGTGAGATTGTTTTAAGTTGACGAAGTAATGTTAGAAAAGCAAAATTTTGGAAAGTGCCTTCGGGCATTTTGAATTTCCGTTTTCGATATGTGTTATGTGGGTTTGGTAGGTCCTATGGTGAGTCAGCGCTGTCTCTATTTGTTAAGCCTTCTCCCGGCTGCCCGCTAGTGGCACGAAGCTCCGATTTCGGACTCCTTCACGGCTACTTTGGACCGCTTCTTGAGAAAGTGTAGTACGTTCTATTCACTGACGCTGCAGACCATTATCTTGCGGATGTGCGATCGTTCTATTGGACCGAACCAAGCCATTTGATATGTTTTATATGTTTGATTCGTTATTTGAATATTATGTGTTTGCATTCGCATTCATGATTATGGAACATTTAAAATTTTGAAAATTGAGAGAATGAGTTATAAAAGTTTGGAAAATATTGAAAAGGGTTTGAGAAAAATATTTGAAAGTTGAAAAGTTTGAAAATTTAGCCTTTTGGCAAAAGTTTATGAAAATTGATTTCGCTTATTATTCAGGTTTGTAAATGTATTTACCCACGAGCTTCCGAGCTCACCCCCCCTTTCATCCCCATCTCCAGGTTTCGAGCAGGAGATCGGATGAAAGAGTGTGAAGACGTCAATTCCGACAGTTATATGTTTTTGTAATTTGCATGAGTTAGATTTGAGTAATCTGAAATTTGAGTATGGATATGTTTATGGCTTAAGATAGGTTTGAAAGAAATGGATTTGTGTATATAGTTGAGTATTGGGAATGGTTTTGAAATTTGTACATGAAATTGTGTATGAATTTGGAAATGAAATTGAATTATGAGTTTGGTATTGATTGATTTGAGAATTATGGAAGTTTTAGATGTTAGGTTTGCGTTTTGCTGGTGTTTGGATTTCCGGACGGGAGTGTCCGATGATTCTGAGGTCAGTTGAGATTATAGAAGTGTTTATTTGCCTTTGCAGGAATTTTTGGGTTAGGATAAATGCAGCCGTTATGCTGCTGAAATTTCGTTAGAAAGTAAAGTGAAACTGAAGAAAAATAAGATTTAGATATATGAATGATGGATTCATGAGATTGGTATAAATGTAAAGAAATTTGTTATGATTTGAGTGGGATGATGAAATGGATAAATATTGCTTCGTATGGAAAAAAAAAATTCATACCTGATTTTGGGACGTCTTAGGGTTTCCAACGCGATTACATTTCTGTTCTTTGCTTATTCACGGATGTCGGAAGGTGTTTCATTTAAATTGATTTGTTTGCTTACTTTGTTTTCTATCCGTATTCGATTTGCATTCGATTCGATCCCTTTCGCTTATTCGTTCGCTTTGTGATTAGTATTCGATTATTTCGCTCGCTATATTCGATTGAATCATTCGTTTGATTCGATTAGTTCTTGATTCCGTTTGCATTTGCTTCCGCTTATTTACTTTCGGATTTGTTCGCTTCGCATTTTGTTTCGATCCAAATTTCCGCTTCCTTCGTTTCCGTTTGCTTCGGTTTCGATTACGCTTATGTAGTTGGGTCTCGGTCCCAACATTTATGGTATCGAGCGAAGAGTTTATAAGGAATCATGCGTGCGTAGGAGGAATCTGTATAAGTAGTTGGGTTCGATAACGGATCCAACATAAAACTCTCTTCACCACAAAGATGGCTCGAGGACATCTCATCGCCCGTAATGCCACGAAGATGAATGGCTATATAGAGATTGGTGTCTTAGGATTTGTAATGGATTATGAGTTAAGTATAGACTTAATTCTGGTTGGATTGTCTGACAGTTATTCACAGTTCGTGTTAAACTATCAGATGAACCAAATATCCACAACAATTCTTGAGCTGATCAATCACTTTCAAGAGCAGTGGCGAGCTATCAAGAAGGATAGCAAGCAAGTCTTAGTGGTGGATGCTTCTTCTTACGGTCGAAGAAGAAAAAGGCCAAGAAACCAAATGGAAGTGCCATCAAGGAAAAACCAAAGAAACTGCCCCAAAAGGATTTTGTTTCCATTGTGGCAAGACTGGCCACTAGAGGCGAAACTGTAAAGTCTATCTGGAGTTCCTGAAGCAGAAGAAGGCATCAGATGCCCCTACTCCTTCAAATATGTTTGTCATTGAGGTTAATACTGTTTCTGATCAAAACATATGGGTATTTGATACCGGTTGTGGCTCATACATATGAAATGATATGCAGGGCTTCAGGACGATGAGATGACTCATAAAAGGAGAACTAGACCTTCGTGTAGGTAATGCAGCAAGAGTTGCTACATTAGTCGTGAACACTTATGTCTTGTCACTCCTAGTGGGCTTGTATTCAAATTGGATGATTGTCATTTTGTACTGTTTTAACAAAGAACATATTATCATTTCTTGTTTCAATAGAGCTGATTTCCATTGGATTTTTAGTAGCAATGGTTGTTCTATTAGTTCGAATGGAATGCTCTATGCTACTGGTACATTATGCAATGGAATTGACATATTAGATATGTCATATCCAGTTTTGAATGTCAATGACGCGAAAAGACATAATCGAGATAATTTAAAATCAACTTACTTATGGCATTGTCGGCTTGGCCATATAAATGAGACACGCATCGCTAAGCTCCATAAGAGTGGCAGTTTAGGGTCATTTGATTATGAATCACATGACACATGCGAATCTTGTTTATTAGGCAAGATGACCAAGTTATCCTTTAAGGGAAAGGGAAAATGAGTGAATGGAATATTAGACCTGATACATTTGGATGTATGTGGTCCGATGTCCATCCATGCCAGAAGTGATTGTCTTTACTTCATTACTTTTATCGGTGATTATTCACGATATGGGTACCTGTATCTGATGAGATACAAATCTGAAGCGTTTGAAAAGTTCAAATAATTCAGAAATGAAGTGGAAAACTAACTTGGTAAAAGTATGAATACATTACGATCTGATCGTGGTGAAAATTGCTTAGACCAACAGTTTTGGATTATCTCAGAGATAATGGGATTTTATCTCAGTACACTCCACCTTGCACGCCGCAGCACAATGGTGTGGCTGAAAGGAGATATCCAACCTTGTTAGACATGGTGCGATTAATGATAGGTTTTGCACAGTTTTTGGGGGTATGCGCTCGAGACAGCTGTTTACTTGTTAAACAGAGTTCCATTAAAGACAGTTGATGTTACTCCATATGAGATGTGGACTAACTGAAAGCCCTATCTTTCTCAGCTGAAAGTTTGGGGTTGTCCTGCTTATGTGAAGCGGACACAGTCAGATTAGCTTGATGCAAAGTCTGACAAGTGTTTGTTCGTAGGATATCATGGGATATCAATTCTACCTTCTTTGAGGAACAAAAGTTGTTTGTTTTAAAGCATCTTGTTTTCTTAGAAAGAGTTTCTTTTACAAGAGGACGGTGGGAGCAAAGTTGAACTTGAAGAAGTTCAAGATGCTCGAACAAACGCAGATCAATCGCTCGAACTCGCAATCTGTAACTCATATAGATGAGGTAACAGTTCAACCTTCTATTACACAAGAATTTCAGAGGTCACGAGGATACGCTCTGTTCACGAGAGATATGGATTTCTCGTGGGGAGCAGAATGACGTATTGCTCATACGAGATGATGAGCCTACTACTATGAAGAGGTTACGAAAAGTTGAGTCGAAAATGGCTTTGCGCCATGAAATCGAATGGATTCCATGTATGAAAACCAAGTATGGACTTTGGTTGTTGCACCGAAGGAATAAAGCCCAAAGGGTGCACATGGGTTTTCAAGAAGAAAACCGACATAGATGGTAATGTGATTACTTATAAAGCAAGGCTTGTGGCAAAGGATTTAAATCGAGACAAGGAGTTGACTATGACGAGACCTTGACCCATAGCAATGCTTAAATCCATTAGGATACTCTAGCCATTGTCACTCATTATGATTATGAGATATGGCAAATGGATGTAAAGATGCTTTCTGAATGGAAATTTTCCGAGGATGTGTATATGACACAACGAGAGGACTTCACCTCCTATGATGGCGAAATGGTATGCAAGCTTCAGAAATCCATGTATGGATTGAAGCAAGCATTCAGGAGTTGGAATATCCGTTTTGATGAGGTACTTAAAGAGCTTGGTTTCTCACAAAATTCGGATGTACATTGTGTGTATAAGAAGGTTCATGGGACTGCAATCGTATTCCTTGTGTTATAAGTAGATGACATATTAATACTAGGAAAACGATGTCTCTATGCTACAATCAGTTAAGATTTGGTTGTCCAAACATTTTGCCATGAAAGACCTTTGTGACGCAACTTATATCCTTGGGATAAAGATTTATAGAGATAGATCAAAGAGATTGCTTGGTCTTTCACAATCAACGTACATAGATAAGATGCTAAAGAGGTTTAGCATGGAAGAATGCTATATGACGAGACCCGATGTATCATATGCTCTAAGTGTTACGAGCAGATACTAATCGGATCTTGGTGAGGGTCACTGGGTGGCTGTCAAGAATATCCTCAAGTACTTGCGAAGCACTAAGGATGTTTTCTTGACATATGGAGATGAAAATCTCAGTGGCGGCATACAAATGCAGTTTAATCGATAAGGATTATTACGAATCACGATCGGGTTATATACATTCACACCTGAGCGGCTGGCGGTCATTTGGAAAGAGTTCAATCAAGAGAGGATGCTGATTCAACAACCCGAGCACGATACATTGCGCATCGGATCACGAGAAAGGAAGCGGTTTGGATCGAAGTTCATTTCGAACTTGATCCGGTTCCTAGGCTGTGATGGGCCCATAGGGTTGTATTGTGATACAATGGGGCTAGTCTTGTGAGCAAAGGAACCAAGGTCTCATCAACGATCCGAACACGTACTCGCCGATTCCATCTGATTTGGTAGATCATCGATCGAGGTGATGTCCTAATAGAGAGAATTCCCACAGAGCAAAGTGTTGCTAATCTGTTGACAAAGCCATAGTCACAGAAGAATTGTGATTCTCATTGACGCGCTTATGGTATTAGATACCAAGGCGATTGGCTTTAGGTCAAGTGGGAGATTTGTAAGTGTAAGTCGACTTGTACCATGTGTAAGTCGACTTATGTGATCGAGATTGATAAGTCGCCTTGTTCACCAGTGTAAGTCGACTTATGGATGTCCGATCGTTAGATTGTTAGAGTAGTGCCTAAAGGCAATCCCTTTAAGCGCGTTTTATTCAAAGTCGTGTATAGACTTTATGAATAAATAAAGAAAGGCATATTTCATTAATTTGATATTCATGAACAGTGTTTATGAATTGATTGGATCTTTAATCGAATTAATGAAGTCAATGATATATGACATAGCATGAAGGAAATTATGATGTGATCATACTACCGAGATTCCTATCATGTGCAATTATGTCGATATCTAAATTCTCCCTAGTCATAGGATTAGTGAGACTGGACATCATTAATCCGGACAGACTAGCACATGTCATATTCCTTGATTGGATCAAGCAGTGGATCTCGAAGCGTAAATATGAGATATTTAAAGTTGACATGTGGATGCTTACTAGCGGTAGTAAGTACATTGGATGACCTCGCCATGAGATCCTCACATGGATATCTTCTTCTAGTGTCGGTGATAATCTCATCATAGAATGGTGCAAGTATCCTTAGACTTGAGGTACTCGAGGATATCTTGGATCTTGATTACGTGCTTTGACTCCATTCCTTGTTGCCTTCGGAGGTCGCTCATAGGGTGGTGCTTGGGTACACTTGAGGTATTGAAGGTAATTGAGTAGCCAATAAAGGATTCACCACTTACGGATTAGCGAAGAGATACCCATAGCCTCTTGTCGGGATCATTACTTGTAAAGTCGGCACAAATATGTCATGAAGAGTGTCCTCATTGACATATGGAGTAATGAGTCTAGGGACGAGAACTAATATCACTAGGCTAGACTCGGTCTAGTGAGAGTTGACACTTTGACCATACTCATAACCAAGTGGGGTATAGGATGGTGAAAGGACGAATTGCACGGTAATTGTCTATGGAAGGGTTCGTGATCTGGTTCGTGATGAATTCATCAAACCGATTACTTTCCGGTCAATTGGGGGTCATGATGTGTTGCTAGACGCCGCTCATGACTTGCTCAGATTAATTGTTAATCTCAGTGGCCAACATAACCGGGAACCTAAAGGGTCACACGCATAAGAGTGATTTAGAGAATCTGTAAAATAGTAATTGGACAGAGTTCCAATTATTGGAGAGCATTAGGATTAAATGGATCCCGATGGGATTGGGATATGTCCCGATGAGATCGCGACATCAATATTGCTAAGAAAGGTTTCGTCATTTGCCAAAGACGGGGCCCGATGAGCGGTATGACCGACCCCAGTTGGACTGGACCTTAGCAATTATATTCTAATTAATTAATTAAGTAAATTAATTAATTAATTATTATATTTATTAAGCATGTGGACGTTGGACTTGGTGAGGAGGATGAGATATTTGACTTTTCAACCTTATTAGTTTAATGCTTTAATAAATGAATGGTTATAAGGCTCACACTTGGCTTAATCTTATGCTAGTATTTTAATTGTTAAAATCAGCATAAGAAAGCTTGAGGTGGGTGTTGCGGTCGGTGAATCTGGGGTTTGAAGAAGTGGAAGTTTCCTTAAGAGTTAAGGTTAAAAGCTTTGAAAAGTTCATCTTTCTTCTTCTTCCTAAGGCAACAATCGATTTCTCTCTTCCTCCAAGCAAGTGTTCAGCGTCAATTCAAGCTCTCTAGAGGACAAAGGTAAGGTCTAGCAGCCTTTAATTTGTTCTAGCTATTCCCGGGTCAAAGAGGTTTGTCCCGGTTAGTTTTTCTGATCTCTGCGTGGATACCTTTAGAGATAGTCTCTATTGGCTATTTAGGTTTGAGTCTTCATACCGACACATAGATCCTGGCCTTCGGGAAGGTCCCGGCGACAAAAATTTTTGTTTTCCGCACCTTGTACATGTGATGTACATCCCGGGATTTTCCTACACTGCCATTGTGTTACTGCCACTGGAAGTTGCCACTTTTTTCTTACTTTCAAACCTTTGTTTCTTCCTTCTGTGGTAAGTTCGCTCGATTTCTGGATCAAATGGAGCTGTGAAAGTAAATTGCATATAAACTTTGCTTCACCACTGCACGAACATCACAAAGGATAATGAACAATCTGATGGATGAAATAAATACCAAGTAACCTAAAATCAAAAATTGAAATAAAATTGGAATAAGAAAAGCTTAGTCAATTTTGTTCAGAAAAATTCAATATTTGACACAGGTCCCCGACAACGGCGCCAAAAACTTGATAGGCTCTGCAAGTGCACAGGTTTAGTTGTAGCAATCAACTGTCGATCCACAAGGACTAGGTCAAATTACTAAATTCTCTCTTCTCAAATTTGCTAAACAATCAGTTAAGAAAGTTATGTTATTAAGGAAATTGCAATGTATGATAAACAGAATTTTCACTAATATTCTAGGAATTCATTCCAACGAGGAAATTATGTACCTCCTTATGAAATAAATCGTCGATTTGGTACATTAACTAATTGTTGTCAATCAATTCATTCGAAGTAATCAACGTGTTGACTTCAATTTTTAAACCAATTTCTTATATTACAAACCAAATTCAACCCAATTAACGCCTTTAGATTATTTTCGTACTCCTAACGAAGAAATCTATTTCTAGATATTCATTCAGTTAGACCTAATATAGCATTTCAGATATTAAACATCACTTTTCAATTCTTAGTTTAATACCACCCATATTTAATTCAGAACCCTAGATTAGACAGATCAGATCAATAATTGACAAAACGACTTTACTGAAATTTAATCAACATTGATCTAAAAGAAATAAATCATAAGGTTTAATACACAATTCCTAAGCTGAAATAAATATCCTAGAATAAAGAAATTTAAAGATCCATAACTGAATTAGTCATAAAAACTAAATGAATAATTAACATCAACATGAAAGGATGAAAGTAAAAGTAGAAAAAGGAGGAAAAAGGAACTCCAAATTTTGTCTTAGATCTTGATCTCTCAATCTCCAATGGTCATTATCGATCTCCGTTTCTCCTCCTCTCCTTCTCGATCTCCTATTCTCTTTTCTCTGGTTTCTTGTCAAATTCCAAAAAAACTCCCTTCTCTCTTCTGTCCCCTCTCCCTATAATTCCCGAAACTGTCAAAATAACCGCCATACACGGACCGTGTGAATTTACACGGTCTGACCGTGTAACCTTCGGGAAAATTCGTGCCATTTGCTTCCATTTACACGGTCTGACCGTGTAAATCTTTAAACCTGCAAAAACAGCCAAAAACCCACAGCAGTACCAAAATCTATGGAAATACTCAACAATTGATATAAAATCAATGACAAAATGGAGATGGAAAATAACAAAAGATAACAATATATCAGAGATTAAACTAGAGACATAGATCTAAAACTTTTATGAAGGAAATGAAATTTTTTTGTGTCTTTAAGATTTTTTAATTATGGCTTAAATTTGAGTAATGGATGTTGTCCTTGTTTTTCAGCAACCTATAGTGTTTTGGGTATAAATCCTAGAATAATTAACCAAATTGCATGAAATTTATTACATTAGAAAACTAAAACACAGGGGAATGAAATTAAGTAATAATATTTTAGGTCAATGTGGGAAGTAAAGGAAGAAGAAGGACCAATATGCAATTATTCAAAAGTTAACACATGGGAAAATTAGATGAAGGTATATGTGACAAATAATAATAAAGCATGTGTGTCCAATAGGAATTAAGTGGACTTTAATAAATCTTTTTTTTTTCTATTGACTGGATATTCATTATAAATGCGCTACATGCTTTTGGCTTTCCTCTAAAGTTTGTCCACTAAATTACTTAATGCATTACCATTGTGTCTTAAAATGTATTGGTTAATGGTGAGCCCACTAAATTATTTAATGGAACTAAAAGTCATAGGCAAGGAGATCCCTTATTCCACTACTTATTCAGACATGGCATAGAAGTCTTATTAAGGCTTACTAGTCATATGATAAGTACAAAAAAACTTTTTGTACCATTTTAAATACAAACATCTTAAAATTTATAACATTTCATGTATTGATGATTTAACTTTTATCTGGTGTAGATCTAAATTTTATTAATGCTTTAATGAATGCCTTAAGGTGTTTCAAGAAGATATTTGGATTGGAAATGAACAAAGAATGTGCTTTTATATCTATAGTAGCAACAGTATATTCGCTTTGGATCACTAACCTGAAAAGATTACAAGAATATTAGCTTTCATTTACTTATTTTAAAGTTTTTATCTCTCATAAGAGGCCTTCCTATATGGAAGTCTTGTCACATATAGAGAACATTCATTGTATGTTTATTTGTACTTACATATTGTTTTCCCTAGGGCATAGATGGAGATATACAAGGCCCAGTGGTGCACTGGATCCCCCAAAATTTTAAAAAAATAAATATTTTTAATTTTTAATTAATATTATATATATATAGAAGCCAAGCAAGAGTCCAAGGGAAAGTCCAAATCCAAAACCAAGAAACCCCATCGAAATACTAAAAAATCCCATCTTTTCCCTTCAAAGAACACTTAACAGCATGAACATGGCATGCACATACAAGAATTGGTAAACAGAATGGAACAGAGAATAGAAAGGAAAAAAAAGAATATGAATAAACGAAAGATGAAACCTTTCGTACGCGAGAGAATCGAAGTTTGAGGGAAGATGCTAACTGTGGACAACAAAGCGTACCAAAAACGTTGTGGAAAGGTAAGAATATATATATATATATATATATATATATATATATATATTCAATCATGATCTTGACTATCAGTCTTTTAAAGTTTTTTTAATGTGCATGCTTTGTTCTACTATAACCTTATGAGCTCGCCAAACTAGAACCAAGTGGTATCAGACCTTAGGTTTAACCACCACGTCTTGAGTTCGACTCCCCCTACTCGTAAAAAATGCACCTAGAGTACTCAATGGCAGAAACTACAACTACGACAAAACTGGAGAAGCCCTGAAGATCGACTTACTGAACCACCCTGAGTACATAGAAAACAACGCTACAATTCTTTTCCTTCAGATGAGAAGGTAAGGAGATATGCTCCTTAATTAATATTATATATACGACACAAGCATAGACGGAGATATCCCAAATTTTGAAAAAATAAATATTTTTTATTTTTAATTAATATTATATATATAATATTAATTAAAAATAAAAAATATTTATTTTTTAAAATTTTGGGATATCTCCGTCTATGCTTGTGTCGTATCCTGCATCCAAGATAAAAGGGTTTTGAGATATATATATATATATACACAAGCTTTCAAGAATAACTTACACAAGCTTGAGGATGAAGATCCTGCGCACATGTCAATCAGCTTTCAAGTTGCTTTTCCTTCGCTTCTTGAGATTGCTCGTAAATTAGATATTGAAATTTCTGATGCTCCAATCTTGAAAAAGATTGACAATAGGAAAAACATAAAGCTTTTAAGGTAATGTCGGAACTTAAATCTGGAACATCAATGTTTTCCTGCCTTTTTCCTATGTGATCGAGCTAAATTAGATTTACTCCTGCGTAATACTTGTTCATAGCTAACTGGCATGTCTGACCGTTTTTCTTGACTTTTTGTTCTTTCGTCACGTCTACTTTTTATATCGACAAGTTTTATAATATTTATTCTACGACAGGATTTAGTGATGTTTTAGCGAATGCATGTATGACCGTTTGATCAATAATTTAACTAAGTTGTTGCGGTAGGGAATGAGTTTTTGAGGTTTATGAACAATAGGGAATATATATATGTATATATAAAAGAAAAGAAGGTCCAATTTTTTTAGTATAGTTGATAGCTGCTACCTCTTTTATGGAATTAGTTAATATTGATTCTAACTAATTTTTTTTATTTTGCAGTTATGGAAAAATACTTTAAAAAATTAAGACTGACTATTCAGTCATCATCGTGTGATTTAAATCAAAATGTTAATAAAAGACCTCCAACATCGAAGGAGGTTATTATTGAAGAACTTGTGATTGAATCAGAAAATCTTCCTTCCGATCCAGGATTAAGACCTAATATAATGAAATATCCTCATGAAAAACGAGATCAGGTGCGTAGAGCTTATTTATTAAAAGGTCCTTGTCAACCTCGAAATCATAATTTTCCTTAAACCATGGATGGAGATCGTAAGTGGAGATTTATTGTATCATGGTTTGATGATTTCAAGGATTGGTTGGAATATAGTGTTGAAAAAGATGCTGCATACTACTTATATTGTTATCTTTTTTCAGCTGATCGTGAAAGGAAATATACTAATTTTGTATCTGAGGGTTTTAGTGCTTGGTGAAAGAAGACAAGATTAAGAGAACATATAGGAAATCATGACTTTGATCATAATCGATGTCGAATTGCTTGTGAAAATTTAATGAACCAATCCTAATCTATTAAGTTAGCTTTTTCAAGGCAATCAGAAAAATCAAAAATTGAATATCGGTGTAGGCTAAATGCATCAATAAGGTGTCTTCGTTATCTCTTGATGCAAGGGCCGTCTTTTCGAGGGAATGATGAGTATGAGAATTCAACAAACTAAGGGAATTTTATAGAATTACTAAAATTCATAGCTTCTAACAATGAAAAAATTAGGAATGTTGTTCTAGGGAATGCTCCTGAAAATCTCAAACTTACATCACCCGATATTCAACGTGATATCATTAATGCAACTGCATTTGAGACAACAAAGGCCATTATTTTAGATATGGGTGATGATTTGTTCTCTATTTTAGTGGATGAATGTCGAGATGTGTCAGTACAAGAGCAAATGGGAGTCGTCATTTGGTATGTTGATAGTTTTGGATGTGTCATTAAAAGATTTTTTGGTCTTGTGTATGTACGTGACACAAGTGCAACTTCACTTTTAAAAGGTATCAAGTCATTATTCTTTAACTATAGCTTGAGTATTGCTAACTTGAGAGGTCAAGGCTATGACAGAGCTAGTAATATGTGAGGTGAATTTCATGATCTTAAAAGTCTAATTTTGAAGGAAAATTCTTGTGCTTACTACATCCATTATTTTGCACATCAACTTCAGCTTACACTTGTTGCTGTTGCTAAAAAGCATTTAAATGTATGTTCTTTTTTCAATACTATTACTCGTTTGTGCAATGTTATTGGAGGACCTTGTAAGCGTAGGGATATGCTTCGAGAAAAACAAAGGGAGAAAGTGATGGCAAGAATTTCATAAGGGGTGATAGAAACTAGGCAAGGGTTGAATCAGGAAATGACACTGAAAAGACCTGGAGATACTCGTTGGGGTTCTCATTTTGGTACGCTCATTAATTTGCTATATTTATTTTCTTCTGTCTTTAAGGTACTTGAGTTTGTTGGAGAAAATGGGAATGATGATTCACAAAGGGCTGAAGCTATTGATTTAATTGATATTATGCTTCGCTTTGAATTTCTCTTTGTGTTGCATCTTATGATAAAGATCTTAGGAATCACAAATGGGTTATCTCAAATTTTACAGAAAAAAGATCAAAATATAGTGAATGCAATGCATTTAGTTAAAGTCTCAAAATGTCATTTGCAACAAGTTAGAGATGATGGTTGGGAGTCTTTATTGAAACAAGTCGTTGAATTTTGTGATGAAAATAATGTAAGTGTGATAGATATGTAAGATATGTTTATAGTTAGACGATGACATGACGAATGTTCATCAATATCGTGTTGAGCTTTTCTATTCTGTGATTGACATACAACTTCAAGAGCTTAACAATCGATTTGATGAAGTCAATACAAGTTTGCTTTTATGTATGGCATGTTTTGATCCTAAAGACTCCTTTTATGCATTTGACATGGACAAATTGATTGAACTTGTCAAATTCTATCCATCAGAGTTTCCTCCTATTACTTTAATTGAACTTGAATATCAACTTAGGAATTTTATCATTGATGTACGTATGGATAAGAATTGCTCTGAATTGAGTGGAATTGGAGACCTTGCTAACAAAATGGTGACTACAAGAAAGCATCATGTATTCCCTTTGATTTATTTGTTAGTCAAATTATCATTACTTTTACCAATTGCTACAGCCACAGTAGAAAGAGCTTTCTCGGCAATGAAAATTATCAAGAGTTCACTTCGTAATAAAATGAGAGATGACTTATTAAATGATTATTTAGTGTGTTACATTAAAAGAGATGTATTTGCAAATATTGACAATGATCTTGTTATGAAAAGATTTCAACCTATGAAAAATAGGCGAGGATCATTGTAATTTTAACTATTTTATATTATTAATAAAACTTTATTTTTTATTTAATTTTGATATGAAATTTTTTGTGAAATTTATATTTTATTTGAGCACTCCTTTCTTAAATTCTTGACTCTGTCATTGCCCTAGGGCCTACTAAAAAAAATTGAAAGGTTCTTTAAGACCTTTTTGTGGCCTAGTCAAACAACTAGAAGCTATAAAGCAAAAGTTAAATGGGACATTATATGTTTGCCTAAAGATAATGGAGGACTTGGTATGGACTGAATCAAGACAAGTAACAAAATTGACATGGTTAGAGGATTATAGAGAGTAAGGAATCTCTTTAGGTAAAGTAAGCGCAATCTCATTACTTAAAATCTAATAGCGTCCGGTAAACTTCTCCAAGATGTAACTCATCTTGGACAATGCTTTTTCAAGCTTGAGGAGTATGTAGAAGTCGGATTAAAAGGAGATTAGGCAATGAAGCTATTACCAACTTTTGGTATGATAACTAGAGTTCTTTGAGCCCTCTTATTAACGATGTTCATTTTTCAACTTTTAGAAGCATGATACCAGAACTTGCCACTATTAGAGAGGTATTGCATGATAATATATATAATCCTATATGAGCATCAAGGATGATTTTCTTAGGCTTGCCTTTTTTTCACCCTTTTTCTACTAATGCAGATAAGTCTACTTGGTTTAGACACTCTTTAGGACTCTACTTGGTTTACACACTCTTTAGGATCATTTACCAATAAGTACTATAAAGAATTTTTAAGGCTTAAGGCTCCCAAAAGTCTCTTGGTATAAATTTGCATAGTGTAAGCTAGTTTTTCCAAGAGTTTCATTCATTATATGGCTAGCTATACTTGAAAAGTCTCGACTAAAGACATGTTTCATATTGCAACTTCTATTTCTACCATTCTCTCTCTTTTTCAGTAAGAGCCTAAATCTATTAGAAACTTATTCTTTCAATATGATTTCACTAAACGAATTTGGCAAACCATACAAAAGGCTTAACAATCTTTTCATGTGTTGGTGAATTCTTAAGCTGATATTATCTGCTAGAGCATCGAATTGAATTGGATATGTAAGGATGATGTTATCAAATTTAGAATTGCTCTTGGCACCACCATTTATTTTATTTAGAAATAAAGGAACATGAGAAAATTCCAAGGCAAACGACGACCAAGCAACAACTTATACATAATATGATGAGCTATATCATTGAGAAAACCTAAATTGTTTATAATTATTCGTATCTTTAATGTCCTAAGTCGGTTGCAAGTTATTGCTATGGTTCTAAGTTAGCAGTAGCTTGCTTTTGTCTGGCACTTTTCAATTCATTCAAACCCACATTACCTCTAAAAACTAAACTAAAAAGTTAACAATTTTTTCAGCTGAGCTGAACAGTCCAATCGGAATTGATGATATGAGACACGGTAGATTTCACACGATGTAATAATAATATCACAAACCATCCAAGTAAAGCAGGAACTATCGAAGAAAGCAAAGATCACATCTTTCACCTGCATTTTATTCGCAACAAAAATGCCCTTCCGTGATCCCCCAGGCTTTTCCTCATTACAATTCATTTCAGAACTTATCACACGCCGCATAATTACAGGTGAAGAGAGAGGAGCTTGAGGTAATGTTACAAGAATCTCCTCTAGAAGTATTGATCATCAAAATGGAAAAGTTACAAAAACATTGAATTCAAATTTAATAGTGTGAAGGTTCTGAAGAGGACTGAGAGAAGTGAGGTGGTGGAGAAACAGCTGCTTCAGAGGGATCATCGGAATTCTTTGTATTCATGCCTTGTACCTCATTTTTATTAGTTGCAGCTTCAGAATTTTGAACCCAATTATCAGACCATCTTGACGAAGGCAGTGTGTCAGATGAAGCAATGCCAGGCGATGTTCTTGGATAAGTTAAGACAGATGAATCAAACATAGACAAAGTTGGCAGGTTCAGGCTGAGACTATAGCCATAAGGATATCCAGGGAATGGATGATCATATCTGCAACTCGGACCAAACTTGCAAATTCCATACATATTGTAGTTTGAACATATAGCTTGCCCCTGTCATAAGATACACGTATGACTAAGATGACAATTTTTAACCCATGGGCCCAAATTTAGTTCTTTTCAATAGACCAGCCCATAAGTTAAACCTAGGCCCAGATAAACTCGAGGTCCAATTATTCTAAACAAAACAACATCGTTTTATTTAGAAGAGTTGAGCCTCGAGTAAACTTAAGTCTGGACAACCCAGACCTTAATCTAATAAAAAAGCTAAATTATTCTATATTTTTAATTTTAAAAAAATTATTTTAAAAGACTTCTCGCTGGCCTATTGCCATCCCTACGTATGACCAGACTTTGAGAACATCAATCTTTAGTTTCATCCTGCATCTTCACTAATAAATTTCAGAAAGTTCAACTGCTAACCAATGTGTTACCAATCATGAGAAAAGAAATTGACTTACAGGTCTTGAAGGGAGCCCAAGAGGACCAATGCTATCTGCTAGTTGTTCAACCCTCTCTTTCCTCTCTTTTGGGTGATGGTACCTGCAGTCAGATCCAAATTTGCACGTACCAGTGCTCATGAAATGCCTGCATTCTGGTTGATCAGGTCTCTCAGGTAGATTAGAAACGGTTATCATTGAAAAGTGCACTTGTCCACCTGATTCAACTTGATTTCTTGAGTTGTAAACAAGATTGGATCTCGGGATATTGGGAGGAGACATAGTGCTAAAGTTTCCCTGCTGGAAAACAAAATGGAGACATGAGAACATTAAGAAAATGCCTCAATCCAAGAAAAAGCTTTTTTTAAAAAAGATTTGTCCGGAAGTTTGAAGTTGAAATACCCAAGAAATTACAAATGCTTGTATGACAACAAAAATTAAACAAATTCCAACAAAACATTTAGTCTAAGCAGGGGCTATGTCTCAGGACGCCTAAATGCACATTGTGGGTGCAGTTCCATCATTTATTGCATTAATCATCACAAAAGGACCTGTTGGTGTGAATTAATATTGTCCTTTCGCATGCGTCCTATCAGCAAACATCACTTGGAATTTCATCGAGACCCAAAACCTGCCATTGTTGCACCTCGTAAGGAAAAGTTTTTTATTTCTTTTCTAGACAATATGTGCACAGATTCAAGTCCTTTCATGCTTTCTATCGAGTCCTCATCTTTCTAATCCCGCCAGGTCTAGGAGAAACTACCATTAGTCGATACCACTCCATAGCAAATGAAATTTTGGCCTCATTAACAATTCCATCATTTATTGCATTAACAATCACGAAAGAACCTGATGGTGTGAATTAATATTGTCCTTTCGTGTGCATCCTATCAGCAAACATCACTTAGAATTTCATCAAGATGCAAAACCTGCCACTGCTGAACCCCAAAGGAAAAGTTCTTTTTTTCTAGGCAACAACACATACACGGGGTTCAAATCCTTTCATGCTTGCTACCGAGCATTATGCTCATCTTTCTAGTTCCATTAGGTCAAGATACAGCAAGCAAACAATTGATAAATTCATACGCAATTGGAAGGAATGACAATTTTCGAAGTCCGCTAATCTTGTTGTCCTGTTTCATTTCTAAATTTATTTGGATAAGTCCTCTTAATTTGAAATGTCAAAAATATTTATTTATATTTTCCAATCACCTAACCTCACTATTAGAGTTTTGGGAGTCAACTTTTAACAGAAGAGACATTTCATAACAAGATTGGAACACAAAAATTAATAACAAGAACTGACTACAATTGATTGTTTATTCTATAACTATACTATGAAAGAAATGGAAATAATTAAAGCATAACTGAAGGAGGTAAGTATTAAAAGTAGATCTGAAATTTTGGTTATCTGAATAATGAATACGAAAAAGTAACATCCACAAGATTTTGAATATGATCACATAAATAGATGGAATAAAACATCAACCACCAAACTCAGATAGACATAGGATCAATGGAAGATGTTTTAAAATTCACTGAATCATTTTCATATCATAAATCTTCATTCAGATTATTGAAAACAAATTAAACGTAGAACATACTGATATCAATAAAACTTGGTGAAGGAATAAAATTAATTATGAGAGTATCAAAAGAAACGTAATCTGTTTATCCCTGAAACAGAGATTATGATAACAGCATATGCTTTGAACACATGCAGCCATCATGATCAAATGTAAATATGCAAGCTACACTACAACAGTATCAACAGTGATTGTCAAAGTTATCTCAATAAATGATTATGATGCCCTGCTCCTTGGCCCAAAACTCCACAACTCAAAACAAAGTATGAAAAAGAAAACAATAGAAAGAGCTCCTCATTTATCTCAATCCTACAGTCGATACAATATGTGGAAGAGGAATAACAATGATCCATACAGTCACACCTTTTAGAAACTGGAAGATAAGATGGTGCATGCAGTGGCCATTGCCACTTCAATAGAAAAATATGATTGTTGAACCACGGAAAATGTCAGATTCCAAAATTGTTACACATGTTCCAAGAATGCATTGAACCATCCTAACTGTCAAATCGAAACCAGCCAGTGGAAATTTGTTAATGAAGTAATTAAAATTTGTCAATAAGTGATAGTTTTCTCAAAAATCAAAACAAGCTTATCATAATTGCAAACTTAATTTGTTAATGGTTTATCATTTGCATTGTTGACTACATTACTATAGATGAGGTTAAAAATAAATAAATATATAAAAATATTTCCAATTTTATAGAAATTAAAAAAGACAAAAGCCATCAAGATAAACTAATTAGTAATATGTTAGTTTAATTGGTTAACTGAAACAATCGACTGCATGTTCCCAAGTTTGTCTATTATATTTTATCTCTTGTGCAGCATAATTTATCATTTTACCTTTGCTTTCTTTTCTTTATTTTTTTCCAAACTCACTATCAGTTTTTTAAGCAAAGGCATTTTAATAATTCTAAAGATGTAATACTAATTAAACGCAATGTTATTCGCAAAGACACATAAACAATAGCAAGCTAACTAGAGATAGTAAACAGCTTGTTCATTTCCTCTCTACACCAGGAGCTCTCCCCAAAATCACCTTTGCAGCAAGCAAAATCGAAGATGCATTCATCAATATTTAATATTTGGCAACTAGGCCCATGATAATGATTGAAAAATCAGATACCTATAGCAAAATTAAGATTCAACCACCACATACTTACCACATAAGTATGCCATCCTTGACCAGGAAGAACACCTTGAGAAGGAGAAACTATAACAGGCATGTAAGCCTGTGGAATCTGCAAACGAGGGCTAGAGACATAAGGTGCCCTTGGTGGTGACCATGTTGGAACGCCTACAAAGGACAGACCTGATGGAGGAGTAATTGATGGCACTCTGGAGGCCAAGGTAGTGGATACACCAGCAGGCAAGCTACTGCCAACTGATGAAGGCTGTGGATGATGGAACTTGCATGCAATGCCAAATTTACATGAGCCTGTCCGCATGTAATAAGGGCATGATTTTTCATCCTGTCATAAGATATACCCAATACCCACATTAGAATATGTTAACATGATCCTAAAGTAATTGACCAGATAAGGGGAGAAGAGAAGACCTGACGCATGGGTAGACCAAGAATATTGAATGAAACTGGCCCCGCACCATTCCTGTTCTTTGGGTGATGAAATTTACAGGTGGAACCATATTTACACGTCCCTGTCTTTAAGTAATACTACAATATCGATTTCACATCAGAAGCAGTAAATCAAGGTTAGAAGTTGGACATTTCTTCTACCAAGTGAAAGTTAAACAAGGATGTTGAATTGAGGGTATTGTCATGCAAATAAGAACCATAAAGATCTTTGAGCTCCCATCAATCTTCTCATTTCAGAAATTTCAACACTATACAGAAGATTTAGACAGATCTGGACATCTCTAATTAATCTTCCAGAAATTAGAAAACAAAATTGAATAAATGATAAATATGTTGTGGATGTACAATAGAAAATTGAACCAAAATTGTCATATGCAATTCAAGGAAACATTTTACATAGTAGTTGATCAACCTATAGCAATTTGAGTGCTTATCCAAGTTCCCTCGCAGCCATTTAACTAGTTCAAATATTTAAGCAGGTTATTATTAACAATGCTCCTTGCATCTTCTTTAGACCTGTTTCTCTTCCTTCCATACAAACAAAACCTATATTTGGAGACCCATCACCATCCATCAAATAAGTTAATAAAAAATCAACGACTCTTTATAGAAAAAATGATTTTTCTGATATGGCAACTAGCATTCACTTGGAAGGTCAAGTATGATGACTGTATCTTTTTTCCAAGAATGAGTTGCTTATATGGTTGTTAGGGGAGCATAATTGGTTAGACCAAGATCAGATGGACTCAGAAACTGTCCCAAGCATAAGTTTTTGTTGGTTTATCCTAGACAAGAGAATCAGGAGACCATAGTTTGATTCCAAAAACAACAGATTTATGGTAGCTACAGAGAGGAAAAACTTCAATAATAACCAGTGATTTTGTCTAAAAATTACTGATTTCTATATTCACATTCTTAAGCATGTCTTTTGTAGCATGGTTCATCCATGACAGGAAAAGAAACCAGGGCTCGTTTTTCAACAATGAAGAGCAAACCCCAATTGTCCATCCATAGGACACAACCAAGAAAATACGGTTCACTTTTCCAGGTTTTATGTTTTATGAGTTGTGGGGTACGAGAAAGCTTACGAAGTGGAACTCTGAAAATGCATGTTTATAAGCTAACCTGGAGTAATGATACTTATTTTTTGAGAAAGCAAGTAATTTCAGAAACCATCATACATGCAGTGTTCAAAATGAAAACAGTATTCGCTAATATCAATTGTAGTTTCACTACAAAGCGGTATTGGCTTAATATTGCTGTAAAAGTATACTTGTTCTGTGGATAGTTCCTAGTCACCAGAGCTTTTTCTTCGTAGACATTACACTATCATGGAACTGTTTTTTATGGCACAGCAGAAATAAATAAAATCTTCAAGTTGTACACAAAATTTGAAGGTATGATGACATTGCACATTAGCCATCAATAAGTCGATCATCTTCAAAAGACAGAAGTTTCCAGTTTATAAATTCTCACTAGAGTCAGGAGGAAGAAGGAGGTCTGCAAAGCAAGTACCCAACCGCTAGGCCACTGACTCAGTGGATCCCTAGTTCTATTGTAAACTTTCTCTATAGAAAAGATTGAAGTAGAACTTACCTCACAGTCAGGTTGACCATCTCTCTCAGGAAGTTCTTCAGTGAATTGTGTCCCCTGATCATGGAAAAAGAGCTTTTAAAACCGAACAGGAAAGAACTTAAGGCACCACATAAACCACGGGGTTGACACAAACACATCAACTCAAACAGATAAATTCAAGATATCGATAACATCTATTTATATAAGTAGGAGAATAAAGGTTCAAGAAATCTTTAGCACCTGTGCAAAATTAGGAGGATGATTATAGCGACAATTGTTTCCATAACCACACAACCCTGTCCTTAGATAGTATACACAATCTCGTTCACCTGGACGATCAGGGTATGGACTTGATTGAGCCATAGCACCTTGATCCGGACTATCATGTATTTTCCATAGGCAAAGTGCTTCTGCAAAAACCCATAAGAATAACTCAAAGGCCTCTCCATCTCGGGAGCAACTTGAGCTTTTACTTCATTGATCAAACCATTGAAATCCAAAAAATCGTTTGACAACAAGCATAGAATGAATTTCTTACACAGTCCCTAATAAAGGAACATGTAGATCCCAACACTTAATCGGACCAAAACCTACAATCTAAACATGAACACGTCAAGTTTTCATTCTTAAGACGAGAAAGGCCTCGCAACAGAAATCCCCGTCTAACACGTCAGCAAAAAGAGGCAAAGCACCCAACATGAAGCAATTACAAATTTCCTAGGTTCAACAACCAACACAGAAAAATTAGAAGTGGTTAGCTACAAAGGATTGAATTGGGATCGCATAAATGATCATAGCTCTCATAATTTAGTATCCACAACATCAATCATCAGAGAAATAACAAGCAAAAGCAAGAAAAATGGTTCCTAGTACAACAACAGCTACAAATATATAGGATCAAGAATAGGAAGGATTGAAAGTAGAAATGAAGCATCAGAAAGAAGCAAAAAACATAGAAATCTAACAATCAAAACATAAAAAAACAAAAACAAAAACAAAAATTGAAGTAAAACTGGAAAAACAAAAAGACATCAACAATACCACAAAAGATCCCGACTGCTTTCATAGTTATGTTTTTGACGGGAAAAGCCAAACATACCTTGAATGTTAGAAGAAACCACATTGCTGTTAGCTTGCCTCTTACTGCTATTTTCCGGCATCACAAATTCTCACTTGTCTTTCTCTTCTGCAAATAACCCAGGAAAAAAGGTCTAGTATAGGAAAAGGTAAAGAAGAGGACAGTATGAGAGTGTTGGTGGTGATTGATCAGCAATAACGGAGGAAAAGGAGCTGATTGCTAAAGGAATGAGGAGAGGAACAATAAGAGAGAGAGAGAGAGAGAGTGTGAGGAGAAAGAGACGTAAAGAAGAATCTCAGAATGAAAACCTTTTTTCTCTTTTGTTATTTTATATTTTTTGAAAAGAGTAGGACTGGAAATGGAAAATAAAGTAATTAAAAAATGAAAATAATAAAATCCATTTCCATATTTAATTAATGTCGTACGGACACACGTTTTGAGTTTTGACCCTAAAATTATTTGGACATGCTAACAGATTTGCCTTGAAAGTCTGTGCAGTGGGCCATTGGATGAGGCGGGACCCATGGTCCTAGTTAGGGGTATTTCTGACTTAAACCAAATGGTCCGTCGACGTGACATGGTCCTAGTTAGGGGTATTTCTGACTTAAACCAAATGGTCCGTCGACGTGACAAATCGCCGTCGTTGGATCTGTGAAGTTATGTCCAAACTAGGAGGTCCCACCTCACCTCCACATCCAATCAAATGGTGGCCCCTGCTCACTCCGCCGAGTTGGTCAAGTCACATTTAATAGTAATACAAAGTCTGATTATTATCTTCACTTTAAAGTAATCAACTAAGCTTTGACAAGCAGTACGCATATCTTTTAAGTCCGCATGACCTTTTTGTTCCTAATTTTGACGAGCTGCAACTAAGGTGATCTGATGTTAAATTTAAAACAGTTTTAACACGATCCAAAAATGTTGATGTCAGTAGCTCAGTACTTTTATCTTTTAATTAGAGATCTCAAACTCGAATTTTAAAAATGGAAAAATTTATTTGACCAACACTTTACTTTCTATAAGCTGACTCGATATAAATGAGGATTAATCTGAGAATAAACAGCTTAAAAATATCTTTTTATAATTAACACTTTCTTAAATTTAAAAAAAATGACATAGAATGACGTGTGAATGTATTATCTTTATATGAAAAAGTAAGTTGGCTGAGGCTTAATAGTCAAGAGCCTTTTGGCCTTATCATGAACCTGATCGTTTTACTTCAAACAATGCTAATGTTTAGACCTACTTTGGGAACAAGTACGGAGACGGTGAAGATAATACGAGCTGATCACTTCTCACTGGGCTTTGGATTTTGGAATGAAGTGAAAGCCAGCAAAGGCCCCACACGACGCAGGTGGCAGGTTGAGATTGGAATCAGGTACTCTCCCAAAGTCGCAATATTCCAATTCCACAAGCTTAAATTTTAACCGCTGCCTTTCCCTTCCGATCTATTCACACCAGTGCACAACCCAAGTTGACCAAAACCTACTTTCTACGGAGCCTCTTTAAGATGCTAATTTGTAGAAGGAGGGTATTGTCGTCCAAGAAATCGATACTTCATCATTCCGGTGGGTCCAGAGAAAAGGCTTACAACATCATAGTGTCAGACATGGCAGAGGGATAATCATAGCATAAGGTACTACTTATGCTAATAATCAAACACCTTGATTTTTCATACACGAACCAAGAGTTGTGAATTGTGATTGAGCGGCGGCGGCACACTGCAAGCCTTGTTTTGCCTGTGCTGGTAGTCCCTGCCTTGTCCAGTGCACCCACCGCCACGACCTTAAGAAACAGTCACGTCAACAATCGTTCTCGTTAGGTAAAGACAAGTTGACCGAACCAGATCTAAGTTCCCGTGTGCCCCTCGTCATCCAAGCTCTTTTGTACAGGCCACCAGAACACCCACTCCTAGTTTCAACGAATCATATGCCTTGCTAGTGTTTCTTTTATCCTTCTTGCTAGGTTTTAATCTTGGTTGTCTCTTCAGTTCACTGGCTTTATTGTAATGTCTGTGAGCTCCAAGGTTCTTCATCCCCCTTTACTTCCTAGGCTTTCCTGCGCTACTGGTTAGTCTGAGGAACTCAGCTCTTCTCTTTTCCACATCTCCCGCCTTTATTTCCTTTTTTGGTGGCTTACTTCGGACTCACTCTTTCACCTACTTCTTCCATATGCCGTAAACCTCCATTAGAATCTGAAAAATTCCCACGCACCCTTAGGTGCCATTCCTAAGCGATCAAATAATTCTGAATGTCTCGAATCTTCCCATCATGACACAGTTCTAAAGTATAACTATGTTGGATTGTTGAGAACTAAACAGCAGATAGAACGACTAACCCGCACTGCTGTACAAGTACTTGTAGAGACAGAGAGAAAAGTTTGTGGATGAAAAGAACCACAATTCTATTAATTTCTTACAGAAACTTACATAGACTTGTACTGTATTTAAAGTACTGTATTTAAAGAACTACTACTCACCTTAATTATCATCCACTATTTTTTTTTTTAATAAATGACCATTAATTCTAAAACTACCTGTTAGAATATATTTTATATATTTTTATTTAATTTTAACATTTTAAATTAGACATATAAAAGATGGAGTTTGTGTTATTACCTCCTTATTTGATTTTAAAAAAATCTATGAGATACAAGTGATAAGGATAAAATCCTATATTTAGTGGATTCTTTGAAATCTTCTAATATATGTGTATATCTCCTAATTATAGAAGATGTCTATCTTTTCACGGAGGTTGAAAAACAAAATCTGCAGTGAGGATAATTAGATTACGTGAGAGCATGTGTGAGCATGGTGTATGGCTTGATTTTTATTTGGGTTTTTTTCTTTATTATAATAAAAAGTGGACTCTTATAAAGAATAAAAGAGATAAACTGTAGGTCCTTTTGTTGCTTTTCATAAAAATCAAAACTTTTATAAAGAACAAAGTAAAATAAAATGAGACCTTTTTAGTTGCAATTTTTATTCATTATAAAGCTGAACCCTGGGTAGATATCCTACCTGTATTTGTCCAAGGCGAACTCTGGAACTAAATATGTTAACTAAACTAGAGTTATTTTTAATTCTGCATTATTTTCTTCATTAATATGGTAATCTGAAATTTAATTCAAATATTTTAAAACACTTAACTTTGGCTTAAAATTAACGTAAGTTTTATTGAATAGAATATGTGAATTTGAGTCTAAATTCAATTCAAATTTAGGTTAAATTAGACTTTGTTTGTTTAAGTGTAGACTCCGGACCATAACGCTAATTCCAGCTACAAAAGTATAAGTGATTGGTCCAAGTAATCCCCAAAAACAAAGATGCAATGACCTTGTTGACTGGGGTGAGACATGAATGTGAAGATACCAGGATACAAAACCGCCAGTGTATTTTCTGGTATAGTGATTGTTTTTTACTTCTAAACCAACTTAATCCATGCATAAATCTTGCAGAAACAATTTGAAATAATTATGAAATAATTATCAACACTTCCAATTAATTCAAAATTGGTCACTCTAAGTTTACTTCAAGAATTCTCAAATTTGCCTTGTGCCAATGCCTTTATCAGAATATTCGCATTTTGGTCTTCTGAGTTAATGTGCTGCAATTCCACCACTTCTTTTGCCACTAAATCTCATATGAAATGTACTCGAATATCAATATGTTTTGTTCTTCTATGGAAGAAGGGATTCTTGGCCATTGATATGGCTAACTACTTGTCACAAAAAATCAGTGTAGGTTGCTGCTGCACCTAATCAAAGTCAACAAGGATTCTTCTCAACTATAATGCTTGACATGTTGTTGAGCCCATTATTGTGTATTCAGCTTCTGAAGATGATAGTGCTACAGTTGCTTGCTTCTTTGAACTCTAACAAACCACACTTGTTCTGAGAGAGAAAACGTACCCTGATGTGCCTTTTCTATCTTATGCACAACTTATCCAATCATTATTTACTATAGCTAATTAGATTGAATGTGCCTGAGTTGTCATACCAGAGTTCATACTTGATTATGCCAGCAATGTACTTCAAACTCGCTTTGTTGTGTCAAAGTGATGTTTGGTTAGATTTTGCATGTACCTAGAGATTACACCTATTGCATATGAGATGTCTGGTCTTGTGTGAGTTAGGTAAATTAAGACACCAACTAGGCTTTTGAACCTGGTTGTATCTATTGCTCCAATGTCATCTCCTCCTATCAGTTTCTCATTTTTCATTCATGGGAGTTGTTGCAGCCTTGCAATTCTGCACCCCAAACTTCTTGAGTAAATCTCTAGCATACTTCCTTTGTGATACAAAGATACTTCTTATTGCTCCACTTCGAATCCAAGAAAATGGTATAGCAACCCTAAATCTGACATCTCAAATTTCTTCTTAATGCTTCTCTTGAATTCTTCCACCAAGTCCTTATTAGTGCCATGTAAATCATATCATCAACATACAAACAAACAATCAATAAACCTTCTTTTCCTTTCTTCTTAACACAAAGATTAGCCTTACTCTTTCTTCTATCAAATCCAGAATTTATGAAGTAGGAGTCAATTTTGTTATACTATGCCCTTAGTGTCTATTTCAATCCATACAGTGCCTTTACTAGCTTGTACACCCAATCTTCTTTGTCTTTTACTTCAAATCCCTCGGGTTGCTTAATATACACCTCTTCTAATAGTTCTCCATTGAGAAACGCTAATTTTACATGAAATTGATAAAGTGGTTTCTTCAATTGAGCTACTAATGCTAACAGCAACCTCACTGTCCCAAATCTGGCCACCATTGAGAAGGTCTTTTTATAGTCTACTCCATACTTCTGAGCATATCCCTTTACTACTAGCCTTGCCTTGTACTTCTGCACAGTCCCATCTACACCAAACTTTGTCCTAAATACCCATTTGACCTCCTATTGCATGTTTTCCCTTGGGAAGTTCAACCAGTTGCCATGTTTGGTTCTTTTTAATTGTTGACAACTCTTCTTGCATTGCTTGATGCCATTCTTCCTTCTTTGCCGCTTCTTTATAGGTTGTGGGGTTTCTACTGTAACATATAACACTTGAGTAGTCTCATACAATTCTTGCAAAGTTATGATCTTCCTTCTGTAAGTGATCTAGAAGGGGGGCTTGAATAGATCTTTAAATTTTTTTGAGAATTTCTACAAGACAATCAGAAGTTAAAACACACAAAAACAATTTTGATAAACTTAATTGCAAAGTGTAGGGAAGAATATCAAACACTTGTTTTTATAGAGGTTCGGTGCTAAGACCTACGTCCTCTAACCTAAGCTCCCACTTAGGATTTTGCCAATCAGTTTATTGCACACTTTGTAGTTGAGTGTGAACTTTTTACAACGTCACTTGACTTCCGGCTCAAGCTACCTTACAAACGATTTGTCTTACGGCACAAATCCTACCTCACACGTGACCTTCTACTCGTCACTCAAATTGTAAAAGAAATATAGTAAAGATTAAAGAACAAGTGCTCAAAATAATAGAGTAACAAAATAAGAGCAATAGTGAGCAATTTGAAGCAATAGAAGAGTATTTAGACTTGTAGAACTTGTATGTACTCTTCTTCCATCATCCTCTATTTATACTTGAAGAAATATAGCTGTTGGAGCTCTTCTAACCGTTGCTTGATTTGTTATAGCCGTTCCTTGATAATCTCCATTCCATTTTTGGCTAATTGGACCGTTGGAGCTAATTTGGTGCATTCATAAGTCGACTTGTCGAATGAATAAGTTGACTTGTTTCAACCATTTACGTAAAAATTGTAACTCCGCTCTCTAATAAGTCGACTTGTCTCATATAAGTCGACTTGTCGTCCTCGATAAGTCTACTTGTGTATGATAAGTCGACTTGTATTGTCATATCTCCATGTAAGTCGACTTGTATTGACTTCAACGGTAACATCCGACCAAATCCTCTATAATCCTTATGTTTTATGCCATTTTCTCTTAGAAGGCAACTCTCATCTTGATTCTTTTAATGATTAAACACTTGCTCTTCTTGATTTGCACAACTCTTTCATTGAATAGTACCAGAAATAATTTCTTAACTAATTCTAGATATTTTATTATTATCAAAACATAAAGGGATTTGATTTTTCAACCACCATTGGTCCAACAATCTCCCCCTTTTTGATAATGACAAAATATTTAGAAATTGACAAGAAATTTGAAAGACATAAAACTTGATCAAGGTTTCCCTTGTCTTGATGGTTAGGTTGTCTCCCCCTTAATTTATAAATCAATGATTCAAATAGAAATCAATAAAATTTTTACTCCCCCTTAATCAAATATCAATTTCAATCTTACTCCCCTTTTGTCATAAGCAAAATCAATAGAAAATAGACTCAAATTCAACCAAAGGAATTTAAATCACACATGCCTAATCTCAATTTAATGTTCACAAACGCATCTTCCTTAAGAGGTTTAGTAAAAATGTCAGCCAATTGATCACTAGTTGATACATGCTTCAAGCAAATGACACCTTTTAAACAATGATCACGGATAAAATGATGTATAATTTCTATATGCTTTGTTCTACTATGCAATATAAGATTTTTACTCAAACAAATTGCACTGGTATTATCACAATAAATAGGAATATTTTTAACCACAATACCATAATCAAGCAATTGATGTTTAATCCAAAGAACTTGGGCATAAGCACTCCCAGCTGATACATATTCAGATTCAGCAGTGGAAATGGCTACACTAACTTGCTTTTTACTAGCCCAAGATATCAAAGATGATCCTAAGAAATGACACAAGCCACTAGTGCTTTTTCTATCAATTCTACAGCCACCATGATCAGCATCACTATAAGCATACAAATCAAATGAATCACAACTAGGATACCACAAACCATGATTAATAGTTCTACTCAAGTATCTAAAAATTCTTTTACAAGCACTCAAATGAGAAATCTTTGGATAAGATTGAAATCTAACACAAAGACATGTGGCAAACATAATATCAGGTCTAGAAGCAGTTAAATACAAGAGAGAGCCGATCATACCTCTATAGAGTTTTTGATCAACATCTTCTTCATGTTCATGTTTCTTTAAGACCATATTTGTTGCCATTGGTGTTGCTGCCACTTTGCATCCTTCCATTTTAAACTTCTTAAGAAGTTCCTTGGTATACTTCGATTGATGGATGAATATTCCATTTTTGTGTTGCTTGATTTGCAATCCAAGAAAGAACTTGAGTTCTCCCATCATGCTCATTTCAAACTCACCTTGCATTAAATCACTAAATTCTTTACACAAAAATTCATTAGTGGCACCAAACACAATGTCATCAACATAAATTTGACAAATAAGCATATCATGATCAACATGTTTAATAAACAAAGTATTATCTATCTTACCACGAACATATCCATGTTGAGTTAGAAAAGTACTTAACCTCTCATACCATGCTCTAGGTGCTTGCTTTAATCCATAAAGTGTCTTCTTGAGTTTGTAGACATAATCCGGATGCTCATGATCTTCAAATCCCGGCGGTTGTTTGACATAGACTTCCTCTTGAATATACCCATTGAGAAATGCGCTCTTGACGTCCATTTGATTTAATTTGATCCTTTTATGAGACACAAATGCACATAGTAGCCTAATTGCCTCCAAACGAGCCACATGAGCATATGTCTCATTGTAAACAAGACCTTCTTCTTGATAAAATCCTTGAGCTACTAGCCTTGATTTATTTTTAATCGCTTCACCATTCTCATCATATTTTATCCGATTTACCCACTTAACTCCAATGATGGTCTTGTCCTTTGGTGGAGCTACCAAATCCCATACATCATTTCGCTTGAATTGATTAAGCTCCTCTTGCATAGCTAAAAGCCAGTTTTCATCTTTAAGAGCTTCTTCTATATTTTTAGGTTCTACCAATGAAATGAAGGCTGAATTACTCATATTCTCATAGATATTTCTCCTAGTTCTTACACCAACATTTAAATCACCAATGACTTGCTCCATAGGATGGTTCTTTGCTTTTTCCCATGATTTAATGTCGGGTACATGATTTTCTTCGTCTAGCTTCAATTCCTCAATCTTGGATTCAATTTCTTCAACTTTATTACCTGACCTTCCTGCATCATCATCAAAACAAACCTTTCTCGGGGGTGAAATCATATCATCAAATTTAATATGTATACTTTCTTCAACACATTTAGTCCTATTATTATAAACTCTAAAAGCCTTACTAGTTTGAGAATAACCAATAAACACACCAACATCAGATTTAGAATCGAATTTTCCTAAATTGTTCTTTCCATTATTATGAATAAAGACCTTACAACCAAAAGGATGAAAATAAGAGATGTTGGGTTTCTTACCTTTCCAAAGTTTGTAGGGTGTCTTATTTTTGTCTCTTCGCAAGTGCACCCTATTGATGACGTAGCATGCGGTATTAATTGCTTCCGCCCAAAATGATTTAGGAAGGTTGTATTCATTTAACATGGTTCTACTCATTTCCTAAAGTGAACGATTTTTTCTTTCTACTACACCATTTTGTTGCGGAGTCCTTGGTGTCGAGAAATTATGTTCCATTTCGTATTTGTCGCAAAGACTTTCGAAAGGTTCACATTCAAATTCTCCTCCATGATCGGTTCTAATAGCAACGATCGATAAATTTTTCTCATTTTGAACCAATCTACACCACTTGGTAAATTCATTAACGGCATCACTTTTATTCGCAAGGAATCTTACCCAAGTAAATCTAGAAAAATCATCTACAATCACAAGGACATATAATTTTCCACTAAGATTAGCATGCCTAGATGGTCCAATCAAATCCATATGCACAAGTTCAAGAATTCTAGATGTGCAAATTTCTTTCTTTGGTTTGAAAGATTCTCTAACATGTTTGCCTTTTAAACATGATTCACACAAGTGTTCTTTAACAAATCTTATTTTATGCAAACCTCTTACAATGTCATTTTTCGAAAGCTTAGAGATTAGAGGCAAAGGTGCATGTCCTAATTTTCTATGCCATAAAAAAGCATTTTCTTCTAATGTCACTAAACACTTTTCATTAAACGAACTATCATCATGTAAATCAACAATGTATGTATTTCCATGTCTTAAACCAATGAAAACTACATGACCATCCTTCTTAATCATGCAATGTGATGATTCAAAACTTACATTAAAATTCATATCACAAAGTTGAGAGACACTTAACAAATTGTGTTTCAATCCATCAACAAGCAAAACATTGTCAATGGTTGGCAAAGGTTCCTTACCCACTTTACCAATTCCAATGACCTTACCTTTGTTGTTGTCTCCGAAAGTGACATAACCTTGATTCTTAGGTTTGATTTTCGCAAAAAGGTTCTTGTCTCCACTCATGTGTCTTGAACATCCGCTATCGATGTACCAAGTGCTTGACGGCCTTTCATCCCTTGCTTGTACCTATAATATCAACGTTCTTTCTTCTTATAGGTACCCAAGCTATTTTGGGTCCATTTTGGTTAGCCATATAAACCACATTAGGTGGTGTTGTGCCTTTAATAACCCAAATTTTCTTAACCTTAACACATCTTCTAGTACTTTTGCAAGCAATTTCTATGTGACCATCTTTCAAGCATCTAACACATTGAGCGATTTTTTCATCCTTAGTAAATTTGGAAATTAACGAACAATCTCTATCAAAAGGATCATATCCTAATCCATGTTTAGAAATTGAATATCTTTGCAACGATAACAATTTTTCAAACTTTTCGTTTCCATTCACAAATTTTCCAACCACATACGAAAATTCTTTTCTAAGTCTATCAAGCTCACAAACAAGTTTTTCTTTTTCAACAAGGCATGCTGAATGATCTTCCTTTGGACTATCTAAATCATCAATAGTTTCATGTAAAGCACTATTTTCAGCAACCAACTCTCGTATTTTCTTTCTTAATTTTTTGTTAATCTCAATAGCTTCTTCAAAATCAGCTTGTAAAGCATCAAAGGAATCTCTTAGATCTTGGTCATTGAAAGTTACCTCATTTTCATCATCACTTGATGAACTTTTTGCCATAAGTGCCAGGTTGTTTTCATCATCGCTTTGGTATGCATCCTCTTTATCACTCTAAGTTGCCACCAGGCTAGTTTTCCTTTTACCTTTTTCGTATTTGTCATTTTTCTGAAAGTTTGATGTGGAGGATGAGCTTTTGCATTCTCTTGCGAGATGTCCCCGTTTTTCACATCTCCAACATTCTTCGTTGCCTTTCTTTTCATCATAGCCTTTTGATTTTCTTTCCGCGCCAAACCTCTTTCTTTCTACCTTTTTTCCGCCATTTAATTCTTTCCTTCGATTTTTTAGAAGTCCCTTGAACTTCCTTAAATTTCTAGCGTACATAACTATTTCTTCGTCTTCCTCGTCTTCATCTATTTCCTCATCACTTTCATCAACAAAAGAAGTGTTAGCTTTAAAAGCAATAGATTTTTTAGGCTTACCTCTACCTCCTCTGGATTTGAGAATAATCTCATAGTTGATAAATGATCCCACCAAGGCGTTGAATTCCAGATGATTGAGATCTTTGGACTCCATAATGGCGGTGACTTGTGAGTCCCATTCCTTTGGTAGTGAGCGAAGGATTTTCTTAACCTTCTCACTGTCCAACATAGGCTTTCCAAGGTTACCTAATCCATTTATGATTTCTGCAAAACGATCAAGCATAGTTGAAATGGACTCACCTTCCTTTATGACAAACATTTCATAGTCATGAAGCAACATGTTGATTTTTGTCTCCCGGACTTGGTTGGTTCCTTCATGGGTGATGCGGAGTCTCTCCCACATTTCTTTGGCGCTGGTACACGAGTTAACTCGGTTTCTTTCCTCAACTGTGAGAGCGCAATAGATTAGCTTCATTGCTTTAGCGTTGATGTAGGCTTGCCTCCAGTCATTGTCATCGTATTCTAACTCCTTTTTTAACTCACCATTTTCTTTTAACGGTGGTTGTGGATCGAAGATAATTATCTTCCAATATTCTACTCCCTCGCTAATGATGTGGTACTTCATAGGATTTTTCCAAGAAGAATAATTAGTACCATTAAATAAAGGAGGGCGATTATTAGTATTACCTTCTTCCGCTAAGTTATTGTGTGCCATCCCCGGATACTTCTGCTCTGATACCAATTATAAGTGATCTAAAAGGGGGGTTGAATAGATCTTTAAAATTCTTTGAGAATTTCTACAAGACAATCAGAAGTTAAAACACACAAAAACAATTTTGATAAACTTAATTGAAAAGTGTAGGGAAGAAGATCAAACACTTGTTTTTATAGAGGTTCGGTGCTAAGACCTACGTCCTCTACCTAAGCTCCCACTTAGTATTTTGCCAATCACTTTATTGCACACTTTGTAGTTAAGTGTGAACTTTTTACAACGCCACTTGACTTCCGGCTCAAGCTACCTTACAAACGATTTGTCTTACGGCACAAATCCTACCTCACACGTGACCTTCCACTCGTCACTCAAATTGTAAAAGAAATATAGTAAAGATTGAAGAACAAGTGCTCAAATAATATAGTAACAAAATAAGAGAAATAGTGAGCAATTTGAAGCAATAGAAGAGTATTTAGACTTGTAGAACTTGTATGTACTCTTCTTCCATCATCCTCTATTTATACTTGAAGAAATATAGCTGTTGGAGCTCTTCTAGCCGTTGCTTGATTTGTTATAGCCGTTCCTTGATAATCTCCATTCCATTTTTGGCTAATTGGACCGTTGGAGCTAATTTGGTGCATTCATAAGTCGACTTGTCGAATGAATAAGTCGACTTGTTTCAACCATTTACGTAAAAATTATAACTCCGCTCTCCAATAAGTCGACTTGTCCCATATAAGTCGACTTGTCGTCCTCGATAAGTCGACTTGTGTATGATAAGTCGACTTGTATTGTCATATCTCCATGTAAGTCGACTTGTATTGACTTCAATGGTAACATCCGACCAAATCCTCTATAATCCTTATGTTTTATGTCATTTTCTCTTAGAAGGCAACTCCCATCTTGATTCTTTTAATGATTAAACACTTGCTCTTCTTGATTTGCACAACTCTTTCATTGAATAGTACCTAAAATAATTTCTTAACTAATTCTAGATATTTTATTATTATCAAAACATAAAGGGATTTAATTTGTCAACCACCATTGGTCCAACACCTTCCTGGAGTTTCTGGATTAGAATCGGTATGCATGGCAGCTCTAGTTACTGATCTTGTGACTAGTCTTCTTGCTGATGTTGTACCGTTACTTGAACCATTTGCATTGTTACTTGAATTGCCCATTTGTTGTTGAATTTCAGCGCCTTGAGCATCATCTTCTGCTAATTCTACCATCTTTACTTCTTATTTTTTTTCTTTCCATTTCTAGCTTGCATTTTTCATCAAATTAAACATTTTTACTCATAATAATTTTGCCACTGAATGAGTTCTAGAGTCTATAGCCCTTAAACTGTGTGCAGTACACAATGAAGATGCATTTTTCTAATTTTTCATCTAGTTTTCTTCTGCTATGAGAGTTGATTAAGGTGTATGCACTGTATCCAAACACTCTTAAATGTCCAACTCTAGGTTTTCTCTCAAACAAAGCCTAAAATGGGGTTTTGTTCATCACTACTTTGGTGGGTGATAAATTCAATAGATAAACAACAGTTGCTACTACTTTAACTCAAAACAAGTTCAACAAACCTTTTGATTTTAGCATGCTTCTAGCCAATTCTACCACAATTCTATTTTTTTTCTTTCTATAACCCAATTATGTTCAGGTGTACAAGGTGTGGTTAATTCATGGTGTATGCCCTCATGTTCACAAAATTTTGTAAATTCTATAGATTGGAACTCTCCTCTTCTATCTAACCTTAACACCTTCAAACTCTTTTCAGTTTGTTTTTCTACAAAGGCCTTAAACTTCTTAAAGTTATCAAATGTTTCTCTCTAATTTTGCAAGAAGTAAACCCAACTTATTCTACTAAAATTATATGTGAGAAGGAGAAAATACTTGCTACAACCTAATGATGTAGTTTCCATTGGTCTACACAAGTCAGCATGCACTATTTCAAGGATTTGTGTTGCTCTCTTTGCTTGAACTTTGGGAAAGGGTGATTTGGCTTGTTTTTCATATAAACTCCCTTCTCATATACCTATTTGATCAATCTCAAGCAGCCCCATAAATCATTTGTTTTTTATTCAACATTCTCAACCCATTGATATCCAAATGCCCGTATTTAAGATGCTATAACGCATATTGATTTAGTTCTTCTATAACCATTACTCTATCTCTTACACCTGAGATTGCTGGTAGAAACAATTTGTTGGTTTCCATGCTTACTTCTAATAATGTTTGATCATGGTTTTATCCCTAATTATATAATAATTTCCTTAAAAAAGGATTAGATACCCACTCTCTATCAATTGTGCAATACTGAGAAGGTTTTGTGACAACTTAGGAATGAAATAAATATTAAATGAAATAAATATTATGCAAATATTTCGTTCCATTTTGGTTGGTATGCACTGCTACTGTGCCCTTGCCTTCCACTTGAATCGATTTGTCATCACCAACCTTGACCGTCAACTTGTTGTTTTCTTCTAATCCTTCAAACAAATGCTTGGAACTAGTCATGTGATTGGAACAACCATTATCAAGAAACAAGATGGTGCTTGCTTCAATTTTGCCCTCTATATATGCCATAAAAAGCTTAGGTTGCTCTTTCTTCTCTTCAGCATAGCTTGGTTGATTTTCCTCTCTTTGCTTCCTATAACACTTTGATTGAATATGCACTAATTTTTGGAAGTAGTAGCATTCAACATATTTCTGGGATCTTTTGTCGGATTGGTACTAATTCTCAGCAGCAAAACTTCTTTCTCTACCTCTGCCAACATCTTTCTTGGATCTTTTGTCAGACTGGTACTAATTTTCAGCAGCAAAACTTCTTCCTCTACCTCTACCTCTTCCATATTATCCTCTTCCATTTTCTCTTGACCGCGAGTCGTTACGCTAGTCAAAATAAAATAATTAGACTACTACTATAGCAGTAGCGAGTCTAGGTCTATCTCACAGAGAGTGTGTGTAAAGTTTATGGAATAAAATTAACCAGCGTTTAGGAAAGGGGGGTTTGGATTTTTGGAAGAAGAAAATAAAATGAAACTAATAAAAAACAAATTAAAGAAAACATACAAAAAAGATAAAAGTGGAGAATTCGATTGGGACCTAGTTCTTTAGTTCAATCTCGACTTACACCCTAATTAAGCATATTTCATTAATTTGTTGTTCTTTAACCTTTTCTAGTAACTATTAATTGTGGGATAACAATTAACTTGATTTTTTCCTAAAGTTTTATTTAATCAAGATACGATCATTAATTAAACCTAACTACCGAATAACCTAGGATACGATCTCTAGATTTAATTAGGTAGTAGCATTACGAGTTAGAAAAACTGATTAATCAAGGTAATAACCATATATGATATGTCATTTAACCTAGGTCATGTTATCTCTAATGCTTACGAATCATTAGTTGCTACGTATGAATTTCAACATAACAATTACGGATTATATCGAAATTCTAGCAATTGGTTTGCAATTAACGATTCAATAAACATATTAAAATCATCATCTCACAATACCCAATGGGTTCATACACAAATAACTAAACAATAACGAAAATCTGATTATCCATGCACGAAACCTAATTCAATTAACCTAGGATAACATAATCAATTTCTAATGAGAGAAAGAAACAACAAAATAATTAAAAAATACTTAATTCGGGTCATTGGTGTCGATGTCGCCTCTTAACCATCGATGGGACATCTAACCCTTTATAGGCCTTTCCCTAAAAAATGCTTCAGCCCCCATCTGATGTCACACCCGAAGACCCTTTTGTTTTACCTCTTACGCAACCCTCTCTTCAATGTAGCTTCCTTCACTATTCATTGATGGGATGAATAAGGTTGGGAGTTTATTCTCTACTATTCCCGTTCATCCATACACCATGTCTCATGCTCGTGCCAGCTCTCCATGCCTACGTTAGCAAGGAGGTCACCTGTAGCCCACACCTCTCACACCCATGCCTGCTATGCCCCACTGTAGCTGCTAAACATCGCCCCTCTTAAATCCCTCTTTGCATGCCTCTTTTCCACACTGTGTTAAGCTGCGTGAAACGCAGTGCAGGCCTAGCTTTGCTACGCTGCTGTTTTGGTCTTCACTCCCTTGCTTCTACGTTGTCGTTTTTTCTCTTTTTCTTTATTCACCTTATTTTTTTTCAGTTGCTATAGTTCCACATCTTTTGGGCTAAATTTGTTCACTTCTTGCTCCATAAAGACAAATAAAATTTAATCTTCAGAAAATAACCCAAATGTAATACTTTCGAATCACTTTAATTTTTTTCTTCCAAATTGTACCTAAAATCATATATAAATTAAAGTGAGTATATTAACTATTTTTGTATCATTAATCGCTAAGTGTAAATAATTAAATGTATCAACAATTAAACACATATCACCTCCACCTCTTTCTCTTGTGTTACCATTAGATTTTCCTCTAGAAGTCTCCCCTTCATGTAAAATGCCTTCTCATCGCCTTTGGCTTCTAATCTGGACATCCTCACTTCATGAGTTTACAGTGATCCCATCAATTCATCAAGGGTGTAGGTTGAGAGGTCCTTGGATTCTTCAATTGTTTCCACCATATGATCAAATTTTGGTGTTAGGCTTCTCAACACCTTTGCCATCACGATTTACTCTAAGATGTCTCCATATGCTCGAATTTGGTTGACAACAGTTGTGACTCTTGATAGAAAAATCTGCACTGATTCATCTATTTTCATGTGTAACGTCTCAAAATATTAGCGTAGACCTTGTAGTTTAATAGTAATAACTAGTGAACTTCCCTAAAATGTTGTTTTCAAGGTTTCCCGTGCTTCTTCAATTGTGGTTACTACAACAATTTTAGAGAATATTGTCTCGTGCACTTCTTGTTGGATGAAGAATAGTGCTCTCACATTTTTCTTTTGGTTTTCCTGCGGATTGAGATCTTGATTAGGGGTACAATTATCTACTAAATCCTACAAATAATGTGACTTGAATAGAATTTTCATCTTAATGCTCCAAAACTATAATTCTCACCTTTGAATAGTGGAATTATTGGTTAAGTCATATTGACTATGTTGCTGCCGTTTTCAGCCATCTTAGCCTCAATAGATGAACCTAGCTCTGATACTAAATTGTTGAATTGTTGAGAACTAAATAGAAGATAGAACAACTAACTATACTACACTGTTATACAAGTATTTGTAGAGACAAAGAGAAGTTTCTAGATAAAAAGAATCACACTTTTATTAACTTCTTGCACAAACTTACATAGACTTAAACTGTATTTAAAGAACTACTACTTACCTGAATTATTATCCACTAATTTTGTAAAAAAAATTGACCACTAATTCTAAAAACTACCCACTTTAGAACATATACCAAAAATAACAACTATACCAGAAAATACTCTTGCAGTTTTAACAAAACTACTTCTAAACCAACTTAATTCATGCATAGATCTTCCAGAAACAATTTTGAAGTAATTCTTAACAAACTAGACTTCTTGATCTTCCAAAAGATCAAGCTCCTACTAGGAAAACATAGAACTAGGTACTGGGCAATAGTGTGATGTGACCCTATAAATCGAGATCTTAGAACCCATGAACAAGTTGTTGAGAGGAATTTCCAACAAAGTTAAATTAGTTATGTTTTTAAGAAAACCTACAATAATATTAAAAAACACAAACCAAAATTAAAAAGAAGGATATTGATGCCACATTTGTTGGACCCCGTTTCCGGAGCCCAACATCGGATTGCTACACTGTACTTTGAGGGATTTGACTCATCACAAGTATATGACCTCCGAAAACGTGTAACTTCAATGTCACAAGCAAGTAGATCCATGTAGAAATATTATGATGATCTACAAAGGTTGTGGTGCAAATTGATTCCCGTCGCTCTAATCTAATGGATGCATATTAGATATATAGAATCATAACTTTCTCTTATAGGAGGAAAGAGTCTATATTTGCTTGGATAGATTAGATGACGAATTCAATAATATTAGAAGTAATGTTATAGATTAGATGACAAATTCAATAATATTAGAAGTGATGTTCTCCAGTTAAAGCCTTCCTTACTATTGAGCAGGCCTATCTATACATTCAGAGGTAAGATACTCGTCAAGATGCGATGGCATCTAAATGGAGAATTCTACTAATGATGCTATTATGGCCATCAAAGGAGTTAAATCTAGTCACTCATATTTAATGAGGTCATCAATTAAATTGAAGGGTCAATCTGATGGTGGAAAATGCATTCACTGTGGAAATATAAAGCACACCTGAGATACCTGCTTTAAACTACATGGCTATCTTGATTGGTTACATAAACTATAAGCATAGAGAAAGTGAGACTCTACGATGAATGCTGAAGAAAGTATAGGCTGGGCTATTGTAGTTATTATTGAAGCTCACTTATCTCTTATTCCCACAATAGAATCTTTTTCCACTAATGTTACTTAAGGTAACTATAGACATGCCCTTTATGCTTTTACTACTCCTACTAGCAATGACTAGATTATCGACTCAGGGGCTATAGACCATATGACCTTTGACTCTAATGACTTCTCTTGTATGACATCACCACAGGGAACCTCCATGACAAACACCAATGGATTTGCATACCCGATCACTGGGACTGGAACTGGATCTCTATCACCATCTCTATCCTTATCTCATACTCTTTTGGTTCCATCTTTATCAAATAAATTGATGTTAGTGAGTCAAAAGTTATTGAAGAACTCAATTGTGTAGTATTAATCTATCCTACAATTTGTCTTTTTCAAGATATTTTTAGCATGGAAATCATTGGGCATAGTACTAGGAGAGGTAATATGTATTATATGGATGACTTTGGTCTAAATCAAGCGAATCATGTACAACAAGATGTTAGTAGCAAAGAGTGGCAAATATGGATGTGGCATTATCGACTGAGGCTCCTATCATTTGGCTATTTGTCATATTTATTTTCAAATCTTTTTTCCCACGTATGAACTAAAGACCTTAAATGTGAAACATGTATTATGGCTAAGATTCATAAAGTTTTCTATAGAGCAAATTTGAATAAAAGCATTGTTCCTTTCTTTTTAATACATTCTGATGTGTGGGGACCCTCCCTAATAATTACTTCATCTGGTCACCGTTGCTTTATGATTTTTATTGATGATTACACTTACATGACATAGATCTACAAAATGAAGACTAAATATGAAGTGCTTTTTTATTTTCCAAGCATTTCATACCATGATACAAATCTAATTCTCAGCAAAAATGCATGTTTTACGTTCAAATAATGGTGGAGAGTTTATGATATATGCTTAATTGTTTATACATTCACTTCTTAACACTTAATGATTATTGTTATGAAATGTTTAAGATACTCATTTTAGTTTATATTTGATTTTAGGTACAATTTGGAAGTATAAAAGCCAAAATGAGTTAAAAGTACATTCATTGAGTCAACACTTTGATGTTAAAACCCAATTGCCCTTATAGAATAAGAAGGAGATAGATTATGGTGAGGATTGGATAAGAAATCACGAGAATAACAATTTAGCAAGACTTGGGAGTTACACGGCCATGTATTTAGTTATCCATCTACATATCTTCACAAATTTCACATTCTTTTTACTTATACGGATGGAAACACAGCTGTGAATCAAACTGTGTATGTGCCTAGAAACCTAGTTTTTCATATAAATAGAACATTTGGATGGAAAAAAATGAGAGGAATCATTTTGGAGCACCTACTCTTTGGTACTACACACATTTAGGGATTATTTATGTTATTATATTTCTATTAATTTGTGTATTCAAGTATTGATAATTAGTATTCTCGTTATCATTTAATTGTTTATGTATGAACACATTACCAAAATCTTAAATACAATAAGTAATCATTGTGTGATAGATTCATTTGTGGCAATTAATAGTGTTAAATCATTAGAGATGACATAATATAGGTTAAATAACCCTAACTTGTGTAGTTATTGACTAGATTGATCTGTTTTCCTTATTCATAATGCAATTGTTTGATTAAATCTAGAGAGTTTGTTCTAGGTTCTTGAACGGTTAGGTTTAGTTAAAAAGTTTGTTTTAATTAAACACGATCTAAAGGAAAGAGTTAACAGAGCTTGTTGTTAATCGACAATCGATGGTTCTAAGAGAGGTGTGAAAACAATATGAAAATAATGTGTGCTTAATTGTGTTTAGGCTGAGATTAAATCAAGAACCATATCCTAAACACATTCATCATTTTCATTATTTTTAACAGTTTGTTTTAATTTACTTTTGTTAGTTTAATTTCATTTTATTTTTTTATTCGCAACCAAACAAAACCCCCTTAACCTAAACACTAATTTCTTTCATTGGAAAAGTTTTACATACACTCTCTATGAGATCAACCTAGAGTTATTACTAGTTATAGTTTTAAGTTTAGATATTTTGTGTAGTTTTACGATGTACTACCAATTTTGGTGTTGTTGCTGAGGCGTGTGATGCTTTTTTTTTGTTTTTGATTTCAATTGGTGTTTTGTATATATATTTGTTTATAGTAATTTCTTTTAGCTATTTCTTAATCTTTACACATTTTTTAGTTTTGGTGTGTGGTAGTAGTAAGATCCCCACCTAAAGAGCCTCTACAATATAATGTAGAGATTGAAAGGACATTATAGAGGTTACATAGTGAAACTAGAAAAACTCAGGGAATATAACATGGAAATGAACTTAAGGAAATCGTGGCCAATCCAAGAACTTCAAAAGAGCTGGCTACTCCAAATTTGATTCAAACGACTTTATGCATCACTTTTCCAAATTTTGTTGAAGATGTTACTTTTGAACTTAAATCTGGCCTAATCCATCTTTTTCCCAACTTTCATTGTTTTGCGGGTGAGGATCCTTATAAGCATCTTAATGAGCTTGATCTGGTATGTCTTAATATGAAACCCTAGAGGTCATAGAAGAGCAGATTATGTTGAGAGTTTTTCCATTCTTGTGAAAGGATGCTACAAAATATTAACTTTTTGATCTACACTATAGGAGCATTAGCATATGGATTGAGATGAAGAGGCTATTTTTGGAAATATATTTTCTAGCATAAAAATAGCTAGGATAAGAAACAAAATCTCAGGGATATAGCAACAGAATGGTGAGTCCCTTTATAAGTGTTGGGAATGCTTCAAGAAGTTGTATATTAGTTGTCCTCACCACAACATTCCAAAGCAACTTCTTATCCAGTATTTCTATAAAGGATTACTACTTATTGAGAGGAGTTTGGTAGATGCTACGAATGGTGGATCATTATGTTAGAAGACTCCCTTAGGGGACAAGATTCTTATTGAGCATATAGTCTTAAACACCTAATATTTGGCACTTGTAACGATGCTCTTCATGTCAATGAGGTAAATACTTCATCAATTGAACATCTTTTAGATGAGACAAAGTCTTTTGTTAGGAAAATTACAGTTGGATAGACACAAATAAAGGCATGTGGAATATGTTCAAATACAAGTCATCTGACTGATGGGTGCCTGATCTTACAATAAGGAAGCATAGAATACATTAATGTAGGGAGAGGGAATTTTCCTAACCAGTATAACTCACACTTCCAGACATATAACCCAATTTAGGCAGACCATCCTAACTTGAGTTATGGGGGAAGTAAGCAAAAAAATTACCTCCCGAATAGGTCATAAAGAGTAAAGCAATTCAAATCAAAGCCATAAGCCTCTTCTACCTTAAGCACATCATTAGAAGAAATGGTTAAGCCTATTGTAACTAACATTTTGCAATTCCAACAGGGTATGTAACAATTTCAGCAGGAGATCATATATAAATTTTAGGAGGTGAATTCTAGCATTCATAATTTAGAAGACTAGGTGAGCCAGATGGAAGTGGTGATAAATCGTTTAAAAGCCAAAAAAAAAAGAAATTTGCCATCACAAATTGAAACAAATATGAAGAATGTTTGCGCAATCACCTTTAAGAGTGGTAGGAAGCTTGAGGACACTGAAATAATTACTCAAAGAATGGCTAATGAAGAAGACATTGAGAAGGAGCTCGAAGAAGAAGGGATATTGATAGGATTGAATCATCTTGTATTTTCTTATGCATTTCAATGTCTTTTCAATCCTATTGTTGTGTTTAAATAATCAATTTGTGTTCATATTATGTTTACATATAGATTAAAGGAGTGAACACAAATATATGTTAAAAGGAAGAAGTTTGACAAAGTTTGGAGAGCCATCCATGGAGGAGAAACCATCAAGGGCATTTAGAGGAGAATCGAAGAAGACCCGTGACATAACCCAGGTCTATGATCGTGGTAAATATGCCACGATTGTGACAAAGGAGTCAGCCATGATCGTGACAAAGGAGCAGATAAACTGGTCATGATCGTGCACTAAAGGCCACGATCATGCCCTATACATAGACAGACGTTGACAACCTTCCAAACTAAAGGTTTTTAAGGGCTTTTTGGACTTTAAAGGTAGAGAAAAATCCTATGTTTTACCCTAAATGAAACATACTACATAAAGAAAGAGAGGAGGACCTAGAGAGAGGCTACACAATTTGTCACTTTTGGAAAACTTCAAGAATAGAGAAGAAGAAGAGATAAAGAAGGAGCAGAGAAGTTTATGTTATTTTCTTTATGCTTAGCTAGTTTATTTCAGTTTCAACGCTTTATTTTCATATGTCTTAATCTATTCATTCCATTAGTTTAGAACTTTCTTAGTCTTAATCATGTTTTTACACGTGTTAGAATATTTAGAATAAATGTTTGATGGATTTTATAGTTGAAACTCATGAATTTTATAGTGAACCTTAGTGACATATCAATAGATGTTTATTTTTACAACTTTCTAGTTTTAATCTTGGTTGTTTGTGTTTATTTATGCATATTTGTAAATCTAGATCTATTAGGTATTTGAATATTTAATGGTTTATGTTATCGGTTTTTGCACATTTGTAATGTTTTTGATTAATTTGTCCTCAATATTTAGGAACTATGCATGTTCTTTGATTTATGCTCAGCTAATTTGGGTTTTTGTGCAAGTTGTGTGTGCTGGAATTTTCATTTTGATGCAATTGTTTCAAATTTTGTAATTTGGGTTATGATTAGTTATTTGTTAGCATAAAGAGTTTTTTATTTCTATTTAGTTTGGTTTTTACTACTTCATTTATAATTTCTAGCCTTGGTTTTATTTAAGTATGAGTTTTGTTTATTTAATATCTATTTGTCTTGATATGAACATGTGTGGCCATACTACATCTAATTTTCTTCTTTTTTTCTCTTCACCACTATGTATGAAATCACATCTAATTCTACACCCTTTAGTGTTCCTACATCTTCCTATTCTGAGCCCAAGGACTTTGTCAATAAGACAAGGAATCCTCATAACTTATCTTCAAATTCCCATTTAGTCCAGATCACCATCATTAGGTTAAATGGGGACAATTTTTTGCATTGGTCTCAATATATACGAATGTACATCCAAAGCAGAGAAAAGATTGCATATTTAACAGGTGATAAGAAGGAACCAGACTTGGATGATCCAGCCTATCCAATTTGGGATGCAGAGAATTCTATGGTTATGACATGGTTAGTGAACTCTATGGAAGAGGAGATTAGTTCCAACTACATGTGCTATCATATGGCAAAGAAGCTTTAGCATAATATTAATGAATTCAAACTTGGTAAATCAATCTCAAGTATATGAAATAATAATGAAACTTCAAGAAATTTGGCAAGGTGAGAACAACGTTACAAAGTATTTCCATTCTTCAAAATCCTATAACAAGACCTATACCTATTCAATTCTTATAAACGGAAATCTTATGAAGATTGGAATCATTACAAGAAGAAGTTTGAGGATGACTAGATATTCAAGCTCCTTATGGGACTCAATATATGGTTTGATGAGGTTAAGGGATGAATAATTAGGAGATAGCCCCTTCCATCCGCTGGAGAAGTTTTTGCCGAGGTTTGCCATAAGGAGAGTCACAGGCTGGTGATGTTTAGTAAGAAAGCTTTAGGTAGCATAGTAGAAAACTCTACATTGGTAGCCATAGGTACCCTTACAGGTAGAATGAAAACAAAGAAATTTAATGAAAAAATTATGTTTGGTGTGATTATTATGACAAATCAAGGCATATAATGGAAAATTGCTGGAAACTCCATGGTAAACTAGAAAATTGGAAGGGCAAACATGAAGAGAAAATAAAAAAAAATCATGTTGCTAATAAAGCCGAGACAATCCCTTTCAATCTGCAGCAAGTGGATCATATCCTAAAACTGCTCAAATCTAATTCTAGATTATCTGGTACTCCTAATACTTGTTTGGCATAAATAGGCACTGATTTGAATGCCTTAGTGTGTTACTCTTTATCACATTATGCTCCATGGATCATTGATTCTAGAGCATCTGACCATATGACAAGTTTTTTAAATTTATTTCATACTTATTTTCCTTGTTCTAGTCTTGAAAAAATTCATATTACAGATGGGTCTTATTCACCTATAGCTAGCAAAGGTTTGATTATTTTGTCAGATACCTTATCCCTTAAATCTGTTCTTTTGATTGTAACCTTTTGTCTATTAGTAAGTTGTCAAAAGATTCTAATTATCATGTCACCTTCTTTGATTCCTATTGTGCGTTTTAAGACCTAACTTCGGGGAAGAAGATTGACAGTGTTAGAATGATCGATGGTCTTTACTATTTTGAAGATGAAATCCCCAAGATAATCCTAAGGATTATGAATTTAGGATCATTATTTATACAAGGAGAAAAAATCATCAAAAGAGTAAAGAACCTATTGCTCTTTTATCACCTCGACAGTCTACGATCTTGGATTCAGATACTCAAGACATTTCTAAAACTACTAATTTTTTGTCTCACCTCCTGTTTTACCAAATAAAGTCTCGCATGAATATCTTGATCTTGATGTTCCTATGGCTCTTAGAAAAGGAATTCATCCTTGCACTAATAATCTTATTGCAAAATATTATCTTATGGTCGTCTCTCATAAAAAAAATAAGGCAGTTATTTCAAAAATCTATAATTTGGTTGTTCCAAGAAATATTCAGGAAGCACTTAGTGATCCAAATTGAAGACCAATAGTGATGGAGGAAATGCATGCAGTAAAGCAAAATGGAACATAGGAAATTGTAGAGCTACCCAAAGGTTAAAAAACAGTTGGGTGTAAGTGGGTATTTACTATAAAATACAAGGCAGATGGTAGTGTAGAGAGATATAAGGCTAGACTTATGGCCAAGGGGTTTACTCAAACTTATGGTGTTAACTACTAGGAAACTTTTGCCCCAGCAACCAAAATTAACTTTATATGTGTTTTATTGTCTCTTGTAGTTAGTTTTGATTGGGCATTATACCAACTAGATGTAAAAAAAATGCATTCCTGAATGGTGACTTGGATGAGAAAGTTTTCATGAGCCTACCTCCTGGTTCTGAAGAATCTGTAAGTTAAAACAAAGTTTGTAGACTCAACTAGCTTTCATATGGTCTCAAATAATCTCTAAGGGTATGGTTTGAACGATTTGGAAACCTTATAAAACGATATGCTTATCTACAAAGTTAAACAGATCATACTCTTTTTCATAAATATGGTGTTAAAGGAAAAGTAGCAATCCCTATTGTATATGTCAATGACATGATACTAACAGGTGATGATCTTGATAAATTAGCAAGATTAGAGAAGAAGCTAGCTGAAGACTTTGAGATTAAAGATCTAGGAACCTTGAAATATTTTCTAGGCATGGAATTTGCAAGATCACGTGAAGGGATCTTTGTAAATCAAAGGAAATATATCCTTGATTTATTGGATGAGACTGGTCTTCTAGGTTAGAAGGCTGCTGAAACTCTAGTAGAGGTAAATCTTAAACTAAATCCTGTTAAAATTAAGGACTAATTCAAAAGGAGAAATTTCAACATTTGGTGGGCAGACTTATATATTTGTCACATACTTACCCCAATATAGCATTTGTTGTAAGCATGGTAAGCCAATTCCTGCCTGCACTTGGTTGTGAACACTTTGAAGCTTCCTATAGGATACTAAAGTACCTAAAAGGGATGCCTAGAATGGGTTTGATGGTTAAAAAACATGATCACTTTTAGGTGGAAGTTTATATTGGTGTTGACTGGGCTGGTAGTGTGATGGACAGGCGATCAACATCTGGATATTGGACATTTGTTGGAGGAAATTTAGTAACTTGGAGAAGCAAGAAGCAAAGTGATGTGGCACAAAGTAGTGCTGAAGTAGTATTTGGATCCTTTGCACATGGGATTTGTGAAGTTATGTGGATTAAGAAATTGTTAGAAGACATGAAGCTCTCTATGTCACTTTCGATGAAAATCTAATGTGATAACAAAGCTGCCATTTCAAATGCTCATAATCCAGTTCTTCATGATCATACTAAGCATATTGAAGTTGATAAACACTTTATCAAGGAGAAAATTGACAGTGGACTAATTTGTGCTCCTTATATTCCTACTTTTTAACAAGTGGCTTATATACTCACTAAAGGTCTACTGAAAAAGCAATTTGATTTTCTAGTAGGCAAGCTAGAGATGCAAGACATTTACAAACTAGCTTAAGGGGGAGTGTTAGAATATCCTATAGAGTATATGTCGGAATATCCTACATAATATTCTTATCATAATAGGAAATATCCTACAAAGTATTCTGAGTATATTTTAGGATATAAATATTTGATTTTATTTCCTAGTTTGTTATTTCCTAGTTTAGATACTATGTGTAAATATAAATATGTATGTTGTAACACCTAAAAGGTGTGTGTGCAATACGACTCATTCTCTTGTTCATATTAATTTACACCTATTCTAAGTTATAGTGGAGATCGGGGGTATTTCTAGAGCTTATTAGTTTTGCCTACTATAGAGAAATTAAGGGCTTGAGAGCTTAATTGAGTCCACAGGCTAACACCATGATGAGAGTACTTTTTATTTAAATTCAAGGATCAATGAACATCTCAAAATCCCAAAGATATCTCTAGTCCACTTCTTTACCATTGTTATTAGACTTTTCTAAATTTTCTTTATGATTATCTTTTGGTTACGATCATTGCATATTAGTTATCTCGTCTTCATCATTTTAAGGTGTTTTTTTTGTTACAACATTTGAAATAGCATTTGCATCTTAGCTCTCTGTGGTTCAACCCTAGCTCACCATTTACTGTATAGTTTGGTAGTTAAAAGTTTATTATTTGGTAGTTAACGATAGGCTATCCAATTTTTGGCACTGTTGTTAGGGAATTGACGTGTGTTAATTGTTGCTTTTATTTTTGTTTTTACTAATTTTTTTTCATTCTTTCATCAATTTGCACATCCCATAGTTCCTAAAAAAACATCCATTTGCATAAATTTTCTAAGGAAAAAAGAAATTAATTATTTTCTCCACTTAACCTTTTCTCTTTTTTTTCCTATTATAGGTCACACCAGATTTTGTCAGAGAGAGTGAGGAATCTATACAAATCTTCCCGAGAGTGATCATTCCTTATTCTTTGAAGAAGAAGTCAATAGGGGTTCAGACGAAACAAAGGAGATTATGGAACCTCATTAGCGCACCTTAAAGGAGCTTACAACTCCTTCTTTCAACCCTAATCTGCTTTGTGTCAATTATCCAGATAATGAGTCGAAAGTTGAAATTAAACCAAGATTGATACATGCATTGCTACTTTTATAGGTTTTCTTGACATCAACTCCATGGGATTAGGCTACATCATTGATCCCAATAAGTTCCTAAAGGTGTTCCACATCGTATGCTCAGGCATGAAGCCAGTGGGAGTCTCAGTAGAGCAACTCAAGCTAAAGGTATTTCCCTTTGCCTTGGTAGATACAACCAAGGCGTGGTTGTATGACTTACGTGCCAACTCGGTCAACACATGGAAGCAAATGCAACAAGCATTTCTAAAGAGATACTTCCTTACCTCAAGAGACACTAATATTAAGAAGGAGATCTATGGCATTCAACAAAACACAGGGGAGTCTTTGCATGAGTATTGGAAGCATTTCAAGAAGCTTTGCAATAGTTGTCCAAACCATTAGATAAGTGACCAATTATTAATTCAATATTTGTATGAAGGTTTGCTTCCTTTAGACAAGAATATGATAGATGCTGCGAGTAGTGGAGCCTTGGTGAACAAGACATCAGAGGATACTAGGAATTTAATAGCAACAATGGCAACGAGCTCCTAGTATTGGGGCAATCATAATAATGCTTCCTCCTTGACAAAGCAGGTGAAGGAGGTCCCCATCTCCAAGTTGGAGCAACAAGTTGTAACTTTGACTTCTTTAATGCAGCAAGTAGTGATAGGAAAGGAGCCAACTAAGGTATATTGTATTTTTACATTAGTTGACAATCCTACAGATGTATGTCCTTCCTTGCAGGATGAAGAACATGCAAATGTAGTTGGGGTTTCAAGGACAATAGAGAAGGTATGACTTTTTTCCCCCACTTACAATTTAGGGTGGAAGGATCATTACAACTTTAGGTATGGAAATTCATGGTAAGGAGGTAGCTCTAATGCGTGCCAACCCAATTATTAGCAGTAGTAGCAAGGATTCCATGCACCATCAGGTTTTCATTAGAATCAACAACAGTTTCAGTCAAGGCCACCACCACAACAATAATAAGTTGGATTATGTCCTTAGAGGAAATTGTTAAAAGCTTAGCATCTAACACTCTTCAATTTCAGCAAGATACGAGGAGTGGTTTGAAAAATTTGGAAAATCAGGTTAGTCAGCTAGTTGATGTAGCAGGCAAGTTGTAGGCCCAGAGCTCCAAAAGGTTGCCTAGTTAACTTGAAAGGAACCTAAGAGAAGATGCTTGCGCCATTACCTTAAGAAGCTGCAAGGAGGTACAAGGGCCAAGGAAGGGGAAGGAGAAAGAAGAAGAAGAAGAAATTGATCTAACAAAGAAGAAGAAGAAGGATCACCATCCTTAAATAAGTAGTTGACACCCTACTGTCAATGATTTAACTTCTATTCCATTTCCAAGCTTCAATCATTTAATATGTTTTTAGGTTAGAATTGTGTTAGTTTGTTATTTATTTGTGTTTAAGTGTTTTTATGGGTTAATACAAGTTTCTAAGCTTAAATATTATGTTTTTAAGGAACCTTGATGTGTTTGTACGTGTTTTGGTCAACATCGAAGAACGGAGAAGTTTTGGAGACATTCAAGCCAAAATAATGGTCCACGATCTTGGCACAACATGCCATAATCGTGACAAAAGCACTAGAGTTGGCCCACAATCATAGCCTATATGTCACGATCATGGCAGAAGTTCAGGATATGGCCTACGATCGTGGCTTGCATGCCACAATCATGACAAAAGGATAGAATGTGGCCCACAATCATGGCCTATAGGGCCATGGTCGTGACCTACATTGAGCAGACATGTAGACACTAAAAAAATTCAAGTTTTGAGGGATCTTTTTGGACCTTTTTCTCAAAAAACAAAAGGTATTTAAAGAATAAGACAAAGAGTTAAAGAAAAAGAAGTTTTGCATCAGCCACTTTTAGAGAAACCCTAAAGAGAATTAACGAGAGATAGAGAAAGAGAAGAAGCCGTCTCGATGTACTTCCCAGATTAGGAGTTTCTCGATGTCAGTGCCTTCTGTCATCCGTTCAATTCGTATTTCCTGCTATTTTCAGTTTAGCTATTGTATAAAATTAGAATAACTATTGATGATAGGATTTTTGGATGTTGATGATGCTCTAAACTCACTTTCAGGGTTTTATCTTTGATTTAATGAAATCTGATTATTTTTGTGTTATCTGGATTTATTGTGATTTAATTCGAGATGAAAATAATTTGATAATAAACTGAGAGGATAAATCAAATAAAAAATCATTAAATTGGGCTAACGAGAGTTAGGTGATTTAATAGAACAAGAATTAAATCAAATCGATAAATTATGCGAAGAGAGATCTTGCATAGGTTTCTGATAGTTCATTAGACAACCTCAAATCTAATTAGGTTTTTGGATAGGTTGTTTGTAACATACCACTCCAATAGAGCATATTCCCGAGCATATTAGAGGAGATTCGAGGCTATACTCTACTAAAATGATATGTTAGAAAATAATTCAAAAAGATTTTTTTCACCTTACACATAATATCATGTAGCATATGTAACATCCCCTCTCCTATAGGAAAAGGGTATTTTGGTAATTAGGTCGGGTTCGGGATATTAAATTATATCTCGGCATGCGCATACAGCATATAGCCTCTATGATTAATGATTGGTTGCACATGCACATAGTATACATGCATTCATGATATTTTCCGGCTTAGGTTTTAAATTGAACTTCTGTGTGAAATTAATGGAGTAATTGAGTTTGGAAAATTATTTGGACTGCACCATAAATTGTTTTACATTTTTAGGGATTTTTAGGAATTTTTGGATTTTCCGAGAAAATTCCTGACCGAAAAATCGTCAATTGGCGAACCGGTCGATTCTCGGTAGCAAAAATCGCTACCCACTGGTACTATAATATTGGGTATATTATTTTGGGACTGAAAGTAGGGTCATTGGAGTTAAATGGAGTAAAATTTTGGACTGGATTAAAGAATTGATATTTTGACTTTTCTAATAAAAAGAAACCAATGAGAATTTGCCATTTATAAAGAGACATTAAATGCTCCCTTTCAAGGCTTTCGGACGTGTATTGTTTTTAAAAGGAAAAGATGAATTGTTTAAGGCTTTTGTGCTAACACATCCGAAACACAAACTCTTCTTTGAAAACCATCGAATTTTTGCTCTCTTCTTTCAACTTTCTCCATAAATTCCATACCTCTTATCCTTTATTCCACCAAAGTTAGATGATGAGGAGATGCATGCTTGGTCTTGGTGGGATTAGTTTGAAAGCATAGGAAAGAATTGAAGAGAAGAAGTGAGGATTGGAAGCTAATAGGTAAGTAAAGGAATTTAAGTTTCATATGATGTTTGATGATGCTTTTATTAGAATTAAATGCCATGATAGTGAGGAGTGATTAATAAAAGGTTTAGAGCATTTATTAGGTTCATGTAGGCATTAAAGTGATGATTATTATGATTTGAAGAAATGGGTATGAGGCTAGGTGAAGATGTATTGAAATTAATGATAGGGTTTGATTTTGAATTGAATATGGATAATTATTTGAGTATTTGAATTGAGGAATTTAGTGCTGCCAATTTTTCAGTATTAGCACTAGTATATGTATGACTGTAGTAATACTTAATTTGTATTTATTTTGATGTCTAATGATGTGAAAAAGGCATTGGAAGTGATTGAACTAAGGTTAACATTGAATCTGGGAAATTGGAATTATAATTGATGCTACTGATTTATTCATAACTTATTGTGTAGAAATGCAAATGAGGTAAGGTTAGTGGCCACTGAAACTTTGGGATGTTGGCTTCAATTTAGTGTAAAATAGGTGATGTTGAATTTCAATGATAGAAGGGTGAATCTTTGCATGGAAAGTTACTGTTCCATTGCCTGTGAACAGTAACTGCAACCATGACATCTGAGTTTTGTTGATTTTTATGAATTAATTGAGATGGAATTAGGGAAAATGGTCTTCATGGAAGTTGTAGCATATTGAATTATATTTCCATTGCTACTGATCTTGCTATTTTTAGAATTGTATATTGGGAGATATGAATTGATTACTAATGACTGGTTTTGAGCATTTTGGATGAAACCTAGCTTAAGTGTGATTTTGTGAGTTTACTGATTGGAGGCAATTTTAACATTTTGTGTGGACTGAATTGGTGTGAGTGAGCTTCTGAAAAGTTGTAGAGGAAGAGATTACCTTGAAAATGATATATGGTGAGTAATTTGTAGAAGTCAGAATTGGGAGTTATGATTTTTCAAAAATTGACCCTACATTAGGTTATGAATGGCTGATCATAACAGTAGCTTCCATAACAGTTTTGAAATTGATAGAGATTGAATTGGATGATGAGTGCTTCATGAAAATTGAAGTTTGAGATGTTATCTTTTCAGGGATATAAAGTTCTGATTTTACTGACTTGTATACAGGGAGTTATGCTTGTTATAAGGTTACTGCCCAAATTGGAGGATTTCAGGGACAGTAACATTAGATGAATTAATTGACTTGTTTAGCAATAGAATTTGATTTTGGATTGTTCATGAAAGTTGTTGGAGACATTGTGAACTTATTAACCATATTTTTGTGGTAATTTATTACTGAAGAATCAGTGAGTTATGAAATTGTCAATGTACTGCCCTGTGTTAATGGGAATTGAGTAGGCAGTAGGTTTGATGGAGTTTTTGACACCCTTAGGGTTGGAATTGATTTTTATGGTCTTCTTGAGAATTGTAGAGCTTTTCATAAGCTTTCCAACAAGGTATAGTTTGCATTTTTCAGAAATGTGTAGAAAGAGTTATGGGTGTTGGAAGGTTGGTTGGAAATCAGAAAATAAAGGGGGAAATAAGGGATTTATATAAAATATAAATTGTTGAGTTTTGGGTTCTTTCGTGAATAACTTTTCCGTCCGACGTCCGATTGACCTAATTCTTGAGGCATCGGATTCATCGAATATTTAATTTCATTTTCTGAGAGATTCGGAATTTTTAGATGGGAATTTGACGTAGCCCGGGTAACGGAACGGTGAATCACTGTTTTATTTAAATGGGGACTTATAGAGGTCCGAATTGCGCACCGTCAGCGCCTATGGATTCCTAATTTTTGATAGAATTTTATTATAGAAAAATATTGGATTAGGGTCGGGATTACCATGAACATGCATTATACACATTTTACTGATTTCATGTGCATTGTTTAGTCATTTATACCAATGGTAATGGTTATTCATTTAACTTGCTATAGAGGCTCAAGTGGACCGTCGTTCCACGGACTTGGCAGAGACTTCCCGGCACTAGTGTGGAAGTTATTAGGTGAGTAACCTAGTTGGTTATTCCAATCTATGTGTTTACTGTGATTGATTGCCCTACGGGGATTACGTGGATTATATGTGGCATTACTGACTGTGCTTTACATGAGGCAACTGTCTAATTAGACTGTGTATTATCATGTTTACTGCTATGGAACATGTGCATTCATGCACAAATGCATCCCACTGTTAAAAGGAAAGTTGTGAACCGAGACGCCATCAGATCGAACCGAGCTTCAGAGCTCGATATATCGAACCGAGCCTCGAGCTCGACGGAGATAATTCTCCCCAGACGCGTCTATACTGATCACTGTTATGCGCTCGGTCACAATACTGAAATGAACTGGAAAAGAGTCACATGTGCATTGCATACTGGACTGGATATTTGGAAATGTTTTGACTGGTTCTTTATACACTGCTCGTGATTCAGATATCGATATGCGTGTATCGTGATTGTTTCAATCGTGTGTTTTGTATAATTATTGAATGAGTATCAGATCATGCTTATGTGATGCATGAATTGGGAGAACCATCGATGATGGTTTCTCATTGAGTTCGCAAACTCATCCAAAATTGCAACTTATTTTTCAGGCCTAAGCATAGACAGATAGCTCCCTCGTGGTCGTAGAGTCAGATATCGTGGATTGGCGAGAGAAGCGATGGCTCAAAGGTCGGTCAGCTAGGCTTTCTTTTGGAGACCTATAGTTAGATCTGTCTTTTGTACATTACAGTATGTCATTTAGTGAGTAGTGTTTTGGAGCATGTAAACTAAACATATTGGCGCTTGTAAATTATCGAAGTTTTGAGTGAATGAAATGGAATCTAATTTGGTTTTAAAAAGTGGTCAATTTCTTATTACTGTCTTATAATTGTGATGCCATGAGGAGTGTAGTGGTTGTTGTCGGTAGTGGTCTCTCGTCGTAGGATATGTATCGGAATGACCTACGGGCGTTCCGGTGGATACCCTATGATAAGGGGCGCTACAGCATACCTTCCATATTTAACCTGTGTAAACCACATAAAGGAAAGCTCAACTTTTTTTTTAAATTGTCTCAACAATATATATATCAAAACATTTCATAAATCTTGGCATTATATTTAATGCTTAAAACATACGTCAAGTAGAAATCGGCGGTATATCACAATTTGCGTAATATTTAAAAGACATAAAGAAAGTTTGATATCAATAAGATAACGTGACAATGTTATGCTTGATGTAAAATAACTAGATGCATCTGTAGGTACAAATTATCCTGACCACTAACTCATGTCCAAATGCAGAAGTTATACTCTAACTAAATTAGCTAGATCTCTCCTGGACTTGAAAACAACATTGCAATTTTGATGACTTTGCAAACTCATTGAATGAACTATCATTGATGAACTCAGTGAGTGAATCACATCATAGAGGATAGTTCCAGCAACATATTATTTCACATCAACAATCATGTCACATAGAACAGTTTTAATCACCATATCACATCATCAATGATATCCAGGTATATTGTAATATTTTGATTCAATTAGGACATATCATATATGCAAAAATGTGAATGTAAATACACATGTGCTTTATTTCTTCTTTCTTTTCGTTGTGATCAAATATGCCAATTCACACCTGGGTTTCAAACAATTTTCTGTTGGCTAGCTTAACGAGCATTATAGCCCTGCTCACATTATGAGCATTAAGCCCTGACCTTAAATTATGAGCATTAAGCCCTGATTTCACATTACGAGCCCTAGGCCCTGATTTTTAGCATTTCGCCTTGAATGTCTACTTATTGGTCATTTTGATCACAACTCCCATTAGCTCATCATGGATGTCAAATGCAATGATATGAATCATCTCACACATCATTTGCTTCCATTAGTGTAACTGATTTTCTAGAATTCAAATTCAATTTGAATCAAATAAGCATTTAAGGGATAATCACATAATTAGCAATAGAAATTCAATTTGAAAACACCTCCATATACAGTCCCGAGTATCAAACTCCTCGAACCAACAATGTCTGGAATTATAACAATCATATAATTAACAATTCAATAACTAAAATTTAACCAAAAATAAATCAATCATAGTGAGAAACATCTAGGTTAACTTACAGAACACTCTTATGAGCTGTTGTCTCAATGTCCCAACAATATCTAGGTATTGACAATCACTCTGAGAGCCTATTAGATATGCATATGAACATTAGTCACTGATAACGAATAGCGAGAATATGTATGTAATCGTTAAGTGCAATGTTTATATCCTTTTCTTCCTAATGTTCCTTTATGAACAAGTTGTCTTCTTTTAATCATAAATCTCTTTACAAAAATACAAATACCATGACTCTTATTCCCCACGAAACTATACTTCTATTAGTCTTAATATATCTAAAAATTTCATGAACATCATCTCCCTTTAGAATACAATCCCCATCCAAATTCTATCTCATTTTCTTGTAAGGAACAAGCTAGCAACGAATGTTCAAATAACAATAAATCATTATCAAGACATCTTCTAGCCAAGCCATTTCATAGAAGCATTAATAAGACATCAATAATAATTTTTTATGTTTTATATTTTGACTAATTCGGGTTCTAAAGCCCTAAAAAATTAGGAAATAATATAAGGTTCCTACATAGGGGTCTATCACAGGCAGTATTAGGGAAAATAATATAACTCAAGCTTTAGTCACTATTTTATTAAGACACAAGTCACTATTTTATTAAGACACATCATAGAGGTCAATCTAATGCCTATATCTACAACTTTTTTTCTTTGATTTTCTTCAAATTCAGGCTCTAAAGATATGTAAAATAGATCGAAAGAGGAAGATGAAATTGAAACTAGAATTTTGACTCACCTTGGTAACTTCTTTCCTTCTCCTCTTCTCTTCCCCTTTTTCTTTCCTTCTACTTCTAATTTTTCCCCTTTTCTAACCTCGTGGATTATGTTGCCTTTTATATCTATTTTCTCTAGAAAGTTCAAAGAAAGTCAAACTAATTCATGTGTTGCCATTTCATTGGTCCATGTGTCACCATTCTATTGGTTCATATGTTATCTTTTTGTTAGTCCATATGTTAATATTATGTTAGTCCATATGTTACTAACTTTAGGCTCTACAGTTACTCTTTTAAGCGTCCATATTTCACTACTTGTAATACTACATATGTCACCAACTATAAGGCTACATATGTCACAATTTGTAAAGCTCCACATGTCACCATCTTAAAGCTCCACATGTCATAAGTCTAAAGTGACATTTGTCACAAATATGAAGTGCCACTTGTCACAAATATAAAGTGCCATTTCTCTCCAATTTTATTGTTTAGGAATTTTACTAAGCCAATTTACACATTGACTCCTCAAACTTAAGATTTTTAATAATTAACTCCAAATCACTATCTTAAATCCATCAATTTCTAATTTAATTATAATTTATCAAAATTATATCCAAGCATCCCAAAAATGTCAATTAATAACAAATAAACATTTTCACTTATTTCTTATATTTATAAGCAATAATCTATGTATGCAGTATGTTAATCTCATGCATGTACATAGAATAACAAATTTTGTATCCTAATGCACCAAATTAATCATCTAGTGATATAACTTATTTTATTTAATGTAATATTTCTTTTAAACCCTCTAACCTCAACAATTTAAGGGATATGATATTACATTATTAATTGAGAAATTGCAATTTTCATAATTTGATTAGGGTTTGTAATATATGGTTAATGGTTATAACTAGATAGAGTAATCAACCCTAAGACTGTCTAGAACCAATAATCCGATAATTCATAATCAGTTAGGTTAGTGTTAATGATAGGTAAAATTCCCTTCTCTCAATTGGTAATTCTTTTAGGTTGATTCTTAAGTGTACATTGAAACTACTAAATTATTAATATTTTCGTGATTGATTTTTGAATTGAATTATCATTTGAGTTCCATTACATTTTGGATTTTGTGAATCGTTTTGGCCTTAGATTTTAGGATTAGAGTATCCCTCCTTATGGGATTGACACCTTAGATACTATGCGAACAAACCATGCATTTGTGGATTATCAAGGTTAATTAATTATAACTTACACACATCGAAATAACCTAATCAATGCCCAAAACTTTCAAACTTCTACTCGTTATTTCACTATCATGCCAGACTTGTTTCTCCAGCTTTTTCTTTATATTTTCTTTTATTTTTCCTATCTCTACTCATCACCAAAACATTAAACAATCCTTGAAATATATAAATAAGATCCAAATCTTGCTAAAACATGTATCTTTATAGGCTATTCAATTGTTTAGCTAAGTTTGCTACTTTAGCTTGTGATGCTGCCAATGAATCCACAACAAGCACTCCCTTTTGATCCCTAAAGGTTGGCTATTGTTTAATTCTTTCTACGTTTATGGATAGCTATTATATGTCATCTCTTTTAATAGATCATGTTTTCCTTATTAAAGAGCCACTAGCTGCTGCATCTATGGTACTTAGCATGGCTGGATTCACTCCATTGTAGAATGTTTACGAAAGGAACTCCTTTCGTAAGTTGTGATTTGGGAAAATCCCTTGTAACTTTGTAAATCACTCCTATGCTTCATATAATCACCCCTTTTACTTTTTTGGAAAATTTTTATTTCCTTTATGAGTTTAGTGGTCTTTGTTAAGGGGAAGTATTTAGCAAAAAGGTTTTCATTAGCTGCTCCCACATTTTGACATTCTTATGGTTGAGACAGTTTAACCATGCCTTAGCTTAATCTTTAAGTATAAAAGGAAAGAGCCTCATCTTAGCTGCATCTTTTGATAGTCCATTGTATCTGAACGTGTCACAAATATCTAAGAAGTTGTCCAAATGAGCATTAGGATCATATTAGCTACTCTATAAAATTAAATGATGATTTATAGCATATTTAGCAATTTTAGATTGATTTTGAAACTATTAGTTTGCACTGGTAGTCTCATTATGTTGATTTGCATTGAACCAGGGCCTCATGAAGTCTATAAGGTTTCTTTCTATAAACTCTCCATATTTAGGGTGATAGTCACATTATAAACTAGGAAAGTAGGTTAATCTAAGCAAGAACTACATAATTTGGTTCATTTAACTTATGTTATGTTATCCCTAATGATGGACAACAATTAGTTTACCATACACTGGATTTACAACAATTATAGATTGTAATATAATTCTAAAAATGAGCCCATACATGAATAATGTAACAAGCTTATCTCAATTGTTCATATGTAAATCCCAAACTTTAAATAGATAATAATATAGTAAAATTTAAAAGAGAGTTAAAATAACATCATTAAGATTAATCATTAGGATCCTATTAGCTACTTTATAAAATTAAATGATGATTTATAGCATATTTAGCAATTTTAGATTGATTTTGAAAGTATTAGTTTGCTTTGGTAGTCTCATTATGTTGATTTGCATTAAACCAGGGCCTCATGAAGTCTATAAGGTTTCTTTCATAAACTCTCCGATTTAGGGTGATAGTCACATTATAAACTAGGAAAGTAGGTTAATCTAAGCAAGAACTACATAATTTGGTTCATTTAACTTATGTTATGTTATCCCTAATGATGGACAACAATTAGTTTACCATACATCGGATTTACAACAATTATAGATTGTAATATAATTCTAAAATGAGTCCATACATGAATAATGTAACAAGTTTATCTCAATTGTTCATATGTAAATCCCAAAATTTAAATAGATAATAATATAGTAAATTTTAAAAGAGAGTTAAAAATAACATCATTAAGATTAATCATTTCCCCAATATGATCACTAACCTCGATATACTCTTTGAACTAGAAAAAAGAAAATTAACTACTCATAGCACTTCCTTCCTTTACTCTAATCTATACATACCCTATTTGGCCTCTTAATTGCCCCTTTATACTACAAAATTAGGGTCACGTGTTTATATATAATTAGCTACATGGGCGTGTAACTGACTATATATGTTAATTTGGTAAAAATCACAGAGTTACATTATTTAGTTGGCTATATTGGCATGTAGGTTATAAGAATGAACATCAATAGAGTGGCACCAAGGATATGAATTTTGCTCGTTTGTTCTTATTCCTAAACCTTACATTGAAATCAAAATATAAAAGAATATTCCCCAACACTTAGCTTTTGACTATCTTTGGAAAAAATTAAAAATCAAAATCAAAACACTTCCTCTTTAACCATATTTCCTAATAATAGACAGTTATAACAAAAGATAAATAAATTTCAAAATCATGGTAAGAATTAATCATTCAATTTTTTTACTCAAATCAATCAACATGCAATCCTTTCAAAAGTTGAGCAATGTAGGGGTAGACTTTGGTAAGTTATGTTTAAAATAAGATCAATATATAGATATATTCAAACATTTTTCATGAATAAGACATCCCATAACTTTGCATATTCAGGTTCTTCACAACTAATGATTCGCATGCATAACACAAATCAAAGGACTTTTGAAGGTTGTAATGTTTGAAAATCATTAAAAAAAATAGTGAAATAGAAAGCTCACTCAATAGAGTACTGAGCGAAAAAAAATTAACATTCAATCAAGTTTGGATGCCATTAATTTTAACAGATGCAAAAAATTTGTTTATGCCTGTATGAAGATACATTCCTATGTATGTTGACTTACACGACCATGTATGGCCCAGTAAGCTTCTATGACCATGTAAATTCATGATTGAGATATTTCTGAAGATACATGGTCACCTATGCAACTGTGTAAGTGACCATGTATGTTATAGAAAACCTAGTTTTTGTTAGAAAAGGATATTAAAAGGATAAAAAAAAGAGGTAGATTTTAGAGTAATTGAAGCCGCCAAAAAATAAAGAAAAAATCAAAAAGAAAGGCCACCTATCATAAATAAGAAGATCAAAAGTGGAAACATCAAGATCTAACTCTAAGTTTCCAAATTTTCCAAATCAAGTTTTCAAGTTGATTTCATTCTATTCTCTTTTTTTATTTCATTGCCTTATATGCCAAATCTAAATAATTATGTTTTGAACATTTAGAGATTTAGTATTTACCTTTAAATTAGATGAGGTATCCTTTTCTTCTTGAGCCTCCTTCTTAATTTTCTCTCCTCTAGCCATCCTTTACATTATCTTTTTAGGATTCTCAAGCTCTTTAAGGTGATTGCACTAACATTCTTTAGATTTATCTATAGTTATGTTGTCAATTTTCCACCACTTTGAGCTTCTAAATGATTGATAGCAACTTCCATTTAACTCATTTGGTTATTAAAATTTTGAATGCTATACCTTGTCTCTTGAAATTGAGATCTTATCTTTTGCTGAAATTGTTTTACATCATACTAGAATTTCAAAGTATTAGTAGCAAGAGACTTTACAATGACACACATGAGGTAGATGAAGTGAATCACACGTTAATACAGCACTTAAAAACACAATAGAATGCACGAGAAGGGGGGGTTGAATTGTGTATTCCCCTTTTTGAATATCTTTTAGAATTACTTGTTAGAATTAAGATAATTTATAGAATTCTTATTAATCCTGATTGATCAAACTTTTCAATGCTAAGTATATGAATAGTAAATAAAGATCAACTTTGAAACTAAAAGTGAGATAGAGAGTGAGAGTAGTAGACACGCAGATTTATCCTGGTTCACCCCAAACCGTGGGCTACATCCAGTCCTCAGAGTTTCTTCTGAGATTTCACTATCTCTTCAAACGTTATAGTATTCTTTCACGAGCCTCTTCAGGTCTCTACAACCAGTATTCTTTCACACTTAGCCTCTGCAGTTATCTGCATAACTTTTCTTTTCGAAAATATTTGAACACTGTTATGTATGATAGCGTTCACTAATTCGCACTTAATCGCTTTTCTCGCTTTGTGTAATTTTTCTCAAAACAACAAGCACTTCAGTTTTCGACTTCGACTTGTATTTATAGCCTTCGTCTCTAACTGCTTCTTGATTCTTGAATCTTGAATCTTTAAAGAAACAGTTAATCGGTTGAGTTTCAGAACTAACTCGAATCGACTCTCGCTCGCTTTCTTTTCTCGTCTGCGTCTGCGTCTGCGGCTCGCTTTTGTTTTCTGCGTCAGTATCTACATTTGCATCTGCGTCTTTTATTGTCTTCGCCATCTGCGTCTGTGTTGACTTTTTACTTTGACAAACTTCGCCTCGTGTTTTGATTTGTGCGTAATGCGCTCAGATTCGACTTTTTCAACTTAGTCTGTGTCAACTTCGCTCAGATACGCCCTCTTCGCCTGCCTCTCAATTCGCTCAGATATGTCATCTTAAATCTGCCTCCGAATTCGTCTGATACGTCTGTGATTGTTTTGTTTTTCTTGTATTTGATCTCACTATGTTTGTTATACATCAAAATCATTTTTATGTAAAGTCATTTTGACTTAACAATCTCCCCCTTTTTGAATATAACAAATTACATACAAGAAAAGAAAAGAAAACAAAACAACAAAAAAACTTATCTTCTTCCTGTCTTCGTCTGTTGTAGTCACACCTTCTTCATCTGAACATCCTCTCCTTTTCTGATTATTTTCTTCTTTTCCTGCTCTCCCCCTATTTGTTATAATAAAAAATAATTATTGATTCTGGTTCTTCGCCAGATTCGCTATCATCTTCTTTAGATCATTCACCGTCTCCTTCATGTCATTGAGTTCACCACGTAATCTCATCGACTTCATCGACGAAGAGGTTTGATCGCGTCACTGATTGAGGAGCGAAAGGAATTGTAGTAGTATAGGCATCGAGGATGGAGTGTAGTCTTCATTAATCTCAAAAGTCGGTGGACGAATGAATGTTGCAGCTTCAGAAGATTTAGATCAAAAGGAACCGGCAAGATCAACAACCGCCTTCCTTGCAGGATAGGCATGTTCTTCGATAGATAGTGTATTAGACAAAGGGCTAATACGAAGAACTGCTCGAACAAGGAACTCAAGAATGTTCTGTTTTATACTTCCCTCTTGGGACAGTCTTCCGCACGATTTGTATGGCTGCAGCTCGCTGATCTGGGTCTTGTGCGGGAATGCATGCTTCATCAATTTTCCGACTTCTTCGCAACTGATCCGCAGATGATCATCATCAACATTATCTTCGTGAAATAATTTTACTTTCCTTTGTAAAATCTTTTGGACACTTTGGTTGAATATCCGAACAACCTTTATCTCTGTGTTCTCTCGTGATTGGGAACATAGTACACGGCAAGGTGGACGTCTTGAGGATATGGCAAATGATCGAGAAGTCTCAAGGTATCGTAAAAGACTTCTCTTTTCATTTAGTAATCGCCACGTGATACCATTAATCAACATAGGTTGCACAGAGCTACTATTTTCTTCATCGTTCAACACCGATTATAATAGCATTGCTCGATTGGTAATAACTTCTACCAATTTGATTTCCAGCCTATATTTCCTCAAGAACTTTTGGTAATTATATACCTTCAGACTTGGTTCATCATCAGCCAAATCTGGCATCGCAGCTTGCTTCTGGTTGTGTTCCCTTAGAAATTTCCTGAACCGGCCATTCTTCCGCTGGTTCCTCCTTTATAATGCCAGTGTCTCATGAACCGTGCTTTCATCCATCGGTTCTTCTTGTTGAGCACTAGGAATTTCTTGAACTGCATAATGCTCAATTTCGTTTCAACTTGAAAGACGTTAGATCTCTTTTGTAGACTAACGCCCTCGGTAGCTTGAGATGCTCTTCTTTGACTAACCTTCTTAGTCTTTTCTCGCTTTAGTTAGTTTTGCTGATTTCTTCACAGGAGATTTTCCTTTAACAGATGTTTCTTTTCTCTTCCTCTCAGTCTCTTTAGATCTTCTGGCCGTATCCTCTTCTAAAATAGAGACTAAGGATCTTGTGGCTTTGGCTGCACAAGATTTAGAAGTTTTTCTTCGCCTTTGTTCTCGGCAATCTTCTCTTCCTGCTGCCTCGAGTCCCGATTCTTGGAGATCTCTTCGCTTTCTTCACAACTTCGCCAAGAGACTTTCTCCTTGTCTCTTTGGCGACTTTGCTTTGCCCTCCGAGATTGACTTTCTGCGACAAGAGGACTCGCCATTTTCATGAGAGGTCTCCCTAGCACTCTCCTTAATTCGACAAGAGGCGATTTGATACTTACAAAGCGATTGAGAACTTGAGACAGAGTCTTCTTCAATATACGCCCCTCGTTCTTGGTTTCTTTCAAGAACCGCGTGATCTTTTCATCGTATTCGCACCCATTCGCCGAATAGTATGAGCATCAATCTTGCTCTTCATCGGAACAGTTGCCTTATACCTTAGTGCATTTAATCATCGATTCCATAAAGATCCTCATCAAAATCATACCATAAGGATAACTGGAAGTTTCCTTTAACCCTTAACCATATAAGGAAAGATTAAGAAGGGTAGATCTATAGGATTTCGATTGAGAAGAAAGAATGTACATTGTTCGCTCTAAAGTAGTCACCAAATGCCTTGAACCAACTCTAGGAAGAATGCAATTGAATAGGATTGCATGCAGAACCCTAGCCTTTGGAATCGATTTGATGTCTTCCTTTCTCTTCAATCATTTGTGCCATAGAGCGCCTCTTGACATCTTCTTCTTTCATTCCAATCGAGGACATCCATCCGCCTTGGTAAACAGCTTTTCACCAACGGATGGGCAATCGCCATTTCCTTATCAAATCCTTTGTGACAATAATCGATATTCTATCCACAGAGGATACAATAGTGTCTTCTATCGACTAGCGCTCTTCCGTAACTCATATACCTCATTTATATAGACAGGTTCTTGTATCTCGAAAGAAGTTCTTCCAGATTAGCTCTTATAATCTCGTGTTCTACATCCATGCCGTCACCCCTTAGTGATTCAAAGTTCACAAGTCTTCCATAAATCATTCTTTGCTTCCATTGTATAGAGTGAAAGATTATCTTCGGAAAGCTTTTGAGTGAGAAGATTTTGAGAGAATTGGTAAAGTAGAAATGAACCATCGTGAGATGATGAAAAGATCGCTATAATATCATCTTCGCCTACTTATAGGTTATGGACTGATGGGTTCTCGAATCATTAAGAACCTCGAGTTTATCGATATTTCCTTCAAAATCTTCCTTGTGAGAAAAGTTACCATTGTAACTCATCGTATAACACCGTTAGTTTCTCACGTTATTTTATCCTAATCGCTCATTTAGCATCACCATATTGAGATTGCGTCTTATCTTTCAAAACGTTCTTCACTCGGTGGTTTAGTGAAGATGTCCTCCCATGAAGCTCTGTTTAACGAACTTTGAAGCACCACCTTTCTCGAACATAGTCTCTCGTGAAATGATGTCGACTTCTATATGCTTTACTCGAATGTCAATTGGATTCTTTGACAGTTTATTGCAATGGTGTTGTCACAATAAATTGGAATCTCCTCCTCCTTAACGAATAGTCTTTAAGTCGATACTTGATCCACACGTCGTGAGCGAATGAAGAATCGGCAGACATATGTATTCTCGCTTCGGTTGATAAAGCAATTGAGCTTTGTCTTTTGCTTGACCAGAGACTAGATTTCCTCCAAGAAAGTGACATCTTCCACTTGTGTTCTTTCTTTCGATTCTATCTCCAGATAGTCCGCATCACAAGATCCGATTAACTCGAAATCTTTACCTTTCTCAAACATTAGGCAAAGATCGTAGTACTGCGAGATATCTCAAAATTCTTTTAACAAGAGTAAAATGAGACTCTCTAGATCGGCTTGAAATCTTGCACACAAGCATACACCGAATGTAATATCGTGTCTACTTGTCAGAAGATACAATAAAGAACCGATCATCCTCTATATAGGGTTTGATCCACCTTCTTACCAAGTTCATCTTTTGACAAAAGGTTTGAAGGATGCATCTGAGTTGCCATTGGCTTCACATTATTCATGTCAAACTTATTCAAAGAACTCTTTCACATACTTGCTGATGAATGAAGATCTTTTCTTTGGTCCGCTTAACTTGCAACCCAAGAAAGAACTTTAATTCACCCATCATACTCATTTCAAATTCTCTTTTCATTAATCTCTCAAACTTTAAACACAACTCTTCAGAGTAGCACCAAAGATAATATCTTCAATGTAGATCTCAGACTAAGATAAAATCATTCGAAAACTCTTTCTAAAGAGCGCCTTATCAACTTGACCTCTGCTGAAACCATTTTCTATTAAGAAGGTACTCAGACGATCATACCAAGCTCTAGGGGCTTGCTTTGGGCCGTATAAGGCTTTGTGAAGTCTATAGACATAATCTGGATTTTAACATCTTCAAAGCCGGAGGTTGTTTCACATAGACTTCTTCGCCTATAAAGTCATTCGAAATGCACCCTTAACATCCATCTGAAACAACTTTATATCGTGATGATTGCATATGCCAACAAAATCCTTATAGCTTCAAGTCTCGCCATGGAGCATATGTTTCGTTGTAGTCTATTCCTTCTGCCGATTGTAACCTTGTGCTACTAATCTCGCCTTATTACGACTCACTCTTCCCGATTCGTCTAACTTATTCTTAAAACCCATCTTGTTCCTATAATGGATTTCTTAGGAGGTTTTGGAACCAAGGACTAGACGTTATTCCTTGTGAATTGGTTCACTCTTCTTGCATGGCTAACACCCAAGCTTCGCCTCAAGAGCTTCCTCAACCTTCTTAGGTTCTACTTGAGATAAAAGCTACATTAGCTTCTCGTCTAATCTGGACCTTATCCTAACTCCTTACGAGGTCTCACCGATAATTAACTCTTCTGAATGAGAACTTTTATACTTCCAATCTCGTCTTAGTTCTATAGTTTCTGGAATATCTTCAATCTTATTCTCATGAGTGTCCGATGAGGGAGTTTCGAGGCATCATCTAGGTTCTTTGAAGGACCTTCAATCTCCATGTCATCTTCCTTATGGGTTTGAGAACTATCATCAAATTTGACATGGATCGCCTCTTCAACGATCTTTGAAGTCGTTGTAAACTCGAAATGCCTTAGATGATAATGAGTAACCTAGAAATATTCTGGATAGGTCTTTGAATCAATTTTTCCAATGACTCTCTTGTATTCGAATGGAACATTTGCACCGAATGGATGAAAGTAGGATATGCTTGGTCTTCTTCCATTCCATAACTCGTAAGGAGTTTTCTTCAACATAGGTCGCAACAAGATGCTATTCTAATATAGCATGTCAGATTCATAGCTTCACTTGAAATACTTAGGAAGATTCGCCTCACATAGCATAGTCCTTGCCATCTCTTGAATCGTCCTATTCTTTCTCTCAACAACTCCATTCTGTTGTGGAGTTCTAGGGGCCGAGAAGTTGTGGGAAATTCCATTCTCCTCACAGAAAACTCTAAACTTTTCATTCTCAAATTCTCCGCCATGATCACTCCTGATACTAGCTATAGAAATTCCTTTTTCATTATGTAACTTTCTAGATAGAGTTCTAAAGTACTTAAAAGACTCATCTTTATGTGATAAAAACAATATCCAACAAAATCGAGTAAAATCATCAACAATGACAAGTCCATATTTCTTTCTGCCAAGACTTAATGTCCTTGTAGGACCAAACAAATCCATATGTAATAGTTCTAAAGGTCTTGAAGAAGTTACAAAATTTTTAGAAGAGAAAGAGGTTTTAACCTGTTTTCCTTTCAAACAATTTTCACAGAAAAATTCTTTGTCAAAACTTATTTTTGGTAAACCTCTTACCAAATCATGTTTTACCAATTTTGAAATATGTTTCAAAGAGACATGACCTAGCTTTTTATGCCAGATTAGTCTTTCTTCTTCAGAAGATAGAAAACATGAGATATTTTGACTTTGAAAAACTTCTAAGTTGATTTTGTAAAGGTTGTTTCTTCTCTTGGCAGAGAAAAGTATAAACCCATCTTTGTTTCTGACTTCACAAAGATTTGATTGAATGTAACTATAAAACCAGAATCACACAACTGATTCACACTAATCAAGTTATGCTTTAGACCATCAACAAGCAGTACATTATTTATGCATGCAAAGGAATCTTTACCTATTTTCCCGATTCCAATGATTTTGCCCTGCTGGTTGTCTCCGAAAGTTACTGATCCTCCCTTCTTATACTGAAGGTCTAGGAACATAGACCTTCTTCTAGTCATGTGTCGCGAGCATCCACTGTCTAAATAACAATGGTGCTTGCCGTATCTTCCAAGGAAGGATATCTGAAGGAGAAACTATTTTATTTCTTGGTACCTAAATTTTCTTGGGTCCTTTATGGTTAGTAGTATGCACATGATATGATCTTTGATGCATATAACTCAGACGTTGATTAAAATATGTTATCCTATTTCTTCCTTTTTGAGAGACAAATTTATTACGAGACTGAGTATTGTTTTTAGTAAACCCTAATCCAGTCTTATCACTAGGATGTCTACATTTTCCTAGCATATCATTCATTTTCTTTGTACTCTCTGTGAAAGTAACTAGATCAACTGATAGATTCTTGATCCTCAGTTTGAATTGATTAATCTCATCTGATCTGTCTACAAGTTTCCTTTTAACTTCTAACTCCGTTTTTAAGCAAATATTTTCTCTCTCTATTTTCTCAGTATTTCTAATATTCTCTGCATACTTTTTCTTCAACAGCTTGTATTGTTTCAAAATAGCATGAGAATCTTCTAACAGTTCTGAATATGCATCATGCAAATTTTTGTAGTCGGATTTTACCTCCTCATCACTATCTTCCCTACCATTAGGCAAATGTTTGCATATTCCGATGACTCGAGCTCAGATTCGATTCAGATGAATCTAGGTCCTCCCATGTTGCCATCATACTTTTCTTGCCTTCTCTACTCTTCTTGGGTTTCTTCTTGAGAGTAGGGCATTCGGATTTGTAGTGTCCAGGCTGATTGCACTCGTAACAAATGATAGAAGACTTTTCTGGCTTAGCTTCATCTTTTCCATTCTTTCTGAATGTTTGGTTACTTCTGGGCTTCTTCTTCCACATGCGTCTTATCTTTCTGGAAATGAAAGATAATTCGTCATCTTCATCACTCGATTCTAAATCTGATTGGCTAGAGTTGTCATCCCTTGATTCTTCAATTTTCAATGCTTTTGATGACTTCCTCCTTCTCTGAGTCTTATGATTCTTTTGTCCAGCCTTCAGTGTTATTGACATCTCTCGCTTGGGCTTATCTTCACGTTGAGTTCAACTTCATGAATCTTTAAGGATCCCAAAGAACTCATCTAGCTTTAATATGCTCAAGTCTTTGTCTTCAGACCGCCGTAACTTTTGGTCTCCATCTCTTAGGAAGACTTCTTAGAATCTTGCTAACGTGATCTTGATTATTGTATGTCCTTCCAAGAGCTTTCAATCCATTGATAATTGTTTGAAATCTTCCAAACATTTGATCAATAGATTCTTCATCTTCCATCCTGAAAAGTTCATATTGATGTACAAGAATACTTATCTTGGATTCCTTAACTCGACTTGTGCCTTCATGAGCAATGGACAATGTGTCCCACATTTCTTTTCTTTGTGTCGCAACCATGCACTTTGTCGCACTCGCTTCTACTTAGGGCACACGTTAAGAAAAATTTCGCCTTTGAATTGCTTGTATTCTTGCTTTCGATCACCGTCCATCCGCTTCGTGGAATAGAACTACCTTCGCCATCTACAGTATATAGGTCCGCTCTCTATTACGTCCCAAAGGTCTACATGTAGATTCGATGAATAACCGCATCCTATCTTTCCAAAGAATGATAGTCTTCTCCATTGAATCTTTGGAGGTCTAGTGACCGAGGCTCCTTCAAATGATGTATACATGTGACTCCGCCATTATCTTTAATCCACACTTTGCCAAAGTGATTCTTGGATACCAGGCTTTGATACCAATTGAAGTGAATTACACGTTAATACAGCACTTAAAAACAAAATAGAATGCACGAGAAGGGGGGGTTGAATTGTGTATTCTCCTTTTTGAATATCTTTTAGAATTACTTGTTAGAATTAAGATTCTTTACAGAATTCTTATTAATCCTGATTGATCAAACTTTTCAATGCTAAGTATATGAATAGTAAATAAAGATCAACTTTGAAACTAAAAGTGAGATAGAGAGTGAGAGTAGTAGACACGCAGATTTATCCTGGTTCACCCTAAACCGTGGGCTACGTCCAGTCCTCAGAGTTTCTTCTGAGATTTCACTATCTTTCAAACGTTACAGTATTCTTTCACGAGCCTCTTCAGGTCTCTACAACCAGTATTCTTTCACACTTAGCCTCTGTAGGCTATCTGTACAACTTTTCTTTTCAGAAAATATTTGAACACTCTGTTACAGAAGGATAGCGTTCAGCTAATTCGCACTTAATCATTTTTTCTCGCTTTATGTAATTTTTCTCAAAACAGCAAGCACTTCATTTTTCGACTTCGACTTATATTTATAGCCTTCGTCTCTAACTGCTTCTTGATTCTTGAATCTTGAATCTTTAAAGAAACGGTTAATCAGTTGAGTTCTGTAACTAACTCGAACTGACTCTTGCGTCTGTTTCTTTTCTGCGTCTGCGTCTGCGTCTGCGTCTGCGTTTGCTTTTGTTTCTGTGTTTGTATCTACATTTGCATCTGCGTCTTTTATTGTCTTGTGTCATCTGCGTCTGTGTTGACTTTTTACTTTGACAAACTTCGTCTGTGTTTTGATTTGTCTGTGTGCGTCTGTATCTGACTTTTTCAACTTAGTCTGTGTCAACTTCGCCTCAGAGCACGCCATCTTCGCCTCATCTCTCGAATTGCCTCAGATACGCCATCTTCGCTCATGCCTCCGAATTTGTCTCATCGTCCGTGATATTTTGTTTTTCTTGTATTTGATCTCACTATGTTTGTTATACATCAAAATCATTTTTATGTAAAGTCATTTTGACTTAACAGTAGAGGAGGAGCCTTGTGGTTTAGCATAAAATTTCTATGTACCCTACATCTTATTTAGGAAGTATTTTTCTACCAATTCCCTTTATAACTCAAGTTTGGGTGAAGCTCCATCTTGAATTATTGATCTGGGAATACAGGTTGTATTATTGGAAATTTTTCCTCTTGTAGTATTAACAGTTGTATTACTGTGAAAATTTCCTCCTGTAGCATTAACATACTCTATCTTTCCCTCTTGCAGAGATGGCTAACCATTTGTTGGATGGTTCATATTGGTGTTGTGTTGAATTTTGTTTGATTTTATTTGTTTTCATATGCTAAAATTGGTTGCGGTTTAATTCAAATTTGATATGAATTAAGTGAAGTCAATATGGATGTTGCATGAATCTTAATTAAATTAATTTGTGAATGTGGCATGAACTTAAACAAAGAATTGTGCATGAAAATAGCCATTATACAATTGCATATATCGACCATATCATGGTTGTGCAAGTTAAGTCAAGACCGTGACTTGAATTAGTACGGTCCATACAAGTTAATAGTCGTGCATGTATGAGTCACAGTCGTGACTTACACGCCCTTCACTTCCTTCATTTTCCCTTAACTTAGAGGTTGAGGGCACGAAACCCTAGACTCAGGAGTATACTACAAATAGAAGGAGAGGGTGGTGGCGAAGGGGACATCTTTCATTCATTTTTCACTCTTTACACAAACACTCATTCGACTAGGATAAGTGGAGAGATAAAGAGGGAGAAGAAGAAGCAAAACTTTGGTGGAGAGAAGAAAGGAAAAGAAACAAAAGAGGCAGAGAGAAAAGTAGCAGAGAAAGTGAGCTCAAACTAGAGACAAAAGGTGAGAGCTAGCATTAGAGAGGTGGAGTTTGACTAGAGATCCACCGCTAACTTCACCATTCAAGAGGCCATTCGTTTGTTTATTCCTTTCAGCTCTATTGCTATGTTGTGAAAATTTTCTATTGAACTCATCTATTAAGCTCCTTTATATTTTATCTACAAAGCTATTTTCTTTGTTAAAGATTGATAGTCCATTTGATGTTCATTGTTTTGTTGCTTTAATATTTTTGTTATTATTGAACATGGGACTGAACTGTATAGAGATAATGAACTATATTTATGCTATGATGGGCTAATCTCTTTTCTTGAGGATTAATGTAGCTATTTTAGTAAAGTATGCATGATTGAGGGATTATGTTGTTGTCTCATGTTTGTTATAGTTTCTGAACTGAACGGTTGCAATAGAATAATCAAACTTTACATCATTTTACTATGAAATGAAGGACTGAGAGGAGAAGTTATATATGGAATGGGAAACTATAGACGTTTAGGTTAAGAATTAGAAATATATTAACTTAAATAGTATTTAGCAGTCGAGTTTCCATTATTAACTCAGGTGATAACTTGTTGAATATGAAATTAGATTATTTAATTATTCCAATTGATGTTAGGCTCAAACTATTAATTTCGGTAAGACAAATGTCCAGTCATTTCCCCTTAATCATTTATAGGAGACTAAATTTGTGAAATTAATTCATAAAAGTTTTGCACTTCGATTTCTACTCATTTTTGCTTTCAATCTATTCAGTTTACTTTTTAGTTCAATTGCGAGATTTGTTTTAAAGTCTTTCACTCAACAATTCAAGATAGGTGTTTATGATTGCATTGTTTTTATTTTTAATTCAAAATTAATTTTAGTTAACCAATTTCACCTCTGTGAAGATGACCCTGGGTAATCAATACAACTACCTCATACACTTATGAGTAAGATGGCCCAGGTATTTTTTAGAATTTTTTAGGCACAACAAGTTTTTGGTGTCATTACAGGGAGGTGTGTAGTCTTTTGAACTTGAATTAATTTTGATTATTTTTGTTTGTTAAAGTAATTTTGACTATTTTCTCTGTTCATGCATACATTTTGTTGTGTTATTTTATTGAGTTTCTTTAGTAATTTTTTTATTAATTCATTGTTGTTTTTATTTGGTTTATTTGAGGAAGGTTGTTTTTATTTGGTTTATTTGAGGAAGGAGGTCTCGGGAAAGTGAACTTACTCCCTTTATTGATAATGTACATTGGATAAGAGAACTTATAAGGGACTTTGAAGACAGTCTCGAGGGACCCAAACTAGAAGATTAAGAGATGGGTGAAAGGCAATTAGAAATGACGGAGTATGTCAGAAAGGCAATTAGAAATGACGGAGTATGTCAGACCAGTAATTGGTACTGCCACTTCATGTATTCGTCTGGAAGAGGCAGCCAGAAACTATAAGTTGAAGAGTATCCACTACAACATGCTGCCATCTTTCTATAGGTTTCCTAATGAAGACCTTTTAAACTTCATTCGTGAATTCTATACCACTCTCAAAAAATGCCCATTGGATGGCCTAAATGAAGATCAACTCAGGATGAGGTGTTTCCTATATGCATTGAAAGATCGGGCCAAGGCATGACTGATAACTAATCAATGCCTAAATATGTTCATCGACTTTGATATCACCTTTGAATTGGAAAGAAGAAGGTTAGATGCTCTTAGCTCTCAAAGGGAAAGGAATCAAACAAATTTTTTTCTCTATACATACCCTATTTGGCCTCTTAATTGCCCTTTTATATTATAAAATTAGGGTTGCATGGTTATACATGGTAGTTACATAGGTATGTAAGTGACCATTTATATTAATTTGGTAAAAATTATACAGTTACAAATTCTTCTTTGGTTATATGACCAAGATACAAGGTTGTGTAAGTCTCCACATATCTATGTAGGTCATAGGGGTGGTTAAAAGAGCATCTTTGAGTTCGTACATATTTCCAATTTGTTACATGTTCCTATATACAACTGTGAAGTCATAGTGACTCTAATTCTTCCATTCTTTATCCTTTCTTCACCATAACTCTTGTCTTTTTTGCTCTACGAAGGTAAATAAGATCAAACATCAATAGAACATCACTAAGGATGTGCATTTAGCTAATTTTGGTTCTTATTCCTCTAAGTCGTACCTAAACCAAACTATGAACCAAAATAAGTATCTTAGGCTCAATATAACATTAATCACTAAGATTTAGAATAAATATATAATCAATCAAGCACTAATCACCTATAAAGTAGTAGTAAGAGAAGGAGGCTCTAAATGCTATATCAAAATCATGAAAGATCATATTTCTTTGCTTAAACAAAAATCTAGAATTCAGTGGCTCAAAGATAGGGACATCAATACAAAATTCTACTTCAAAGCCCTACTTTTTTAAAGGAATTGTAACAAGATAACATCTCTCTCCCTAGATGATGGATCACTAGTTTGTTGTCTCATTAAACTAAAAAATATGGCTTCAGATTAGTTTTAGAATTCTCTGAGTACATCATTCAACCACTATACCTTAATCTAACTTATCAATTCATTCATATTGAATCTAATCATAAGGGAGCAATCAAATTTCACTTGAAAACCTATTATTGCTAGATATAATGAGCTTGCAATTTTTACCCTCAATCCTAATAATTCTCTTGGATTTGATGTTTTCAATACCTTATACTTCTAAAAATCTAAGGAAGTTTTCAAACTTCAAATGACTATGTCTATCCTTCAGTTTTTCAACAATGATAGAATGTTGAAACTTTGGAATGAATTTCATAATTCCAAAATGTCTTAATCCCATTTCCTTAAAGAGACTATAGTCCTATTACCTACTACAACACTCTCTATAAAAATATGTCTAGAATTTTGACTTTTAGACTAAAGCATGTACTTAGTTATGTCATTAGTCAAACTCAAGGTGCCTTTACAAATGGCAAATCAACAGCAGATAATATACTCTTAGCTTGTAACACTATAAAGAATACCACAAAAGGAAATCAAGAAGGAATTTTTATATGAAAATTGACTTCCATAAGATATTTGACTTAGTGAACTGGTAATTCATACTGCAACCCTTGAAACTTTAAGATTTCATCTCATCTTCATATTATTTATTGAGTGATGTATCACCATTTCATCATTTAGCATTCTCATAAATGTTGAGAACATAGGTTTAATCAAAGGAGCAAGAGGAATAATGGAAGTAGATCCTTTGTCATCCTCTCACACATTATACTATTGAATATCTATATTGAAATGCTTATAAGACTTATGGATGACGAGGTAAGAATGAAGATTACTTTTAAGTACCATAATAAATGCAAGTAAATTTGAATCTTTAACCTCTCCTTTACAGATGGTTTGCTAGTTGTATAGAATTGACCCTAATTTTATGGCTTTCCTAATTAATTATATGAATTCCTTTATCAAGATGTTAGGGTTGTCTATTAGTAGATCTAAAAGCCATGTTATGGGTTGCACATGAGCTAAACACTTATCAACCTACTAACATAAAATATCTATCTATAAATCAAACCTTCCCCTTTTGCATACCTAGAAGTTTCTATTACAACTAAAAGGATCATATATAAGCAGTGTAAGTCGTTGCATAATTTTTTTACAGAAAATAATAAGATATTATAGAAATATGAGCTTCTTTTATACTAGCAAACTTCATCTAATTCTCTCAGCCCTAAATAACATTAATATCTATTAGTCTTCATATTTAATTATATGCTAAAGCTTAACCAAACATATAAAGAAACTTATAAGGAACTTCCTATAGATAAGATATCCTTTTTATGCTAAGTTTAGGTGGAAAAAAAGTATGCTTGAATAAGATTAACGAATATACTAATGATTGTCAAAAGATTATAGAGAATTCTTACTTATAAGAAGCCTTTATAGGTTTAATGGTTGCATGGTCACTATTTAGAGGAGGAGAACTTTTGGTATAATAAATGGAGTGATTATTTATGGATTTTTTTTCGTAAGTTCTTAAGACAAGTGATAACTTACATAGGGAGATTTTATGGATAATAAGGAGTAGGGAAAATGCTTTGTTGTGGTTTGATAATTGGAGTGAACTAGGCCTTTTTTTTTAATCTTTTATCAAAATTTCAAAACTTAAGGCACTTGCTCCCTATAAGAGCTGGGGTCAAATTTTTTATTAAGGGGAATGACTAGTCCACTGACTTGAGAGGTTGTACTCCTATATTAAGAGGTTAATGATGTTAAATCATGCCACAATAACTTATATGAGAAAGGATTTTTATGACGATGCACATAACAGAGAACCAATAACATGAACAAAGTCAGATGTTATAGAGAATTCAATGGTACTTTATTGCACATTAGTAGTAGTTAAACCAAAAGGAGGAGCAATTGTTAGCTTATTTCCATTATATTTGGTTTTTAAAACAATCACCACCTTCTTTGTCATAATAAACATTAACAATTGCCTACTGCAAATAATAATGATGATAAAGTGGTTGAAGAATAAGTGCCTGATTTTATTAATTTTTATTCTTTATATATTTTTGTCTTATAATTCTCCTTTTAAATTTCAAACTATATTTTTACATTTTGATCATGTTATTTTGATTATTTTGTCATGTTATTCTTAGTTTACTTGACAATTCATAATTTCGTTTTGTTAACCTTTGTAAAAGATATCAAAATTTTCTAGACGCCTATCACTCAACAATGAGCATTAAAAGGTTTTAGAGAACTTTCTTTTATTTTTATTTTAACCATTTATAAAAATTTTATTTATTATATTTCTAGCATTGTGCTTATTATTTGTTCAATAAGGATAATGTATAATTTTATTTTGAGGAAGGGTAATTTTGAGTTTATTTTAAACATATCATGTCTTGAGTAAATTGATTCAATCAAAATTAGCTTAATTTGTTTAATGAGACTTTATATATTGATTTTAGCACAAATTTAGTTATAAGTAAGCTAACTTAGTAGCTTAGAATTCTATTATATTTGAAAAATGTAAATAAAGTGAGCATAAATAATTTACCCCTCTTAATTTAACCTAAATAAAAGATCAAAATTAAGAGCGACAGTAGTAACCATTTGAAATGGCGATCTAACTTGGCAATTGGGGGTATGCATGATAAGATCCTTATCTTCACATAAAAAGGTAGGGATGATATTTAAAAGAAGACTCTAATACTCCATAAAAGTGTCAAAAATAAGCTTTTTAATTTATTTTTTATATTGATCATTATGCTTCATGAGAGTGAAAGCTTTTTACTAATTTATATTCATTTTATATTTAGGGTTATATTGTTTTAATTGACCTAATTTTATAGGATTGTTAATTTAGATTAAACAAAAATGCAAATTACTATAAGTAGTTAGAGACCTAAAATTTTGATGAACGATGCATTTAGGCATGTTGGACCCCGAACCTTGAGTGACAATTTGACTATGATCAAGTGGATGAGTTGATTGAAATTAAGTTGAAGATCATGAAATAAAGAGAGAAAGTATGAAAATATGAAAAATTGTGTAATAATTGACTTTCTGGCCTTTGAAGGTTGACTTTTGTTTGAGGCAAAATTTGATAAAATGATCTTCTGAAACTTGTAGGTTATGTTGAGAGATTTTGTGGACATAAAGTTTGTAATTTTTCGATATCGGAGTGAAAGTTATGATCACCAAAGTTTATGTTTGATCGGGTTTGACTTTTATATTGGTTGGAACTTTGACTGAGAAATTAACCGAGTTAGAGGTTAATTGAGCTTTGATGTTCTTCATAAGAATTGACGGATTTGTTTTGATCTTTATTTCGATATAAAGTATGCAATTTTTCGATCTCGGAAAATTAAGTTATGATTTTTGCAAGCGTGTATCGAGAATAGTATCTTTGACCGGCAAAATGGACTCCCGTAGGAGTTGAATTGAGTTTTATGTTCTTCTCGGAAGATTTAGAGCTTCTCTCAAGCTTTCTATAGAGATTAAGTTTGTCAAAATCGGAGTTCGGGAGTAAAAGTTATGAATTTTGGAAGTTTAGAGGAAAAAAAAAAAAAAAAAAAGGGTTAGCGCCCTCGCTAGGGCGACGGCTCGCCCTAGCGAGGCGGGCGCCCATCGCGCCTCGCTAGGCGACGCCTCGCCGGGAGGCGGGCGCCATCAGGCGCCTCAAGCTGGCGGCGCCGCCTCGGCGAGGCGGGCGTTCGCCGCCGCGCGAGGCAAGGCTCGCCTCTCAAGTTGCGCGCTCGCTAGGCGACGCCTCGCCCTAGCGAGGCGTCTCGCCCTCGCGAGCGGCGTCTCGCCCTCGCGAGCGGGCGGCTCGCCCTCGCGAGTTGGGGACCCCGAACCTTGAGTGACAATTTGACTATGATCAAGTGGATGAGTTGATTGAAATTAAGTTGAAGATCATGAAATAAAGAGAGAAAGTATGAAAATATGAAAAATTGTGTAATAATTGACTTTCTGGCCTTTGAAGGTTGACTTTTGTTTGAGGCAAAATTTGATAAAATGATCTTCTGGAAACTTGTAGGTTATGTTGAGAGATTTTTGTGGACATAAAGTTTGTAATTTTTCGATATCGGGAGTGAAAGTTATGATCAGTCAAAGTTTATGTTTGATCGGGTTTGACTTTTATATTGGTTGGAACTTTGACTGAGAAATTAACCGAGTTAGAGGTTAATTGAGCTTTGATGTTCTTCATAAGAATTGAAGGATTTGTTTTGATCTTTATTTCGATATAAAGTATGCAATTTTTCGATCTCGGAAAATTAAGTTATGATTTTTGCAAGCGTGTATCGAGAATAGTATCTTTGACCGGAAAAATGGACTCCCGTAGGAGTTGAATTGAGTTTTATGTTCTTCTCGGAAGATTTAGAGCTTCTCTCAAGCTTTCTATAGAGATTAAGTTTGTCAAAATCGGAGTTCGAGAGTAAAAGTTATGAATTTTGGAAGTTTAGAGGAAAAAAAAAAAAAGGGTTAGCGCCTCGCTAGGCGACGGCTCGCCCTAGCGAGGCGGGCGCCCATCTGGCGCCTCGCTAGGCGACGCCGCCTGGCGAGGCGGGCGCCAGACGCGCCTCGCTAGAGGCGACGCCTCGCCTGGCGAGGCGGGCGTGCCTTCGCCTCGCGAGGCAAGGCTCGCCCTCTCATGAGCTGGCGCTCGCTAGGCGACGCCTCGCCCTAGCGAGCGGGCGTCTCGCCTCATGAAGGGCGGCTCGCCCTCATGAGCGGCGTCTCGCCCTCATGAAGTTGGGGCGTCCGTCGCATCGATACGACGCCGTTTTGTTTCTGAAATTTTTTTGATTTCTTTGTTTTTAATCCGACCTTTGCTCGCTATTTTGCCTATATCTTTTCCGTCCGACATCCGATTGAGTTGATTCTTTTTGCGTTGGATTCCTAAGACATTGAATTTCATTTTATAAGAAATTTGTGAACTTTTGAGATTAAATTAATAGTGATTAATTTAATCAAAGTGAGTCGGGAAATTTTCCGAGCATGATTCAGTGTTTTGTGAAATTCGGGATCTGTAGAGATCCGATTGAAGCGATTCTTGAGGCGAAATAAAGATAAGACAAGGGGCTACAAATCATATGAAGACATGAAATGTCAATTTTGCCCTTAGGACTTTTAATTTTTGAATTTAAGTTCGGATTAGGGTTTAATTTTTGGATTGGGAACACCTGAGAGTAATTTGAGTATAACTTTTGATCTGGGAATCGAAATGAGACGATTCTTGTTTTGAATTAAACTAGAGACATAAGGCTACAATTGTTATGAAGACATCGAGTTTCAATTCTGGGATTAAGAATGTGAAATTTTGGACGGAAATAATCGTACATTGAAAATGTGTTAGAATATGGATATTCCCGAATTGTTTTGCACATAACTTTTGATGTGGTGCTCGGAATTGAGCGCGGTCAGTGGCGTTGGATTCGTATGAGTGAGAGGAACATTTCTCGAGAAGGAAGTTTGGACAAATTCCTTCAATTTAATAGTGCGAATCAGAACCGCAAGTGAGAATGGCATAAAGTAAATGTAAGGGCAAAATGGTCATTTGACCATCAATTAATGAAACACAGATGGTGTTGTCGTTTTTGGCTATTAAAAGCCACGAAAGTGGCTGGAAATTTCCAGAGAAGAGGAGAAGAGAAATAAGAAGAAGAAGAAGAGTGGAGAAATTGGTTATGGTGGAAGATGAGAGAAAATGAAGTTTTGATTTTCTACTTCTTTCTTAAGGATTTTGGGATGGTTCCAAGAGAGAAAAGGTAGAGGGCATAAGAGCTTCCTTCCAAGTCAAGAAAATTCAATTTGGATGAGAAAGAGGTAAGAGAAATTTTCTACTTTGAGATTTTGATTAATTTTCGGCTTAGAATTATGACATATGAGATGGGTTTATGATTTATGAAGTTAATTTTGAAATATATGCTTTAGGCTGAGTTTAATTTTGGATGAAAAATTGAGTAAAGTTTAGGCTTAATTTTATGATTGAGAATTTTGAGATATTTTGGTGTAGAATTATAGGAAATATGATGAATTGATGATATATGAAATCAATTTTGAAGAATTGGTATTTTATGGTATTGAATTGGGATAAATTGGTTTAGGCCAATTTTAAGATTTGGGGATTTTTGAAATTGAGGATTTAAATAGTTTGGAATTAATGTGAATTGAGGAATTGTGAGATTAATTTTGAAGAAATTATGTTTTATGAGATTGAATTCGAGTGTATTGGTTTAGGCCAATTTTGAAAATTGGGGATTTTCAAAATTGAAGATTTAAATAGCTTGAATGTAAATGGCATTGGTGAATTCCTAAGTTGATTGTGAAAATTAAGTATTTTCTGATGTGAAATTTGGATGATTATGGTTTAGGTTTTGGTATTGTGGAAGAGAGAGAAAAGCAAGGATCAATTGGAGCTTGAAATCAAGTTTAAGCAATAATTGAGGTGGGTAGCATATTTATATTTTGATTTATGAGTTAAATATTACTTTTCGAAAATTTGAGAAAATGAAAGAAAAGATTTTCGTACTTTGTTTATTTCTGAATGATTTTTGGAAAATTATGACAAGCGTAAATTCATTTCGTTAAATGATTTGATAGAAATTTTGAAAAATGCATTTGTTGTGTATGCATTATTCAATTGTTGAAATTATTGTTTGATTGAATGTTTTGATTGTGAATTTAGTGAATGATAGACTGAAAATTGAGTGGTATGCTTTTTTGGGAAAATTTTGAAGAAAAGTACGAAATTGAAAAGTGCCTTCGGGCAATCCGACTTTTCGTTTTCGATTATGTGTTATGTGGGTTTGGTAGGTCCCTTGGTGAGTCATTGCCTCTATGTGTATAGCCTTCTCCAGTGCTGCCCGTAGTGTACGGACTCGATTCGGACTCCTTCACGCTACTATTGGACCGCAATGCGAGAAAGTGTAATACGTTTCGTTCACGATCGCACAGACCGCTTGCGCGGGGCTATGCAAGACGCTCTGCTTGGACCGAGCCAGACCATTCTGATGTGTAATATGTTTTGATTTGTTTATGTGTTCTGCATTCATATTTATGAAAAATTCAAGAAGTTTTGAAAAATGAGAAAAAAGTGAGATTATTATGAAAAGTTTGAAAAATATGAAAAAAAAAAATGGGTTTGAGGAAATTGTTTGAAAAATTATAAAGTTTGAAAAAAATTCGCCCTTTTTGGCAAAAAGAGTATTAAAAATGATTTCGGCTTATTTATCAGTTTATAAATGTGTTATCCACGAGCTTCGAGCACCCCTTTTCATCCCCATCTCCGTGTTTCGACGGAGATCGGATGAAAGAATGTGAAGACGTATGTCAAGACGCCGCTTCGACATTTGAATCGTTGGTTTTTAGAAATTTGGATCTTGTGTATGAATATGTTTATGGCTTTAGATAAGTTTGGAAAAATGTATTTGTGTATAAAGTTGAGTATTGTGAATGAATGAGAAATTTGTTTATGAAATTATGAATAATTTGGGAATATATATGTATGAATTTGGAAATGAGTTGAATTATGAATTTGGTATTTATTGACTTGAGAATTTGATCGAGTTATGAGATTGGTATGTTGATTTGAGAATTATGGAAGTGTTAGGTTTAAATGTGCGTTTCATTGGTGTTGGATTCGGACGGGAGTGTCCGATGATTTTGAAATGATTTGAGATTATAGAAGTGTATTCGCGCTGCGAGAATTTTGGAGTTAGGATAAAGGCCGTTATCTTGTAGAATTTTCGATAAGATTTGGGATAAAAGTGTAATTTTGGAAATTGGATGCATTGGTTATGTTTTAAATGTGTTTGAGTAAGAGAAGAAATGAATAAGGAATGAGAATAAGAAAAGAAAAAAATTCATAACGGATTTTGGAACGTCTTAGATTCCCAACGCGATTCATTTCTGTTCTTTGCTTAAGCACGGATGTCGGAAAGTGTTTGATTTACATTGATTCGTTCCACTTTGTGATTCGTATTCGATTATTTCGCTTCGCTATATTCGATTGAATCTATTCGTTTGATTCGATTAGTATTTGCTTCCGCTTCGCGACTTTCGGATTTGTTCGCTTCCGCATTTTGTTTTCGATTCGACATTTCCTTTTTCCGTTCCGTTTTGCTCCGTGTTTGTTTGAGATTCGCCGCTTCGCTTTGTTTCCGCTTCCCTGCGTTTCCGTTTGCTTCGGTTTCCGTTCTGTATAAGTAGTTGGACATTTATGGTATCAGAGCATAGAGTGAAAGTCTTACGTGTTACGTTTTTTTCGGTTGGGATCCGGTTCCCGGATCGGGTCCCAACATTTATGGTATCAGAGCCCAGTAATATGATCTTACTTGGGCGTATGAGTATGAATAAGGAATTGATACGAGTTTGTAAAGATAAGAGTGAATTTGTGAGAATGTGCTAAGTGATCATTTGATTTTGATGAAAGAAGTATGATTGTCTTTAGGAATGTGAAATTGATATGTATGACTATTTGATGAATTCAAGTGATTGGTTTGATTTGGGTGTTAAGAATATGACAGATTTTCGAAGTGTGTTGAGGAAATTAAGATTAGAACTTCTTGATAAATTGTGATGAATTGATATAGATGAAAGAATGATGGCATAATGATGATTAACCATCTTAGGGTTCCTTAAGAAATGGACCATTAATTTGTTGTGCCCATATATGAAGAAATAATGAGTTCTAGATATAGTGTTTTGATATGATATGAGGGATATATGATTTAAGGAAGTGAAAATTTGAAGAGATTGAGAATAAGTATGAAGCGTAAAAATTATGAGTTTTGGAAAGAAATTAGTAAGAAAGTGCTTGATGATCTTTGTTTCGAAAGAAATTTATGCAAGAATGAGTTACTTGGAGTTTAAGTAAATATGAATTTCGAGGACGAAATTCTTTTAAGAGGGGGAGAAATGTTGGACCCCGAACCTTGAGTGACAATTTGACTATGATCAAGTGGATGAGTTGATTGAAATTAAGTTGAAGATCATGAAATAAAGAGAGAAAGTATGAAAATATGAAAAATTGTGTAATAATTGACTTTCTGGCCTTTGAAGGTTGACTTTTGTTTGAGGCAAAATTTGATAAAATGATCTTCTGGAAACTTGTAGGTTATGTTGAGAGATTTTTGTGGACATAAAGTTTGTAATTTTTCGATATCGGGAGTGAAAGTTATGATCAGTCAAAGTTTATGTTTGATCGGGTTTGACTTTTATATTGGTTGGATCTTTGACTGAGAAATTAACCGAGTTAGAGGTTAATTGAGCTTTGATGTTCTTCATAAGAATTGAAGGATTTGTTTTGATCTTTATTTCGATATAAAGTATGCAATTTTCGATCTCGGAAAATTAAGTTATGATTTTGCAAGCGTGTATCGAGAATAGTATCTTTGACCGGAAAATGGACTCCGTAGGAGTTGAATTGAGTTTTATGTTCTTCTCGGAAGATTTAGAGCTTCTCAAGCTTTCTATAGAGATTAAGTTTGTCAAAATCGGAGTTCGGAGTAAAAGTTATGAATTTTGGAAGTTTAGAGGAAAAAAAAAAGAAAAGGGTTAGCGCCCTCGCTAGGCGACGGCTCGCCCTAGCGAGGCGGGCGCCTCAGACGCCTCGCTAGCGGCGCCTCGCCTGGCGAGGCGGGCGGCGCGCGCCTCGCGAGGCAAGGCTCGCCTCATGTTGTCGCCTCGCTAGGCGACGCCGCCTAGCGAAGCGGGCGTCTCGCCCTCATGAGCGGCGTCTCGCCTCGCGAGCGAGGCGGCTCGCCCTCATGAGCGGCGCCTCGCCCTCATGAGTTAGGCGTCCGTCTGCATGACGACGCTTTTGTTTCAAATTTTTTGATTTCTTTGTTTTAATCCGACCTTTGCTCGCTATTTTGCCTATATCTTTCCGTCCGACATCCGATTGAGTTGATTCTTTTGCGTTGGATTCCTAAGACATTGAATTTCATTTTATAAGAAATTTGTGAACTTTTGAGATTAAATTAATAGTGATTAATTTAATCAAAGTGAGTCGGGAAATTTTCCGAGCATGATTCAGTGTTTTGTGAAATTCGGGATCTGTAGAGATCCGATTGAAGCGATTCTTGAGGCGAAATAAAGATAAGACAAGGGGCTACAAATCATATGAAGACATGAAATGTCAATTTTGCCCTTAGGACTTTTAATTTTTGAATTTAAGTTCGGATTAGGGTTTAATTTTTGGATTGGGAACACCTGAGAGTAATTTGAGTATAACTTTTGATCTGGGAATCGAAATGAGACGATTCTTGTTTTGAATTAAACTAGAGACATAAGGCTACAATTGTTATGAAGACATCGAGTTTCAATTCTGGGATTAAGAATGTGAAATTTTGGACGGAAATAATCGTACATTGAAAATGTGTTAGAATATGGATATTCCCGAATTGTTTTGCACATAACTTTTGATGTGGTGCTCGGAATTGAGCGCGGTCAGTGGCGTTGGATTCGTATGAGTGAGAGGAACATTTCTAGAAGGAAGTTTGGACAAATTCCTTCAATTTAATAGTGCGAATCAGAACCGCAAGTGAGAATGGCATAAAGTAAATGTAAGGGCAAAATGGTCATTTGACCATCAATTAATGAAACACAGATGGTGTTGTCGTTTTTGGCTATTAAAAGCCACGAAAGTGGCTGGAAATTTCCAGAGAAGAGGAGAAGAGAAATAAGAAGAAGAAGAAGAGTGGAGAAATTCGGTTATGGTGGAAGATGAGAGAGAAAATGAAGTTTTGATTTTTCTACTTCTTTCTTAAGGATTTTGGGATGGTTCCAAGAGAGAAAAAGGTAGAGGGGCATAAGAGCTTCCTTCCAAGTCAAGAAAATTCGAATTTGGATGAGAAAGAGGTAAGAGAAATTTTTCTACTTTGAGATTTTGATTAATTTTCGGTTTAGAATTATGACATATGAGATGGGTTTATGATTTATGAAGTTAATTTTGAAATATATGCTTTAGGCTGAGTTTAATTTTGGATGGAAAATTGAGTAAAGTTTAGGCTTAATTTTATGATTGAGAATTTTGAGATATTTTGGTGTAGAATTATAGGAAATATGATGAATTGATGATATATGAAATCAATTTTGAAGAATTGGTATTTTATGGTATTGAATTGGGATAAATTGGTTTAGGCCAATTTTAAGATTTGGGGATTTTTGAAATTGAGGATTTAAATAGTTTGGAATTAATGTGAATTGAGGAATTGTGAGATTAATTTTGAAGAAATTATGTTTTATGAGATTGAATTCGAGTGTATTGGTTTAGGCCAATTTTGAAAATTGGGGATTTTCAAAATTGAAGATTTAAATAGCTTGAATGTAAATGGCATTGGTGAATTCCTAAGTTGATTGTGAAAATTAAGTATTTTTCGATGTGAAATTTGGATGATTATGGTTTAGGTTTTGGTATTGTGGAAGAGAGAAAAGCAAGGATCAATTGGAGCTTGAAATCAAGTTTAAGCAATAATTCGAGGTGGGTAGCATATTTATATTTTGATTTATGAGTTAAATATTACTTTTCGAAAATTTGAGAAAATGAAAGAAAAGATTTTCGTACTTTGTTTATTTCTGAATGATTTTTGGAAAATTATGACAAGCGTAAATTCATTTCGTTAAATGATTTGATAGAAATTTTGAAAATGCATTTGTTGTGTATGCATTATTCAATTGTTGAAATTATTGTTTGATTGAATGTTTTGATTGTGAATTTAGTGAATGATAGATGAAAATTGAGTGGTATGCTTTTTGGGAAAATTTTGAAGAAAAGTACGAAATTGAAAAGTGCCTTGAGCAATCCGACTTTTCGTTTTCGATTATGTGTTATGTGGGTTTGGTAGGTCCTTGGTGAGTCAGTATTGTCTCTATGTGTATAGCCTTCTCCAGTGCCCATTATGGCACGGAGTCTCGATTTCGGACTCCTTCACGGCTATAATGGACCGCAATGCGAGAAAGTGTAAGACGTTTCATTCACGCACGCAGGACCGCTTATCGGAGGCTATGCAAAGACGCTATTTGGACCGAGCTGCACCATTCGATGTGTAATATGTTTTGATTTGTTTATGTGTTCGCATTCATATTTATGAAAAATTCAAGAAGTTTTGAAAATGAGAAAAAAGTGAGATTATTATGAAAAGTTTGAAAAATATGAAAAAAAAAAATGGGTTTGAGGAAATTGTTTGAAAATTATAAAGTTTGAAAAATTAGCCTTTTGGCAAAAAGAGTATTAAAATGATTTCGCTTATTTATCGGTTTATAAATGTGTTATCCACGAGCTTGAGCTACACCCCTTTCATCCCCATCTCCAGGTTTCGAGCAGGAGATCGGATGAAAGAATGTGAAGACGTATGTCAAGACGTCAGTTTCGACATTTGAATACGTTGGTTTTTGAGAAATTTGGATCTTGTGTATGAATATGTTTATGGCTTTAGATAAGTTTGGAAAATGTATTTGTGTATAAAGTTGAGTATTGTGAATGAATGAGAAATTTGTTTATGAAATTATGAATAATTTGGGAATATATATGTATGAATTTGGAAATGAGTTGAATTATGAATTTGGTATTTATTGACTTGAGAATTTGATCGAGTTATGAGATTGGTATGTTGATTTGAGAATTATGGAAGTGTTAGGTTTAAATGTGCGTTCATTGGTGTTGGATTCGGACGGGAGTGTCCGATGATTTTGAAATGTATTTGAGATTATAGAAGTGTATTCGCTTTGAGAATTTTTGGTTAGGATAAAGGTAGTTATCTTGCCGAATTTTCGATAAGATTTGGGATAAAAGTGTAATTTTGGAAATTGGATGCATTGGTTATGTTTTAAATGTGTTTGAGTAAGAGAAGAAATGAATAAGGAATGAGAATAAGAAAAGAAAAAAAAATTCATAACGGATTTTGGAACGTCTTAGGATTCCCAACGCGATTCTGTTTCCTGTTCTTTGCTTAAGCACGGATGTCGGAAAGTGTTTCAGTTTACATTGATTCGTTCCACTTTGTGATTCGTATTCGATTATTTCGCTTCGCTATATTCGATTGAATCTGTTCGTTTGATTCGATTAGTATTTGCTTCCGCTTCGCGACTTTCGGATTTGTTCGCTTCCGCATTTTGTTTTCGATTCGACATTTCCTTTTTCCGTTCCGTTTTGCTCCGTGTTTGTTTCAGTATTCGCTTGGCTTCTGCTTTGTTTCCGCTTCCCTGCGTTTCCGTTTGCTTCGGTTTCCGTTCTGTATAAGTAGTTGGACATTTATGGTATCAGAGCATAGAGTGAAAGTCTTACGTGTTACGTTTTTTTCGGTTGGGATCCGGTTCCCGGATCGGGTCCCAACAAGGCAGATGATGAGCACTTTTAGTTATTTTAATTGATTTGTCGAACTTTCTTGGAGTTAGAACTTGCTTGTTTTGGCGTTGATTTGCTTTAGGATAAGACCAACTTAACTGTGGCATTATTTGATGTTTGTAAAATGTACATATATTTCACACATAGCTTACTGTGCTTTTATGCTTAAATTTCCTTGGTTTAATCAATTTGTTCTATGCTTTTAGATTATTCAAAAGATATTGCATTAATATGAGTTTTATCAAGAACTAGAGAAGATTACAATTGAATAAAAAAATTATTTTTGCCTTAATACAGGCTAACATCCTTGTCTCTCTCAAACAACTTATAGACAAATATAAGATTAGATACATGGATAGAAAGAAGATTATGTGGTAGAAAAAAACTGTAGAGATATATGGTTTGAGATATAATTGTGTCTCAGTATGTATACGCCTCGAAAATTTTTTTGGTGAGATCCACAATCTGAGACATGAGCGTATCTCAGGGTATATCCATTTCCAAAAATGTTGATAGTAGGATACATATTTTGAGACATAAGCATGTCCAAAACTGTGTTCATAACAAAATAAACATATAAAAGGTTATGAGAAACCCTTGTTTGAGAATCTCTTTCACTTTTCTTTTATTATAAACTTATGGTTAGCAATCAAGATTATAATAACCCTCTAAATACAAACTTTGTAGTTACTTTAAATAAAGAAAGAAGATAGGAGTTCATGTTGACATATTAGAGCTAACTAGAATATAGAAATTTCACTTATAGCTCTTTCTACCTTGATGTATTTTATTTTATCACTTATATTTGCTAGTGTAAAGATGATTTGTGGTTAGTTTCTTTATATGTTTAGATAATGAGAATCTTATGTTGTAGCACCCTACTTCTCGCAAAGCACATACCCAGCATCCTAAGAGATATCCAAATACGAATTCCATAAGAGTAGCATGCTAAGACAGTTGGTAAATTATATTCATTACTTTCATTATAAAACAACACATAAAATGCGGAAAAGAGATAATCAATTTCGGCTTAACTTATTTATTACCAATTTCAGTCTCAAAAATTACAATCATTATTTAACTCATCAAAGTTTCAGTAGACATTTGGGACCATTACAGAAATGAAATACTTGTACTGACAATAACATTACATTTCATACACATTGAATAACACTTAAATCAAGTCTCATGTCATTTGAATAGCGAGAGCAAAAGTTATAACAAAAAACGAAAAGGAAGTTCAGAATTATCTCTCTTTGAAAGGCATGGAAGTCACGATTGTGCACCTACACAATCACAACATTCCAGGTGCTTCAACAATGTCAGCATGATCGCGACTTCACTACCTCAGAGAAGTCGCAATCATGCAACAGCATGATCGTGACTTTTTTTCTTCATCATTTCTCTAGAAATACGAAACCCAATTTTCATATCTTCTTCCTTTTTTTTTTCTAGATTTTCCATTTCTTATAATTTCCAACTAATACATCTATGCATGTATCATCTTTTCCATATCCAATACAAACTCAAAACAAGTCATTTGTAAGCTACCCGAATCCTAACACAAGCTTTCTCTCACTATTGTGTTCATCCTTTCTCTCACTACTATATTTTCATTCTTTCTGTAGTTCACAACTTCACAACACTCAATAAACTTACATTTAATTCCAGATACAATTACTGCTTATTCCTTAACAAATTCAGTTCTTCATCTAAGTCTTTTAGTGTATTTATTCACCAAAGCTATACTACTTAAACTTCTCATGCATATATATATATATGAACATCGTAAAACATCATCTGAGTTACTTACATGATTTAGTAATATTACCAACGGAGTGAATTACTCACACAAGAATAATAACTTGATACTCGATGTTTGGTAAAACCAGAAGACATTTTGATAACAACACTAATCTCAGTGAAGACAACCAGAGAGAGAGCTCCAGGAACAATCTATCATCTATAATACTTAACTATGGAGGCGCTCAGTTCACAGAAGGTAATGAGAATGAGAATGTGAATAAATATATGGAAGAATGAGAATGGATATAATCATTATAATTATGATGGTTGGTTAAGATGAAGAAATGATTACCATTATCATTGATAGTGGTTGGTTTGTAAAAAATATTTTAATTAATTAATTATAAAATGAATTATATTTTAATTAATGAATGAATTATATTTTAATTAATTATATTGCAATTAATTAATGAATAATATATTTAAATTAGTTATATTTTAATTAATAATAATATTTTAATTAAATATAATGTAGTTAATTAAATAATAATATTTTAATTAATTACAATAGTTTAATTAATGAATAATGATATTTTAAATAATGAATAGTTTTTAATTAGTTATATTTTAATTAATAATAATATTTTAATTAAATATAATGCAATTAATTAAATAATAATAATATTGTAATTAATTAATTAATTACAATATTTTAATTAATTAATAATTATATTTTAATTAATTACAATATTTTTATTAATTATAATATAATTAATTATTTAATTGATTTCATCATAAATTTGATTATTGAAATTAAAGCTTTACTTATGAAGTTATTTGGCTCATAATTACACCTTTTATCTATCCTCTATATATAAAAAAATAAAAAATATAACAATCACTTCCATTCCTCTCTCTCATCATTATAGATTATGAGAGGGATGGAGGATTGCCCAAAATCAAGGAATGAAACTCTTAGGTCATCAATGATAGGTTCATACCAAACATCAATTTTCACTCCATAACTATACCCCTTTTCTCATATCCTCCAAACAAGCACACGCTATGTGTTCTCTCGCATGTAACACATTTGTCACTGAATCGTTAGTCCACATGTCACCACGCATGCAAGTCATTTGTTATCAATTTAATTAGTCCACGTGTCACACTCTAATTGGTCCATATTTCAATTTTTTTTCTAATCCACAAATATTTCAAATTTTAAAAATTCCTAAAATTCACCAAAAATTTTGAAATAATATTAACAGTCTCTAAATAAATTTTTATCACCAATAAATCATAATTCACATTTTAAATCACATTCTTCAGTTAATTATACCCAAAAATTGTTAATGAATTCATGAACAATTATTTTAAAATTCAACAATAAATATTCACATATGTGTGAATATACAATGATGCATGAGCATGCAGTGCACTTCTAATTTCTCACTGTACGATCAGTTCACAATTCTACGATCTAGCCCCGAACATGGGATGTTACATAGTTATTATCTTTTTTAAAGATCTTTTCAAACTATATAATACTCATGCATGAAATAATATTGATCATTATTCTTCACGAGAGTGAAAGCTTTTTACTAATTTATATTCATTTTATATCTAGGGTTATATCATTTTAATTGACCTAATTTTTATAGGATTGTTAATTTAGAATAAACAAAAATGCAAATTAATGTAAGTAGTTAGAGACCTAAAATTTTGATGAACAATGTATTTAGGCAGATGATGAGCACTTTTAGTTACTTTAATTGATTTGTCGAACTTTCTTGGAGTTAGAACTTGCTTGTTTTGGTGTTGATTTGCTTTAGGATAAGAACAACTAAGTGTGGCAATATTTGATGTTTGTAAAATGTGCATATATTTCACATGTAGTTTACTTTGTTTTTATGCTTAAATTTCCTTGGTTTAATCAGTTTGTTCTATGCTTTTAGGTTATTCAAAAGATATTGCCTTAATGACTTTTATCAACTAGAGAAGATTACAATTGAATAAAAACATTATTTTTGGCTTAACACAGGCTAACACCTTTGTCTCTCTCAGACAAGTTATAGACAAATATAAGATTAGATACATGGATAGAAAGAAGATTGTGTGGTAGAAAAAAATTGTTAGAGATATGGTTTGAGATATAATTGTGTCTCAACTTGTATACGTCTAGAAATTTTTTTTAGTAAGATCCACAATCTGAGACATGAGCGCATCGTAGGCTATATCCATTTCCAAAAATGTTGATAGTAGGATACATGTTTTGAGCAATGTTTTAAAAACCGGACCGGAAATCGAACCGATTGAAGGAAAAGTTTAAGGTTTAGAGGTTCAACCAGTAGTGAACCGCTATCAAACCGGAATATAATAAATAAGATGAAATTTTTATAAGAATAAATAAAAATAAAATATTTTATTGAAATGAAAAATATACCAATGTTTATTATTATCTAATGAACTAAAAATAAATAAATATGAGTCCAATATAAAACTTAAAATAACATTTAAGAGAAAAACTGTATTTCTGAAGGAGGTTGCGTCTCATCATCGTCAAAAACTTCAAATTCTCCAACGCTATTTAAAGATTCGTAAACTACGCTTTCATCCAAAGTATTTGCATCCACTTCTTCTACTGCATTAAAATAAATTACAAATTAGTAACGTATGAAATTATTCTCAATTGTAAACTTGTAATACAAGATAATTTTAACTTAAATATAATCAAAATAAGATATGAACTGACCATCAGTAGATGTTCTTAATTCATTTGTTGTGACGAATGCATTTTCTTCATAAATGGTCCTTTCAAGTTCATTATAATCAAGATCAAGCGATGGTTCTTCTTTTTCGATCCAAAAATCAGTATGTTCAATACAATCAATATCAATTGGATCATATGTTTTCTTCTTATTAAGCGCTCTGAACACATAATAGGGCAATTATAAAGTCAATAACAAAAATAAAATTATTGAAATAAAAACAAAAATATAAAATACCTGTTCTTCATTCGCAGATTATAAGTAACGTAAACAAGGTCATTAAGTCTTTGATGTTCCAAACGATTACGTTTCTTTGTATGAATATGTTCAAAAACACTCCAATTACGTTCACAACCTGATGCAGAAGCTGTTTGACTGAGTAACCTAATAGCGAGTTTTCTCAATGTTGGAGCACTGTCATCGAATAATCTCCACCACTTATCTGCATTTTAAATTAATAGTTATGATAAAAATATATATTAATGAATTAAAATTGAAAAGTATAAAACTTACCTGGCTGCATTTTTTTTATCGTCAGTTCTCTCTTTGCTGATGATCTAGCAAAACTCTCTAAACCTTCACGATACAATTTAATTTCATTTATCGCTTATGATTTTCACTAGAAAAAATACCTTTGCATTCAATCACATCAAACAAACCTCCCATAATATTACTTGTACGTACTTCTCCACTATAAAAGCAATAAGGATTGAGAAAATAAGCTACTAAGTGGATCCTTTGAGTAAGATGCTTATTCCATTGTCGATCAATAATATCTAATATAAGGCTTGTATAATCTCTCATTCCCTTTAAAAAGATCTGTAATTATTTTGCGAGTTCTATACATACCATCATATATATATATCCCAAAGATGGCTTCTCATCTGAGTCAACAATCCTCAACAACCTTATAAGCGGAGCCACAATCTTCACAATGATCAAACAAGCATCCCAAAATTTATTATCTAGAATAATAACGCAAACTTCTTTTCCTTTTTCACTCTTTGATAATTTATGACTTGAAAAGTGTTTACTTGTCACCAAATTTTGAAGTTGGTGCTTATGTTGATAAATACTTTTCAAAGTAATAAATGTAGTTACAAACCTGGTAGCAGCGGGACGCACGATTTTAACCCAATTTTCTTGCTTTCTTAACCAAGACAAAAATGTGACATGATTATACATAAAAATTGTGATCTTAGATGCGCGTGAAGCAAGACTAGAAATATGATCCATACCACCAATGTCTTTTAAAATAAGATTTATACAATGAGCAGCACATGGAGACCAATAAATATGCCCATACTTTGATTGTAATTAGTGCCCAGCTGATACATAATTAGCTGCATTATCTGTTACAAAATGCACAACATTCTTTGGTCCAACCAACTCGACAATTTCAGAGAATAATTCAGATAAAGCATTACCACTTTTTACCATGTCAGAAGCATCAACAGACTTGATAAAAGTTGTTCCCATATTACAATAAACCAAGAAATTAATCAAGGTTCTTAGTCTTTGATCAGTCCACCCATCTGCCATAATAGTGCATCCCGTTGATTTCCAACAAGATTTATATGTATCCACAATTAACTGACATTCCTTTTTTAAATCTTGAAGCAAAGGCACACGCAACTCATAATAAGATGGTGCCTTAAATCCTGGGCCTATTGCTGTTGTAGCATAAATTGCTTCTTGAAAATATGGTGAATTTAAAGCATTTAAAGGAATACATGAATGATAGAACCATCTAGCCCATGCTCTTTTACATCTCAAAACAACATCTTTATCAACCATCAAACTTTTTAGACTAGGTTGAGAACCAGGAGTAGTTCTTGGAGAAAAATATGAATCTATGTCAATAGTAGCTTTTCTTTTTCCTTTATCTAATGCTTGTGGTGTTTCATCATCTCCAAAAGATATATCATGAGCCTCTTTATTTTTCTTTTTCTTTTTTATTTGTTGCTGCAAATATTTTCCAATTATATCACGCACATCAAGTGGCATTTTTTTGCAAGGAGCAATATTACCTTTAACACCAGCAAGATGTTCTTTCATTCTAAAAATTCCTCCCCCTTTAAATATTCTACCACAAAACATACAGCTATATTAGACATTCCCATCAAATGCTTGAGAGGAAGAAAAATAATTCCATGCTGGATTGGACTTACCACGAGTAGAGGATGAGTCCATATTTTCCATTATGATTTAATCTTAAAAAAATGGGTATACTACTGTTAGGGCAAAAGTATGCATCTAAATATTTCTCATTATTAATTGTAATAAAGAAGACCAACAACAGCAAAATAGATACACAAAAGATCAACAGATATTACTTACTTGTTAAACTTTGCTCCAGCAATTACTCCACTTTAAATAGCCTAACTGAAATATTGCTAGTTTTCAATATTGCTACTTTAGATCAACAAATTGAATAGTTGAAAGAGTATATATAACTGAACTATCAAAGCCAGAAATTGATACGAAATAGAGTTCTAAATATTACAGAAATTGATATGAAATAAAGTTTTAAATGTTACAAAAATTGATATAAAATATAGTTCTAAATATTATAAAACTTATCACAACCATAAATTGAATTAAAATAAAGTTCTAAATATTATAGAAATTAATATAAAATAGAATTCTAAATGTTACAAACCTTCACAATACCAGAGAGAAGTAACTCTAATAGTCCATTCTAACTAAATTCCATCCTAATGTATAACCAAATTCCATCCTAATGTAACTCTAATAGTCCATTCTTAACTAAAGAACCTTTTTTTTTATTTAAAACATTGCTTAATAGTCCATTCAATCTAGAAGACTCTTTTTCTTATTAGGTAGGATTACGGTGCCCTCAGTTGGGGTGTTTAGGATTACGTGCCCTCCTTCAACCCAAATGAGCTTCAAAGCTTGGGTTCGAGAAATCTCCTGGAACTCGATTTCTCGTTCTTTCTTTTCTTCATTATTCTTCTCATCAATAACAGGAACTCGATTTCTCGTTCTTTCTTTTCTTCATTATTCTTCTCATCAATAACAACCGGCGCTCTCTCTTCTCTAAGTTCCCCTGGCATTCCAGAATCAGCTTTTATCCTAGTCTAATCGGAGGATGAAGAGGAGACGAAGCAAGAAGTGAGAGGCAGTGGTTTAAGATAAAAGCTGTACAACAACGAAGCAGAATCTTCAAACACAGACCGTCATCGGTCAGAGAGGTTAACGTCTTCGTTGGCAGCGATTAAAGCGGGTTTCGTGAGCATGGCAGGACAATGATACTTGAATGAACATAGAGGCGTGTGCGTGTGGGAGGAAATCGACAGATGGAGGGAGGGAGAGCCTTGCTGTGCAAAAAGTTGGGGTGGATGGGATTTTCATGAGGAAGGTGGAGATAGACGAGATTGAAAGAGAGGGATGAATGATGGTTGAAATAGAAGGTTGAGGCCGTCTCGACGTTGGTTGAAGGGCAAGTGTGAAGGTCGGTGATTGCAATTACATCTGGAAAATCAGAGGGACAATTAGGGTTCGGAGATGTTTGGGCAGAAATCGACAAAAGAAAGGGGAAATCGATCGGTCAAGAAAGTTGTGTAGTCGGCAATGGTAGGGAAGATTTGCGTTTATCCAAGAGAAGAAGAGGCCTCATAATGCCGTTCCCATGTCAGGATGCCGCTGTTGTTCCGGCGAAACACGGCGAGGCCTCATAACGCCGATCGTCACTTCTCTGCATCTTCCTCCGCCGTCTCCTCCGCCGTCTCCTCATCGTCCTTCTTCTCATCTTCCTTAACGCAAAAGAACGATTCCGGTTATCAAATAACCGGTTCCTACGAAAACCGGCCGGTTATCTGATAAACCGGCCGATTTTGTTATTGAAAGGTTATTCATTAAAACCGAACCGGACAATTGACCGGTTCAGCCAAATTCAGGTCGGACCGCCCGGTCCGGTCCGGTTTTAATAACCTTGGTTTTGAGACATAAGCATGTCCAAAAATGTGTTCATGACAAAATAAACATATAAAAGGTTATGAGAAACCCTAGTTTGAGAATCTCTTTCACTTCTCTTTTATTATAAACTTATGGTTAGCAATCAAGATTATAATAACCCTCTAAATACAAACTTTGTAGTTACTTTAAATAGAGAAAGAAGATAGGAGTTCAAGTTGACATATTAGAGCTAACTAGAATATAGATATTTCACTCATAGCTCTTTCTACCTTGATGTATTTTATTTTATGACTTATATTTGCTAGTGTAAAGATGATTTGTGGCTAGTTTCTTTATATGTTTAGATAACGAGAATCTTAGTTATTATCTTTATTAAAGATCGTTTCAATTTTAATTATGATATGAGACTTATTTTTGTGAAATATCTTTGAAAGTTCTTAGGATGGATTTAATGAAAGCTAGCGATTCAATTTGATATTAATTATCATGTGGACGGACCATTTGAGAGGACCCGTATGTGAGAGGATCACCCTTATATATTAGAACTTGCATAGGGTGCCAAATGTATACTTGTATAAATCTTTTAGTTGTAAATTTAAATCTTTCATTAAAACTCATATAACTACATTCATTCTTGAGGGTTTAATTGGATAAAGATATTGACTAATCAACCTAAGAATAGGTGGTTGTAACATGAGAGAGAACAATTTCATAATCTATAACTTTTTTGGTCTAGATATTAAAACCTTCTATTATTATTGAATTGTAATTGTAAAATGATCGAGAGTCCTTATAAAATATTACTAATGTCTAAATTATTTATTTAATTTTTTGTTTTTTCATTATGGTATATTGCTTTGTTCAAAATTTATTTTATTCTATTCTTCAAATTCATCAATAATCAACTTATCTATTATTCTTTGACTAGTTTGTAGTAGGAGAGCATAATAGACCATTTTAGCTTCCTCGAGGGATTGACAACATGTTTATTCCTATATTGCTCACCAACAATAGATATACTTCCACTAATTTGTGAGTATTAAGTTGTGATATTGAAATTTATAGAGTAGATAAATCACACATCCAAACCCTTAATTCTAAGATATTTATGGAGTCTATAAATCTCCTTCACTATAAGAAAACCCCCTTTTAACATAAAATGGCCTTTAAACTAAGCTCTTTAAAAACCTTAAAATCTACATATTGTTATTCACTGCCTTCTCTTTAACCCCATCTCTAACCCTCCTTTTTATCTTAAATGTTTTTAATTACAATCTAATATAAAGGTAAAGAAACACTACTCTAAAGGACATGGAATCCAAATCTACAAATTACGCTAGTATTATGACTCATCATTGGCCTATTTACTTAACTAAGAATAGGAAGTGTTAGAGATACGAGTCTAGCTAATTTCATCATGTTCATAATATTTATTATCAAATATCATCATAATTGATGTGTTACTTCAGTCAATCTTAAGTATCATCAAGGAATTAAAGGAGCCAATATCACACTCATCATCACATAATTAGTAAATAACAATAGTAAATGACTTAAAATAAATACTAAATAGAAATAATCTTCTTATTAATTAAAGATAAGGTTACGTCATTTAATTATTTTATAATTAACTTAAAATTTTAGAATATTTTAAAAGAATGATTTTAAATTTAAAATAAATATATTTAAAGAACATAAAGTTTAAATATTTATTTATGAAACAAAGGTAAAAAGTACATAAAATTTAAATATTTATTTATGAAACAAAGGTAAAACTGATAAATAATTAGTATAGAAAAGAAAAGTTTGTGTAAGTTAAAAAAGTGAGGAATAGAAAACATAAGGGCGTTATTAAATACTTTAGAATTGGAATCTCGGAAGTATAAATGAGAAATGCCAGGTGGATAATTCTCACCCTCACGTACAAATTCAGTGGACCCCACTCCACTCTAGTCTTCCTTCTCTCTCTAATTTCATCACCACACCAATACCAAAGGCAGTCGCCAATCTCACACATTTTCATACAGACAACTCATGCTATTGCCTACCCCGAAACCAAACCCAGAACCGGAGACATAGAGAGAGAGAGGGAGATCCTGTCAATGGAAGAGGTCTCAGCTGGGGCCATTGTTCCGGCGGTGAAACCTGAGCCCATGCCCTCTTCCTCCGCCGGGAGCATGTCGGAGCTGGACAAGGATTTCTTGTGCCCGATTTGTATGCAAATTATAAAGGATGCTTTTCTAACGGCATGTGGGCACAGCTTCTGTTACATGTGCATCATCACGCACCTTCGTAACAAGACCGATTGCCCTTGTTGCGCTCATTTTCTCACCGCTAATCAGCTCTTCCCCAATCTTTTGCTCCAAAAGGTCTAATCTAATCTAATCTTTTTTCTCGAGTATAACTAACTTGCTTGGAATGAGAATGAAACTTTTCTTATTTTTAAAACGGTCACCTTTTTGTAGTTACTGAAGAAGGCTTCTGCTCGTCAAATCTCCAGAAATGCATCCCCTGTGGAAAATTTTCGCCAATCACTGCAACAGGTCAGTTATTGGATATTGTCCTAATATCGCACGACTTTCCATTTCAATGGCTCTTTCTATGTATGTAATTCATACGGTGTTCTATGTTCAACTTGTTCTATCTCTTACTGAAAACTTTGTTGTTTTGGGTTTGACTGCGGTGTTGCTAAGTTTTTGTTTTTGCCGTTAGTCCTTACCTGATGTTGTTAAAGATTTGTTCATGAGATGGAAGATTGTGAAGAGCTGTCTTCCACAACACTTTTTCATGTAGGATTAGAGAGAACAAAATGTTGTATATATACAGTGCTTATTTGTCATGTGTTAATCACTAGTGACTGGTGTCCTACAGTGTTTATTGCTTTCAGCATTGCAAATGAGGCTTGTAAATATTAAGTTTATTATTACTATATAGTTAATTGAACATAATAATGGGATATGTTGTTGTCATGCCATCTCTTACATAGTGTTTACTTTTAGCAGATGATTCAATGCATTAGTAGAATTTGTAAGTCATGTGAAGTTGGAAGACTTTAAATAAATGTAACATAGCATATGTGGTGATCACTCGCCAGGGATGTGAGATATCAATTAAGGAGCTGGACAACCTCATTTCACTTCTTGCAGAGAAGAAGAGGAAAATGGAACAAGAAGAAGCTGAGCGAAATATGCAAATATTGATGGACTTCTTGCACCACTTGAAAAAACAAAAAGTTGATGAATTAAATGAGGTTTGTGGCAAATGCTTGAATACAATTTTACCACTCCCCCTCACCATCCACATGATGACTGTCTTTTCAATAGGACTTGCTGAATTAGTGATTGGAAGCTCCATGAATTTGGGTTTTTTACTTCTGGTTTGATTGGTTTACGTGGTACCTTTGGTTGGCAACAGTAGTTGATTGGCAAGATCTTTGAGTTTTTGTAGGTACGGGCTGATCTCCAGTATATTAAAGAGGACATAGATGCCGTAGAGAAACATAGAATGGAACTGTATCATGCTAGTGACAGACACTCGATGAAATTGCGGATGCTGGGAGATGATCCCAATGCAAGGAAATTCTGGCCCATGACTATGGACAAGACCATTGGTGGTGCAATCAGCAGTTCATACAGTTCTAGAGGAGTTATGAGTGGTGGCAACTTTCCAACCAAGAGATCGGATGGAAAGGCACAAGTGAGCTCCCAATGGCTCCAGAGAAATAATAACTTAACAGGTCATGACTCCCAATTAAATCAGTCGGGGCTTTCTGTGGCAAGAAAAAAGCGAGTTCATGCGCAGGTTTGTAATCTGGAACATTTATGGGCTCAATCATGTCTTGTGCATGTTGATACTGATTTGAGAGCTTTTAGTGTTGAAAATTGATTTGTATGGTTCAATGATGAAAATGCAGCTGTAATGTGTAAAGGCCATTTTTTAATCCTTATGCGTGGTGTATTATTAGTTCCAACTCAACGTTATAAACGTACTATTTCCTTGAAATTGGCCATATCAGACATTTTTGTTTGCCAAGCATATTTCGGTGTTGACTATAAAGGTACTTTATTTCGACTTCCCAAGTGGAATTTACTTAAATTAGATAGTGCAGGTATTTTGGTGAATTTCTATGTGCTCTCTATTCTCCTTCTAAATTAATGTGTGATCTTTCTAGTAGATTTTCTGTCTAAAATCAAATTTAATTTCCTTGACTAATGCAGTTTAGTGACCTACAAGAGTGTTACCTACAAAAGCGCCGCCAGTGGGCAAGCTGCCCACCCAACCAGCCAGTAAAGGACAAGAACCTAATTAATAGGGAGGGATATAGTGCAGGCCTTAGAGAGTTTCAGTCTGTGCTGGGCACCTTCACACAGTATAGGTATAAAAACTTTAACTTGTACTAGATAGTAGGCTTTTTTATTGATTTTTTAATAATTACCAATTTTTATATGTATGTGATGTTTTTCCTCTTCTGAAATCTGAACCAGTCGTTTAAGGGTTATAGCTGAACTCAGGCATGGAGATATATTCCATTCTGCAAACATAGTATCAAGGTCAGTTTACTTATTCACAGACAATTGAGGATTCTGTGTTAACTGTTTTACTCAACCTCCCCTTCTCTGTTATATGCATTAACCTGGATCTGTAAACACATAATGGTTTGAGCTGATTATTTGATTGGAATAATATTGTATATATTTACGGTGGATGGGTTATATATGCTTATATGGATTCTCTTCCACTATTGTCTCACCGAATACAAAAATTGAAGAAAATAGAGAAAAAAACATGAAAATGCCTAAACTCACCAGGATGCGTTGCAGATTTTGCTAAAATTTTCCTTTGTTCTTAATGTTTGTTACATTCTGTTGAAATTCTTAACTTGACATGTTGTCTACAGCATAGAATTTGACCGTGATGATGAATTATTTGCTACTGCGGGAGTTTCTCGACGAATCAAAGTTTTTGACTTCTCATCAGTAAGATCTCTTTTATGTTACCTTTTTGTTCACTTGTATGTTGGGCGGATGAAAAAAAAAAACACCTTATCTGGTGTATGGTTTGTTTATAGTAGTTGAGACTTTTGAACTAGAAATGTATGGTATGGTGGAAATAATCACTTGGAGTTGGATAAATATTCAGTAGGGCATCACACATTGAGCGGCAGCAAATTTGTACCATGTGCACTATTTTGGTACATAAATATAAAATGAGGAAGTGAATGATGAGTTCACCTGTTGTGCAGTATTCAATATTCTTTTGTTTCATGACGTTCCCATGTTTGTTGAGAAGCTGCTATTGAGGGTAGAAATGCAATCATTATTTCCATCCTAAAATATTAAAGGTGATTGTTGTATAGACTTATTCCACTTGCTACATTTCTTGAAACCACAGAAGTGCCTTGCTGATTTGCGCAATAGCATACGTCCTGATTTATGAACTCTGTGGACTAAATTATAACTGCAATAATGTTACTATCTGTTTTATTGCTATTTCTTCATTAATGTTTTATTGTTTTCTAGGTAGTAAATGAACCTGTAGACATGCACTGCCCAGTTGTAGAAATGTCAACACGTTCTAAACTTAGCTGCTTGAGTTGGAACAAGTTTGCTAAGAATCTTATAGCTAGCAGTGATTATGAAGGAATAGTTACAGTTTGGGATGTAACAAATAGGCAGGTAAAATGGTAATTATTTTCATTTTTCTTTGTGGAGACTTTTTCATGGTTTGTGTGAGGAATGTGTTTAAATATCTTTTCAGAGTGTGGTGGAATATGAAGAACATGAGAAACGAGCATGGTGTGTTGATTTTTCTCATACAGAACCCTCAATGCTTGTATCTGGTAGTGATGACTGCAAGGTAAGCTGATACCTATTCATTTTTGAACAATTTCTTATTTTTTGCGATTGTTTAATATAGTCATATTAAGTTTCATAAGTATGACAACATACATGGTTTAACTTGTTTTTGATAATGGTAAAAAAGAGATCAGAGAAACACTAGTTTAGTTATGTGTTTAGTCTATGTATATAAACAAATTAATATGTAATATAAGGTTATAGGTTATAATTACAAGAACATCCTTGTGCAAATAACACCTCTCAAAATGGTGCATAATATCTCATCTAGATTAAATTTGTGACAAACATAAAAAGAGATTAGAGAAATATTAGTTATGTTAATTATATGCTTAGTCTATGTATTTATACAAATAACTGGGATTAAAATACAGTTGTAGGTATAATTACAACTGTATACCTTAACTCCTACCTCTCCTCTCAGATTGGTGTGTAAATGCCATTTGTACTTAGCTTGTACAGTCGAGTGCTTTAAATAAATTAGCTGATTGATTGCTTGAACTAACAAAAAAGTTAGAAATTCCCATATTAGTAGCTTTCACGAATAAACAATAGTCAATCTTGATATGATTGTTTTGTTCATGGGAGACTGGATTTGATGATATGTTTTATGCTACTTGATTATTAGACTATAGTTTCAGAGATGTCAATTGAACTTCTCCAATTTCTATCAATAAATGTCTCTACCATAATAACTCACATACGGAAAGAGCCATGAGATAATCCTCTGCCTTTGAACTAAATTGCTCAATAACATTTTGTTTCTTATTCTTCAAAGAAATTAAATTTCATCCAAGAAATATTCATCTTCACGTGAAATTCCTATCATGGTTATTCTGCCTAATTAGCATTGGAGTATCCTGAAATCCCATTATATGCACGATTTTGGTATAGGATACTTCATATTGAGGCTACCTTGATATAAGAATATGCATGAATGATTGCAACTCAATGGGACAGTAAATAGAAATTTAACTATTCACTCACTATTAATTACAAAGGCAATATCCAAACAGTCATATGTAGTTTAGCTTTTTTCACTCTGTACTTGTTAGCATCAGAGTACAAATTGCCTTTTCAAATAATAATTTTTATTATAATCCATGAGAATCTTAGGAATGGACTCTAAAGCTTCAATGAGCATGTCAGGAGCATATTTTTACCTAAGATGCAAGTATGGTATACTATAAAAAAGTACCATAGAGGTGCCAAGTCATTGGTCTAAAGTTGAGGATGAAGGAATTTCTTGAGATCTTTTCCTCAAAGACATTCATCCCAAATGATGGGTATCTAAATAGAGCTGAAAAAGGGATTCTTAAATTTCTAATTGCACAACCGGTGATGACCGTACTTTTGTACATCACCAGTTGTGATTAGAGACAGTTACCAACGAAAGATTCTGATCGAGGTTTGGGCTGCAAGCCTCAGGTCCGACTAGGTTTTGGTCCAAGCCTAGGCCCGAATATAAATTTTCATGCCAGGGTCAGGCCAGCCCAGACCAATGCCAAGTCTAACACCAGCAATGCTCCTATCTGCTTGTCTTCAGCAAGCACAACGATGGAATATGATACTACTAAGAAATATTGTATTTCCCTTTTATTTATAAATAAATGGATTAAGCTTAACTAGTAACATGTAATCATGTATGTTTATAGTCTTTATATTAGGCCTTAAGGCTGAACTTAAACTTTGTTGACGTCCTTCTCTTGTCTCTATTTTCACTTTTGCATGGTATCCGAACTTCTATATCTCATTCCATCGGCAAATGATTTCTGAAACTAAATACTTCAGTGAGTGATTTAGAAAACTGTTTTAATGCTAAGAGCAAATAATTGTGTTGATCCCTTGCCACAGTTTATATGCTTTTTCTTGGAAACAGATCATGAATAATGCTAGGGAGTTCATTGAAAATTATTCGTTTACATTTCAGCTTGTGTTAGTCAACAAGTGCTCCACTTTCAAATAACTATACATGTGTGCAAAATCAGGTAAAAGTTTGGTGTACAAACCAGGAAGCAAGTGTTCTAAACATTGACATGAAAGCAAATATTTGCTGCGTCAAGTATAATCCAGGATCAAGCACCTACATTGCGGTGAGCTTCTCTGTTCATATTTTAGTCGAGAACTACAGTATTTTGTCTGTGTTTAATCGTATTTTACTGTCTGATTTTTGAATAACATTGAGATTGGTCATTCTTTTACCTAATATTGGTACATATCTGCGGTATGTGGTCTTGTCTGCATGAAAGATGGATGCATAAAAGGCATTCTGTTCATCCACCTTTGTGTTTGTATTTGCTCAAAGTGCATAAAAGTCACCATGACTGCAGCCTCACTCTACCCTGGTTGATTTTGAGGATAATATCCGCTTAAAAGAGTCCTGGGACCTTTTGCAGGTTGGTTCGGCTGACCATCATATACACTACTACGATTTAAGAAACGTCAGCAGCCCAGTCCATGTATTCAGTGGTCACAGGAAAGCTGTTTCGTATGTCAAATTCCTGTCTAACAATGAGCTTGCATCAGCATCTACAGACAGTACACTACGGTTGTGGGATGTGAAGGATAATACGCCAGTAAGTTAAAATGTTTAAGGATCAAAGATAGATCTGATTTCTTTTCCATTCTGGTAAATCTAGGATCATTTGGTTGACCTTAGTTCTTACTCCTATATGTCTGGAGCAAATTGACAGCCACCTTTGTTCTTCCTGAGTGATGCTTACAGGTTCGGACCTTTAGAGGTCACACAAATGAGAAAAACTTTGTGGGTCTCACAGTAAACGCCGAATACATCGCTTGTGGCAGTGAAACAAATGAAGTCTTTGTTTATCATAAGGTTAGCTATATGAAGAATTAGACTTGATATTCTTTCTATTATATTCTTGAAAGGTGGAAACAAATGTTTTGGAATTTCACTTTGCAGGAAATTTGCAGACCCGTTACATGGCATAGATTTGGTTCACCTGAAATGGATGATGCAGATGAGGATGCAGGAACTTATTTTATCAGTGCAGTCTGCTGGAAGAGTGATAGTCCGACAATGCTAACTGCAAATAGTCAGGGTACAATCAAAGTCTTAGTTCTTGCAGCTTGAGTAAATAATAGAGAAAAATTGTAATATAAGCAAAGGAAAGTAATCTACTATTATTCGAGGTCCTGAGTCTATTAAAAGGTTGTTAATTGTAGATAACAGTAGAGGTAGAGGTCAAACTTGCAGTTTTAGAGGTTGTGGCTATGTTATATCTTCCTATAACTTGACAGAGGAATGTTTCAGATCAAGGTGTTATTTAGATATTGGTTATTGTATACAAGATTCCATTATAAAGAAAGATGAAAATTGTTGCTGGACAAACCCACTCCCTATAGGTGGATATACCTAGAAGAGTAATCTCACCCTTTGCTTCTTGTTATGATTTGTAAAGGAAATTTGTACATAGCAAATTCCTGGGTCGGGTGATCAGTCTTTTCCACTAATTTGCCTTTTGATAATCCAGAGTAATGTTGTGTGTTGATATTTGCTGCTGATCCTCATCAGAAATTATTCTTTAATTATTTTGTTTCCTTTACTATTGTTGATCCAATTATGTGCTTGATTTTAGATTTCCTATGGTATTGATTACCCTCTCTCAAGATTTAATCAATTAGCACTAATTGAATTGAAAATTTTTAGATTTACAACCTCTCAATTTGCAAACTTTCCTTAATATTTTTAATTGGATTGAAGCTATCTATTAGATAATTAATTTGCAAAACAAGATCTCTTTTAGAATGATTATTAACTTGACAATTGAGGGCTTATTAAACTACCAACCAAGGATTTAAAAACCGGATTGGACCGTCCGGTCCAACCGAAAATAGTTTGAACCGATTAGTGGTCGACAACTAACTGGTTCAAATTATTTTCGATCAGATTGGACCGTCCGATTCGGTTTTTAAAACCTTGATCACACTTTATCTCGTGCTTAACAAGATATTGATCCACAAGACACAGGCATATATGCAGTTTCAAACTCTATAAAGCATAGACCTATAAGTTGACAATCAACGTTTTTATCATAATATAACTTATAAATTTTAATTCAATCTTAATATTTTTAAAATATTCAAGATAGACTTTAACAAGTAAAAAATTTAATTGAGTTAAACTTTTGTGACGTGGCATTTTTATATTTTTAAAATCATTGACGGACTATACTATTTTGTATAGACTATATCATATCATATGAGTCCCATCAACAAATTTTAAATTTTAAATTATTAATTTTATTTTAAAATCTATTAATAGGGTTTAATTCTATTAATTTTTCTATTTATTAAAATCTATTTTGAACATTTTAAAAATATTAGGTTTAAAACTAATCTGCAACAAACTCGGTCTATTGTGTTTTTATTCACTTTTAAGTTTTAATTTTGAAAGCTTATTTCTCAAAAGCATATTATGTAACCCAACGTACATCTCTTCTAGATAAAGATATTATTGAAAATTCACTTTGAAAAATTCAAAACTTTTTATTTGTGCGTAAATTCTAACCCTTAAAATAAATGAAAATATTTGACGATAATGAAACACAACTTCTTTCATAAATACAATTTTGATTTTTATTATTATTTTAATATTTATATTAGACTCATATTTATTTATTATTAATTCATTATATAATAATAGAATCTGGTGTATTTTTATGTCAATAAAATATTTTGTTTTTACTTATTCTTATAAGTTTTATTTCTTATTTATTATATATCAGTTTTATAGCGGTTCACTATCGGTTGAACCTCTAAACTTTAAACTTGTTCTTCGACCAGTTCGATGTCTGGTCCGGTTTTTAAAACATTGCTACCAACTCTTGTTGTACAATCTAATACTAATTACTTTTGACTCACTCTCTTGATTTGTTGTCAAGTTTAAGCATAAACAATTATAACAAACATCTAATATGTATTAAAATCAACAATAATTGAAGTCACAACATAAATCCAGAATAAATCCTAATATGAAATTTAGAATTTCATGAACATGTTTAATGCCTTAAAATTCAGATTACACATTAATAATAATGAAAGAGCTAAAGAAAAAGAAAGCAAATTCTAATTGCTCCATGATTTGAAAGTTGGAAATCCTGGATGTTCTTCTTGATCTCCCATGTTTGATTCACTCTTTGGTGTTAGATTGCTATTATTTTTTGTGAGTTTCACCTTCTTAAATGGTGTGTTAGGGTCTTCGGGGTGTGATCGGTTTCAAAAATTCCCCCAACCCTAGTACAGATGAAAAACCTCACACGTTGAACCTTTCTTTCATGATTGTGACATAGGAGCATGATCTCACGATCGTGCTCATGGGTTTATCCTTTTTGTCACGATCGTGCCTCATGTCACCTTATGCATGCCTATCATAATCATGCTCCTCATGCATGATCATAACACCTTGCATGTAGCTTCCATCTTCCTTGATCTTCAATTATCTGATTTCCAGCACTGATAAACACATCAAACATGAAACAAAAAATTAAGATTGAAAGCATGCTCTAAACCACACAAGCATTTAGAATACAAACAAACACTCACAATAACATAACCTAAGACTATACATACGATATCCATCTAATAAACACCTAAAAACACCTAGGAAAATGTAGTATGAACTATATGTATCAACATCCCCACACTTAAAATTTGACTTGTCCTTGATGTGTGCTTAATTGTTTATAGAATCACTCCTTTACACTTAATGATTATTGTTGTGAAATTCTTAAGATGCTCATTTTAGTTCATATTTGGTATTAAGTATAATTTGGAGGTTCAAGAGCCAAAATTAGTTAAAAGCACATTCCTTGAGATGATTATCTTGATTTTTAAACTCATTTGTCTTTGCAAAATAAGAAGGAAATGAATTAGAGTGAAGATGGGAGGAAAATGCAAGAAATGAAGAATTCAAAATGCAGTGGAAGATGCATGGTCGTGCACTTAAATATGCATTATTTTGGTGATGCACAGTTGGGTGCACACCTAAACCCTAAATTTTTTGCATAAATAGACATTTGAGTGGCCAAATGAAGGATGAATCTTTTTTGAACGAAAAGGAGGGGCGGAGCATGCACTCTTTGGAGACCTATAGAGGGCTAGGCTTTCTTCTTTTGGTTTCGAGGTGATCGAAGTTGAGGAACACTTGCATTTTTTCATTGTGTATATTTGTTCTTTCTCTCTCTCTATGGATTGTTTATGTTATCCTATGCTTTTGATTTGGGTATTCATGTATGAATGATCGTTATTATCGGTCTTGTTAGATTGTTTATGCATATGAACTCATTGCTAGAATCTCAAATACAATACGTAATAGTTATGTTTTAGATTCATTTGTGGCAACTAATGGTATTGAATCATTAGGGATAACGTAACCTTAGTTAAATAATATAAACTTGTGTGGTTGTTGCCTTGATTAATTAATTTTTCTAACCCATAATGCGACTATCTTATTAAATCTGGAGAGCTTGTTCTAAGTTGTTGGATAACTAGGTTTAATTAAATAGCTTTTCTGAACTAAATACAACCTAAGGGAAAATTAGGGTTAACATATCTTACCATTAATCTACGATTAATAGTTACTAATAGAGGTATCAGAATAACAAGAAAATGAAGTATGTTTATTCGTGTATAGACCAAGATTGAACCAAAAACCGGGTTCCAAATCCATTAATCATTTTTATAACTTTTTGACTATGTGCTTTAATTTGCTTTCATTAGTTTAATTTAATTTAATTTTCTTATTTGAAACCAAACAAAACCCCCTTCCCCACATAACTTAAACATTAATTTCTTTCATTGCAAAAGTTATATGAACACTCCCTGTGGATACGATCCTTACTCACTAATACTATAAATCTTCGTATGCATATTTAGGATTTATTTTGTGATGCATTCAACACGCATTAAAAATTTTTGCACCATTGTCGAGGATTATGGTGCTTTAGTTTTTGTTCTTGATTTTAATTGGCATTTTGTATATAATTGTTTATAATTAGTTTTTATATTTATTTCTTGATCTTTTTATGTTTGCTTATGTTTGTGTATACAAAGGACATAGTGAAGAGAGTGTTAGTGTTGGATATTGTCAATGCTATTGGTGGAAAATTTTCCTATAACCGATATTCCCAATCCTATAACCAAATTTGGTGTGATTATACGAACTTTAGTTATGAAGGGGATAACTAGCAAAACTACTTTCTAAATAGGTTGTAGGATGCACAACAATTCTCACATAGACCAGAAGCCTCTTATTCCAACTCAGGTACATCTTTGGTAGACCTAGTTTCAACATGATGTGATAGATTATAAAAGGTCTAGAATTCAAAACTTGGTAAGCCAAGTGGGTCAGATAACAAAAGTTATCAACTGCCTAGAATCATAAAGTGGAGAGATGCAACCATCTCAACCTAAGGTGAATCTAAGGGATGCTAGTCTAAAAACCTTACAGATTGGAAAAGATCTTGAGAATCTTGAGAGGCCTACTCAAGGGATTGCTTATGAAGAAGTTAATAAGGAGCTTGACAGAGAAAAGGATATATCATTTAGTTCGAAGGTAAGTATTGATTCTGTAATTATTATTGAAACTAAACCTTCACTTTACCTAGTAGGTTAGAGGAATTGAAGAAGGAAGAAAAGGGTAAAGAGATAGTCAAGAGATTCTATGAGTGGGAGGACTCAATAGAGATTAAGATTCTGAAGATAGGGAAGATGTTGAATGTGAGTAGTCTTTAACTTAGGGCCTATGCTAAAGAACCTCAAGCGGAAAAGTGTGGAAGTTGTGACACCTGAAGATCATAATTTTGTCACGTGATGAGGAAAACAAGGAGTCAAGCTAGCGATAATAAATAAAGGCTAGGGAAATTTCTTTCTATTCCTTTACATTTTTTCATTTTTTAGGATATGCATGTTTGTTTTTAAGTTTGTTTGTTTCTTACATATTTTTATGTTTTCAAACAAAAAGAGAGAGAATCAATCAATCAAACAAGTATTTTTCTCTTTTTTTATTATTTCTCTCTATATAGTCATAACTAGAGAATGAATTAACTAGAAAAATTTATGACAACTGGAACTTGTTCCTTTACTCTTATGATTAGTCAATACACGTTGTCTTTAGAAGAGTAGTGACTAGTGGTAGAAGCAAGACAATAAGATTTTAAGCCTTTATAGACTAATATATCCATATCACTCTTATTGTCTTTTAATCATGTGTGACCTTCATAACATGTACATCCTAACTTTGCTTTGATTTTCTATTCGAGATCACATTTTTATCACTTACGTTAACATGAAAATGATATAGGTACTTTTTGTTTTATGAGCTACATTATTATCTAAATAGCCTACATATTGATATAATTTTTCCTTTTGTTAAGTTCCCATGAGTTTTATTAACCTTTCTTTTTGTGTTAACTACATTACATGCTTTTAACCTAACCAAATATCCTAACTAAGCCTTAAAGCTAATGGAGCATTTGTTGATTGTTGATGATTATGGATGCACAGAGTATAAGTGTGGGGGTGTACATATATGTGGGTTAGTTATAATAATTAGAATGTCATTTTAATGAATTCCAAATGTTAATGTAGCTTTTTTCAAATTTTGTTGAAAAAAGAGGAAAAAAAGATAAAGAAAAAAAGAAGAAATAAAATAGTGTTTAAATAAAACTATCAAGGAAGAAATGCATTTGTTTTGCAAAGTTATTTATGATTAGTCTTTCCTCCTAAGGTTGTACAGAAAGGGTTATTTGATTACGATGTGAATGAGGGAGGTATAGTTTTCAAGGGTCATTCCTTATGGTTTCAAAGTATTATTTATGATCAACTTTTGTGAGTGATTTATATTTCATGTGGTTTATGGTGTGAAGGCTTGAATTTGAGCTATGAAACAAAGTTTTTGCATTCATCATAACTGATGTACATAATTTTAAGTGAATGTTGGTTTTTGCGTTTGATGTTATATTGAGTGTTTTTCTTACTTCACTAGCTTTGATGGCTTTTATGCTACGTTACTGATATATGCTTAATTGTTGACGTATTTAATCCATTACATTTAGTGATTAATGTTTTACAGTACATAAGACACTCGATTTAGTTCATATATGGTTTTAGGTATGATTTGAAAGCAATATATTTGAGCCGAATTTGAGCTATGAAACATAGTTTTTGCATTCATCATAACTGATGTACATAATTTTGAGTGAATGTTGGTTTTTACGTTTGATTTTATATTGAGTGTTTTTCTTACTTCACTAGCTTTGATGGCTTGAATGCTACATTATTGATATATGCTTAATTGTTAACGTACTTAATTCATTACACTTAGGGATTAATGTTTTACAGTACATAAGACACTCAATTTAGTTTATATATGGTTTTAGGTATGATTCGAAAGCAATATATTTGAGTTTTTTTTTAAAGATTCACACTCACTTGTCTTTATGGAGCAAGAAGAAGAAGATTAAAAACATGAGAAGATAAGAAAATGCCAAGAAAGATGAGATATATATTGAAGACATCAAAAGGAGGAGTGTAGAATATGGCTTACGGCTATGCAAAAAAGTGTCATACATACCTTGCATGGGCATAGAACATGGTTCACGGCCTTGCATGGAAGTGTCATACACACCTTGCATAGACGTGAGATACCTCTCACCATATAAGGTGGCTCATTGTTGGAGACCCCACCCCTGCGAGTCAAGTACCCGATGTCCTACGTGACATCTGGACGCGCATCCTACAAGGGAGGAATTCCACACCAAGCCAAACCTCAACAAAAATACCCAAATCACATACTTCCGAATAGATTTGAAAATTTAAAAGTCTTGGGTCCTAAATTGAGAATTGATTCCTTCAGATGAGTTGTAATTCTATGTCTCTAGTTTATTTTGAAACAAGAATCACCTCAATCGAACCTCTACAGGTCGAGATATCACCACAATACAGAAGCATGATCAGACTTTTTAACCAATCCTCTCACTTTGATTCAATTCATCTTTTTCAAAGTAATATCAAAACCTACAAAAGTTTATGGAGAGGTAGAGGAATGACTTAGGAATTCAACGCTTCAAAAATCAGGTCAATCGGAGGTCAGATAAAAAAGTTATAAGTAAAAGAGTAGAAAGAGGTCGAGTTAAGGGTAGGTAAAGGGTCGAACACGTGGATGCGCGGCGTCGCACTCGCGACGTGCGCGACCTCCTGGTCCTTTTTTTTTTCTCCAACGACCTAACTTCCAAAATTCCTATATTTTGACCTAGAACTCCAAAATTTGTAAATTCAGAATCAATGGAAAGTTAAAAAGAAGCTCTACAACTTCTATGAAGGGCTGAAAAACTAATTCGGTCTCTAAAGGAGTCAAAATCTACCTCAAAGTGGCTGCCTGAAAAAGGTCATCCTAAATAGTAACAGAACCTCTAAAAATCATATATTTTGGCTCCAGGGTCCAAAAATGTCATATTTCATATCAATGAAAAGATAAAAAGATAAACTTCCACCTTCAAGAAGACTTTATAAACAAATTTTATCTTTATGAGGGTCAAAATCCCACTCAAACTTACTGTCCCCAAATTTGCCATCCTGGACAGCACCCAACTTCCAAAAATTCACATCTTTCAACTCCCACATCCAAAAATGGCATATTATACATAGTTGGAAAGCTATGAAATTTCTCTATAACTTTCAAGAAGACTACTTGATCCAATTTAACCTATATCAGTCCAGAATTTGCCTCAAGGCCAGCATACACAAAACTTACCCTTATGGGCATTTGCAAACACAATGCAAAGTAACCTTTGGAACAAGCATCAGCAAACACAATAAAACCTGAATATCTTTCATTAATATCAAAATATGAGTTCTTACAAAGCTTTAGTGGGCATTTCTAGCCCCAATACATTAAAGTCTCGAAAATCCAAATTACAAAGAAGCCACATGAACAGTAATTTTGCTCCAAAAATGCAACTAAAGCTTTGTTTTTAAAATATAGCTTCAAAATCAAAAAGCAAACGGGAGTGATGCCTTGACCTCATTTCGGTCACTCATTTTTTTGCTCATCGCCTGTGGATGGGAAGGAAAAGGGGGTGAGTACGACGGCTCGTGGGTAACATGTTTATAACTAAGAAACAAGCAAAAACCATTGAATCATTTATTTCCATAGCAAAATTTACATTGAAAACCATGCAACACATATTTTCCAAATTCACAACTTATCGAGCTATTCATAACATCAAACATAACGAATGCACCAAAATGATCGCAAATCATAAACACATACACATCGGAAATGGTTCGGGTGGATCCAAAACAGAATGTACTACACATTTTTGCGTAGGGGTCATGTGTAGCTGTGAAGTTAGGGGAGTCCGTGAGGAGCTCCATGCCACTAGCGGGCAGGCGGGAGAAGCCTATAGACAAGTGCATTTGACTTACTTAAGGGACAACCACAAACCCATATAAGCATACATTTCACATTTTTCAAGTATATTGGCCAAAATGACACTTTCCTGAAAGGCAATTTTATAACCATTGCATTCTTTCAAAAATCACTTTCACATTCCTTTACAATCATCAACACAATATGAAAACATTCTCACAATTCATTCACAAGAAAAAGACACATGCCACATTCTCAAATCATCCTAAAGAGTAATAAATACACATTTTCAAAGTTGTTGGAAAGCATTAAATTTCGTTTATTGAAAGAAGCTTTACTAGTTCATTTACTCAATTATAAAAGTGTCACCCACCTTAAAATCCCTTTCTTTATACTTGCTCAAGATGCCTTTCCTCTAGCTCCTCTTGCCTCCCTTGAATTTCTTCACAAACACAAAAACCCAAATCAAAAGAGATCTTAAAATTGGAAAACCTAAGGAAACAAAAGCATGAAATTTATCCTAGAACACTCATACCCATACTTTTCCTAAGCCATTTGAACCAAAAACCCCTCAAAATCCAAAAGATTTGAAAACAACTAACCTTGAATCTCCACCCACGATTTTTGTTCTTTGGCTCTAATGGAAGATCAAGTCTTCCTTTTTCTTTTTCCTTCTTGAAAAACTCTTAAAATCACTCTTCTAAAGCAAAGAAAAGTGAAACCCTAGGTTCTTCTTCTCCTTCTCTTCTTTCTCCTCTCAATCGAAACACCCACCTCTCCTTTCTTCAAAATTTCGTTCCTTCTTTCCAAACAAGACAAAAAAAAGCTTTTGTTTCTTTCTTTCTTTTAATGAAGCCAAAAAGACCAATCTACCCCTCCTTGTAAGCCTTGCACCTTTTTACTTTAAGTGATCTTCCCATTTTCCCTTATACATTCTTATTCCTTCAATTTAACTTACACCATACTATACTCTAACTTAATCTTAATTTCTCCATTTAATACTTCTAATTCCATCAATCTAAGCAATAAATCCTCCAACCATTGACATGCTAATTAAACTTTAACCAAAAGTAATTAATCAAATAAAACCTCAAAAATTAAATTGAAATCATGCTTATTCAATAAGAAAAGAATTTGGGGGCCAACACTCACAGTCGTAAACCACCTCTCACAGTTGTGAGCCAACCACTCACCCCTATGAGTTTTTGACAGCTTACTTGAAACCTTTTGTTTTTAATATAAAAGCACCGTTTGATGGTAGAAAAGGCATGTTTTCATTTGGGGTTCCCTTTTTGAGTGGTGAGCTCTTAGTTTTGAAGAGAAGAAGGTGCAAAGCTCCATTCCTTTATAGACCCATAGAGGGCTAGCTTCCTGACGTTGATTCGGAAGTGACATTAATGCCGAAGAACCCAGTTAAGCATTTCTCCCATTATTTATTGTTCTTTCTCTTAGGGATTGATTATGATATCCTATGTTTAATGTTTAGATGTTGTGTAAGAATGATTAAATGCTCTATTTGATTGTTTTTATGTAAGAATCCATTGCTAGAATCTTCAATATAATTCGTAATTATTATGCAAAAATTCAATTATGGCCACTAATGGTTTTGAATCCTTAAGGATAATATAAACTAAGTTAAATGACCCAAGCTTGTGTGGTTGTTGCATTGATTAATCTGTTTTCCTAATTGATAATGCAAATGTCCAATTAAACCTAAAGAGCTTGTTCTAAGTTGTTTGATAACTAGGTTTAATTAACAAGCTCTTCTTAATCAAACAAGACGTATGAAAAAACTAGGGTTAACAAAGCTTATTGTTAACTTATGATTAATAGTTGCTAGGAGAGGTATAAGAACAATAATTCAATGAAATATATTCAACATTATGTAGACCGACATTGAACGAATGATCGGGTCCCTAACGAATTCATCACTTCCATCGGTTTTAGGTTGTTTGATTTAATTTGCTTTTGTTAGTTTAGTTTCATTTTATTTTCTTATTTGAAAACAACCAAGCCCCCAACCTAAACACCAATTCTTTTCATAACAAATGCTAACCGAACACTCTTTATTAAATTGACCTAGACTCACCACTGAAGTAAATCACTTGTTAATATAGAATTCACGTAAAATATACGAAATACCCAAGGGGGTTGAATTATGTAATCTTTTTGAGAATACAAAAACTTTTGATATTTCTTGAAAAAATTTTTGAACTATCAAATGAATACCAAAGATACTATACTAAAGTAGCTACATATTTGAATCGGAAATAAATTTTATCTACTCATTTAATAACAAGAAAATTAAAGTGTAAGGTTAGAGAATAGACACTATGATTTTATACTGGTTCACCCCAAACCTTGGGCTACGTCTAGTTCTCGGAGTTTATTTGAGATTTCACTATACTCTTCAACTTTACAAATATTCTTTCTTCCCTTCCAGAGCCTCTTTAATTCTCTTACACAAAGTATTCTTTCTGCTATCTTAGCCTCTCTAGGTTCTTAGCCTTTTCTTTCTCGCGCTTAGAAAGATATTGTGAGCTTTTTGTTATAATAGCGTTTGCTCCCTTGTATGGAACTTTGAATACAAAATTTTTCTAAGTATGTAAAAAATTAAAACTGTTCAGTCTTCGAGGAAGACTAGTATTTATAGCCTAAGTCTCCAACTACTTCTTGATATACTACTTATTGTTTCTTTTAGAAACCGTTATTTAGTTGAGTTCTGTAACTAACTCCAAATAACTAATTGTCTGACATACTAGAGTATCTTCTTCTTTGTATCGTCTATGTTTTACTTCTTCTTTGATGACGTGTCGTCTGTGTTTTGCTTCTTTTGTGATGATGTGTCGTCTGTGTTTTACTTCTTCTGTGTTTTGCTTCTTCTGTGATGACATGTTGTCTGTGTTTTGTTTCTTCTGTATTTTACTTCTTCTGTGATGATGTGTCGTCTGTGTTTTGTTTCTTTTATAATTTGCGCTTCGTCTGGGATTATTAAGTGATACTTATATTTTTCTACACACTTAACACACTTATCAAAATAGTTCATTTATTTCTAATATTATTATTATTTGATTGTTACCAAAATTAATAGACGTGAAGTTTTCTTGACTTGGCAATCTCCCCCTTTTTGATGATAACAAATAATCATAATTTTAGAAATATAAAAATGAATAAACGAATATTATTAAGACAACGAATAAGAAGACAACAAAAGAGATGTTCATGCATATATGAAATACATATATGATATAAAAACTTGTAGTCGTTTCTATCTTCTCTTCTTGTCTCTGATCTCCCCATATACTTTCTTTTTTCTACTCTTCTCCCCTATTTGTTATTAATCAAAAACTTTAACGAAGATGTTTTATAATTTCAAAAAACATTTGTTGCATATCAATGTGGATCATCTTGAGGTCTTGTTCAATAGTAACTCGTAGATAAGCTACTTCCTTATGAAGATCACCTACTGAGTCACTCAAGTCATCAACCTTAGTATGAATTTCCTCAATTTTTTTACTAATGCTTTTGAATTTCCTTCTGTGTGTGACTAAATTCCTCCATAACAATAGTAGAATCTTGTTGAGGTGTACTCGGTGGATGGAAGTTTTTAGCAACAGATAGTTCTGAAGGTAAAATATCTAATTCTATGATTTTGATAATAGGAGGTTTGAATGTTTGTTTTCCTTCTGGGAGATCAAGATCATCAGGTCTAGGTAGTTTTGGAACTAGTTTTCCAAGAAGGTGTAATACTTCTTTAATTGATGGTATAAAACTTAAAGGTCTAAAATGCATGATTAGATGCACAAAGGTCTCTAAGTTGAAATTGATACCTTCAACAATGATAGTTCTGTATTGTCCTTTTGTAACTCTTCCAACTACCTTGAAAGTTGCATTTATGGTGGAACATCTACACTGACTTCCTGATGGTTTTGAGATATGATGTGAGACATGGATACCTCTAGGTTGAGCTGCATTGCATGCCTCATCTATGTTTTTGACAACTGCTTGCATCTGATCTTTTGTAAGATCATCTTTATTTCCATTAGGGAACATCTTCTTTTTCCCTTTTTCTTCATTGCGTGCAATGTTTGAAGATCTTGGTTGTATATCTGGCACAATTTTGATCAATGTTTTGCTTGTGATTGGATAAATTGTATACCGATCCTTAGATATCTTCATTGGATATGGTTCTGACTTTTCATCTCTCAGAATACTATATAATCTTCTTTCTTCATGATTTAATAGATGTATTGATCGATCATTGATCAGTATGGGTTCGACTTGTAACTTGATGAACTTTTTCAAAGGTCCTTTTATAATAATTGAGCTTTTACTTTAAACAGGTATCGATTCTTCTATAACCTTCGTTCTCAAATCCTCCTTGTTGATAGGTTAAGAAGGATTGTAACGTGCTAATTTGTGTACATCAGATGAAGTATTCTTTTCTTGAATGGTCTTCAGCTTCTTATGTTCTTCTGCCAGTCTAGAAGGAAGTTGTTGTTGAGGCTTCTTTCTTTCAAACACTAATTTCCTTTTAATTTCTGTCTCTTTAGTTGATTGTGCTAATTGACTTTGCAAAATTGAGACCAATGATCTAGTAGCCTGAAGTGCTTTCTCTGGCTTTCCAGAATCTTCACCAAGAGTCAAACCTTTCTGTTTCTTTTGCTCTTATTGACGTAAGGTTAATAATCTTGGTGACCTTCTTGATTGTTTAGATTTATTTGAATGAAGTGTCTCTCCCTTTCTCTTCATTGACACTTGTTGTAAAGAATGTTTAGCCTGGCTTTCTTCTCTTTGTGAAATCGTCTTAGCTTTTATTGGTACATCTAACGATTTCTCTTTCTTTTCTTCTATAGATGTTCTCCCTGTAGGTTGAGGTTTTGTCTTTCTTGTGGGTGTAACATTTTCACTCCTGCTGCGTCTGACAATATGCTCCCCCTCAGCTCTTGCTTTTGGCGTAGAACCTATATACGCCTTGCCTTGAATCTTTAATCCCATTCTACTAACAGTGGTCGCATTAATGATGCTTTTCAAATCAATATTCATCCTGTTTCCTTTGTCAAAAAGAATTCTAGAATTTCTAAAGATCCTTGTTAGCAGCATACCATACGGTAAGGAACTAGAATCTCTCTTTGACTTCATCATGTACTTCAAATTAAGTATGGAAGATTAATAGGTTGATGATTGAGTAGATGAAACAAACATTGTTCATCTATCGTTGTTACAACGTTCTTCAAACCTGATCTTGGTAGAACACAATGAAAAAATAGAGCATGTACAACCCTAGCCTTCGGAACAAGAGTTGACGCCTTCTTGTCTTTTGGGTCACTACTTCCATATAGTTGTCGATTGATGTGTGCCTTGTCTACAATGCCTTGAGTCATCCATTGTGTGTTATGAGACAACTTTGCTCCAATACATGGACACTCACTAACTTTCTCGATTAAATCTAGTGTCACAATAACCGACAATCTATCTACCATTGATACCAAGGTATCGTCTACCACTTTTGCATTCTTCCAAAACTCATATAACTCATTCAGATAGACTGTTTCACGAACCTGAAAGAAAATTTTCCATTCAATTGTTTCAATTTCTGGTTCAATGTCCATCTGGTTCTGCTTCAAAGAGTCAAAGTCAACATGTCTTCCATACATCATAGATTGCTCCATTTGCGATCTGTAATCGATAAAAACTAAACAGATAAATGTATTT